>HG996515.1:2400000-4800000 GCA_905340225.1 Abrostola tripartita
CGCGTCGCCTCGGGCCCGGCGAGCCGTAAGCGCGGCGTCGTCGCCTAGCCGTAGCAGAGTCGACGTATCGGAGCAGCTGATCCGCTTTGGTTACGTGGTTACGTTATGTGGACGCTTGTTTGACGGCGAGCCGAAGGTGATACGGTGACGATCCCTTTCTGAGTTGATATGTGTGCTATGACCTTTAGGCTGAGCAATAGTCGTTTTGCGCAGAAGAGACGTATATTGCCCCTTTATATTTTTTTTGCGTTTTGTATATTTTTTCCTTTTTGTCCCATTTTTATCCCCGGCAAATAAATGATTTTTTGTTTCTTCCTATTTCGCCAGATATGTTTAGACAGTTTTGCAGGCCAGTGTTAATTTAAAATCCTACGGAACCCTTTTTACAGATACTAAACTGGGTTTAAAGACGAAATGAAGCTTATACGACGAAATTCAAGGTAACTTTCGGTACCGTTCAATCTGGGGCATATTAACGCATAATTTAACTTTATTTTTGTTACATAACAATCCGGTTTTCAATGTCGAATGAAAGATATTATGATTCATTCTCTGCTGCCTTAAAGTCATTCAAACTCTCCAATTCTTATAAACAATGGTATGGACGGAAATCTCGAATGCTGTCAAACACTTAGCGGATCAATGGATCGTTGGAGATATGCAGTGCTGACAGCCAACCTTTGCTAGTCTTCTTATCGTATGGTTGATGAACAACCTGGTGTCAGAGTTAAAACCGCCTGTAAGCCTCTGACATGGCTTTACTCACCGTTGAAAAATCGCAAGGTGTGCCGGTTTCCTCACGATGTTTGCCTTCACCGTTTTTAGCAACTGATAACTAATTTATAGTACGCACATGAATTCGAAAAGACATTGGTCGTGCCGGGATTTGATCTAGCGACCCTTGACTTGGCAGTCTAATGGTCATACCACTCGGCTATCACTGCTGTGTTGCTACTAAAAGAAGCTCTTTAAGAAGAAGCTCTTATGTATTTTTGGAAGAGATGAGAGACTAAACTGGTAACATTAATATCTCGGCGACTGCCTCGTACGTCTAGTGATCGTTAAGCGCAACTGTTTAGCATGAGGTTCTGGGTTCGAATCCCAAGTCAGGTAATGTATCGATTTCTCCGCAAGTTTCATTTGCAGCACAGAGATTGTGGAAAGCTGGGCTACTGAGCATTTACTGACCCGGGATTTGAACCCAGGACGGGTTTAAATCCCGGGTCGAGAACAGTGTTATTGGGTTTTTCTATTACGTGATTCTCAGTAGCAGCACGGAGTCAGGATTTGTGCGGTTTATGGTAATAGGCTCGCCCTTTATTACATTGAGTTCTATAACAAAACCTGGCGAAATGTGGGTGCTCTAAGAACACCTCTGCCTTCCACATCGGCGAATACAGGTGTGATGTTACTATGAAGCATATGAGTGAGTGATACTTACAATCTATCGCTCAGTGAGTGGTTGACCTCGTTCGGTCGCGGTGGTTGCCAGCAAGCGAAGCTAGTGACCTCTGTGACCCAGATCTAGGGTTGTAACTTTTAAAAATTAAGTTTAAAATAAAAAAAGCCCTAACACTCAAGTTAAGGTTGTCACGGTTTCACAAAATAATTAACAGGATAGGCACCAAATATTGAATCTATCAGCACCCTTACCATGAACTCTTAAAGCACGACAGTTTAAGATGTGGAAGCAAGACGCCGCTACTTGCAGCGTAATGCGGCGTCTCGCTTCCACAATGATAACTGTCCTGCTTTAAGAGTTCATGGTAAGGGAACAGGACTTTGTAAGTTGCTTCCATCCCTTAATTAATTTGATAGAAGGTGATGATCTTAAAACAGCTTAATACCTTTAGTTAAATGAAATGTTACAGAGCAAAAGAGTTCTGTGACGTCCTAGCAGCCAAACAGACGACGGTGAATCTGGGCTCCAAAATATGCTCATGAGTAAGGGCTCCGTGTGAGTGCAAAACTAGTCGGGCATTCCCGAATATTCACGTGAGTAAAACCGGCATATTAAGTATATATTTTAATATATGAATATTGCTGTATAGTTTGACAACCCTACAGAAACAAATGAAGGCCGTAGCCCTCTTTCGATAATAATCTTTCATTAAAGTTTACGTGTTATTTCTGATATTTCTACACGATTTTGTTTTGAAGTTATCCTTGGATTAATAGTGGGTATTATCATGCCTACACTCACCGAAGGGGTAGGCAGAGGTGTATAGTACACCCACATTGCTCCAGTTATGTTGTAAGTCCCAATGTAATAGGGGGCGAGCCTATTGCCATTAACCGGGCAAAAATACAGATTCAGTGCTGCTACTGAGAATCACTTAATGGAAAAACCCAAAAGCAATTTGCCTGACCCGGGATTCGAACCCAGGACCCTATGCTTAGTAGTCGGGCTTAGCAACTGCTAGACGGAAGACACAGTCAAGTCTAAATAACCTGACGAAGAGTAATTGGATTAAGACTGAGTTTCTTTTGCGTGAATCGGATTGTCAATAAATTATTAAGATGGAAGCTGATTATTGTATCAATTAGAACGTTTAATATCTCAATCTGTCCGTGACCATGAATTATGTAAGGATTCGAAACGACAGGCAATAAGTTAATTATACAATCGCCATAAACTGCGTATTATATTTATAGTAATCAGTCTTATTTCAATGATACATTGATATTTTACATATACGCGTAATCTGCAAATGTTTTCTTTTTTAACGTCGCCCCACACTAGGAATTTCTCCTGTATCGTGGGTGCGTTTTACAAACATGAAATATCACATACACAAACACCCAGACTCGGGAGAAACATCTGCAGAGCACACTTATTTTTGTCCCGTGCGGGAATTGAACCCGCAGCCTTTAGCGCAGCAGTCCAATCGCTTACCCACTGCGCCAATCAGGTTGTTAACGACTAATGAGTTCTGTAAGTTTGTATGTTATGTGTTATCCTCGGAACTATCCATCCGATTGCCAAAATTCTTTCACCAATATTTAGAATAGATCTTTAGGGTGGTCTTAGGCTACTTTGATCCAGGAAAAGACACGTAGAACCTTTACATGCAGACGAAGACGTGAGCTGCATGTACATACAGAACATTACACATGTGTTCCCCGAAGGAGTAGGCAGACGTGCACATATAGTACACCCGCATTTCGCCAGTTATGTTATAAGTCCCAATGTAATAGGGGCGAGCCTATTGCCATTAACCGGGCACGCAATAATTAAATACTTTTAGTTAATTATTTCGAAATTATTTTTACACTCATAACAATAAGACTTAACTAACAAATAAATGGAATATGAATTACCCATTGCTCGACCCGTCGTGGTGGCCTAGTGGTTGATATACCGGATTTCTATGCACGAGGTTGCAGGTTCAAACCCAGGCAAGTATCAATGTGACTTTTTCAATGTCATAAATACTTTCTTAGATATTCTAAGACACCACTGACTGACGGTGACGGAAAACATCGTAAGGAAACCTGGATTTAATTATCTGAAATCGCCAACCCACAGTGAGCTAGCGTGGTGATCAGTGCTCAATCCTTCTCTATACGAGAAGAGGCCTTGCAGTGGGACAGTTATAGGCGGTTATTATTATTATTATTATTGCTCGACCCGGGATTCGTATCCAGGACCTCGTGCTCAGCAGTCGCGCTCAACAACCATTAAATCAAAGAGGCAGTGATTCTAGTCGTTTATAATTAAACATTGTTTAACTCGGTCATTGTCATATAGATTATGCAAATCCATATTTTGTTTTTACAGATTGTTCAAGATGAGTGATACTAGTTAAACACTGTTGATAACACAAGTTTGTAAGTAAGATGTAATTATTTTTATGATTTATTCCTTTACATAACGTTTGACATCAATGTAAGAAACATTGCTATAATAGTAAGCAAGGTAACTATGTCCTGTAGATCAATTTGGCGACCGGATAAACGTAGCTGGGTCGGATTGGATGCGGGATGCGGAGGACCGGGTGTTGTATCGCGACTTGGGGGATGCCTATGCCCATGGGCGTAGCGAGGTACGGGCAGAGGCAGCTGCCCCCTCTAGAAGAGCGGTCGACCACAGGTAAACTGTAATGCTCACGAGCTCCAAAGCTCGTGAAAGGAGCGGAGCAGATGCGGGATAAAAGGGGAGGCCAAGAAAAAAGAGATGAAGTTGCAATAGAAGGTTTAAATAACATAACATAACATCACGCCTGTATTCCCCGAAGGGGTAGGCAGAGGTGAACATATAGTACACCCACATTTCGCCAGTTATGTTGTAAGTCCCAATGTAATAGGGGGCGAGCCTATTGCCATCAACCGGGCACAAATCCAGACTCCGTGCTGCTACTGAGAATTACCTAATGGAAAACTCAGTAACACTTTGCCCGACCCGATTTGAACCCAGGACCTCTTGCTCAGCAGTCGCGCTTAGCGACCACAAACCCAACGTGGCAGTCTTAAATAAATTTTGTGAAAAACCGCGCTAATTACTCGTCAAGTAATAAAGCTCTTTCTAGTTTTTATTTTTTGATATATAGAATCCCTCCTATATATAATCCTGGCTACGCACTTGCCTATGCCCAGCAGTGGACCGCGAAAGGCTGAGAGATGATGATGATGAGCAGTGAAATAGCGATAAAAACCCACGATTTTTGTATTAAAAAACGTTGGTTTTTAAAGCACAACGCTGTGTTGCACAACTAAAGAACTTCTATTGACCGATTGACCGAAGTCACGGCGATCTCACTTAAGAATCGCAGGCGATATTATAATGCACAAGTGTGTGCAAACACAGGTGCACCCTCGGTCCCCTATCTTGTATAGTCCGATGGGACGGTAAGGCACGGCCGGACAGAGAAAAGGCACAAGACCAATCGATCAGGCTAAAACCCCAGAGTGTGCTCCAAACTACCTAAGGTCGAGGGATGCGGGATCTTCGTCCGCCCGCCGCTTCATGGCAAGTCTCGCTCACCATTAACGGCCTGCGTGCTGCACGTCTCTTCTCGAAAGCCGCGTGCGGTGCAAAACTACAACGCACGCCGTCTACTTGGGCTTATCTAGTCGGGCGAGGTTGCTTGCCCCTTCTCCCTTTTGATCGCCTCCTTTGCGCTCAAAAGGAGGCGACGACTTAATTGTGTCTACGATAGAATGTTGCTTTTTTAACTTAATATCGAAAACTCTTGTTATTGCTATGACAACGAGCACAAAGCCCGCTGGAATTAACACGATTAACTAAAATCTGTAGTAGGTGTCTATGCAGAAAACGCGCCGTTCTTTGGCAGTTATCTTTGTACAAATATTGTCAATAATACTGCCAGCAGACCCGCGTTTTTTTTTAAACTGTTTTGTAACTCATGGTCATGGTAGATTCACAGATTGACTGATGTCGGGGAAACATTAAGACTAATTACGGTAACAACAAAAACAATAATTAAATTTCATGCCATTATTTGTTCAGAATAAAATGCCAGCAAGTCGAAACGGGTTCCGTATATGGCAAAACTGGCTGGTGGATTATATATGGACGTACCTTCACTGTCAAGGCGATATTACAGCCTTGATATACTGAAGTGATCAACTTCACCTGTGGGCAAAGTAGCGACATTGCCTGAGGGAGCAATGCACACACACACAATGCACTCGACAATCCGAATTTTAAAATCTCGATATGATAAATTGATTTTGTTCTCCAGACCGAATTTAAAGTCACAGCGGCCAATGTCAATTGAGACAAGCTAGCGACGCAAGAGAAAAGGTGCGTTCGCAAGAAAAAAAATTGCGATTTGCAGATGTTTCTCCCGAGTCGAGGTGTTTGTGTATGTGATATTTCTTGTTCGTGAAACGCTGGGTGCGTTTCACGAACAAGAAATATCACATACACAAACACTACAGGAACAATCCCTAGCGTGGGGCGACATTTTAAAGAAAAACTAAAGTGACAATCTTCTGTAGACCTTATTAAAAGTCATTAAAAAATTCATACCATACCTTTTGAACTCACAACCTTGTGTCAAAACCAGTAATATCCTCCGTGCCATCACGGTATGCAATAATAACATTGATAGTAATTATAGTGACGGAGGCTCTCTTTACGATGAGTTATACCGGGCGACCTTAAGAGGTCTTCACCCTTTCGTTAATTGATGGTACTGATGGCAAGTAATTATGCCAGCCTTTATTTGCCACATTGCAGGGCAAAAGCCTCTTATACTGAAAAGGAAGAAGCATTGACCACCGCTTGAGAACTTTGGGCTGGCTTCTTCTTATCGTATGGTTGATGAACAACCTTGTGTCAGAGTTTAAACCGCCTGTAGGCCTCTGACATGGCTTTACTCACCGTTGAAAAATCTCTCACGTGTGCCGGTTTCCTCACGATGTTTTACCTCACCGTTTTTAGCAACTGATAACTAATTTAAATAATACCAACATGTTGACATTGGTGCGTGCCGGGGTTTAAACTTGCGACCTTTGACTTGGCAGTCCTACGGTCATACCACTCGGCTATCAGGCTTTGGGCTGGCGATTTCAGATCATTAAATGTCTATCTCCTGTGTTGTTTTTCTAGTGATTGTTAACCACGACTGCTCAGGATGAAGTCATAGATTCGAAACCCGGTCGAGCTAAGTATTATGACGGTTTTTCCTTTAGGTAATTTGCAGTAGCAGCACGGAGTCTGGATTTGTGCCCGGTTGATGGCAATAGGCTCGCCTCCTTTTACATTGAGACCTATAACATAACTGGCGAAATGTGGGTGTACTATACGTCTCTTCCTACCACTTCGGAGAATTTAGGCGTGATGTTATGTACTTATGTTGCCATTCAATCATTTTAGAGAAGGTGGTTATGTATCCGGCGCGAAACTACTAAATTACTGTCACAAGACTTTCTTCTTAAAAAGTCGATGTCTTCGACAAAACACCTCACTATTTCACGAATCCGAGAAACAAACTCGCGACTAACGCGATACCAAACTCAGTCACTCAACCTACCGCGTCAGTTATGTGAGTTGTAAATGTTTAATGTCTCAATCTCATGTTTTGTATAAGGCTGGTTGCACACAGCGCGGTTATAGTGTGTTACATTGGATTGACTTCTAAAGATATAGCTGTAAGATTGTTTAGGGTTTATGTTTGTTAAGAATGGCATGTATTTGTTTTTGGCTCATAAAATTTGAGGCAGCGCTCTCTCTCCAGTAGCGATAAATTCGATACCAGAAAAATATAAATATCACATCTCGTCTGGAACCCGAACTCCGGACCCTAAGATGACGGCAGAGGTATATAGCAGGTACACACATC
This sequence comes from Abrostola tripartita, assembly GCA_905340225.1. NCBI lineage: Eukaryota > Metazoa > Arthropoda > Insecta > Lepidoptera > Noctuidae > Abrostola > Abrostola tripartita. The sequence goes on from HG996515.1 coordinate 2,407,311, forward strand.
GCCTGTTATCTTTGTAACTACGAAAAAATACGTCCTTACACAACATAATAGGTACATAGATAGGCGTAGACTTATTAAAATGTACGTACGGGTTATAGGGGGTGAGCCTATTGCATTTAACCGGGTACAAATCCAGACTCCGTGCTGCTACTAAGAATTACCTTGGAAAAACCCAGTACTTAACACTTAACGAGACCTGGAATTAAAACCCAGGACCTCATGGTCAGCAGGCGCCCTTAGCGACCACTAGCCTAACGAGGCAGTCAGGATAAAAATTTTATTTTATTGTAAAACAATATAATTTTGATAGTAACAAAAACTGAAGTGTAGAAATCCGTCTGACGCTTTTATTGGACACTGGCGTGACCTTATGTAATGTAGTGTGTAATACACGTACGAACGATTGTACTACAAGTTACATTTATTGTTGCTTATCTTTATGTTCAGTAGGTATTTCATTTTACAACTTATAAAATTATATTTCTAGAAGCAATGTTCTCAAAAATACACATAGGCCATTCATGAAGGAATTCCCATTACAGACAAATTTTTATGTGATTAATTATAAACAATATAAAAAAGGGTGCAAGTAGAGAGCCTGCACGAGTGACGCTACCATTCTTGTTTACTGACCAATCTCTACAGCACAGCACGACCTATTCCCTGTGACTATTGGCTCATGCCGATACAAAGAAGACAATTTTTTGTAAATCTCTTTTAATTGCAAGCATGTTACGTATCGATTTATGTTCAGAAAGTGGTGTACGTATCCATTTTCATATAACCGTATTTAAAGAAAATTATTTGACTTGAGAATTCAACCCACAACTCTAAGCATAGACAACCAATCACTCAACGTCTACGGTCTAACGGGTCATTAATATCTAAATAAATGTTATGCATAATGATAATATTTTGTAGTTCCACGCAACGTGGCGCGATGTGGCATAATATAAGGCTGTTGGTACACAGCGCGTTTTAAGATTTTATTATAATATATACACCAACCAGCTGCAAAGGCCTCTTTTCATATTGAAGGAACGAGCTTTTTTCTCCACGCCAGCTCACTGCGGATTGACAATTTCAGAAAAAAAACCCAGGTTTTACCACAATAATTGTTCGTCAGTGTCTTAGAATATCTAACAAAGCATATTAACATCGGAAAAGTGAAAAGTCACATTGATACTTCCCGGGTTCAAACCACCAACAGCAACCCTATGAAAACGAAAAATACAATAATTCCCTATGTGTTTTCCCTCTTCCACTCTATGATTGTGCTATCCAGTGCGTTTCTACTCCTAACTTTGCTTTATATATTTAATACAGGATTAACACTTGTTAAATCATTTGTTATTAATAACGACCTGTGTGGCGCAGAGCCAGACAACAATTTGTGTAATCCAACATCGAACCATGTTTGTCCCGAGTCTTGGTATTTGTGTATGTGATATTACATGTTTGTGAAACGCAACCACGATATAAGAGAAATTCATAGTGTCAGGTGACGATTTTATTTAATAAAAAAATAAAATGGTCCGCTCACAGTATTTCAAACGCTCAACCGAGCGTGCTAACCGCTCAGTCTGACAACCGCCTTACACACGAGGGATCGTTATCAATAAATCACGTTCAATACCGACTTTGAGATTCAAGGGTGAATGAATCTGCTTATTAACAGTGCTCTATAGATACAAGACTATAAAATTATTTATTATTTATCTAAATCGGTTAATAATATCTAGATTTCCTAGCAACTCCTTTTATATTCATAAAATGGGTACAATAAAACAGCGGATAATACATCGGAGCCGTGTGGTATCCGGCCTAGAATTGACCACCCCCTTTCCTTCAAGGGAAAATTCAGAAGATGGGCAGCAGCGTCTTCTGTAACTTCCCCATCAACACTGCGATCCCCAAGCCGTTTGCCAAGCGTGGGGCTTTGTTCAACAGTGGACGTCTACCGGCTGACGACGATGATGATGGATACAATCATACTCGTTGCTCAGCAGAATCATACACGTATTTGGTAAAATGAATGAATCTTATAAGTGAACTTCTTGTATGTTATTTTTTTTTTTTAACATTTTTTTGAATATTGTAACGCACCGAATTTTGGAATAGGCTGTATGTGCTTGAACGCACCCGCAAGGCGCGCGCGGGAGTTACCATTCAACGTGGCAATGCGGCCAGCTTTTTATATTTCGATGCATAATTTTTTGATGTTTTTTGGTTGAATATATTATTAGTTTCACACTGATTCCTAAGATACAGGGTACACCTAGTATAGGAGTCAGGGAGCTCATGTTCACAATAACGTTACTCGAGCCTATATTAATTTTAGAAATATATTTAGCTGTAATTACTTGTGCTATGTTTCTATTAAAGATGTTTATTATTATAATATATTATTTAATGTAGATAGTATACAAAATGGAGTATATAAATAGTGTAAATTCTTTTCTGAATAAATTAGGTTTAGTATTTTATAATTTATCAATTTCTGATCTACGTCCTGATGTCACTGATGTCAAAAAAATAGTGACGTCACAAAAGTGGCGCCATATCGTTTATGTAGACAACAAAATTAAAAAAAAACGATGATAGACAGAAGTGTAAAAATAGTACACTTTTATAACCCACATTTCGCCAGTTATGTGATAGGTCCCAATGTAATAGGGGGCGAGCCTATAGCCATCAACCGTTCACAAATTCTGATTACGTGCTGCTACTGAGAATTATTACGAAAAACCCAATGACACTTTACGCGACCCGGAAATCGAACTCAAGTTCACGATCATGCTGCACTTGACCACTAGACACACGTCAACATAGTCACAATATAATAAATATCTTGCTTATATTCTTATCTTGAATAACTATGTAATCATTATGTATTATCAATAGTAAATAACTGTAGTACATAGCAGGGCAAAGGCCTCAACTCATATAGAAGGAACAAGCTATGATCGCCACGCATGCGCATGCGCACTACGTTATAGTTTCCTTACTTCTAATACTCTACGTCAGTGTTTTTTTTTTGCAAATAACTCAAAAACTACTACACCGATTTTCGTGATTTTTATCTTGTTTTGTAGATCATTTCTTTAGCTATATTTTGATATAGATGAACAATTACAAAATTTCTCAAAAAAGGCAGAATTTGCGATTAAAGTGATGGGTCGGTTAGTTATTATTTCATCATTAGATTATATACCTTGCCTTAATTATATATGCTAAACATGTTTTTAAATACTGTCATGCGTTAGGTATCATTTTTAACCTTGCACAGATCAATATAAGGCAGGGGACCTGACCAGACCATAGACACGCGTTGGATGAAGGAGACTCCGTGCAGAATTAGACTGACCACAAACAAGTATTAAAAAAAACAAAATTAGAATGGAAAATACATAACATTACTAAAACAATAATAGGATAGCGTACATTTATTATAATCACGCTTGTAATCTATAAACTATTGTCATTAATTAGGTCCAAATTAGGTTTGTCATCTCTTCGTCATTCAGAAAGTAATTCTCTACTCAATCTCTCCACGAACAATCATTTTCAGACGTGATTATAGGAACAAAAATATTATGTATTTTACCAAATGCTACAAAATGTAGCCTAGATATACTGTCCTATAATATATCTGGCAAAATGTGAGTGAACTCTTCACCTCTGCCTACCCCTTCAAAGAACACTGGCGTGATGTTATGTTATGTATACCTACTTACATGGTTAATCAAACGGTAATAAAATAACAATTAAAGGTATTTTAATTAATAAATAGGTAGTAACAACAAGGTGTAATTTCTTGTTATTAATCATATAGTTAGTAATTTATGATTGTTTGGTCTATTGGTCAAGCGCGATTTCTAAACGTAATCCTGGGTTCAATTTCCCTGTCAGGCAAAGTGTTATGGAGTTTTTCGATTAGGTATTTTAGTAGCAGCACGAAGTAATGTGATAGGTCCCAATGTAATAGGGGGCGAGCCTATAGCCATCAACCGGGCAGAAATCCAGACTCCGCGCTACTACTGAGAATTACCTAATGGAAAAACTAGGTATCATTTTGCCCGACCAAAGATTCGAACCGGGTCCTCATTGCAACCAGGCAGCAGTTTATCTATTTACGATAAATCATATTCTTGGAAACAGATAACATTTGACGTTTAGAGTTTATCAACCCCTTTGTCTGTCCGTTAAATATTGTTCTAAATTTAAATCACGATAATAGGTTTTGGATTCGGAACAAATGCTTGTAACGTTCTTTATTTAAAATAAAATCATTTGAATCTAATATTTGAAATGTGAACGTTTTCTTATGTCTTGCTTTCAGATCCTAGGTTTAATGAAGCATGATTATTAATTTTAATGTTAGAAAAGTTTTTTATTAATTTATTTGTGTGGGTACTTTAATTATAATTTAGCAGATTTTGTAGATTTTTTTTGTAAAGCTTAATGAAATTAACATGTTAGAATATTTTCATACAAAACCTCCGAAAATAAAAGATGGGAAGAATTTTTTTTTGGTATCATAAATAGGATTATTTCAAATACTAATCGTTAAAATCGTGCCCAAATAAATGAGTTTCACACTCTTATAATGTAGGGTAAAAATGTTTTATAAACACCTGCCAACATTAAGAAAAAATAATTAACGGTATTTTAAATTATTGGGGCCTTTAAAATGTTTATACTCAGAACCAAATCAATAATTTTGAAATGACGCAATAAGTTAGAACCACATCAGTGTTAAGATAATTATAATTATTGATTTGAATTTATAATAATTGAGATAATTATGATGGTGGCTTAATTATTCATAAAAAAAACTGTTTATATTATAAGGATACAAAAAAAACGCAATAAATACAAAAAATCTGAGAAAAAAATAAAAAAAAACAACTGACCTTAAAAAAACACCAAAAACAAAAACACTCACTCAAAAGTCCATGCACAAATAAAAATAAACTATTTAAAATTCGAAGCACATTTTAAATTCGTAATTCGATTTATTAAAATTCGTATAAGCGCGCGGACGCCCGGCGCATGCGCGGACTATTGCGAAATGCTGAGAGTAACCTTATGCTGAGAACCATTCATCTTGAATTCGGTCTCTCCTTATATTATAATCCACGAATCACAACTCCGTATTACGTTAAAGGACGCGAGGAATAGCAAATACAGACAGAAATTAGAATCAATACTTTATTGTAAACACATCATAATTGACACAAGATAGTATATATCTTTGTTTATAATTAATTAGAAATGTAAGTTAGATACTAGTTAGTAAAAGTTAATACTTTTACGTCTAAGTAATATCTCAGTTTGCTTGTAAATATTTGTCTTGTAAATAATTCAGAATATATTTAATATGAAATATACTTATATTAAATTATATATTTATATATCATTATTAACTTATATATTATCTATACTTATATTATAAAGCTGAAGAGTTTTTGTTTGCTTGAACGCGCTAATCTCAGGAACTACTAGACAGATTTGAAAAATTATTATTTCAGTGTTAGATAGCCCATTTATCGAGCAGGCTACAGGCTATACAATATTCGAAATCCACGCGGGCGAAGTCGCGGGAAGCTAGTATGAAATAAAGCGGAAAAAAGTTCTTATAAAAAAAACGTTGTAATGTTTATCGCGTTCGCGAGTCAAAAATCATTAAATACTATATCCTTTTTATTAAAATTAATAATTAATATATAATCAATATGGATCCAGCTTTCTGCGATTCCTATATTAATTAACATCAAAATCAAAATCATTATTTTTAATATTAAAGTTTCAACAATTTAATTTTTTATTGTGTATTGTTCTTCGGAGCTTTTCCTTTAAGTCTTGGTACTTTTATATATGGTACGTAAAGAATGTAATTAACACCGTTATATAAATGGCTATGAATTAATTACAATGTGTAACTATAAAATATAAATGCAGATAAATGATATCTTGATTAATTAAGAACAGTCTTTTAAATTAAGAGTAATGTTTCTAACACTCGTGTTCCCTCTACAATGTAAGACATATTTAATTATCTTCTATAAATACTAAATTAACAATTAATTATTATTTCCTTGATTGATTTATAAATAATATTGTAAGTATAAAAACAAAAAAAATAAAAAAATATATTTAAAAATATAAAAAATATTCTTATAATAATAATGATTATTAATATAAGCTCATAATGTCCCACTGCAGGCCAAAGGCCTCCCCTTCTTCTACTTGTCCCAATAATATAATAATTAATATGTAATTATAATTTATTATTTTTAATTAAGATAAATATATTCAAACGTATCATCACGCTACTACCTCCTGAAGGGGTAGGCAGAAGTGTGTGTCCACCCACATTTCGTCACTTATTTTATAGGGTCTCAGACTCTCAGCCCAATAGGTGGCGACTGGCGATGGCGAGCCTATTGCCATATCTGGAGCTTAAAGCCAGACTCTGTGCCTACTAAGAATTACTTCATGAAAAACCCAGTATCGAACCCAGGACCAGCAGTCGCGCTTTGCAATAATTAGACTAACTGATAGACACCTAAGATAGGTATCTTAATTAATACCTGTTTCTGTTAACTACCTTACATTATTGACTATCTGATTCACGCAAAAGAAACTCACTGTGTCCACGTGAGTTTTACCACGATATTTAGTGGTGATAGTTAGTAAAGATATAAAAACTATTTAATACGCCTCGTTGGTCTGGTGGTCTTACAGCGCGACTACTAAGGTTGAGGTCCTGGGTTCAAATCCCGGGTCGTACAAGGTGACATTGGGATTTCTCAGTAGAAAAAAATCTGGATTTGTGCCCTTAGATTGGGAATAGACTCGCCCCATATTACATTGGGACCTATAACATAACTGGCGAGATGTGGGCGTACTTCACACCTCTGTCTACCCCTTTGGAGAAAACAGGCGTGATGTTATGTTATGTTATGTGTTATTTATCATAATGCCTTGTTATATTTTTATAAATTATGTACGACATTAATGTTAGGTTATCATGTAATGACCCGTCAAACATAGTGATATTTGTTTTTTAAATATTTTACCTAGTTAACTAATGATAAGAATACATTTTTGCGACAACACATACCTAACTGAAACCAATAAAGATAATATAGAAAAGCCACGAATAGTTTCAAATCATAATATAAACCGCGTGCGTTTCAAAGAACTACATCCGAATTATAAACGAGGTGTATCGAAACTCAAGGGTTAATAGAAACGAAACTATTAAATTATTACAGTTAGTTGTCAAAATTGTTGTCTTTAATACAATTAAAAGTAGTCTTCAATGGTAACAATCTAAACTCTATTTACTATAAAATCAATTTCAAAGTTTTGTTTCTATTCACCGTAGAGTTTCGATGCACCCAGTATTCTACCAATATTGTATTTGTTTTTAAAAAAACGTCGCCCCACACTAGGAATTTCTGCTGTATCGTGGGTGCGTTTCACAAACATGAAATATCACATACACAAACACCCAGACTCGGGACAATCAAATGAGGATCGCACAAATTTTTGCCCCTTGCGGGAATCGAACCCGCAACCCGTAGCGCAGCAGTCTTCTCGCTTAGCCACTGCGCCAATTAGGTCGTCAGTCCAATATGATTCTGCTATGTAATAAATTGAATATTATTATTTAATATATGTTTTTAAATGTACCCATTTTATTATTTTATAGAATAGGATTTCGAGAAGTGTTTCCATTGAAGAGGAATTGCTCAACCAAAATCAAGGTGTTCCTAACTATCAAGAATTTATCCCACTTTTTAGGTGGCGAGCCTATCGCTATTTATCGAGCCCATACGAGGTTCGTCAGCGTATACGACTCTCTTATCTGGCTACTTTATAAAAGATTAATTATTGTTTTATAACTTAATTAAAATGTCTTTTATAATAAAAAGGTATTATAATTATTAGTCCTTAGGTAACCCATCTTTAATTACTTTTTTATTTGTTTGATTTATTAATTAACTTTTTTATAATATTTTTTATTTATATTTTTCTAATTAATTGTTTTTTAGTTTTATCAATCGAAAATCGTCATTTTACTTTACTAAATAAATATTTTTCTATTATATTGAATATCGTTGGTGGCTCCAGAATCAGTGCCAAGGCTGGCCTAACAAGGATGAGACTCAGCTATAATTATAACGATTACTGCAGTCAACGATGTTAGGATACAATCATCACTCAGATCTATGTCAACACGTCACGCTATCATCACTGAAGGATAGGTAGGAAGAGGGTACAGTCACGAGCAAAAAAACATTGATGAATAGGGTTTACCAATAATTCCCAGCCACTTCTTCTCTAAATTAAATTAAAATTAAAAAAAAAACAAGGAAGAAATGCCATCAAAATCCGATCGAGTAACACCTATTTAAGACAACGTCGCGGCGGGGTACTGCTGTAAGTTAGACCCTTCATTTCTTGGAGTTTGAGTACTATCTATTAGTACGATATAGTCGGTACACCGAGGCAGTAGAAAAAATAATAATAAGCTTAATTATAAATAACAATATCTTAATGATTAATACATATTTATTTTGTCTTGGAAATGTACCTATGACCTTTAGAACGAAACACCAGCACAGAGCCAGTGCCCCTATCATTGAGATAGTACTATCTTTTTCTTATAAAAGTCCTACACTATAAACATGTTTGATAGATATTGTTCTATGTTTATTATTTTTAACCCCCGACGGAAAAAGGGGGGTGTTATAAGTTTGACCGCTATGTGTGTCTGTCTGTGGCACCATAGCTCTGAAACGGGTGAACCGATTTGGATGCGGTTTTTTTATTTGAAAGTAAATTTTCCAGCGATGGTTCTTATATGTTCTATCTCATATGTTTTATCAAAATCGGTTCAGCCATTTACAAGATATGGGGGGTAAAAGTGGGGATGACAAATCGAATATTTTCATATATACCAAAATTGGGTATCAAATGAAAGGGCATGATGTGTACATTAATAAAAAATAAATTATATCAAAATCGGTTCAGCCATTTCCAAGATATGGGGATGAAAGTGGGGATGTTCAATCAAATATTTTCATCTATCTATACTTATAATAAAACTGTAGAGAGGTCAATTCTGTACATTGAATATATATTCAAAATTATTATTGGAGGATAACTGGTGATCGATACTGATGCCAAAAATGCAATTAGTAAATTTTTTGTCGGTCTGTCTGTCTGTCTGTCTGTCTGTCTGTATGTGCACGCATGGGTCAAAAACTACTGAAGGGATTTTAACCAAACTTGGTACGATTGTAGTCCATACGCCTGGGCAGGTTATAGGCTATATAACATAACGCTAAAACACATAGGAGCTGAGCAGTAACGATAAATTTGAAGCAAGTCGGATGAAAATGCGCTTTCGAGCTCTTATCCTCGCATACGTCGATCATACACCAAAAGTATGTATTACAAAAATGATGGTCTCTAAAAGATCTACAAAAAAGTCCTCAATAGTATATATCTATCTTTTATAAATTAGCCACAATAACGTGTTTAATCGTTAGGAACTTCTTCAAGTGTATTAATAAAATATATAAATATATTGTATTTCACATAGATATATCGTTATCAAACTCCAATATTCAAAAAGTACACTTTAATATCTATTTTATAAAAAAAAAGAAATCGGTATATAAGATATAGATGAAATAAAACTTCCAAATCTCGCCGCGCCAGTATGGGTACGGCTATACGGTTGATTTTAGTTTAACGCGCGACACGGCCATCCGCTGCATTTATAAAAAGGCGGGGGCATTCACGCGCCACCTTATCGTCCGGTTAAGCAATAACAGCTCCCTCAGAGGTCACTGCGAGAGACATTTTCGAAAAAAAGAAAACGCGCCACCTTCGCTCACATTGTCACTGTTAATGCGAACAGACGTGGTTCATATTGACTCTTTGGAATCTTCTTCTTATCGTATGGTTGAGGTCAGAGTTTAAACCGCCTGTAGGACTTTACATGGCTTTACACACCGTTGAAACATCTCTCAGGTGTGTCGGTTTCCTCACGATGTTTTCCTTCACCGTTTTTAGCAACTGATAACTAATTTATAGTACGCACATGAATTCGAAAAGACATTGGTGCGTGCCGGGAATTGAATTTGCGACATCTGACTTGACAGTCGTACTACTACGTAAAGATTGACATGTATGTAAAGACAATTAACATGTATGTAAAGATTGACGTAACTTTTTTTTTATGAACCGATTAAAATTAAACGTAAATATACTAAATATTATGGGAAGCTGCCACAATACATCAATGAAAACTGCATTCAAATCGGTTCAGTCGTTTCTGAGAACGCACTAGCGTTCAAACGCACAGACAAACCGACAAACAGACAAAAATTTTAAAAACTATATTTTTGGCGTCGCGCGTCGGTGACATAAATACAGAGCGTATACATTTTTTTTCTTTTTTAAAATTGAATGTACAGATACGGGTCGTTTACGATTTTATTATATGTATAGATATAGATTTTTTCTCATTACCTCATAGACAATTGTAATTCTCGCAGCAAGTAACACATACGGTACTCTGGAACTTATTTCTGTCAAAGTAATTTAACGACTTCTAGCTCAAAGGCTCCTTCAGCTATAACATCTTTTTTTTTTTGTCCCGTGCGGGAATCGAACCCACAACCCCTAGCGCAGCTGTCCAATCGCTTAGCCACTGCGCCAATCAGGTCGTCAAATCATTGAGGCGCACATTCTAGCAGCAAGATAGATTTTCTATCCTGTGTATAACGATTTCGGCTGAGTGTATAGCCTTATGCTTCGCCATGACCATCAACATCAACCATTACCATTGTCTCACGCAGTCTTAAAGTAGCCTTTGATCTTACGAATACTTAGCTGCTTCTTACACGCACACACAATAGTACGACGCTTACTCTTAGGTCACGTGGGAGTAGGTACAATATGTGCACCTCTGCCTACGCCTTCGCAGAATACAAGCGTGTCGTTGTCGTATGTTTTATAACAATATTTTTTATAAGAGTCAACTGCAATGATTCCCTATTTTAACTTAATTACGAATAAACCGACAAACAGACAAAATATCCAAAATAATAGAAATGGGTTGTATTGTATAGGTTTCTAAAACGTCGCCCCACACTAGGAATTTCTCCTGTATCGTGGGTGCGTTTCACGAACTTGAAATTTCACTTACACAAACACCCAGACTCGGGACAAAAATCTACGGATCACACTTTTTTTGCGGGAATCGAACCCACAACCAATCGCTTAGCCACTGCGCCAATCAGGTCATCACGGTTGTCTTTTATCCTTGGCATTTTTTTTTCTACAGTAGTTTCAATGTACAGGAACTCAGAAACGCACAAAACGGATTTATTTATGTTCTCTTCTTCAGTTATATATTATTTTCAATAGACTTTCTGTAACTTCCGTAATTACCGTTCAATTTTTGCGGTTTTTTTTAATACCGGAAAGTATTCTTAGTTAAATAAGTGGTTTAAAGATTTTTAACCTACTTAAAAAAGCCTGCCTGGTAGGTATTTTTTTCTGTTAAAAGTCCAATTTACTACTGGTGTTTTATCCGAAATACACGCGGACGAAGTCGCGGGCAACAGCTTTACGTGTAATAAAATAGTACGGCATGGCGTAAAAACTACTAAATCGAATTCGCTCAATCTTAGCTAATGCTAATATATTAAAAACAATTTAAAAATACTTTTGCTGTTTCCGAATTTCCACGCGGACGGAGTCGCGGGCACATCTATACTTATAATAAAACTGTAGAGAGGTCAATTCTGTACATTGAATATATATTCAAAATTATTATTGGAGGATAACTGGTGATCGATACTGATGCCAAAAATGCAATTAGTAAATTTTTGTCGGTCTGTCTGTCTGTCTGTCTGTCTGTCTGTATGTGCACGCATGGGTCAAAAACTACTGAAGGGATTTTAATCAAACTTGGTACGATTGTAGTCCATACTCCTGGGCAGGTTATAGGCTATATAACATAACGCTAAAATACATAGGAGCTGAGCAGTAACGATAAATTTGAAGCAAGTCGGATGAAAATGCGCTTTCGAGCTCTTATCCTCGCATACGTCAATCATACACCAAAAGTATGTATTACAAAAATGATGGTCTCTAAAAGATCTACAAAAAAGTCATTAATAGTATATATCTATCTTTTATAAATTAGCCACAATAACGTGTTTATTCGTTAGGCACTTCTTCAAGTGTATTAATAAAATATATATAAATATATTGTATTTCACATAGATATATCGTTATCAAACTCCAATATTCAAAAAGTACACTTTAATATCTATTTTATAAAATAAAAAGAAATCGGTATATAAGATATAGATGAAATAAAACTTCCAAATCTCGCCGCGCCAGTATGGGTACGGCGGCATAAATGGTTTTTCTTTTTTTAAATTGAATGTACAGACACGGGTCGTTTACGATTTTATTATATGGATAGATATATATAGATGGATAGATTTTTTCTCATTACGTCATAGACAATTGTAATTCTCGCAGCAAGTAACACATACGGTTCTCCGGAACTTATTTCTGTCAAAGTAATTTAACGACTTCTAGCTAAAAGGCATCCTTCAGCTGTAACATCATTGAAGGGGACATTCTAGCAGCAAGATAGATTTTCTATCCTGTGTATAACGATTTCGGCTGAGTGTACAGCCTTATGCTTCGCCATGACCATCAACATCAACCATTACCATTGACTCACGCAGTCTTAAAGTAGCCTTTAATCTTACGAATACTTAGTTGCTTCTTACACGCACACACAATCGTACGACGCTTACTCTTAGGTCACGAGTTCTCTATACATTTTGTCTGTTGAGATACTGATACATTGGGATCTACACCAAACCTAGCGAAATTGTGGGAGTAGGTACAATATGTGCACCTCTGCCTACGCCTTCGCGGAATACAAGCGTGTCGTTGTCGTATGTTTTATAACAATATTTTTTATAAGAGTCAACTGCAATGATTCTCTATTTTAACTTAATTACGAATAAACCGACACACAGACAAAATATCCAAAATAATAGAAATGGGTTGTATTGTATAGGTTTCTAAAACGTCGCCCCACACTAGGAATTTCTCCTGTATCGTGGGTGCGTTTCACAAACTTGAAATTTCACTTACACAAACACCCAGACTCGGGACAAACATCTACGGATCACACTTTTTTTGCGGGAATCGAACCCACAACCAATCTCTTAGCCACTGCGCCAATCAGGTCGTCACGGTTGTCTTTTATCCTTGGTATTTTTTTTTCTACAGTAGTTTTAATGTACAGGAACTCAGAAACGCACAAAACGGATTTATTTATGTTCTCTTCTTCAGTTATATATTATTTTCAATAGACTTTCTGTAACTTCCGTAATTACCGTTCAATTTTTGCGGTTTTTTTTTAAATACCGGAAAGTATTCTTAGTTAAATAAGTGGTTTAAAGATTTTTAACCTACTTAAAAAAGCTTGCCTGGTAGGTATTCTTTTCTGTTAAAAGTTCAATTTACTACTGGTGTTTTATCCGAAATACACGCGGACGAAGTCGCGGGCAACAGCTATACATGTAATAAAATAGTACGGCATGGCGTAAAAACTACTAAATCGAATTCGCTCAATCTTAGCTAATGCTAATATATTAAAAACAATTTAAAAAAACTTTTGCTGTTTCCGAATTTCCACGCGGACGGAGTCGCGGGCACATCTAGTATATACTAAAATGGGGTATCAAATGAAAGGGCATGATGTGATATTACAAAAAATAAGTTATATCAAAATCGGTTTAGCCATTTACAAGATATAGGGGTAAAAGTGATGATTAACAATTGGATATATTCAAAAATACTCAAGTGGGGTATCAAATGAAAGGTCATGGTTAGGGCATGCAATATCGGAAGGTTCTCAATTCCGGAACTGAGTTCCAATACTGGAGGTCTGATTCCGGAATTCCGGAACTGGTTCCGGAACTGGTAACTTTTAAAGTTTATTACAAATCAAACAAGATTTATAATTATATCAGTCTTTAATCATTTTTAGTTACAAATTAAACATGGTCATCTTTCTCCCAATTTACTCTAATTAAACATAAATAATAAAAATCAACCGTAAAATCAACAAGGCTTATTTATGACATATTAATAATACCTATTATGAGTTAAAAACATACGATATTTTAATCGTAGTACATGTCTCGTACATTACATACTACACTTCTGGACACATCTATTGGCCCACCTTAGAGTTTAGGTTTCGATGGCCCCTACCAAAATATGATTGCTAGATTGAACAAAAACTGTTGATGCAGTTTTAAACCTGATACATTTTACTATCTTTTTCGATCGTATTGTTTTAAATTTGAATTCAGAATACCATACGACATGGAGCTACGCCTAACAAGTCGGATATGCGCCTTGTTAAAGGCAATTGATTTTTGTATAAAAAACATGTTTTATCAAATAAAGGTTTAATTTAATAACGCGTGTTGCCTCCATGGGCATCTACCACAGCTCTCATACGATTAGGCATAGAGTTTATCAACCGCTCTATGAAAATTTGAGGGATCATCTCCCATTCCTCTTCTATGGCAGTTTTCAACTCCTGCATCGTCTGGGCAACTGGCTGACGAGGCCTAACACGTCTTTTTAGCTCGTCCCACATGTGCTCAATGGGGTTCATGTCTGGGCTTCTGGCTGGCCAGTCCATAACTGTGATGTTCACATCCCGAAGATATTCCCTGACGATGCCGGCCGCATGGGCTCCTGCATTATCATGCATAAAAAGGAAATTTGGGCCCACATAGTCCGCGCATGGTATCACTTGAGGTTCTAAGCACTCACGAATGTACCTTTCAGCATTTAATGTTGGCAGCCGTGGTCCTGTAACAACCTCAAGTTGAGTTTTGCCGCTCGCGGATATACCGCCCCAGACAGTCCATGAGCCACCGCCATAAGCAACCCTCTCTTCAAAGCAGCATTGTGCGAAACGCTCTCCCTTACGTCGGTAGACCTTCTTCCTTTCATCATTGCCATGTAACACAATTTTAGACTCATCAGAAAAGAGTACACGGCTCCAATCTTGCTGTGTCCAATTTAAATGACTGCGTGCGAAATGAAGGCGCGCTGTTCGGTGGGCTCGCGTTAGTTTGGGCCCATTAGCTGGCTTGTGTGGTACCATATCGCGTTCTTTTAACCTTCTCCGAACAGTTCGAGCGCTCACAGATACTCCGTGGAAGTCGCGAAGTTGGTTTTGTATCTCAATGGAGGTAAGGTGACGATTTCTCAAGCTGGTCGTCACGATGAATCGATCCTGCCTTTCAGTTGTGACCCGAGATCGTGGCCTTCCTTGGCGACGAACAAAGCCGCCAGTCTCTAGGTACCTCCGATAAACATTTCGGACCGCAGATCGACTTAAATTAAGTTGAGCACTCACGTTTCTTTGGCTGTGTCCGGCCTGAATAAGTGCCACAGCTTGGGCGGCGACTTCAGGTGAAGTATCCATAGATTATTGATAGAACCTCACCTTAATGTTAAGAATAAGTAATGTTTGTTGCAAAACCAAAGATATCAATCACTTTTTCAAGAATTAAATCCAAGTAAACCAATAAAACCAAGTTTTCTTAGTATTCGATTGTTTGATATCAACAAACAGGCTCCAAATTGTCTTTTGTTTCTTTAAATTCTGTGTTCGAAATTAAAAAAAAGACTATTGAATGAAATTGTGAATGTGCCAGGTTCAAAACTGCATAAAAACTTTTTGCTCGACCTAATATAAAATTTTAGCTAGGACCAAACGAAACTGAAAATACAAGGTGGGCCAATAGATGTGTCCAGAAGTGTAATTAGTGTCCTTTTAGTCTTAAAATTTTTAACATAGCATTAAAAATGCTTGTAGAAAGTTCCACATAGTAAATTGGGTTGCGTTCAGAAAAAAAATAAAGAGAATACCAAAAATTTGTGAATATCGGAATTCCGATATTACTCTCCTCAATTCCGGAATTGAAATAACAGATATTTTGTTACGGAATTCCGGAATAACGAAATTCCGGAATTCCGAAATTCCGGAATTCCGGAATGCATGCCCTAGTCATGGTGTATATTACGAAAATAATACTTTAATTTAAGTTTAAAAATTTTAAAATAAAATTGAATAAAATTAATAAAATTAGTATGAGTAGTTATGGGTCACTTTAAGTGGCGTTTAGTCTACTTGCCACTTTACTTGAGATGGTGAAACAGGCCCTAACCCCTTATTTATAAACGAGGATCATACCGGCATTAACTAAATCCCGTATTAAGTCTATTGCATCTCTATTCTCTGACATGCAGACAGTGACAGGTATAAATTAAATATTCCATGGTTTATGTTATTTTTTATGAACACTTTTATCCACTTGATGGCAATAGGCTCGCCCCCTATTTCATGTTTAGTCTATACTATTATATTTTTTTAATATAATAAAGCTGAAGAGTTTGTTTGTTTGCTTGAACGCAACGGCAAGGAACTACTGGGCCGATTTGAAAAATTATTTCACTGTTAGATAGCCCATTTAGATAGACAAATCCATGCGCGCCATGTATATTCACCTCTGCTTACCTCTCCGGGCAATACAGGCGTGATATATATGTAATGATAATGTATGCAATTCTCAGAAGCAGCACGAGGTCTGTATTTGGCTCCACATTATGGCAAATCGCTTAAAAACAATCGCAATAGCTTTTCTCCAATCGGTTCCCACAGGAGAGAAGTAATAAAAAAATGATTTTTCACACTTTTATACACAATATTTCAGTTGGCAACAAAACCAGTAAGTACCTTTATCAAAAATCGATGTCTTATTAACCCTTAAAAAGCCACGTCTTATTTCCGACAACACTGACACGCCCGCGGCGCCCGCGGCGCCCGCAGGTTAATTGACTTACAGACCAAAATCAGCGAGGCAAGCTTGGTTAAAATGCCAGTAATTTCATCAAAATACGTCTTCATTCTTCAGTAGCCATCCGGAAGTTCATCTACCTTTTTCAAGAAGTTCAAGAACACATACCAATATGACATTACTGGGGTCAACGTTACAGCCGCTTCGACTTTCTAAGGACTACAAGTAAAATTGTTAAAAAATACTGTTGTAAACTATTAGGACAATAATTATAAAAAACAGCACGGAGTCTTTCTTTGTGCCGGGTTAATGGCAATAGGCTCGCCCCCTATTACATTGGGACTAATAACATAATAGGGTATTATATATCAAGAAAGAAAAATTATAAAAATGCATGTTTATGACGGATTTCGTAAAAAGTAAACGAGAAACGTCAAAAATGCTATATATCTTTTAATCTGTTCTTCAAATGTCTAAATCGCCATTCGCCTTATTGATACCGACGTGACGTCACTCCGTTGGCACTAAGCCGTAAGGGTATATAATTATGATTTTCAGAAAATTCAATATCATAAATAAAAATAAGATTTTAAGGCATTTCTCGGTTTTGTGAAATTGAAACGAAAATTCTACTGGTTCTTAACGATCTCAGGATTTATTTAAAAAAGTTGATATGTTCCCTAATGTCAAATTATGGGTGTACTATACAACTCTGACTATCCCTACGAATACAGGCGAGATTTTATAGTTTACACCCACACATTCATCATCATCATCAGCCAAAAGACGTCAACTGTTGAATATACCCCGTTTAAGCAGGGGGGGGGGGTTCCACACATTGCCCATAGGTAATTCTGATCTCATACTCACCCGTCAATCAACACAGATGTTTAGAATCTTCAATGACTTACGACACTTAAACACTTTCCTCAAAGTTATCCTGTTATAAATCAATTGGGCTACGTTTGAACCAGCCGCTATTACAGCTGTCGAGTGCTAAAATTAGGTAACCTTCTTAACTAACCCTTGACCTTGTACATACATCAGTTATTTCTATATTTACTGCCTCTATGTTCAAGTGGTCGCTAAGTGCGACTGCTGTTAAGCTTCCTGGATTTAAGTTATTCTCAGTAGCAACACGGAGTGTGGATTTTTTTCTGGTTGATGGCAACAGGCTCTACCCTTATTACATTGAGACCTATAACATAACTGATTAAATTTACGGATTTATTGCATTAAAAGCAATTTACATATTATATATACATACACTCGATTTTTTGTATACTACCTACATTAAAACTAATAATATATACAACCAAAAAACATAAAAAAATGTAAATTATGCATCAAAATATTCCTCTTCATCACTGTCGTCTGGTAAGGTGCCCAAAAGGCTGGCAGCATTACCATGTTAAATGGCAATGCTAATTATTTGGCCAAAAAACAAACCAGCCCTTTGGTCACGTGAAGAGTCGACCAAATTAACTGATTAAATTTGTGTGTAGAATAGACACATATCTGCTCACCTCTTCGGGAAATACAGAGATTTTCGCTTCATAGATATTGCGCAGACCAGTCCTTTACTTCTTCGTAACAGCATGAAGTCATTATCACATGTGGCGTGGAGATTGTCATCAACAAAGTTGGTAGCGAGGTTGCCCGTCTAGTGACGTAGGTACTTAGGAAAAACTCGTGGAGGCTCCTGATTTACTACCCAAACACTTCGCACCCTTCGTCCTCTTCTCATCGTAAACAACCTGGTGTCAGAGTTTAAACCGCCTGTAGGCCTCTGACATGACTTTACACACCGTTGAAAAATCTCACAGGTGTCCCGGTTTCCTTACGATGTTTTTCTTAACCGTTTTTAGCAACTGATAACTAATTTATTATACGCACATTCGAAAAGACATTGGTGCGTGCCGGGTTTTGGACTTGCGACTTTTGACTTGGCAGTCCAACGATCACACCACTCAACTATCAGATTAGCAAATTCGCACCATTAGAACGTAGTGATCTAACTCAAAATTCCTGTAACCTTTGATCTGTTGACGTTGTTACTGTAAGTTTTATTTGAATTTGCGACTTGAAAATTAAATAATCTGGCAAAGGATTTTTTTGTCCTTTGTACTTGTTTTAAATAGTCATATCCGTATTTTTAGTATGCCATGTATCCTGTGAGCGTTGTGCCTAGAGGATACTCGTCTAATGAGAGTATTATGAAAATAGTAACACTTTGACTTCCGTGAAGTAGGCACAATAGACAATTGTAGGTCACTGGACTGTGAAAGGGTTAACATACCTAGTTATACTGTATTTGTTGTAAATTAAATATGAGGTGCCTTGTTTGTCTCTAAGCGGGATTTCTGGGCTCGAATTCTGGGTCAGGCAAAAGGGTTCATAAGTGTTTCTATTAGGTAATTCTCAGTAGCAGCACGAAGTCAGGATTTATGCACGGTTAAAGGCTTGCCCTATTTCATTGGGACCCATAACCTAACTGGCGAAATGAGGGGATACTTACTATACATTTCTGCCTACCCTCAAGGAATACAGGCGTGATGTTATGTTATGTAAATAAAAGATCTTGATTATTATATAAACCTAAATAAATAAATTATTTCAGTTTTATTTTTAAATGTGAAATAAGCAAATAGGCACATAACATGAACGCAATAAGCCGTGCCGCGATTTTTTTTTTCGTCTCGTGGCAATTGAGTCGGGCTTCCAACTATTCTGCCAGATTCGAGTTAAGACTGCAACGTTTGCAGTTAGACATTTTTGTGGGTCTATTTTTATTTAATCGTTATTAAAACCTAAAGAGCTACAATTTAATATTATTTTGTCTGATAACTTTAGAGAGAGATTTAATAATAGAAGGACAGAAGTTACATAACCGCGAAACTTATATAAATGTCGTGAATCTGACATCTCACGTCACTGTCAAATCATCTGTCAAATCGAGTTGTGTTTTAAAATCTTTGAAGGTGTAATTCGTGTCGACTCGACGTTCATTATAAGTTATGGCAATCCTTAATATAGCCTAAATATTTAAATTAATCGTAGCCATTACTTAACAATTACGAAAAAATTTATTAGTAAAACTAAAAACAAACTTTTAAACCCAAGGTTACATTTTAACGGGAATAACGATGCAAGTTCTTACTAGGTGAACCAGTTACAAGTTTGTTGACCGAATTATAGACAAGGTCCTCTTTATTTTTATATTTTTTATGTTTTAGAATTCGTTGCGCCAACTCGGGCATTTCTAATGAATTTTTTATTGTAATTTCGTTTCAATTTGGCAATAGGCTCGCTCCGTATTACATTAGGACCTAAGTACAAGACAACCGGCGAAATGTGGGTGTATTAAACATGTGATGGTATTTTGTTTAATCTATACTATTATATTTTTTTAATATTATAAAGCTGAAGAGTTTGTTTGTTTGTTTGCTTGAACGCGCTAATCTCAGGAACCACTGGTCCGATTTGAAAAATTCTTTCAGTGTTTGGTAGCCTATTTAGATAGAGAAATACACGCGGACGAAGTCGCGGGCGGTTGCTAGTATATAATATGCTGTCGCGTGCCGCGGTTGTCTGGGGATTAGTAAGACGCCAAGGAGTATAATATAACCACTGCAAGACACAACCGGTAGATTACATAGTGGGGTGCAAGTAGAGTGCCTCCACGCGTGACAATACCTAAGTACGTCCGTCACCCTGGACGGTCATCCTCGCTACCATCCTTGTTGATTGACCAATCTCTACACCACGGCATGACCTATTCCGTGTGGCAATTGGCTCGAAGTACATAGTTAAAACGTTTCATCGCCATAATATATTTTTATTTAATTCGATTTCCATTCTTCAAACGTTTCTCCACTTGTCTAGGGGCGTTGATCAGAGAGATCAACCCCCCTAAAGAAGTGGAGAAACGTTTCTATGATATTCTATTCGTAGTCGCCTCTACGACACCCAACGGGACGAGATGAAGAGGTGCTATTCTGGCCGCTCTCCACAGACTAGGCGAAGGTCAGTCTATGAAGATTTACACAAAGCAAAAAAAGGGCCATCCGATAAATTTGCTGCAGGCCTCGAACTGCACAGTAATGTCACTGCCCCAGGTGCAGGACACACGGCCTAACGTGTCATAAAGCATACAGCCTTTAGTGTGTATTTAGGTATAACATTGTCCTAGCCTTGCGTTAAGTTAGTTACTATGGCGTCAAGGACGTGTACTAGACTTTCTAAATCTAGACATAGTTACAGCCTCAAACAGATCTGCAAGGTTAGCGAACCTAAACTTAGTACCTATAGGTATGTACAGGCGAACTTAAACTTAAATAAAGGATTTCTTGCGCCATCTCATGTTTCCAGCACAACGGTGAAGGAAAACATCGTGAGTAAACCGGCACACGTGGGAGATTTTTCAACGGTGTGTAATTATGTAAAGCCATGTCAGAGGCCTACAGGCGGCTTAAACTCTGACACCAGGTAGTTCATCAAACATACGAAAGGAAGAAGAAGCACAGCGGTTTGCTCTGGCGCTACTGCTGCAGCTGCGGAGACTCTCAAGCAGCGGATATATAACAACTTAATTGGCAACTATACTTTTGAGCCGTTTGGGGTTGAAACACACGGGTCGTGGGGTCCGAGTGTTCGTCTCTTATTTAAAGACCTATCTAAACGGTTGGTCGACTCTTCACGTGACCAAAGGGCTGGCTTGTTTTTCGCCCAAGGAATTGGCATGCCATTCAACGTGGCAATGCCGCCGGCCTTTTGGGCATCCTACCAGGCGACAGCGATGAGGAAGAATACTTCGATGATAATTTTTTTGATTTTTCATTTGTATTTAATAGGATATATGTAAAAATAAATAAAATATTAAGATCATAAAGTAATTAGATATGTATTTTAATTAAATCCTCTATATTTTACGGCGTGATTTACCGTTTTTATACCAAAAAGCCGGAGATGATACAAATTAACATCAATTACCGCCACACGACCTTAACTAGTGACCTTAAGTATTTCCTTAACCTTACAGTATCTTTGTTTCCTAATCTTATGTCTTTACGAGAAACAATTTATAACGTATGGTCTGTCAATAATGACATAAGAAGTTGTGATATTTTGATCGAAATATTTATTATGACATGTGGCTATTTAGTAGGTAAGCCTTAGAAATAAATAAAATAAAATTACTAGCATCTTACCATGTCTTCGTCGACGCCTTCAGAATTGAATTTATTAAACATAAATTGATGTGTTTTGGTGCCATTTTAGCATGTTGCCCATGCTAAGCTTGAATCATTCAATACATATCAATTTATGATAAAGGAAATTTGAAAATTAATCGAAACGTCACCCTTTAGACGTAAATACTAAAAGGGAACTTGAAATACGATGGGTGCGAGCAGCGACACGGTGGCTCAGTACGTCAAAGGTGGCAGGTTCAAGTCTTGCTCGTGTCCATCATTTTTCAAATTTCCTTTATCAATTTAGATAAATTGATGTGGTTGGGCTGTGTCATTGAGATTTTCTGTTAGATAATTCTCAGTAGCAGCATAGAGTTGAGATTTGTGCCCGGTTGATGGCAATAGGCTCGCCCCCTATAGCATTGGAACCTATAACATAACTGGCGAAATGTGGGTGTGCTATGTACACTATGTTCAGTACACCACATACCATAGATGTTCCATCTCGGCCTACCCTATCGGGGTATCCAGGCATAGTTTTAATATGTTTCACTAAGTACTTAAGGGCCAAGGTTTAAATCGTCTGATAAATTATATTCGAACGATAAAATAGACATTTCGACAATGAAGGGAAAATATGTCAAAACGTCAAACTGACGATTGAAAAATCGACCCCTAATCATTGAGAATGATTGATAAACTGCCAGTAGATCACGAGACTGTACTAACACAGTGGTTTAAAATCACGGGAAATCCTACGTTTTACGAACATCGAAAGGCATTGAACGAGAAGCGACATGCGATTGTAATTATTAATGAATAATGACACATAACTTAACGCGCTTATATTTCCCGAAGGCGTAGGCAGAGGTGTGTAGTACACCCACATTTAGACAGTTATGTTATAGGTCCCCATGTAAGAGGGGGCGAGCCTATAGCCTTTACCGGGCACAAATCCAGACTCCGTGCTGTTGCTGAGAATATCCTAATGAATAAACCCAATAACACTTTCCCCGACCAGGGACTACCTACCAAGGACATCATCCTTAAGGCGAGATCTATTAAAGAGTCTGTTAAGTCAAAAAAATTACGATTACAAAAGATGCTTGCACGTAAAACATGAAGCGTTGTTTCATGACATAAAAAGCCGGTTGCCAACGTTATTTAAGCTGCTAGTAGATAACAAAACGTTTTCGTCACTAGAGCTGCTAACGCTAAGTAGTCGAAAACAAAATTGTTGCCATTTTTAACATTTATGTCCGTCAAATGAAGCTGAAGCAACCGGCCCTTAGTAGTCGTGCTTCGTGACCAGCGAGGCACTCACTATGACACATCACATTCATTGATAATTATTGTTTGATTTGAGTGAATCGTGTAGTAAGTACTTAGACTATAAATTGCTAGTTTTATTTTACATTGTTTTCAGTTTTACAACACCAGTCTTCGAATCAATGGTATCGTAACTATAAACTAACGATTAGGTTTCTGAATCATCCTATATGTGGGCCTGATGAATGGAAAATAGTGTGATGGTGAGTGACTTAAGTATGTGCTGTACGGCGAAATGTTGTATAAAGGCTACTTAAAAGACTTACAGACGTCATTATAAGTTCGTGTTGGCGTGAAAAACTACTTCTAAACTTAGCTAAATCTCACACTCCACAGAGGAGTGTTGTCAGCGAGCAAAATTCGCTTTATTTGCTCCGCCACGCCATTTGAACATTTTCTCTTTTTTAATAATTAATGTGGGTGCTGTTATAATAAATAGATAGAGGCAGTCAGAGAAAAAGCATTCTGTGACACAAAAATCTTACCGACAACATCCAGAATCTTAGTCTGCAAGCTTTTCCAAACTAACAGACTGCGGTCCTCATATTTGGCACACTCAAGAACCTCTGGTGCCTACACTACGAGCTCAGATGAGGTGTTTGTGCTGTATTCTGAGGATGAGGTTATCATCATCATCATCAGCCTATTGCTGTCCACTGCTGGATAAGGGCCTCTCCCAAGGTACGCCACAGAGCCCGGTCGCTGCCAGCCCAGATGAAGTTATGTTAGACATTTTCTTAATTCTGCCATTTTTAATCAAACTAAAACTAAGGCAGCTTAAAGCTGATATTTCTATCTAACAAATGGCCCTAATAAGAAACCTGCCGTGTCATTCTAAAGACATCTTACGAACTCACTTCTAAATCCGCGGTGAGATTCGACACTAGCCTTCAATCAACAATGTACTAGATTACCGATCTGCTTCAAAAACGGCCCGAGAAGAGCACAAATAATTTTGAGGTCTTATTGAAGTTAGTATGCTCCAATCATAGCCATCATTAAGACGTTAACATGCCGCAGTGCCTACTTTCTCGTCCACTTATGCGATATGATTTTGTTCTTGATCCTTAATCTAGTATATTGTTGAACGAAGACACTAGCGCATAGCGAGGTGACGTGAGATGATGTAGTGTTTCAGAATAGGATAGCTGTAACGTTTCATGCAATTTTGGGCTTCACGAAGCATGGATAATGGGCGGTCTTATCGCTACTAGCAAAGATAATGTCGTAAATCCGTTGAGTAGCTACACTAGCTACAGAACTAGAATTCTGCGGTCAATGACAAACATTTAAAAGTGACACAACTGGTTGGACGACTTGCTGTGACTGTGACCTGCCATGCGCCTGCGCCATGCTTGCATTACATAATGTGCACACTTCAAGCCATTTTGATACATGGAACATTTTGAACATTACTTGGTGGTGTAGTTTCATGTTTTATCCTGACTTTTATCTTAACGAATGTTGTTTGAGATTTTCTCAAAAACTACTGATCCGATTTGGATGGGGTATTTTGTTATTTCCTTTCTATTCAAAGAGAAGTCTTTAGGAATAATTACTTAGTCCGATGGATCAGTAAAGACTCTAAATCGAGATGAGGAGCAGGACCAACGGCTTAACGTGCTTTCCGAAGCACGGAGGGGTCTTGATGAGAGAAGAACGGTCACCCAACCGCTGACTGACCGTGGTAAGTGCTGCTTAACTTCACACTGCAACTGATCTGCGCCACAGCTATATAGCTAAACTAGCGGCCCGCTCCGGCTTCGCACGGGTATAAAATATATATTATAAGTATTTTTCCACTATTTAATGGATGTTATTATACATATAAACGTTCCTCTTCAATCACTCTATCTATTAAAAAAAACCGCATCAAAATCCGTTGCGTAGTTTTAAAGATTTAAGCATACATAGGGACAGAGAAAGCGACTTTGTTTTATACTAATTAGTGAAGCCTGTGAAAAAAAAGAGCCAAATTAACCTTCCATATTAAAAGTCGGTTCACAAAAAATTCTGTAACGTCCGGGATTCGATAGGCCGTACAAAGTAGTCCATTATTACCACAATCTACTTATTAGACATTACAATGACAGATAAGTGTTACTTATAGATAGGAATGGTATCTCAAATGTTCGTTGACCCTAGACCCAGGCTATGTCACCGATAGTACGGTCTAGAGAAATGGATGATTAAAATGTAAAAAGTGGGTGGATATTTTTAAACAAACAATAATAACATCACGCCTGTAATCCCTGAGGAGGTAGACAGACGTGTATTTGTACGGTACACCCGGTGCAAGTTATTTACTTTATTACACGACTGCCCAAAAAAAGGAGTGTAATGGGGCGAAATTTAATAAAAAAATGTTTTCATTTCATTTCAAATGTTGCATTTCTTTAATCCGCCATAACTTCTGAATGCCTGAACCGATTTTGATGTATGGAGTGTCGTTAGAATCCTTGCAACATTGCAAGTAACATAGGATAAAAAAAGAAACAAAACACTTATCCACAAGCCATTTTGTCAGTGTATTTTTAAATTTGATGGCTAATAAATCCCTAATTTGAGATAAGAGTTTATTTTATGTTCTAATACAAATTGGGTAAACATTTCATTTAATATAATTTAGTTTTAGAAGGGCACAAAGTTAAAATAAGAACAAGACTGCCATGTCAAATATCGAACTAAAAAGTAAAATAATTAAAAAATACGACTGGTATGACAAAAAACAAACTAAAAAGTGAAAAACAAGTTCCATCGCATTCGGGGGACCGTTCTGTAGAACACTGTCTTATCTAAGAGGTTACCAGACTGCGATGGAACTTGTTTTTCACTTTTTACTTCGTTTTGTGTAGTAGTTTTATACCAGCTCACCGTAGGGCGATGCAGATTGGAACAGTGGTAGTTATTTGTTATCATCTTCATCATCACTACGTCATCATCGGATAACGTCCACTGTTAAACAAAGGCCCCCCTTAGGTGGAGGGGGTTGCCATAATCCCCACGCTTGACAAGCGGCTTGGGGATTGCAGTATTGGTGGTCAAGTTACAGAACACGCTGCTGCCGATTTTCTGGATTTTTCCTTAGTCGCCTCTTACGACACCCACGGGAGGAAAGGGGGTGGTCAATTCTAGGTCGGATACACACGGCTAAGATTTTTGTTATAGGTCCCATATAATAGGGG
Source organism: Abrostola tripartita (assembly GCA_905340225.1). Taxonomy (NCBI): domain Eukaryota; kingdom Metazoa; phylum Arthropoda; class Insecta; order Lepidoptera; family Noctuidae; genus Abrostola; species Abrostola tripartita. The sequence goes on from HG996515.1 coordinate 2,433,969, forward strand.
GCGAGCCTATTGCCTACTGAAAACCAGCCGAAAAACGCAAAAACACGTTGGTTGGCCTAAAATCGAATCGAGGCCTTCGCGTTCATCAGTAGCGCATTGCTTCCGCTAGAGCAATCAGTGTATGGAATATGAATATTTCAGTGACTCATACATTTTACGAATGATTATGTGCACTCATGCGCAGCAGTGACCTTTAGCCCAGGCATACACGTGGGTTCGAATCCGTGCCGATGCACTAATACTTATGTCATAATGTTTTATATAATAGGAAACAAAATACAATGTCTTGTCCTTCAGTTATAATAGTAATAACTCAAGTGATTCGCAGTGACTAAGCAATTGGACTGCATAGGGTTCGATTCCCACACGGGACAAAAATTTGTGTGATCCGCAGATTTATGTCCCGAGTCTGAGTGTTTTGTGTATGTGATATTTTGTGTTTGTTAAAAGCGCCCACGATTTGCCAGTGAAAGTCCCGTCAAAATCCGTCCAGCCACTTCGGAGATTAGACGGAACAAACAGACAGACAGACAAAAAAAATGCGTTTTAGGTGTATGTGTACTATCTTATGCATTGAGTATTTTATTTTGATGTTACAAACGGACACTCCAGTTTTATGTATATGTGTCTCGACGATGGATATGATTACTGGTATTTGTACTGAGAAAACTGTCATAGAACGAAGCGTCTGCTTACTATTGATATCAGTGAGGGCTTTGTGCTCGTTGCCATAGAAACAACAAAAGGTTCCGATCTCAGAATACAGAACAAACGTTCCGATAGTCAGTTAAAAACGCGAATAAACTCAACAACATAGGGTAGACACCGGTCAGAATATTCGCCGAGGTCTTCCAGCTGACGTTTAAGTATCTTAAATAACTCCCACGTCTAATAAAGAACGGTTGACAGTAATGCATGCTACATGCATATATTCATACTACTTACGCAATTGACAAAAAGCCATACATTAGTATTAGATTCACATAATGATTGATAACAAGGAAGATTGAAAACAATTCAATTTGAATTTTAATTCAAGTAAACAAAGCCTACGGCATAATATATGTATTATGTATGTATGTGTCACATGAAGATCGCAATGTTAATCTATATAAACCATGTAAATACGCTCGATTTCCGTTGGGAGTTGAGGAGAATTGTAAGCAACGGCAGGCATTTTGGTTTTTAGTTTTGGAAATTACCAAAAATTTACGTTCGTAAATTCGCAATTCGTAAGACGCTGCTGCGTATCTTCTGAATTTTCCCTTAGCTGCCTCTTACGACACCCACGGGAGCAAAGGGGGCGGTCAATTCTAGGCCGCATACCACACGGCAATACTCGTACTTAATATAGATTAAAACTACTTGGAATAGAGGGTAAAAAAACCTTTTCTGAAGGCAATAAATTCCCAGCAGAATAGCAGTCTGAAGTTTTGACGTTGGCTGTGTTATACGGTGTACCCCTGTGTTCTGTGCCCGATCTCTCTCTTAATTATTTGACATAAGGTTTCTTAACATGTTGAGCTACTGGTGTTGCCGACTGTACAAGATTTAACAATGGTCCATAGTTCAAGCTATATTCTGCCTGTAGTACGCATGCAAATATTTTTAATTACATAAAGCTAGTAGAGAATGCACTTGTTAGCACACACTCGTACACCATAATTATGTCCTGCGTAGCTACTGTAGCTAGTCTCATTTGAGATTGGCCGCCTTGACCGAAATTCAGTCAGGAGGACAAAAACAGCATTTCCAACCACAACATTAAGAATTACCACCACACATATCCTTGAATTGTGGTCTCTTGAAGATTACCAAAATATTTGTAGGTCATAAAATTGTGAGAACTATTTGAATGAATTCTCAATCGCTAACAATAGTCTAATTGTTTCTTAAGCGACGGATGGTATTTGCGAGGACAGAAGTCAATGTCGTTATGTTATAAAACGTGGTGATAACTGACCGTGAAATTGTGTTGATGATTAAAGAAACATTATGACTATTATGCTTTAAAGTGTAGCCAGAGATGACCACACAGATTAGGAGTGTAATTCACATTTAATCTAGTTGTAAAGTATAGTCAAGGGAAAAACTCGTCGCCGCTTTAAAGCAAGGATTATTTGTTTATTTTTATAAGGAAGTAGACGTACTTTTTGGATTAAAAACGTCGCCCCACACTAGGATTGTTTCCTGTGTCGTGGGTGAGCTTCACAAACATGAAATATCACACAGAAACACCCAGGACTTACATCTGATCATCATCAGCCGGAAGACGTCCACTGTTGGAGAAAGGCCTCCTCCTTGTAGAAGGGGGGAGGTTGCCATAATCCCCACGCTTGGCAAGCGGCTTGGGTATCGCAGTGTTGGTGGTCAAGTTACAGAAGACGCTGCTGCCCATCTTCTGGATTTTCCCTTAGTCGCCTCTTACGACACCCACGGGAGGAAAGGGGGTGGTCAATTCTAGGCCGGATACCACACGGCACGTACATCTGATCGGATTGCACAAATTTTTGTCCCGTGCGGGATTCGAACTCGCAACCCCTAGTGCAGCAGTCCAATCGCTTTGCCACCGCGCCAATGTTGTCGGTTTGTTCAATGTAAGGAAGTATCTACATTATTTAAGTAGGGAGCGGACACTCGGTCGCGGCAGACTATCTCAATTGAAGCTAGCCAACAACACAGGAGAAATTATACTCAAGTGTGTAAACACAGGTGCACTCGCTATTCCCTCACTCTCATAGTCCGATGGGACGGTAGGACATGACCGGAGAGAGATCAGGCGCAGGACCAACGGCTTAACGTGGCTATCTAAGGCATGGCCTTGATGAGTAAAATACCATAGAATAGAATGGACTTAGACATACGCGGTAACTATCAAATAGGAACACATTTTGGGGATTGTAGAATGGTGTATTATTCCTTCTAAACTGCTGCATGTCTGCCTTGTTGGTCTAGTGTTCGCGAGTTCGAATTTCGAGTCGGGCAAAGTATTATTAGGTTTTACAATTAGGCCATTCAATAACAGCACGGAGTCTGGATGTCTGATGGCAGATTTGTGCCCGGTTGACGGCAATAGGCTCGCCCCCTATTATATTACCTGTAACATAAGAGGTGTGGCTCTGCCTACCCCTTCGGAGAATACAAGCTTCATGTTATGTTTTGTCTCCTAAATGTTACCTGTCTGAAGCCCACAAAACAGGAGGAACATCACACATCCTATAAATATAAGAATGTGCGTACTGCGCATGCGACGTTTAGAATTAGACACGCGTAATGCGCGCGCGCCGAATAACATAACAACACTGCACGATAAATCATTTGGGCGGGTTGCACAATATTGTGCGTCCGCGTTAAACTTAGATTAAAAGTTAAACTGGCTTGTTACGTGCCAACTTTTAATTCATAAAGTCATCCCTGTTTCTAAGAGTTACAGTCACAGATTTATATTTCCCCTTTGCCATATTCACGCTCGACACAGAGGACACATACTTCTATTATTCTTTAAATATGTACATAATTATTATGTCGATTAAGCTCAACAAGCAGTCTTTTAAACTTAATTATAATTTGAAAATAAGTAACAAAACCCCGACGGAGATAAATAAGGAGTAAGGGCCTGTTTCACCATCTACAAGTAAAGTGTCAAGTAGACTAACTGCCACTTAAAGTCACCCGTAACTACTCATACGAATTTCACAATATCTGAGTAGCATTAAACAGGGAATAAACTGGCCTGTAACTAAGATACAGAAGATACTCGTAACTTTTACTTGCCGATTAGCGTTAATCAACACTTTACTTGTAGATAGTGAAACAGAACCTAAGTTTTATAATACACTTCAGTCTTTTTTTCCTCATCGTATGGTTGATAAACAACCTGGTGTCAATTTAAACCGCCTGTAGGCCTCTGACATGGCTTTACGCACCGTTGAATAATCTCTCAGGTGTGCCGGTTTCCTCACGATGTTTTCCCTAACCGTTCTTAGCAACTAATAACTAATTTATTATTCGCACATGAATTCGAAAAGTCAATGGTGCATACCGGGTTTTAAACTTGTGACCTTTGACTTGGCAGTCCAACGGTCATACCACTTGGCTGGTCAGTGGTCACCCCTACGTGATAGAGCGATGTCGGTGTCCGCAAGTGACGAATGGGCCCACCAGGCACACCACCACCTGGTTGAAATATCTTCTGGTTGGAGGAACCACACCTATTCCTCCACATCTCTATACTATACTTTTCTTTGTTCAGATGTACGACGACAATAATAAAACAAAAAATACTGAAGGCCCGTAAGTAAATGCTTCCTTGACCTCGTTATATTCTTGAATTAATTCGTATACAGCTTTAATGTAATAAATAATGTCCTACAGACCAAATTTCGGTCACGGTGACCAATCATAATTGAGAATAGCCAACGCAGGAAATATTATAGTGCACAAGGATGTCAAACAGGTGCACTCCCTATTTCCTCGCTCTCAAAGTCCGATGGGATGGCAACACACGACCGGAGAGAGATCAGGCACAAGACGGTTAAATTATCTCTTGATATTGTATGATAATTTAGATGATATTAGATGTCCTACACTACAAGATATCCGCCTACCCCTTTGGAGAACATCAGCGTGATAATATACGCAGTATTTTTAACCTATAAAACATAACAACGCACTTTGTGCGAGGTGCACATATAGTTCACCCACATTCGCCAGTCATGTTATAGGTCCCTCCCAATGTAATAGAGGACTCCGGGACTCCGTGCATTTACTGAGAATTACCTACTAATGGAAAAACTCAGTAACACAGGATCCGAACCCCTTGTTTAGCAGTTACACTTAGCGACCACTTATCTAGATCAACGAGGCAGTCCATTTTTAACCTATCTTCGAAGAAAATAGAAGGGTACAGAATCTGGGCCAAGAGCATTCATTCATTACGATTCGCATAAAACCTGCGATTATTACTTTTAATTATAATTTTAACAATTATCCTTACTGAAAGTATGTAATTAAATGCATAAATTGTCGGTATTTACGATGAAACGGAAAAGTGTGTGTATTTAGACCATGAAGTATCAGCATCGAACTTTTAGATTTTTTACACAATTTCTTTATAAATTTTATTTTATTTCTACTTACTTGTTGTACACAATAGTCTTAATATTGTTGTAATTAAGGGAAAGAGTGAGACAGCCCTAACATAAGTACTATTTCCAGGGTAGGCCACAGTGTAATTGGATTTTTCCATTTACCTAATAATTATCAGTAGCTAAGTGGTCGCTAAGTGCGACTGCTAAGCATGAGGTCCTGGGTTCGAATCCTGGGTCGGGCAAAGTGTTACTGAGTTTTCTATTAGGTCATTCTCAGTAGCAGCACGGAGTCTGGATTTGTGCCCGGTTGATGACAAAAGGCTCGATGTTATGTGACCATGACAGTACCAATCAGTCATAATTTTTTTTCATAAGTAGGCACATAGAAAACCCTGAACTCTAGTTATAAAGCAATATCCAAAAGTGAATGTCATTAACATTACTTAATTTTATGTGATTAGAAATATTACTTCACCACACTGCCGGCTAATACAAAAAAAGTTAAGTAAATTACTTTAAGTGACCCCGATGAACTAAATATGTCTTGCGGAGTGAAGGTTTGAGCGGATATTAATAATTATAGATGTGATATAAATTATTAAGGTGCGTCACCACTTACTAATATTTTTACAAACATTGAAATAAAGCAGTGATAGCCGAGTGGTATGACCGTTGGACTGCCAAGCCATGGATCGCAAGTTTAAACTCCTACTCGCACCAATGTCTTTTCGAATTCATGTGCGTACTATAAATTAGTTATCAGTTGCTAAACGGTAAAGACACCGTGAGCAAAACGTGCCGTTTTGCTCACGGTGTCTTTACCGTTCTGAGGTATTTCCAACGGTGTGTAAAGCCATGTCAGAGGCCTACAGACTGTTGAAACTCTGACAGCAGGTTGTTCATCAACCATACGATAAGAAGAAGAACGAACATTTCTCAGTGACCGTATCGATCTGGTGTGTCTGTACCATACCAAACTCCCGAAGACACATAGGTGTGGAATCACCTTTAAGTGTTGTAATTATAAGGAGGTGTCGAGGTAGCTTAGTGGTTGTGGGGCCAGATTTGCACACATTAGGTTGCTGGTTCAATCCCTTGTTTGATGAACCTTGTTTTATAATAAGAGTCGGTAGTCGAGGTTTTAATTTTTTTTAGTTACAGTTTTTCCTAATTTAAGCTTACTTACACATCAAAGTCAATCCCAATTGGTTTTGTAATTTTATTTTAAATTAAAACTTAATAAAAAAAAAAATATGCCACCTTAATTACCGGGGTAGGGTTGCAACTCTTTTAATGTGTGTAAATTTTCATATTTTCATTTTTATTCAGTTGTTGTACCTTATTATCTAAAAAGGATCCAGGATATCGAATCTCGTTTCCTAAAACCTTCACCGATCGATCGGGGTGAGTAGAGAGCCTCCACGAGTGACGATACTTAAGTACGTCCGTCACCCGGGACGGTCAATATCGCTACCATCCTTGTTGTCTGACCAATCTCTACACCACAGCATCACCTACTCACCTACGCTAAGTGGCTATTGGCTCATGGCTCAGTAGATATTATTTAGACACGGTTGCTCAGTTGGTTAGAGCAGCGCCACGGATCGGCGAAGGTCGCGGGTTCGAATCCCGCTCGTGTCCATCATTTTTCAAATTTCCTTTATCAATTTAGATTCAAGCTTAGCATGGGCAACATGCTAAAATGGCACCAAAAGTCATATAGATATTATTTAACTTATTATACTGTAGAGTGTAGATATACAAACAAACTAATAGAAATAACAAATATATATAATAAACTATAGTTTCGACATGTGCACAGTGCCACCGACCCCAGCTCTATGCAACATAGAGTTAGTAGGCGCACGCGCAGAAGGCCGCGTCGTGCGTGACAGTGACAGCTAGGGTTGTCACTCGTACTTTAAAATATAGTACCTATGGTACGATATTTTAGCTAATTGTACTATTTACATACATACATAAAGTCACGCCTATTTTCACGAGGGGTAGGCAGAGACCACGGATTTCCATTTGCTACGATCCTGACATACTTCTTTCGCCTCATTCACTCGCATCACATTCCTCATACACGCTCGTCGGTTAAGGGTTACTCCTCACTATTTAATATAGTAAAATAATACAGTACATAAAGTACTATAATTATAATTTTCTTTTTAATTTTCATCACTAATTCAACAGTAGCGATTTTCCGAATAAGATTTTTTCAAAAGTAAATAAATAAAGAACAGGTGTTTAATCATCACGAGTGTGTTTGTATGTTTGTTACCTCTTCACGATCAAACGGCTGGACCGATTTCGCTAAAATTGGATGGGTAGGGGTAGCTGGATTAACACTTATGCTACTTTCTATCTTGAAAAAATGTAGCGGGTAACACCGCGAGGCGCAGCTAGTGAAAAATAAAACTACAATTTTTCTCAATTTGCCAAATTTCAAAAGTACTTTATTTTTATGACTTATACAAAAAAGTTTATTAAAGTTTTTTCCAATGGAAGATGGCAACCCTATGCGTGACAGTGACAAGTAACGCAGGGCTTGACACGACCCACCGACTAATTACAAGCACTTATTCGAGTGTTTACTTAACAATTAGTTATCTATCATTACCACGTACCGCTCAATGCGTGAGGATAAATAGATTTAATTAGGCAAAGCTTCTATAAAAATCTATCTGACTGCCTCTTCGGTCTAGTGGTCGTCAAGCGATTGCTAAGCAAGAGGTCCTGGGTACGATTTCCGAGTCGAAAAGATTTTCTATTAGGTCATTCTCAGTAGCACCACGGAGTCTGGATTTGTTCCCAGTTGATGGCAATAGGCTAACCCCCTATTAGGTACCTGTAACAAAACTGTTGAAATGTGAGTGTACTATACACCTCTGCCTGCCCCTTCGGGGGACACAGGCGTGATATTATGTATGTATGTTTAAGTTCTATTAAAAAAATCTTTATTTATTTATTAACTAACTTACACTAACAACATATTAGATAAGGTTAAAATGTCATGGCATTAGGCGAAGTAAGATCATGCGCGTTACCAACGGTCAAATTAAAATACTTTCTGAGGCACGGGGTTGTTGCGAAATACGGTCCGTACGGTCACCCATCCAAGGACCATAAGCTAGTGTTGCTTAACCTTCCAGTTTGTCTGATCTGCGGCTTAATAATTGCCGTGGTGCTTAAATCCAACGTTGGAATGGGACTGAAATTGCATTCAATTGCAAGTATACATATACAAATTGAAAATGATCGCTGATACAGATTAAAGACTGCCTCATTGGTTTAGTGCTCGCTAAACGCGACTGCTGAGCTTGAGGTCCTGGATTCGAATCCTGGGTCGGGCAAAAGTGTTTTCAATATTGCAATATTGGCAATAAGCTCGCCTTTGGGACCTATAACATAACTGGCGAAATGTGGGTGTATAATATGTGCACCTCTGTCTACCCCTTCGGGGAGTAAAAGCGTTATATTGTGTTCGCGTAAAGTTGTCTGTTTCTCAAGATATTTTGTCTCTCCAAAGATTTTTTTGTGACATGTAAATCTGTGTTTAAAATATGACACACGATAAGTAGATTCTGAGATTCCCACATTTGCAGAGGCATTGCGAAGACCATTTAATTATCATAAACAAACACCATAACATTATTATTTTTTATGTTTGTAATAAGCAAAGTAATTATGTAGTCATTTTGTGTAATGTATATTGTATATTATGTGTTTTACATATCACATTAGTGTGTAACTACAAAATATTATCTCGGCAAATATTATTTACATAATACTTAGTTAACTACTTGTTCATTGAAATATAAACACCAAATAAATACATTATTACATTGTAATATTAAAATTACATATTATTTGATTTTAACAAGCACGTGTAATTCTAGCTTATTTTACATGTGTCGTCAACCGTCATTGACAGTAATTCTTCTTCGTACCTACCGTCATGAGCTAACTTTCGAAGATTTCACGTGGTGTAGAGATTATCATCAACAAGTGTGGTAGCGAGGTCGACCGTCCAGGGTGCGCCGGACGTAATTTTTCCTTGTAGAGCAGTGTTTCCCAACCTTTTATTGACCAGGGACCACTTAGTTTATTTTTGTTAGCAGGGCCCACGATTTAAAAAAACTGAATTAATCCAAAAATGACCTTTAATCAAAAACTCAATAGTATCGTGCATATCAAAAAATAATAATAGTAAAATACAACATGCGCGTTTTAGTAGAAAGACAAATAATATTGACCATATTCTGGAAAGGACCACTGGTGGTCCGCGGACCACTGGTTGGGAACCACTGTTGTAGAGTAATGAAGAGGTTCTTCAATTGTTTTTTGGCATGGCCTCGTCTCTAGTGCTTCAGCGCCTACTGCTGAGCATAAGATCCTGGATTTCAATCCCGGGTCAGGCAGTGTTATTGGTTCTTTTTATTAGATAATTCTCGGTAGCAGCCCGGAGTCTGGATTTGTGCTCGGTTAGTGGCATTTGGTTCGCCCCCTATTATACATTGGGTTTGATAACAAAGTTGTGAAATGTAGGTAGGTAGTATACACCTCTGCCTACCCCTTGGAGAAATACAGCCGTGATGTTATCTTATAAATAATAACTTAGGTAAGTACAAGACCAATCTGGCAGGCGCTTGGCAGTATATAGACCTTCTAATTGCCTGTTTCACCATCTACAAGTAAAGTGTTGAATAGTTACTTCTTGATTAACGCTAATCGGCAAGTAAAAGTTACGAGTATCTTCTATCGTATCATAGTTACAGGCCAGTTTATCCCCTGATTAAAGCTACTCAGATATTGTGAAATTCGAACAAGTAGGTATCTACTTGTGACTTTAAGTGGCGGTTAGTCTACTTGACACTTCACTTGTAAATGGTGAAACAGACAATTTGTTATTATTTAACATCGTTAAAAATAACTTTATAATTATAATTAAGTACCAATTGTTAGATAACATTATCATTTTACGATAAGTGACGCACTTTGGTATTGACCGATAGTAAGATTGAAGGTTTATTGGTTTATTAAGAATTTAACCATGAATTCAAGTCATGTAATAAAGTTTCCATGAGCCACTTCATTCATAAACAATATCTAATGGTTTAAAATATCTAAGACTATAATATAATTATACTAGCTGCGCCTGCGTCCCTCGGTGTTACATTTTTCGGGGTGCCAGAATCATATTCGCAAACCATTCCTCTACGGTGTATAATGTTCTCCTGTCCGGTCCGTCCATCCTCCGGTCACGGCAGCCTGTCTCATCTGAGACTAGCCAACTACGCAAGAGATATTATAGTGCACAAGTATGCGCGCTAACACAGGTGCACTCCCTATTCCCTCACTTTCATAGTCTGATGGGACGGTAGACCGACACGACCGGAGAGAGATCAGGCGCAAGACCAACGGCTTAACGTGTCGTCCGAAGCACGGAGGGTTCTCGACATGTGAAAACGGTCATCCATCACAAGACTGACCGCGGCGAGCGCAGCTTAACCTAGCAGAAAACGGTGTAGTATAAACGTAGATACATTTATAGCTATGTAAATATATGATGTGTAGCGCCGCACACATGCCGATTTCTAGAACGAATTCCAGATTATATATAGTTCTGGCTATAAATAGATTAGTACTTACGAGAAAGTTTGTGGTCAATACAATGTGTGACATATTACGCATTAACGCGGCTTTTTGCGTACTTTGATAAACATAACCACTAACTATAAAACCTAAAGAAATAGGCAAATGTGCACTGTACGCCCACATTTTGTCATATCATCATCATCATCATCAGCCGGAAGACGTCTACTGTTGAAAAAAGGCCTGCCCCTTAAGGGGGGGGGGGGGGTTATATAGGTCCCATGTAATAGGCGGACACACATCCTGACTCGGAATCGCTACTGAGAATAACCCCTAATGGAAAAATCCAGTAAAACTTTGCCTGACCCGGGATTTAAACCAAAAACTTGACGCTTAGCAGTCGCGCTTGCTTATAATTTACCAACGAGGCTGTAAAGATTACAAACAAAGCACTTCATCCGTCAGCCGACCTCCTAGAGGTCTATTGCCATCAAATGGAACGATATGGCGCAATAATGGCAAACTACATTCTATTTATTTTGTTCATAAATTGCAATAAGCCGGAATACTGTGCAGTGTATCCGACAAACGTGAAAAAACAAATACATACGTCAAACTTTTTATCTGTCATTTGAAGAAATATAAATGTCACTGTCAAATCCCAAGCCCATCCGGGAATGATATCATTACAACAAAAATGTTAATTAACCATTAAATTACAATAACTACAACAATTATAACATGTAAATATGGCAGACAAACTCAGACAGATAGCGCAAAGGCTGAAAGACAAAGTGCATTTACCACATATCACATCGAATAGTCGGGAAAAAGTCGATCAACTTGTCACCAGATATGTCCCAGCGGCAAAAGTGAATGAAATCGCAGAAAAGCTTAAATACGAGACAGTGACAAAAAAAGTAAGGGAACTGGTAACTAAATATGAAAAATTCACGGGAGTCGAAGAGATTATGGCTTTGCAAAACACCGTCGTTGATGCACAGGTTAGTATTGTCATATGTTTCTGTTTTTTTATTTCACACACAACTATACAAGGTCAAGGATTATTATGCCTACTTTTTGTTTCGCTATGAGTAATGACATGGTATTCTAAGTTTAGTTTCTATATGGTTACATCATAGAGTAAGGAGGGTTTGATATAAATAGTTTGTTATATTCATGCAAATATGATCTCTGTAAATTAAACATACTTCACTATCAGATAACGCGCGGCTATAAGTATATTTATCTGATTGTACCTACCTATCAACATGCAGTCTCTAATACATAATACTTTTTCTAGAGGCTAGAGATGCAAGACTAAAATGTGTGCATATTATTTAAAAAACAACTTTGCCCTACACTAGTAATTTCTTCTGTATCATGGGTTTCACCACCGTTTCACCTTCATGAAATAACACAAAAAACATCCGTGGATCACACTAAATGTTGACTGGTGCGGGAATCAAACCAACAACACCTAGCTCAACAGTCTTATAGCTTATCCACTGCTCCAAGAAGATTGTCACTTTAAATATATATAATATTCATTGATAACATACAAAAAAATAATGATCACCAAGAATTTGACAACCATCAAGAAATTAATTGAAGCAGTGGCTCTGTGATTGGACTGTTGTGCTAAGAGTTCCCGGTTTGATCTCCTCGCAAATAAATATTTAAGTGATTATTAGACATTATTTTAACTACAACTAGCTTTAAAGGAAATTGACAAATTCTTTTTTTTTAACTAAGTCGGGTTAGTAACACCATTTATAACTCAAGAATGGCTGGACTGGTTTGGACAGTGTCACAAAAGATCCAGACGAATTGAGAAGCCCCTCCTTTTTTTTTTGAAGTCGGTTAAAAACATTAAACATAATACATACAATGCATAAATTTTTACTGTTGGAGTACTATTTTTGCAGTGGGTGCATACAAATATATAATAAGTTTAAAACAATTTAAAATTAAACATAATATATAATCTTGCAGGACAGATTTATGGCAGCGCAGGAGCGGAGACGGGAGCTTGGTCGTCAGCTGGCCAACATAGAGTCCCGGCTGAAGGAACTCCATGCAGAGATGCAGAACACCATGAAGGGCGACGATAAGTACCTGCATCTGTGCACGGAGGAACATAAGGTGATTGTTTTGACATCATTTAGGACTGATAAGAAACCATGCAGATTAAGGAGCGGGCTATATCTAGTTTGGTCATTGGTGCAATGCAAGAGCTTGAAGTTTCATCTTAAACTTTATTTGTACTCCTAAATGGATGCCAAGGCTTCAGTACCGTAAGTAGGACGGTGCCAGTGGTGCCCAGACACAGGGTGCAGACCCTAGAGGCGCGCAATGAGCAGACCAGGACCAGAGACAATAAAAAAGGGTGCTGTGAAAGAAGCTCACACTGGGTGCTTATAAAGTTAGTTACGACACTACAAGGCGTTTTTCAAAAAAGAAACCCTAAAACAAAGTTTCTTCTTGATAAATGTAATGACAACTATTTAAATATTCTATTATAGTTCTTTAGGAATTAATGAACGTAATTACGATGTTAGAATTTTAATTTTTAACAATCGTAGTGTTTATCATTGTTAAGTAACTAGCGTTTTAAGACAGTTAATGTTGCCAATTTTTGTCATTTACCCTTAATGTGGGTAATTATAAACAATATTTTTTATAATGATGTCACACATTTTAATACCAGTTATATAAATAATGCAAGCCTAAACCTAGCCCACTACTAAAAAGGACCTATTTCTACAATAAAAAGATACAAGTATTCACCACTATGCTCACGGCAAATTGGCAATTTCAGGTTTTTAAATCCACATTAAATTCCATCCCAATTTTCCTACACCATTACTCGTTACATCTTAATTATGTCCAACCAGCTCATAATACAAGAGCGCGCTCTCCGCGCCCTCTTCGGTGACGCTGAACGTGAAGAACGAGAGCTGTTTGCGACTATGTCTGCCGCTGTGAAGTTGGGACACGAACGGGAAAGGGCCCACGCTGAGCGGAACAAGTATTGGTATATTGTCGCCTCTATATTTGGTACGTTAACATTTAAGATTTGTACTACCTCTTTTTGTTTATCAGGTTTTACACCCAGGATTTGTTTTTAATATAAGTCCCATGCAATATGGTCAACATACTGCCAATAATTAAAATAAGTTGTGATTAAATTAAGATTAAAATTATGCCAAGAAGTTTGATATTTTACTTGATAGTCTTGACAGAAATTTGATATTGTTGTGAAACTCAAGTTATTGATGTACTGCGTTAGACATATTTTGGGGTATTTTGAGGGATACTGGCAATCAAACAAAATCTAAGCACCAAAATACTTTATACACTTGATCAATTTCAATGTTACATTAAACTTATACAACTCGCCCACAGGCACAGTTCTCGGTATAGCCGGCTCGTCAATCAACAATCACCTCAAGATGGCGGAGTTTCGGGACATGATGGAGCAGCAGATGGCGCGCAGCGCGAGCGTGTTGTACACCATCGCTGGAGGAGGCTCCGCGAGCAGGGCCGACATCACTGAAGCCATGAAGACTGAGTTTGCTTACCAGGTATTTTAGCACAACGAAAGCTAGCTACATAATTTTACCAAGAACCAATATACTATAAGTTTACATCTTTATTATTCCAGGAACAACTCGCACACAATTTAAAAATAATGCAGGACCACATAAATCATCTAGTCGTCAAACAAGAATCGTTAATAGGTAATTATATATATTAAAGTTTTGCAGCTTTGCAGGGTATTTCATATACCAGACTACATTTGTAAGTTATTTCAATAACGTAACTGCATCTAACAAAGTATTGTTTTATTTTAGAACACCTCCAACATCGCGAACGCGCAATGGACAAACAACTACGTGATTTGACACGCGCAATATCGTCAGCCTCTCAGTCTAGCGCAGAATCTGATGCAGAAATAGCGAAAGCTTTATCCGTAGTCCACCAGGATCTAGAAGATGTAGACCAGATTAAAGAAACAGATAAAAACAAGGTTTTGCTTGAACCAAACCAGATTTTAACGGGAATAGGAGTCATAATGTGCATGGCTATTATTTTCGGCAATATTATTGGCAGAGTCAGTTGATTTTTCCAGGAAATTCTGTTAGCTGAGGTTCCTGCGTGGCGTCTTGTTATACGTAGTTGGAATTGTATTGGTATATTATTTACATTGTTTACTGTGTAGGAATCATTTGCTTATACATTTATTCGTTGGTCTCAGTGCCGGAATATAGTGCGATGACCTTAGTGCCGGCAGAGGTCGATGACATTTGAAGTTGAATTAGACACGCACAATACACTGTTTCATCAAAAGAAAATGTTTTACTGATCTGACGATAGACAAGTATTGGGTTGCCATTTGGCGACTGACTCGCAGATTGTTTAGTCTACGAGCTTAAGCCACGCAACGTGGTTCAGTCCAGAAATCAGCTTGATTTACTGTTTTTTCGTATCTTAAACTAAAGGACTTAAACACAGTTTTGTTTATGACCAATGACCATCATGGTATTTTCTATGAATATCATCGCTGAAAGATATTTTTAGATTAACATTCTAAAGTTGCAATCCCTTGGGTTGTTAGTCGATCTAAAACATTCTATTTTTTGGTATACCAGTTTACTTTGAGTGGTCTCTTAAACGGTGAACGTACTGTACATGTTGATTAGGTCAGTTTTTGAAAAGAATACCTTTAATAAGATCCTTTCAAACACTTACTTACGATCAAAAGGTATTTTATTCATATAAAAAGTCACTAACACAAATTACTTTTTTTTATTAAATTATAATAATTGTAGTGTAGGATAATGAGTCAGGACAGTAAAAAAAATTGCATTAAAAGGTTAGGCAGATTTTGAGTTGTCTTGATATATGATTTAAAAAGCTTTTGAATTTGAGCCAGTACTTTTAAAGGATCTTATTTAAATAAAATTAAAGAATAAACACTTCTAAAAAAGTGTATAAGGAATGACCGTTATACTGTCAAATCATCAATCTTTATATAAAGATTGAAAATATTTATTGTGTGAGTACGTATGTGCCGTTAACTTTGAAGTCAACTTGTATTGATCTGCATAATATTGTGAAATTACTTAGTATAATCTATTTTGCACATTTATTCAAAAAGTTCTAGTCATTTGCGTTATTAGTTCACAAATGTTTATTATTAACAGATACATAAAGATATACAGAAATATTTTTGATACAGTAAAAAACAATACTTAATTGCACACAATAAAATACAGATATTTTTACATGAAAGTTAAAGTACACACGCGAGCTTAGCTCAAGATTGAGTTCTCTAATAGCAAACCTTTGAGTGATATTATTGATGAGGGCAGAAAAATATAAATTACGATTTGGCATTAATATTTGTAGGGAGAAGCTTGTACATCATTAACACACAGCTATCCTATTAGTAATCTCTAAATAGTTACCATGAATAATTAGCTCCCTTACTTATAAACAATGATCATAAGTCTTAAGTACCTATTAAGGTATGATTTAATTAATAAAAAAATTGCAATATTTTTTAAGTAAGGGGTAGATTAAACAGTTGGTTAACTCCACAGATAGGCCAGGTTGTAATAATAATCGCAGGAACCTCGCTAGTATTAAAGCGTAAAGCGCAATATAAAATTGTATGGGTATAATATATTACTAAGTTTACAATAAAAATACTTTGTACGTTTATATTTATCAATATAATGTTGACAGTTCAAAATAATCTTAATTATATTTGTTACTATTACTCGATTCAAGTATCTTCTAAGTTGGTATTTCTCAAACTTTATAATACTTGGGCAACAGGCCTGCCCTAGTTTTTATAATGTTTAACGAACTCCTTTGGTTCTCTGATCGAAATCACTATAACGTATAATGTACTAATAGTTTGGTTCGGGTAAAACGTTTTCCGAATGCTAATTGTTCTCCACTAAACGACATTTTTTACAGTCTCATAAACTTAGTACTTTATAGTAGTAATTTTATTTCATTCGCGATCTCTAAAATACTGTGAAATATTTATAGCTTTTTCAATGTTTGGCAACACTTAGTAGTCTCTACGTTTAATTGCCCGTAAGAAAAAATCTAGGGTTAAGAACAAAATTTTAACAATTATTTTGTAGCGGCTTTGGGTGTGTTTTATTTGTGCGTGAAAAAGTCTTCTGACCTTTAGTACTTAAATGTTATATTTTCAGATCCCTGCATCTACACAATAATAAAGTTGATCCTAAAATAATTTGTTACTGTCAAGAATGAAAAGTAATATGCGCAAATGTTCGTCAGCGCGTATTCAGAATTCTTTATAAATTAAATAAAGATTATTTCCCAGTATTTTCAGAAGACTCAGACTCATTGCTTTGTTATAGACTTACTAAATATTCCAATATTTACGTACATTTAATAAACAGTGTTACTAAAATATAATGTGATTGTTGTATGCTTTTGGTTTATTTATTATTCCTTTTCCCATTGAAGTGTTATAATAATATATATATATTATATTGAATCAATTATCGTGGCTTGGTATGACGACAATGATTCGATGACCCAGACAGCGAAGTGGATAAATTATTTAATATGTATCCCCACCACCTTTATACTTCACATTGCTAAGATAAGAGATGGTTTCCGATCTAAATTAGATAAGTTTTATGTGGGGAAATTATAACTTAAGGCTGGTATTACTTGCTCAAAAGCCAGATTTCAGAAATAGTCTGAAGCGTACCTCAACATTGTCCGTGCGTCAAATCTATCCCGTCAAAAATCTAATGTCAACTGTCATAAATTGTTGTGTGCGTATTGTTGGAGATATTGATTTTTCATTAAAAACAAAGCAAATAGTTGTGAATAACAGTATTTATTCGCTTGTCAACAACAAAAAACGAAACAAGAAAGCAAAATGCAAGAAGGTAAACATTTAAACTGGAAATTATACGTACATAAATCTGATGACACGATGTCAAGCATATTGTTTATTGATTGCTTTTCTCAAAATTCTCAGATTTGGAAGTGACCGGCATCTCCCGCAGCGGTCGTGTGAGGAAGAAGAGCTCTAAACTCATGGATTTTGAGTCCCCGGACGACATTGAGACGCGGTTTCGTCGCCAGACTCCAGTAAAGACGTATGTTGGGTTTAGACAAGATGAACCCCAAGAATTTACAGCTCAAGATAGCGCGCCGCCGCCGCGTCAAGTTGAAGAAGCGGGTACGGCGTCCGGCAGTGAGTCGGATTACTACGATAACCCTGGGGAAAATGCTGACAGGTAAGATTTTATACGCGTCATTTGTGTACATCAGTATTTCGAAGATAGATATCAATATAATAGAATCGTATTGCTATTCGTATCGAATACGATTCATGCTAAAAGAATTTACTGTGTTATAATAACTTTCATTGTGGTGGTATGATGGAATTAGGACTAAAAGTTATATTTACTGCTCAAAACCTATATTGATTGGTATCGCTATACTGTTATTGAAATAATATTGAACATTTAGAAAACCCTCATCAACAGCCCATCAACCAATTTTGATTAATGCCGACGCCATCTACCTAGTTTAAAAAAAAAGATGTGTAAAAGTGTGTTATTAAAACCTATTTGCAGAAATAAAATAATTTATTTAGTGACATGCACATTGCAAGTGACATGAAACAAATGATAAGTTTATAGGTAATTGATGAAAACTGGTTTGCAATTATCTAGGAAGCTAACTGCACCTAATAACAACAATACAATCGGATAGTTTATGTATTCATGTGGCATACCCAAATGTCGGGCGAGGCAGGCCTGCCAAGGCCATGCCAAAGGCCAAAGTTGCCATGGTTCTTTCTTTTAGTAGACATCTCTGACCACCTAATATTCTTTATATCAAGCAGATTTGGTTGCCTATTAGGTAAAACATGTTTTTATTTAACACCTAACACCAATGTGCATTATGTCAATATTGTCTGTGTACTATCTCCACACATGTTTATGCAAATAAATACTTCTACCTACACTGTTCAAACATAAATGATTGAACTTGTATTGACTCCAAAAGAGACCTTGGGTCCTGAGTTTGTTTCAGCATTTCTTCTCAGAGGTAGTTCAATTAGGAAAGCATCTAGATAAAATAGAAAAATATGTGTAACAGTCCTTTGTAAAACCCATTTGAACAAATAAAAATCATTTATCGATCACTCATAGTACGATTAACCCCCTTACTTATAAAAATAGTGTTTAATGATAGATTAAATTATACCTGTCACTGTGGTATGCATGTCAAAAAATAGAGATATCTATAGCCTTAGGAAAAGGTTATCTTAAAAAACATTTTAGCATTGTTTATAAGTAAGAAAGTACCGTAACATAAATACTAAAAGGGAACTTGAAATTTGATGGATGCAAGCAGTGACACGGTGGCTCAGTTGGTTAGAGCAGCGCCACGGTTCGGCGAAGGTCGCAGGTTCAAGTCCTGCTCGTGTCCATCATTTTTCAAATTTCCTTTATCAATTTAGAAGAAAGTAACTATTAAAAGTTTGTCTAAAGTTACTTACTAGAAATTTGGTATAATCCAAGTTCTATTTTACAGTGGAGAACCACAGAACTGTAGTATGGAGTCAGACAGTTCAGCGTCAGACGAGGGTTCCACCCGGACCCCTGCTAACTCCCTGTACATGATGGAGAAAAGCAGCAAGAAGAAGCTTATTGTGAAGGACGGCAGGGTGGTCGGCAGGGCTAAAGCTCAGAGGAAGGATAAAGGTAATCTTTTTTTTTGGTGCAGTGGCTCAACGGTTGGACTGCTGCACAAAGGGTTCGATTTGAGCACGGGACAAAAATTTGTGCGATCCGCACATATTTTTCCCAAGTCTGGGTGTGAATTTGTGTATGTGATATAACATGTTTGTAAAACGCATCCATGATACAGGAGAAATTTCTAGAGAGCCACGAGCCACGTTTTTTTAAGAAAAATGAAAACGCGCGACTGCGTCTTTGTATCGACGCACATGAGCGTTTACGGCGGTGCCACTGAATCTTTGAACATGTGCAAACGTCTATTAATTACGTCTGAATTTCGTGCGCGTCGTTAGTGCGTTAAATATACCACGCTTGCATAGGCCCTTATTTATAATTTATTAAAGAATTGATAACAACCTAACACTTTATTTTTTCAAAGGTAAGACCCGTATCACCGCCTACATGATGTGGGCTAAAGAGGCGCGCAACGAACTCCTGCGCAAGCATCCCGACATGGACTTCTCAGCTATATCCAAACGCTTGGGGGAGATGTGGTCTAATGTAAGCAGACGACGTTTAAAAAAAACAAGACTTTTAATTTACGTTTCGTTAGTTAATAGTAATGAATATTGCCACCAGGTGAACTACAACGAGCGGTACCTGTGGAAGCGCAAAGCTAAGCGGTTTGCCATGCAGAAGGAGCAGAGTAACCAGACCACTAACAAGATTATATCTAACCCGAGTAAGTTGTTCTTAAATGTTACCACATCAAGAATTGAAAGATTGCCTCCACCGGTGGCAGCAACTCTGACGATATCGTCGGTCCACCTGGTGGGAGGATTGCCAACGCTGCGTCTTCTGGTTTGTGGTCGTCACTCGAGATCTTTTCTTCCCCAACAGTTATCGAATCTTCGAGCGATGTAGCCTGCCCATTGTCACTTCAACTTGCATATTCTTGATCTATGTCGGTGATCGGTGACTCTAGTTCTTTGGCGAATTTCTGTATTCCGCACGCCGTCGCGCAAAGAAACTCCGAGCATAGCTCTCTCCAAAGCTCGTTGAGTGACTCTGAGCCTCTCCAAAAGGCCAACTGTTAGCGACCACGTCTCAAAACCATACGTCATCACTGATTTGGGCCTTTTGCGTCCCGGTCTTTCCCTATACAGCAGCAACATTCTGAGTCCACCTGGCTGGAGGTTTGCCAGGGGTCTACAGAATCCTCTGGGCCACCACTCTGTTAGGGCCTTACTGCACCTGCCATCACCAAATCTTGCTAAGTGCCTAACTCCACTTGAGTTTGGTAATACCTGATTATGGTCCTCTAAGTAATAACTGATTATGCATATTATGTTAAGTGTAGTTAATCTCTAACATTAAGTATGATGTCGGCAGCCCGGCCGCTCCCGTCAGCCGGGCCGGGCCGCCCCCCCCGCGCGGCCCCGCGCGCCCCCCCCGCGCCGCCCGCTCCCGCCGTCAACAACGTCCTCGTGGTGAGTATACCTGTACTGAGATATAGCTGAATATTGTGTTTTTATTGTCATTATTATAAAAAATGTAATTTTTTTTTTCAAAAAAACAAATCTGCCTCTTTGGTATTCTAGTTGCTAAGCGCAAGGTCCAGGGCTTGAATCCCAGCTCCCCTAGACAAGTGGCAAAATGCTTGACGAATAGAATGATAAATGTATGGGGGTGACACATGTCATCGATAACATAGTCGAAACATGATGTCATCCCCATACATTTATCATTCTATTCGATTCCTATTCGTCAAGCGATTTGCCACTTGTCTAGGGAAGGCTGGTCGGGTAAGTGATATATAAGGTTTTTGCATTAGGTTACTCAGTAGCAGCACGGAGTCTGAATTTGTGCCCGGTTGATGGCAACAGGCTCGCCCCCTATTACATTGGGACCTATAACATAACTGGCGAAATGTGGGTGCACTATACACTACTGCCTATCTTTTCTAGTACAAGCGTGATGTTCTGTGTGTGTAAGGTCTATCATCAAGAATATTAAAGATCAAATCTTTTTGGCATTATTGTTTTACCTACTTACTTTTTGTAATGTCCTGCAGCCGGTGACGAGCTCGACGGGCACGAGCGGCGCGGGCATGTACCGCGTGACGGGCTGCGGCGCTGTGGAGGTGGCCGCGCACCTGCGCCTGCTGGGTGAGAGCCTCGCCATCATCGGGGAGCGCCTCAAGGAGCACGAGGTACCAACTGCAGGAAATTTGTCATGCTCATGCTAACTTACCTATATGGCCGCGCACCTGCGCCTGCTGGGTGAGAGCCTCGCCATCATCGGGGAGCGCCTCAAGGAGCACGAGGTACCAACTGCAGGAAATTTGTCATGCTCATGCTAACTTACCTATATGGCCGCGCACCTGCGCCTGCTGGGTGAGAGCCTCGCCATCATCGGGGAGCGCCTCAAGGAGCACGAGGTACCAACTGCAGGAAATTTGTCATGCTCATGCTAACTTACCTATATGGCCGCGCACCTGCGCCTGCTGGGTGAGAGCCTCGCCATCATCGGGGAGCGCCTCAAGGAGCACGAGGTACCAACTGCAGGAAATTTGTCATGCTCATGCTAACTTACCTATATGGCCGCGCACCTGCGCCTGCTGGGTGAGAGCCTCGCCATCATCGGGGAGCGCCTCAAGGAGCACGAGGTACCAACTGCAGGAAATTTGTCATGCTCATGCTAACTTACCTATATGGCCGCGCACCTGCGCCTGCTGGGTGAGAGCCTCGCCATCATCGGGGAGCGCCTCAAGGAGCACGAGGTACCAACTGCAGGAAATTTGTCATGCTCATGCTAACTTACCTATATGGCCGCGCACCTGCGCCTGCTGGGTGAGAGCCTCGCCATCATCGGGGAGCGCCTCAAGGAGCACGAGGTACCAACTGCAGGAAATTTGTCATGCTCATGCTAACTTACCTATATGGCCGCGCACCTGCGCCTGCTGGGGGAGAGCCTCCCCATCATCGGGGAGCGCTTCAAGGAGCATAAGGTACCAACTGCAGGACATTTGTCATGCTCATGCTAACCTACCTATATGGCCGCGCAGCTCCGCCTTTCTGTTTTCGCTTTGCTAGCCGTTCACGGGTTCCTTATAGCCATCGATTTGCGAAGGTAAGCATTAAATAGGTGACCATCCTATACTGTACTACGCATTAAACTTTAACTTTTTTTTTATTAGCCTGTACTATCCCACTGCTGAGAAAAGGCCTCCCCTTTATTTACCACAATACTCTATTCCATGTCATTTTTGGAAATTATCTAGTATTCTAATAAAATATATAATTTCCTTCAGGGTCAGATCGCCGTGTCGGGCTCGGTGTCGGTGCTGCTGGACACCCTGCTGTGCTCCCTGGCCCCGCTGCTGAGCGTGTGTCGCGCCATCCCGGCCATCGCGCCCCCCTCCCGCCTGCTGCAGGACACGCTCCACAACATAGCCTACATCATGCCCGGACTGTAGGATTAACTACAGACTATGGTCCGACGTTTATTACATGTTTTAAAACTTAAGGTGGCTGCTCCGTTGAGAGGCGCGAAGTTAATTTTAAAGTTAGTTTTTTCGTGTTATTTGCGCATCACATCTCACCATTGTTTTAATTAATAGTGTAGTATAGTCACAATTATCTTAAATTTAGCTATATTGCTAGTGCACTGATAGCCGAGTGGTATGACCGTTGGACTGCCACGTCAAAGTACGCAAGTTCAAACCCCGGCACGCACCAATGTCTTTTCGAATTCATGTGTGTATTATAAATTAGTTATCAGTTGCTAAAAACGGTGAAGGAAAACATCGTGAGGAAACCGGCACACCTGAGAGATTTTTCAACGGTGTGTAAAGCCATGTCAGAGGCCTACAGGCGGTTTAAACTCTGACACTAGGTTGTTCATCAACCATACGATAAGAAGAAGCTATATTGCTTGTCGAACTCAAATAAACTAAATAAAAATAATTGGAAATAGCTTATATTGCGATATTAAATATATCTATGAGATACTATCAATTAAAGCACGTGTGTTAGGTGTCTGCGCAGATTCAGTATTTGCTTTCCCAGTGTTGTTGAGTTGTGACGAGCAAATAACACTTAAAAAAAATTATTTCGCGCCTCTCGACGAACCATGCAAGATGCATTTCACGATGGTGAAAGAGGCCCTAATTGTAATAAAACAAGTGTTTTTTGTATCACTCTTAATTATGATCACAATGTTCGATATATTCATAAAATTGATACATTTAATTAATATAAATTTTATTTTCGCTGATGACTAAACATTACCTCGTTTTCTATCAATATAATTAGGTAATTACAAGTTAAGTTATGAATTTGTTACAGTGCCTGTTCGGTTTTGCGTTTAATAAATGAATAGAATAGAATAGAAAAACAGTAATAAATGACGGATGCAGTAAAAAGTTGGTTATATTGTCAGCTGTAACATTATAAACTTCGAATGTTATTTGAAATCTTTGTGTCAAATGGACTAATATAGCATCAAATACTATATATTTTGTAACTTCTATGTAATATTATATAGTTCTTCATTGAAACAATTAACTAAAGAGTTCTTCTATAAAATAATAAACGGTAGATAAAATATGAATGCTAGAGGATGGGCAAAGTTTCCTAATAAACGCGATTAATAATTGGGTATGTGACATCACCAATAAATTGACATACATTTTATGAGCTGTCAAAACGCTATTCCTCCATAGATTGTGTATGGCAATAGGAACCTGTGACGTCACTAGTTCGCAATCTCATTTACTTACTATTTATTGATTTCAAAGCAAATAAAAAACATTTTTTTATTAAATTATAAGTGTGGTGATATTTCCTCAGAGTTAATTAAATAGCTTTTTTATAGCAATAAACCATGAAAATATAATTACTATTATTAATTAAGCCATAAATGTAATTGTGAATTTTATTTCCTTTATACAAACCCTGTATTTTCTACATTTAAACATAAGATCTAATTGATAAAATCTACACAATTCACTCAAGATGTCATCAATTTTTATAAATTATTATTAAGTATAGAATACTGGGTCAGCCTATATGACTCTGTATCAATGATATTTTTTTTTCGGGACTAACCCACCACTCGTGCCCATCATTGTGACTCCTGTAAGCCAGGATCTACAATGATAACCATTGAGAACCATCGAGGCAATGAAGCTCGAGGCGTCCCACAAATGAACGGAGCATAATCAATGATACGTCTAAAATTATAGATACGTCATAAGCTAACAAAATGAACGAAAAAAGTGTTCCAATGTACTACCCAAGATTACAAATTGTTCTCATTTCGAATCTTTAAAATGAGTGCGCTAGTAACATATCTTTACTTTTTAGAAATACCCTTGCATGTATAAGTATACTTCTACTGATATTCTAAACAGGTAAAGTTAGAAGGTTTGGTCCTAAACTGTAATCTAATAAGGTAATCTTTGAAACTATCTGATAGTTTTAAAGATTACGTCTTCGACCCTTTACAAACTTTCAGTTTAAATCAATTGACATCTCTATTCTCTGACATGCCAACGACAATGACAGGTATTGTAAACCATGGTTTAAAATTGTATTTTTTTATGATAGTGGTACGGTAGTGAGAAATCTTTTCGAATCAGGGTATGTAATGGCATAGGTAATGGTATAGGATAGGTTTTACAGGAAACTTTGTAGTTACATGCGTGTAATGAAGATTCTAATAAAGATTTCAAACAAACTTTGTCTTTTTAATTTTTTCCTTTTATCATACCCTTATTTCCCAGTAGTCTAGTGCTGAATGGACCGGATTTGTCTGCACAAGGTTGCAGGTTTAAATCCAAGTAGGTAGTACATCGTAGAAGAACCAATTATGCCTCCTTACTGAATATCGGTCTTACTTATTCGTAGACGGCGGCCAATCTTAACGAACTTAGCCAAATTAGGTGATAACTTAATTAAGTGTGCGACTGTAAATGGTTGCTGTCTATTCTCTCACTCATTACGAAAGTGAGTTTTACTTCTAAAAAAACAATGTAATGTTGTTTATATTTAAATTAATTAGCTAAAAATAAAACTTTATGATATTATGTACTTATTTATTGTACACTAAACACATATAGTATTTACAAGTGGTCTTACATTAACTAGACAAGAGAACAACATTTAATTTTATTATATACTAACAACTAAACAGCCTTACAATATTATGGGTAAACAAGTATTTTATTATCAACATCAGCTTGTATGTGACCCTGCTGCCCTCTTACCATGAACTCTTATAGCAGGACAGTTTACCATGTGGAAGCGAGACGCTGCATTATACAGCACGTAGCGACGTCTCGCTTCCATATGGTAAACTGTCCTAGTAAGGGGGCTGAGCACTCTGTAGTGATAGTTAATATTTCGTAATTTTAAATGACATAGATATACAACCTTTTTACAGGACTTTAGTTTTGGGTGATTATAAAAAGAAGAAATTGAATGTCATGTCATGTCATGTTATGTAATAATTATCATTGTTTAATTTTGGTATTTAATATTTTTAATGTAAACGTAGTATGTGAACTGTATACGGCTTGAAATAAAGTAGTAATATATATATCTACAACTCTAATATAACCAGTAATAATCTAGGCCGTAAGTATTTCAGTTTAAGACATAAAGAGCCTGTTTCACCATCTACAAGTGTTGAATAGTTACTTCTTGATTAACGCTAATCGGCAAGTAAAAGTATCTTCTATCGTATCTTAGTTACAGGCCAGTTTATCCCCTGATTAATGCTACTCAGATATTGTGTAATTCGTATGAGTAGTGACGGGTGACTTTAAGTGGCGGTTAGTCTACTTGACACTTTACTTGTCGATGGTGAAACAGTTTCTATGTATACACAATTACACAAACACCAATACTCGGAACAAATATCTGCTTAAACAAAATTTCCGTGCGGGAATCTAACCCGAGTGACACGGAGCAGTCATGTAACTTCGCTACTGCGCCAATCGAGTGAGATTTTTCAATCTTGAAACTTTTTTCAATGCGCTCGCAAATGTTACGAGTAGGTATCGTCTTCTATTATAAGTTATGGCGTGGTGAGCACGGAAACGTTTGTCTTCTATACATGACCGTGGCGATGGCGGTATACGATGATGATTTACTCTTTGATTAGTCTAGATGGAGTGTCAAGGCCCTGACAGCGTCGGGATTTTTTAGCGCCAATTGTGAGGCCCTACAGCTTTTTGGCGCCAATGGAGACGCTTGTTTTTCTATCATAAAATAACGTAATAAAAATGGCGAAATTAGATAATAAGGTGTGTAGAAATTACAGAGGCCAATTGAATATTATTAATTATGTATCCTATAACCGGTATGTTAAATAAATTATCAATAGTTCCGGCAGAATGATTTATTGAAAATATTGGAAAATAAATAAATGAAAAAAGCTTGTGTGAGACGTAGCTGTCACGCACACACATGTCAAAACGGTTGGCAAGTTGATTTTTGTTTCATAATAGCGCGAGACTCCATCTAGATAATCTAAGCATTTACTATACCTACAAAAATCTACTTCACAACTGATATAATTTGAGTTACATTTCAAATTACACCACTATTCAGTCGAAACGAAAACATTGGACTATTTTATACATAACATCACGCCTGTATTCCCCGAAGGGGTAGGCAGAGGTGTACACCCACATTTCGCCAGTTATGTTATAGGTCCCAATGTAATAGGGGGCGAGTCTATTGCCATCATATTTTACACAATTAGTTATCTTATTTACAATTACATACAAAATGAATGATAATATACAGTCTTAGGGCGTGGACACACATCTACGGTACGGCACCGGCCACCGTGTAACGGCACGGAGACGGTACGACGTCGTGTCAAGACACAGTACCGTGAACGAAAGTTGGTACATATTAATGCAAAAATAGATTATATTTTTCTTTATTCGTCGTCTTAGCAATGACATTCCTTTGCGGCCCATATCTAGATAAAAACTGCAATTTTGAGTATACATTTGAAGCGATGCTTGCTACCGTTTCACGGTGGTGGCGCCGCGCCGTAGTGATCCACGCCCTTATTATAAAGTTTATAATTATAATCTATAGATTCACACGTTAGTTTTGATAATTGTTATACCCAAATGTCACAATTTATAGGTTTCGTAGTATAGGTCAGGTATTTTCCAAGAAAAAGTTTAATTTAATAAGAGATTCTGTAAAACTTTTGTATTTGTCTGTCCTGTTTCCTTTTAAAAAGGTACGTTACGCGCAATCATAGACGAAAAGGTTCTAAACGCAAAATTGTTTTATTAACCGACTTCAAATAAAGGAGATTCTTAATCCGACAGTAAGTTTTTTTGTACTTTCTGCGATATCTTCGCTGATAGTAGACGTAAAGGAAAAGAGAGTAAAGGTATCTTGAAAAATGATGGTCACGAGCAGGACTTGTACCTGGGACCTTCGCCGTACCGTAGCGCTGCTCTAACCAACTGAGCCATCGTGTCGCTGCTCACACCCATCGAATTTCAAGTTCCCTTTTTTTAGTATTTACGTCTCTTTGCATGTTAAACATGAAGACAAAACCAATATTTTCATAGCAACCGTCCCCTACAGTTAGGGGCGCCACAATGGCAGTAAAGTATCTTCCCGGGAACCGAACCCACGTCGTAGTTGTAGTTCCAGGTGAGTTCTGTGCCGGCCTTGATGTGGGATAGCGCGAAGAACGCCACCCACGGGAAGCGAGGGTCGTGCGTGTCCACAAACACGTTCTGTACGAAGACGTTCGGACAACAGGAGTGCTGGAAAATAAGAAAGAAAAACATAACATCACGCCTGAATTCCCCGATGGGGTAGGCAGAGGTAATACTTCTATAGGTACTCCCACACATCGCCAGTTATAAGTCATTGATCGAGGAAGGCTATAGGCTATAAAACATACGAAATCCACGCGGACGAAGCCGCGGGCGGACTTTAGTAAAATTTCAGTAAGTTAGTGCGCTGTAGGTACTTACATTGAGGTATCTGCCGATGTTGCCTTGAACCTTAGCGTCCATGATGTAGCAGGCCTCGTCCTTCCCAAAGAGGGAGCGGACCGACCTGGTGATAATAAAAATATATTGAAAGTACATTCTTTAAAAATCATATTTAGTTTTTGAACGAATGAACATGTAAATGGAAAGAAAGAAAATAATTTATTTTTGATCCAACGAAAACAAATATAAGAAATAAACAAACAAGATAATGATAATAAGTTTATATTAAAAATACATTTTTAAATACACGCTTTTAAATCAGCTAGGCTCAAAGTACTAGAGAAGACCAATTGAAGAAGCCCAAACACGATTGGATTGCGTCATATCGTTACAGAGTTCCTATGACCACCTTCTGACTCCATCATCAGACCAGCTCAAAAGTACCATAATATTGTATTGTCACTAAACCTTTTTAAGTATGCAACATTTCATTTGAATCGGATGTCAAGAAGTGGTTCAAATTTAGCTTGTAAGATTTGACCTAAACAAACCCACATACATACAAACAAGTTAAATAAAAGCTTGTAAAAACATACATCATTAACATAACATCACGCCTGTATTCCCCGACGGGGTAGGCAGAGGTGAACATATAGTACACCCACATTTCGCCATTTATGTTGTAAGTCCCAATGTAATAGGGGGCGAGCCTATTGCCATCAACCGGGCACAAATCCAGACTCCGTGCTGCTACTGAGCTGCTACCTAATGCTGCTACCTAATGGAAAACTCAGTAACACTTTGCCCGACCCGGGAATTGAACCCAGGGCCTCTTGCTCAGCAGTCGCGCTTAGCGACCACTAGACCAACGAGGCAGAGGCTTGTAAAAACATAAAAAAAAACTACAAGCGCAGATCTAAAAAAGATCCCCAAGTTAGCATATAGTCGCTAGATAGCTGCAGCCTTGATTTTCTGTTGAGACGTGTGCTAAAACGAATAATAGGGAATATGCGTGTGATTCAAATATGTGCAAAATATTTTTTTGATAATCTCTTTTGCTTAAGAATTATGGCTATACTAATATTTTTTTTAAATAATTTCTTTTTGATTAAGAAAATAATTATTAAAAAGTGCCACAATGTGCGGGAATTTTAAAGTAGTTGAAACGCAACTCTAACTGTCAGATGTACTGTGACGTCAAAGTACTAGATATCGGAACTGTATTTTACATTTATGTACTTTAATACAGCACTTTTAAAGTAGGTGTAAGTTATTTTTCGTGTTATATTAGCTGTAGAATACGAACGCTATTTACTAGTTGTTTGATACTTTTACGTCACGCCAAGCGCGCCAAAATGGTGGGCGTTTAAAGTGCCTGTATTAGAATGATATTTATAAAAAAAATTCTCTCCCTGTAGTTGTCGTTCATTGTGGCGTTCTAAGGGAGAGGCCTTTGTCCAACAGTGGACATCTTCCGGCTGATGATGATGATATAACGAAGTAAGGTATCGTATGATAATAATTATTATTATTTCAGCCATGGTCGTCCCACTGCAGGACAAAGGCCTCCCTTTCCTCCCTCCATTCCTCCCGGTTGTCCATGTGGTCTTATAGGAAAAAAAGAATTACATGCACAAATATTCCCTATTAAAATAAAATCTAAAAGTATAGTCTAAATATATCTTACCTATATTTTGATATGAACTCATTAGCGCCCATGCCAGCTTGTACCGTGAATCGAGACGGCTCTCTCACTGTTAAGGAGAATAATAACTTGGTTAACATACTGGCACGCCTGTAAATCCTCTAAGGGGTAGGCAGAGCTTTTTTTTTTACAAAAACTCTAGCCTCTCTCTCGCCCCACTCTAGGAATTTCTCCTGTATCGTGGGTGCGTGTCACAAACATGTAATATCACATACACAAACACCCAGACTCGGTACAAACATTTGTGGATCGCACAAATTTTTGTCTCGTGCGGGAATCAAACCCGCAACCCTTAGCGCAGCAGTCCAATCGCTTAGCCACTGCGCCAATCAGGTCGTCAAATGATGTTGATATTAAATCAAGTGGAGTATAGTATATACTACGTACCTTCTTCATCATCACTGATTGTGATGCAATCCTCTTCAGCATTCGATTCTTTGGCTTCCTTTTCTTTCTCTTTTTCCTTCTCTTTCTCTTCTTCGGGCTCTTCTTTCTCCTTTTTTAACTTTTCGCGTCGCCGCAATCGCTTACTGTGAAATTCATAAGTTTAATATTAAAGTACTAGTAATAAGCCCACATGCATGTAAATAGTTACAATTGTTCCCAAGGATTCAAGTTATCCCTATTAATATAATAATAATAATATCTTGAAACAACTCACACACGGTCATCTGATCCCAAACTAGGCAGAGCCTGTATTATGGCAACCGGACAACTGATAAACATACTTAAATATTTTTAAATACATACATAATATAGATAAATTACACCCAGACACAGAACAAATCATTATGCTCATCACACAAAGATTTGTCCTGGGTGCGAATCGAACCCACGACCTCCGGTTTAGCAGTCAGGGCCACTAACCACTAAACCAACAGGCCAGTCTTGTAAGTTATATAACGATAAGTTTACTGGTTTAGTAGATTAGGGGACAAATATATACGGAGAGAGTTACTTTCAACATTATCCTTAAACATACTAAAATAAAACGCCTGTCTTCCCCGAGAGGGTAGCAGAGGTGTATAATACACCCACATTTCGCCATTTTATAGGTGTCAATGTAATAGGGGGCAAGCCTATTGTCATCGACCGTACACTAATCTAGGCTCCGTGCTGCTACTGCGAATTAACAAGTGAAAAAACTCAACAACACGACCCGGGATGTGAACCGAAGACCTCATGCTCCAGCCCCGCCTAGCGAACGTCAATATTTTTTACCTATAATACCTTACCCCATTTTAGTTATAAAATTATTGAATACAATATTCTTACTTAAACTCCATGACTCCTAGTCCTATATACCCTGGCCGGAAGTCATCATCTTCTTTATCAGTCTTGGACGCTGATTCTTCCTCCTCTGACGAAGAAGGTTCTTCTTCACTCTCGGTGTCATCACCTTTGGTTTCCTTCTGCAAAACGTCATAAATTCCAAGACTACTTTTTAATTAAATTTCCACACGATGTCTTCCTTCACCATTTTGGCAACTGATAACTTATTTATAGTACGCACAATCGAAAAGACATTGCTGCGTGCTGTGGTTTGTACTTGCGACCTTTGAATTGGCAGTTCAACGGTCATACCACTCGGCTATCCGCAGTGTATAGTATAGAATAGAATGATAAATGTATGGGGATGACACATGTCATCGATAACATAGTCGAAACATGATGTCATCCCCATACATTTATCATTTCTATTGGTCAAGCGTTTTGCCACTTGTCTAAGGGGGCTGGTACATTTATAATCGAAGTAACATTGACAGAGTGACGTACCTTGTCTAGTTTCTTATCAGCGTCCGGTATATCTTCTTCGTAGCCCTCCTTCATTTGTTCTACTACTTCTATATAATCTAATTCGGCTAAATACTCGTCGCCTTCGTTCAAGCCGTCCTGTAATCATAATATTATCCTGTAATCATAATATTATATCTGATCCCTTAGACAAGTGGAAAACGCTTGACGAATAGAAATGGAATAGAATGATAAATGTATGGGAATGATATCATGTTACGACTATGTTATCGATGACATGTGTCATCCCCATACATTTATCATTCTATTCCATTTTAGCGTTTTGTCACTTGTCTAAGGGGGCAGTTGTGTAGTACAGTCAGCATTATAAATAGCTTAACATGTTAAGATACCTTATGACAAATAATGAGAAAAACAAACATGAATTCAAGGTATTGTATCAAATTATAGAAACGTCCAAATGATGATCTGTGTATATTGAAGACTTTTTACTATGTAAAAAGTTGTTTATATATGTATGTATGTTAAAAAAAAATTGCTTCTTATGATTCTGACTGTACAGCCACATTCTAACAGTTATGTTATAGGGCCCATTGTAAAAAAGGGTGAGTTAATAAAAAAAACGGAGCACATTTTTTTAAACAAACATGACTCTCACTAGAAATTTCTTTTTGTTTCGTTCGTTGCAACAGACTCGAGACAAACATGTGCCGATCACACAAATGTTAGTCCAGAGCGGGAAATCGAGCCTGCAACCCTTAGCGCAGCAGTCCAATCGCTTGGCCAATGAGGCAATCAGGGCGTCAAATGAAATTCTGACTTGGTGCTGCTACTAAGAATCACGTGACGTAAAAATCCAAAATCAGTGTGTCGCGACTCGCGAATCGAACCCTTTGTGATTACTCGACGACGCAGTAATATTTGTAGTATTGAGTACGTTATATATTTAATATTATTATCGATATTATTATATAAATTTATATAATATTACGTTGATCTAAACCATTATTAAGAGTGACGTGCATAATTATTACACTTACCAAGTTAGCTGTAGCGTCGGTTAATAGATTGCCTGCGTACACGCATAGGAAGGAGCCTTTGGGCACATCGTTAAGCGCCCGGATACCCCAACCACGGTTCACTGTTTTAAACACCTAAAATAATTCATTGTATTAATTAGATCATTTTTAAAATTTTAATGGAGACCAGCAAAGCAAAATTTAAGACATTTTTTGCGCTAATCAGTTGTAGGTCAAAATTTAAATTAGTTAAATTGTAGGTCCTATAGAAAAAGTTGTTCAGTTTGATGGTAATGATGGTGGATCGGTATTATCCAGTAATATATCCATGGATTTCTGGTATAGTTCCCGTCACGTAAGAAGAACGCTGAGCGACTGTGTTTGCACTCGGATATAGTCACCTCCTATGGTCCTAGGCTATTGTCGATTTCTTCACGTTGTTTTCTTAACCATTTTTAGCAACCGGTCCCCAGTATAAGCTATCATAAAAGCTACGCAACTGTTGCGCCACAGTGGCGCCACTCACCTGCAACTTTAACTGTAGAGGATGTTGCGCGACGCGATTCAAACACGTGTGCTTGCATTTACATCTGAAAGAGAAATAAATAGTTATAACACACTAGATGCGCCACGCGGTGTTACCTACTACATTTTCACGGGATAAAAGTAGCCTATATGTTAATCCAAGGTGTCAGCTACCAAAATCGGTCCAGCCGTTTGAGCGTGAAGAGGTAACAAACATACAAACACACTCACAAACATTCGCCTTTATAATATTAGTGTGATAATAACAATAATCTGACGGATCTTCTGTAAGATAGGAGTCTAGATTTGTGCCCGGTTAATGGCAAATTGCCGATGTCACTCAAAAAGCTGCCAAGTTTAAATGGGACTGGGCTGGACATATCTGCATGTCCAATCACTTATGGGCTAAAATTTGCACCCAGTGGGTCCCTCAAAATATGCGGCGTCATCGCGGCAGACACGGAGGACGCGCGACGGTGGCTTAACGAGCTGCCTACAGGAAACTGGTCTACTTAATCACACGACTAATAAAGTGGAAGAATGATAGGGAAGCCTTTGCCCTGCAGTGGGACTACACAAGGTGAGAAAATGGCAATAGGCTCGCCCCCTAGTACATTGGGACTGATTACATTATCTGCGAAATTTTGATGTACTATACACCTCTGCCTTTCTTTTGGGGATAAAGGCATAAAATAATAAAAATAATTGGCGACCTGATTAGCGCAGTGGCTAAGCGATTAGACTGCTGCGCTAAGGGTTGCGGGTTCGAATACCATATGGGACCAAAACTTGTGCGATCCGCAAATGTTTATCCCGACTCTGGGTGTTTGTGTATGTGACATTGCTTGTTTGTGAAACGCACCCACGCGCTGAAGAAATTCCTAGTGTGAGGCGAAGTTAAAAATAAGTATTTCCCATTGAATTGCCATTCCTGTCCTATCCTATCCTAGGGTCCTTACCTAGAGTTACACTCGTATATGCCCGACGGGAGCGGCTCGGGCAGTCGTTTGTGCACATAGCCCACGTTGGGTCCTTCCAGCCCGATGGTCCTAGCGCCCTCTAGCGTCATCTTCCAGCAAGCACACTTAGTTTTATCCTGAAAACAGAGTTTCGTTAACCAACTTTTAAAAAGGGAGGTATTAGTTTAGACTACTGTTTTGTGTAAAGTCTTAAAAAAAAACCTTATTTTTTATTTAATATTAATTAATGGGGGTCTTCACGTCAGATAGTTGGGGGTTTCTGCACCTTATTGTTAGAGTATTTGCACCTCATAGTAGGGGTTTATTTGCTCTCCATTGATTGGGGTATTTGCACCTCATTGGTAGGGGTTTTTGCACTCCATTATTAGGTTTATTTGCACTTTATAGTTGAGGTCTTTGTACCTCTTACTAGGGGGTATTTGCACCCTATAGCTGCTAACAATCTAGCAAGACTAATGACTGACCTCACAGTCATCGGTACAGTCACAGCCGCAGAGGAACTCGGGGTCCAAGTTGAGCGGGACCCCGGCGGTGGGGGTCCTCTCCGTGTTATAAGAACAAAACTCTGGCAGCGAGTCGTCGTAGTAATTCACGCAGGGGACCGGCACGTTTTCCTTGCCGTGGGAAAGATCCTGGGAAATAAAGAAAGATGTTTACCATAGAGTGACACGCAGAACAGATAATTATTCCTGATATATAACTAAGAGTCCTAATGTAAGAACCCAATAACTGTGCTTGACATGGAATTTGAAGTCAGGACCTCGAGTTCAGCAGTCGTACTTAGCAACCACTAGACCAAAGAGGCAGTTTATCAGGCGGGATCTAGTATTTATATAGCCTAAAAATGCCCCGCAGTTCCACCCACGTTAAATTTGTAAAGCATAGGTATAATCGATATAAATTATAGCCAGAGTTATTCTGAATATATTTATATATATATATAGCATTGGCCCGCATTAACCCCTATTTAAACCCCATAGAGAGCTGAATTAAAAAATAAAGTAGCCTATGTCCTTTCTCAGGTCTTAAACTTTCTTCCTGCCAAATTTCATCAATATCCGTCCAGCGGTTTAGTCGTGAAAGTGTAACAGACAGACAGAGTTACTTTAACATTTATAATATTAGTATAGATTAAGGATAGGAAGTAGCAGTACCTTCTTGCCCACCAGGCACTTGTTGTGCACGAACTCGGCGAGGCAGTGCGTGGCGGGGTGGAAGTCGAACAGGTCGACGGGCAGCTCGCTGTCCACGGTCCGCAGGTAGGTGTGCAGCTCGCACATGCTGCGCACGCGCCGCCCGCACGGCGCGCGGTACATCACCTCCTTGTGGCCCTTGAAGCGGACTATTTGTCTGTTGGATGAAAAAAGGTAGATAATAATAATAGGAAATATATGTATATGATATACGTGTGATGTGTGTATGATGTATGTATGATATATTTCCTCTCATTCACTGAGCAGTGGTTTCGCCAGCGGGTTATGTCCTCAAGTACTTGAGTGTTAGACGTCTATGCACGCCAGCACCGTTTGTATAATGTACGTCTGATATATGTATGATACTGTGATATAAATACGCATGATATATGTATGATGCATGATTGAAGTATGTATGATACATGAATGACACCGACTTCTGCCATCCATTGAGCAGTGGTTTCGCCAGCGTTTTATGTCCAAGTCCTTGAATGTTAGCCCTAGCACATCTAAGCACGCAGTATGTATAAAGAATGTATGATATATGTATGATACCGACCTCTCCCATCCACTGAGCAGCGGTTTCGCCAGCGGGTTGTATGTCCGAAGGTCTTTGAGTGTCAGCACATCGCTCCTCTTGCACTTCGGACCACATTTGTGTGGGACCATCTTGTACGGACGGACCGCATGCTTCGGTGTGTAGTACTGTTAACAAGAACGTATATTACGCTTGTTTTACCTTGAATAGGTAGGTAAACTTTTAAAGAAGATTAACGTGCAAATTAAAGTTGATTCTCCTGACCGAATCTCGGCTACAACGGCCTATCTTAACTGAGACTAGCTAACTAGAAAGAAGGAACTAAAGAAGCAAGAAAAAAAATGATTTTATTTAGTGCAGCAGCATTATCCTGGGTTGGAGACCTGTTTTTAGCACCCCTGTTGTCGTGACAAAATAAATAATGTTGTCTTTCTTTCTTTATTTGGCACAGACACACAAAAATAAATGAAAAAGAAAAAATATAGGAAAAAAAAACTTAAAATGAAACCTATTTAAGATTAGGGAAAAACAAAAAAAACATAAAAGATAAATCAAGAAGAGCTTACATGAAAAAGAAGTAAGAAGATCTCAGAAGAATTACAAGAACAAGAACTTACCACAACTCTGCTGGCGAGGGCGTTGTCTATGTTCCCCGGGAGCGGCTGCGGTGGGGGGGGAGCGGCGGGGGGGACTGACGTCGACTTCTTGGCTACAGCACGCTGACGACGTATCTCCTGAGAAAGTATTGTATTTATTGTAATTAAAAGGTTCTCCGTACCTAAACACATGTGTAAATATGTGCACAAACATGCGCACCTAAGCACAAACGCATGTGCACCTATGGCTACACAATAATCATAAAAACATATGCAAACTATAATCTAATATATCACAGCCTACTACACCATGGTCTACTAACTAGTCTACTCACCTCATTAGTTTGTTGTTGCACCTGTGTATCTGTGTGTTGCTGCTTGTTAGACTCCGGCTCATCCGATCGTGTGTACTCTACATAGGGCATGTTCAACTGAAACAATATTACACGTTAATTACATTACAGCAAAAAACCATTTAATTTTTTCTGTCGGTTTGTTACGGCTTATCTCCGAAACGGCACGACTGATTTTGATGAGATTTGCACAGGCAGATAGCTGATGATATGGTACAGCGGCGCCAGGCGGGTGGAGCCGCGGTCACAACACTAGTGCCCCCCCTCACTACGTAACCTGGGCTAAGCCTTGCTGCGCGGCATGGGGCGGGGCCGGTGACGCTCGGCGGCGCGCAGCTCCAGGTACAGCGGGGCCAGGCGGGTGGAGCCGCGGTCACATCACTAGTGCCCCCCCTCACTACGTACCCTGGGCTGAGCCTTGCTGCGCGGCATGGGGCGGGGCCGGTGACGCTCGGCGGCGCGCAGCTCCAGGTACAGCGGGGCCAGGCGGGTGGAGCCGCGGTCACATCACTAGTGCCCCCCCTCACTACGTACCCTGGGCTGAGCCTTGCTGCGCGGCATGGGGCGGGGCCGGTGACGCTCGGCGGCGCGCAGCTCCAGGTACAGCGGGGCCAGGCGGGTGGAGCCGCGGTCACATCACTAGTGCCCCCCCTCACTACGTACCCTGGGCTGAGCCTTGCTGCGCGGCATGGGGCGGGGCCGGTGACGCTCGGCGGCGCGCAGCTCCAGGTACAGCGGGGCCAGGCGGGTGGAGCCGCGGTCACATCACTAGTGCCCCCCCTCACTACGTACCCTGGGCTGAGCCTTGCTGCGCGGCATGGGGCGGGGCCGGTGACGCTCGGCGGCGCGCAGCTCCAGGTACAGCGGGGCCAGGCGGGTGGAGCCGCGGTCACATCACTAGTGCCCCCCCTCACTACGTACCCTGGGCTGAGCCTTGCTGCGCGGCATGGGGCGGGGCCGGTGACGCTCGGCGGCGCGCAGCTCCAGGTACAGCGGGGCCAGGCGGGTGGAGCCGCGGTCACATCACTAGTGCCCCCCCTCACTACGTACCCTGGGCTGAGCCTTGCTGCGCGGCATGGGGCGGGGCCGGTGACGCTCGGCGGCGCGCAGCTCCAGGTACAGCGGGGCCAGGCGGGTGGAGCCGCGGTCACATCACTAGTGCCCCCCCTCACTACGTACCCTGGGCTGAGCCTTGCTGCGCGGCATGGGGCGGGGCCGGTGACGCTCGGCGGCGCGCAGCTCCAGGTACAGCGGGGCCAGGCGGGTGGAGCCGCGGTCACATCACTAGTGCCCCCCCTCACTACGTACCCTGGGCTGAGCCTTGCTGCGCGGCATGGGGCGGGGCCGGTGACGCTCGGCGGCGCGCAGCTCCAGGTACAGCGGGGCCAGGCGGGTGGAGCCGCGGTCACATCACTAGTGCTCCCCCTCACTACGTACCCTGGGCTGAGCCTTGCTGCGCGGCATGGGGCGGGGCCGGTGACGCTCGGCGGCGCGCAGCTCCAGGTACAGCGGGGCCAGGCGGGTGGAGCCGCGGTCACATCACTAGTGCCCCCCCTCACTACGTACCCTGGGCTGAGCCTTGCTGCGCGGCATGGGGCGGGGCCGGTGACGCTCGGCGGCGCGCAGCTCCAGGTACAGCGGGGCCAGGCGGGTGGAGCCGCGGTCACATCACTAGTGCCCCCCCTCACTACGTACCCTGGGCTGAGCCTTGCTGCGCGGCATGGGGCGGGGCCGGTGACGCTCGGCGGCGCGCAGCTCCAGGTACAGCGGGGCCAGGCGGGTGGAGCCGCGGTCACATCACTAGTGCCCCCCCTCACTACGTACCCTGGGCTGAGCCTTGCTGCGCGGCATGGGGCGGGGCCGGTGACGCTCGGCGGCGCGCAGCTCCAGGTACAGCGGGGCCAGGCGGGTGGAGCCGCGGTCACATCACTAGTGCCCCCCCTCACTACGTACCCTGGGCTGAGCCTTGCTGCGCGGCATGGGGCGGGGCCGGTGACGCTCGGCGGCGCGCAGCTCCAGGTACAGCGGGGCCAGGCGGGTGGAGCCGCGGTCACATCACTAGTGCCCCCCCTCACTACGTACCCTGGGCTGAGCCTTGCTGCGCGGCATGGGGCGGGGCCGGTGACGCTCGGCGGCGCGCAGCTCCAGGTACAGCGGGGCCAGGCGGGTGGAGCCGCGGTAGATCCACTCGCGCCGCCCGTC
This sequence comes from Abrostola tripartita, assembly GCA_905340225.1. NCBI lineage: Eukaryota > Metazoa > Arthropoda > Insecta > Lepidoptera > Noctuidae > Abrostola > Abrostola tripartita. The sequence continues at coordinate 2,473,271 of HG996515.1, forward strand.
GCCCACGAACAGGACCTGCGCGAGCGACGCGTCCACGCGCAACACGCGAGACGGCCACCATTTTCCTAACAAACAATGTATTTCGTAGACTTTGAAATAACCTAAAAACACGCTTGACACAGTGGCATAGATATTCTATTCTACGCGTTAAGGTAGACTACAACACAGCTGCACACAATAGCTCGCACGCGACTGACGCGCGGCCGATGCGACGACAGTCGTAGTCACTTCGAAAATGTCCGACTGTCCGTATCATAAAATGAAATTGACATTGTGTCACAACGAATAGAATGAAAATATATGGCTTCGACATTTGTCATCGATAACATAGACGAAACATTAGGTCATCCCTATACATTTACTATTCTATTCTATTTCTATGCGTCAAGCGTTTCGCCATATGTCTAGGGGGGCTGAACGCCAAGATTTAATGCCAAATTAAAGCCCAATTTCTTTTTCTTTCAAAAGTCGTTTTGATTAAATCTACTCACCGTTCCACTCAGTCTTCAGAAACTGGCCCTCATGCAGCCTCACCATGGGTCTTTCGGGGTACGCTATAAGGTACTCGCGGACAAACTCCCTGGAGAACGGGTGTACCTCCTCCCACACTAGCGGAGAACTCTCGCAGACCAGCCGCGTGTACGCGTGTTGGACGTACTGCGCGTATCCGTCGTCGAAGAAGACCAGGTATCTAAATAATGGTGATATAGGTTTACCCTTCGTTTAGTTATTTGGAAGTACATATATCTAAATATCGGGTGAATCAAAATTATATACTTCTTTATTAATATGATAAAGAGGTAGGATTTGTTAAACTATCCATCCGATCCGTGCCGTGTGGTATCCGGTCTAGAATAGACCACCCCCTTTCCTCCCGAGGGTGTCGTAAGAGGCGACTAAGGGAAAATTCAGAAGATGGGCAGCAGCGTCTTTTGTAACTTCACCCCCTTCACTGCGATCCCAAGCCGCTTGCCAAGCGTGGGGAATAAGCCACCCCTCTCACACACCGCTTTTTTTTTTAGTCAAGTAGAAAAGTGTCATTTTAAACTTACCTGTAATTATTGACAGGGTTAGGTATTTCGGCCACTACCCCTGAGTAATAAGATTCCCTTTTATTAGAATCTTTGAACAAGGCTATCAGACGAGTACCTGTAAAAAGCAGTTTCAATTACTCTCTATCACTGATAGCCCGATGGGACGGTAAGACACGACCGGAGAGATATCAGGCGCAGGACTAAGAGCGCCCACACAAAACCGCGATGCGATGCGATACGACGCGGTATCACAGGAATTTGCTCGCTGCAGCTCGCAGATATTTGCGATGCGTTGCGAATTCGCAGTTATGTGTGGGAGCCCTAACATAAAACGTGTTCTCTGAGACTTTTGTACTAATTTACTACTTATCAGACTGGAGAAATGTTACATAATTATGGCAATATTTTTTAATTTCAGACTAGCCTAAGAGTCAGATTGTAAGCCAGGATCTTCAATGATAACCATTAAGAACCATCGAGGCAATGAAGCTCGTCCCATAGAAGTTATTTAAATTTTGGAACCCGCAACGAAATACATACATACATACATAAAGTCACGCCTATTTCCACGAGGGGTAGGCAGAGACCACGGATTTCCATTTGCTACGATCCTGACATACTTCTTTCGCCTCATTCACTCGCATCACATTCCTCATACACGCTCGTCGGTTAAGGGTACTCCTCACTTGACCCTTTTGTAGAACATCTCCGATCTGGTCCAAGTATGTTCGCCGAGGTCTTCCCCTTCCCGATATTCCACTAACATTCGCCTCATATATTTGCAATTACTATAATTATTATTATAATCTATACTTATATTATGAAGCTGAAGAGTTTGTTTGGTTGAACGCGCTAATCTCAGGAGCTACTGGTTCGAATTGAAAAAAATGTTTTTGTGTTGATTAGTCAATTTTTCGAGGAAGGCTACAAAACATTCGAAATCTACGCAAACGAAGTCGCGGGCGGAAGCTAGATAAGAATAAAGAAAATGGGAGGAGTAAGAACAAATCTTCAAATATTTTTCTTCATAGCAATGTGGTAATATTACCAATAATTATGGTAACTTACCAATGGTCATTCTGACGTCAGCGGGCTCGGGGTACGCGATACACCTCGCTGGTAACACTTTACCATTCGTTTTAGTTTTATGGTCAAACTTAACCCGACACAGCGTAAACGTCTGTAACAAATAAATAAAAATTACCAACGCTTTTTGTTTTTTTGATAATGTTTTTTTTAAACAAAACGTCGCCCCATACTAGAGAATCCTCCTGTATCGTGGGTGCGTTTCACAAACATGAAATATGACATACACAAACACCTAGACTAGGGACAAACATCTGAGGATCGCAATACAATTTTTTGTCTCGTGCGGTAATCCAACCCACAACCCTTAGCGCAGCAGTCCAATCGCTTAGCCACTGTGCCAATCAGGTCGTCATTAGTGCATGAGTTTGAACTTGCGACCTTTGGGTTGGCAGTTCAACAGTCATACCACTCGGCTATCACAGCTGAAGAGTTTGTTTGTTTGCTTGAACACGCTAATCTCAGGAACTACTGGTCCGATTTGAAAAATTCTTTCAGTCTTATATTGCCCATTCATCGAGGAAGGCTATAGGCTCTAAAACATTCGAAATCCTTTCGGGCGAAGTCGCGGGCGGAACCTAGTAAATTATATTGTCAAATTTCAAAAACACTTACCGTGGCTACAGTCTTGGGCAGTACATCCAGTACCTTCCCTTTAAGCCAGGGTCCGAAGGCGTTCTTCATGGCGTAGACCGGCATGCCCACGCGCAGCGGAGGCCGCGAGATCTCCCCGGGAGGGGGGAGGTCCGCCGGCGCAGCCTCCGCTGATAACTTCACGACGGATATGTCTTTCTATAAAAAAAAATAATAATCTTAAAACTAAAATAAGATTAAGTATGCTGAATATTTTTCAAATTATATTTCTTAACTAATATTACAAGTTGTAAAGTTTAATTTGGGATAACTGTATTTTTTTTTAAAGTCGCCTCCCACTTGGACAACTCCTGTATCGTGGGTGCGTTTCACACACATGAAAAATCACAGACACATGGGCTCAGGACAAACATGTGCGAATCATACAAATTTTCGTCCCGTGAGGGAATCGAACCCGCAACCCTTAGCGCAGCAGTCCAATATCTTAGTCACTACGAACATCATGTCGTCGAAATATGAGGGAATCTTAGAATTCTTCTCCTTCTAAATTAAAAACTAATTGTCTTTTTTCTAAACGGCTTGACCGATATCGATGATTTTCTTGCCACTTGGATATATCACTACATACGCACATATATAAATGTAATTATTATTTATAATAAATATTATTATTCTCTAAGTTGATAAAGGAAATTTGAAGAAAGATGGACACGAGCAGGCCTTGAACCCGCGAACTTTGCCGTACCGTGGCGCAGCTCTAAACAACCGAGCCATCGTGTCGCTGCTCGCACCCAATTTCAAGTTCCCTTTTAGTATTTACGTCTTAAGGGTAACGTCAGGTATTATCTGTTGGAACTTAAAATTCGACGCGTGCGAACAGCGACACAATAGCTCAGTTGGCAGAGCTTTGAAAATCATCACTTAAAGGACAATACGTACACTACAGGTTGGCTAATACGTATTTTAACATCGTTTTCTTTCCATTATTTACTTACATCATCTTCAAGTCGTATATCTGTTTCGGATGCAGTCATTTTAAATTCCTGGACCAAAAAAAAATTTATTAGAGTTCACCCAAAAATACTAGAGAATGGTAGTAGAGAAATATGTCTGCTTGTGACAACGGCCGGTGCAACCCGGTCGAAACGTCAAACCAAAATTGTATCAGAGCAGCTGACGCAAGGTTGACGCCTCTTTTACGGCAAGGCGAAAGGCAATACGGTGACCCAGACGGCCCAGAGGTCTTCCCATTTTTATTCATACCTTAGAGGCCTCTGTTCCTATTGGCGCATACCCCAGAGGTATCGCAGGCCGCTTAGCCGGCGTCTCAGTGGTCGAAGACATACGCCGCTTGGATTTACGCGTCTGCAAGAAATAAGTTTATATTAAAAATATATTTTTAAGCACAAGCTTTTAAAACAGCTAGGCTCAAAATACTAGTAAAGACGAATTAAAGAAGCCCAAAAACGATTGGGTTGCGTCGTATTGTTATAGAGTTCCTATGACCACCTTCTGACTCCATCATCAGATCAGCTCAAAAGTAGTGAGTGTCGTAAGAGGCGACTAAGGGAAAATCCAGAAGATAGGCAGCAGCGTCTTATGTAATTGACCACCAACACTGCGATTCCCAAACCGCTTGCCAAGCGTGGGGATTATGACACCCCCCCCCCCTCTAAAAGGGGGAGGCCTTTGTTCAACAGTGGACGTCTATCGGATTATGATGATAATGGTAAATAAGTACAAATAGACTTACGACTGTCTCTGGAATGCTGGTGTCCACTTCAAACCCGGTGTACTGTTAACAAAAGGGTGATATTAAAAAAAAGTAAAGATCAGTATATGACTGGCCTGTTGGTCTAGTGGTTAGTGACGCTGACTGCTAAACTGGAGGTTGTGGGTTCGATTCCCACCCAGGACAAATCTTTGTGTGATAAGCATAATGATTGAAGCCGAGAAAGGCCTACTTACGGTCGCTAAGGCTCTTGACCATAACTTGCTAACGCTGAACATTAAAAAAACCAAGGCTGTTACCTTCTTTAAAACTGTCAAATCAAGTCCCCCCCAGCATTTATCACTCAGATTCCATACATGTAGCAGCAGCACAAACCCATCACCCAACAACTGTAACTGCACCCACATAGATCGCACAAACTCTCTCAGATACCTAGGCATTACACTAGACGAGAACCTTTCATTCAAAACACATATACACACACTATCCAACCGAGTGAGAAAATTAATGTCCGTCATGAAGAGACTTCGCGATTGCACTCCATCCACTACTCTCCGTGTAGTTTACCTAGGACTCTGTCAGTCTATCCTGCAATATGGGATCTCCGTATGGGGCGGAGCTGGGAAGACCACGTTTATTGAAGTCGAAAGAGCCCAAAGGGGCGTCATCAAAGTAATGCTCAAAAAGCCCTTCCTTTACCCCACTGACTTACTATACAATGACTTCCCGGTCCTTCGTGTACGACATCTTTTTATTCTTAAAGCCACACTTTTAACACACATCAAAATTAAGCACCGATCAGACTTCCATACATTGAAGACAAAACGCACGTTTAGAATACCTCTTCCACAATACAACTCCCTTCTATCAAGACGCTGTCCTGACTACCTACACCCATTCATATACAACAAAGTACACAATTGTTGTGATATAAAAGACCTTAAACTATTTCCATGTAAAAAAGTCGTGGAAAAGTGGCTGTTATCACTTAGTTATGATGACACCGAAAACTTATTCAGCCAACAGTAGAACAATTATAACATAACTTCACACGTTATTACACACACATCCCTTTGCATAGATACACTTTCACACACACACACACACACACACACACACACGCACGCGCACATTTATGCGCACACTCACACATACTCACACACACAGTCACGCAAACACGCACATACACTCAACACACCCAAAAATCTCAGAATTGTTTTTGTTTTATACCCTATTTTGTTCCTAGTTTTTAGTATTTTTAACTTTAATTTTGATATTGTTATTTAATTTTAACAACAATTATGTTATTTTAAGTTATCTCAATTCATGGTACCGCAACTCTGGTCCCCAAGATACAGGCACTGCCTAGTTTGGGGTCCGCCGACAAACTTTCCTGTAATTGTAATTTTGTGAAAAATAAACGAAACGAATTTGTTCTGTGTCTGGGTGTAAATTATCTATATTATGTATGTATTTAGAAATATTTAAGTATGTTTATCAGTTGTCTGGTTGCCATAATACAGGCTCTGCCTAGTTTGGGATCAGATGACCGTGTGTGGGCAAAAAAAAAAAAAAAGTATCTAAATTGATAAAGGAAATTCTAAAAACGATGGGCACGAGCGGGAATTGAAAAGAGGGGCGTGTCCATCATTTTTTTAAATTTCCTTCATCAATTTGCATGGGTGTACACGATGGGCCATTGTGTACTCACAGTGATTCCGTCCTTGTCTACGATGGATATAGCTGGCAGGTCCCTCTTGTCTTGCTGGAAGGAGGAGTACAGTTCCCGGCGGATGTAATCCGTCATTGTTTGATATTCGTCAAACACTTTACCAAGCTCTTTGGTTTCCGCTGAAAGTGCACACATAATTATAAATACTAGAAAATCCCCGGCGGCCAAAATTTGACGATAATTATAATACAAAATTCAGCTTTCTGCCCTTCTCCATATAATCTTTAACAATGCCATCTCAAACTCAGTATTTGACATTTAAAACTAAGAGAATAACAACACATAATATTAATCTCTTTTAACTTTAGACAGCCTCGTTGGTCTAGTGGTCGCTAAGCGCGACTGCTGAGCAAGAGGTCCTGGGTTCAGTCCAGGGTCGGGCAAAGTGATACTGACTTTTCCATTAGGTAATTCTCAGTAGCAGCACGGAGTCTGGATTTGCGCCCGGTTGATGGCAATAGGCTCGCCCATAGGGGGCGGATACAACATAACTGGCGAACTGTGGGTGTACTATATGTCACCTCTGCCTACCCCTTCGGGGAATACAGGCGTGATGTTATGTTATGTATGTTTAACTTTGACCATAGACTTAAGATATAAACAAAAAATGGGGGGAGAGGGGATATTGTCGTCGGATATCATGTGTATTTATTATTATATATATATAATATGCACGGGAACAGCACCACACTTTTGTAAAACCATAAAAAAAAAACACGCTCTCCCACTCTATCGAAAATCAATACATGTGACGTTGAGTTAGACTAACGCCACTGAGTGACACCAGAGGGGAGGGACCTAGCGATATGGTAGGAGAAACTAGCATAAAACTGGTGAAGGTAAATGGAGAAGAATATACGGTCATTGAAGATACGGTCATTAGAGAAGAACATACGGTCATTGGAGAAGAACACACGGTCATTAGAGAAGAAGATATGGTAATTCGAGAAGAACATATGGTCATTGGAGAAGAACATACCTACGGTCATTGGAGAAGAACATACCTACGGTCAATGGAGAAGAAAATACGGTCATTGAAGAATAACATACGGCCATTGGTGAACATACGGTCGTTGGAGAAGAACATACGGCCATTGGTGAACATACGGTCATTGGAGAAGATCATACGGTCGTTGGAGAAGAACATACGGTCATTGGAGAAGAACATACGGTCATTGGAGGAGAACGTACCTTCAAGTTTCTCAAACTCGTCGTCCAACATGAGTCTGGCTTCCTTGATGCGCGTGTCCAAGTCATACTTCTTCCACGTGTCGTTCATGATAGCTGCTAAGTTGTCTTCTAAGAAACTAGAGACGAAATATAGATGACATTTATACAAGTCGTAACAGGATTAGCACAAGACCTGAAAATAGTTGGTTTAGAATAGGCTTTTGAACCGAATTATAATATACTAGCTTTTGCCCGCGGCTTCGCTCGCGTTTATTTAGATTGTTGGTTAGTATTAATATATAGCAAAAAAAAATAACATCGCTTCATTATTGAATGAGTTAAGAGGGAACATACATAAAAAAAAGATACAAATTGCGCACCTCCTCCTTTTTTTTAAAGTCGGTTAAAAGTTATAAAATCATTTAATCATCATCGATAACATCACGCTGTTAGCGCTGTTCCCCGAATTACCTACTACCTACATTTCTCGGTTTATGGTTTTGGTCGCTGCCATGGCATCTAAAGAGGATGGGCCCAAAATCATTAAAATCTTACAAAAAAACTCACTTAGCGGTCTTCTCTCCTATCTTCTCCTTCGTGCCAGTTGACGTCGTCTCCTCCCCCTCTGAATCCGAGTCTGATATCTCCACCAACTCCTGAGATAGGTTGTTCATCTCCATGTCTAAGATTGGAGTGAAGTTCTTGATGTCTTCCACCAGTTTCTAGAAGGAAATGGACTCACTTTCACAATTGGTGTATTTAAATAGAAAATGGAATATTAATTAAATTATATAAATTAATGTACATTTCCTGGTAGGCAGAAATCACGAAAAAATTGTCTAGTATGATCCCTTAGTCGAAACATGATGTCATCCCCATACATTTATCATTCTATTATATTTCTATTCGTCAAGCGTTTTGCCACTTGTCTAAGGGGGCTGTTTTTATTTTTTAATTAAAAACCATGTAATTTTATACAATTTCTTTTATATAACTTTTTCCTATATTATAACTAGCGGCCCGCTCCGGCTTCGCACGGGTATAAAATATATATTATAAGTATTTCTCCACTATTTAATGGAAGTTATTATACATATAAAACTTCCTCTTCAATCACTCTATCTATTAAAAAAAACCGCATCTAATCCGTTGCGTAGTTTTAAAGATTGAAGCATACATAGGGATATAGGGACAGAGAAAGCGATTTTGTTTTATACTATTTAGTGATATATATGTACATACATAAAGTCACGCCTTTTTTCCAGAGGGGTAGGCAGAGACCACGGACTTCCATTGCTACGATCCTGACACTTCTTCGCCTGATTCACTCTCATCACATTCCTCATACACGCACATCGGTTAAGAGTTTACTTGATTTAATACAATGATATATCAAAAATACGTGTACAATACGTCATACGCTAATAAAATGAACGAGAAAAGTGTTACTGTACGTGTGCTACCCAAGACTACAATTGTCCCCTTTTCGGGTCTTCAAAATGAGCGCGCTAGTAACATATCTTTACTTTTTGAAATATCGTTAACTTATCTTACCATAGATCTATTTTCAGCTGCCTCTGCGCACTCCAGGCACAGCATGACGCGTCCCTTGCGGCCCGTGTCGTACAGTTCCGTCTCCGGCTGGTCGGTAATGAGGCGCGGGCACAGGAAGTTCATACACCTGCCCACCGGCCGCTTGCCCGGGCAAGCCGGGGCAGGCGTCGGAGAAACGCTTGGGGTAGCGAGGTTTTCTAGGAAATCATTGCATATTATAAATCAATTCGGAGTGTCTGTTTGTAATGTTATAATATCAGCTTATAAAATTTTATTCGAAAGATATAACAAATAAAAAAGCTGCTTGAGTGTTTGTTCCGGCTAATCTCCGAAACGGTTGGACCAATTTTGACTGGATTTTTACTTGCAGATAGCTTCATCATCAGCCGGAAGAAGTCCACTGTTGACCAAAGCCCTCCCCCTTAGTAGGGGGGTACCATAATCCCCACGCTTGGCAAGCAGCTTGGAGATCGCAGTACTGGTGGTCAAGTTACAGAAGACATTGCTGCCCATCTTCTGGATTTTCCCTTAGGACACCCACGGGAGGAGGGGGGTGCTCAATTTTAGGCCGGATAAGTAAATTAGCCTACTTTAAATTTCTAAATCATATTTATGTTGTAGTCAAAAAATTCATTTCAATTGATTTCAAACATTTTGCCTTGTGCGGCATGCGAAAATGAAGGCATAAACATAAAATATAAGATTTAGGGTTCCGCAATAAAAGAAAAACGCGGACAAAGTCGCGTGTTACAGCTAGTCTTTAATGTTCTAACTTTCGTGTGTAATTATTTACTACTAAAATCAGTCCGTTTAAGATAAACCTTACCTTTAGCTGCACTGTCATCATCGTCTGAGTCCAGACTGAATATTTCTAGCCCCAGTTTCGGCGCTTGCGCATCCGATTGGGTCAGTTGATGAGTCTAAAAAACACAATATTATTAAATTAGACATTAAAAAAAAAACTTCGCACAAGGAATATCTTCTGACATTCGGTGCATTTTATAAACATGAAATATCATACACAATGATGAATAACATACACAAACACCCAGACTCGGGACAAACATCTGCGGATCGCACAAATGTTTGTCTTGTGTGGGAATCAAACCCGCAACCCTTAGCGCTGCAGTCCAAGTCCAAGTCCAAAACCAAGGGAAATAGGGATTCATTATTATATAATTTAGATAGACTAGTTTCCACCCGCGACTTTTTCTGCGTGGATTTCGGATGTTTTATAACCAATGGCCTTCCTCAATAAATGGACTATCTAACACAAAAATAACAATTTTTCAATTAGAACCAGCACTGATAGCCGAGTGGTATGACCTTTTGACTACTAAGTCAAAGGTCGCAAGTTCAAACCCCGGCACGCACCAATGTCTTTTCATGTGCGTACTATAAATTAGTTATCAGTTGCTCAAAACGGTGAAGGAAAACATCGTGAGGAAACGGCACACCTGAGAGATTTTCAACGGTGTGTAAAGTCATGTCAGAGGCCTACCGGCAGTTTAAACTCTGATACCAGGTCGTTCATCAACCATACGATAAGAAGAAGAAGAATTCGAACCAGTAGTTCCTGAGATTAGCGCGTTCAACCAAACAAACAAACTCTTCAGCTTTATAAAATTAGTATAGATAGATATAAAACGTACCGTAGTCTCCGGTATGACCAGTGGTTCAGTGTTGCTCACAGTCTTTATAGACACCTCACTGGTGTTCAATCTGGCCTGTGGATAAATAAAAATAGTTTAGTTTGTGTTTCAGACTTCACCTAATACTGATAATACTTACACGTACGGTACGGGATTGGAAAAATAGTGCGGGATCTCGGAAAACCGGGATCCCGGAATAACGGATTGTAAGCCCTAGTACTTACATATTACCGGACAAAGTCAGAAATTAAGATATTTATTTATTAGGAAATGATAATTAAAAATTAATTATACAATTTTAATCAAAATATCAATATAAATAGTAACTTATACCCGAGACGTCGTCCCCATGGATTTCGATTAAAAAACCTGCACGTAGCAGCAGTAACATTTACTTGTTTTAATCTGATTTTGTTAACAATTTTATGAGATTTAATTTTTTCCGCGGAACCCTAAATATTTTCAAAATTAAAAGTAACTTATGTTACTCTTTACAACTTCAGCTTTGCCAGTGAAAATCCCGCCAAATTCCGTCCCAGTAACCCGCGAATTTGACGCGTTTTTTTTATTATCCCGCGGGACCCTAAATGTTCGAAACGTAGATGTAGTTGCCGACAACGCTAGAGATATTATAGAGCACAAGTCACACAGAAATACGGAAAAGTCTCGTTATGAAAAAAGGCCACCCATCGTAAGGCTGGCCGCGTCGAGCACGGCTTAACCACCCAGATTGACTGATCGTGATAGCTACGCGCCGACGCTACGAGCAACACCGACGATGATCTTATCTACCTTTCTATAGAGAAGAGAAAGAGTTAGGGAGAGAATGAGTTACTTACGGGTTTATGTGGAGGTGGCTTCGGAATACCACTGATGACAACCTCTCCCGCTTTCGTCACCATTTCCGACGTACTTCCGCCGGAAGTGCACATGATCTCTATGCTCGTTGGTATGTTCACTTTAGTGACTCCTTCCTCGTCAGGTTTCTCTTCTTCTATTACTTCCGGTTCCGGTGACTTCGTTACTTCTTGTATATCTGTGAGTAGTTTTGACATGGTTTAATAGTTATAAAACATCACACTAATTATACAGAAGCGCAATTTTGTGAGTGTGTTTGTATGTTTGTTACCTCTTCACGATCAAACCGCTGGACCGATTTTGCTAAAATTTGGTATGGAGGTAGCTGACACCCTAGATTAACACATAGGCTTTTTATCCTGAAAAATATAGCGGGTAACACCGCGGGGTGCAGCTAGTATGTACATATATGTATGTAAAAATCTATTTTGTGAAAATTATGAACGTTACATGTACTCCAATCCGTATTTTATACAATAAAGATTATTATTATTATATATATGTATATACGCCTGTATTCCCCGAAGAGGTCGGCATAAGACAGGTACATCCACATTTCACCACTCATGCTAAAAGTCGCGAGTTCAGTTCCCGCTCAAATTTCTTTATCAATTAAAAAAAAATGTCATTAGCTTACCGTCTTCAGATGAACTGCTTTCTTCCAAGTCAACGAAATTAACAACTTGGTCAGGTTGTAACGTCTTTATTTGTAAATTCATCATCTTGGCGGGTGATGACTTGACCGGTAATGACGTAGCTGACGATGATTTGACCGGTGATGATTTAGTTGGCGACTTGCTTGTAGCTTTTGGTTCTAAAATTGAAGTCGGTTTAGTAATTTTATGGTTTAGATTGTTATCTATACTATAATACATACATAAACAGAAGGTACCACATATCGCATGTTATGTATAAGTCCCAATGTAATAGGGGATTGCCATTAACCGGGCACAAATCTAAACTGCTGCTATAATTTTCTATAAACCGGGCACAAATCTAGACCGCTGCTATAATTTTCTATAATTGTTTTTTGTTGTTTTTCAACAGCTGCCGACCTAAAGTGGAACTGGGCTGGTCACGTCTGCCGCATGCGGGGGAGCTATGGGCGAAAACAACCACGCAGTGGGTCCCAAACAGCAGCAAACAACTTCGTGGCAGGCCGAGGAAAAGATGGCGCGAAGAACTAGACGCCTACCTTAAGGACTGGCGCCGACAGCAGACAGGGACAAGTGGAGGGAGGGAAGGGAGGCCTTTGCCCAGCAGTGGGACAATACGGGCTTATAATAATAATAATAACTAGCCACCGAGCTATGAAAAATAACCTATTCCCGATAATAATAATAATTGTTTTTAAGTAAGTCTGTGAGGGGTAATCTTCAAAACTATTTATCCATTTTTCAATTTTTTTTTATCACGACTTTACTGGACAGATTTTGATGAAACTTTAGAGACATATTCTTTATACACACAAAAAAAATTACAACGATACTAACCGCGGTTTTACCTGCATTAATACAAATTTAACGCGGGTAACACCACGGGGCATACATAGTCCCTTATAAATTTGCAGAAAAGAATAATGTAACTAGCGGTAACACCTACCTTCTGTAGCCTGGTTCTCTTCTGTTATGATCTCCGGCTCTTCAAGAACCACCTTTTCATCAGCCACTTTCTCCTCACTGTCTGACGTGTCAGAAACCTTCACTGTGTCTACATCCATTGGCTGATCCATAGACTAGAATACGAAAATAAGTATGATCACACCTGTGAATCACACTAATACTATAAAGGCGAACATTTGTGAGTGTGTTTATGCGTTTGTATGTTTGTTACCTCTTCACGCTCAAACGGCTGGACCGATTTTGATAAAATTTGGTATGGAGGTAGCTGACACCCTGGATTAACAGATAGGCTTTTTATCCCATAAAAATGTACCGGGTAACACCGCTGGGCGCAACTAGTATTATTATAAAATTAAATAGAAGATCGTATAGCTACATAGATATCGCACAGATAAATTGGGTATTTGACATCACCAATCAATTGACATACTTTTTATGTGCTGTCAAAACGCTATTCCTTTATAGTAATAAAAATAGAATTTTACTGTTAATTCAAAATGCGTAGGATTTTGAGCACTGATATTCGAGTGGTATGACCGTTGGACTGCCAAGTCAAAGATCGCAAGTTCAAACACCGGCACGCACCAATGTCTTTTTGACTTCATGTGTGTTCTATAAATTAGTTCATCATCATCATCAGCCGGAAGAAGTCCACTGCTGAACAAAGGCCTCCCCCATATTAAGGGGGGGGTTGCCATAATCCCCACGCTTGGCAAGCGGCTTGGGGATCGCAGTATTGATGGTCAAGTTAGAGAAGACGCTGCTGCCCATCTTCTAGATTTTCCCTTAGTCGCCTCTTACGACACCCATGGGAGTAGAGGGGGTGGTCAATTCTAGGCCGGATACCACACGGCAAGGGCTAATTAATAAATTAGTTATCAGTTGCTAAAAACGGTGAAGCAAAACATCGCAAAGAAACCGGCACACCTGAGAGATTTTTCAACGGTGTGTAAAGCTATGTCACAGGCCTACAGACGGTTTAAAATCTGACACCAGGTTGTTCATCAACCATACGATGTGAAGGGCTAAAATAAAGCAGATTTTTAGAGAACAAGTGTCTTAGAATTTTTGGTTAATGGTGTCAACTACACAATTCGATGAGTAAGGTTAAGCAGTTATAGTTGAGGTCAGTTTTCTGATGGGTGACCATTTTTTATATAACATTTTATAGGAAATCTTATCCTATTGTTACCATACAGCTAAAGTTATAATTAAAATATACTTGTTACCTTATTTACCGCTTCTTGAGAATTCTCTTCACTTTCCTCTGTAGCTTTTAGTGTCTCATCTTGCTCTGCATATGGATTGACCTCAACCTGTAAAATCATCAAAATCTGTTCAGCCGTAACATAACCAACGCCGGTAAATAACATAACATCACGCCTGTATTCCCCGAAGGTGTAGGCAGAGGTGTATAGTACACCTACATATATATTTCAGTTATGTTACGGGTCTTAAGAAATAGGAAGCGAGCCTATTGCCAGTAACCGGGAAGAAATCCAGACTACTGCTACTGAGAATCACCTAGTCGAAAAACCTGATAACACTGCCTGACCTGGGAATCGAAGATTTGTGGGCAATTATTGGCAAAACATAGCAGCCTAAACTTATTTTTAAGAACCAATGTTAACCTATGTTAAACAAAATATTTTTTAAATTTTAATTTTGGATTTTGATTAGACCTTACACTCAGCAGGGGCGCTTAGCAACCACAAGCCAAACGAGGCCGTCCAAAGACATAGAGTAATAGAAAACAGAGACTTACATCCGTTATCTCTGTTTCAACTGCATCTGTATTTTCTCTCTCTTGCAAACTGCTCTCAATGTTACTGATAGTGAACTGAAACTCTACTCCTTTCGGCTCCGGCGTGTCAATCTCTTTCTCTTCTGGGTCTCTTGCTGGCTCTGTCTCAGAATGCGGTGCGTTTGAGTCTTCGGACTGTTCAGCGGAGACTTGGTTGCTGCTCTCTTAAACAATTAAAAATATATGACTATTGGTGCCATTTTACCTGACGTCTAACGCCTGACGTCACCCTTAAGACGTAAATAATAAAAGGGAACTTGAAATTCGATGGTTGCGAGCACCGACACGATGGCTCGGTTGGTTAGAGCTGCGCCACGGTACGGCGAAGGACGCAGGTTCAAGTCCTATTCGTGTATCATTTTTCAAATTTCCTTTATCAATTTAGACAATTAACAATTTTTTATGAAATAATTATTTTCTTTGACCATTACGTACGTAGGAGATAGGTACGAGTACGCGTGCAAGCAAAGGTGCACTCCCTATTCCCTTACACTTGTGAAAAACGGTCATACATCACATCTTCGTCATACACCCAGCGATAGACTGATCGACGCAGTAGCTGTACGAGCCGTCTAAGTTCAAAGTACACACATTAAAAAATCTAGATGGAAACTGACCACCTAATTGGGTTGTTAACACCACCAATCAATTGACATACTTTTATGAGCTGTGAAAACGCTATTCCTCTATAGATTTTGTATAGAAATAGGAACCTGTGACGTCACTAGTTCGCAAACTCGATTGACTTACTATTTATTGATTTCCAAGAAAATAAAAATCGAATTATACTGTTAATTAAAAATGTAAAGGGTTTTTTAGGGCTAAACTAAAGAATTTTTTTTAGAGATGTAGTGTCTTTGAGTTATTGGTTTAATGGTGTCTACCAATTGGCGCAGTGGCTAAGTGACTCGACTACTGCACAAAGGCTTGGGAGTTCGATTCCCGAGCAGTACAAAAATTGTGTCTGTTTCAAGTCTGCGTGTTTGTGTATGTGACAATTTATGTTTGTGATACACCCAAAATACAGGAGAAATTCCTAATGTGGGGCGAAGGTAAAAAAAAACAAGTTAAATATCTATCAACATACCATCCTGATCGAAATCGTCATCATCATCACCATCATCGTCTTCTGGCTCCTCATCGTCCTCCATCAGCCGTCCTGAAGACTCCGCCAGTAGTCCGAGGCTGTCCGATATCTCTGGAATCTCATCAGTGTCCGGAGACATCTTATTTGAAGACACTGGTTGAATATCAGGCGCATGACTTGTTGTTGCTATAAGGCAAACAGTATTTATTGAAAAAAACATCAGAATATATTATACTCCTTCCTTTTTGAAGTTGGATAAAAAGTGTTTTTAGAGATTTCCGCAGGTTTATTTGAGATTTATTAGCCCTATTATTATAGACGGAGTTGTTTAAATATATAAACGTCTTTTATATAAATGGGATGTATAAATGAGATTTTCATTTAAAAAATACGCGCCGAATACATAACATACTTTTTTGAAGTTGGTTAAAAAAAGATACCTTTTCACGTTTCCTTGCAAATTGCAAATCTTAAATTCAAATTGAAAAAATAAATTTGAAAAATCATGGACACGAGCGCGATTCGAACCCGCGAACTTCGGCGACCTTTGCCCTGCAGTGGGACACTTATAGCCAAGTATCAATATTATTTTATTTATAAACACACTTACCAATACATACTATTTCTTTCATAACAGTTGGTTCGTCCTCCGCAAACATCTTCTCCATGCTTTCCTCTATAGTATCCTGCTTACCAGACTCCTCTACTGGCACTCCATCAACAATATCTTCCGTCTTTTTATCAGTCAAGTCCGCAGTACTAAGTTGATCTACTGCATTTTCTTTTACTGTGACATCCACAACTTGGTCTACTGTCTTCTCATTTACTATGTCTGCAAGTTTTTCTTCACTAGTCTCGTGAGGTGAATGATCTATAGTCATAGACAATTCTGCTTCAATATCTATTAGTTCTTGTGTTGGTATTTCAAGCATTACGTCCGGTTTATGTAACGCATGATCCGTTTTGATGTTTATTGGAGAATCATCTAATATAGACAGATTTTCTGCGGTTGTATGTAGAATTTTAGGATAGTCTTCTGTTACATTTTTAGCTAGTAACATTTCAGGTTCTTCTGTTTTTTGTTTTTCTATTAGTACATCATTTTGGATTTGTTTTGAATTGTCTAGACATATTTCTGTAGAACTATTTGTTTTTGTGTCTAAGTTTTCATCTAGAATATTAGTTTTTTCTTCTGTAACATCTTTATCTAGACATTTTTCAGATTCTAAGACATTTTCTGGATTATTTTTTTGCCAAGTAGAATCATCTAGACGGGATGCTGCAGTGCCTATATTAGAGTCTATGTTTTTATCTAGAACTGCATCTTCTTTAGTGATATTTTTACTTAATTCTTTTTCAGTATTTACGTCACTTTCTGCTTTATCATCAGTTTTATTTTGTAAAGAAGAATTATCCGGATATGCTGCATCTTTATTAGAAGCAACTTCTTCATTTTTATCAGCAATATTGTCTATGGCTTTAATACTTTCTTCAGTAACATTGTCACTGAGAATATTTCCCAACTCTGCATCTTTTTCAATTACTGTTTCAACTGTGTTGGTATTGGTGGGTTTATCAACTGGAACTGTCTTTGAATCTGCATCTGAAATGCTATTGACTGGATCATTGCCTTGCTCTTCAGTGATTGGTTGATCCACTTTTTCACTAACTTGCAAATCTATTTCATTGGCTGTTCTAGTCTGATCTTCTATATCAACATCCATAGGTTGGTTTGGTTCATCTTCTTTTTCATCCTCTTTATCCATTGAGATATCCATTTCTGAACTGTCAAGTTTTTTTAAAGTTTCTTCCAGAAGTTTATCATTAGGTATTATTTCTGAACTCTCTGCAGTAGTATCAGTGTCTTCTAAGAGTTTTTCTTCCAATTCTTTATCTACTTTAGAGTTATCTTCTTCTTTTACTTCTGCAATAGCAGTTTCTGGTAAAATAATATCTTCTTCAAGAAGTTCCTTTTCTGTAGAAATGTCCACATTTGGGGAGTCAACAGAAGATTCTGGTACTTTAGTGTATTTTAACAGCAACTCTTCTGTAATATCAACTTTAACTGCATCTTTTAACAGGGATTCTTCTGGAATATCACCTTGAACTAGATATTTAATAATTGGATTATCAATGACTGTACATGATTCAGATTCCGTGGTTATTTCAGTTTCTTCTGAAGATTTATCTTTATATGTTTCTTCATTATTTTCTGGTAATACATTTTTGCTAATAATTTCAGATTTTTCATCAGTCAAATTAGATTTATTCACCCCAATATCTTCAGTTTCCTCTTTACCCTTATTGGTAGCAGATTTCTCATTACTTTCTTCTTTCTTTGAGTCTTCTAAAAGCTGTTCCTCAGAGATGAGGTCAGAGGTAAGAGGTGTATCATCTTTAGCATCATGGAATTGAGTATCCTCTTCATCATCATCCCATTTCAGCTCCATATCATCAACATCCATAAATTCAGCTGTATCATCAATTTTATCACATTCATCACCTTTTAGCAAAGAGGTTGTCCTTGTATCAATGTTATCAAGATTTGCATCTTTAGTGGCTGCATGAGCACTGCTGCCTTTACCTGATTCTGGAATTGGCTTGTCAGATTCTACAATGTTTTCAGACTTATCTGTGGTAGTATCACCAGACTGCTTCTCAGTGCCTTCTGTAGTTAAAATAGAACTGCTAGGAGACAGAGGCATTGCCTTAAATATGGCGCCAACATTTTCATCACCTATATTAGGACTTAACAATGGTCTGGATGCTACATCACCCTCTGCTCCAGTATTCAGGTTCACTAAATCTTCATTTAGGGCATTATCTTCATCGTTATTGTTGCTCTTGTCCTCCGCAGTGCTCATTGTAAACTAAATGAATTTAAATTATTGGGCAAATTCCGGGTATTTGGAAGTTTACATCCACGATTCTTGTGTGAAACAGTTATAAACGAGTGGATGTAAGTGTGTAATTAAAAGTACTTTTTAAATAGCTTGTAATATCGGTAGTATACGTTTTCTAAGAAGTTATATTATTGATGTAAAACAAATAACAATTCAACACTATGAACCGAGAGCAATAATGCATTTTCAATTGACATTCAAACTTGACAGATCAACATCTGACAGTTTAGAGAAAGTGCTGCCATTAAAATTGTAATGTAAGACTTATTTTAGACGATTTTCACGGATGGCCCTTCATACTATTTTAACTATACTGCACTAGTTTATTTTTTTAACCTGTGCAATAAGCGTTCCATAGTCAGTTTTTGCTAAATTATCTGCCTATCAAAGACGTACCAAGATATATTTCTCAGTTTTCTCTTTCAAATATTTGCTTCAAGTGACGAAATCTGGAACGCAAATATAAATATTTTGTTTGCTTTGATGGACTGCCGATTTCACTTGCAAAAATGAAATGATGTGAAATATCTTAATAATACAACGTGCTTTGAATTATTTAAAGCAGTGCCGTATTGTTGAAACGAATGAATTAAATTTTAATTTCGCATTTATCTTTTAATGACAAATTTTCGCCGCTGCTAATTGTTGGCAAATAATTGGTGTTTTTGTGTTTCTAATCGTAATTTTTGTGATTCAAATATATTTTTGTTACCAAACAGCATTTGTTCAGTTTATAAAGATTATTCCGCTGCTTAGTTGCATTAAAAGTTTTTACAAGTGTTCAAATTTCTTGCAATCAATTTAAAGTTCTGTTGTGAAAAAATTTAATAACCATGAATAATTTTTTATCACCCCGTGCCATGGTTGGAGCTGCGCTTGTGGGCATAGTTGGAGCCGCTGGAGTATTTATTTACGAACAGATATATGCCGAGAAGAGAAGAGCTATGTTAGGTTAGTAAAAATGCATTGGTTCGTAAAATTGTGTAATTAAACATTGTCATTATGCATTGCAATAGAAATCGCTGTAGATATCTAATTGCTGTAAAATTGTAATTAAAAAGCTACCAATGTACATGGTGGATAGCATACTTTACAATGTTTTTTGGTTAATGTACTTGCAATGTCACATTCAAAGGTTATATTATGTTTTTATTACCAAGCAAATATTCCTGTCCTTATCCTTTACTGTTATCGTTAAGCCTCTTTTCACTATAGGGTTAGGCAGACATGTGCTGGTGCCATTCACTTTACACAATATGAGTGTTGTGTAAAATAGGGTGATTATAACCCATTTCCTGACCTATTTATTACTATCTAAATACATTAGAGAGTATGGTTGACATTGAAAAGGGTTTTGGTTTTCTGGGTCATAATCATAATTAATTTATATAACGAAGGTGGCATGACGAGCTGCTTGCGTACAGGAGAGACTGGTCCACTTTAGCACACGACATGGAAGAGTGGAAGGGAAGCCTTTGCCCTGCTGTGGGACAACACAGGCTAAGAAAAAAGTAATCATTTTAAAATCGTCTTCTTATCATTTGGTTGATGAACAACCTGGTGTCAGAATTTGAACTGCCTGTAGGCCTCTGACATGGCTTCAACATCAAGAAATCTCTTCAAGTGTGCCAGTTTTCTCACGATGTTTTGTTTCACCGTTTGTAACAGATTTATTATATGGAAGTGAATTAGTAAAGACATTGGTGCGTTATTTTGAACTTGAGACCTTTGACAGTGCTTGACTATTTGTGCTGGTCCATTTATATTACTGAGTCATAATTCATAACTTAAAATGTAATTATAAAACGTTGAATCATCAATTTACTTATTTCAGTAACGGAAGTGGCGAGATTGGACAAACAAGTGACATCAATGAGATCTGAACTAGAAGCTCTGAGGGAGTTACAGAAAGAAACGTAAGTTACCTAAATATTAGTTTAAAAAATTAATGTTATTACAACATAATATCATGTCTGTATTTCCCGAACGGATAGGCAGAGGTGTATATATAGTACACCCACATTTCACCAGTTATGTTATAAGTCTCAATGTAATAGGGGGCGAGCCTATTGCCATCAACCGGGCACAAATCCAGACTCCGTACTGCTACTGAGAATTAACTAATGGAAAAACCTAGTAATACTGCCTGACCTGGGATTCGAATCCAGGACCTCGAGCTTACGCAGTCGCGTTTAGCAACCACTAGAGTTAGAGGTACGGGGCAGTAGAGTAACCTTAATATAGTAATATTTCGTTTAGCTGGGCATTCTTCACAGCCACTTGATGTAGCCATTTTTTTTTCTCTCTTTTTATAATGGCAGAACTTATAAGACACGTACAATGTTTGTGTCCAGGAACCTCCGTCGTTTAAAACAGCGGAAGGCTCGCCGGCCGCGGCCAGTGAAGGCAGCACCCAGCGGCGACGCGCCCGACGCCCCGGAACAGAGCTACGCCTCGGACTCCGAGTACTTTACTGACTACCAGTCAGTGCTAGGTATGTTCTTGTGTAGTTCTGTGGTAGGTGACGACCCCTAGTACTAGGGACACGACGTGAGGAGGAGGCTTATCAAGTATTTGACGTCACTTTGACGACCAGCCCCCTTACACAAGTGGCAAATCGCTTGACGAATTGAAATCGAATAGAATGATAAATGTATGGGGATGACATAATGTTTCGACTATGGAATCGATGACATATGTCAATCCCATATATTTTTCATTCTAAATAGATTTCTATTCGTCAAGCGTTGTGCCACTTGTCTAAGGGGTCTGATTGGCGCAGTGGCTAAGCGATTGGACTGCTGCGCTAAGGGTTAGGGGTCGATCCCCGCACGGGACTAAAATTATAATGCGATCCGCAGATTTTTGTCCCGAGTCTGGGTATTTTTGTATGTGATATTCCATGTTTGTGAAACGCACCGACATACAGGAGAAATCCTTAGACGATCTTAAATACTCGGTTTGTACTTATATCTCATACCGTCGCGTACAACAATACGTTTGATACTTCTTTACTTCAATTAATAGATTATTTCGGTGCGCATTAAATGTTTTAGTTAAAATTACAAAATATGCCAATCACAGCGCGTAATCGTAACGAATATTACCAGTTACTTTTTAAAGGTTTACAAAGACAATGTGGGAATGACTCAGTATGCTGCAATTCATAGAAAAGGCTTTAAGATGCCGAATGACTATTTATTAGCTCTAGTGTAATGTATGTGAACAGAGTGTGTTGTCCAGGCACAGACGGCGACATGGACAGCGAGGAGTTTTACGACGTGCCCACGGACGAGGACGAGGACGACACGCTGCGGGAGTCGCTGCGCAACGGACACGCGCGCAGTGAGCTCATGGACGAGGTACGGTATACATTATAATAACATTTTTAGGACTCCTAGGTACAGCTACCGCGCAGATAGGTCGATCTTGGAGGTGCTCGCCGCGGTCAGTCTTGTGATGGATGACCGTTTTCACATGTCGAGAATCCTCCATCACATCAGAAGGCACGTTAAGCCGTTGGTCGTGCGCCTGATCTCTCTCCGGTCGTGTCGGTCTCCCGTCTTATCGTACTGTGAGCACCTGTGTTTGCACGCACTTGTGCACTATAATATCCCCTGGAGAATGTCGTACCCATTTGTCTAGTCTCAGCTGAGATAGGCTATCATGACCGAAATTCGGTTAGGAGTACATTATTATCAAATTTTCACTGATGACTGCTTTGGGGTAAAATTCGTAATTGATTCTTCATTATCATCACATCAGACTATTGCAGTCCACTGCTGGAAGTAGGCCTCCCCCAGGGTACGCCACAAGGCCCGCTCTCCCGTTGTCGCCACCCAATCACTACCAGTAACCTGGAATAGTAGGGCGGCCGGGAACTGGAGGCCGTTTTCTTTGGCTAGTTTTCATGGGGAGTTCACTACACTGGACAGGCGGGTTGGCAACCGCAGTATGGTGAACGATACCTACAGGGGGGAAAGCTGCATCCCCCCGGAAATATCCCTTAGTCGCCACTTACGACACCCACGGGAGGAAAGGGGGTTGTCTATTTTAGGCCGGAAACCACACGGCATCGTGACGTGACGGCACGTGATCTATTAATATCTTAACATATGATCTTTTGATGTTTTTAAATATAACATGTTGTTTTCGTGTTTAGGAAGCGCCCATAATAGACAAATTTGAAACCCCCGCCACTACGGTGAAAAACGAGACATAGCTGTAAAGTAATTAACAGGTAATTTTAATTATTTTTGTAGGATTTATAAATTATAATCAACATATATGGATGATGGTTATTATTATGTGGAGATCTTTGCCCATAAGATTCCATTACTTTAACCTAATATTATATTATAATTTTTATTTTTTTCTGTCTTACGAACTCACTAATCACACATCTTAATAAGAGTATAACACTATTTTATGATAAAAATAGACAATTTTTTTTAAATGCTAAGAATTTGAAAGTAACGTAAGTTTAAGATTTAAAAAAACTATTAATAAACATGGATTTAATGTTTTTTGCATCATCTAAAGTAAAATAATTTGAAAATTGCATGATCGGTTTTGTAATCGATATCCAAACAAAACTAATTAGTCGATTTTATATTTCAGAGGAGTCCATCGCTAGTGGGGGTTAGTATTAGTCGATTAGTTGGGAATGGGGTATAACCACCGTAGCTAGTTGTAATGTTGGTGACGAGAGCGAATAATTAAGCGAATGATTTACTGCAAACTATAGTTAAACATAGATGTTAGTGGGGTCTGGGCTAGACAAGTGGCAATTAGTCGAATAGAAATCGAATCATAAATGTATTGGGATGACAATGTTTCGACTATGTAATCCAGGGGTCACCAATTACTCTCATTACGGGTCCGCTTTTTAAAACAATATGACCGTGGGGGACAGTAAGGTTTAAAGGCCCCGGGTATTTACTTTATTAAACTTTAAATAATAATTATCATTTCAATTTTATTCTATGATTTTAATTAAATTACGCACTCTAGTAAATGATATTGTACTGACTTTTTGTGCCATTTTAGCATGTTGCCCATGCTAAGCTTGAAACTAAATTGATAAAGGAAATTTGAAAAATGATGGACTCGAGCGGGACTTGTACCCGCGACCTTCGTCGTACCGTGACGCTGCTCTAACCAACTGAGCCACCGTGTCGCTGCTCGCACCCATCGAATTTCAAGTTCCCTTTTAGTATTTACGTCTTAAGGGTGACGTCAGGTATTACCTGTTGGAATCTATGATTACCAACTCAGTGTTATACCTTTACAGCTATAAATCACTGAAACTATAATACCAACCCAAATTTATATGATTTGAATTTGATATTGTACTGTTTATTTATGGTCTGCTAAAAATTGGGCGGCCCGGGTTTGAGTTGCGGCCCGCCATTCGGTAACCCCTGATGTAATCTATGATATGTCAATCCAATGTATTTTTTATTTCATTCGATTTCTATTCGTCTGTGGTTTATCCTCGTGTCTATGGTCCTTGGTAAGCGTCTAATTGGATATACTTAACTATTATCAGCCTATAACTGTCCCACTGCTGTAAAGGCAACGTCTCATACAGAAGGATCGAGCATTGATCACCACTCTAGCTCACTGGGTTAGCATTTCAGATTATTAAATCCATATTTCCTCACGATGTTTTTCGTCGCCGTTAGTCAGTGGTGACGTAAAATATTTTAATTATATTACTGATGACGTTTCTTAATAAGTACAGTACAATTCAAAAGTAGCATAACATTTAAATATACTATTAATTAGAGAAAAAATTCTTACCTATACTTCATAAAATATAGCTTGATACCTGTGACGTTTGTCAGAATGACATTACAAGGGATGGGAGCGTCTTTCGTATTTTATCGATATCTATGTCGTAATGAGTTTTATAAAAAATGACATTGTAACGACATTGAAAGAAAGAATGAGAAAGAATTAAAGATGTACCTAAGTTTAAATCATAATAAGGTGAAAATAAATGTTTTCTTTAGAAAACTCCCCACTATCGGTTTATTTTGCCATTCATTATTCATTTATTATTTCTTTTCGGCATTGTGGTGCAAGAAAAAGCAACAAATAAAGAGACAACAAAACTTAACAAAGTAACACAATAACAACAAAACAATAGGTAGCGTATACAAGGCGTCGCGTCGGCACTCGTACTGACTGAAAAAAGATGGCGCCCGCTTGTTTCCTGCACGCGAAACCATTATTGCCAGACTAAAAAAATACGAATCTATAGTAAAAACATTATTTTATTTAATAATTTTATCCATTTAATACTAGTGAAATTTTCATACCATTATTTTATCGATATTCGTCTGTCAGTCAGTTACACGTCCCTACCAGTCTTCAAAACGCGTTTATAAAATAAGCTAACAAACAAAAAAATATTTAAGAAAAATTAGAAATTATTTAAATTACCCTTGTTTTTACTGGTATCTTTATAATAACATGATTGTTTTTAAAAATGTGTTCTATTTTTATACACAAATGTCGTATTCATGTTTAAAAACTTGAACTTTTTCAGAAATAAATTTAGTAAAGCTGTCTTTAAAACGGAGTCGCTAACGTCACAGGTATCAAGCTATATTTTATGAAGTATAGTAAAAACTCTTATATCTCATCATCATTTAGACACTTATAATTTGAGGCTATAACTTGAATTGGTTAGTTGACACCAACAATGGCATACTTTTTATGAGCTGTCAAAACGCAATTCATCCATAGATTTTGTATAGCAATAGGACCTGTGACGTCACTGGTTCGCAAACTCAATTGACCTACTATTTATTGATATCAAAGAAAATAAAAATTGATTTTACAGTTAATTAAAAATATATAGGGTTTTTAGGGCTAAAATAAAGCATGTTTATTAAAGTAGTGACTTGGAATCTTTGGTTTATGGTATCAACTAAATAATAGGCTACTTGACTCCTATGAAATTCTATACAATAAATAAATATTTCCTACAGTATTTCGCTTAGGAAACTAAAATATATCGATTTTAATCAATAAATGTAAATGATTGCTGTATAACATCAATTTTAAATTTAATTTTTTTACTTTTATTTTGCCACGCTAGAAACGATATCGGTCCGGATGAAACGTAAAGTTTAATTAAATAACTTTAGTTGGTAGTTTTAAATAAGGTCCCAAAAAAAGAAATTTATATTTTTTTGGTCTAATAGAACAAATGTTAATCTATAAAGACTTACCTTTAAAAAAAGTCAACTAGCCTATCGGTTTATATTTCTATTTAACATTAAGTTTGTAAACTTGTTAGCTACTTCTGTTGCCGACTGTACCTCTAATTGACGCTTACTAAGACGCCCATGTTAATTCCAAGTAACAATTATTCCATTATGAAATTGTAATCAATTGTATAATATAATATAATCAATTTGTTGATTAACTTATATAAATTTCATGTGACATTCAATTAATGAATATAATTGTTTAATATACAATACTGTTCACACAAGAAATCGTCCATTAATCACGTGAGGCTTGAAAAGGGGAGGGTTTTCGGAAATATCACCAGGACGAGGGGGTGTAGTGAGATATCACGTGTATTTATTAATAAATGTTGTCCGGGTTTAAAAAGTTGCTACTAAACATCACTTGGTTAATGGACGACTTACTTGTAGTGTGTTTACGGCTCAAAGTACATTAAAGGTAGTTAGATTGTCTGATGATGCTGTAGAAACGTGAACTTGATCTTAACATTTCTATGAATTTAATATTGTACAATATTAGTCGTATAGCCGACTATTGATTTTCTATGTTATAAATGTTCTGTCACGAAGTCGTTTAACTACGAATGTTGAGGCGTGCACATGCACATTTTTTTATTTTTTTATTATCATTATTTAAGCATTACAGGTAAACTTATTGTATACTATGGTCCACAAAACTGTATTAAACAATTTGTTTGTGGACTCTGGTGATTCTCACTGTTTAAACTATTATTTTAAATTAAATATTGCAATATACATTGCATTGTTGTAGTGTGTGTTACTTAAAGAGCGCTCGGTCACGGTTCCGTTGACGACACACAAGCGTTTATCAGTACACGTTACAACTACAGCGAGACAAACGGACTTCGTGAGATGGAACAACTTGTAACTATTAGGGCCTGGTTCACCATCAACAAGTGTTGAATAGTTACTTCTTGATTAATGCTAATCGGCAAGTAAAAGTTACGAGTATCTTCTATCGTATCTTAGTTACAGGCAGTTTATACCATGATGAATGCTACTCAAATATTGTGAAATTCGTATGAGTAGTTACGGTTGACTTTAAGTTGCGGTTAGACTACTTGACTCTTTACTTGTCGATAGTGAAACAGGCGCTTTGACAGAAATAAAATATTAACTTATAAAAATAATTAGGCATTATCTAAGATGTCCAGCGTTTGTAATAATAATCAGAAACTGCTCTTAAACGACGCCTAAATATTATTAAAAGTAAATGAACGAGCATAGAATCTATATTGAACTAAATGTCTAAATATTTAAACGATATTCTGAATCGATGAATAACTATTTATATCATCGAACAAAGAATCGATTTAACATGATATAGTAGTGATGGGCAACTAATTATTACCCACCTTAAAAGTCGACTAATTGATTGTTATTCTAATACAAAATCGACTAAACGCAGAAGTTTTCATAATAAAAGCTCTATTCACTTAGTCTTGGAAGCTTTATATCTATCTAGGAACTTTTTAGATCCACGCGACAAAAGACATTACTATGTACCCTTCAAATAAATAATATATATGTACAGTTGAGTAATGCCGTGTTTTCACTAGGGTTCACTAACAGCACTGATAGCCGAGTGGTATGACCGTTGGACTGCCAAGTCAAAGATCGCAAGTTTAAACCCCAGCACGTACCAATGTCTTTTAGAATTCATGTGCGTATTATAAATTACTTAAAAACGATAAAGGAAAACATCGAGAGGAAACCGGCA
Source organism: Abrostola tripartita (assembly GCA_905340225.1). NCBI lineage: Eukaryota > Metazoa > Arthropoda > Insecta > Lepidoptera > Noctuidae > Abrostola > Abrostola tripartita. Next base: position 2,501,105 of record HG996515.1, read on the forward strand.
CACTTGAGAGATTTTTCAGCGGCGTGTAAAGCCATGTCAAAGGCCTACGGGCGGTTTAAACTCTGTCACCAGGTTGTTCATCAACCATACGATAGGAAGAAGATAATCCGATTTAGAACTGTTGTATACCTAGTATGGCACAGATTAGATATCTTTTCCCTATATCATTTCTCTCGGTCAACTTAAATATTCAACGTATAAAGACATCTAATGCATATATATAAGGTTCATAATTGCATCTCACAAGCGAACTTAAGCAGTTTTGCTTTTGAAGATAACTTAATAAATAGGTACCTAAGATTTGGGTCGGTATTATCGTTTCAGTGATTTATAGCTGTAAAGGTATAACACTGAGTTGGTAATCATAGATTCCAACAGATAATACCTAGCGTCACCCTTAAGACGTAAATACTAAAAGGGAACTTGAAATTCGATGGGTGTGAGCAGCGACACGATGGCTCAGTTGGTTAGAGCAGCGCCACGGTTCGCGCGAAAGTCGCAGGTTCAAGTCCTACTCGTGTCTCGTTTTTCAAATTTCCTTTATCAATTTAGAGGTACCTAAGATACAAGATCTCTTCAGATTGTCTGTTGGGTCATAATGTCTTGTCGCGTGTTACTAAAGAGTTAATTATCTAATGTAGAGTCGGTGCTATGGCGAAAGTTTCTCTTTACATGATACAGTTTGGTATAATGTTAAGTATTTATTTATTCAGGCTACAATATGTTTTGGCTAGCCAAATTGAGCACTGATAGCCGAGTGGTTTGACCGTTGGACTGCCAAGTCAAAAGTCGCAAGCTTAAACTCCGGCACGCATCAATGTCTTTTAAAATTAATGTGCGTACTATATATAATTATCAGTTGCTTAAAACGGTGAAGGAAAACATCGTGAGGAAACCGGCACACCTGAGAGATTTTTCAACGGCGTGTAAAGCCATGTCAGAGGCCTACAGGCGGTTTAAACTCTGACACCAGGTTGTTCATCAACCATACGATAAGAAGAAGCTAGCCTGAATAGTGTCCCACTGCTGGGTAAAGGCTTCTTTCCTGATTTTGCAATTCCCCCTATTCTTGGGCAGCTCTTGCCAGTTGTTTTGAAAAGCATCTAAATCGTCCCGCCAACATCGCTTGGGTCTTTAGCGTCTCCGGCGACCGTGTTGTGGCAAATAAATATTGTCGAAAATGTCATTACTGGTTCTAGGAAAGCAAATCTATAACATAGGTCACAATTAAATTAATTTCTTTCATTCATAAAAGATCATTTTTTTATCAGCTTTGAGTGTAATTTCAGTAATATTCTTGTAAAATATCTTGACGTTATACCAAACTGCCTCGTTACCATGAACTCTTAAACCAGAAACTTTTCCGTTGTAAAAGTGAGATGCCGCTACGCGCATAGTAAAGCGACGTCTCGCTTCCACAATGGGAAATGCAGGACATTTCCCGTTGTGGAAGCGAGACGTCGCTTTTAAGAGTTCATGGTATGAGGCCTATATGTATCGTGTTTAAAAGGTCATTTGACCACAGTAGTTTAATTTTATAAAAATAAAATATAGATACAATTTCTTAATTAAACATTAAAATTGAATTACCAAAATGAGAAGTTTAAAATTCAAATTAAAATAATTCTTTTATTTTTCGATTTTAGGCATTAAAAACATTACTTTTGATTGCATTACAATTATCGCTTTTATAATTAACTAATGTAGTCATAAATAATCCCTCTTACTTATAAACTTTGATTAAACGGTTTTTAAATATTGAACTGTAGCGGCCATCGGTTATTTCAATCTTTAGGTTTCGTTATAACGATTAAATAAAAATAGACCCACAAAAATGTCTAACGACAAACGTTGCAGACTCAACTCGAGTCTAGCAGAATAGTTGGAAGCCCGACTAAATTGCCACAAGAAGAAAAAAAATTAACCCAAGTCTATTGTCATCTCTATAATTTGACATGCAAACGACAGTGACAGGTATTATTTAATTAATGGGACATTGTCAATTTTTATAAGTAAGCGGGTTTGCGTGTTTTGTTAATAATTGTTTGTAAAGGATGGTTTTTTTCTGTGGGGTAGTTTTTTTGACAGTAAACGCACAAATAGGGTGAAGTCGCTTTTTAACTTAAATTATACACCCCTATTTTTTAATTAATACAAAATCTTTAAGGGCTCATTGGTACAGGTATTGTTATCACATGTATTTATTTATAGGAAGTCATAATTGAAAATATTAGTTAAGAGCGAAGTTATTTACGGGAAAGCGCAGGAGGGTTCGAGCTTCGACGCGAGTTTGCCGGACTTATCAATGACGGCCGAATACGAACGTTAACGAATGGAAAAATACTATTTTCTAGTAGCAATTGTAGTTCTTGTAGATTCAGTTACGATTTTACCAATTGTTACTGATTTTGGTAAACAAGTTTAGGAAGTCGATTTTTTTCTGACTTTTTGACTGCTTAAATATGATCAGTAACGGGTACTAATAATAATAATAATAATATCCATTTATTTCAGGCATCAAAGGCCCATAACTATAAATACAATACTATATTAATATAACTTAAAAATACTATAAACACATACAATTATATAACTATACTACACACGAAGTGGCGGCGTCGTGTTTCGCTGACTGGTGTCATGTAGTCGGCCACGAAACCGGCGATAAACAACACCCTTCGGCCATAACTCTTCTTTGAGGAACTTTTCAAGATGTTGAGTCGGAACACGCACCACGAACGAATTGAAGTTAGTGTTGTGACGCGGCTCCAACTTCTCGACCCTCAAAATCGAGTTGGTCTTCACACGCAGGTACTCCACGACCTCCTCAACCTTCGTGGAGTGGTGTAGTCTGGACACGTACAGCTGCATCGTAGGGATTGCTGGACGAAGCAGCATGTTGGGTCCTACCAGCGCGGTACCGCACTGATTCCGACAAGGAGGCTTCTTCTTCTTCTTCTTCTCCACCTTTATGAAGCCATCCTTGTCGCACGTGTCCTTCTCTGGACCCCGCCTTTTCAAAACCTTGTTAGGTTTCGACCGGCTCTGTTGACCCCCTTTTGTAGTTAGCGCTTGCTTTGCCTGCGAGTATTGTAACTCAGCAGGCTTGTTAGCGGCTACTATCGCTGCGTAGGCTGGCTTGGGGGTCGATGCACCTACACACGGCGTTGTCTCTACCGGTGTCGAGGCAGGGATGGCGGCGGCATGCGTTGCAACGCTTGCATTATCGGCAGTCGGTGACGCAGTTGAGCTCGCTGACTCAAAACTGCAGATGGAGGCGTTTTGTGCGCCGCGACGCGTGTTCACGTTAGCGGCGGCGGTCGGTGACCTACTTGCAGCAATTGCATTGCGCAACAACACTACTTCGGCGCGTAAATCACTTATGGTGTTATTGGACACCTCCAACTTTAACTGCATCTCGACCTGGCTTTGCTTCAGGAATGTAATGTCCTTCAGCAGCCTGGTGACGTCGACGTGATCGAAAGTGACGGGAGGCAGCTTATGCAGGTCCTTCGCCACGAATTCAGGCACATCGTCAGGGTCGGTCTCCTTCATCAGTGTTATGATGTCTTGGAGACTCTTCTCTGTACCGTCCCTTCGACGAGACGGCATCTGGCTGACTTTGCCAAGCGTCGTGAACAGCAGCAACTTGGCACTGCTAATCTCGTCCTCCTTGTACGAGGACTTGCAGATCTGCATGATGCTGACTTCGTCCATGTAGTCGATGGCATGTTTGATGTATGCCAATACTTCATTGGCTATGAGTGGTTGGGAACTCATAGCGGAAAACGGGCAGCGGCTATAGCCGCGCAGTTCGCGAATATAATATTCGTACTGTGCAGCGCAAGCGCGACCGTACTTGACCGCGCATCGCACTGTACTGAGGGCCTTATTTCTTATATTGTACTAATTAAAAAATTTCCGTGTACTTATATTGAATTATTATATTTATAAGCCCGTATTGTCCCACTCCTTCTCTCCTTCCACTTGTCCCTGTCTGCCGCCACTCGACGCCAGTCCTTAAAGCAGGCGTCTATTTCGTCGCGCCATGTTCTCTATCTTCTATTAAGATAATATTATAAAATCTTATCTACTAAGTCATCTCTTAGTTTTAATATTAAATCAGTCATGAAGTCTCATTTGGTCATATGTATAATCAAAGCAACAAATAATGTGAATTAAAAATAAAAAAATAATAAAGAAATAAAAGAGAAGAAAATGATTAATCTATGCTGTGTTTCGACAAGAATTCCCCGATAGTACCTGGTCTCATCTCTCCTTCAATTAATTCTGCTTGCATCCTTTTAATGGTTTGTTTCATGAAATCAGTCATGATCCATTCTCGAGATGCCATAAACTTAGCCCATTTTACTGGAGAGTTACTTCTAATTGTGACACCATCAATTTCTGTATCAGCATTTTCTCCTTCAATTATTACTGCATCTCCTGTATGTGTAAATTGAAGAGCTTGTACATGGTTTCTTTTATGTATATAAGCAACCAAGAAAACATTCATTACAGTCCCTGATACCCCATATTCGAGATTCATTCGAGCATTTCGTGAACGTTCTAAACCTAAAAGTGCTCCAACTCCGTGGACAAAGAAAAAATAGGAGGGATTAATCACTGTTGAATAAGCAGATTTGCGAACCAATCCTAAATCAGATTGATAAGGAAAATAAGATGAGTTGTCTGCCGCTTCTTCTCCTAATTTACTCATTCGAATTAAATTTAAAGCGATAGGCTCGTATGTGATCCAAGCTGGTACTTCATCCACATTTTCAGAGCCTATGATATGAAGGAAGAACCTTATAGACAATAAGGATGCGCAATCTCTATATCGAGAAGGAATTGTTCCAATCCTTACAGTAGCAAAGGAGGCTTTAGGAAACCTGTTTAAAAACATATCTATGCCTGCAATTATTTTAAGATAATTAGAATCAGTCAACCAATTACCTACCAATGCTATCAAAGCATCAGGATTAGGTATGTCTTCTGGAATACCTACAGCTTGTGACATGATCCGGGCAGATATTTGACCTTGATAGTTTGTATCATATATATTTCCCATTCGATAGATACTGCAGAAGATAATCAAGAGTCCTACATCATTTATCTCCGAACCTCTTCCTACAGTAGAATTTGTAGAGGGTGAAGCTTCTCCCACCTGTAGCTCAAACAGGTCCCATACACTAATTTCTTCATCTTGAGAAGCTATTGTAATTCCATAGGATGTCCAAGGAGTAGGATTTATCATTTTTTCATTGAGTAGATATCGGTATACAAATTCCTTACCTGCGTCTAAGTCTGGTATAGAATTCTTCAAGCTATTTACAAATGCAATCCGTGCTTCTTCTAAATTTCTATAAGTAATTCTGATGATTAATTGTGGTTTTCTTTTTGGAATAAAAAAGGTAGATGGATATTCGTATTCTAACCCAGCTGAAGGGGCTTGAACCGCAATTGTCGACTTATCTTTGACAAATTTTAAAGGAGCCATTCTAGAGAAATTTAAAGATTTCTGTTGTTCATCTTTTCCTCGGCCTGCCACGAAGTTGTTTGCTGCTATTTGGGACCCAATACGAGCTTATAATAATATGTAATTAATATATTTTTATCATTATCATTTGGGCAAATAAATAACTATGTCAGCCTTATTTTTGTTAAATAAATTTACATTATTTTTTATTACATTTATTACTGGTCGGATAAGTTTAATTTATTTATTTAACAAAAATTAAAGCGATTTCACCTTGTTATAATGTACATAAAATGTATTACAATTATTATGTAAAATGTTAATTACTATGCCTATGTAACATCAATGCATTTATCCTAGTTGACAATTATGTAAAAAAAAAACAATGTATACATAAATTCTATGTAATATTCTTCAAAGTTATTTTGAAGTGTGTAAATCTCGAAAAATATAGGTTAGTTCAGTTATTTTTTATGATTCCATGGTTAAATAAACATTATATTGTTATATTTTCCAATTTTATAAAAAATATTTACACTTCTTTAATTCAGCACTAGTTTTCTCTAACTGCATAATATATAAATGCTCACGACTTTGCTCAAATCACTCGTACAAATTGGCATTTCTATGATTTTATTATGAATTTATTCCGATTAGGCACTGCGCAAACGTAGACACTTTTTGTCTACCGACACGGCACACCATCACAGGAAACCGTAGTTAGTAGTACGAAACGGTGTGTCAGGTGGAAGCAACTGGACAAAAAATAATGTTTACTTCGCGCAGAGAGTGGCTGATTTCATACTGGTTATATCATCATCATCAGCCGGAAGACGTCCACTGTAGCACGAAGGCCTCCCCCTTATAACGCCACAATGAACGACAACTTGCCATTTGCATCTACCGGTTGCAGCAACTCTGACGATATCGTCGGTCCACTTGGTGGGAGGCCTGCCAACGCTGCGTCTTCCGGTTCGTGGTCGCCACTCGAGAACCTTTCTTCCCCAGCGGTTATCGGTTCTTCGAGCGAAATGGCCTGGCCATTGCCACTTCAACTTGCATATGCTTTGAGCTATGTCAGTGACCCTAGTTCTTTAGCGAATTTCCATATTCTGGATCCTGTCGCGCAAAGAAACTCCGAGCATAGCTCTCTCCATAGCCCGTTGAGTGACTCTGAGTTTCTCCAAAAGGCCAACCGATAACCACCACGTCTCAGAGCCATACGTCATCACTGGCAACACACACTGGTTATATAGAAATCAAATATTCATAGGTAGCTTTGTATCTGACACAAGACACAGAAGTGGCCACGTGTACGCAGCACCTTAGATGTGTTTTGGGTTATTAAACGTTTGAGGGTTAACTTTAAGGAAATACACACATTCTTCCATAGATATCGACAGCTAGTACCTATGTCATTTTTTAATTTTAACCTGGTTTTTTTGGTTGGTTTTAGGCAATACATGACAAATATTACTGTACTATTAATAGTTTTGGTCGCACCAATTTATTAATTTATTGCGTGGTTGTTTGATTTACACACATTCACTGGTTTTGTCATTATGATGGTATTCTTACAATATACTGTCTTGGCAGATGGAGGCTTTTCTCGTAACTTAATTGTTCGAATTAAAATTCTAGTGTCATTAAACACATTTTAATTTTGATTAAATAATCCTTCCATTTATTTTGTGATATATATGAAACTCAAAATGTTTCAGATTTCCGGGTTAATGGAATTGCATTTTAGAATACCTACTTAAATACATATTCATCAATATAATAATTAATAGTATAAAATAACAGTTTTTCATTCCACTTTCATAAGTTACGAAATATCTATTTAAGATATTCCAAAGAAGCTGCTTTAATTAAATGAAAGTTATTGACATTATTTGTTTGTATATTATAAAATGCCACGTACGAATGTTTTTTACCTAATATTAAAAAAGTAATACTGAATCTATATAGTAATACTTCATTTAACAAGACGGAATCTAATTAAAATAATAATAAGTAGCGGATTTAGCGAAATGGGAAATAATTTATTTCTTTATTGTGTTGCTTAGTTAAATTATGATTCTTGATGGCACTAAAATGTAAACGTATTTTATATTTTAATAAAACTGTAATCATTTTGATGTTAAATGAATTTAACTAGAAATAATATACTATTCACAATGCAGTACTCCAAGTTGTTAATAGTTGTAGACATTTTGGGATAACCGACTGGTGTTTATTTTGTTATATAAATAAAATGAAAAGTAATTTATTTTGTGTGTTTTTCTTGATACCTTTACTGCCTTTGTCCGTAAAACAATATGGACAATACGAATGCACGTTGTGTCCCATATCAGATTTGATGATTGACGCAGTAGCTAAGCGAATGGATTGCTTCAAAAGGTAGCGGGTTCGATTCCCACATAGACAAAAAAAAATGTGATCCGCTGATGTTTGTTTCAAGTCTGGGTGTTTGTGTATATGTATGTGAAACGCACCCACGATACATGATCACGATGCTTAAAAATGATTTGTTCCTGGGTAAATTCTCATGGAGTTTCTACGTCCTCTGGCGGATTAAGCGGTATGTTGGACTCTCACCGGCTAAAACCCCAGGCTGTTCTTTTAACTACCTTAGGTCAAGAAACACGGGATCTGAGTAAGCTTGTACGCTCATTCCCAGTTCAATATCGTGCCCTCAGTGTGTATAGTCACTGACAGGCAAAATCCCGTGTTTCTTGACCTAAGGTAGTTAAAAGAACAGCCTGGGGTTTTAGCCGGTGACAGTCCAACATACCGCTTAATCCGCCAGAGGACGTAGAAACTCCATGAGAATTTACCCAGACCATAGGAAGCGACTATATCCGTGTGCAAACATAGTTGTTTGCACACGGATATAGTCGCTTCCTATGGTCCTAGGCTATTGAGGTTTATATTTAAGTGTAATTGTTTTATTGGAGAATCACTCTAGGTACGTTACTAGTTACGAAACACTTTGGAATAGACTGGAATTCAAAAAATTTAGTATCGGTCAGCGTTCTTGTTACGGGACGGGAACTATACATATGGTAAAAATAAAACCAAAATTATTTATGTATATATATAGCATTTATTTGTCTAAATACACCAATATAAAGAATCTATTATATGTCGACCTTAAAAAATATTAATACTGAAAATACATTTCTCTCCTACCGCCATTTTGATATCGGCAGGACGGCTGCGGCTGCCGATATGGAAAGGGTACCATAAGGGACTAACTACTTAAACTCAATTCAGCGTTTATCTTTAGATAACACCAGTTTTTTTAAAAGTAAAACATGTTTTTGGTGATGCATGCTTCCAAAATTACTTACTAAATACTGACACGACCAGAAGCTTACTAAATACTAACATAATACACGACCAGAATTTTAAGGCGCATGACAGCCCCTTTACCATGAACTTTTAAAGCCGGACAGTTTAGCATGTGGAAGCGGGACGCCGCTACGTGAAGTGTAATGCGGCATTTCGCTTTCGCATCGTACACTGTCCTGTTTTTAAGAGTTCATGGCAAGGGGGCTGTAATGTGGTTTCGGCTCCCACACTTCCGACACTCCGGCTATATCTCCGCAATATCCCTAGTAACGTACGGACGCACGACAGTGATTAACTGATGGATTAGAGCTTCTTGAAGTTTGGTTTTCAGTTAGTTGTTAAATGTTTTTCGTTGTGCTGTCATAACTGCCATGCGCCTTTGCCTTTTGCGGTTTTGGTCGAGTAGGTAGTGCAATATTGTATAAAATTTTTCTTTTTCATGGAAATGACTACTAGCATCTTGTCGTTACACAAACCTGTAATTGGTTTTAAGAAATAAGACCATTTTGAAAGCTAAAAGTGACTCCATAAAAAACTGTTTTTCTATAGACAAATGCCGAATTAAACTGAACTTGTATGATTAGTCCCAAGTTTGTTGTCCCACATTGTGATCTGTTTCACCATTGATAAGTAAAGTGTCAAGTAGACTAACCGCCACTTAAAGTCACCCGTAACTACTCATACGAATTTCGCAATATCTTACCATTAATCAGGGGATAAACTGGCCTGTAACTAAGATACGATAGAAGATACTCGAAACTTTTACTTGCCGATTAGCGTTAATCAACAAGTAACTTTTTAACACTATACTTGTAGATGGTGAAACAGGCCCTGTAACTAATATACTTAATTATAACCACATTACTGATGTTTGTTCGTGTTATGTACCAAATAAATACTTGTTCATCACGGTCACGTGCCGGGTGACGTCAGAATGACGTCATATTACAGATTGACAACCTTTATGTAGCTATTTTTAATATGAGTAACAAAATAGAGATGATATTGCATAAAATAAGAGTGTATAATTCTAAAAAAGCACAAATAAGTTATAACACTGAGTTGATAATCATAGATTCCAACAGATAATACCTGACGTCACCCTTAAAACGTAAATACTAAAAGGGAAGTTTAATTTCGATGGGTGCGAGCAGCGACACAATAGCTCAGTTGGTTAGAGCTGCGCCACGGTTAGGTTTACCTAAAATTCCCTTCCCACTTATCCATTATTGTTCAAATTTCCTTTATCAATTTAAAAATTAGAAAATTAGGCTAGTGATTTAACTTTGTCCATTACAAAAAAAACTAAACATAATCGATTGTTTTAAAAAGGAATTTTCTTGCCATTAGGCGATTTCTCAGTAGCCTACATGATTTAAAACACCGACTATTTACATATCGCAGACAATGTATTGCTTATTGCTACTTACATACAAATGTTGGGTTTAAGATCATTTTATAAACCTTATAAGGCTCAATCACTCTGACATGGCAGCGAAGCGCAAAGCAATTTCAGTGTCTTATGATTTTAAACGTTATTTTCAGTACTATACCTAATACATAGTATCGCTTGAGAAACTTGAAAAGGGCGCCCGGGCAGGCCGCGGTGCTGCTAGGACTCCGACAAGCGACTGCCATCTCGGTGTGATTTGGGCCAAATAGTTCGCCTACTTCATTAGTTATAACATTAGACAAATATACCTTTTTACAGTTTGTTCATCCGATATTGAACTCTATTCCGTAGGCATAAGGACATGCAACGCAACAACGTATTTACAGTACGAACTGTTTATTGCCTCTGCGTGCCCTGTTATCAGTGCAATAGAGGTCAAATTCGGTTGAAAAAACTGCAGAAGGTTTCCTAAACGTTGAAAGATATTTCAAATGGAGTAGGTATAGACAATAACTAGAAACTTTCAAGTTACACTATATAGACTTAGACACCTATCGAAAATTTGAATATTTTTATGGCACGCATTGCTATGATTTTTCTCTCTCGCTCTCCAATTATCAATAAATCGAAAGTGTAGGTATACAGAAGATAAACTTCCATAAATATTTTTTACATTTAGTCACAAAGGTATACTAAATTGATCAGAGAATAACGAATTGTCGTAATTGTTAGAATCATTTTGATCTGCGGGTTTACTATTAGTTTGCATTGCAGGGCATTTTCCGCTGTGGAAGCGAGACGCGGCACTGCACGGCCCATAGCGGCATTTTTCCACAAGGCAAAATTTCAAAATGTAATGTGCGTATTATGAATTAGTTTTCAGTTCCTAAAAACAGTGAAGGAATACATCGTGAGGAAACCGGCACACCTGGGACTTTTCAACGGTGTGTAAAGCCATGTCAGAGGCCTACAGGCGGTTTAAACTCTGACACCAGGTCATTCATCAACCATACAATAAGAAGAACGGAAAATGACCCGATATGCAAGTCCATAGTATGGCACCTAATCTTAATATTTAAGGGGACAAGCAGAGAGCTCATTAGTGCAATCAGCATTAATACTCCAGCTCCCTTAGACAAGTGGTAAAACGCTTGACAAATAGAAATCGAATAGAATGATAAATGTATGGGGCGACATCATGTTTCGACTATGTTATCGATGACATATGTCAATCTCCATGTTTGCGTTTGCCACTTGTCCAGGGGGTTGTTGTCTGTTTAGCCCCCAAAGCTTTGAATAAAGATGTTCTATCTCACGAAGTCCGTTTGACTACGAATGTCGTCAGGCGTGCACATGCAGATTGTTATTAGTGTTACTTGAAGAGCGCTCGGTCACGGTTGCGACGTGGCGACACACACACGCGTATATCAGTTCACGTTACAACTACAGCGAGAGACAAACGGACTTCGTGAGATAGAACATATGTACAATTGTTTGTATTTAACACAAGTACCCAATGTAACATCTAGAGGTTACCTAGTTCAGCCCCCTTACAATGAACTCTTGAAGCAGGTCAGTGTACGTTATGGAAGCGAGATATCGCATTACACTTCACGTAGCGGCATCTCGCTTCCACATCGTAAACTGTCCTGTTTTAAGATTTCATGGTATGGGGGCAGAACAGGTATAAAATAAAGTTATTTGCTATACCGTCTATGAGAAGGACAAGCAGTTTTTGAGTTACAAGCACATAAACATACAGTCACGTTAGTTAGCTGAATTTTAGGATGACTTAATTGTAATTTCAATCTAGCTTTCTACCTCTTCAGTAATGTCCGCATAATATTAATTTAAATGCACTGTATATTTTACAACGACCATTTTAGTGCTAATTAATGGCCTATGCAGCAGATGAGACGGCAGAGGACGTCAAATGTATGAATTTAATTTAGCACTTATCCGATCGAATTAAAGTGTATATTTCAATGCTCGGATGCAATGATTGACTTCGAAACATCGCAGCGCTGTTATCACAAAGTGCGCAAGCGTTGAAATATGTACCTTATTTTGATTGGATAGGCGCTAAATTTAAAATCCTCTTCCGTCTCTTCTCGCAATCTGCGCAGGTCATAACACTTTTAAATTATATTGTTTTAAATCTATTTATCACCGCTTTTCTTATTTATATTTCTTAAACCTTTCATATGTATACCAAAACATTTTTTACTATGCAACAAGCTGTAAATTTTCGCATTGTTTAAACTTAACTATTCAGATCTCTATCTTAATTAACAATTACATTTTGTGTACCATTATAACTTCTACAGGGTAATTGAAAAATAATCGAAACCTTTAGCATTAACTTTGTATTAAGACCGCGAACAATATTGTCTACTTTTCATAAATGCGAAAAATTTTGTTCGAATATATGTAAATATAGTTTCGTTTGTATATGACTGGCAGTGTAAACTAGAATTTTCTTTCATCATTAGACAAACACATTACATTTTATTCAAGCGATTTTAAACTCTATTCTGTCGGCATAACGATAGCGTTAAAGCAAAAACGTATTTTATACTAGTTATGTCAATACAATAGGATTCAAAATCAATTGTGAAACTGTCAATACGGACTTTCTAAAATTTTAAATATTATTTAAAATAAAGTACAAAATACGTATATCGAAATTTAAAAATAAAATTGGGAGAGGCCTATGTCCAATTGTCCAGCAGTTGACCGCTAGAATCTATTTAGATAAATTAAAATTAGTTTCATTTCTAAGTTATTGTGCAATACAAAATTAATACAAAAAATTCAGGTATTTTAAATTACCCTGTATAAATAGATTTTTAAAAGCACAAATATTGAGTATACACCTTCTTTTAAATATTTTGTCATGCTCAGCCCATTTTAATAGTACCATTTGTACAGTGAGTTACAGCGATATCTTATAACGAAATTATAACCTTTTCGCATAATTAAAATCACTTTTCTACAAAATAAAATTTATAATCCACGAATCTCATATATATTAAAACCAACACTAAAAAAATTCTTAACATCCAAAAATATTCTAAAATCGAGAAAAAACACGAAATTTTAACCAAGAGTTGTTCCCGTACCAAATTTTGGTTTAATTAAAATTAATATTTTAAATTTAGGCGATTACGAAATAGTCCTAAGACCTAATTTTAACCTAACATCTACAACTTGTATGGTAAAAGCTCCGATGACTGCATACCGCATCTAATATTACCAGTAGTAACTTTCGTGTGATTATAATTATTTTAACAATTCATTATTGCTTCGCTAAAAACTTTAAAGCATTTGTGAATCAACATTCTAAAATATAGCATACAGTTTTAAGTTTTCGGTTGCGGGTTGACAGCGACGCTTTTTAGTATTATTTGATATTTTAATAAAATAAAATTATTTGGAGTAGACATTGGTTTTAGGGTAAATATCCGTAACAACATTCCCAAGGATGTATAATAGTATACATTTATAAACCAAATATGGTATACATGATTGCTATTAGACATTAAATACGGTATTTCATACACCTAAAGCGGCGTATATTACAATTATCTATAATTCCAAATATAACATTAAAATATCAATTAATTACTATTAAATAGAACAGTGTCAGCTGTCAACCGATTGGACCATCCTATGAATATTACATACATTCGTTACATGTGTCGGAGCTAATTGCCATAATAATGTATATTTGTATATATTAATTTACTGCAACAATTTATAAAAAATATTTTTTTAATGTCACCGTTAAACCTGTTAATTTATAATCTATCTCGCGAGATTATTCCGTCGATATATTGTAAACTGCAAACATTGTTATTCGAACACAGGTGCACTCTCTATTCCCCCACTCAGTCTGATAGTACGGCAAGACACGACAGGATCAGGCGCAGGACCAACTCTCAAAGATTTAAAATCGTCGATGTCAAACCGTCACTCATCGGACTGACCGCGGTAAACGTTGCTTAACCTCGCATCAACTGACTTGCAGTGACTATGTATAAAATTACGGGTATCAATTGAAAGTATTTATACGATACGGTGGCTCAGTTGATAAGAGCTGAGCCTCTGATCGGCAAAGGTTGCGAGTACGAATCCCGCCCGTGTCCCTAATCTTTCAAATTTATTTTCTTAATTTGAGTATTTTGCTATATATATGGCACTATAAAACAGTTTTAACAATTAGCTCCTTCACCCTTAATTGCTAATTATAAAATTAATATAATTTGTACCAAACGTCAAAATAGGCTCTCATTATTAGGACTAACACCCCCTTACTTAGTGATTAAGGGCGGGTCGCTTCAGATTCACTTGACGCACACATAAATGTTAAAAATGGCAACACCAATTTTGTTTTTTTACTAGCAGCCCGTCTAGAGAAGTGGCAGAACGCTTGACGAAAAGAAATCGAATATAATGAAAAATATATTACGGGTTTGACATAATTATGTCATCGATAACATAGTCGAAAAATTACGTCATCACCATACATTTATCATTCTATTTGATTACTATTCGTCTAGGGGTTTGCCTATTGTCTAGGGGGGCTGCTCTATTAACGAAAAAGTTTTGTCTTCTACTAGCATCCCTTATAAGGTTGACAACCGGTGCTTGACGTCATGAAACAACGCTTCATGTTTAACGTGCGTTAAACATCTTCTGTAATTTTGACGTAGATAAAGTTAACGTTTAACGGTTTGAAACAACCTGCCTTAAATCTATTAGCATCTTTATTTATAGAAATGCTGTCAGTGATAGGTAATTTAATCGATGATTTATTGTCAATTTTGTAAGTAAGGGGGTTATAATTAATCTATACAAAGCAAATGAAATGTGCCGGAAGACGCAGCGTTGGCATGCCTCCCACCAGGTGGACCGACCATATCGTCAGAGTTGCTGCAACCGGTGGATGCAAATGGCAAGTTGTCGTTTATTGTGGCGTTCTAAGGGGGAGGTCTTGGTTCAACAGTGGACGTCTTCCGGCTGATGATGATGATAATGAATTGTCACGTGGGTTGCTATTCTCTAAAATTGTAATTCAAATCCAAATCTCACTAATGCGAGCGCACTCACTTGGAAGCTGAAAGTATCATTAACTATATTCAATTTCAATAACATTTGCACTAATAGTAAACAATCAAGAAAAAAATTGATGACATTGAATAAATTTGTTTTTAAATAAAACTCTACAAGATTGTTCACAATTATATACAAGCAAATATTATTGAAATGGACACCGTATATACCTAACTAAGTATAACACATATTTTGGACGTACTGTATCATAAATATATCAAATGTTGAATCGAAAATACAAAATATCACCCATCGTATGCTACTATGTACTAAACTAATATTTACTGAAGTAAATATGTATACTAAATAAATAATATAAAATATGATTCGCCTAAATTGCGATACTGTGTATTGGGTAAATTATATGCGACACGTAACAGGGCGAGCGTAATGCTTCTAGACCATAAATCCGAAAGTGGAACCTTTTGAAAGGCACTGTCGGATATAGCCGACGAATAAAAACGTGCTTAACATATCACCGTCGGCTTATGCCGACAAAAGAGGACCATTCACTTGTGGCTTGGCGTGGTAGGGCCGCCCATTCGTTTACACGCTGGCGTTCAAAAGGTTAACGTAGCTTATTTATACCGCACCGCTCCCCCACAGCAGAAAAATGACCATTCAAATATGGGCTTAATCTCGTACGCCGTAGATACACTTTATAGTGACACTGTTCTGTTACAGCGCGGCTAGCTGTTTTATGCTGTCACTGTAAATTGTATCTGAAGACTACTGGCTTAAGCCCATATTTGAATGCTCATTTTTCTGCTATCAGCGGTATAAATGAGCATTAATCTGAAGAGTTCATCTCTATACCACATGAACTTTTCACCCCTGTGTCCATTAGTGATGGGTCGTTGACGGTTTTTCCGCTAACAAAACGTCAACGTTGATAGTCGTTCGTCAACAAGTCGATCAACTAGTCAAATTCGTCAACGAGTTACCGTGTACTAACGTCAACTAGCACTGATAGTCGAGTGGTATGACCGCTGGACTGCCAAGTCAAATGTTGCAAGATCAAACCCCGGACGCAAGAATGTCTTTCCGAATTCATGTGTTAATTATAAATTAATTTAACGGTGAAGGAAAACAACCTGAGGAAACCGGCACACCTGGGAGATTTTTCAACGGTGTGTAAAGCCACGTCAGAGGCCTACAGGCGGTTTAAACTCTGACACCAGGTTGTTTATCAACCATACGATAGAAGAAAAATGTCAACTTATAAAGTTAACGGTTTTTATTCAACGCTGCGGCGTTCAACGAGTTGAACAAGTCTCTGAGCTTCATTTACCGACCTAATTTACTGCTAATTCATAAACATTTTGATTCAATGACACTTTTTCTTCAGGCTTAGGACTGACTGACTTGCAATAAAACATTTTCTACTCAGGTGTATTCAAAAGATCATCAGATTCTATGTACACAAATCAATTATTATTTACAATAAGAATCTACATATTTTTAAGCCTTTTTCAATTTTTTAAATATTATCTAGCATTGCAAGTTAAATAAAAGCTTGAAATAAAAATCAACTATTGTATGCGTTACTATAATTTCGAATTCTATGACACCTAAACACGCCGTCGCCGTCGCTCGCAATCTATGATATTATGATGTCATATTCCTACCTAACGTTGCGTTTTCGTTCTCGTCTTTAGACGTATAATTAACGAGTTAGTTAAATCCATAAACATCGTTGACGAATTCAACTAGTTGATTCATAAGCAGTTAACGTTAATACGTTGATAGGAGATCAACGGTTAATTCAACGCCCATCACTAATACCCATTTCGTTACACGTTATACACTTCGATTTTTTAATTAGTACAACATTTTAATGCCTGGGACAGGTATTGATAATATATATGTGATGTGATAATTAAAAAATATTCATAAGAGCCAAGTTATTCACGGGAAAACGCAGAGAAAGGAGCGTAGTTTGAGTTTCGACGCGAGTTTGCCAGGATTTATCAATGACGGCCGAATACGTAAACGAATAGAAAAAAACTACGTTTGCTATTTTCTAGTAGCAATTTGTTATTTGTGTTGATTCAGTTACGATTTTACCAATTATTACTTATATTGGTAGTCAATTTTAGGATGCCGATTTTTCTTTTGACTGCATCCATTTTTTCAGTAACGGGTACTGAGAGCCCCATTTCTTGTATTGTACTAATTAAAAAATAGCCGTGTATGTGTCAGTGACTTCGTTTGACTAAGAACGTACACGGCATTGGAGACTGATAATACGATATCAACGAGTGTATTACTTAAGCCACTTGCCGTGTATACTTGTAAATGAAAAAGACCATTGGTCCTTGCCTGGATTTGAACTAACTACCACGATATTTAGGTAATGTTTAAATTATTTGCGCTAGCCTCGATCTAACCTAACCTAGTTACATAGTAATAAACTTCAAAATATCCCTTGTTTAGAAACCAAGCGATGTAATTACATAACGCTTATACGTTTGTATGGGACCAAACGCCCGTCCTCTTTTCCCCTCGGATTTTAGAGACACGTTGTAAAAGCCATCTCTAGGGTATTAATTAATTACTAAGCACTCCGTATAGTGCTAAATGCAGTAGAATAGACAAGTTAGGTCTAAAGTACGTCTAAAACTAAACTAACGGATAAGAGTTTAGTAATAAATAGGTGATACTTTGTTCTATTACTTAAGAAACATCATGTTTTTGTACACCCGGCTTTTATTTGTACCAATAAATTAAATTTTTATTTTTTTAGTTGTCATTGTTTTAGGCTTAGCCGTAGCCCTCTTATTCATAAAAAAAATCTATTTTCATCCAAGGATTAAATTATACCTATCACTGTCGTTTGTATATCAAAGAATGGGTTTAGTTAATGCTGGTATGATCCTCGTTTATGAATAAGAGGGTAGTTGTTTTTTTTCTTTATAATTCACACCTAGCGTAGAATTCAGTGGCGAAATCTATCAATAAGTGTTTCTTCTATTAGGAAAATGAGATATCCATAGGATTTTTAATTAAATAATTTATAAAACTACTTAACTTATAATATTTTTAAAGATATTTCTTGTTTTTCTTACACACAAAACTTGTGTAGTATAATTATGTAAGCTTTTTAAACACTTCAGTTTCAATAAAACGTCAACACATTAAAAAAATCGATTGTTTTATAAAAAATATATACCAAATGTAATTCCAAACGTTATCCCTTTTATTCATATTACAATTCTCCTGAGATAGACAAGGATAGCAAGTAAAACATTGCTATATACCAACTGCCCCTTTTGCATTATGTCTACCTACTAAAAATATATACAAAATAATTTATTTAGAAAAATGTTTGCTTGCGCTTCTTCTGTATTAAGCACTCATATATTGTTTAATATCTCATGCTCAAACGCGCAAATCGAACAACTATTTTTCTTTAAACAAAATTACGTCCGTCCAGGCAATTGAAGCTGTTATTTCAAGGCTTTAGATACACCTCCACGGTTCAGGAGACAATCCTTCTTAGTCAAATATTTTTCTTATAAAAGTTGCTTTATACGCAATTTTATTCAGAAGACAAAATGCAAAAATTACTCTTTTATAAACTTTTACGGATTTAAAAACAGCTAAACATTTAGGCTAGCTACATCTAGGCTACCTAGATCTAACATGGCGACTTTAAATTAAGCCTAAATATATTACAATTAGCTATAAGCTTCAACTGTCGGGGTTTTCTATTTCTTTCAAAAATATAGAATTAATTTTCTGTACACATTACTTCCTTACGTTCCTGGAAAAATAATTAAATTAATTTTAATAATATTAACGTATCGTATTGGATATTACTTGTGTTGTGCAATTGTTAAGTATGTTGTGCAATTCTCCATTTATCATTAAGGTATATCTAAGTATACCATGAATATTATAAGAAAATAGAGGTTGTACATGCTTTAAACTTAGACTGATTAGGTCATTTTAATGCCGGATAATTACGACATCCGTCCTACTTCTACATATTTATCATCTAATATGTGTTGGTTTATAGATTGAATGTTGCGTTTATGTTTTTTCAATTATAATATGGTAACTTAATCAGCTACACTATACACTTACTATCAATAGCAATACAGAGTGTCATCCATATTACTATTCCTCCTCATGCTAGGTGTCCTGTGTGCCGCAGTACAACGTCGGCTGCCGGTGTACACCTGAGCAAAACATTATGCTATAATTTGAAGTTTATAAAATTTTATCTGATCCACATGCTTGTTATTACTCGTTATTAGGTGGTCAAACTTCCAAAACTACCGCTCAGATCAATCGTTACGTGCCTTCCGAAGGACTTAGGGGTCTCGACATGTGAAAACAGTCACCCATCTCAAGTCTGACCGCGGTTAGCGCTGCTTAACGTCACAGATTGATTTATCTATCTATCAAGTCTACTCACCCGTGTAGCGGTGCTCGCAGGTGTCGGGGTGATCGGGGTCAGGCGGGGGCGCGCGCGGGAGGGCCTCGTCTCCTCCTGGCAAGCACGTCTCCACCATCGCCTCCAGGCAGTTTACGAATAGCTCGCTGCTTTCGGCTGTGCACTGGTTCTGTAAAAGCATATCATCACAGCTATTTTTTTAAATAGATTTTTACAAAGTTATGTATTATATGACTTTTGGTGCCATTTTAGCATGTTGCCCATGCTAAGTTTGAATCTAAATTGATAAAGGAAATTTTAAAAAATGATGGACACGAGCGGGATTCGAACCCGCGACCTTCGCCGATCCGTGGCGCTGCTCAGTTGGTTAGAGCAGCGCCACGGATCGGCGAAGGTCGCGGGTTCGAATCCCGCTCGTGTCCATCATTTTTCAAATTTCCTTTATCAATTTAGAAGTTATGTATTATGCTAATTAGATGAACTAACAATAGTGGTTTTGTGGTCTGGTGGCAATTAGTGCTCAACTTAATTAATCTCCAAGATTTGTTCCGTCGAGCATTTGAGCACGAGTTTCATTATTCACACACAATACAAGAAAGTGCTTAACCACTCTGGCCCCAAACTCCGCCAGGTCTACTACGAAATTAACCTT
Organism: Abrostola tripartita; assembly: GCA_905340225.1. Classification (NCBI taxonomy): domain Eukaryota; kingdom Metazoa; phylum Arthropoda; class Insecta; order Lepidoptera; family Noctuidae; genus Abrostola; species Abrostola tripartita. Next base: position 2,521,503 of record HG996515.1, read on the forward strand.
TATTTCTTATAATAGAGTTTAAAATGATAGCGGGATTATAGCGGTACTTTTATCCTATAAGATAAGTACTAACCTTAGTGAATGGTCCAGCGAACCTCCATAGGCCGCCAAAGCCACAGCTCTGCATGTAGTGCAATTGTTGTTGGCTCGCGTCCTCACTAGCTATCATGTTCTAAAAATAGGGACACATTAATAACATCAGGGTAGAGAAAATTAGGTGGATTGTAAACTTAAAACCTCTCGTAAACAATTTAAAAACTCTTTTGTTTTCTAATTTATTCATTTGAAACATATTTGGTAGCTAATAAAATAAGTCTGCTTATGCTTAACTTTAATCTTATGTTTACATAATAAAGTATATAAATACAAATGTACATGTATAATAAAGTATTTAATATATGTGTACCTGTATAATGCTCTGTACTGCAGACAGTATGAGCTGATCGTGGCAGTGCATCAGCACGTGGTTGATCTTCATGTCTAGTAGACTATGTCTGCGGGCACGAGCATGCGTATTGATCAGGCGAGCATAGTGATCAGGTCAAATATTATTAAAACATTTCAAGCTTTTTGGGATTCAATTGTCCGTCACAAGAATGAAGATTATTTCAACGATAGTTTAAGTAAGTTTTTGGTCAAATTTTAGTATTGATATTATTGCATATCCTATATAATTGTTCAATAATGATATTATGCCAGTGGTAACCTTATGGAAATCGTAACTGATATTTATCTACTTTAAAAAATTGAAGAAATATTATGGATTTAAATTGCATAATTAATACTTACATAACTGGAAATACTTTCGGGAAGACTACAGAACCTTCCGCCAAGTACTGGTATAGGATTCTTATCTCGTCCTCATCTGATAAAAAGAAAAAACTATATCATAGATACCTTGGTCTTATTACATTGGAATCGTAAGTAGCGGCGTCTCGCTTCCACATCGTAAACTGTTCTGCTTTAAGAGATCATGGTAAGGGTACTGTAGCTCTTGTCCTAACTACGCAGCGATTATTATCAATAAACTAACCTGTGGTATATTTGACGAGCGTGGCAAGCACTGTAAGCACAAGCGCTTGCGTCGTGAAATCAGACAATACTGATGGGTCGAGCAAACTGTTGCTCTCTGGACTGCTCGTGTCCTTGTCTGTGGATGCTTGCTGTTGATTAAATAAATTGAATTAGTATAGTAATTGGCAGACCTTCTGCCAGGTGGAATAACGATATGGTTGCTGTAAAGGGAAATACCTGGAGGAAGGCCCAAAACAGGAAACTTGTGTTTAAGGGAGGTTTATGTCAGGAAGTGGGTCACCCAAAAATTGATGATGTACTTATGACATCAGATCAGTAGTATTCTTACTTTAGTAGTCGTATCAGGATAATCGCTGTCACCAGACTTCGTAGATGAAGGGCGCTCTGTGTCATCCGTACTACCCGGTGAGCCGCGACCGTCGTCTTCGACCATCTAACAAAAAGCAAATAAATATATCTTCACACCACAATCGCCAGTTTTTTTTTTTAAAGGATTACAGGAACAGTGTAATTGGTTAAGGGAAAACAACAGTTATAATAAGAAAGGTACTTACACGGACATCAAACCCGCTGTCAGCGTCCCCTTGCTCACTCCTCGCCGCGTCACCGGTCGCTCCATGCTGCATACTATGAGCTCTGCCCTCAGAGTCCTGTGCACAGCGTGAACATATTAGCATATAAATGTAATAAGATGTAAACATATAGTGCGGACACTTAAGTGGGTGTGTAGTCTCGAAATTGTAAAACAGTGACAAAAGCAATAATACTGTCTTGCTCATTTATTTACATAATTTATGTGAGCGAGTGAAACAAAGCTATAACGTGAGGTCTGAATTTAATAACCCTTTAGTTTCAACATTGGTAGATGACGCCACAAAAGTAATAATTAAAGGCCTTCTATTTGCTTTGTGATTGAAAAGGCAACATTTTGGCGGAAGCAAGAACAGGATAGCTCAGTTGGATTAACGTCACGGATCTGCGGAGGTCAAAGGCTCAAGTTCTATTATGCTGGAGTGTATTTATCTTAAAAATCTTAAACATATATGTTATACATAGACGATAGAGCTAATGTCGAATAGAATACAAACAAATGCTTTTTTGATCAACTGAGCATTTTATCGTAGCATTAGACGAAAACAATTTCAAATAAGCAAAGTGCTTCGCCAACGTGTTTAGTTTATTACTGGTAAATTTTTTTACACTTCTTAATAATCAAAAAACAGCAATTACTTACATATTATAATTGATCAAGTGAGCATAGTATTAGAAAGACGAAAATAATAATCACAAAGTGCTCTTTCGTGAAGTGTATAAATTAAAACAAGCATTATAACCGTGTTTAAAAAAAATACAACGTAATAATCAAAATATGGTCAATACCTTTACCTTTTAACCTGAAAATATCGATATTAAGGTGCCATAAGATGAAAATTAAGATGTGGAAGCGAGACGCCGCTACGAGCAGTGTAATGCGGCGTCTCGCTTCCACATCTTAAACTGTCCAGCTTTAAGAGTTCATGGTAAGGGGGCTGTAGGTAGGTAGGTAACACTAATTTCGAGACTACACACAGACAACACATATGTTGGACGTAGAGGGGTAATAAAAATATACCAGGGCAAGATTTTAAAGCAACTATTTAGTTTTTTTCTATTTGAACTATTTTCTGTTTGTTTAAATCTAAATCTAGAAGCGCGTTGTGTTAGACCGGGGTGTCTAGTGGTCGCATTGTGTAATCGTGAGTTCGTATCTCGCTTCATAACGATTCTTGTTTCACTTCTCTTTGGGGCCTTAATGATACTCAATTTTAATTAAAAGTACTTCGTTATGGACGCAAATATGACGTGTAGGTAAGATTTAAGAATAAGGATGTTAACCGCGATTTTTTTTTGCGCGAGCAGCGTTTGTAACTGTAAACACAAACTAAATATGTCCAAAATTTACTAGGTTATAATTTAAATTTTTATTGCTAGACTGAGATGGTACTATAGGGTGGTGACGTCAATGGCCTGTAGCTGCATAGTATATTTCGCATCGGCCCGTAAATTAAGCGTTTTACGCGGGAAGGACAGAGAATGCCCCCCCCTTCCCCTACAAATTTAAAAACGCCGTATATCCTTCGTTTTCCATGGATTTAATTAATTATTCCAGTTTTAGATTTCCACGCCATATTTGTGAAATCAGAATTATAGTTGACGTTGAGTATCAATTTGGCCAAAAACAGGTCCCGTAAAACAAGAGCGGTATTATTTAACCGATTGTGCATGTGACGCAGTGAATCAGTGTTGCATCGGACGTGTATCCTTGATAGTTTTATTTGAATAAGAATTTGTGATAAACAAAACGTTTGTTTTTATATGTTTATAATTTGAATTGAATTGTTTTTTTGTGCCATTTCTATACTAATATTTGAGAGAGACGGTTTTGTGATATATTCGATTATATGTGGGGCAAGCACACTACTGTGCGTAAGTGTTAAATGTAGAAAAATACTTACCTACGGCTATTGATTTTGCAGTCACATGTCAAAAAAATGATTAAAAAGTGCTGCAAAGGATTCCTTAAGATTCTATATTTTTAGGCGATTTAGGGCAAAGGTCTCTTGCCTAATATTTAATAGCGGTTCCAACCATTTGACCTTAATTTTTTTCAGTAATGTTTAAGACGAAGGGTGGGTATTTGTGCTGTAATATCTCGAAGTTAAGTGCTAATAACAAAAATGTGCGCTTTCTTAAGATATCTTTCTCACAATATTAGTATAGATTGCCGTCTTAGCTCATAAGAATATTCAAGCAATGTTTAAAATAAAGTGTCGTCTCTTTCACTCTTACTATGATTGTAGTGCACGCAAGTCAAAACATTACCTTGATTTATTTATCTAGACTTAATACAAATTATAGCACAAGGGCGGATTTGGCATTTTGTACCAATCAACCTTAGGGTGATGCAGAGTTGAACAGTGGTAGATGCACTGCGTATGGAGTGTTGTTGATTATTGTTCAAATATGTTTTATAAGTTTATGGGTTAATTGTCAATGCTTATACTCCTTTTGAAGTAACGTTAGGTATTTAGGAAGCCCTTATTACTGTCTGTTCAACCGAATTTGACCTCTATTGCACTAATAATAAGACACGCAGCTGCAGTAAACAGTTGGTATTTTAAATACGTTTCTGCGCTTCATGCCATCACACCATCTTTATGCCTACGGAATAGAATTCAAAATCGGTTGACTTAACTGTAAACAGGTTGGTTTGTCAAATGTAACAAATGGAGTTTTATTGCATTAAGGTCTAAAACCATGCGGGTTGGACTAAAGTTGTTTAATTTTATAAAAAGGGGCTCAGGTTATCTAGGGTTGACTATAGAGGTAAATTATGGGTTAAAATACGTGGTGTGATAAAATATTTAAGATAAGCGTATTATACTGACTGGTGATTAAGGTCACTATGGTGATACCACTAATCATGTTCTTTATATAGGGAAACTTCGAATCCCTTGTTAAAAATATTGCGCGCACGTAGGTTTGTGAGATTTTGCATTGTTTTATATAAAAAGTACATAAAGCTAAAATTTAAAAAAATATATTGCCTAGTTGGAACCATTGGCAACCACTAGTGTCAAATAAGTGTACATGACAGATAATCATATGCAGTGTTATAGGCCAAGACTTAATTAGTCTTCCGTTTTCGATACCACGCGACTGACGCTCGGCCGATGCGAGAATTGTCACATTATGAAATTGTATGGCACCGCTTCCGATGTCTGCGACAGACGCATGCGATCAACGACTGGCAATGTTTGACGCACGTCAGTCATTGGGAATCATCTATTAAGCACACAGTTGTTTATCAAAAGCAGTACTTTTATCCTTACCAGTAACGGTAGCTTACCAGTTCCACCTTTATACATATATGTACATGATAGTACATACTTATTTTATCACAAAACGTCATAAAACCATTATGAAAAGGTTCATACCCTCGGCGGGCCAATGGTATCTTTGGAAGTCGGCACAGAAAATGACCTCTGCGTCTTGAAAAGCATTCTAGCTGTAGTCTATTGAAGAAGCAGTGCACAAGCATCGTACGGCAATGATTCACGCAAATATTACCGTAATTATTAGCAACACATCCAAAAATAACGATGGTTTGAAAAAGAAGACAATTATTTGCGAAAACCATTTGAAAACGACGTTTTGCGTTATATTCGTTATAAAAACCATTAAAAATCACACATATATCATAAAATACATGCGAAACCGCATAATCACCACAAAATATATAATAAATAAACGTATACAATGCAAAACAGCGATGCAGGTTGACAGGACATTAATCAGTAATACAAACGATAGAATTGAACCAAATCCGAAGTAGCGTGTAAAAGACAATAGTGATATGAGTACGTACGTGGGATAACTGGAAGTCAATAGAAATTAGTTGGGTGGCGGGTTGAAGGGTTAACGTTCAAGGAGTATTATGGTATACTGTTCATAATTGTTTAAGAGTTACGTGTATTTTCAGTTTGTGTGCTAGAAAAATATTAATCTGAAAAAACGAAGATTACTTTTTTTTTCTGAATAATATTCTTTTTGATATTTTGAATCCACAATAAACTCAGGGTAAAATCTACGTTTTATTTTGTTAACCTATCCATTTTACTGCCAGCTACGCCATGCAGTATGTATTTCTATTTGCGGAAGCTAAATCACAATATGATCAAATGCCGACTTGGTAAACATTTGAAATATTTATTGTTCCTAGGTCAGCGGTGAGCTATATGGCGTCCAACATTTACCAATTTATTACTACAAAATCATGAGTAGGTTTGAAATAAATGCTCAGTTTTTTGGAAGAGTTTAGGTTTTGTTCCATAGTAAATTTTCGTCATTTGTTGAATATATTGTATATAAAACCAACCATTTCAACCCGCCATTAGGAAAGAAAAACCATAAATAATGTCTAATGTTATGTCACTAATACCACAGACAATGACTGCATGATTCAAGTAACTGAATTTTTTTGTGACGGGTCTAGTACATAATGGGCTATGTATATGTTATGTATTTGATAACCAAACCGTATAGACAGGCGTGGTGATTATTGAAGTTAGTACGGTTATATGTCGGTTGGTTATTTCCCGATTGTGAACTAGAGCCGCTTGATAAAAATATTTGTAGAAAATGTCTATAGGATTTTTTTGTAGAGATATTAAATGTCAATAATACGTGATCGTCTGTACTTATAGCTTACATGAATTTGAACTTAAATTTTTTGTATCTTTTACAATACTTAAAACGAGAAATACTTATCTAAACAATTTAATAAGATTTTTTCTTCCTAAAACAATAATTGTAAAAATTTCAACAACATCGTTTCGAAAATAGTATCAATGTAATGCTAGACAATAATGTTGCTTATATTTATTATTACGAACAATTAATTCAAAACTGGTATTCAGATATTACTATTACATCTAAAGACACCTTATAAAACATTTTCACATTACACATGAGAACTCTGGATCATGATAGTATATAAAACACAGAAGCTCTTCATACCTACTATCAAATAAAACGCTAAAAAGCCAATCCGTAATCTGTTTGGGAAAGACTGTACTCTTTATGATATTCACCATTTAAAAGGCTTATAAAAAGTAATTAAACATATGATATTAATTTGTTAGAATACTAACGGATTTTTTTCATTATTATGGTCTATCTAAATCCACAAATCTTTTTTTTTGTTTTTTCTTTTATGATGATTTCATATTTTTTTATATGCAACGGTGATTAATAAACCACGAGAAATACTTACTGGTGATTTAATTAGGCACTTGTCTACAATACATGTATTTTTATTTTGAGGTAAGGTTATAAATTAAGTGTAGCTGATATTTGTATTTTTTAATTGATGATATGCTTTCCCAATCCAGATGTTAATTTAAATAATAATAATTCATGTCTGTGCCATTCCTTGTCTAAACACTGACATACCGTAACTTTAACTATAGAATTGATTGCAACACTTCATGCACATTTATGTAGATGGGTAGGCAGAGGTCACCGATTTTCAGCAACAAACTACATTTTGAATGGTTACAATTATTTCGAGTTAAAGAATCAAATTGGTATTATATTCAAACATTTTCCTTAAGATTAATAAAGATACTTTTGTTCTTATTACTTTTTAAAAGTATTTGAGGTGCCAGCTGGAGATTTATATTATATACAGATACAATCAAATTAACTTTACTCTTGGTGCCTTAAACCTTTACGAGCAAACAAACAATTGGAAATGTAATCTCCCGTTTACGTGCTAAACCGGTGCAATCAATTCCGTTACCGTATATTATAAGGCTAATTGGACAACCTATAAATATCTGGATAACATAATAACATTATCAGGATTAGGGATAAATTTTATTTCTCTTTCTTTTATATATTATATTATATATATGTCTATCTTATATATATGTCGTTCAATTAGCCTGTACTTATTAATAAACCCCGTATATCTGGTACTTTTAGTGTAAGTATAGTGACAAAGTTGTGACATTACCTGGTGCGTTATGGTCGTCATATGGGGGCTGTAGCCACCGCTCCCTGATTGCATGGTCGGTGATTTACCTGTAGTGCAACACAGGTTTATATAGAAAGGAATCCAAATATGAAAAGACGAATATGGAGCGAAGTGCTGTGGAAGATAGAGAAAAATCTAAATACTATGAAAGTAAGAATATGGATCGAACTGTTAAGACAGATTAGATAAGTTTGTGATAACGAATTAAACAAATAATATTGTTTTCTTCTCACGTTTGGTATATAGCTAAAATGTTGTAATAAGTTGTTGGTTTGACGACCCGATTAGCGCAATGGCTAAGCGATTGGACTCCTGCTTTGGGTACGATTCCCGCACGGGACAAAAATTAGTGCGATCCGCATATATTTGTCCCGAGTCTGGATGTTTATGTATGTGCTTACATGTTTGTGAAATGCATCCACGATACAGGAGAAAATCCTAGTGTGGGGCGATGTTTTTTTTTAAGTTTAGATTTAATAACCCAGGTGGCATGTATTATTCCTACTCCTCCTATATATTCTTTTATAATTAATTTCGTTGCGGGTTCAAGACATTCGAGTCATTTCTCTAGGACGCCTCGAGCTTCATTGCCTTGATGGTTCTTAATGGTTATCATTTAAGATCCTGGCTTACAAGAGGTACAGTGATGGGCACAAGTGGTGGGCTTGACCCTATAAAGAAAATGATAAAATTAAAAATAAGGAGAAAAAAATAACACTATTACCAGCCTACACCTATCCCACTGCAGGTCAAATGCCTTTTCTTACATAGATAAGGAACATAGATACAAAAATTAGTTATTATGTGTTATGGATCAAACAACATTAAGTCAAAGTTTTCTTACCAAATTGGAATGGATAACTTTTTTCTTCTTTCCAAATTTTTACTTTCATTAACTACTTCTTCTCTTAAAAACCTAACTAATAATATAATCAAAACTGCTCTACTTGATTCCTTAAAAACCTGTTAGGTATGTTCAACATAATTATAGTGTTATGTCAAACTCTATATTTAATCTGTGATTATTTGATATCTGTGAATGTAATAAATGTACGCCAGTGCGCCAGTGTTGTTTCACTTGTGTTAATAATACCCAACATTCCCACTCCTAGTTAACACAGGATCCATGAAAGTATCTTACCACCGTGGGCGGACGTTAGCGCTACTTGGTCGAGCACGTCCCACGACTTCTGCCGACGACTGTGGCACGAACTGTGCGACGATGATGGCTGGATCAGAATCGATGACTGTGGGTAGAAGAATATTCACTGTCTTAAGGTTCGTTATAAATGCCTTTTGAAAAGTGCCAGTCTCGCAATGACATCTTGGATAGATGTCATTTGCAAGACTGGTACTTTTTTTTTGTGAAATTCGAAATTCACGCGGGGCATGTAGCGGTTGGCAACTATTACATAAATATAATCACTTTTATCTGTAGTTCAGATGTCTTCTTTATCTGAAGGCAAGACTCTCTATACCAACATTTCTCTAAACATTTACACAATATTTCAACGATTACTAGAAATTATTCATCAGAATACAAAGCAAAGAGTAGATACAGGGAGTTGATGCAATTCGGCAAAGTGAAAAGTCAAATTCATATAGATATCCAATCGTACACTATTCTTAAACACTTAAGATATGATTGGGATAACAAGTTATTAGTCTAATTGAAAGGCGCAAATTATTTATTAGTAGCCCTGTTAGCAAAAAACTAAATTTTAATACAAGTTATTCAAAAGAAGTACAAGAGAGTTTAGCCCGACTATTTGAAGAGCTTAAATTACCCATACACCCATTGTATATTTCCATTTTGTTTTTGTTAGTTTTTATATGCACTGGTGCACAATAATGAATATTATTATTATTACCTGATGATGCTCAGCGGCAGGACAGTAGTGGTCACAGTTGTCGGGCAACCACTTAGGTAAGGAGTGCTTAACGTGGCACCGGGAGCGGACCTCCTCACTCACGCAAACCAGAGCTATGGTAACGAATAAATAGTTAATTTATGGACGATACTTACCAGGTTACCAAAAAAGCATTTGAAAATATGGCTAGATGATTAGATTATACAGGCTGCACCCCGCGGTGTAACTCGCTACATTTTTTTTTCGGGATTTAAAGTAGCCTGTGTTAAGCAGGGTGTCAGCTACCTCCATACCAAAGTTATCAAAATTGTTCCAGCCATTTGAGTGCTATAAAGTAACAAACATAAAGAACACACAAACTAAAAAACTTTTGCATTTATAATATTAGTGAGATACCTAGGAACAACAGGAACGATGCAGCTATATTAAAACACGCCAGTATTATAAGCCGAAGGGAAACGCAGAGGTGTGTAGTTCACCCTCATTTTGCGCTTAGCGCCCACTACACACAAAATAATTTAATTTAAAAATATATAACAGATACCAGTAAGGTAGGCGACCGTATCACGCGTAACATGGAATTTGTCACGGTGTGCGGAGGCGCAGGCGGCGAGCGCTAGCAGGCGCGCAAGTACGCGGCTTGCGCGTGACACTGTGCCCGGCGCCGGGTGCCGGTAGCCCTTCAGCAGGTGCCCCACCAGCGCGAAGTGGAAGTTCGATCGGAAACTAAGAAACAAATTCCCCTAATTACTAAAAAAAATATTAAGAAAGCATAAAAATCTAATTTCGTTTTGTAATAACGCTAAAAGAAAACTCGGAATATCTTATTAAACCTAAAAATAACGAGCCTAAAATGCTACCATGAGGAACACCACGTAAAAAGTCAGTGGTTCACTAGAAATACAAGGTTTCTTTGATGCAAACAACGTATCTATCGGACTATCGAACACAACAGACAAAACCTGTCAATTACTGTCGGAATTAAGGTAGGTCAGCGCAGTATGGTAGACAGAATGTCTGTATCGACAGTACCGAAAGCGTTATTAAAATCCAAAACCTAGCTAAATATTTTCATAAACAATTTAATATTGTTGATAATATTAATAAGGGCAATTATTATATTGCTAATCATTTTAACAACTATACTTCTAACAGAGAAATCTAATTTAATATAATAGATTTATCAAAGACTTTTGATAAAGTGTATACCGACGTTGTTCATCGATATAACTACGATAAATCAGTTGTATACTTAAATAAAACTACACAAACCTGTAAAATAAACATATTTTATTGAGATAGATAAATAAACTATTCTTCCGCTGAACTAAAAATATTTTTTCAGTCATTCACGCAAAATTATTAATTCTGGCGTTCCTCAAGGAAGCGTTTTAGGACCTTTGCCTGTTTTAATCACTATAAATAACACCTTACGTCAATTACAATAAGGTTTAAAATTAATATATTTCAGCTACAATAAGTATTATTAATACATACCTTAATCCCACAGCGTGGTCCATCTGCTTGAAGTGCCATTCGAGTGGCTCTCTAGTCTCCATCATAACTTGCTCCAAGGTCTAAAATACCCGATATTCACTTGTAGTCAATGATATTTCAAAAAAGTACAGATATGTTACTACTACGCTCATTTTGAAGACTCTAATAAGTCCTAATTGGGACATATTGTCTAGCGGTAATTGGCGGTAGTTACGTTTGACATGCGCGCGCAAGTGTCACACTAGTTTATTCTTTTACTCGTATTGTTATAATAACGCTAAGTTGTATTTTTATGTATGTATTTTGTTAGCATATGACGTATCTATACTTTTGACATATCATTGGTTGTAGCTAATAATACAATTAAATAAGTAGCTTTTACTTATTTTTCCAATCTAATTTAGGACAAGTTTAAGTCACAAATACGAGGGGTGAGCAAAAGCACGAAGGGTTGATGACATTGTCACATGCGAAGAACACCTGGAAAAGTGACGCGCAGTATGAACGATGATGGCAAAGCATTAGTTTTTACAGTAAATCTACTTAGGCTGAAATGATAATGCATAATATCTTCATATATCAGCCTTTTCTTCTAAACTCTTTTTCTTATCGTATGGTTGATGAACAATCAGCCCCCTTAGACAAGTGTCAAAACGCTTGACGAATGGATTGATAAATGTATGGGGATGACAAAATGTTTGACTATGTTATCGATGACATATGTCAATCCCATACATTCTTCATCCTATTAGACTTTTTTTCGCCAAGCGTTTTGCCACTTGGCTAAGGGGGCTGGTGTCAGAGTTTAAACCGCCTGTAGGCCTCTGACATGGCTTTACACACTGTTGAAAAATCTCTCAGGTGTGCTGGTTTCCTCACGATATTTTCCTTCATCGTTTTTAGCAACTGATAACTAATGTATAATCCGCACATGAATTCGAAATGACATCAGTGCGTGCCGGGGTTTGAACATGCGACCTTTGACTTAGCAGTCCAACGGTCATACCACTCAGCTATCATTGCCACAAGATAATGATCATGAAAAGAATATGATAAAAGATACAGAAGTATAATAAGTATTGCAGAAGAAAAGGGTCTTCAATCATCAGGAAATATAATATTTGACAAACCTTGTTCTGAAATTGTCCCTGTGATTCCAGGGTGTGTAAATTTTGCTCCATAAAGGCCAAGCCAGCCGCATAGAGGGTGGGCTCGTCCAGTTGTAGCACTGACAGCGCCACCCAAAACAACGCCTTGTGGATCGGAGACGCCTGCGCAAGTTGTTTGTCAGTAATTCAGTACTAATTTGAAATGACTGGTCTCGAGATAGGTATATCGATTAACAGTAATAGTGTATGAAATACATCGCCTATATGTACGTGTTTAAATTAAATTTTATTGGCAAACCGACTACGAAAGGATTGTTAGGAGAATTTCCTTCTTATTTTTTATTTATTTATTAGGGAAAATAAACAGATACACATTACAGAATTACAAAAGAATATTACAGTATAGAGTGAGTAAACGTAGTAAAACCCACGACATCTTACACATATTATTATGCATAGACAATAATAATACACTCTTACTTATAAACGATGCTAAAACCTGTCTTCACTTAATTCTTACGTCTTAAGTCTATTGACATCTCTATTTTTTGTCATGTTAAAGACAGTGACAGGTATATTCAAATCAACTGATTAAAAGTATCCATTTATAAGTAAGGGGGTTAATCCTTATCTGTATGTATGTTTATCGATATTATATACAATAGGATTTAACTTTGTATGATACACATATACTGTATCAATATTACACGTAGGAAACATTTCATGACGAAAAAAGCCCGTAAGCACAACATCCCCTTTTGAAAGTCGGTTAAAATACTTCGCGTAGATGACAAAGGATCTTAGATGAGAAACAAGAGAGAGAGAGAGAGGCATATCTCTCTCTCTCTCTTGTTTCTCAATGAATTAAGAAGAGAAGTATTAGTATCCATACATACCGGGTACAGCAGAGGTTGTAGTCTTGTGAGAGACATTATAAGCGCTTCTAGCAACGCCAGGTCGTTGAACGACTCTAAAGCTTTCACTAATATGCGCAGGAGTTGCTTCATGTCATCGTCTGTTATGTTTTTACCTATCAAATAAGTAGAAAACGTAATTTTATCAATAAAGTCTGTAAGTTTGATAAAGATTTTTTTGTTATTTTTGAAGATTGTTACACCGTTTCTTGTTTCCAGCAATAAAAAGTGATGAAGGGTAGCTGTTTTTAGGGGGCTGTATTATGAACGATGTTACACATATACCGGAGATTTGTCTAAATGTATTTAATTGGGTATTTGACACCACTAATCAATTGACATACTTTTTATGAGCTGTCAAAACGCTATTCCTCCATAGATTTTGTATGGAAATAGGAACAAGTGAACTAATTTGCTAACTCAATTGACCTATTATTTATTGAATCGAATTTTAAAGGGTTTTTGGGGTTAAAATAAAGCTTGTTTTAAAAGAAATACTATCTTGGAGTTATTGGTTAATGGTGATACTATCCTATTGCAATAAAAATGACTAAAACAAATACATATACTTACTGATGCACCCGAATACGATTAATGCCCTTGGTTGCAGAGCGGGATTGAAGCAAAATGCGAAACTCTTCGCCAACGAGGTCCTGAAAAAATAGGGTTATGTATTATACAAATTACTGTTAATAGACTTAGACATTTCTTAGGTTCACGATAGGTGGCGCTGCAGTAGGATTCTAACTTGTTTTTTTTTCTGAGCAGGACAAGTCTAAGTCTTCAGGGCTCGATTGTAATATACATATGTCACGATAAATTTTGACGACCTAATTGACGGAGTGGCTAAGCGATAGACTGCTGCGCTAAGGGTTGCGGGTTCTATTTCCGCACAGGATAAAAAATTGTGCGATCTGCAGATGTTTGTCCCGAGTCTGGGTGATTGTGTATGTGATAATACATGTTTGTGAAACGCAGCCACGATACAGGAGAAATTCTTAGTGTGGGGCGACGTTTTTTTTTAAATCTTTATATCTATCTACATTCTTACCATGTCTGTAGCCAGTCGCAGTCGGGTATATCTCTCATGCATGCCTCCATGATCTCTAGCAGCGCGTCTGTGATGATTTCAAGAGACTGTAAAGGTAATCGCTCGCGGTCGGTGTGCGTGCCTGCGCATGCGCCGGTCGTGCCCGCCGCCGCCTCCGTGCACGTGTAGGAGTGGTCGGAGTACCTAGCGATGTATAATAAGACGTGAGAACTATCTGCCTGTGTAGAACAAACAAACAGACAATGAATATAATCAAAGGTATACTTTTTTTTTATGAATTTATTTTTAATTACATAAATTGTGCCTATATTCCCAATAAAAACCGGTGCCGTGTGGTATCCGGCGGTGTCGTAAGAGGCGACTAAGGGAAAAAAAACAGAAGATGGGCAGCAGCGTCTTCTGTGACTTGATCCCCAAGCCGCTTGCCAAGCGTGGGGATTATGGCACCCCCCCCCCCAGGCCTTTGTCCAGCAGTGGACGTCTTCCGGCTGATAATGATTTCCAATAAAATTAGGCAGAAGTTAATAGTACACAAAATTTCAGCAATTATATAGATGCCATGTAATAGGGGGCGAGCTTATTGCCATCAACCAGACACAAATCCAGACTCCGTGCTGCTACTGAGAATTACCTATTGAAAAAACCTAGTAACACTTCACCCGACCCGAGATTCGGACCCAGGACTCAAGCTAAGCAGTCGTGCTCAGCGACCACTAGACCAACAAGGCATTAACAATAAACTATCTAACTACAGTCCCCTAAGCATGTGGTAAAACGCTTGACGAATAGAAATCGAATAGAATAATAATGTACGGGGATTTATTTATTATTTTATTTATAATTATTAAGTACAGAAAAATATGACTATGACATAATGTTTCGACTATGTTATCGATGACACATGTCAAACCCATTTATTTTTCATTCTATTAGATTTCTATTCGTCAAGCGTTTTGTCACTTGTCCAGGGTAACTGGCGCCTTACCATGAACTCTTAAAGCAGGACAGTTTACGTTGTGGTAGCGAAACGCCACATTAAACTGCACGTAGCGGCGTCTCGCTTCCACATTTTAAACTGCCCTGTTTTAAGAGCTCATGGTAAGGGAGCTGAGCTCTTAAATATGTTAACTCACCAATCATTCCCATGTCTGTTAAACGCGCTCCTGAAGGCGGTGACGGCGGCCGACTTGACCTTCGATATGCCGAACATCTGGTAGAACTTGGGGAGAGCGAACTCGTCGAGGGAGAGCCGCAGCACGCGTTGCGTGTCCTCTGAGAAGTAAATAAGCATTCTAATATAGTGTACATAAGGTTTATTTTTAAATGATAGGATTATAGGAGGTTTGGCTCGCGATTTTGTCACCAACTTATAAATGAGGGTTCCGTTTGAATCCGATTTATATATAATATGTATATTATTATTTTTTAATAATGTCGCCCCACACTACGAATTTACGAGAGACAAATTCCTCCACAAATTCCTCCTTCCACGTACACAAACACCCAGGCTCGGGAAAAATATCTGCGGATCGCACAATTTTTTGTCCCGTGTGGTTATTAAACCCGCAACCATTAGAACAGCAGTCCAAACTCTTAGCCACTGCGCCAATCAGGTCGTCAAATGACATTATCACCATGTCTGTCCGAAAGTTGTCGGGAAAAAAATCTTTTGTGTTATATATTATTAGGTGTTACTTGTGCGGGTGTGGGAGCACCTGGAATGCCGACTCCTTTTGCGAGGAGGTGATGCACGGGAACGAAGCGGGCGAAAGGGAAAGAGAGCGAACAACCTCCTCCTAACGGACGCATATCTTGAATCTCCTAAAGAGTAGACCTATTATAATTACCAGAGAAGCTAGGCGTTGTACAGGTGCACAGCGAGTGTATGATGTTGATCACCAGGCCGTGGGTGGCCGCCCTCATGGAGACCGTCCCGGAGCACACCAGGAACGTCACCGTGTGGAACAGATACGGCAGGTGGCGGGCCACGTCCAGGCAGTTGTTGAACGATAGCATGAGCTAAAAAGGGCAAACACAAAATAATATATACGATATAATGATTTTTATCACTTACGCGAATACTATTTATTGAAATAAAACTAGATTTACGGATTTTATCTAATTGTTAAAATTAAGACGTTTAATACCTCAGTCTGCCCGTGACCATGAACGATATAAATGATTCGAAACGTCGGGACTAAAAAACAACTTAAAACCGCGATATAATCCGTAAAAATGGTTTTATTTAAATACACATGTTATTATCCGATATGATTAAAAAATGTCCGCAAGGAGCATAAAGGTATCCTAATAACATAAAATCAACAAAAAAAAACTATTCATGAAAGTAAAAATAATCATAAAATTTTAAATGTACGAATATTGTGCTCAATTTCCCCAAAACGTAGCGAATTTCATAAATGTAGCAACACCATCTTTATATTACCTGATTTAGCAACAGAGTCAATACACCCAGATTTTGCCAATCATAATTCCCTCATCACAATTCACCATTCTCAGACGGGAGAAGATAGAAATGAGCTTGAACACCACACAGTCTTTATTGTTTATATAACAACACGCCTGTATTCTCCGAATGGGTAGGCAGAGGTGACTGTAAAGACCACCCACATTTCACCAGTTATGTTATAGGTCCCAATGCGTCGTGGCGAGCGTATTGCCATCAACCGGACATAAATCTATTTATATTATATAGTTTAGTTGTGAGACTGAAGCTTTTTTTTTTGTAGATATCGGCTGTTATAACCTTTAAAAAATGTTTTCAAGAGAATAATAATATTATACTTACAAGATATCTGGCAAGGATAGCGATGTCATCCCACATCATGTGCTGCTCCAGCATGGCGGTTGGAGAGTGACAGGTTTTGTCCACCACCTACAATGAAACCCGAGGGGATGAGCAGAAATACTGCTTGAAGTATTTATAAGGTACATACTGTAGTGAACCTATTATTAAGAATTATTAATGTAGTATTTCAATATTGTCGTTGAAATTACTAGACAAAATATGTTGAAATAAAAAACTGATATTACATAAGGGATCTTAACGTGGTCATTTATATATGCTAAAAATGTTTTTAACATTATACATATGTAATTTAATATAGCATTTTATAAAGTAATCTTTATAAAATGCTATAGTAAATCTTTTTTCTTTTTAAATTTACATTTAAATAATTATGTCTAAAGCCGTAATCGTTACACTTACGATTACGCCCTTACGATTTTGTATGGAGGATGAATAGTCACACCTAATATGTCTTTTTCTCTCATCAGTCGTTGGATATTTGTAAAAAAGAGGCAAAAGATATTGTGTAGGGAAAAACGAATACATATAAAAATCATGGAACCACTCTCTATCCTAACTTTCTTTACAATAACGTGATTATTTATAATTAGTTAAGTGCGTATAAATATAAGCTCCAATAATAGAATCTATATTGTCTTATAAACAGTCGTGCAAATTGCATTCAGCTGTATATTCAAAAAAGTCTACTTAAGCATACTACGTAATATATATAACACACAAGGATCTTGGATTTTTGGATTTGATACGGCCAATTGTGTTAGCAAAATAAAATAAACGCAAATTAATCATAATGGATAAATAATAAATCATATTAATAAGTTATACGTCTCCTTTCTGGATTAAGCTCGAGGCCTTTCTTTCTTTTTTCTTTTCTTTTTAAAAAACGTCGCCCCACACTAGGAATTTCTCCTGTGTCGTGGGTGCGTTTCACAAACATGAAATATCACATACACAAACACCCAGACTCGGGACAATCAAATGTGGATCGCACAAATTTTTGCCCCGTGCGGGAATCGAACCCGCAACCCTTAGCGCAGCAGTCTAATCGCTTAGCCACTACGCCAATCAGGTCGTCAAAAAACTTTTATTTATTTGGCTCAACAATTGATTACACTGATACAAACACATGAGAAACCTACAATAAACTTATGACCGTTAAACACGAATCAAATTATTAACATTGTCATACAGAAACGACGAGGTTTAAAAATGTAAATGCAAAAACATTAACCATTATTCTGATTCCGAAAACATCACTTTATATCTGGATTAAATTGTCACGCATTTTGGAACTGAAATACTATTATTATAATTCCGGGACTTCTGCTTCTAGCGCCTTTCGTTTTTTTTCTATATAGATATTTTATTAGGATCTAATATTATTATTAGATTCTAAAGAAGAAGCTTAACTTCTTAAGATGCTCACCTGGAGCATTCGCCTGTAATGTAACGTTACAGAGGATTACATTAGTGAGGTAAGAAAACCGAGCATTACAGTGCGCAACTTGATAATACAATGTGTAATATTTTGATATAACTTATAATATAATACTTAAAGTCGAAACTGCCCCTTACTCCTAAAGCAGGACAGTTTCCGATGTGAAAGCGAGACGCCGCTACGTGCAGCGTCTTGATTCCACAAAAGAAAATGTCTGAAATATTACATTACAGGGTAATGCTCTAGGTGAGGGGGACCACCTTTACAGTGACATAATTCAAGGAAAATCATTTTTAACGAAGTTATTTAATATACTATGATTGTATAGGCACTAAAGGCAGTATTTTTAAAGATCCTAGCAAGCATTAACCCCGCCTCTATTAGTGATATGGTTCTTCAGATGTAAAGACTTCGAACAATGCCTCATCTATGATGGAACAGGGTTTAATACTAAACCTACGGACGTTCTACAAGCTGGATTTTTATCTATTTTGAACCTAAATTAACTAAAATGTATAAAAGCTATAAAAAGCGGGTTTATCGTTCTAGGATCTCTTATTAATCTAGATATTCCTAAAGACCCGCTTAGCCTTTTAAGTAATATATCATAGACAGAATTATACGAACATTGTGGAGGTAAAAATTGTTTTTTAGGATCAACGCTCTTAGTGCCATCTATGGTGGGTTAGAAGGCAAATTCAGACTAAATCGACGAATACATCGAAGTAAAAACTTAGCTGAGATTAAGACGCCTACGTATATGGTAGGAACCGTTCACCATACTGCGGTTGCCAACCTTGCCCAGCGTGGTGACTGGGCAAAATCCCCCATGAAGAGTGGCCAAAGAAAACGGCCCCCATTTCCCGGCCGCCCTACTACTCCAGATCTGGTAGTGACTGGGTGGCGACAACAGGAGAGCGGGCCATGCGGCGTACCTTGGTGGAGGCCTACGTCCAGCAGTGGACTGCAATAGCCTGATGAGATGATATCTGTTTTTGTTTCGTTTCGGACGGTAATTAAACTCGAAATAGATATAGATTCTGAATGCACGCCTACATTCCTCCAAGGAGTAGTCAGAGGTGTAGAGTACACCCAAACTTCGCCAGTTATATTATAGGTTCCAATGTAATAAGGGGCGAGCCTAATGCCATCAACCGGATCATCAAAATCCAGACTAAAACCTAATTACACTTTGCCCGACCCGGGATCGAGTCCAGGCCCTCATGATTAGCAGGAGCGTGCGACCACTAGACCAACGAGGCAGTGAAATTTAGTCTGAATTTTTACCACCACAATACTCGCAACTCTTGGATTAAAGGTACTCTCAGCTTCAGTCGTAGTTCCGTCATTACTGGGTGCCGAAAGCTTCGTGCGCCAAATAACTTGGTGGCAGAAACAAAAGAGAATGCTCTAAATGCTCCGTCGTCGATGCTAAATATATTATCATGAGTGTATGCGGTACAGCGTGAATTTTTGAATATCAATTTCACTGATGAACGTTTAGGATACACGGGCGTAAGATTGCTCAAAAGTAAAGTTCATCTGTCACAATTGGGTAGTTGACATTCTTTTTATGAGCTGTCAAAACGCTATTCCTCCATAGATTTTGTATGGCAATAGGAACCTGTGACGTCGCTAGTTCGCAAACTCAATTGACTTACTATTTACTAATTTCAAAGCAAATAATAATCGAATCATACCTTTAATAAATACTATACATACATCCCGATTATACTCACGAGTGTATTCGGGGATGCCCGACTTGTTTCGAAATCCAACGGAGCTCTTATTCATTATCTAGTTACGCGTATAGCTCGCGACTCTGCCGCGTAACCAGCTCATAAATAAGGGCTCCGTTCGAGTTCGAAACTAGTCGGGCATCCCCGAATACACACGTGAGTACAACCGGCGTATATAGTAAATAAGATCCTGTTTTTTATTTATAGTATGTTTATTATACCTAACATACTCAATAAACACACGACAAAACCGCAAACACTCACAAAACAATATACTCACCGTAAAATCAGCTAAAAAATAAAAACAAAAAAAAAATAAAAAAAAAAGATATATAAACTCACAGTGGCCGGGGTGACAGGACCCAGGATATTATTGGGCAGTTTGGAAAGGGCCTGCGGGACACACAAACACATGTACTATGTACACATAAATTACATAGACCTTAGACTATATACAGGATGTAAGAACACCGTTGGACCCGTAAATTATGTAATATGAATCACTTTATTATTAACTTATACTTTAACTGCTAAATAAGCAGGGTATTCAAACCCAAAACAATTTTTTTCACATAATCCAATAACAGGTGACGTCATTTTATGAAGACGAATCAGTAAAAAGTTAAAAATTATTAAAATAGCTAAAATCCATAAAATCACGCCTTAAATCCGCGAATTCCCTAATTCGCCAGATTATAAGCAAATTAATAATAAATAACACGGTTGATATCGAACATAATTAAATCGTTTTCGGATCCAATAGAGTTTTAGTTACATCCTGTAAGATGAGACAGAAGGTGAAATATAGGTTAAGGTAAGACAGAGATTTTAAACATTTTTCTGTAAATAAGGAATTATAGCAGTCAAGTAAAGACAGATGTTTTAAACATTTTTCTGCCATCAAGGAATTTATAGAGGTCGGATAAAGACAGGGGTTTTAAAAAAATTTCTGCCAACAAGGAATATGCCTTTGACATATTATTTTCACCTTCGTCTAATCATAAATGAAATTAACTACACACATAGACGGACAAAACAATTTAGATCACAAACATTTTGCATAGGGCTGTTCTCTTACTAAAAGTTAACAACTGCCTTTTATTTTGAAAGTGAAGTTATATTAAGATTAAAGTCGGTTAAAAATTGCGAAGTTTTAAAATTCTATATCCTTACAAAGAAAGTATAAAAATATTAAATATGAATAAAAGTAGTAGACAGAATCTAAAAGTTTTTTTATTTTTGGAAATTCGTTTCAGACGTTACATTTTAAATTTATTTTGTACAGAAGTGTACTAGGTATTTGTCCACAGCGAGAATACAACCCACAAACCGTATAGGGCTAACCGCTGAACCAATCGGGTCAGTTAGAAAATCAATAGCCATGACTACCTAACCTATTGCTACTAAGAATTTGAGAATTACAATAAGTATTTACTTTAAAAATATTCAGACAAATTAAGAACTCCTCCTTTTTTAAAGTCGGTTAAAAAGACGACGCAATTGAACAAAATACTCAAGTAATTACTAACACAAAAACAAAGCTACAATAACATGCAAAAATACACCGATAAAACGTAAAATATCGATAAAAAACAATCATAATAAAAACACCTCCAAATTCTCCCATCAATTTTCAAACCTCGGTAATACCAGTTTACCATCACTTACCCTGCACATCCTGCCGATGACCTTCTTGGAAACCAGCTGGACATTAGCGGAGGCGAGAGCTACCGCTGTATCTGCCATTATCTCTATCATTGGCGAGCCTAGACCTAAAACAAAAGAGAAATTACAATCACACTAATATTATATAGGCAAAAGTTTGTGAGTGTGTTTGTTACCTCTTCACGCTTAAACGGCTGGACCAATTTTGATAAAATTTGGTATGGAGGTAGCTGACACCCTAGATTAACACATAGGCTTTTCATCCTTGAAAAAATGTAGCGGGCGACTCCGCCGGGCGCAGCTAGTATAATATAACATCACGCCTGTATTTCCTGAAGGGGTAGGCACATATAGTTCACCCACAGTTGCATTTCTGTTATATGTATTGTGTATACTATCATAACATATTAGTAAAAAGCTGTTATTTGGATGTTACAAACAGAAACTCCAATTTTATTATATGTGAGAAGATAAATTGAAGATTATTCTCGCTAGACAACCATTCGGACTGCTGCGTTAAGGGATGCGGGATCGATTCCCACAGGGATAAAATTTTGTTTGATCCACAGATGTTTTCCCCAAGTCTGTGTGTTTGTGTATGTAATATTTCATGTTTGTGTAACGCGATACAGGAGTAATGCCTAGTGTGGGGCGAATTATTGAAAAATACCAAAAAGACAGTCTAATGTCTCTAAATAATATTTTTATTCTTACCAGAATTGACACTTCTTTGTATGAAGCTATCCAGCACCATATCAATGAGTTCTGGCACATGGCCTATAGAGCCCCATATCTTGGCTTGCACCGAGGGGTACATCTCCGTCTCCTCGATGGTGAGGGTTATCAGCTTCTCCAGGATCTGAGCCACCTGCTTCTGGCGTCTGGACTCCTCTGAGGGCTTGCAGAACCTGAGAAATTAAAAAACGGGATCGTAGATGTGATTATGTCTTTAACCATTTGAGCTAAAAATAAAACCAGGAAGAAACAGAGAATTTACATCGTTTAAAGTTTGTGGAGGGAGCATTGTTAATCCCTCTCGCGCAAACCGCTTAATGTACAAATTCAGGCTGCATGCAAATACAGACCATTACGTCACCATAATATAGTGCCATCTCTGTCTCACAATAAATTTTGAAATGCTTATAACTTTGACATACATACATACATAAAGTCACGCCTATTTCCACGAGGGGTAGGCAGAGACCACGGATTTCCATTTGCTACGATCCTGACATACTTCTTTCGCCTCATTCACTCGCATCACATTCCTCATACACGCTCGTCGGTTAAGGGTAACTTTGACATCGTTTGCGCTATTTGGTTTAACATAACATCTCGCCTGTATTCCCCGAAGGGGTAGGCAGAGGTGCACATATAGTACACCCAAATTTCGCCAGTTATGTTTATAGGTCTCAATGTAATAGGAGCGAGCCTATTGCCATTAACCGGGCACAAATCCAGACTTGTGTTTACAGTTTCTATGATAATTTTTAGTCGTTTAACAAATTTACTTAAAAGATAATTGCAGTCGACGTCCTTTTTGACACTTACCTCACCAAGTTGGCTAGCCAGGGCGTCATGTACTCCAGACATAAATGCTTCAACTCTATCGTAGATCCACGGAAACCCTGACAAAACGGTGTCGTTATAAGTTATCTATTACATAACAAATGCTTAAGTAATCCTATCTGCAACATATATGATACAACTAAAGAATGACAATAGATGATGATAATAGCAATAAAATGAGTTTTTTTAATTTTATCATAATCAAAACCTATTTGTACGTTTATCAGTTTTTTTAGTAAAAAAATTTAACATAATAATAATGTTCTCTTGACCGAATTTCGGTCACGGCGGCCGATCTCCTCTGAGACTAGCTAACTACGCAGGAGATATTATAGTGCACAAGTATGCGCGCAAACACAGGTGCACTTCCTATGCCCTCACTCTCATAGTCCGATGGGACGAAAGACCGACACGAGCGGAGAGAGATCAGGCGCAGGACCAACAGCTTAACGTGCCTTCCGAAGCACGGAGGGGCCTCGACATGTTAAAACGGTCACCCATCACAAGACTGACCGCGGCGAGCACGGCTTAGCCTCGCAAATCAACTGATCTGCGCGGCAGCCACGTAGCTACGATAATTGACATACAACCAACCGAGTATAAAGATGTCCTCTTCGTCCCTTTTGTATTGATGTACCCTTTTCGTTACAATCTTTATAAGTTAGTATGTTAATTACTTTTGTAGTACTAACCTGTATGCACTCTTCTAGGAACTCAAGCGTGAGGTGCGGCTCGTTGTGCGCGAGTTTCTCGCTCACCGACTTGATGAAGATCGTGTTGTTGGACGGAATGCATAAGCCTGCGTACATCATATTGTAACTAACTTATTATAGTACGCGGTTGACTGGTAGATAATGCTTAATGGGAAGTCCGCCTTTGTATCAAAATGTATATAAAATAAGTAAGTCGCAGCCGGTCGCAGCTACACGCGACAGACGCGTGCGACCGACGCGACAATAACCATGTGACGCGTGCGACAGTCAGTCGTGCGTGAGTCGCAGACCTCGGAAGCAGCGTCATACCTTTTCATATGCGACTACTGTCGCATCGGTCGTGCGTCAGCTACGTGCGATCGATCGCGTGACGCTGCGACCGGCCGTAAGCTACAGAAGTGGATTCTTGTGTAAAAAATAATTTTCGTTTAAATTTAACAGGTTAGGTTAGCTGTTTTAAATGCTCATACATTTTATGATTTCTGACTATAACTCAAGTCCAGTGTTGGGCAAAATGTAATTAGCTACAAATTAACAATAAATATACAAAATATAACTGGTGACTTTATTTACTAATTAATTGAAATTACTCAATTACATATTTAATTTATTTAAAAGTTGATTAAATTCAATTGCATATACCTTCAATAACTATTAATTGAATTTGTAATTAAATTACAAAATAAATTATTTACACCTAACAGTGATCAAGTCTTACCGGACGTCTCCAGCAGCTGACCCTCGATCTTCAGATGGAAGGTGGCGGTGAGCGCGCACAGCTGGTTGTACGCCGCGGTCCGCAGGTTAGGGTCACAGGACCCCAGGTTCAGGAGCGCCATGTTTAATAAGGTACCCGGCACGTCTTTTGGGCGTATCTTTTGGTGCACTGTCACTGAATCCTGGAAGAATAAATCATATTAGAACCACTGGTTTTTAAGGTTATACGTAAATAATCGGTATTTTTACCTAGCCGCAAAATTTACTTACTTTTGATAAAAGTTTTTTTTTAATCGGTTCTTTTATAGATACTATCCCCCTTACTTATATTAATAATGACAATGTTGAATAATTGATTAAATTATACCTTTGGTGCCATTTTAGCATGTTGCCCATGCTAAGCTTGAATCTAAATTGATAAAGGAAATTTGAAAAATGATGGACACGAGCGGGATTCGAACCCGCGACCTTCGCCGCCGCCGATCCGTGGCGCTGCTCTAACCAACTGAGCCACCGGCACCGTGTCGCTGCTCGCATCCATCGAATTTCAAGTTCCCTTTTAGTATTTACGTCTTAAGGGTGACGTCAGGTATTATCTGTTGGAATCTATGATTATCAACTCAGTGTTATACCTTTACAGCTATAAATCACTGAAACGATAATACCAACCCAAATTTATATGACTTTTGGTGCCATTTTAGCATGTTGCCCAGGTCGCGGGTTCGAATCCCGCTCGTGTCCATCATTTTTCAAATTTCCTTTATCAATTTAAATTATACCTGTCAAAAACCTGTTTGCGTGTCAAAGAATAGAGACGAAAATAGACTTAAGCAGTGGTTAACTTAAAACACATTTCAGCATCGTTTACAATAAGAGGGGTAATCTTCAAATACTATTAAATGATATTGTAATGCTTTTTAAATTTTAAATCTTTGCGCACTGTAAATAAGAAACCTATATTAGCTGTCTTATTACTCTAAGAAATATACACAAAGATAAAATGCCTCTTCTCATCTTATCTCTTGGATATGTGATTTGCTGTACCAAAACTGTACAATATTGTTAATATCAGATTTTAATATAATTACACTACCTATAAAAAAATCTATAAATCCTATCGACAAAAGTTTTACTCACGATTGTTATGGTAAAATATATAATGCTACTATGCTTAAAATGTTACCATCTACATAACTGCATTCTACATAAAAAGGCCACTTACCGGCTGACTGAGCTCCCATCTATTTCTAATGTGTATGATGGACTGCACGATGTTGTCGCAGTCGTTGTGGATGAAGCTCAGCGGCGTGGACTCGTTGATGATCGACAGGGAGAACTGGTTGTCGTCTACGAGACACACCTGTGGATCAGAGGTGTGTATGAAGATACTATGTGAAAATTTAGAGTTTGCACTTTCCCCGAGGCAGAGATAACGGATTTCTATTTGCTACGATCCTGACATAGTAACTATCTAATCGAATCAGTAGGTAATCATTTTTTTTTTTCAATATAATGTTGTGTTTAGCATTAAGTACATTAATTTAGTTTATCAGTACCAGTGAGGACTTTTTAGAACAGCTTTTAATTTTATATACAACTACCAATTTATGTGTATAGCTTAAAAGTTTCAAATAAAATACTTCCCTCATTACACCCCTCATACATGCTCGTGTTTTGCTCGCAGAAATTTGATCGTATTTTGCTTATAGATGTTATTTGACACAGGTGTCATAATTTATAGTAAATGCTAATATGGAGAAGCGGTACGAATTTTGAAATAATTATTAAAAAAATTAAGTTTACGTTTCGATTACTATTATTTATTACTAGCTTGCGATCGGAACTTAGATCACTTGGAAATTGTTTAATAAGACTGAGTACTTACTGCAAAAATGTACATAAAATAAAGGTCCATTACCTTTATTTTATGTACATTTTTGCAGTTGCACAGGGTTTTGTGAAGGAATAATGGGGAGGCCATTGCCCAGCTGTGGGATATTGAACAGGCTATTTAAAAAAAAAGGTAACCTGAACAAAAAAAAAATTAAAGATATTTGTAGTAATCTTTATGCCTCACCTCATCGATTTCCGACGCATAATACACGTCATTGAGCAGCACCGGTAGCCCGAGGACCTTGGTCTTCTCCACCGAGGTTATCTGAAGAGCTGTCGGCCCCACCTGGAGACACACGACAGGAATATATGTATGTATCATCACCCCTGTATACTCTAATAGGGTAAAAAGAAGTTATTTTGAACCTTTATAGTTGATATGTATTAGGTCCCTTAACATTATGCGCGCAAACACAGGTGCACTCCCTATTCCCTCACTCTCATAGTCCGATGGGACTGTAAGACACGACTGGAGAGAGATCAGGCGCAGGACCAACCGAAGCACGGCGGGGTCACGACTTGTGAAAACGGTCACCCATTGCAAGACTGACCGCGAGCACGGCTTCACCTTGCAGATCGACTGATCTGCAAGGTAGCGACGTAGCTACGGGCCTAGACTAGAATATTCTTAACTACACTCCATTATGCAGGTCTCTCTTACCTTGATAGCAACTTTGGTGTCCTTATGTGACAGTTTGAGAGCGTTGTTGAACACCTTGAGGTCCTCTTCCAACGCGAGGGTCGCTCCAGGCAGCTTCTGTTGCTCCACATCCACATACTCGCTGAGCCGGCTGTGGTTGTCTACGAAGATCAACTTGCGGTTGCCCTGGAGATCGTTCGAATCACAAGATGTGTAGGTTCAGTGCTTTTGTTACTAGATGGCATTGTAATATAAATCGGAGAATAAACGAATACAGTTTACTATGTAGTATGCACGCGACTTATTTTATTGTTAGTTCAAAATTTGTAACTAGATGGCGTAAGTATTTTGTTGACGGGCTTATTTTTAACCCCCGACGCAAACAGAGGGGTGTTATGATTTTGACCACTATGTGTGTGTGTCTGTCTCTGGCACCATAGTTCCGAAACGGGTGAACTGATTTGGATGCGGTTTTGTTATTACACAGTTAGAGCTATTTCTATGTGTATAGTTGATTGGGCCCAAATCTGACCATATTAAAAATATACCTATTACATTAATAAATTTCTAAGTTGAAAATATGACTTTAAATCAGGCACCAATATATTCCTATAAACACTAGTTTTTAATCTAATTCCGTCTTGCAATGTTACAGTCACTGCGTTTGCTTACATTTATTAACAATAACTAACATAATATTAATTCGAAGGGATTCGAACCCCGCTACTACTACTTCAACTGCCGCCTAACCGCGCAGTCCTTACTAACCAAGCTACCGTGTCGCTGCTCGCACCCATCGAATTTCAATTTTCCTTTTAGTATATACATACATAAAGCACCCCTATTTCCACGAGGGGTCCCTTTTAGTATTTACGTCTTAAGGGTGACGTCAGGTATTATTTGTCTTCTAACTTCGTCTGAACTGCCATGTTACCTGACACTGAGTATCAAGTCTAAATCACACTAATATTATATAAAGGCGAAAGTTTGTGTATTTGTTACTTCTTAACGCTCAAACGACTGAACTAATTTTGATAAAATTTTGTATGAAGGTAGCTGACACCCTAAATTAACACATAGGCTACTGTTTATCCCGAAAAATATAGTGGTTAATACCTCAGGCGCAGCTAGTCACATCACACTATTATTATAATGGCAAAAGTTTGTGAGCTGGACAAATTTTGCTAAAATTTTGAATAGAGGTAGCTGACAAACTGGATTAACGCGTAGGCAACTTTTTAACCTGAAAAATTTAGGTAGCACCGCGGGGCGCAGCTAGTTATACATATATAAATTGACTTACTCTCAGTGGCGCTAGTATCGCCTCGTGAAACTTGGTGTACTCGCGCACCCAGCTCGTGCAATTATATATGTAACACGCATGTATGTTTATGTACGCCACTTCAGGGAGAACTGTGAACCATTTCTGGAGGAAATCCGTTCTGTAATTAAAATGTTATTAACATGTGCAGAATGTATGGTTTGAGGCTGAGGTTACAGATATAACTCACATTTTTGATTTTAGACTGTTTTATATAGATTTTATTAATGTCTTGTTTAATTTTGGGATACTTAATATGTTTACTTTTTTGTGTGTCAGTCTTTTATAAATTTTCAAGGGCAAATTAAGTTATACGTCCACGTTGAAGCGTTCACGAAATAATACAATAATGAATAATTGATCTGCCCTTTTTGGTAAGACGGATAAAATTAATAGAAGACAATTTATTTTTCGGTAAGTTATAGTTTATGCACAAAAATTAGATGGCTAGCTTCCACAACAAATGTGGAAGCTAGTTTATATTGTATAGGTATATTTTGTAAATAAAAAGGAAAAATGTGAGTTATGTCACGCTCAGACAAAAGGACCATCTCTACCGTGTCTTGTGACCCGCGTATAGATGATCCTTTAACAGCCTCAAATAACCATTAACCAGTGGATCATTATAACTGTTAGAAAGAAGATTAAGTACTGTTTCATAGTCCAAAGCAAACGTTATTATTTCTGTACGAGCAATGAATTAATACTTCGCTTAATGTGTAGACTATTCTTTGTAAGCATGTTATTTATTAATCAGATTACAATAATCACAATCAAACATAGATGTCACTCAAAACGGTTGAAATCAATGATATGTCAAAAAGTATATATACGTCATAAGCTAACAAAATGAACGAGAAAAGTGTTCCGAACTCGAGTCCGAACTGCATTAGTTTTATCTTAAATCCGACAACAAATGTACTACCCAAGACCTCAATTGTCCACTTTTCGCGTCTTCAAAATGAGCGTGCTAGTAACATATCTGTACTTTTTTAAATATCATTGGTTGAAATGGTTTATCTGCAGGTAATAACCAGTCACATAAAAAAGTTTAAGTTTAGTTTAGCTTATCTGCTATATGCTTAGTTTTACAATAAATCTTTATTTTGATTCTTCGCTCTTTGCTGTTGATCCCTGGCCTCAAACACCTTGCCAAATGATGATCATAGCTCCTCAAATTATAAAGTGTACTTTGGACTATAAAACGTATATCCATGCACCCACAAGCAAGACTAAGCTATATCAGTGCCCCTCCCCTTCCAATGTCCCCCCTTAGATAAGTCGACAATCGATTTTCCTTGAGTAAGGTTTAGCCAACTGCTGGCACAAAATGTTGGGTTCAGCCGACTATTTTCGTCAAAGTCGTGTCCTTGAACGATTCTGACGCCAATGATAAAATTACCAAATCGTTTTCTGTTTTACTTAATTAAATATTATTTTGTTAACCAACTCAGTCTAATGTTTAATTTTCTATTTCTCTATTTATTATTATAACTATTTTCTCTACATTTAGCTCTTTTAGGAAAACCCACGAATAAGGTCAAATATTAAGTAAGATAGCCCTGAGCTGTAAATTCTCTGGTTACACATATCTAGTATATTATAAATTTAGATTTTACAGGGATGTCCCTGACAGGCGTTGCACAGGAAACCTGGGACCAGTTTTTTTTCTGGCGTTGCACAGGAACACCTGTCACCCGTGTCACCTCTGGCCCGGGACCTCTTTTTTTTTTAATAGTACTTTTTTGTGTTGGTTTTAGTGGGTTTCAAATACCACATAGATGCCTCATAAAAATGGCTACCAAAATCTTTTGATTATATCCAAACGAAGATCAAGACCGACCATTATCCTTTGCATCTATTAAACACGAACTATGCAGTCAGGTTGTCAATCTATCTAAAGGGGGCAGACCAGTTGCCTTACAAGCCAAGCAGTGCTGTAACTATAGCAGTGCCAGCGGTGCCCAAGCACAGGACGCTGACCCTAGAAGGGCGCAGAAAGGACCAGAGACAATAAAAAAGGGCACTGTTAAAGAAGCTGGCACCGGGCACATAGAAGGCTAGTTACGGCACTGGAGCCAAGCCACTGGTCTGTGACTTGGGAGCCGCATCAACAGCGGCACCCAAGCTCCCTACCTCATCGCTCATTCACATTAGTCGATATATTACAACTGAAAGCATTAACGCGTTTACGTCTAAACTTAACCGATTTTTGCATCCCTAAATTTAGTTGCACTTAAAACTTAGAACTTTATTTGCATACTTTACAGTTTTTATAGTAATTAGTATTAAGTATGGACCCAGCTGCGCAGGCGCATAGTTGTAAAAATGCCATTAATTATTTGGAAATCAATAATAGATGCGTATTACTATTGTATCTTCAAAGTTAACGGAGCCATCATTTTTTAAATTTGATTTAAAGACTGGGAATACGTGTCAATTTAGTTTTCAAAGTTGTGAAAGCTAAATTTTGTATAATAAGGGCTATAGTCGGCTAAATTTAGCAGTACCCGCGCTACTACTTTTAGTTATAACAGATACTTAACGACTCTGTAACACCATGAGATTCTAGTCACTTATTTAGCTTTAGGTACATATGACGATCTTATTAGCGCAGTGGCTAAGCGATTGGATTGCTGCGCTAAGGGTTGCGGGTTCGTTTCTCGCACGGGACAAACATTTGTGTGTTCCGCAGATGTTTGAAGAAGGCTTTATTAACATGCCTGTCTGTACGTGAAGAAGATCGTTCGAGACCCGACCTTATTATTGAATTAATGCCTATTCAGTAGTTACTACGAGAAGCGAAAAAAACTAAGATTGTATTTTTAAATTCATGCTAATTTAGATGCGAAATATTGAAAATATTTGTTTTACTTGCATTCGGGGTCTACAGAAGTCGTTAGGAGACCTACTTTAGCAAAGAAAAGAGGAATTTATATAGAAAGTAACAAAATAAATAGGACAAAAGAAAACATAAGGAAATAAACAACACAGAATAGATAACAAAAATCAAATGATCGGCATGTATCGTAATTAAAAATACGGTTTCCACCAGTCTGTGTAGTTTCGAATGTTTGTCATTTTTTAACCGATTTCAAAAAGGGGGAGGTTCTATGTTCGTCTGTATGCATTTTTTTTTGTATGTTCGACAATTTCTCCGTCAATTGTGGACCGATTATGAATTTTTTTATATGACTTTTGGTGTCATTTTAGCATGTTGCCCATGCTAAGCTTGAATCTAAATTGATAAAGGAAATATAAAAAATGATAGACACGAGCAGGACTTGAACCTGCAACCGTCGCCGTACCGTGGCGCTGCTTTAACCAACTGAGCTTTCCCTTTTCCGTTACTATAACTTTATGAGCGTTTACCATTTTAATTACCAGCTGTATTGGGGACAACCCGTCTGGTTTCAGACTTCAGACACCCTCATTCAGAAGCTGGTGATTTCGGACAATTTTCATCATAAGAATGCAGAAAAATAAGGGAAGTCAAGTGTACATAAGAAGACCTTAATAAAACCAAAGATGGGACCTTTTAAATATAAAATCGAAAAAAAATAGACCTCACAAAACTAAAAATCGATAGATAAATAGTAATTAATAATATTACTGAAACTAAAGGACTACTACAATCGACTAATGTAAACGAGCCTAGCCTACAAACGTATGATCATCACCTGAACCTGTTGTCAGAGTTGGTGTGCGTGAAGTCCACGATCAGCTCGAAGGGCTGCTGGCAGAACGGCTTCAGGGTCAAGATCACGTGGTAGATCAGCAGGTCTGCGTTCACCTCGCCGATCCTGGCAAAAAATATAAACTTACAAGCTGCGTGCCGTGTGGTAACCGGAATTGACCACTCCCTTTCCTTCCATGGGTGTCGTAAGAGGCGACTAAGGGAAAAGACCAGAAGATGGGCAGCAGCGTCATCTGTAACTTGCTCCACCAACACTGCGATCCCTAAGCCGCTTGCCAAGTGGGGATTATGGCACCCCCTCTCCCCATTTAAGGGGAAGGTTTTTGTCCAGCAGTGGAGCAGTGGACGTCTTCCGGGTGATGATGATGATAAAGCTGCGCCCCGCGATACCCGCTACATTTTTTCGGGCTAAAAAGTAGTCTAATCCAGAGTGTCCTGGCTGGCAGTGTCCAGCTACCTCCATACCAAATATTATCAAAATTAGTTAGTAACAGACAGACACAGTTACTTTCACATTTATAATATTATCTTAGTATGGATAGCACAACATGGCGAAATGGTATTTTTGTTTCTTTTTCTTTTATAAAACGTCGCCCTACACTCGGAATTTCTCCTGTATCGTGGGTGCGTTTCACAAACATGTAATATCACATACACAAACATCCAGATGCGGGACAAACATCTGCGGATCGCAAAAAAATTTGTCCCTCACGGGAATCGAACCCGCAACCCTTAGCGCAGCAGTCCAATCGCTTAGCCACTGCGCCAATTGGGTAGTCAAAATTGGTATTTTATGTATATACTAGATGTGCCCGCGACTCCGTCCGCGTGGAAATTCGGAAACAGCAAAAGTATTTTTAAATTGTTTTTAATATATTAGCATTAGCTAAGATTGAGCGAATTCGATTTAGTAGTTTTTACGCCATGCCGTACTATTTTATTACATGTATAGCTGTTGCCCGCGACTTCGTCCGCGTGTATTTCGGATAAAACACCAGTAGTAAATTGAACTTTTAACAGAAAAAAATACCTACCAGGCAGGCTTTTTAAGTAGGTTAAAAATCTTTAAACCACTTATTTAACTAAGAATACTTTCCGGTATTTAAAAAAAAACCGCAAAAATTGAACGGTAATTACGGAAGTTACAGAAAGTCTATTGAAAATAATATATAACTGAAGAAGAGAACATAAATAAATCCGTTTTGTGCGTTTCTGAGTTCCTGTACATTGAAACTACTGTAGAAAAAAAAATGCCAAGGATAAAAGACAACCGTGACGACCTGATTGGCGCAGTGACTAAGCGATTGGTTGTGGGTTCGATTCCCGCAAAAAAAGTGTGATCCGTAGATGTTTGTCCCGAGTCTGGGTGTTTGTGTAAGTGAAATTTCAAGTTTGTGAAACGCACCCACGATACAGGAGAAATTCCTAGTGTGGGGCGACGTTTTAGAAACCTATACAATACAACCCATTTCTATTATTTTGGATATTTTGTCTGTTTGTCGGTTTATTCGTAATTAAGTTAAAATAGGGAATCATTGCAGTTGACTCTTATAAAAATTATTGTTATAAAACATACGACAACGACACGCTTGTATTCCGCGAAGGCGTAGGCAGAGGTGCACATATTGTACCTACTCCCACAATTTCGCTAGGTTTGGTGTAGATCCCAATGTATCAGTATCTCAACAGACAAAATTTATAGAGAACTCGTGACCTAAGAGTAAGCGTCGTACGATTGTGTGTGCGTGTAAGAAGCAGCTAAGTATTCGTAAGATTAAAGGCTACTTCAAGACTGCGTGAGTAAATGTGTTACTTGCTGCGAGAATTACAATTGTCTATGACGTAATGAGAAAAAATATATATCTATACATATAATAAAATCGTAAACGACCCGTGTCTGTACATTCAATTTTAAAAAAGAAAAACCATTTATGCCGCCGTACCCATACTGGCGCGGCGAGATTTGGAAGTTTTATTCCATCTATATCTTATATACCGATTTCTTTTTTTTTTTTTATAAAATAGATATTAAAGTGTACTTTTTGAATATTGGAGTTTGATAACGATATATCTATGTGAAATACAATATATTTATATATTTTATTAATACACTTGAAGAAGTGCCTAACGATTAAACACGTTATTGTGGCTAATTTATAAAAGATAGATATATACTATTCAGGACTTTTTTGTAGATCTTTTAGAGACCATCATTTTTGTAATACATACTTTTGGTGTATGATCGACGTATGCGAGGATAACAGCTCGAAAGCGCATTTTCATCCGACTTGCTTCAAATTTATCGTTACTGCTCAGCTCCTATGTGTTTTAGCGTTATGTTATATAGCCTATAACCTGCCCAGGCATATGGACTACAATCGTACCAAGTTTGGTTAAAATCCCTTCAGTAGTTTTTGACCCATGTGTGCACATACAGACAGACAGACAGACAGACAGACAGACAGACAGACCGACAAAAAATTTACTAATTGCATTTTTGGCATCAGTATCGATCACCAGTTATCCTCCAATAATAATTTTGAAAATATATTCAATGTACAGAATTGACCTCTCTACAGTTTTATTATAAGTATAGATATAGATTTTAAAACTTACTTGTATCTCCTAGCTATGAAGTAAAACACCGGGTTCCCAAGTTTACTGGTCCCCGCTTGGTAGAAGATGTTCAGACTCTTGATACTCTTAAATTCTTCCTTCTTATGCATGTTGTGCTTCACGATGAACTCCTCGAAGTTGGTCGAGGATATGTCTATGGATGACCAGCGCGCGTACGATGAGAACAGCAGGCTCGATGTACTGGAAGAGAAACTGAAGTATCGTTATTTTTATGTTCGTTAGCACTACGGGAAAGTTAAAAAAAAAAAAAAAAAAAATTTTTTTTTCGATTTGAACGCATGCCAGTACACCAGCCCCCTTAGACAAGTGGCAAAACGCTTGACGAATAGAAATCGAATAGAATGATAAAGGACTGACATCTGTCATAGATTACATAGTCGAAACATGATGTCATCCCCATACATTTATCATTCTATTCGTCAAGCGTTTTGCCATATGTCTAAGGGGGCTGGCCGGAGCTGGCACAGAAAAAGAGGAATTGGAAGCTCCAGGGAGAGGCCTTTGTCCAACAGTGGGGACTAAATAGGTTATTAACAATATAATATTATTTTAAAGGTATATATTTTGAAATCTGAAAAATATTTAGACTAAATGGATTAATAACATTTTGTCATTTTTTGTCATACTTAGTTTTTTTCAGTTTTTATATGAATTCTATTTTTTTTTTTAAACATGGCGTATATACGATCTTTGTAGATATACTATAATCTCATAAGTGTTAATTATAAATACTTACGATTCTATCGGCTTGTGTTCCGGTGGTCCCAAGTACGCGAGAAGTGTTGCCATCTGTAAATAAATACATGTAAATGTAGGTAACATTTATTAACTATCGTTTTAGGTAATATTTAAATATTACAGTCAAAACCAGTTACACTACTTAGAGACATGTGAAACCGACGTATACTGGACTTCATACATTAAAAAAAGTGGTACTATGGCATGTCGTAACAGGGTTTAAGTGAGCTAATTGGCATAGTTTTAACGTGCCACTTTTGGAGCACATATATCGAATCGCGTTTCGAATTGGATAAGAAATCGCAAGACTTTTGACAACCCTGATAATTCTTTGACGAATCAAACACGAAAGTTTGTACCAATGGTGAGGCGTTAGCCAAAAAAGAAAAAACACCACGTGTATCAGTGTTGCATTGAAAATCTATAGTTTTTTTGCTTCCTTGAAAAGTTGCGTATTTTGACTAACGCGGTATTAGAATTTAAGCGACGGAATCTACCTTTTTTCCTTATAATATTTTTGGCTTCCTACCTTGTCGAAGGGCCTCCTGCCCACGGCCTTGTGGTCGCGGCTGCAGGACAGGTAGTCCCCGATCCTCTCCTGGTGGTTCCACAGCAGCCGGTGCAGCGCCACCACGTTCGCGTCGCTGATGAACGACAGGTTGTGCGAGGTCTGGTCTATTGACTCGCAGTCTGACGCTATCTGGATGAAGAACCTGCGTGTGGAAGGGAATAAAAATACTAAACGCAATTATGAAGGAATATGCGTCACTTCCGCGTAAAACGGCTATCGCTAAGATAATGCTGTGCTCATGCACGGAGGAGCTTAAACACAGCGCGGGTTTTCAGCGAAAGCCGGTGATGACATAACGCCTATCGATGCGGCGCACAAGTAAAAAAAATACATAATTAATATAAATACAATATTATAAGTAGGCATTACAGTAAAACAAGTTTTTGACTAAATTGCGTCTCGACGCGTACGCATGTTAACCTTAAATTTAAGTCCAGATGTTACTCACTTGCGTCCAGCCTCAAAATGCGCCCTCAAGAAGTGGTTGAACGGCAACATGTGCTGTTCTTTAGAGAACTCCACGTGGTTGGCGATGTTCTGCAGGATCTTGGACATCAGCATCAGTCCTCTCTTCACGTGGGGAGGCACGGGCCGGCTGACTATTCCCATCTCTTGGGGAGACACTGTGGATTACAGGTTATATAGAAATAATTGTTCTAAAAGTTGGGTTATACGAAATGATATAAAAAAGTACAGATATGTCACTAGCGCGCTCATTTTAAAGACTCAATAATGTACCCATTGGGTCATTTTGTCTAGCAGTGGCTGGCTAGCCTAAGTAACATTTGACATGCGCGCGCAAGTGTCAAACACATGTTTATTCTTTTACTCTTATTGTCATAGTTACAATATCTCCTACTGAAGAAACCTAATAACTCCCGACCCGTGAATCGAACGCATGACCGCTTTGCAGTCGTGGTTTGCGATCGCTAGACTGTAGATGAAGTAGTTAGTCTAAATGTCCGATACACTCGCTCTAGGTTAGGAGGTCCTATCGTGGTTAGGACGGTAAAATAAAATATTGTGCTTGTTTTTATATTTAAATTCTGTACCGACTAACATAGTTTATAAACTCCTGTTTTTACAAACCTTGATAATGGATCATGTTATCTGATTAATAAATAAATCACCCTAATATTATAAAAGCAAAAGTTTGTGAGTGTGTTTGTTACCACTCCGCGCTCAAACGGCTGAACCATTTTTGCTAAAATTTGGTATGGAGGAGCTGACACCCTGGATTAACACATAGGGGGGCGCAACTAGTAAAAAATCGTCATAGATTTATGTTATAGAGAAGAATTTTGGAAGCTCTTGTTTTTTGTCATGATTTCGACTAATTTTCCCCCACTGTGCGACAACTAGTATTGATAAACTTACCTATAGCTGGGTTAATAAACCTCAGGAAGAGAACAGTCCCAACTGCGCCGACACTCGTTTGTGGAAACTGCGCGAACCGCTTGCTCAGCACCTGAACACATTATACTTATTAACACGTCGAAATCCCGCGGCGGTTCATCATTACGGAGCCTAGACCATCTACACAGGGAAATTACAGTACCCAAGACGATGCAAGTACAGTGGAAATTGCAATGTTTTCTTTGTTTTTTTACGCGTTTGGAAAGCTTCCCCGCGAGATAGAAATTTTAAGGAATCCCTAATGTTCTGACATATTTACGAGACACAGACTCGAAAAAGATGTCTACTCATATCTTCACTTGAGATCAGAATCATTAAGATGTGCCGATTAGCAGATAGATGTGCTGCTGGGTAGTTTGTTGCGCCGTTTCTTCTACCCAGCTATAGCACTAGGAAGCGGTGACGGGCGGGTTCAAAAATTACTTTTTTTGAAGCCATTTTAAATAAATGATTTTTATCTTTATCTTATCTTATTATTCGACCACTATCGTAGTCAGCGACTATATTTGTCAAAGAGCGCCGACTATCCCGCTTGTATGTATTTCTCAATAAAATGTATGTAGGGGGAATTAAATTAAATAAAAACCTTGATTGGTTACACTTGACATTGTGCAAAAAATTGTTTTGGAATACACAACATTTTATTCTGGTAAACACTGATAGCCGAGTGGTATGACCGTTGGACTGCCAAGTCAAAGGTCGCAAGTTCAAATCCCGGCACGCACCAATGTCTTTTCGAATTCATGTGCGCACTAAAAATTAGTTATCAGTTGCTAAAAACGGTGAAGGAAAACATCGTGAGGAAACCGGCACACCTGAGAGATTTATCAACGGTGTGTAAAGCCATGTCAGAGGCCTACAGACGGTTTAAACTCTGACACCAGGTTTTTCATCAACCATACGATAAGAAGAAGATTCTGGTAAATATTGTTTTTAATTTGTGTTAATTTTAAGTTGTAAATAATTGTCAAATATGCCTAATGTACATACGTTATATTCATATAGCGTGTAAGGTATACTTATAATCAACTTAATTAAAGTAAGAAGCTAGTAAAGAACAATATAAATTTCCTCACCTGGTACAAACAATGACACATGCTTCGCAGTTGCGGCGGGAACTTCTCGGCGGAGTTCACTATGCGGTCGAATACCTCCTTCGTTAGTTCTATCAGGTTGGACCTGTTCATCTCTATATCCTGGCTTGGGTCTAGCCTGGGATGAGAAAACATAAGCGTTAGGGAAAGGAATAGAATTATAACAGCACGTTATATCTTCGATGATAGTGCAAATCTGCGTAACTAACAGTGAATGATACCGCGGAAAAACAAAAGTAGAACATTTGTGATTAAGGGATTTGAGACAAAAGGGCTCAGCGACGATATCTCCAACCTTATATCTCCCGATGGGGTTCATCATGTGTTAAAATTTTTAAATAAAACATTCCTCCATAGGGATTTCTCCTGTATCGTGAGTGCGTTTCACAAATGTGTAATATCACATACACAATCACCCAGACTCGAGACAAACGTTTGCGGATCGCACATTTTTTGTCCCGTACGGGAATCGAACCCGCAACCTTTAGCGCAGCTGTCCAATCGCTCAGACATCGGTTAATTAAGTTACCCCCTCCCGAGGTAAACCTTATCTATGTATAGGGTCTTCAAAAGGATTATCGTATACACTATTATTCTTTGTTTCATTAAGAGCCCGCTTCACCATCGACAAGTAAAGTGTCAAGTAGACTAACCGCCACTTAAAGTCA
This sequence comes from Abrostola tripartita, assembly GCA_905340225.1. Lineage (NCBI taxonomy): Eukaryota > Metazoa > Arthropoda > Insecta > Lepidoptera > Noctuidae > Abrostola > Abrostola tripartita. The sequence continues at coordinate 2,560,906 of HG996515.1, forward strand.
CCCGTAACTACTCATACGAATTCCACAACATCTAAGTTGCATTAATCAGGGGATAAACTGGCCTGTGACTAAGATACGATAGAAGATACTCGTAAGTAACTATTCAACACTTTATTTGTAGATGGTGAAACAGGCGCTTAATTTTTTCACTATACCTGGCGGGATCCACTTCGAAGCTGACATCGTTACGGTTATCGGACTGGTCGAGGAGTGAGGAGACCAGCGGTTCCAGAAGGTTCTGCAGGTACCCATAGCCGTAGATCTTGAAGCAGAACGCCATGATCTTGCTGCCGAGGGAGTTGCCTCGGAAGAGGGTCTGCATGCAGTCGGAGACCTGGAGAAGATACGATGAGATATATTTCGTCACATCATGACACCTGTATTCCCCGAAAGGGTAGGTAGAGGTGAGTATTACACTACCACAAGATAAGGCACACAGCTTTTTATTAAATGCATATATTATATCTGCCTGTTTGTTCCGGCTAGTCTCCGAAACTGCTGAACTGATTTTGACAGGAATTTCATTGTCAGATAGATGATGTTATAAGCTCGCCTCTGTAATTCAAATTTCGTATTGTATTTATAATTGTATTTTTTAGGTGTACCATAAAGAATTAAGAGTAACTAAGGCTAGTTTTAATTTGAAAATATTTCGGGTTCCGTGGGAAAAAAAGAAAATCCCGGGCAAAGTGGTCACAGCTAGTTTATATGCCTCACCTCCACTTCCCTATAGAAGATGTTCCACAGCAGCGGCGCCAGCAGGTGCTTGGCATCGAACAGCGTCACGAACACCCGCGCCAGCTCGTCCATCTGAGACGTGCTGACCACGTTGGCTAGAGCCATTGCTATTGGCAGCTCGCCCTGGCAAAGCAAACGTACAAATATAATATTAATTTTCAACGACCTGATTAGCGCAGGTGTCGTTCATTGTGGCGTTCTAAGGGGGAGGCCTTTGTTCAACAGTGGGCGTTATAAGTGGACGTCTTCCGGCTGATGATGATGATTAGCGCAGTGGCTGATAATATCTTGGGACAACTCACACACGATCATCTAATCCCAAACTAGGCAGAGCCTGTATTATGAAAACCAGACAATAGATAAACATACTTAAATATTTCTAAATACATACTTGGTTTAGTGGTTAGTGGCCCTGACTGCTAAACCGGAGGTCGTGGGTTCGATTCCCACCCAGGACAAATTTTTGTGTGATGAGCATAATGATTTGTTCTGTGTCTGGGTGTAATTTATCTATATTAAGTATGTATTTAAAAATATTTAAGTATGTTTATCAGTTGTCCGGTTGCCATAATACAGGCTCTGCCTAGTTTGGGATCAGATGACCGTGTGTGAGTGGTCCCAAGATATTATTATTATAATATAGATAAATATCACCCAGACACAGAACAAATAAGCGAATGGTCTGCTGCGCGAAGGGTTGTGTGATCCGCAGACATTTGTCCCGAGACTGGGTGTTTGTGTATGTGTTATTTCATGTTTGTGAAACGCACCCACGACACAGGAGAAATTTCTAATGTGGGTTTTTTTTTAGGATTGACTTATGACTGTTCCTTCGTACCCTCACCTTATCAGAGATCATGGTGACGAGCTGCACCAGCTGCTCGAACCTGTCTGCGAGCACTGTCTCCGCCAGGGTGTCGAACTCTGTACCTTGCTGCAGGATCTTGGTGAGGACTTCCATAAAGGCCGCGCGGGTCTGCAGGTCGCGATGGTAGCCTAGGTCTGGAAACAGACGGGTATGTTCACACCGATGAAGGAAGTAAATAGAGGTAAGGTGAGCTAATTAGCACTGGATATAAACCTTAGCCCTTTATTTATAAACGAGGATCATACCGGCAGTAATTAAACCGCGTATTAAGTCTGTTGACATCTCTATTCTCTGGTATGCAATTAACGATAATGACAGGTATAATTTAATCCTTGGTTTAATCGGTCCTGCCATTTCGGAGATTAGCCGGTACAAACAGACAGACAAACAATTTTTAAATTGCATTTTTGTTACGTGTATCGTGTATACTATCATATGCATTGAGAAAAAAGTTATTTTGATGTTACAAACAGACATTCCAATGTCATGAATATGTACTGATCTATGTATGTATATCTATCTACTTACCGATACTGTGCATGAGCCCCGAGTCGATGTTCGCGCTGAGCAGGTTGGACATGGCCTGGATGGTCGCGTTGCGGAGCGTCTCCAGCCGCCCCGGACCCTCGGCCATCTCCACCTCGTTGCAGTCGTTCAGCAGGTTCATGAACAGGGTGAAGTATCTGTGGAGATTAGGACATTATGACAAAACTTCATCTTCTTCTTATCGTATGGTTGATGAACAACCTGGTGTCAGAGTTAAACAGCCTGTAGGCCTCTGACATGGCTTTACACACCGTTGAAAACTTCCTCAGGTGTGCCGGTTTCCTCACCATGTTTTCCTTTACCATTTTAGCAACTGATTAGTAATTTATAATACGCAAATGAATTCGGCACTTCTGACTTTTTGATTTAGCTGTTCAACGGTCATACCATAGGGCTATCAGTGACGATAAACGATAACAGTCGATATCGATAAAGACTTACTTCAGGAACAGCTGACTCTTGGCCTCCATGAGGTCACCCCTGTCCGACTCCTCAGGCTGCAGCGGTAGCCCCTTCAGCAGCGAGGCCACGGCCTCCATGCAGGCCTGGTCCAGCTCCCGGCAGCAGACCAGGTATCTGACGATGGAGACAGTGTAACTAAACATGAATAATATCCTTGTACCAAAATGAATTATGTGAATTTATATGATTATCATTGTTAACAAGCTATTATTTTATTTAATTAGCCCGCGGCTTAGCTCCCGTTAATTTAGATTGTTGGTTAGTATTATATAGATAGCTTTTGCCCGCGACTTCACCCGCGTTAACCCCTGTTTAAACCACATATAGGGTTGAATTAAAAAAAATAGCCTATGTCCGTTGTCCGGTCTTAAACTTTCTACATGCCACATTTCATCAAAATCTGTCCAGCGGTTTAGTCGTAAAGGTGTAACAGACAGAATTACTAAATAAATAAATTACTTGGAATGGAATAATGGAAGTATGGATTTCATAACAGCTCCCCTAGAGAAGTGACAACGCGTGACGAATAGAATGAAAAATATATGGGTTTGACATATGCCATCCATAACATAGTCGAAACATGGTGTCATCCCCATACATTTATCATTCTATTCGTCAAGCCTTTTGCCACTTGTATAGAGGGGCTAAACATAATACGCCTATGCTGTAGGCAGAAGTGTATAGTACACCCACATTTCGCCAGTTATGTTGTAAGTCCCAATGTAATAAGGGGCGAGCCTATTGCCATCAACCGGGTACAAATCCAGTCTCCGTGCTGCTACTGAAAATAACCTAATGTAAAGTTACCTGGAAATAGTTGATGCGTCTGTCCTCATCGGCGGAGCTATCTGATGACTGGTACCGAGCACCCAGTCTGTGACGTACTCCACCATCTTGTTGCGGAATTTCATCTCCTGGAGGAAACGGGATGAAAAACAGAAAATTATTTAATCAAAACTAGCTGCGTCCTACGTTGTTACCCGCTACATTTTTTCGGGATAAAAAGTAGTCTGTGTTTATCCAGGGTGTCGGCTACCTTCATACCAAAATTTATCTTAACCGGTCCAGCCGTTTGAGCGTGAAGAGGTAACAAACATACAAACACACTCACAAACTCTCGCCTTTATAATATTTAGTCGTGAAGGTGTAACAGACAGAAAGAGTTACCTTCACATTTATAATATTAGTATAGCAATGGAACGCAGCATCCTAGGATTCCGACTTACGGACCGAATCCGTAACACAAAGCTGCGCTCCAAAACACGAATCGCCGATGTTACCAAAAAAGCTGCCAAGCTTAAATGGGACTGGGCCGGACACATCTGCCGCATGACCAACAACTTATGGGCAAAAAATTGCACCGACTGGGTCCCACAAAATATACGAAGTCATCGCGGCAGACCCAGACGACGGTGGCATGACGAGCTGCTTGCCTACAGGAGAGACTGGTCCACTTTAGCACACGACCGAGTAAAGTGGAAGAGTGAAAGGGAGGCCTTTGCCCTGCAGTGGGACAACACAGGCTGAGAAAAAAAAATATTAGTATGGATTATAATGATCCTATATATAAAAATGAATCCCTGTTTCCCTTTATCACGCCATAACTTGAGAACGGCTAGACCGATTTGTCTAATTTTGGTTTTAAAATATTTGTGGTTGTGTTATAAGTCCAGGGAAGGTTTAAAAGGCGAGAAGGCGGTACAAAGTTCTCCGGATCAACTAGTAACAAATAATGAAATATAACGAACCTGTCTAAATGCGAGGTCATCCCTCCTTCTCATCATGGCCTCCACCACTTGGCAGAGCTTCGTCTTGATATGAACCGATAACACTGTCATGTCTAGGTGTCGCACGTACCTGATTTAAATTAAAACTACGATTAAAACACCATTCATAGGATAGGCATGATAACTATATTATATCATACTCGTCTTAGGAATTGTATTATGTAATTAGGTTTATAAATAATCAATTTTTCTTCTCAGAGATAGACAGAGTTACTATCACATTTATAATATTACAATGGATATGGAATTCTAAGATATTTTTTTAGTCATTGTGCCTGTTATGCAATGAGGAATCTTACAATGTCTTCACTAACCTGACAATGGATAGCATGAGGGTCTCAATGGAAGTGGTGCTCAGATGTTCGTTAGGCTGGCCGCTCTTCTTGATGTCCAAGATACTCTTCATTATGAAGATCGTGTGCTCCACGAATTGGGTGTTTATGTCTGTTAACATCACCTGAAGAATATATTATTAACTATTAAATTCCAAGTTAAAATAATGTTAAAAAGAAGAAAGAAAATAATTTTACTGTCACACACAACACAGAAAAAACCAATGATAAGTCAAAAAGTATAGATACGTCATACGCTAAAAAAATGAACGAGAAAAGTGTTCCGAACTCTGAGTCTGAACTGCACTAGTCTTATGTCAAATCGAACAACAATTGTACTACCAAGCCTGCAATAATTGTCCCCTTTTCGAGACTTCAAAATGAGGGCGCTAGTAACATATCTTTATCTTTTTGAATTATCATTGGGGAGAAAAAATAACATTAGTTATAACTAATAAAGCTTCCTTAGCTATATCAACAAGTAACAAAATTTGCATGATGCGGCGAGATGTGTGACAACGGGGCCACTTAGCATCGTGCTGGTTTTCAGTGGGTAGCCCATGTTGACGACTGAATGACTAGGTTAGTCCTTTTTTATAATTTTTTTTTTTTTTTTATGTCTTTTGGAAAAGTAGCTATGACCGCACTACAAATTCGGTCGTGCATTTAACGTAGGCTTTATTCCTTTGGGTTAAGGCTTAAATTTCCCTACACTAAAGATTGTATTCACTTAGTATGAATTAGAAGTCTCGTGTAAAATTATTCATCATGTTTTTATTATGACGGAATTCGATTCAGAAGCCTTCTGGATCAACTTTCAGTCTTACGTTAATCCTGTTTAAATGTAAAATACGACCTCTATAATATAAAAATGGATAATATTGATTTATATTTTATTTTCTAATAGCATTCTACAAATCAGTTTTGCCCGAAGGTTGTTTACCTGTTGTTGCTGGTCAAAGAACTTATCAATGATGGCCTTAATCTGGTCGAAGAGTATCGGGTACAGCGCGGGCGACATCTCGTGGCCGACTAGCTCCTTGACGTGCGTCTGTATCTGCTGGCCGAAGCGCTCGTTACTGCACAGCAGAAGCCGCAGCAGCTGGCCTATGAATCTTAGGAGAGAGGAGAATAGAGGAGGGATGAGAGAGATCAGATAGGCTAAAATTTGCTAAAAAAAAATTAAAAAGAAAACTTAAAAAAAAACAACTGAACTCTTAATGCAGGACAGTTTACGTTGTGGAAGCGAGACGCCGCATTACACTGCACGCAGTGGTGTCTTGCTACTGGGCTCCTTTGCTGGAGTTGCGGGCTCGATTCCCGCACGACCAAAAATGTGTGTGATCCACAGATGTTTGTTTCGAGTCTGGGTGTTTGTGTATGTGATATTTCATGTTTGTGTGATACAGAAGAAATTCATAATGTGGGGCGTTCTTAAAAAAGTTTAAAAATACGAAAATCCTCGAAAGTTAAAGGGAAATTGCAGATACTCCACCGTTGACACCAAAACAAACTAACTATGATAACTAAAATAACAACTTACTGTGTGACTGGACAATATTGCACTTCTTGTGAACTATTCGCCAATACGTTGTACTTTCTCGAATCTATAACAAATAGGTTAATTAAAAACATTGCAAAAGAAATATTAAATTCCAATAATATTTACTAAAACCAAAATAGTAAGATTCATTGTATGTTGGTTACTTTATCACGCCGCGCCGACGCCATTTAGTTTCTTGTTGATTTAAATCTAACGTGTAAAAGTGTTTGTGGAAACCTATTTACAGAGATAAATCATTTATTCACGCAAAAACGAATGGACGGACTTAAGACAGGTTGCTTCAAACAATCTGTTAACGTTACATACGTACGTCAAAAAATAACGATAACAGAAGATGTATAACGTACGTAAAATAAAGCGTTGTTTCATGGCATAAATAACCCGGTTATCAACGTTATTAGGGCTGCAAGTAGAAAACAAAATTGGTATCGCTATTTTTAACATTTACGTGTACGTTAAGTGAGGCTGAAGCAACCCCGCCTAAGATTAAATTTGGCAAACAGATAGTTTATCACTTGGATCAATAGGACATAGGATGCTTTTTACTCCTGTACATTACTTAGCAAATGTCCATTCGTTATTTACGTTATTTTCGTCATTCGCAGCTAACTTCAGATTAGTTAAATTAGAGGGACCTTAAATATAGACCTTTTAAAAGAAATAAGTTAACTTTGATATGGTTACCATGTCCGTGTAGATGTGACCAGGTGGTGGACGGCCTCCGCTGAAGACATACTCCTCCGAGCGCGCACAGGAACGAGGTTATGTTCGCCCACTCTTGTATCTGCATCTATGGAATAATCTTATACTGTTACTCAATTATATTTAAAAAAAGTATAGATACGTCATATGCTGACAAAATGAACGACGAATAATTTTCTATTCAATTTTAGTTATAATTTAAATTCTAACTCAATTTTGAGTTCTCAAACAGCAAATCTTTGAGTAATACTGAGATTTTATTTGTAAGGACAGAAAAAGTGCACAACAAAAACATAAAAATATGTTATACTACTTGACAAAGACGTGAAAGAGATAGCATAATTATAACAATAAGAATAAAGAATAAACATGTGTTTGTCAAACGTGACTCAATATAGCCAGTACTGCTAGACAGAATGTCACAAATGGGACATTTTCGAGTCTTCAAAATGAGAGCGCTAGTAACATATCTGTACTTTTTTGAGATATCATTGCTGTTACTACTAGCTAAGATAGGTTAATGTAGGTATCTATTAGAACATCAGTTTAGCTGTAAGCTATTCGAAAATTGTAAAAAAAAAATTACATATACCATGTTTTATTAAAAAACAAAAAAAACTTACCGCTCCAAGAGATGCGTTCGTCAGACATTAGCCCCTTACTTATAAAAATTGTCATTGTTGAACAATCGGTTAAACTATACCTGTCACTGTCGTTTGCATGTCAAAATATAGAGATGCCAATAGACTTAAATCATAAATCATTTATTTGTTTGTGAATATGGGTACAATAAATAGTTGTTACAAAATTATTATAAAAGTGTTCTTTGATCATATTCTACCATAAGGCATGCAAATGAGCTTAAGAAATGGTTATTTTAAAACACATGTTAGCATCGTTTATAAGTAAGAGAGTAGATTTCTATACACTATCTTGACCTATTACATAAATACACACACACATACAGTCTGCCTATATACTTACTTCAAAGTCATGTTCGCTGCTGGTATGGTGCGAGACCCTCCGCTTTGCGACTGCGCGGTGGAGCGCCTCCATCTGACAGTCGTCCATCTTGTCCCCTTGGCCCTTAGGGTACTTTTGAAGAAGCTTGCAGAGCGAATCCCTGTTGGGATTGTTGATTGGTTATGATGAAAATACTGCCAATTTATCAACCGATAATATATAACTCAGGTTAAACGGCAGGGGCTGAAAATCAGTGCTGTGCCCTCCGCACAGCAAATACTGAGCTGGATCCCTTGCCACACATGTCATATTATGTACCACATCATCATCAGCCAAAAGACGTCCACTGTTGAACATAGGCCTCCTCGTTTAAGCAGGGGGGGGGGGGGGTTGCCATAATCTCCACGCTTGGCAAGCGGCTTGGGGATCGCAGTATTGGTGGTCAAGTTACAGAAGACGCTGCTGCCCATCTTCTGGATTTTCCCTTAGTCGCCTCGTACGACACCCACGGGAGGAAAGGGGGTGGTCAATTCTAGGCCGGATACCACACGGCACATTATTTATTATGTACCTATATTATGTATAATGTTAGGTGTTTCTTGTGTGTGGCAAAATAAATGGTTTATATGGTTTACCTCTAAATAGATTACAACCCCTAAAATCTCTTTGTAATGGCTTAGTAAATCCATATAAGATTACATAATTATCTAGAAATAAATTACGTGTACTGCAATACTCAAAACAACAGAGTAGCTAATCAAACAAAATAAATATCCAACAAAAAAGTGGTATTAGGAAAGGAAGGGTATAACCAACTAATAATATTATTTTTCTATCTAGTTTTCCATTAATGGTCTGGAAGAGATTGCTTTTAGCAATAAGACCGCCACTTGCACTGTTATTCTAGTTTTAAGGTTATACTGTATTATTCGTTTCTTGGTGTGCAATAAGGTATATTCTATTCTATTCTTACCAACATCGGAAGGTCTCCTCCCACACTGGTTGTACACCGTTCACACAGTGCTCTATCTTCCTGAGGAGTGCCATTATCCTTTTCTGTAGCGCCGCGGAACCTAGCACATTTAATTAAGATACAGTTTTAATTAGTAAGATATTGCTAATTACGAGACGTTTATATAATTAAGCTAGTTTTGATCTTGAAATAAAAATAAAAAAAAAATAAAAAAAATATTTAATCGATAAAGTAAATTTGATATTTTTTTAATTTGGCGCTGCTCTAACGTTACAGCTTTATATGAGAGGGAGAGATTTATATTAATATTGTATTATGTGAGCCCACTGACTAGTGCATTTTTATTGTATATAAGCTTAGTTATTATTATTATTTCAGCCATGGTCGTCCCACTGCAGGGCAAATGCCTCCCTTTCTTTCCTCCATTCCTCCCGGTTGTGAGCTGCTGTAGTCCAAGTGGCCTTATAGGCCTCATAGGCCTTTAGTTACTCATCTAAATAAACGAGTATGTTAGAACACGCACTCTTATAATTATAGTATTGATAAATAAACTATACTTACTGTGAATATTTTTGTAATAACAACCCCTTCCCATATCCTGACTAGCGGCTTGTAATTACAAAGGAAAAGAGTTAAATATACAAAAATGTACGCAATAAATTGTTGTATTTTTACTTAATTTAAATTAGTAAAACGATTTGATATTTAACTAAGATGGTTTACTCGGTTGCGAGCTGATAACGTCGCTTCTAGATACTTTTTTGGATAAATTTTTAAAACTCTTTGAAAATGGCCATGAACATGAATTTATCGTGTAATTTTATTTTAGCACGGTAAATATATATTTTTAAAATAAATAAATTATTTTTAACAATAATAATTAATTTTAAACACTGTGCATTTTCAAACAATGCCATAATTTTTTTATACGGCAAAGCATCAACTTGTTTGCAAATAATAATTAAGACACAAAACATTTACAAAATATTCATTAACCAATTACAGTTTATCAAAAAGCGACATTGTCAGCCCGTAATCAACAATTTTTTTTCAATCTACCCTCAAGAGTCCAAAACTGTCTTACCAGTGGTCAAAACCGTAGACGTATGGGCAATCTCCTGGAACACGGCATAGTTAGGCAAAAGGCACTGCGTGGTGATCTCGTCGGAGCCGCAGCGGATGTCGGCCTCCTGGCACAGCAGGGCGAAGCACGACATGGCCACTAGCACCACGTCCGTGTCGATAGACCACAGGCACATGAAGAACACCACCTAAGGCATTGACATTAACAAGATATAGATAAGTACGACTAATATGCGTTTTAAGCTATATTACTGTAAAATTACATCATAATACGTCCAGTAGTTTATGCGTAAATAAGTAACAAACATTCATCCAACCTCCCGCCCCAAAAACTTTCACTTTTTTAATAATAGTTGGATTCTTCTGTACGTTTTTAACTGAAATCCTCCTAAACTACTGGACTGAGTATAATGTATGTTTTTGTCTGTTTGGGTGCGTCCCTGGATGATTTATATTCACAGTTAAACTCGGCAGATGGCGCTGCAGGTAGGTTTAATTTTAGGGCACGATCTTTTGGTCCCAGTTAGTATTCATAAAATAAAAATCCTTATAATGACTAGAGGCTTTCCTAAAATCATCCGTTTACGATGTTTTAGCTAGTTTTAGCCAATCAATGATTGGCTAGTATAAGAGACGTTTGTTATGCGCGCGCAGGTGTCAAACACTTGTATATTCTATTACTTTTATTGTTATAATTACGCTATCTCTTTCGCGTCTTTATCAAGTTGTATAATTATGTATGTGTGCAGTTCGGAACACTTTTCTCGTTCATTTTATTTATTAATTAAAGTTATAACATAAGTTCACAGTACATACGACCAAAACGCTTACATTTAAAAACAAATAACATTTTACAAAACAAAAAAAACAATTGTTACACTTATCATATTTAAACATACAACAATAAAAATCAATAATTTTTTAACTTAAACATTACTTAAGAACACATACATAACTAGCTGTGCCCGCGACTCCGCGTGGATATTCGTAAACAGCAAAATTTGGTTCTATTTAGTAGTTTTTACGCCAAGCCCTACTGTTTTATTACATGTATGTAAAGATTGACGTAACTTTTTTCTTTGTACATACATACATACATACATAAAGTCACGCCTATTTCCACGAGGGGTAGGCAGAGACCACGGATTTCCATTTGCTACGATCCTGACATACTTCTTTCGCCTCATTCACTCGCATCACATTCCTCATACACGCTCGTCGGTTAAGGGTACTCCTCACTTGACCCTTTTGTAGAACATCTCCGATCTGGTCCAAGTATCTTTTTTCTTTGTGTACCGATTTAAATGAAACAAACACTAAATGTTATGAGAAGCTTGCCACAATACAGCCGTTGCTGAGATTAACGCGTTCAAACGCACAGACAATCAGACTAACCGACAAACATTTTAGAAACTATATTTTCGGCTTCGGTAACATAAATACAGAGTGTATAAATTGGTTTTTTTTACTAATATTGAATGTACAGTCACGGGTCGTTTACGATTTTATTATATGTATAGATTTTAATAACTAGGTGTTACGAAGAACTGTGCGTATTTATACTTATGTAGTACATACTAATCGTTTGACTATAACTTCATGCATGTCAAAGTAGAATAAGCAGTTGAGAATAAATCATTGAAGCAAACACACGTCTTAATTACTTAAAATACTGAGCCAAACGAAAGTGAACCTTAACATTCTAAACATATGGTCCTAACGAACCGGATCTGTGAAGTGATTTTAATATGTTATAAAAAACTGTCCGGCCGCTCGAATACAAAGGATTGCACATTCCTCAGCGATAAGAGACAACAAAAGGGTAATTAGTGGAAGATTTTATAAAATTACAAGTTATTACGTCGTCATAACTTAATACCTTTACGTGTATTTGGGTTAAAATCATCCGTTTAAAGTGGCTTAATACTAAAATGAGTACCTCAAGCAGTCAATTACTCAATCTTCTAGAAGAAACGGCTGGTAAAATACAGAAAGCCCAAGTTAATTTAAAGAAATGTCCAAAGGCACGGTTGACTAAGGGTTATATACAAGCAAGATTACAATGTATAGAAGAATATTGGCAGTCATTTAAATCAACACACGATGAACTTGTTAAGTGCACACCTAAAGATCAACGTGCGAATATACAGTACTTTGTTAACGAAGATTATTACGTTATTGAAGATTTGTTCATATGCTTACAAGGAGATTTAAAAGACATGATTTCTACATTGTCATCAACAGAAGTATGTAGTAATATGCCGCTGGTTAACCAAACTCAAGTGAAACTGCCGAGAATCCAGCTCCCTGAGTTTGGTGGCAATTATGATGATTGGCCCACTTATCACGACTTGTTTCAATCACTAGTTCATGACAACATGTCGCTAAGTTTGGTACAAAAGCTGCAATATCTTAAATCAAGTATCACCGGTGAAGCTGAAGCGTTGCTGAAACATATGAAGGTAACGGAAAATAACTACGAACAAGCGTGGAATATATTGAGAAATCGCTTCGGGAATAAACGAGTGATAGTAAATACCTTGTTCAAACGACTAACCGGACAAAAGGCTATCAAAACACCAACTGCAAATCAAATAAAGTCATTATTAGACACTACGGCTGAATGTTTGAATAGTCTACAAAATCAGGATTTATCAATTGATAATTGGGACCCCATAATTATATTTTTAGTGGTTCAAAAATTAGACCCTGACACCCATAAAGATTGGGAGGAGCATACATACACTCAGGAGTTTAACGAGTTACCTACATTGAAAGATTTCTTTATGTTTTTGGAGTCAAAGTTCCGTACATTGGAGTTGGTGACACCTGGTACTTCTTCAGCTGTTTTAAGGGAGAAACCTATCAAAGATAAGTCATGCCATGTTTCTGCAACTACACCGGCAAAGACGTGTACAATGTGCAAAGAAAACCACACTCTTTGTCATTGTAAGGATTTTATAAAGCTTCAACCTATGGAGAGAAGTGAGTTTGTAAAGAAGAATAGTCTCTGCTACAATTGTCTGGCACCAGGGCATTCAGCCTGGAAATGTCGCGTACCTGTATTCTGCCGTCGATGCAATCGCCGGCACCACTCACTATTGCACCAACAAAAAGGTACAAATAAACAGTCAGACAACTCACAAACTCCACACAGTCACATCGAAGGAAAGGAACAAATTAAAGAAGATACTAAAGAAGACGTCTCCATCGCATCACACTTCACAACGAAGAAGTCGACAGCTTTGTTGGCTACAGCATTAGTTTATGTTCAAGATGCGAATGGATTAACGACTGTATTACGCGCCCTAATTGACCAAGGGTCACATGAAAGTTTCATTAGTGAAAGAGCAGCGCAAATATTAAAGATAAAACGCAAATCAAGCAGGGGAACAATCACAACAGTTGGAGAGAAACGGACACAAATTAATCACATCGTAGAATTTGATATTTTATCACGTTGTGAAGATAATTTCAAGATTCCTTTGAAGGCATACGTTATATGCAAGAACATAACCTCCAATTTACCGCCTAGATATTTCACCAACAAAATTGCTGACTGGCCGCATTTACAAGGCCTCACCCTGGCAGACCCCAGTTATAATCAACCAGGGAGAGTGGATCTTTTATTAGGTGTTCAAATCTATGACATCATTCTTAAGGGCGGCCTAGTTAAGGGTCCGTTAGGCTCACCAAGTGCACAAGATACACGCCTAGGATGGATTCTTTTTGGAAGGGTGGAAGAAAACACTTCCTCGGAAGATATAACTGTCATGCATCAACATATTGACATTGAAAATGTGCTGAAATCCTTTTGGGAAGTAGAAGATGACAGTAAGAAGAAACTAACAAAAGATGAAGAAAACTGTGAAAGAATATACAAGAACACATACAAACGAAATGTTGAAGGAAGATTCGTAGTGAAATTACCATTTAAAACAGAAAAACCTAAGTCATGTGAAGGTAGAACCAGAGATATAGCAATGAAAAGATACATGCAACTGGAAAAACGTTTTGAGAATGATAAACATTTGAGGACAGAATACACAAGAGTAATGAACGAGTATATTGATATGAAACACATGGATATAGTTCCAATAAACGAGTTAGATAATTCAGCAGTATACTTACCACACCATCCAGTCCTGAAAGAATCAAGTGAAACCACAAAGATTAGAGTCGTCTTTGATGCGTCGTCTAAGGGTTGCAACAATATATCTCTGAATGAGGAACTGCTCATAGGACCTCAACTTCAGGAAGACATGAGATATCTAGTCATGAGGTGGAGAATGAAGCCTATCTGTTTTGTGTCTGACATCGAGAAAATGTACAGACAGGTGCTGGTTACAAAAGAGGACGCAGACTATCAGCGTATTGTTTGGCGTCAACAAGCAACTGAAACAATTAAAGATTATCGTCTGCTACGAGTCACATTCGGTACTGCTTCTGCCCCTTACCTTGCTGTGAAAACGCTGCAACAACTAGCAGAAGATGAAGGCAAAGACTATCCTATAGCTGCTGAAACAATCAAGCATGATTTTTATATGGATGATCTAATGTCTGGACAGGATACAGTAGAACAAGCTATAGAAGTAGCTAAGGATATTAACCATATCCTACTAAAAGGAGGTTTCAAACTGCAAAAGTGGGCATCTAACAGCAGCACATTTCTGAAACAAATTGATAGTGAACAACATAGTAAGCAAGTCAAAATAGACATGAAGTTGCATGGCACTATCAGAACACTGGGTTTAACCTGGAACATGGGTGAAGACACTATTCATTATCATCTCGATAACACCTTTATGACTGGAGTCACAACCAAGAGAAGGATTGTAGCTGAAATTCACCGGCTATTTGATCCACTGGGATGGCTGGCTCCTGCGATAGTACCTGCAAAAATATTAATTCAAGATTTGTGGTTGAAGCGTAGCGCCTGGGATGATGAAGTAGATCCTGCAACAGAAAAAGAATGGATTAATATAAGAGAAAGCTTATCAGAGAATATAAGGGATACTAAACTGCAGCGATGGTTACAATGCACAAGTCGAAGCATCAAGAATGCTTCTATTCATGGTTACTGTGATGCGTCCAACAAGGCATACGGGGCTGTTGCTTACCTGAGGGTGCTTGGTGAAGACGACCAATACAGAACCACCATAATTGCTGCCAAATCTAGAGTCGCGCCTGTTAAACCTATATCACTACCGCGACTCGAGCTATGTGGAGCAGTTTTACTTTCAAAATTATTAAGGCAAATAAGCGAAGCTATGCATATACCCACTAATCAAATATTTTCATGGACAGACTCAACAATCGTTTTATCATGGTTACAAGGAGATCCTACAAAATGGCAAACCTTTGTGAGGAATAGAATCGTTACGATAATCGATAACATCGGTAACAAATGGTTTCACGTAGCATCAAAGAAAAACCCAGCGGATATAGTGTCTCGAGGTATGCTGTTGTCAGAATTGAAGAACTGTAAATTATGGTGGGAAGGGCCTGAATGGCTTAAGGACAAGGAAATAATATTTAAAGGCATAAATACTTCAACGGACCTAGAATTGAGGAAGGGATTTAATGTAAACATGGTAACGGAACAACAAACAGTCGATGAAACAGATTGGTCAAACCACTTTGAGGTTTGTGATACACTAGCGGAGTTGCTGCGAACAGTGACGTACTGTAGACAATTCTTAAACCTGAAAAAAGAAAAAACAATTATTAGTATAAATACGGAAGAATTAGAAAGTTCATTACACAGATGTATACAAATAGTACAAAGAGAATGTTATGAAGAAGAAATTAAAGACCTGAAAGATAAGGATATAGTTAAAAATAGGAGTGTATTGAAGTCACTTAACCCGTATTTAGATCAAAAACATATACTCAGGGTGGGCGGTAGAATTCGACACGCCAATATAGACAAGGATAGAAAACACCCCATCATCTTAGATAATAAATCCTATTTGTCAAGACTGATTGTGGCCGATGCACATAAGGTAACGTTGCATGGAGGTGTACAGTTGATGTATAATTACATTCGATCTAAATACTGGATTGTGAAAGGAAAAAGTTTAGTGAAGGCTGAAGTACACAAATGTTTAATCTGTGCAAAACAGAGGGCATTAATAAGAAATCAGTTTATGGGTGACTTACCAAAAGAACGGGTGACACCTGCCCGAGCATTCCTACAATGTGGTGTTGACTTTGCTGGCCCATACCAGATCCTAATGTCCAAGGGAAGAGGCGCTAAAACTAACAAAGGATACATTTCATTGTTTATATGTATGGCAACTAAGGCCATACATTTAGAACTTGTTGGCGACTTAACATCTCAAGCATTTATTGGAGCGTTCAGAAGATTTGTGGCACGTCGAGGAAGATGCAATCACATGTGGAGTGATCAGGGCCGTAACTTTATCGGTGCTAATAAAGAGCTCGTCGAAGCCTGGAACGCAGCTAAGTTAGAATTTGAGGGTGAAATAGTAGATACGTTGGCCAAGGATGGAACCCAGTGGCATTTGATCCCAGGATACAGTCCGAACTTCGGTGGTCTATGGGAAGCTGGCATAAAATCTACTAAGTACCACCTGAAACGAATCTTAAACAGCCACATGACGTATGAAGAGTTGACTACACTTTTATGTCAGATCGAGGCTTGTCTAAATTCTCGACCGTTGTGCCCCATCGATGATTCAGACAAGGACGACATGGAGGTACTGACACCAGGACATTTCCTGATTGGAGAAGCACCAATTACCGTACCTTCACCAAGTTTGAAAGATGTTCCTGTTAGCAAGCTATCTCGATGGCAGCATACTCAAAAGCTATTAACCGACTTTTGGCAACGTTGGCAACATGAGTACTTAGCGAGACTACAGCAACGCCCGAAGTGGTTAAAGATAGTTCCAGACTTAGACATCGGTCAGATAGTGCTCGTAAAGACCGAAAATACTGCTCCAGGGAAATGGCCACTCGGACGCATTGTACATAAACACCCTGGTCAAGATGCCATTACTAGAGTGTATACTGTGAAAACCGGTAACAATATAGTTAAGCGATCAATTGGTAAATTATGTCTTCTACCTGTAGACACTAAGAGTTAAATTGTATGTAGATTCAATTATCGGTGTATGTATGTACTAAATAGGATTGATTACTGTGCATTATATTATTAGTTTACAGTTTGTTATAGTTATGACTATCTACAATTTTGTATCTAGTTTTAATTAATATGGTATGAGTCAGTATCAGTGTCATTTGTATTTATTTGTTTTAAAAGAGCTATAAGCTCTTTTGGTGGGCGGTATGTTACGAAGAACTGTGCGTATTTATACTTATGTAGTACATACTAATCGTTTGACTATAACTTCATGCATGTCAAAGTAGAATAAGCAGTTGAGAATAAATCATTGAAGCAAACACACGTCTTAATTACTTAAAATACTGAGCCAAACGAAAGTGAACCTTAACATTCTAAACACTAGGTATTGCTTATTATGGAAGATATCTAGATCTGTGTGTTGAGCTAGCATCGAGTTCAGCAATGAGATAGCCCTAGGATATGACATATCTATAATTTTTGATATATCATTGACCAACTAACCTCTAGTTTAATATGCGCCTGTTTACAGATAGGTATCTGTGAGCCCACGTTGGCGTACTCCTTGTGTTTGGCTAGGAACTCGTTCCTACAAGTCAATATGTCGCGCAACCAGCGGAGCACCTCGCGGTAGTTGCAGATCTGCCGCTGAATCAGCTTCTGACTTATATTGTAGAGGACCTGGGAACTGAAGAGAAATTACATCTTAGTAGAAAATGTACTGAGTTTAATATTCATCATCATCAGCCGAAAGACGTCCACTGTTGAACATAGACCTCCCCGTTTAAGCGAAGGGGGGGGGGGGGTGCCATAATCCCCACGCTTGGCAAGAGGCTTGGAGATCGCAGTGTTGGTGGTGAAGTTACAGAAGACGCTGCTGCCCAGCTTGCGCTAGCGATTTCGCCCGCGTGGATTTCGAATGTTTTATAGCCTATAGCCTTCCTCGATAGCTGGACTATCCAACTCAAAAAGATTTTTTCAATTAGAACCAGTAGTTCCTGAGATTAGCGCGTTCAACCAATCAAACAAACTCTTTAGCTTTATAATATTAGTATATATAGATAGTTCCGAAGATTAAGATCCCCTTAGATACAAACCTTGCCTAAAGATAATATTTGAGTTTATTAAATAAATCCATATTAATATTATAAACTCTGTCCATCAGTGTCTGTGACACCTTCACGACTAAACCGCTGGACGGATTTTGATGAAATTTGGCATATATAAAGTTTTAGACCCGAGAAAAGACATAGGCTACTTTTTTTTTAAAGGCGAAAAAAAATTAGATTTTATGATAGTATTATATATATTTATACATATAACTTTAGCCCGCAGCTCCGGGGGTTCAATTAAAAAAAAGTAGCCTATGTCCTTTCTTGAGGCTTAAACTTTCTACATTCCAAATTTCATCTACATCCGTCCATCGGTTTAGTTGTGAAGATTGAATGTAATATTAGTGTGGATGTTAAGAGATGGGGCGTACCGACCTGATGTCCCAGAAGGTGTTGAGCGGCGCCTCGGGGTTCCACATGGTGACGCGGCCGGGCCGGTGCAGCGCCAGCAGCGTGTAGATGTAGATGGTGTACCGACCTGATGTCCCAGAAGGTGTTGAGCGGCGCCTCGGGGTTCCACATGGTGACGCGGCCGGGGCGGTGCAGCGCCAGCAGCGTGTAGATGTAGATGGTGTACCGACCTGATGTCCCAGAAGGTGTTGAGCGGCGCCTCGGGGTTCCACATGGTGACGCGGCCGGGCCGGTGCAGCGCCAGCAGCGTGTAGATGTAGATGGTGTACCGACCTGATGTCCCAGAAGGTGTTGAGCGGCGCCTCGGGGTTCCACATGGTGACGCGGCCGGGCCGGTGCAGCGCCAGCAGCGTGTAGATGTAGATGGTGTACCGACCTGATGTCCCAGAAGGTGTTGAGCGGCGCCTCGGGGTTCCACATGGTGACGCGGCCGGGCCGGTGCAGCGCCAGCAGCGTGTAGATGTAGATGGTGTACCGACCTGATGTCCCAGAAGGTGTTGAGCGGCGCCTCGGGGTTCCACATGGTGACGCGGCCGGGCCGGTGCAGCGCCAGCAGCGTGTAGATGTAGATGGTGTACCGACCTGATGTCCCAGAAGGTGTTGAGCGGCGCCTCGGGGTTCCACATGGTGACGCGGCCGGGCCGGTGCAGCGCCAGCAGCGTGTAGATGTAGATGGTGTACCGACCTGATGTCCCAGAAGGTGTTGAGCGGCGCCTCGGGGTTCCACATGGTGACGCGGCCGGGCCGGTGCAGCGCCAGCAGCGTGTAGATGTAGATGGTGTACCGACCTGATGTCCCAGAAGGTGTTGAGCGGCGCCTCGGGGTTCCACATGGTGACGCGGCCGGGCCGGTGCAGCGCCAGCAGCGTGTAGATGTAGATGGTGTACCGACCTGATGTCCCAGAAGGTGTTGAGCGGCGCCTCGGGGTTCCACATGGTGACGCGGCCGGGCCGGTGCAGCGCCAGCAGCGTGTAGATGTAGATGGTGTACCGACCTGATGTCCCAGAAGGTGTTGAGCGGCGCCTCGGGGTTCCACATGGTGACGCGGCCGGGCCGGTGCAGCGCCAGCAGCGTGTAGATGTAGATGGTGTACCGACCTGATGTCCCAGAAGGTGTTGAGCGGCGCCTCGGGGTTCCACATGGTGACGCGGCCGGGCCGGTGCAGCGCCAGCAGCGTGTAGATGTAGATGGTGTACCGACCTGATGTCCCAGAAGGTGTTGAGCGGCGCCTCGGGGTTCCACATGGTGACGCGGCCGGGGCGGTGCAGCGCCAGCAGCGTGTAGATGTAGATGGTGTACCGACCTGATGTCCCAGAAGGTGTTGAGCGGCGCCTCGGGGTTCCACATGGTGACGCGGCCGGGCCGGTGCAGCGCCAGCAGCGTGTAGATGTAGATGGTGTACCGACCTGATGTCCCAGAAGGTGTTGAGCGGCGCCTCGGGGTTCCACATGGTGACGCGGCCGGGCCGGTGCAGCGCCAGCAGCGTGTAGATGTAGATGGTGTACCGACCTGATGTCCCAGAAGGTGTTGAGCGGCGCCTCGGGGTTCCACATGGTGACGCGGCCGGGCCGGTGCAGCGCCAGCAGCGTGTAGATGTAGATGGTGTACCGACCTGATGTCCCAGAAGGTGTTGAGCGGCGCCTCGGGGTTCCACATGGTGACGCGGCCGGGCCGGTGCAGCGCCAGCAGCGTGTAGATGTAGATGGTGTACCGACCTGATGTCCCAGAAGGTGTTGAGCGGCGCCTCGGGGTTCCACATGGTGACGCGGCCGGGGCGGTGCAGCGCCAGCAGCGTGTAGATGTAGATGGTGTACCGACCTGATGTCCCAGAAGGTGTTGAGCGGCGCCTCGGGGTTCCACATGGTGACGCGGCCGGGCCGGTGCAGCGCCAGCAGCGTGTAGATGTAGATGGTGTACCGACCTGATGTCCCAGAAGGTGTTGAGCGGCGCCTCGGGGTTCCACATGGTGACGCGGCCGGGGCGGTGCAGCGCCAGCAGCGTGTAGATGTAGATGGTGTACCGACCTGATGTCCCAGAAGGTGTTGAGCGGCGCCTCGGGGTTCCACATGGTGACGCGGCCGGGCCGGTGCAGCGCCAGCAGCGTGTAGATGTAGATGGTGTACCGACCTGATGTCCCAGAAGGTGTTGAGCGGCGCCTCGGGGTTCCACATGGTGACGCGGCCGGGCCGGTGCAGCGCCAGCAGCGTGTAGATGTAGATGGTGTACCGACCTGATGTCCCAGAAGGTGTTGAGCGGCGCCTCGGGGTTCCACATGGTGACGCGGCCGGGCCGGTGCAGCGCCAGCAGCGTGTAGATGTAGATGGTGTACCGACCTGATGTCCCAGAAGGTGTTGAGCGGCGCCTCGGGGTTCCACATGGTGACGCGGCCGGGCCGGTGCAGCGCCAGCAGCGTGTAGATGTAGATGGTGTACCGACCTGATGTCCCAGAAGGTGTTGAGCGGCGCCTCGGGGTTCCACATGGTGACGCGGCCGGGCCGGTGCAGCGCCAGCAGCGTGTAGATGTAGATGGTGTACCGACCTGATGTCCCAGAAGGTGTTGAGCGGCGCCTCGGGGTTCCACATGGTGACGCGGCCGGGCCGGTGCAGCGCCAGCAGCGTGTAGATGTAGATGGTGTACCGACCTGATGTCCCAGAAGGTGTTGAGCGGCGCCTCGGGGTTCCACATGGTGACGCGGCCGGGGCGGTGCAGCGCCAGCAGCGTGTAGATGTAGATGGTGTACCGACCTGATGTCCCAGAAGGTGTTGAGCGGCGCCTCGGGGTTCCACATGGTGACGCGGCCGGGCCGGTGCAGCGCCAGCAGCGTGTAGATGTAGATGGTGTACCGACCTGATGTCCCAGAAGGTGTTGAGCGGCGCCTCGGGGTTCCACATGGTGACGCGGCCGGGCCGGTGCAGCGCCAGCAGCGTGTAGATGTAGATGGTGTACCGACCTGATGTCCCAGAAGGTGTTGAGCGGCGCCTCGGGGTTCCACATGGTGACGCGGCCGGGGCGGTGCAGCGCCAGCAGCGTGTAGATGTAGATGGTGTACCGACCTGATGTCCCAGAAGGTGTTGAGCGGCGCCTCGGGGTTCCACATGGTGACGCGGCCGGGCCGGTGCAGCGCCAGCAGCGTGTAGATGTAGATGGTGTACCGACCTGATGTCCCAGAAGGTGTTGAGCGGCGCCTCGGGGTTCCACATGGTGACGCGGCCGGGCCGGTGCAGCGCCAGCAGCGTGTAGATGTAGATGGTGTACCGACCTGATGTCCCAGAAGGTGTTGAGCGGCGCCTCGGGGTTCCACATGGTGACGCGGCCGGGCCGGTGCAGCGCCAGCAGCGTGTAGATGTAGATGGTGTACCGACCTGATGTCCCAGAAGGTGTTGAGCGGCGCCTCGGGGTTCCACATGGTGACGCGGCCGGGCCGGTGCAGCGCCAGCAGCGTGTAGATGTAGATGGTGTACCGACCTGATGTCCCAGAAGGTGTTGAGCGGCGCCTCGGGGTTCCACATGGTGACGCGGCCGGGCCGGTGCAGCGCCAGCAGCGTGTAGATGTAGATGGTGTACCGACCTGATGTCCCAGAAGGTGTTGAGCGGCGCCTCGGGGTTCCACATGGTGACGCGGCCGGGCCGGTGCAGCGCCAGCAGCGTGTAGATGTAGATGGTGTACCGACCTGATGTCCCAGAAGGTGTTGAGCGGCGCCTCGGGGTTCCACATGGTGACGCGGCCGGGGCCGGTGCAGCGCCAGCAGCGTGTAGATGTAGATGGTGTACCGACCTGATGTCCCAGAAGGTGTTGAGCGGCGCCTCGGGGTTCCACATGGTGACGCGGCCGGGGCCGGTGCAGCGCCAGCAGCGTGTAGATGTAGATGGTGTACCGACCTGATGTCCCAGAAGGTGTTGAGCGGCGCCTCGGGGTTCCACATGGTGACGCGGCCGGGGCGGTGCAGCGCCAGCAGCGTGTAGATGTAGATGGTGTACCGACCTGATGTCCCAGAAGGTGTTGAGCGGCGCCTCGGGGTTCCACATGGTGACGCGGCCGGGCCGGTGCAGCGCCAGCAGCGTGTAGATGTAGATGGTGTACCGACCTGATGTCCCAGAAGGTGTTGAGCGGCGCCTCGGGGTTCCACATGGTGACGCGGCCGGGCCGGTGCAGCGCCAGCAGCGTGTAGATGTAGATGGTGTACCGACCTGATGTCCCAGAAGGTGTTGAGCGGCGCCTCGGGGTTCCACATGGTGACGCGGCCGGGCCGGTGCAGCGCCAGCAGCGTGTAGATGTAGATGGTGTACCGACCTGATGTCCCAGAAGGTGTTGAGCGGCGCCTCGGGGTTCCACATGGTGACGCGGCCGGGCCGGTGCAGCGCCAGCAGCGTGTAGATGTAGATGGTGTACCGACCTGATGTCCCAGAAGGTGTTGAGCGGCGCCTCGGGGTTCCACATGGTGACGCGGCCGGGCCGGTGCAGCGCCAGCAGCGTGTAGATGTAGATGGTGTACCGACCTGATGTCCCAGAAGGTGTTGAGCGGCGCCTCGGGGTTCCACATGGTGACGCGGCCGGGCCGGTGCAGCGCCAGCAGCGTGTAGATGTAGATGGTGTACCGACCTGATGTCCCAGAAGGTGTTGAGCGGCGCCTCGGGGTTCCACATGGTGACGCGGCCGGGCCGGTGCAGCGCCAGCAGCGTGTAGATGTAGATGGTGTACCGACCTGATGTCCCAGAATGTGTTGAGCGGCGCCTCGGGGTTCCACATGGTGACGCGGCCGGGCCGGTGCAGCGCCAGCAGCGTGTAGATGTAGATGGTGTACCGACCTGATGTCCCAGAAGGTGTTGAGCGGCGCCTCGGGGTTCCACATGGTGACGCGGCCGGGCCGGTGCAGCGCCAGCAGCGTGTAGATGTAGATGGTGTACCGACCTGATGTCCCAGAAGGTGTTGAGCGGCGCCTCGGGGTTCCACATGGTGACGCGGCCGGGCCGGTGCAGCGCCAGCAGCGTGTAGATGTAGATGGTGTACCGACCTGATGTCCCAGAAGGTGTTGAGCGGCGCCTCGGGGTTCCACATGGTGACGCGGCCGGGGCCGGTGCAGCGCCAGCAGCGTGTAGATGTAGATGGTGTACCGACCTGATGTCCCAGAAGGTGTTGAGCGGCGCCTCGGGGTTCCACATGGTGACGCGGCCGGGCCGGTGCAGCGCCAGCAGCGTGTAGATGTAGATGGTGTACCGACCTGATGTCCCAGAAGGTGTTGAGCGGCGCCTCGGGGTTCCACATGGTGACGCGGCCGGGCCGGTGCAGCGCCAGCAGCGTGTAGATGTAGATGGTGTACCGACCTGATGTCCCAGAAGGTGTTGAGCGGCGCCTCGGGGTTCCACATGGTGACGCGGCCGGGCCGGTGCAGCGCCAGCAGCGTGTAGATGTAGATGGTGTACCGACCTGATGTCCCAGAAGGTGTTGAGCGGCGCCTCGGGGTTCCACATGGTGACGCGGCCGGGCCGGTGCAGCGCCAGCAGCGTGTAGATGTAGATGGTGTACCGACCTGATGTCCCAGAAGGTGTTGAGCGGCGCCTCGGGGTTCCACATGGTGACGCGGCCGGGCCGGTGCAGCGCCAGCAGCGTGTAGATGTAGATGGTGTACCGACCTGATGTCCCAGAAGGTGTTGAGCGGCGCCTCGGGGTTCCACATGGTGACGCGGCCGGGCCGGTGCAGCGCCAGCAGCGTGTAGATGTAGATGGTGTACCGACCTGATGTCCCAGAAGGTGTTGAGCGGCGCCTCGGGGTTCCACATGGTGACGCGGCCGGGCCGGTGCAGCGCCAGCAGCGTGTAGATGTAGATGGTGTACCGACCTGATGTCCCAGAAGGTGTTGAGCGGCGCCTCGGGGTTCCACATGGTGACGCGGCCGGGCCGGTGCAGCGCCAGCAGCGTGTAGATGTAGATGGTGTACCGACCTGATGTCCCAGAAGGTGTTGAGCGGCGCCTCGGGGTTCCACATGGTGACGCGGCCGGGCCGGTGCAGCGCCAGCAGCGTGTAGATGTAGATGGTGTACCGACCTGATGTCCCAGAAGGTGTTGAGCGGCGCCTCGGGGTTCCACATGGTGACGCGGCCGGGGCGGTGCAGCGCCAGCAGCGTGTAGATGTAGATGGTGTACCGACCTGATGTCCCAGAAGGTGTTGAGCGGCGCCTCGGGGTTCCACATGGTGACGCGGCCGGGCCGGTGCAGCGCCAGCAGCGTGTAGATGTAGATGGTGTACCGACCTGATGTCCCAGAAGGTGTTGAGCGGCGCCTCGGGGTTCCACATGGTGACGCGGCCGGGGCGGTGCAGCGCCAGCAGCGTGTAGATGTAGATGGTGTACCGACCTGATGTCCCAGAAGGTGTTGAGCGGCGCCTCGGGGTTCCACATGGTGACGCGGCCGGGCCGGTGCAGCGCCAGCAGCGTGTAGATGTAGATGGTGTACCGACCTGATGTCCCAGAAGGTGTTGAGCGGCGCCTCGGGGTTCCACATGGTGACGCGGCCGGGGCGGTGCAGCGCCAGCAGCGTGTAGATGTAGATGGTGTACCGACCTGATGTCCCAGAAGGTGTTGAGCGGCGCCTCGGGGTTCCACATGGTGACGCGGCCGGGCCGGTGCAGCGCCAGCAGCGTGTAGATGTAGATGGTGTACCGACCTGATGTCCCAGAAGGTGTTGAGCGGCGCCTCGGGGTTCCACATGGTGACGCGGCCGGGCCGGTGCAGCGCCAGCAGCGTGTAGATGTAGATGGTGTACCGACCTGATGTCCCAGAAGGTGTTGAGCGGCGCCTCGGGGTTCCACATGGTGACGCGGCCGGGCCGGTGCAGCGCCAGCAGCGTGTAGATGTAGATGGTGTACCGACCTGATGTCCCAGAAGGTGTTGAGCGGCGCCTCGGGGTTCCACATGGTGACGCGGCCGGGGCGGTGCAGCGCCAGCAGCGTGTAGATGTAGATGGTGTACCGACCTGATGTCCCAGAAGGTGTTGAGCGGCGCCTCGGGGTTCCACATGGTGACGCGGCCGGGCCGGTGCAGCGCCAGCAGCGTGTAGATGTAGATGGTGTACCGACCTGATGTCCCAGAAGGTGTTGAGCGGCGCCTCGGGGTTCCACATGGTGACGCGGCCGGGGCGGTGCAGCGCCAGCAGCGTGTAGATGTAGATGGTGTACCGACCTGATGTCCCAGAAGGTGTTGAGCGGCGCCTCGGGGTTCCACATGGTGACGCGGCCGGGCCGGTGCAGCGCCAGCAGCGTGTAGATGTAGATGGTGTACCGACCTGATGTCCCAGAAGGTGTTGAGCGGCGCCTCGGGGTTCCACATGGTGACGCGGCCGGGGCGGTGCAGCGCCAGCAGCGTGTAGATGTAGATGGTGTACCGACCTGATGTCCCAGAAGGTGTTGAGCGGCGCCTCGGGGTTCCACATGGTGACGCGGCCGGGCCGGTGCAGCGCCAGCAGCGTGTAGATGTAGATGGTGTACCGACCTGATGTCCCAGAAGGTGTTGAGCGGCGCCTCGGGGTTCCACATGGTGACGCGGCCGGGCCGGTGCAGCGCCAGCAGCGTGTAGATGTAGATGGTGTACCGACCTGATGTCCCAGAATGTGTTGAGCGGCGCCTCGGGGTTCCACATGGTGACGCGGCCGGGCCGGTGCAGCGCCAGCAGCGTGTAGATGTAGATGGTGTACCGACCTGATGTCCCAGAAGGTGTTGAGCGGCGCCTCGGGGTTCCACATGGTGACGCGGCCGGGGCGGTGCAGCGCCAGCAGCGTGTAGATGTAGATGGTGTACCGACCTGATGTCCCAGAAGGTGTTGAGCGGCGCCTCGGGGTTCCACATGGTGACGCGGCCGGGGCGGTGCAGCGCCAGCAGCGTGTAGATGTAGATGGTGTACCGACCTGATGTCCCAGAAGGTGTTGAGCGGCGCCTCGGGGTTCCACATGGTGACGCGGCCGGGGCGGTGCAGCGCCAGCAGCGTGTAGATGTAGATGGTGTACCGACCTGATGTCCCAGAAGGTGTTGAGCGGCGCCTCGGGGTTCCACATGGTGACGCGGCCGGGCCGGTGCAGCGCCAGCAGCGTGTAGATGTAGATGGTGTACCGACCTGATGTCCCAGAAGGTGTTGAGCGGCGCCTCGGGGTTCCACATGGTGACGCGGCCGGGCCGGTGCAGCGCCAGCAGCGTGTAGATGTAGATGGTGTACCGACCTGATGTCCCAGAAGGTGTTGAGCGGCGCCTCGGGGTTCCACATGGTGACGCGGCCGGGCCGGTGCAGCGCCAGCAGCGTGTAGATGTAGATGGTGTACCGACCTGATGTCCCAGAAGGTGTTGAGCGGCGCCTCGGGGTTCCACATGGTGACGCGGCCGGGGCGGTGCAGCGCCAGCAGCGTGTAGATGTAGATGGTGTACCGACCTGATGTCCCAGAAGGTGTTGAGCGGCGCCTCGGGGTTCCACATGGTGACGCGGCCGGGCCGGTGCAGCGCCAGCAGCGTGTAGATGTAGATGGTGTACCGACCTGATGTCCCAGAAGGTGTTGAGCGGCGCCTCGGGGTTCCACATGGTGACGCGGCCGGGCCGGTGCAGCGCCAGCAGCGTGTAGATGTAGATGGTGTACCGACCTGATGTCCCAGAAGGTGTTGAGCGGCGCCTCGGGGTTCCACATGGTGACGCGGCCGGGCCGGTGCAGCGCCAGCAGCGTGTAGATGTAGATGGTGTACCGACCTGATGTCCCAGAAGGTGTTGAGCGGCGCCTCGGGGTTCCACATGGTGACGCGGCCGGGCCGGTGCAGCGCCAGCAGCGTGTAGATGTAGATGGTGTACCGACCTGATGTCCCAGAAGGTGTTGAGCGGCGCCTCGGGGTTCCACATGGTGACGCGGCCGGGCCGGTGCAGCGCCAGCAGCGTGTAGATGTAGATGGTGTACCGACCTGATGTCCCAGAAGGTGTTGAGCGGCGCCTCGGGGTTCCACATGGTGACGCGGCCGGGCCGGTGCAGCGCCAGCAGCGTGTAGATGTAGATGGTGTACCGACCTGATGTCCCAGAAGGTGTTGAGCGGCGCCTCGGGGTTCCACATGGTGACGCGGCCGGGCCGGTGCAGCGCCAGCAGCGTGTAGATGTAGATGGTGTACCGACCTGATGTCCCAGAAGGTGTTGAGCGGCGCCTCGGGGTTCCACATGGTGACGCGGCCGGGCCGGTGCAGCGCCAGCAGCGTGTAGATGTAGATGGTGTACCGACCTGATGTCCCAGAAGGTGTTGAGCGGCGCCTCGGGGTTCCACATGGTGACGCGGCCGGGCCGGTGCAGCGCCAGCAGCGTGTAGATGTAGATGGTGTACCGACCTGATGTCCCAGAAGGTGTTGAGCGGCGCCTCGGGGTTCCACATGGTGACGCGGCCGGGGCGGTGCAGCGCCAGCAGCGTGTAGATGTAGATGGTGTACCGACCTGATGTCCCAGAAGGTGTTGAGCGGCGCCTCGGGGTTCCACATGGTGACGCGGCCGGGCCGGTGCAGCGCCAGCAGCGTGTAGATGTAGATGGTGTACCGACCTGATGTCCCAGAAGGTGTTGAGCGGCGCCTCGGGGTTCCACATGGTGACGCGGCCGGGGCGGTGCAGCGCCAGCAGCGCGTCCATGGCGGCCGCCGACACCTCGCCCATGCCCGTCTGGTGCACCAGCGACACCAGCCCGTTCATCAGCTCCGTGCTGGACGACTGGATCTCCAGGCTGGAGCGCCCCGGGTTCTGCGGGGTGAGGTGGCTGTCAACGATTACTACTACTAGAATAGGACGGTTTGATCATGTCCCTTTAATCGAAATACGTTCGCGACAGGTTAACAGAGATTTCAACAAATCTGGTAGATATTGCGATAAATGACGACATAATCGGGATAGATGACGTCATAATGGAGGTGGATGAGAGCATAATCGTGCTGGATGAGGACATAGTCTGATTGAATGAAGGCATAACCTGATGGGATGAGAGCAACGTCTGGTTGGATGATGGCATAATCCGGCTGAATGAGGGTATAATCCGGCTGGATGATGTCATAATCAGAATAGATAACGACATAATCAAGTTGGATGAGGACATAATCAGACTGGGTAAAGGTAAAATCGGGCTCGAACAGTATATAACCGGGATAGATAAGGGCATAACCAGATTTAATCAGGACATAATCGGAGTGGATGAATTAAACATGCAACTTACACTTAACATAAGCATGGGGTCCGCGTGTATGAGCTTCACCATACACAGCAGCAGGTTCCTGTAGGCTGGCATCTCCTCACTCTTGTTGAACTTCGACTGCACCTCCTTGGACTTGAGAGAGAGGGAGATCATGCGGAGTGGAGTGTGGACTACGTAGCCCTGAGGAGAGAAAGAGAGTGATTAACTGCTATACGATTAATATCAAACAAACATACATAACGTCACGCAAATATCCTTAAAAGTGACGACCTGATTGGCGCAGTAGCTAAGCGATTGGGCTGCTGCGCTAAGGGTGTCGCTCCACTACTAAACTCGGGGCGGCTGTTTATGTAGCTAGTTTAGCAGTTTCGGTTTCGGCCGAAATTGAGACTGATGCCGAATTTCGGTTTCGGTAGTAAAAACTAGTTTCTGTCAGACACTAGTAGCTAGCGAACTGTGATAGCTGCACTAGCGCGATGCAGGAATTGCATCGTAGTGCGTCCATCTTCGTGTAGATGTCGCTACAATCGCATTCTCTCTTGTTGTCGAGGTATATACAAACCTGCGTGGCTTTGTTAGAGGTGTCAGTGAACATAGCCCTCAGTTCAGCCGCTCTGGGGTAAAGCAGCTCGATCTGAGGCCACCACGGGAGACGGGGCTGTTTTATTATCCTGGAAGAAGAAAAATAAATCATTAATTAAGAAAGATGGTTAAAAACATGGTATATAGCACGAAAGTTATCTATCTATACGTATAAAAATAAATTGACGTTTGTTAGTCTCGCTAAAACTCGAGAACGGCTGGACCGATTTGTATGAAATTTTGTGTTTTGTGTTCAAGCAAACAAACACTTCAGCTTTATAATATTAGTATAGACTAACAATATAAAGCTGAAGAGTTTGCTTGTTTGTTTAAATGTGCTTATCTCAAGATTTGATAGTCCATTTATCGAGGAAGGCTACAAAACATTAAAAAGTTAGTAAATAAAAGAGTCACAAAAAGTTACCTGAGCAGTGAGTTAACGATAACATAGTGATAAGATA
This sequence comes from Abrostola tripartita, assembly GCA_905340225.1. Classification (NCBI taxonomy): domain Eukaryota; kingdom Metazoa; phylum Arthropoda; class Insecta; order Lepidoptera; family Noctuidae; genus Abrostola; species Abrostola tripartita. The sequence continues at coordinate 2,590,783 of HG996515.1, forward strand.
TGTGCGTGTTGAGGTTGAGACACACTTTGAGCGCGTCGTTGTTGTGCGGCATTATCCGGAACAGGGACACGAAGCAGTCCGTCATCAGGTCCAGCTCCGAATACCCGGATATTAGGTTGCCCCGGATGTAAGACTTTGAGGGGTTGAAGAGGAGGGACTGGAACAAAAATAATATATTAAACTATTCATATTTATATAGATAATGTCGTGTTACCCGCAACATTTTTTCGGGATAAAAAGAAACCTATGTGTTAAACCAGGTTGTCAGCTACCTCCAAACCAAATTTTATTAAAATTGGTCCAGCCGTTTGAGCGTGAAGAAGTAACAGACATGCAAACTCACTCACAAACTATCGCCTTTATAATATTAAGTGCTGATGATTTCCTGTTCCCCTTGGTCACGCCATAACTTGAGAACGGCTGCACCGATTCGGCTAATTTTGATTTTGAAATATTTGTGGAAGTCAAAGGACGGTTTAACTTTTAGGTTACGGTAGGAACTTCACCGGGTCAGTTAGTTTATAATATTTTTACTTATAAATTATTTATGTATGTATTTTTATTTATTTATTATGCATGTAATGTTGAAAATTGTAAAACTTTATGACAATTACTGTAAATTATTTTTATATTTTTGTTGTGCACTTTGTCTGTCCTTACAAATAAAATGCCTGTATCACTCAAAGGTTTGCTGTTAGAGAATTCTATTTTGAGTTCAGCTCGCCTCTGTACATCATCTTTCTTGTAATAATATCTTTATGTATTTTATTGTGTGCAATAAAGAATTAAGCATTACTTAAGCGGCGAAAATACAATAATCTGATTGGGAATTGTATTTTTGAGCCGTTTGGGGTCGAAACATTTGGATCTTTCAAAACGTTTAGTCGATGCTTCGCGTGATCAGAGGGCTGGTTTGTTTTTAGGTCAAAGAATCAGTATTGCCATTCAACGTGGCAATGCTGCCAGTCTTCTGGACACGTTTCCTTTTGACAACGATGAGGAAGAATACTTCGATGCTTTTTAATTTTAATTTTATATTTAAGTTGTAAATAGTTTTTAAAGGAGGTAGAATTTAAATGTGTATAGGTATATAATTATTTCTCTTATAATAAATCTTACAGAATAACTTACTTTCAGGTCATTGATGACCGACTTCACAAGTATGAAGGTAACATTGCCCGAGTCGGCTATATTAAGGTAGGTAGAAGCCTTGCACAGCTTCACACACGTCACTACCGCCGCCTCTGTCATCTGCTTCGAGTTGTTTTGAGGACCTAAGAAGAATGGTATTATCGTTCCGGTGATTTATAGCTGTAAAGGTATAACACTGAGTTGGTAATCATAGATTCCAACAGATAATACCTGACGTCACACTTAAGACGTAAATACTAAAAGGGAACTTGAAATTCGATGGGTGCGAGAACGATACGATGGCTTAGTTGGTTAGAGCAGCGCCATGGTACGGTGAAGGTCGCAGGTTCAAGTCCTGCTCGAGTCCATCATTTTTCAAATTTCTTTTATCAATCCGTCTGTCAGGACAGGTCGACTCAAGCCGGCATTGGATTTTTTTTTCTTAAAAAAAATACCATCTCGGACTACCTACATTGTTCTCACACAAACTTACGTTTGTCTGGACTTTAAAGGAGACATTGACCCCTGAGTTTGTTTCGGCATTTCTTCTCAGAGGTAGTCAGTTAGGAAATGCCGACACAATCATTCAAACTAGTATATAAAAAATTACGTGTAAAAGTGTTTTTTAAAAACCTATTTGCAGAAATAAAATCATTTTATCATTTTTATCAATTTAGACCCGAGTAGAAGTTGTTTTTAGCCGTATTGTCTGAAAGCTAGGCCTTTGAATTTATTTGGCTGTTAGCTCTAATTATTTAACTAAAATAAAATTGTCTTATTATGAATATAATAAATTTATTCCACCATCTCGCCCCGTTAGGTGTCGTAAGAGGCGACTAAGAGAAAATCCAAAAGAAAGGCAGCAGCGTCTTCTGTAACTTCTTTAAAAATAATAAAAAACGTCGCCCCACACTAGGACTCTCTCCTGTATCGTGGGTGCGTTTCACAAACATACACAAACACCTAGACGCGGGACAAATATGCCCCGTGCGAGAATCGAACCCGCAACCCTTGGCGCAGCAGTCCAATCACTTAGCCACTGCGCCAATTAGGTCGAGAAAGAGAGTATACTTACTTAGTCCCCGTTTAACAGAGTCAATGAAATGCTTCTTCTTCGTGTGTCGCGGGCTGCAGGGGGCGCCACTGTCCGCGTTCACTATCTCTTCTAGAACTTTCTATTAACAATATACAACAAAGTATTCAATAACATATACTACCTACTCTACCTACTTAAAACAAAAAAAAACATCTTAACTATCAAAAAGGTTGGTCGACTTCACGTGACTAAAGCGCTGGCTTGTGTTTTAATTAGCATTGTCATTCAACGTGGCAATGCCGCCGGCCTTTTGGGCACCCTACCAGTCGACAGGGATGAGGAGGAATTTTTCGATGCATAATTTTCAGATTTTGATTTTTCATTTGTACAATCAAAGTATTCACACACATACGCCACTTAAATTACAACCTAATGATGCTACATATAAGGTCTAGGTCTCAATAAAAATCATAACATAAGAAGATTGCAACTAAGAATAGATCCAATTTAGTTTTTGAGCCAAAAGGTAATGTCAATAATACTCTCTGATTAACTTTGAGATTCTGCCCAAACCAAGAACCGATCTTCAGAGGAATTATTGATAATAATGAGAAAAATATTCTATCACTGAGAAAATAAAGCTCAAAATCGTTTGATATTCCGTAGAACCGCTAACACGCGACATGCGTGGGCAGTCTGTATTGACGCTTAAAGCATTCTGCACTTAACAACCAATCAATAGAGTTCATTTTTCAGTGTCAACAAAAATTCTTGATCTGTGTTGGTGTGATTACTAATACAAGTAAAACAGCCTACTTAATATATCGACGCGCAAACTATTTTGCGCTTTATCTACATAACAATAGAGTACATTTTCCAGTGTTAATGCTCCTGTTATATGATCATGAGATAACTAATACAAGCCAGATTACACCTTATGTCTATACTCACAGGGTTGAGAACGAGTAACATGATCTGTAGCGGCCACATGGCCACTCTGGACTTCTTGTTGTCCGAGAAACTGTCCTGTAATATATCGAAGAGGGTGTCGCAACACTTGCTCAACTCATCGTTAGGCCGACATTGTACTTCTGCGAATTCCTGAAACGTAATTATACATATTTGTATAAAGTATATATAGTGGCGTGCCATAGGAGGGGCCTATGTCCATCAGTGGACTAAGATAGGCTGACAATGATGATAATGATAATATGAAAGTGTATAATATTTTTCATTATGCTAAGATCCTTATAAGAGTACTTACACACTCACAAGTCACACAACTTTGAAGATCACATAAAAACAAACTTGTTTACCTGGAGGGAGGTCTGCCAACTCTGCGTCTTGATCCAAGATTCAACAAAGAAATCACAAAAAAGTAAAATAATATATTAATATTACCTGGGGGTATGTATCCATCCAATTCCAAATAGCTTTCTCTAAAGACGAAACTAAAACTATGTGCGCTGATTTCCTTAACAATTTAAACTTCTGAATTGATTCTGAAACAAAAATATACATAACGTAACATAATCTCGCCTGTATTCCCCGAAGGGATAGGCAGCGGTGAACATATAGTACACCCACATTTCGCCAGTTATGTTGTAAGTCCCAATGTAATAGGGGGCGAGCCTATTGCCATCAACCGGGCGCAAACCCAGACTCCGTGCTGCTACTGAGAATTACCTAATGGAAAATCAGTATCACTTTGCCTGACCCGGGATTTGAACCCAGGACCTCTTGCTCAGCAATCGCGCTTAGCGACCACTAGATCAACGAGGCAGTCCAACAAAAATATTAACTCAAAATATGTGATTCGTATATCCCACTGTAGTACAAACGCCTCTTCTCATACAGAGAAAGAATGAACATTGATCACCACGCATGCGCACTGCGGGGTAATAATTAAATGATGAGTGATGAAATCCTACATCACTATTCCTAAGATTATAGTATAGGACGGACTCCAGATAGTCCAGAACGAATGAATGAATTTTTGTAAGTGTTGCAATATACCCTAAATTAAATAAATATATAAATGAATAAGATAACAGAATGTATTTTCAATCATAATGATTGAAAATACATTCTGTTATCTGTGCTCACAGTATTCGTTGACGTATATTTGCGTTACAAGCTGACATTGAAATTTGAACTGTAGAAATAAATTATAAAGGCACCGAGCCTTATCAAAGAAACAAAGTTGCCACAATTAAAAACGGATCATAATTATAACGAGCAGATAAACGTACCTGTAAGTAGCCGTATAAGCCTCAATATATCGACATTGATGTGTTGTATCAACTCTATATCTGTATAATCGGGGTTTTCTTCTGAGCTAGATGATAATTCCTGAAATTAAAACATAACAACTACACTTGACGGTTAGTTTCGGAAATTCCGGAGACACACGTGAGGCGCTAGAATATTGTTTCACAGCGACGCGGATTGGTCCGTACTCGATCCGCTCCGGGTAGAGCCCGCACCACGCTACCCGCGTCCTAGCAACCGTATCGTACTGAACCCTCGTGAAGAGTAGTGAGTAGCGAGCGCTACCCGTACGGTTCTCCTGGACAGCTTTGAAATCAGCTTTAGTTAAAGTCAAAGTCACGTTTAGACGTCTTCGTAGGTACAAGTCTTTTTTCCAGAAAACTGGCGTTTTTGGAGGGAAGAAATGAGAATCACTGTTGTTTCTGAAAAAGATCTATGAAGACTAGAAAACCTTCTCCGGATACATAACTTTTTTTACGGTTTCTGACTGTTTGTGTGTACATTTTACATACTTTACAGCCGCCTTGCCATAAACTCTTAAAGCAAGGCAGTTTAAGTTGTGGAAGCAAGACGCCGCATTACACTGCACGTAGCGGCGTCTTACACAACGTAAACTGTCCCGCTTTAAGATTTCATGGTAACCCCTTACCTGCTGGTGAACTATTGCACATGCAAGATCATCATGGAAAGCAAACTTCAAGCTGGTCCAATATAAATTGATACATATTCAAACATATACAGGGTGCATTTTAGAATGATCTACTGTAATTGCACAGTACGTACCTGTAGCCTGGCACTGATTCTGTTGAACACCGCATTGAAAAAGTTGAGACTGAGAGCGAAAAGCACCTTGCTGGCTAACTGTCTCAGCAGCGTGTTGTTCAGGGTGCTCTCATTGCGCATGTCCGTGTAGTAGTATATTGAAACTGCGAACAAGTTGTATGGCTATAAAACTATTGATTATAAGTTTTGTAAGACTTTCGCACTTCTGAATACGTGGAAAGACCAGAGGATCTGAGAATGACAGTCGGTTTATCAGAGATAGCCGAGTGGAAGCATTAAAGCGAATTTCGATCATTATTTTATGAAGAGCTCCATTCGAAGATATAAGACGGTAAGAGTATGTTTACCAGGTAGTCTCTTTATCTTACCAGGTAGATACAGGTCGTAGCTCATTTCTACCACACAGCTCCCATACAACAGAAAGTGAGCATTCAAATATGGACTTAAACTCGTAGTCTGTAGATACACTTTACAGTGACACCATTAAAAAGCCAGCCACGCTGTAACTGTACAGTGTCAATGTATAGTGTATCTACGGCGTACGAGATTAAGTTCATATATAAATGATCATTTTTCTACTGAGCGGTATAATGAGCGACGACCGTACGTATCCAGTTTTATTTTTTTATAAAAAAACGTCTCTCCACACTAGGAATTTCTCCTATATTATAGGTGCGTTTCACAAACATGAAATACCACATACACAAACACCACGGAACAAACATCTGCTAACCCCTTAGACAAGTGGCAAAACGCTTGACAAATAGAATAACATATGTCATTGATAACATAGTCAAAACATGATGTCATCCCCATACATTTATCATTCTATTCTATTTCTATTCGTCAAGCGTTTTGTCACTTGTCTAAGGGGGCGGATCGGACAAATTTATATAGTTAGTATAGAACTCACCAATAAACTGGCATACTTCTCTCAGCAGTATCTTAACGTTCATAGCCTCATCGTACTTGGCGGTGTCTTTGGGCTGCGAGCTGAGGCATATCTCCAGCGTGTCGAGGACTATCACCAGGCTGTCGTGGTAGCCCTTCTCCAGCTCTGTTTGTGGACGGTTCGCGCATATTGATATAGATGGCTGGTACTGTGGGAGAATATGTTTTGTTAATTTTACAAACGTAACATCTGTATTATGTATTATTAGGAAAATGTCATTTGTTCACTTGTATATAGACAGTTTTAACATTATATATATTATTATAATATAATTTAAGTTTAAGTTTATTTTGTTTTTTTATTAAGTAATTTTAGTTTAAAATTAAAATTCATGTAACTGAACAATATAGTGTGACAATACTTATAAACAATATGGAAATTATTCTGAAAAAAACTTACTTTGTATATCTTTTAATGCAATTATCTTACAAATATAACATTGTTTTAAATTATACATTAAATTTCTTTTCTTATATTTCTTTTATACAATTAAATAACTTTTAATTTCGTTTTCCCAAGGCAGCAAAAGCCAATTTTGCTGCCAGTTGTTTTATAGACTAGACTAACATACAGTATTCTACGTACCAGTTCGTTAACTCTTTGCAGGATCTTGGTGAGGCCAGCTATCACCAAGGAGAAGCGATGCCGGCTGATCTGCACCAGACAAGCCTTGCACTGCTCCTCGTTGATACGGGAGTGAAGATTCTGAGCACCAGTCTTGTATGGCAACTGTGGAACACATAGATGGAATATATTTATAACCTGTTACTAATATGTATCTATACATAAGTGTTAGTGTAAGTTGGTTAATATATTTTTTAAAGTAACCTGTTCAGTGTCCTGCTGCTGGCAAAGGTCTCCCCATTATTTTTCCATAGAAATAATAAAAATATCATGTAATTTTTTTATGAATATTTGATTTTATTTATTAAGGACAAAAAACTGTTAAATAAGCACTTAAGTTTATCCACAAATAAAATAAAGGAAAAAGAATTATGAAAAATATGTAAATACCTACATAAAAAAAAGCATAAATAGTATTTTCTATTAATATACATTATAAATAAGCTTATGATTAAAAATAAATGAGGTGTTAGATAAAAGGGTGTTAGTTTGATTCATGCCAAGTAACTAAGTTCACCCATTCATTTGTTATAGGAAAAAAGCACCCATTAATAACTTTGACCAAAATAAACTTCATGACTGTTAAAGATGTAGGTTTGCTAAGTTTTTAAAATGCTAAGATTTAACATGTAATGTGTACAGCAGTGATAGCTTAATGATACTAGTTAATGATTATGTTATGGTAGAATATGTTAGCCGACATTAAAATATTTCGGAGATGTCATAGGAAATGGGAGGGACTTAGTAATCCCGGTCGGTCGATATCGTATAATAATATAAGCTAAAAGATATAAATAAAGTTGAAAAGTAATAAAACGAACTAAAAATAATATGTAAGAATTCTCAAAAGGATATCATAGTTATTAGTTGACAAAGTTCTGTGTAGAAGACAATGAAAAAATATTTTGTTTACATCCCCGAAAAGTCCATATATGGGTGGGTCTTATAAATTAAATTAAATGTACAATTTGTAACTTACCTGCTCCTCGAATCGGGCAATTAACGAATTGGCCCATTCACCAGGCTTCTGCGTGCCCATATTTCTAAAAAAAGATGTATAGTTTATGTAAATAAATTAAAAACAACAATTTATTTTTTGCACTACCATTATAGATCTTCGATTTCTAAAAACTACTACAGTGGAAACAGTGATGCAAGGATAAAACTGTAACAACTACCACACTCTTGACATTAGTAATAAAATTAACCAACTATATTATGCATAAAGTTAAATGTAAATCATTCGTTTAATTGTATTATGCATGTAGTACATTTTGTACCTAATATTTTAATGAAAATCAGAGTTCTAGATTTTTCAATAATTAGCTAACGCAAATTTTCTACCAAGTTTAATTTAGATTTTTTATAGTAGAAACGCTAGGAACTGTCAAACTGAAATCGATAAACTTGAGCATGCGTTCCTAACTTGTAATACGAGCTATGAAATTAATTTAACTACATATTATTCTACATACATAAAGTCACATCCGTTTTATGTTTTATAGAAGGGTTGGCAGAGAAGCAAACCTAACATTGATAGGTAAGGTTATTGATGATGAGAATAAAATTTTCAAAGTATGCGTTGGGTTTGGGACATATTGGGATTATGGTTTGGGCTACATAGTTAACAATATTAATTTATGACTAAGAACAGAATTAAAATATAGTAATAATGAGAAGCTTCTTAGTTCTAGTCCTATCTAACAAAAGAGAAGTCTGGATCATGATCATGAAGTTTAATAAAAAATAGCAATGGAGCTTAATCATGTATAGCGAACTTTAAGCGAAACAAGTATAGAGTTTTAAATCTTGTTGTATTAATATTATAAATGTACAACTACAAGTAATAAACGCGTGTGGTTTATATTCATAACTAATAAGTGAATCTACTAATATTGGCTTTACGTAATAAAGCGCAATTAAATATTTGTGTAAAAAATAATCAGATAATAATAAATACGTATATTATAACAACTGGCAACGTGGCAACACTTTTTCAGCGTTTTGATTTTGACAGAAAGTCAGAAACACTTTTGACAATCATTCTTATTTTCCTGTGTGTAATTGTATCTAAAAACTCATCGGAAAATTAAATTGTTAATCATTACAACAAGGAAAGTTAAATATAGCTTTGTTATTTATAATTAAACTAAAGTTAGGAGCCTATACTTCATTATGATGGTGAGTTTTTCCCTAATACTGTATTATTATAGGCGTAAACTGTATGTTTTACCAACTTTGCCGGGGGGCGTCTTCGTTTACATAAAATTCGTTGATTGTATTAAATTGCACCGGATATCTAGAGGTTATGATTCATTATCATGAAGATAAAAACCGTGAGGTGCGTTTTGTTGTACTGTTTATAAATTTAGCTGCGTTTTGTGATAATTAACTTGTATGACGTGGATCAGTAATTTTTGTTTTTTTCTCGTTTGATAGCTCAGGCGACCTTGTTGATTGTAATTGTATTTATGTTTTTATGATTGTGTTAATTTGTATCTTTTACATTCTATAGTATTCATCAAGGTGTTAAACATTCTGCAATAGTGATTAATTGATAATGGTGCTTGACTTTTGATATCTCTTATTATTATTAAAAATATTACTTTATTGGGATTAAATCCTGGTGAAAGAAGCTATGGGTCCAGAGTTAAATTAACAACAGTTGCCATTATAGTTTTGTAGCCTACAAATATTAATATAACTTAATTATCTTGCAATAAGAAGTCACAAATACATCTTAGCTAGATAAAAATACATAATACCTATATTAAAAAGGTGTGAACTCTGTATCTATAGACAGCATTATGTTATACAGTTTGTTGGCCTTTGTAATAAACATTGTTCAGTTTGAAGATACTGTATATAGTGACTTATTAATCATGAACACATAACATTACAAAAATTTGAACTGAGGTCAAATCATATACCAATTTGGTTGTATACATATCTATTAACTAATTTATCATTTTACTCATGTGTTTATTCAGTAATTCCCTATTTCTTTTGGACTTAAATAAAGCCTTTATTCATGAGCTAAAAATTAAGGATAACTCTTGCAAACATACAAATAAATTTAATCAATTGCGCCACCGTGTAACCCAACATATTCACCATTGCAAGGTTCTATAGTATGTATTTATAGTCCAATTAACTGTCTTTCAGGACTGTGTGGAAGACACCAATCATGATCCCCTGTCAGCACCAGCAGCACAGTCTCCAGGGTCCATAGGATCCGTGGACCCTAAGCTAGAAAAGAAAAAGCCTAATGAAAATGTCTGTTTAGCAGATAATAGCTTGTTGGTATGTATTGTAAAACAGTCTTTTTCTTTCTTCAAACTTTTTTGTGCCGTGTGGTATCCGGCCTAGAATTGACCACCCCCTTTCTTCCCGTGGGTGTCATAAGAGGCGACTAAGGCAAAATTCAGAAGATGGGCAGCAGCGTCTTCTGTAACTTCACCACCAATACTGCGATCCCCAAGCCGCTTACCAAGCGTGGGGATTATGGCAACGCTTAAACGGGGAGGCCTATGTTCAACAGTGGACGTCTTTGGCTGATGATGATGATGATGAACTTTTTACAGGGCTTCAGCCACTTTAAGTCACCATGACAGCCCCATCGAAAGATGCACTCCTATTCAACAGCTAGGGATTCTTACCTCACCTTTCTTATACTTAAACATGCCACAAATAGCTCCAAAATTAGTCTAAACTCAGGAGATAACAAAGTTATACATACAAACCTACCTATATTCTTCTACATTCATTTCTTTAATCATAGTCATCAAGTTTTTATTTAAGTTTCATATAGGCTACAAAAGCACTTATAAACTTGTAGCTGATGAAGTTTTATACTAAAAAACATAGGAAACACATGATCCTTATTTACAAGATAAATTTATACACAACAAGTTTTCAATAATACATATTATATACTATTGCGTTCTACAGGTTGACATTTCTGATGCTTTGAGCGAGAAGGAAAAAGTAAAGTTTACAGTACACACAAAGACCACACTGCCGGAGTTCCAGAAGTCTGAGTTCATTGTTGTGCGGCAACATGAGGAGTTTGTGTGGCTGCACGACAGATATGAAGAGAATGAGGAGTATGCTGGATATATTGTGAGTGTCTGTTGCCATGGTGATCAAAACTTGTTTATTCTGATTAGCCTGTAAATATATAAAATACGGCTTGTTCGTGCCTACCGAGGAAATCAGTCGATCTGCTAGGTCACTCTTGTGATGTGTGACTGTATTCACATGTCGACGCCCCTCCGTGCATCGGAAAGCACGTTGAACCGTTGCATCTGCACCTGTTCTCTCTCCACTCGTGTTGGTCTACCGTTCCATCAGACAACGAGGGTCTAGGAATAACGAGTGCACCTGTGTTTGCGCGCATACTTGTGCACTATAATATTTCCTGCGTAGTTGGCTGGTCTCAGATGAGATAGGCCGCCGTGACCGTGAACACAGGAGGGCATTATTATATACGACCCTGTCACTCCAGAGTTGGGTTATTTAGCTGCCAAAATAGTGCCTACCCCTGACATGACAATGCATGAATTTGTGTAATACATGCACAGGTCAAAGATGATGATTATATACGAGAGAATTTTGTTGTAATTAACTCATAAATTGATTGTAATGTTTGGTATCAAGATTCCATTAGGCGATGCAGGGTAATTGGATAAGATTGGCACAGGACCGCGGCGGATGGCTTTGTTTAAGGGAGGCTTATACCCAGCGGTGGGATATTGAAGGCTGCGGATGATGATGATGATGCTCATTAAAATGTTGTACGTTTGTATGATCAGATCCCGCCGGCGCCTCCGCGGCCGGACTTCGATGCGTCGCGGGAGAAGCTGCAGCGTCTGGGGGAAGGCGAGGGCGCGCTCACCAGGGAAGAGTTCCTTAAGATGAAAGAGGAACTTGAGGAGTGAGGATTTTTGCTTTTTAGTCATTGTCAAATTATTCTTACAGTCCCCGTCACGTTAAAAGATCGCTGAGTGACTCTCAGCGACTGTGTTTGCACTAGGTTCTAATCACTTCCTATGGTCCTAGGCTATTGTGGTTTATAATAATTAGGTCTAATTGTTTTATTGGAGAATCATTATATATAGTAAATATTATGAGTCTTTTTTGTTGCCGTTTATCGTTTGTTATTACTAGCTTTTGCCCGCCGCTTCGCTCGCCTTAATTTAGATTGTTGGTGAGTAATATATATATATATAGCTTTAGCCTGCGGCTTCGCCCGCTTTAACCCCTTTATAAACGCCTTAGAAGGTTAATTTATTTTTAAGTACCTATGTACCTGCCTTCTTATGTCCTTTCTCGGGTCTTAATCTTTCTACATGCCAAATTTCATCAAAATCCGTTCAGCGGTTTAGTCGTGAAGGTGTAACAGATAGATAGACAGAGTTACTTTTACATTTATAATATTAGTATAGATAAACTGCAACAGAAATAGAGTTTAAAAAATGAGTAGTGGAGTACATACCCTTTGATTGTGTATATGTCGCAGCCAACTGATTTAATTAGCCGTTCAATGAACAGCCTAGCCTCTTAACTATATGGCGCTGTTCGAGATTATAGTGACGACCTGATTGGCGCCGTGGTTAAGCGATTGGACAGCTGCGCTAGGGGTTGCTGATTGCGCGTTTGATTCCAGCACGGGACAAAAATTTGTGCGATCCACAGATGTTTGTCCCGAGTCTGGGTGTTTGTGATATTTCATGTTTTGGTAATGCGCCCACGATACAGAAGAAATTCATAGTGTTTAAAAAAATAATAATATATACGCGATTTTGTGTACACACATACATTTATGAGTATGTTTATGTTTCATTTTCATCAAAGCTGTCCTAACGTTCCAGTGAGTACCTGGCCACGTTCAAGAAGACGGTGGCCATGCACGAGGTGTTCCTGCAGCGGCTGGCGGCGCACCCGGTGTTCCGCGGGGACGCGCACCTGCGCGTGTTCCTGGAGTACGAGCAGGACCTGTGCGCGAAGCCCCGCGGCAGGATGGACCTCATCGGGGGGCTGGTGAGGGCTCAGCCTGCTTGGAGATCACGCACATACGCGATTCCAAAATAGCTTGTTAAAATTAGGCTATAACATAAGAAAGAACTATTCCGCCTCGCAAAAGATAGGGACAGATTCCAACAGCTGGTAGCCGACCTTCAGTAATTGGAGTGGCACTTATAGAAGAAGAAGAAGATAAGAAAGAAGGAAACAAAGTATTTTTTCTTTTTTAAAACGTCGTCCCACACTAGGAATTTCTCCTGTGTCGTGGTTGCGTTTCACAAACATGCAATATCACATACACAAACACCCAGACTCAGGATAAACATCTGCGGTTCTGATTATTTTATTTGGTTTCGTACGTATTTTGCACAGATGCGCTCGATGACGACGACCACCGATGAGATATACCTGGGCGCGACGGTGCGCGACGTGAACGACTTCTTCGAGCAGGAGACAAACTTCCTCCAGGAGTACTACTCGCATCTCAAGGAGGCCGTGGCCAAGGTCGACCGGATGACCACCAAGCACAAAGGTAACTAACTGTTCATTATCTAGTTCTTTCCTCTGTTGCCCGTTGTTTTACCAGAATCCTGCTGGAGTTACTTCTTGTATTTTTGTACGAAAGAATGAATGAATTGGATGTATTTTAATGTAAATTAAAGCCTTTCTTTCACTATGGGACATTTATCCTGCGAGTCTGTTCCTCTACACGAAATGTACGTGTACCTCGACAGTCGCCCGATAAGCTTTGCATAGTGAGGACGCGAGTCGCTTTATGTAAGCCGCATTGAACAACTAACCACCTCGGGCGACACACTATTCACCACTGAGTGGTGTGAACAAGGCAAATGTAGAGATTGCATCACACTAATATTGTAAAGGCGGAAGTTTGTGAGTGTGTTTGTATGTTTGTTACCTCTTCACGCTTAAACGGCTTAACCGATTTTGCAAAAAATTGGTATGGAGGTATCTGAGACCCCGGATTAACACAGACTACTTTTTATCACGAAAAAAATGATTTTGTTTACAATTTTATGGGTTTTTATTCTATTCCCGCGAAACACTTAATATTTTCAAAATTAAAAGTAGCCTAAGTTCTTCTTTATAACATTAGCTATTTGCCAGTGAAAGTCCCCCAAAATCGGTCCAGCCGTTTCCGAGATTACCCGGAACAAACAGACAGACAGACAAAAAGAAAATATTTTGGTGTTAGAAACAGACACTCCAATTATATTTATGTATTGATAATATTATAATTTAGGCAGCCCTGTAAAGTGCCCATTGTGGGTAGTAAGCTGTACCCTGTCCTTGCAGAGGTGGCGGACGCGCACATCCGGCTGTCGTCGTGCGTGACGCAGCTGGCCTCGCGGGAGCTGCCGCCCACCGAGCGCTTCCTCACGCGCGCCGCAGAGACCTTCGACAAGTGCCGGGTACGGACTACGGACCTCACCTATCTGTTTCTAAGGTTCAGCGGTGTGCGGAGAGGTCAGACATTGGATGGGGGACCGGTTGAAACATTTTGATCTCACTGCTAGGTTAAGCAGCGCTTGCTGCGGTTAGTTTTTGGATTGGTGACCTTTTTACACATGTAACTGTTACTGTGTTAATCTTGGGTGATCTATGGAGTACCTGTGTATATGCATATACTTGTGCACAAAAATATCTGTTACGTAGTTGACTGGTCGCAAAGACTATATTAGACCTCTGCTAAGATAAAATATTTATTTCCAGAAAATCGAAGGTCGCATGGCTTCAGACCAGGACCTGAAGCTAGCAGACACTCTCCGCTACTACATGAGGGATGCGCACGCCGCTAAAGCTGTGCTGGTGAGGAGACTCAGGTGAGGGTCGAGGGTAGGAGGTAGGAGGTCGCATGGCATCAGACCAGGACCTGAAGCTAGCAGACACTCTGCTACCAGAGAAAGATGTTGGCTAAATTATTCCCTCATTTCGCCAGACAGCCAAACTTCTATTTGTAATAGAAGCCGCATTATTAACATTTATCAGGCACAATAATTATTTATAATTTATTGGTCAAACTGTTATTTTATTAGGTAATTCTCAGTACCAGCATTAAGTCAGCAATAGTGCCTGGTTAATGGCAATAGGCTCGCCCCTTATTACGATGGACCTATAACATAATCGGCGATAAATAGGTGTACTACTGTACTATACACATGTACTCCACGAATATTTATAATTATACCTATATATATAATGAATATTTTAAATATTTCGCTTAAGGCTGAGGTCGCACTAAACCCGGTTTTTAACCAACGTTTTGTGAATTAAGGAAAGTAATACAAGCTACCGCACTTGAGGTTTTTTACCGTCCGTCCTTTTGTGTTAGTTTCCTTGACTCACAAAAACATGCGATTATAGACAGCGGCGGTTCAACCGTAGTGCGGATTAAGCCTAAAAAATGATATTGTTTCAGATGTCTGGCCGCATACGAGGCAGCCAATCGAAACCTCGAGAAAGCAAGAGCCAAGAACAAAGATGTACACGCGGTAAGTCTTTCCAAATTACATCGTTAATACCTTTTATTCTCTGCCTGGTTGGTCTAGTGGTCGCTAACCGTGCGGCCGAGCACGAGGTCCTGGGATCAAATCTCAGGCCCGGCAAAGTGCTACTGGGTTTTTTAATTTGGTAATTCTCAGTAGCAGCACGGAGTCTGGATTTGTGTCCGGTTGATGGCAATAGGCTCGCCTATACATTGAGACCTAAAAACATGACTGGTGAAATGTTTGTGTACTATATGTGCACTCTGCCTACCCCTTCGGGGAATACAGGCGTGATGCTATTATAATGATTCTTTAATCGGATTTCTCATTTACGCCATGATTATAATCGTACGGGAAGTGGTGTCCGACCAAACTTTTGGTTTCGGCCTTATTTCGGCAAAAAAACGGGTTTTTACTTATTTTCGGCTCATTTCCTAAGAAATCATGACCTTATGTGGTAGTTGCGGTTTCGGCTGAAATTGAGACGGATGCCGAAATTCAGGTTTCGGCCGTAAAAACTAGTTTCGGTCGGACACTAACGGGAAATGCTTAGAATATGTTTACATGTTCTTAGACTCGAATCAAGCGGATCTTTCTCTATAGTTTCGTCTGTGTCATGTGTATCACTATTTGAGAGTGTTTTGTATGTTTTTTGCTGGGTATAGGCAAGCCAATGAACGCCAACGAAATCGTGCCAACCATTAATTTAATTAATGCTTCTTTGAATTAAATAACATGTCAAAATGTATAGTCGAAGCATTTCTTCTGTCTTAAGATTCATTAAGTGTCATTTCATGTTCGAAAAAATCAAAATTTACTTCATCTCTTTCGTATCGGGCAATGGCAATTGGGTCATGTACCCAATTGCCGCATGAAAATAGGTCTTGCCGTGGTGCCGACGCCTGATTGACGGCAAGGCAAAGGCGAAACGGTGAAGATCCCTTTCCGATTTGATATGTGTGTTATGAACCTTAAGGTCAAGCCCAAATCTACAATTCGTAGTTCATTTATTCCGCACAGCAGTAAAATAAGCATTCAAATATGGACTTAAGCTAGTAGTCTGTAGATGCCCTTTACAATGACAGCATGGAAATCCAGCCGCGCTGTAACAGTACAGTGTCACTGTAAATTGTGTCTACGGCGTACGAGATTAAGCACATATTTTAATGCTCATTTTTCTTCATCTCTGACATTGGTCTCATCGTAAATAATATTTGGGGCCAACAATTCTATATTACGCTGGCGTTCATTGGCCCACCGTGTGGCCAGCACCACAATGTCTGACGTTACTTTTCTGTGCAAATCGCAGCCATTGGATGTGCAAGAGGTAAACGCTTTTTTATGTACTGCGTGTGTATTATAGTGTGTTGTATTGTTAGATGTGTGTGTAGGTATGTAGTTAGTAACTATATGTTATGTATTTGCTGTTCTTGAAGTCGATAAGAGGGATGTTGACTACTTTACCAATTTAATTGGAATCTGAAAAAGGGGTTTAAAAGGAATCCGAAATCTGGAAAAAATTATAAATCCATAGATAAACGAAGGATATACAGCGTTTTTAAGTTTGTGGAGGGGGTATTCTCTATCCTTCTCACGCAAAACGCTTAATGTACGGGGCGATGCGAAATTAACTATGCAACTACAGGACTCTGACGTCACCATCCTGTAGTGTCATCTCAGTAAAATAATAAACTTTGAAATGCTAATAACTTTGTAAATGTTTGCTGTATTTAGCTTGTGTTTAAAGTTATATTGTTAATTCTAAACCTTTTTTCGGAATTCATAAACAAATATCGCAGTCAACATCTTTAATCTAAGTGAATCTTTTACGTCCATTTGCCGATTGCCTCTCCCTTATCTCCTTTAGTTACCAAGCGAATAATTTAATAATCCTGCTAGTAGTTCGATTCGTAGTTAATAGATAAAAAATGCAATGTCTTCAATTCGCACCCCTGGTACGCTTAAGTTTTCAAAGCAGTCAGAAAGTTAGCAAATCAGAAAGTCCTAAATTCAGCCGCGTACTTTTTTTTGTATTTGCGTCAGCCTCGTTGGTCTAGTGATCGTTAAGCGCGACTGCTGAGCACGAGGTCTTGGGTTTGAATCCCGGGTCGGGAAAAGTGTTACTGGGTTTTTCCATAAGGTAATTCTCAGTAGCAGCAGAGTCTAGATTTCTACCCGGTGGCTGGCAATATTCTCGCCTTTATGCCATCGGGACCTGTAACATAACTGGCGAAATGTGGGTGTACTATATTTGTACTTATGTTTCTGTTACGCGTTTTGCCACCTGTCTATGGGCTAATTGCAAATCTAAAGTTATTTTAAAAGTAGTACTTGTTGTTTCTACACATTGCTATATATTTATTTGTTGTGGAGGGAGAGCGGAGAGGACTTTGCCCTGCAGTGGGACATTACAGGCTTTTAATAATAATATAAATACTCGAGTAGAAGTGTTGTCTGTATGTAATGGACATCGCACTTTTCTGCTGACCCTATCACTTATTACGCAGGCGGAACAAGCGCAAGCCGACGCATGCGCGAAGTTCGAGCAACTGTCTGCGCGCGCACGGGAAGAGCTGATTGACTTCCGGACTAGGAGAGTAGCGGCCTTCAGGAAAAGGTAATGTATACACATTGACACAAAAAAAAGATACTGTACGAATCTTAGTAAACATGCATGCAAGCTTGCCAAGCGTAGGTTTATGGCAACACACCCCCTTTTAAGGGGGGCCTTTTTACAACAGTGGACTTCTTCAGGCTGATGATGATCCTCTACAGTAAATCCCGAAACTTTGGACCCCTTGTATTTTTTTTTTACTTACCTCCATTCTTCTTGTTCCAGTTTGCTAGAACTAGCTGAATTGGAGATCAAACACGCTCGCTCCCAACAGGAGTTGTTCAGGAAGTCCCTCCAAGTGCTGAAGGAGTGCCAGTAAATACACTATGTTACACTATACTATACATTGATGTATGGTACACTATACGATACACTGATGTATGGATCACTATACACTGACGTATGGTGCACTATACCCTGATGTATGGTACACTATACGCTATGTATGGTACAGTCAGAAACATAAGTCGCTGAACATTTAATTTTTTTAAACATACCATTAATTCAACAACTTCATACATAGTAAGTAGTTTTAAATATTGTCAGATCATCATTTGGACGCTCCCAAAATTGTGTAGTTAACACCACCAATCAATTGACATACTTTTTATGAGCTGTCAACACGTTATTCTTTCATAGATTTCGTATGGCAATAGGAACCTGTGACGTCACTAGTATGCAAACTCAATTGACTTACTATTTATTTAATTCAATATAAATGGAAATCAAATTTTACAATTAAATAAAAATGTATAAGGTTTTTAGCGGAAAAATAAAGCATTTTTCCACGGAAGTAGTGTCTAGGAATTATTGGTAGATGGTGTCGACTACCCAATTCGAAACAGTAACTTGAATTGATGTTTTTTACTCTCAATTATTTGACATAAGGTTTCTTAACATGTTCAGCTATTTATGTTGCTGACTGTACACTATACACCATATGGTACACTGTACACTAAAGTATGTTAAACTCTAAATATTCCCAGAGATGTATGTACTGAGTTTAGTTGATCATATAGTTACGGAATACTGATCATGGGATTATATAATGAAGAACCCAGTCTATTTATAAGGTGTCTGGATCTAAAGAGGGTCTGGATTTGTGCTCCCTTGATGGCAATAGGCTGGCCTGGGCTGGGATCTATATCAAATTGACGGAATGTGGGTGTACTTCACACACATACATCTGCCTTTTTTTTTTCTTACTTTTGGAAAATGCATTACGCATACCCCGTCGTTGGGAGACGACGGGGTTATGTGGGACTCCCCGCCATGAACCGAAAAGGCTGATCCACGAGGGTATACCCACTAAAAACCACACTTATGATGGCGGGGAGGCGGGATCGCTGTTAGCACTCTACCGCCAACCCCGCCGGCGACACATACTTCTGCCTACAACAAGCTAACACAGACGTGATGATTTTTAGACCAGCATTCTACCACATATCGGGTCAATCCAACGATATTTAATTTTTGTTTTGAATTGTTGAGGAATGATAAACCAGCTATATTTAGTGGTATCCAAATAATAAGTTTACTTGGTGTAATCATCTGTTCTATTAAAAGTTTTTATATTTATGTTAATTGTTAAATATAACAGGAATTAATTAAAACATACATTCAAGTCAGCACTATCGATAAGTTCTAATACTAGTTGTTCCAGTAATTTTTTGTTGCGTACACACGTGCGTTTTACAATTATGAGGAAAATTTAAGCCCAGAAACAAATGCTTAAAGAATACTCAAGCTGTGTTTTCTGTCCTTTTCGATCTCACGTCCTTAGTTACTAGACTAACCCCCGCACTCAGAGACATATAATGATAGTTAAACTATCACTAAGTTTTTGTTCGTGAAATCTTTCCTTACTGTCAGTTTAAGTAATCATTAACGTCTCTGAGTGCGGCGGTAAATGAGACAAAACACTGCTTAATTATTTTTTAAGACCTCATTTATACATGGCAGAAGACGTTTTTGTTACAGAAAACTTAGTTCTGGTATTTACAAAATTTGGGGTTTATACTCTGGCTACCCCAGAAAGAGATTAGTTGTATATCATATAAGGATGAATATATTAGTTCATGTGTATATATCGAAATTAGGATATAACTTGTATGAAGCAGGAACAAAGCGCATCTTAGTGAAAATTAGTAAGTTTTTTTAATCGATTTTCTTAGTCGAGTTTAGTCGATTTGATCATGAATTTGTATAATTATCTCAGTAATATATAGCATTTTTTATGTATGCATTTTAGTTACTATATACGTAGTTAGTAACTGTTTTATTATATATAGCTTTTTCTATGTAATAAAGATTCCAAAAGTGTTTGTACACATTTATGAAGGAATAAAGTATACTTGCGTTTGCGCATATACTTGTGTACTATAATATCTTCTGCATCGTGGTAGGTCTTTGTTAAGCAAGGCTGCCGTGACCGAAATTCAGTCTTCAGGATATTATAAAAAACATTATTAATGTCATTAAAAATTATTTACAAGATTTTAAAATGTACCAATTTGATTCCAAGTTGATTTTGTCGTTAAAAGATAACAAGAAATTCTCGTAAATGTGTACAGCCAATTTACCATGAACTCTTAAAGCCAGACAGTTTACACTATAGAAGGGAGACGCCGCAGTACTCTGCACGTAGTGGCATCTCGCTTCCACATCATAAACTGTCCTGCTTTAACAGTTCATGGTAAGAGGGCAGACCTCAATACTTGGACAATATTCGGGTATTTAGAGTCGATTTATTAATCTATAGTTATTGTAATTAATTAATGAATCGACTACACTAATCTAAGATTAGTCGAGTCGATTCAAACTATTTTATTTACGGTGCAAATAATATTTTTATTATTCTTATGTTAATGTTTTTTATAACGTGAAACGTGGACCAAATTAATTTTTTTGTTACTTCGAATTACCTTCATGCTATGGCCTAGGTGACATGTCTAGTAATCCATGCAACCAGAAAATGACTCTAAAAGATTATAATACCCATTTTCTTTGTATCGGGAGTAATAAAATGTTGAAAACCTGGTTTCGTTGCACCATAACTACTGCGCATGCGCATCAGTCGAGGTTCAGCAGCACTTGCAGCGGTCGGACTTTGGATGGGTGATAGCTGATCGCTATCCGTGTAATCGGGCTTGATCGTCCAGGGTGCGCCGGACGTACTTGTGTATCACTCGTGGAAGTTCTCTGCTTGGAATAAGTGACTTAGGCTAATGTATGAAGGATCTATTTAAATCAAATTTTATTATTTCAAGTATTATTATTGGTACTCCATTTCTTCTTTACAAACCTAATTACAGTCCTCCAACCGATTTTAAATTCAATTCCTTAGAAATAAGGACGGCTTGAATTAGATTTTAGAAGACCTAATCGACGCAGTGACCAAGCGATTGGACTGCTGCGCTAAGTGTTGCAGGTGCGATGCGCTCACGGGATTGTAATAGGAGTCAAAGACGTTTGAACGGATAAATAAATGATTTCTGACCCCCTTCACCTTCACAAAACATTACAATTTTAAACCCAGGATTAAATTATACCTGTCACTGTTTTGCATATCAAAGGAAAGATATGTCAATAGTCTTAATACGGGGTTTAGTTAATGCCGGTTTGATCCTCGTTCATAAAAAGAAGGGAAAATGTCTAATAAAATATAGGTCGTAAAATCACGTCAAAAATAAGTCATTCTCTACTTATAAATAAGTAACTAAAATATTTAAAATTATAAAGACTTTTTGTCGATATTTTAGTTGTTATTATTATTGTGTAAATTAGTGTTAAGTTTATTAAAACACTTTTTTTGGCTATGCAAATAACTATTTTGAAGCGATTGTTTTGTGAGACATGAATATGACACTTCTGTTTAACCGACTTAGAAAAAGGTGGTGTTTAACTGGGCTGTATACGTATGTTTATCGATTTTTGTTTTCTTATGTCGACGTAAGATAAATAATGAAAATATTCAATATTTTTTCTAATTCTTGTTTGATTTTCTTGCAACTGTCAGTTTCCTTTATTCCTTGTCTTGCTTCAACAATCGCTTTAACCAAAGTCTTCGTACGATGTATATGTATCGCGTAAGAGAAAGGTGTTATTTTTAAATGTTTATATTTTAAGAAAATATATGATTATCCATATTTATATGTTCTTTTATTTATCCTGTGAGAAAAAATGAGTAAGTGGTAATTAAAATAAAATTTCTAATCATTTATTTACCATAATACAATAATAATACCAGCCTATAACTGTCCCACTGCAGGACAAAGGCCTCTCATCATACAGTAAGAACGAGCATTGATCACCACGCTAGCTTATTCCTTTAGACCATTAAGGCTCCCTCACACAGGCGTGTTATTATCGGTCGATAATACCGGATGCTATTGCTATATCTATTTTTATTAGGACGGCTACATTGTTACACACTGCTGCGATAATAACGACGCAATAGGAGTAGGACGTATGCATTCCTTCGTTCGCGTTATTCAGATATGAGTTCTTAGAACGTTTATATTGGGCCCTATGCGATCCCACACAGCTGCGAGATCTTTAGTACTAGTAGTACATTTGGTTTTACTGACAGTTAAGTGTTTTAAAAATCAATCAATCCATCGCGGCGGGGGCCGATAACCGGTATCTATGCTGTACAGTGTGACCATTACATGAATGGCAAATCTGCCCGCCATAAGAGAAAAACCTGCCAAAACACGAATATCAAATAGAATTACCGGACGATAAAAACGCAGGTGAGTGCAAGGAATCGGGATACATTATCGTGATAACGTATCCGGTAATATCGACCGATAATAACGCACCTGTGTGGTGGAGCGAAGTCTTAATACGTATGTTTCTCTTTACCGTTAGTCAGTAGCAACTAAGAACGCCCAAAAAAAAACCCGACTGCCATGACAAAAAACAAACTAAAAAGTGAAAAACAAGTTCCATCGCAGTCTAGGTACCTCTTAGATAAGACAGTGTTCCACAGAAAGGTTTAATTTTTTAAATTATATTTTTTTATTTCTTTTATATTCAAAACCTATGTTACTCGCGATAGTGTAAGGATTCTAACGACTATCCATACATCAAAATCGGTTCAGGCATTCAGAAGTTATGGTGGAATAAAGAAACTTACATACATACATGAACCCTGAAAACATTACACTCCTTCTTCTAGGCAGTTGTGTAAAAATAACGCCAAGTTATATACTTGCCTGTTTAAACCTGCAACCATGTGCATACAAATCCGCTCCGTCAATCACTAACCCACAACGACACTTGATACATTAGTATGTGTGAGATTTTTATTAATAACTTTGTGGAGCATTTGATTGGGATGAAGATAAAATAAACACATAATTGTTGTACGAATTTAATATTACCTATATATTAATATTTACAGAGGTATCTACTACTTATATACTAAACTTGTGAGTCGTGCAAGAGTCTTATATTAAGTAGGCGTATATAATTATGTAGGTTTGTTTGTTATGTACTTTATATTACAGTTTTTTTTTCATATACAGTATGCTCATTATATGGTAAACATATTTCATTTGTGACCTGTAAGTAATTAATAATTAAGTGCTTTTAATGAGTCTAAAGAGCTCACAAATAACTGTCTAGTAAGCTACTGAAATACCACAAAATAAATAAGGAATCGTTTTGGGAACGTTAGTGAAGGAAAGGAAAAGGTAGCTTTATTTGACTCGACTTGGCTGGGGCTCTACCGTGCTCCCAGATTGTGTGACATTATGGATATGGCACGTTAACACTAGGCTATTTAGCTCACTTGAGGACAGTTTCCTGACTTCAATGTATTGTGACATTACAATACTGTGACATTTCTTATGATAGAATGTTGCGTAGGTATCTTCATCTACCTTTAAATAACCGACTTCGAAGAAGGAGAAGTTTCTTTAGGTTAGTCTATAAGTATTTTTACCCATTTTATTCCTATGACTTTTGGTGTTTTTTTATTGAATCTAAATTGATAAAGGAAATTTGAAAAATGATAGACACGAGCGGGACTCGAACCGGCGACATGTTATTTTCATTCTTTTACATTTATTATAATTACCCCTGAACTCTGCCATTCCTTTCACATTCAAACCATGGTCTTTATGGCAAGCCGACTGCGCGACACAGGAGGGTAATGTGTTACGATGTGCGTGTCCCCCTTCACGCATATATCTCAATAGCGAAGTCCAGCCTATAACTTCTTTGACTCTTCAGACGCAACTCCACGTATTTGTAGCCAACACCGCCGGCTGTCACGTTGACAGACGCCTCACTGTTCTGATAGTCGTAACAGCTGATTGCCTGGAAATAGCAACAAATCAATAAATTATTGTACTGTATTTTATTTTAATTATCGTAGGCCGAAGATCGAGCTCAGTGGCGTGCCATTGGAGAGGCCTATGTCAAGCAGTGGACTGAGTTAGGCTGATAAGTATGATTTTATATTGTAAGATGTTTTTATTGTTTTTGTACCTACTTATTTTATGAATAAAATGATTGTGCCTTGTGGTTTTCGCCATAAAATAAACTACCCACATTCCCCCCGTGGGTGATGTAAGAGGTAACTGAGAGATATTTCCGAGGTTATGGGCAGCAGCGTTCTCCTGTAGGGGTATCACCATGCTGCAGTTGATAACCCGCCTGCCCAGCGTGACGACTAGGCAAACCCCCCATGATGAGTACCTAAAGAAGACCGGGAGAGCGGGCTTTATGGCGTACCCTGAGGCAGGCCTACGTCCAGCACTGGACTGCAGTTGGTTGATGTGATGAAACATATTATTAGAAGTAGCAGCACGGATTCTTAATTTATGTCCGGTTAATGGCAATAGGCTCGCCCCCTATTACATTGGGACCTTTATCACAACTGGTGAAATGTGGGTTTACTATAGGGTACACACTGCCTACCCCATCGTGGAACTCGAGCGATAGTTACCATAGAGAGTATATACATTTAAACATAATATCACGCCTGCATTCCCCGAAGTGATAGGCAGAGTCAGGAGTATTTAATTAACAACATAATACCTTTATGGGCCACGTTCCATTATACGTAAACACTTTTATCCGTTTCTTCAGCGGTATTGCTTCGTACTTCACTTTGTCCCGGTAGATTAGTTTAGTTTCTTTATTCTGTTCGCCAAAGAAATAAGTAGAACTCATCACTGAACTAATAGTCATTGCAATTAACACACACAATAATATAGTCAGCCTCATTTTACCACTTTTTTATTTTTAACTATTAGGAGCTATACAAAGTTGTCTTTGCTTGAAGATTTGATGAACTGACGAACGCTGAAACAAAAAAAAATGAGATAAGAAAGCCGATAAATTTAATATATTAAACAATACTTTATCATCATATATTAATAATAATATTATTAATATTTTCTGTATTTAAATTATTTTTCTTATGAATTACATTTTTAAATATCTATATAAAAATACAATATTTAAAAATATAAAAAATAGGGCCCAACCAGCAGCGGGAACAGGGTCCAAGCTACCGGTGGTTAGGGCTCCAGAGAGAGGAACCTCCTCACAATGCGTGCCGTGTCGAGGAGTACCGCTTTCTGCATCAAGCCCTTTACCCAACCGCCTAACGTGAGCCTCTTCAGGTGTTGGTCGAGACTCTTGGCCATAAGACCATTGGCCGAAACGACTATCGGTACAATGATTGCTGAGTCCACCTCCCACATGTCGACAACCTCGTGCGCCAGATCAAGATATTTAATTTGCTTATCTCTTTCGGCTTTCACGAGATTCTCGTCATGGGGGATCGTGATATCAACAATCATTGCGCGGCGTTCTAATCGATCTATCACCACTATATCAGGCTTATTGGCAACAATAGTCCTGTCAGTGATGATAGATCGATCCCAGTACAATGTGATATGGCCATTTTCAAGAACTGGGTCGGGGTCATACCTGTAGTATGGCATCTCAGAATCCACCAGTTTGTATTTCAAAGCAAGTTGCTGGTGGATAATCCTAATTTTATTAATATTATTATTAGAGTACTATTATAAGAGTTTATTTGGTTGAACGCGCTAATTTCAGAAACTACTGGTCCGAATTGATAAAATATTGTTGTGTTGGATAGTCCATTTATCGAGGAAGGCATAAAACCACGGTATGACTAATAACAGCGGAGCATCAGTGAAAAAATCCGCGCCGACGAAATCGCGAGCGGAAAGTAATAATAATTAACTAGCTTTTGCCCGCGGTTTCGCCCGGGTTAACCCCTATTTAAACCACTTAGAGGGTTAATTAAAAAAAGTAGCCTATGTCCTTTCTCGGGTCTTAAACTTTCTACATGCCAAATTTCATCAAAATCCTTTCAGCGGTTTAGTCGTGATGGTGTAACAGATAGACTGACAGACTTACTTTCACATTTATAATATTAGTATGGATAATACCAGTCTTTATCTGTCCCACTGCAGGGCAAAGGCCTCCTCGCTTAAAGAGACGGATCAAGCATCGATCACTATGCTAGCTCACTGTGAGTTGGCGATTCCAGATAATAAATTACTTAAATAAAAAAATTAAATAAATCAAAGTTTTACCCTCCACTGTTCATGAAAGAGATGTTTTTAGTTATTTTGGTCATTACAGATAGCACTATCTTTTAATGTTACTCTGGTATAAACAAAACGACGGATGACATAATTAGTGTGCGAAGTCACGTTGCAAGCGAAAAGACGTAGTAGATACATAGGTACCTACTTAATTACTAGCTTAATATGCCCAAACGTCATTATCATCATCGTTCCTATACCTCAATTGACGAGCTTGTATAAAGATTATGATGAGAGTGAATGAGGTGAACTTCACCATGAACTCTTAAAGCAGGACATTTTTTGTTGCAGAAGCGTGACGCTGCACTTTACAGCACGGAGCAGGTAAGCAGGTAGCAGTGACTCGCTTCTACAACGGAAAATGTCCTGCTTAATAAGATTTCATGGTAAGGGGACGGTTGTTGACTACATTAAGAAAATAGAACTAGGTAGAATGTTTAAAAGCATATTTATGTTTTTAGACGGCACTGTATAATATATGACATGACTGCATTTAAGTAAAGATCTACTGTAAAATATTGAATTTAAATAGTAATCCTAGCTTGTACAATGGGCAGTCTTATCGCTAACAGCGATCTCAAGACGACCTTTTTAATTCTCTATCAATCACGACGCAGTTACTCTAAAGACGGTATTTTCTGCTCGTTTAAAAACGAATAAGTAAGGTATAGTCAACATCAGATTGTTTTATGCCGCGTTTTCACTGGTTGGTCCCGCGACTCTGTTGCTGCTTGCTCGACACGAAATTTACGTGTCCCCAGCGATGTCGCCCGACGTCGCTTGCGACATCTACGGGTCGCGGGACTTGCCGCAAATCGACGCTCGGAGAGCCACCACCGGTTTTTATTACGTTTTCCTATACGTTTTTCTTTACGTTACCTACCTACCTACGTACCTATGCGTTCATCCTTCTGAATAATTATGTAAGCCGCACTGAAGAACACTACCTCCTCGGGCGACACAGATACTAGTCACCACTGAGCGTGAACAAGGCAAATGTCGAGCGACATTATCCCACAAAGTCGCAAAGACATACCACGTGAATGTTGGGCGACATGTCCCCTAGTGGAAACGCGGCATTATCATGCCTTTTCATATATCAAAATATTATTTTTCTAAATTAATAATAAAATCTCTGTATCGTTGAAGCTTCATGATTTAATGTCGCAGGGGCGCAAAGGTCCACGGACTGAATTTATAAATATATGATTTGCAGGTTCAAATCGAAGCAAGTAATGTGACTTTAGCAATGTCAAACAAATACGATCATGGTTATTCTAATACACCATTGATTTATTAAACCTGCCCCCCGACCATGACCTCTGAAAGCGGGACATTTTCCGTTGTAGAAGCGAGACGTCGCTACGTGCAGTGTAGTGTGGTACTTCTTAATATAGGTACCATAAAATATAGTATTGGCTAGCTACAATAAACTCTTTCGCAGACGAAGTTCTAGTCGCGCGATTGAGATTTGTTTTTGCACGCCGCCCCGACCTCTTTCGACATACTCTAATTACTACCAAAGATAAAATGTAAATTTTCATGCGCAAAAAAAAAAGGTACAGTCGAATTGAGAACCTCCTTTTTTATGTCGGTTAAAAATAATATAGACATGCATTTGCATATTTCATAATACACCTTCGTCGAATACAGGCGTGATGATAGATATAAGTTTTACTTTCGTTTATCAATTTATGATGTTGACTGTACCTACTATCTAATTAAATACTATTAATTTATTCCCGCAATACTTATATAAATAACTTGACTTTACTGTTATATTTAATCGTAGGTAATATATAAAATGTATAACTTTATGCACTAGGTATATAACTTACTACCACCTCTTGTACAATATACCTGTTTTAGCTACGGAAAATCAATCATAAGTAACATATTTTTTATCGCTTTAAGAAAATTAAACTATTACTGTACCTATATGACTTTTGGTGCCATTTTAGCATGTTGCCCATGCTAAGCTTGAATCTAAATTGATAAAGGAAATTTGAAAAATGATGGACACGAGCGGGATTCGAACCCGCGACCTTCGCCGATCCGTGACGCTGCTCTAACCAACTGAGCCACCGTGTCGCTGCTCGTAAACTCGACGTAAATACTAAAAGGGAACTTGAAATTCGATGGATGCGAGCAGCGACACGGTGGCTCAGTTGGTTAGAGCAGCGTCACGGATCGGCGAAGGTCGCGGGTTCGAATCCCGCTCGTGTCCATCATTTTTCAAATTTCCTTTATCTATTACTGTACCTATTTATTTATAAAATCTTCCCCGTTATCCTAGTATTTACAGAGTTCTAGGCGATTACAGAATGTGTTAGAAGGTCGCATTGTGCATCAACACACTTCAATAACCGCGTTGGCCTATATTTCCCAATTGACACGAAATGCACCGCTGTCGTAGTAACTAAGTACTGTCTTATCTAGCATCTTACTATACTGTACTTGGTAGGTACTAAAATTCACAAAAAGAAAAAATCTGAATGAAAAAATAAAAAAATATAGATGCTAGTTATAGCCGACGGGTTAAATATTTGTTCTGCGCCCTTACCATGAACTCTTAACGCAGGACAGTTTACCATGTGGAAGCGAGACGATGCATTACACAGCACGTAGCGCCGTCTCGCTTCCACATAGTAAACTGTCCTGATTTAAGAGTTCGTGGTAAGGGGGCTGGACTTTTTTCATTTAATAAGGACCTAAGAACTTTTTTAGCGTAATGGAGTGCAAAAAATATATCTTTCAATATAGGTACTTACATAAAAATGAGTCCCTGTTGCCCTTGGTCACGCCATAACTTGAGAACTGCTGGACCGATATATAGCTATATCGGTCCAGCAGTTCTCATGTTATGATTTGAGTTTGATTTTGATATATTTGTGGAATTCCAGGGAAAGTTTAAATGATGGGATGGCGGTAAGAAATTCGCCGAGTCAGCTAGTAATTAAAAAATTAAGTTAGTAACTAGGAATCTTGATACTTTATTTTTGTTGGGGTAAAATATTTTTATGAAATACCCACGAAATATAACTAAAGGATTATTGATTTGGTCATCTCTAAAAAGGTTTGAAGGTGCGTGCCTACCCTCATAACACTGTGACACTGCTTAGTGTTTAAATATCGTATGTATCTAATAGACGCAAATGTTAACAAAAATATATTGAATTAAGGGGCTTACATGTAAAAAGACATCGATAAATGTTGATAATATAATACTTAAAGTTTAAATGCTAAATTACTTACGTTTTTAGAATGTGGTATAATAATGCACTAAATTAAAAAATCCAACTCAACTATGTTACAAACAACGAATACATTATTCAAAAACTTCTAGAAAACACCACTATATTAATTTACAAAAGTTTCACCAAACAAGAACCAAATATACTAGCGTTCGCATTCAAATTACCACACACAATCTCACTAACTCACTTCAGTCGTTGTTAATCACAAAATGTAAATACTGTATATTTACTAATTTCACTTCAAATAGTTCCAACACCGGCCGCTAGAGGCCCTTCACTGAACAGTGCAGTTATTGTAACAATAGGGCCCTTTATACAGTACGATAGATCGTTTCGATTGATCACGTGGTCATACAATGACGATCTATAAGTCTTTGTTTCGACACACACTAACGATTCGTCGTTACAATCTGTAGGTCAATTCTTGTAACTTAAGACGTTCTGGAGAAGTGCAATAGCGTTGTATTATCGATAAAAAATTCACAACGTCATGAGTCTATACTAAAATCGTTATTATATCGAAAACACATTGCTGTTGCACTGCTGGAGAACGTTTTGAGTTGGTTACTAGAATTAACCTACTGTAACATGCACAGATCGCACTGTATAAAGGTCCGGTAAAGTGATTTTTAAATCGATCGAACACGTGGTATTGAACCTTCAGTTAGCTTCACGCACTATGATTATAAACCTAATTGTTTCATAGAATTCACAAGGTTATTACTACGAAGAAATGTAGGCAAAGAAACTAGAATTTCAACGCTTCAAACAGTCACAATTTTGTGACAATATTTTGTTTTTTCAAAACCAAAGATTATATCGAGATTAGATTAGACGTTTCTCGATATAAAATAAAGTAGACTCAATATCTGACTATACTACAGGACAGTTGTAAGAACAATGTCTTGATCTTACAAACAAGGCCTAAATCTGACAGGTTTCGTCACTTCGTCAGTAGTTAATCAGAAGATATACGAGCGTTTGTTGGAGTTTGAACAGCGCCATTGCAATGACCCATATCCTGTGAGGGAAGTGACGCGCTAACTGCATGATCGCAGAATTTATTTCGTCACAATGTACCTCCATTATATGGGGTGTAAACAAAAATATTGTGGCGTTCTAAGGAGGAGGCCCGAGTTCCCCGCCGCGACATTGTCTTAAATAAGTGTTACTTGATGGGATTTGATGGCTCAATGATAGGTATTATTAATGACTTTTTAAATGATCGCCATTCTATTTTGCGTTGGGGGTACTTTAAATTTTAAAATAATTCATTAAGACGACAGTATTATAGTTATATTTTTCTTATTTTAGTTATATTATTTATTATATTACATAAATATAACATCACGCCTATATACCCTCAGGAGTAGCGGCGGGCCTATTGCCATTAACAGGCACAAATGCAAAGCACAAACTCAATACACCGTGCAAATTTAATATTTAAAAAATACCAAGTAAATTGCTTATTGCCGTGTCCTATCCGGCCTAGAATTGACCACCCCCTTTCCTCCATTGGGTGTCGTAAGAATCCAGAAGATGGGCAGATACTGCGATGCCCAAGCCGCTTGCCAAGCGTGGGGTTATTGACCCCCCCCCCCTCCTTTGTTCAACAGTGGACGCCTTCCGGCTGATGATGATGATGACCAAAGTAAAGTATGCTTTTTGAACACCATTTTCTGGAGGTAAAATGATGGCTTACATATTAGGATAATAGTATGAATCATATGGTAAAGTCATAAATGGATAATGGTAAATGACGACCTGCGTAACTCGTAAGTTCCTATGACGGAATTTATTCTTTGTATTTAGGATGTTATTGTTAAGTATTGAATTGGCTATGATTCAGCTTTCAAATGTAACCGTTTTATGAATAAGGAGAATTGCTGCGAATTCGGACATGATTCACTGTTAGAGAAATCGCTTAATGTGACGGTTATAAAATTTTTAAAGAGAGAGAATATAACTGGGTTCCTACAAATACAGATTTCGATCCTGATCTAGGTACTTAAGAATTAACTAATGGAAAAATCCATCCACTTTACTAGACCCGGGACACACAGGACCTCACGCTCAACGGAGGCTGAAATGTGCTGGAAAATTCAGGATTTTAATCTGTTTGTGTTCTCAGCACGGTAACCTTGATAGTTAATAGTTATGACCATATCAACCATGCTGCACAGGAGATTTGGTAATGAAGACGGAAGATATCATCAGCTCGATACCCTGACGCGCCTCCAACTTCCACAGGATGTTACGACGTAATTTAGATGGATACCAACGTTGCGTTGTTGAGACGTATTTATGAAACAATAAGGACTAAAATGTTTAGATTTTTTTCTTCGTTTGTTTTTCTTTTTAATAGATCGTCGCCGCACACTAGGCCTGGGTGACTTAGCCATTAAACTGCTGCGCTAAGGGTTGCGGGTTCGATTCCCGCACGGACCTAAATTTGTGCGATCCGCGGATGTTAGTCCCGAACTTGGTTGGGTGTTTGTGTATGTGATATTTCATGTTTGTGAAACGCACCCACGATACAGGAGAAATTCCTAGTGTGGGGCGACGTTTTTATAAGAAAAATAAATGTTATGTTGATTCATCATTCAGTTATAGGTAATTATAAAATCTAGCGTAGATTGGCTAACATTTTCTCTATAAAACAAAATGAACGCGGCCATTCGTAAACGCGTTGCCACGACAACAGTTAATCCACAACAAATTACAATCTCCAAAACAAACTAGTTAAGATTTGTATTTTAATAAATTAAAAATAGAATTATTTTATCTTTAAGTAATTTGTTTCTTTGGTAATATTATTTAGTAAATGGTGAATGTAATAGTGTTTTTAATTAATCTTATTGATTAAGGTAAGTTTATTTTTGAATAGCCTAATTAATTTATAGATTTATGTTCGCCGAGGTATAGGCCTTGATCTCAATATTACCAACTAGTAACATGTGATTTATGTATGCGTATAGTAAACATAATATTTGAGAAGAATAGAGTCTTTCTTGAATTGGTAACTAAAGAAAGTTCTTAAAAGTCAAATAAACTAAAAAAATGCTTTAAATAAATTATAAGTTATGCCTATTTACCTAAATAAAAAAAAATTGAGTGAGACAGGTAAGTTTCTTAAATTGCTAATTAGTAAATTAATGCGGATCTAAGGCACATGCATTTCAGCCCAAATATACAAATTTTACCAGAATAAAATATTGCTTGCGGATAAAAGGACCAATCTAAAAATCAATTTTTAATAAGCTTTTTGTTTCAGAATTGATATCATAATATTATTAAGAGCATTAGATGTAGTTATGTACTATATAACTATATAGTATCTACAAAAGTTTATTATATTAGTTCAATAATGCACCGGTTGCTGGGAGCCTGTTTAGGGATCTACTTGTTTATAACGTCACGGGTCAACGCCAAATGGGTGGAAGGCAGGATCGATACTAAAGACGTAAGTTTTATCCTACCTTATATTTATACCTATACTTACCTATATATAGGTACTAAACTTACTATTATAAATACGAGAGAATACCGCTGAGCAAACTGAAGTTAAACAGATTTGATGTAGGACTGGTTCAAGGCATACTATCAAAACCAACGTCGGAGGCAGCTAAACAATTATCTCGACTAGTAACAGTTGCTCAGCGGTGATACCTATAGGTATCTCTATACGTGTTAATTGTAATAATTTGTGAATATTTCTGCTTAAGGTACGATGGGGTTGACATATCCGTGTCGGATAAAAACCACTAAAAATAAATAAAGATATAAAAAAAAAAACGAGAGAAGCTGAGTGAGGCACATTTTGAAAAAAAAAAAATATTCAAAGATGGAAATCACATAATTTTCGTAAGATGATAGATAGCGTGCCTCGTTGGTCTAGCGGTCGCAAGTGCGGCTGTTGATCGTAAGGACCTGGGTTCGATTCCCGGATCGAAGTATTTGGTATCGAAATATTTTTGGTAGTAGCAGCTAGCAATGGTCTGGCTTGTGTGTGTGGAGTGCCCGGTTAATGACAATAGACTGCTCTATATTCCAAACATAACTGGCAAATTCGGGTTTGCTATACAGTTCCTCTCTGCTTACCCCTTCGGGGAATAGAGGCGTAATGTTATTTTGTTGTTTCATTACAGAACTGGGCGTTCCTCTCGCGTTTTTGCTTTCTTTCCTTGGAGGGTCAGTTCGAGTACCTGATAGAGTATGATAAGGACATGGGGATCCCTAACTTGTTGCTGTACTATGATGATGACAGCCAGTGGCCTTCGGTGTACCATAGCAGTAAGGTAAGTGGAATGAAAAAATATACCAGCATTACCCAGCATTAGTCTGTAATTATTTCTCCGCAAAGATCTTTTCTCATAGATAGGAGGAACGAGTGTTGATCATCACGCTAGCTCACTGTAGGATTTCCAATGTCTTTACTGTATTTTCCCTCACCGTTTGTTAAGTGTTTTTAGAACTTATAACACAGTAAAAATTGCCCGGGTACAACCTGTAACCGTTGTGTATGCGAAACCAGTCCATATACCAGTCGAACAAATTTACCAACAACCAGGGTAGTGAACGAGAACACAAGAAGACTATTCTCGTTCAGGACTACCCTGCTTGTTCGGCTCAAAGGACCACCTTAATGCTTCCACTGGAGTCTCGACGGTGTCTCATAATTCACACATCACTAATGATACTCCGTGGAGTGGTTCAGTGATAAGACTAGATAGCTGGAGTGAATGCGGATTCGAATCCTAGAAGGACCAAAAGGTTTTGTGATCCGCAAATATTTCTTCAGAGTCTGTGTTTAAGTTAGGTATTTCATTAATGTGTGTATTAAATCCCATGCAAATTAACACCGAAATAAAATATGTATTTCCTAATTGTTTTGAATTGTGTGATTTTAAAGCTTTTCAAAAAGAGCGACAACTGATCGCTTAGTTACTTACTACGCTTCGGTACTTATCATAATATTCAGGTATTTTATACCATTAAATTCTGTCACCTGGACTTTCCCGTGTAATTCGACGTGTGAAATGGCCCGACCATTAATCATTGGCTAAATTAAATTATACCTTAAATTAAACAAACAAAAGAACCGAACGAAACCATCAATTATTTAAAAATTGATTGAAGTTTGTTTAAATTATTAACAATTTAACACTGACCTTGAAGTATCGATTTTGTCGAGTATTTAACTTTGTCTAGTAATTAACTCAATAGGTATTAATATTAAGCACCTTTTCTAAGAAGATACCGCTGTTTAATCGACGTAGTAAATAAATTCTAAGTTATATTTGAGCGTTGACGCTATTGCATTGTTGGCGTTCAGAGGACGTCTTCCGGCTGATGATGAATCTTTATCTTCCCGAATTATTGAATCATACATTTCTTTTGCAGACATGTAAAGAGCGCGAGGAAGTTCTCAATCGTGCGGGACAGAACCAGATCATAAGGCTGTCACACTGGTACCCAGACACGGAGTACTCTGGCTGCATCATTACCAAGCACAACAAGGAGATACCAGCCTCCAAGAGGTATAGCTAAGGTTTAAACATCCGTCTAGTATATAGATATGAGCAGTGATAGCCGAGTGGTATTACCGTTGGACTGCCAAGTCAAAGGTCGCAAGTTCAAACCTCGGCACGCAATATGAATGACTTATGAATTCGAAAAGACGTTGGGTCCTTTTGAAATCATGTGCGTACTATAAATTAGTTATCAGGTGCTAAAAACGGTGAAGTAAAACATCGTGGGGAAACCGGCACACCTAAAGAGATTTTTCAATGGTGTTTAAAGCCATATCATAAGCCTACAGGCAGTTTAAACTCTGAAACTAGGTTGTTCGTCAACCATACGATAAGAAGAAGAAGAAGGAGAATACTCTCTTGAACTTATAAGGTTTAAGGTTCAGTTGAACGAAAAAGTAAAAAACACGAAGACGGTCAGCAGCTGTCATAAAAATATCAAGTCTAATTTAATGGCTACTAAATCCTTTTAAACTGAGCAATAATAATAAAACCTTAGTCCCTCTCCTACGTAACTGGAATCAAATTAACTGAAATATTTAGGCCACTATTTTACTGCTCGTTGTTGGCGGGAAGATTTTAACTGATGACTTTAATCTACGGATATCTCTACCACAGTGTATCTCGTATCTTCGTGGCCCGGTTCGATATCAATTCAAGACAAATTGTCATTGGATAAACATTTTTCAATGTGGAATTTTAACCTCCACACTGAAAAGTATACAACTACAAAAACGTATCTGTACCTATTAAATAAAATATATGGGAGTGATTCGGATATCCCACGACTACGACAAAAGGGACCTATTTTTATTGTCTTGACGTCAATGTTACGGCCGCCCTACTTAATACACGACCGAATAATAGGTATAACTCTATTAAACATTAATCTTTCCAGCTCAACAACAGCCAGACCAAACGCCTCAGAACCACCAAAATCTTCGAAGAACTCCACAAAAATCCAACCGCCAGAGCCTTCGTACTACGACCAGTTTTTGAAGACAACTCGAAGCCCTAAACCCACTATATCAGATACCAACACCACGTGGTACGAGCTGGTGCCGACGGATGACTTTAATTTTACCACCATGGTGCCTGAAGATGAACTCTGGGAGAGCATAGGGCCGAGGGAGAATAGCAGCCGGCTGGGCAACCTAGATGATGACGTTGAGATTTTGTTTGATAATCGGAGTAAGAGTGGGGTAAGATTCAATGATGATAGGTTATCCAATAAGCTCGTAAATTACTAAAAATATCATCTAACCGCTTAAGGGTATCCTTTTGCGTCCAGCGATATATACCACCGTAGCCACAGATAACGGGATAATCATAATAATGAACACGTCTACCAGAAGCAGATCCTTGCCTTTGAAGTCAAAAGGACCTAATTTTTGCTTGCGTTACAAATAAATTCATAAAATCAGTTTTACACATGTATGTACCTTGAAGAGAAAGTAATCCGATCTCTCCTTCGACAGTCTGACTTCTAAAGCGACAATATTTTTGATACTGAGATCGAACTCGAGCAATAGTTGATCTTGATAACTTTTGCATATTTTCGGAAACTTTCACCAGAAAAGAAATAGATTTTACATTGACAGCCAGTATTTGATCGACGTGAAATTTAAGCTCTAATGTAATCAAAAGGATTTTGAACATTTTCTTTTCTAATCTTTACTTTACCGATCACAATATAGGTAAAGAATCTAACTGTCCCACTTTTCTATCGTTAGCACAAGATCAAGCGCTCCCTAGAGCTGTACGATCGCTTCAGACGGCGGCGCCTGAACAGCCAGCCAGCGGCTACCAGCCCGGAGAGGGAGCGGCTGACCGTCACCTGTCACAACTCCAGGAGGTTCAGGTCTGCGAGGGAGCGCTGGTGGTTCATCGCTATTAGTAACTGTGATAATGACAAGGTATCTGGTACATTCATTTGTTCTGTTAGATTCTTTTCTTCTTCTTTAAACTTTTGAGCCCAAAATCAGCGGTGGGATATTGAAGGATGACAGAAAGATTGTGCTGCTGAATAGTTTGTTGCGTTTTTTCTACCCAGCTATAGCACTAGGAAGCGGTGACGGGCGGGCGTTTTGGGAGCTGTCTTTATGTAATTTGGCCTTCAAAAATATTAATTTAGTCTTATTTAAATAAATGATTTTTTATGATGAACTTTTGACGACTGGTTACGAGTTACAATCTCCTAAGGGATCCTTTGTATTGTGACTTCCTGTTTCTAAGGTACTGCCATCAGAACTCCATAATTTAATGTAAGAAGTACAACAGAACTCATCTTCAATGACAGTAACAAAATATAGAGTTGTCATTGATTTATTTAAATATTTTTCCAGGGTTTGGATGTCAGATACAAGTTTTTGATGACAAACGGCATTGATGGAGATTTTTGGCACGAACATTTCTCTGCCGATGAGTTTTGTAAGTTAATGAATAGTAATCACCTTAGTTGTACCCCCGGGTTGGGCAAGAGTCCAGTTTCTGTGAAGAATCATAAGCAATTTTCCAAGAATTTATTCAAAGAAAAAAAATAAAATAAAAATAAGTTAAAGAAAACATCGAAAACTGCATACTAAAACGGCTGGACATTTGGTATGGAGGTAGCTGACACCCTGGATTAACACTTATGCTACTTTTATCCCGAACAAATGCAGCGGATAAAACCGCGAGGGGCAGCTAGTCTTACTTAAAGTTTGAATTCCACATATCCACTATTATTTTATTTAACTCTGTCTACAGACGTCCTCCCAGTTCTCCTAGCATACACCTTCGCGTACGTCGTAGTGATGATAGCAGTAGTGATGTGTAGCGTTGAGCTGAAGTCGCGCCACCTCCTCCACTCGACGTACAAGCTGTTCCTGATGTCGATAGTGTCCCAACACTCGGGCGTCATGCTACAGAGTCTGGCCTACATACGGTATGCTGCTAACGGGTTTGGGACCGATAACGCTAGGATTGTTGGTGAGTTAGGTTTTATGAAATGGATAGATATAAATTCGCTTTATTGTCATCACCAGTCCAAAGTCGTCCACTGTTGAACAAAGGCCTCCTTAGAGCCCCACAATCTACGACAACTTGTCAATTGCATCCACCGGTTGCAGCAACTCTGACGATATCGTCGGTCCTCCTACAGCTAAGCTTTGAAGTGCAGTATTTTCAGAGTAAAACAAATGTTTACACTCAAAATTGGAAGGGACCGGTCGCCAACTTGCGTCGACCAAAAATAGTGTAAATACTTGAAGTAAAGAAAAACTGGCTTAACATTTTGGATTTCTAAATTAAAAGACCTTAGCTTGACAATACGTTGGCAAACATTAATTTAACATTAGTTCTATTCATCAAAACTACTATATTTTATAATTCCCAGGCCAGTTCTTCTGCGGTCTATCTGAGATGACCTTCCTACTGCTTCTGGTGCTGATGGCGAAGGGCTACACCATCACCCGCGGCCGCCTCAAAGTTGGCTTCACCGTCAAGCTGACAGTCTTCATGTGCTGCTATGTAGTCACATATATTGTGCTCTTCGTGTATCAAGCTAAGGTAGTAAGATGATTTTTTGTAGTTTGGGTATTTTTGCTAATAGTTTTAATGTTTGACGACATGATTGGTGCACTGGTTAAGCGATTGGACTGCTGCGCTAAGGGTTGCGGGTTGGATTCCCGCTTAGGCCAATAATTTGTGTGATCCGCAGATGTTTGTCCCGAGTCTGGGTGTTTGAGTATGTGATATTACATGTTCGTGAAACGCACCCACGATACAGGAGAAATAAATAGTGTGGGGCCAGGCTTCCTTAAAAGAAAAACAAAACAAAAAATCCTTCCATTTTCCTTCTAGAATCGTCTAAAGGATATTGCCATGACATATGTACGTCGTAGTGGCCAATCATATTTCCATTTGTATTTTCTATTGTTCTCAACAACTGTCGGTCCTCTTTTACAAGCTGTAACATCATTCGTCTTTTTTGTAAAACTGATCTATTTCCTATTTTTAAAGGTGTTTGCACTTTCTTATCCGTTTTTTTTTGTCCAAATGATCTTATTATAAAACTTTTTTTTTTCATTAGCCTATATTGTTTCCCACTGCTGGGCAAAGGCCTCTTCCCTGATTTTTCCCCCTATCCTTGGCCACCTCTGGCCAATCTCCGTCTGGGTCTTTTAAAGATCTTATTTTTGTCTTAAACGTTTCTTCTAGGCGTTCGATCCAGGTGAAGTGTTGTACCTGTATGAGAGTCCAGCTGGCTACGGACTGATAGTGTTGAGGATCACAGCCTGGTGCATGTTCGCTTACTCCACCTTCTTCACCGTCAAAAAGTATCCCGACAAGGTGAGTGTGTAGCTGGAGGTTCTTGCCCATTCTTCGCCATAGCTATAATGTTTTGGAATGGGCAGCATAATAGTCTCTTATGAAGGTATCTTACATAATATAAACTTATCATACAGATTCGGGTCCCTATGGAAAAATATAATTTTAAAATACAATACATTTTGTAGTTATCATTCCAGAAATTACAACATCACGCCTGTATTCCCCGAAGGGGTAGGCAGAAGTGCACATATAGTACACCCACATTTCTTCAGTTAAGTTATTAGTTCCCATGTAATAGGGGGCGAGCCTATTACCATTAACCAGGCACAAATCCACACTTCGTGCTGCTACTGAGAACTACCTAATAGAAAAAACCAAATACACTTTGCAAGTCGAGAATCGATCCAAGGACCTTGTACTCAGCAGTCGCGCTTTGTGACCACTAGACCACCAAGGCAGTGGCGTATCAACACCTGACTTGGAATGTTTGTTTCCTTGCAGAGCATGTTCTATTGTCCGTTCTTCATCTGCGGCACTTTCTGGTTCTACGCGGGACCCCTGTTTATCTTGACAGCTAACACTTATATAGGTAAGACTTTCACTTATTCGCGATTCAGGTGAAGTACCTGTATAGTATAATGCCGTATCATCGGCGAAGAGCCTCCACAGCGGGTGATGTCACTGGTGTACAGTGAAAAGAGAAGGGGAGACAGCACCGAGCCCTGTGGGACTCCGGCTTTGATCGGGTGAGCGGACCATAGAACGCCCTCTATGCGGTATTGGAAGGAACGATTCGACAAGAAGTCTTGTAAGATGTGAACAAGACGACCTGGCACCTCGAGTTGGTACAGCTTATATAATAAGCCGTTGTGCCAGACTTTGTCAAACGCCTTCGCGACGTCAAACAAGATCATACCGGTGTAATGGCCTCGTTGGAAACCGTTACTGACGTGTTCAACAATGCGGTGGACTTGTTGAACACAAGAGTGTGCTGCTCTAAATTGCTTTTCGCTTTCCGAGTATAAATCTCACTGATTCAAAAAAGACATTTTTATGATTTCCAGACAAATGGGTTCGAGAGAGCGTAGTCACAGCGGTTCTCCTATTCATTACTTTTTGCGGACACATCATGTTTCTGGTAAGATTTATTACTATCCAGCTGATATTAAAGTAAAGAAAACAAGAACAGATACAGACCTATACCCAGTAGTGGGTGAAATCTGGTAAATGATGATGAAATAAAACAGTTTAAGGGAAAAGGCTTATGCCCGACAGTGGGTCACCTAAAGGCTGTTGATCATGATAAAAGACAGCTGTTCTAACTTATTTATCTTTCTTCATACAGTTGCTAACCCTACCAGTGTTTGCCAACAAGAACTTTCCCTACCACGTGAGGACTACACAAATTGGAGTTATGGAGGTAACATTATTTGTATAGGTACCTTATTTTGAAAATTTCAGACCACTTTATGCATAAATGAAACGAAACTCTTTTGTTTTCGGGACACAATGTAGCTTCATAATATGGTCATCACTAGATTCTATCGAATCAATTATTTGATACTGTTACTTTTCATTTTCCGCGCGGAACTTAGCCGTACATAAATATACATGATACAAGAGGAAATAAAGTAAGGCGTTTTTTTTAGAAAAACGTCGCCCCACACTAGGAATTTCTCCTGTATCGTGGGTGCGTTTCACAAACATGAAATATCACATACACAAACACCCAGACTCGGGACAATCAAATGTGGATCGCACAAAGGCGTGTTTAAATACTAAAAATATCAGATATAACCTTTTGATTCCTTATTTGGTATTTATTCTTACAGGTCACTGGTAACTCTGCCCTCGACGGTTTTGGTCGTAACGCGTACCACCCCACTGACACGGCGCCGCAGACTGTCATCATACCACTCACAAGGCAAGTACCACACACATTTTGATAGTGACATACGGAACTTCCAAGTCGGAGGCCTTTGTTCAACAGTGGACGTCTTTCGGCTGAAAACGACACGAAACTTATTGGATTTTTAAATTACAATGCTTAAGTTCTCAATTATAAATAATGACAGCCTATAACTGTCCCAATCCAGAACAAAGGCCTCTTCTCATAAATCGAGAAGGAACGAGCATTGGTGATTTCAGATACCTTAATCAATATGTTAATTTTAGATGATTATCCTCCTCTAACCAATATATAAATTAAGTGATAGCCAATTAAAATCAGTGAAATAATTACAGCATAGACTAACTATGATTACAGGCGCACAGAAGAGCTAATAGGCAACATGTACAGTCAATACATGGCATCGGCCCCACCTCTTTCTTTAGAAGACCAGATACCAAAACTGAACGGTATGCCCAAGCGGATAGACTCCATGTCTCCGAAAAGACGTCTTTTATCCCAGGATAGTACGGACACCAACTCTTCAGGAGA
Source organism: Abrostola tripartita (assembly GCA_905340225.1). NCBI lineage: Eukaryota > Metazoa > Arthropoda > Insecta > Lepidoptera > Noctuidae > Abrostola > Abrostola tripartita. The sequence continues at coordinate 2,632,864 of HG996515.1, forward strand.
TATAAGACCAATTATAGCAAAAGACGAACCACCCAAAGAGATTTTTACAGTTGAAAGTCAAATTTCAAAAATGGATCCTGTGTTGCCAGTTCCTAGTGAAAAACCAGTGTTGCTAGAACGGAATATGCTGGAGAGTTTAGAAGAGATTAATAGGGGTGATTTGCCGAACGTGATGAGGTCTAGAAGAAATATTCTGGAGCCTATCAAGAGGGAGGAGAATGTGCCTTCTTGGTCGCTAGCAAAAGGTCCCTGTATTGTGGGTATGCAGAGAAAAGCTAAGAGTGTTGAAGAAGGTAATTAAAGTCTTATTAAGTATATATATTAGAGAGTCCAACTGAGTTGTTGGTCTAGTGGTCGCAAAGCACGTATACTGAGCGTAAGATCCTGGGTTTGGGTCCCAGTTTGAGCAAGTGTTTTTGGGTTTCTTCATAGCATCACGGAGTATATTTCCGGAAACTGGGCACAAATTTTAGATTATTATTAGATCGCCTCGTCCCTGATCAGTAGCAGAGAAGAGTCTAAATTTAGTTTTTCTCTTTCATGATGTATGTAAATCTACTGAGATTACATAAAAAAGAAAAAGAACAACAAAACTTTTACCCAATTAACCATTTGGGGTGTAATCAAATCCAACTAGATAATAATTAGCAGTCACGCTTGCAACAGCTAGACGAGGCTAACGAGGCAATCTAAAATAAAGTATCTAATTCCATTATACTGTTTCACAGAAACACCAGAGACCAACGGCCTTGTCAACGGCAGGAAGGTGCCTCCAGTGAGGAACGGTCTCCAGTCCAGTTCTGGAGAGATCTCCACGATCCTCGAGGGTCGAGTCCAGAGCTTCCCAAGCTCTGTCAGTAAGGCCACCATAGACCTGTTTAGTGCTGCAAGTAATAAGGGCTGATTGAATTGAATACTTTAGGGAATAAGGACCAAAATTGTATTAACATTCGACTCAAAGGACCAGACTTTTTTTCTTTAAACCACGTAACAGACTCCATTTTTAGACATATCTAAAGGCATAAGATATTCTAATACATACATAATATAACTACATTGTACAAAATTTAGCGGAAGTAGGAGTTAAATAAAATTAGAATTATTTATTGAATATTTCGTATTGTTTTTTTATTATTATATATTAAACATAATCTCATAGATGGCAGACAGTTTAGTCATATTATAATAGTATCAAATGTTACGTGTTTGATTCCCATGTAAGGCAGATATCGAATAAAATTGCACCAGAACACACCATGTATTGTTAATCAGTCAATTTGGGTACGATTGTATCTAATTCTCTTGGTCTCTCAAACCATATTAGTTTTATTATAATCAGGCGATTGGAGATTTCAAATACATTTAGTTAGCTCATATGCCCGTGACAGTTACAGCGGGACAGTTACAGGCTGGTATTATGATTATTTGACGATTTTACAAGTGGAGCGTGTATGTGTGTTATATAAGGTGGTTGCTTCATTTCTGCATTCTTAATATTATTATTGTTCACTAAGATTTCTCCTTGTTAGTTATAACCTCTGAAGTAAAACCAGTTAAATAATATTTTTGATGAAAAGACGATTATTTACAAGATCTATACCATATACATACACATAACATCTCGCCTGTATTCCCCGAAGGGGTAGGCTGAGGTGTGGAGTATACCTAAATTTTGCCAGTTATGTTGTAGGCCATAATATAATAGGGGGCGAGGTTATTGCCAATAATCGGGCACAAATCCAGACTCCGTGCTGCTACTGAGAATTACCTAATGAAAAAAACCAGTAACACTTTGCCCGACCCGGGATTCGAACCCAGGACCTCGTGCTCAACGAGGCAGCCCTTATTGTTAGTAATTAATTTCCTTTGTAAAATATAATTATGTTGGAACACTGTCCCCAACTTGGAGGTGGGCGCTAACAGTGGCGACACAGTTTTCCTAACAAATGAAACTGTTAACGCATAATTAATATTGTAAACTCGTTTCCGTTGCAATATGTAAATGATTTGATTTGATATATTTTTCATTCTATTTGTCAAGCGTTTTGCCACTTGTCTAGGGGGGCAGGGGGCAGATACAATAACACTTATAAAGATTGAAGCAACCACTACAAGCGATAAGCAATATTGTAAATATTATAGTATTAAGATATTATACTGTACTGTTTATCATTAGGAAGTTTGCATAACTTTTTGAATGTGTGATGTTTTTCTAGTCGTAGTTTTAATAAATAATTTACAAAGGAAATCTGTAATTTTATCATTGCAACACTGTCTAAAGTCTAAACCCATTTTTTATTGGTGGCAAACAAATAAATCAATTTACAGTTTTACTTTGTCAACTTGTTTTTTAATTTTTAGCCATAAGGCTTACAAAAGCGAAAACATGTCACGGGTAAAAGAAGATAAAAATAATAATCATTTTATCAAAACAGACTTAAAAAGTACTTTTTGAACGTGAGATTACATCAAGACAGCGGCCAAGCGGCCGCTAGTCACCGCCGCCTTCCTCGATAAATGGACCATTAAACACAAAAATATTTTTTCAATTCGAAGCAGTAGTTCCTGAGATTAGCGCGTCCAACCAAACTCTTCAGCTTTATAATATTAGCATAGATTTATGTTTTTGTGTTATACGTATTTATGTCTATGTTAAGCTTATTACTCAAGAAATTACTGAAATAAGTGACATTTTCTTGTGAAATTTCCGCAAGCAGTTATTAAAAAAAAATATCATAAGTATACACGCAAAAAAGAATACAGATAATTAATCAACCATTTACTTAAAGTTAAATAAAAGACAATTCAGTTAAAATCAATTTAATTCTTACAAACTGAATGTACTTGTTAATTGAATTAAAATCAACTCAACTTTATAAACGACTTCTTATATCCCTGCCTACCCCATTTGCAGAGCATCGATACATACAAAATCTACTGAATACAGTTATATTACTATTATAAGTTACACCGATATATGCGCAGGAGTTTTGTGATCTACCAACGTCACTGTAGGTAGATTTTTTACATTCGAATTTTGTAGGATCAATATTTGAAAAAGTAATTGGAAATGATTATTCCAAAATATTAGAAAAAGCCTAAGGAGATATTGTCATTTTATTATATATCTTATGCCTTTGAGTTAAGGTCCATAATTACTTGATATTTACATCGTTAACATATAACAAAGTTAACATATATAATATACAGGTTTAAGTCTTCGCTCTAACAAGCAGATAATTAGATGAGAGACCATCCTTTTTCATACCGAGCCCGGTTAGACTAGTCTGCAACTTCAAAAGCCCAGGAAGTCGACCACATTATATTTTAAACCTAAACCATTTGGAGTTAAGATTCATAATATCTTTACATCGCCCGTCTAATAAAAAAAACGACATAAATATCAAAGAATTATGGACCTCAACTTAAACGCTTTAGGCTAAAAATAGATTACATCTGCCTAAGCTTTAAACTTTTTCTAACTAACGTGACTAAATATGTTACATGCGCACGCGCATCCAATCGGTATAACTTATACTAGTGGTGCTTGTGCTAGCCTAGTCCCACTTCTTGAACTCCACTCCATCTGGAGGCTTCATTTCCACCTGTTCCTGTCCCACTTGGTTCCAGTTGGTGCTCAGGACTGTGCCTCCTGACTCCACCTGGTAGAAGGTATAGATACCAAGTTATGCCTCTTCTACATAAAACTCTATTTAAATGTCACTTGGGATGGGATTGAACCCCCAACCCCTAAGCGCAGCAGTACGATTACATAGGCACTGCGCTTTATTGTATGTGTCTACACTATAAATATAGATCATGTAATACTTACAAAACTCTTGTTCATAGCCCTTCTGACTTCGTCTGAGCCTTCTCCGTAAATCTTCTGGAAGAGAGCGTTGAGTGCAGCATCGCCTTCTGGCTTCTCTTCTTCTTCCTGTTTACAGAAGAGTGGTGCGTTTAAAAACTAAATGAATTCTGTGTTTTAACTATAATCATGGGAGATTCTGCCTATCTGTAAACCTATTTTTTCCCCCCCGCACTCGTAATTTCTCCTGTATCGTGGGTGCGTTTCACAAACATGAAATATCACATACACAAACACCCAGACTCGGCACAAACATCTGCGGATCGCTCAAATATGAACTGTTTATGGATAGACATAACATAACGCCTATGTTCCCCGTGGCAGAAGCAGAGGTAGCACTTTGCCCGACCCGGGATTCGAACCCAGAACCTCATGCTCCGCAGTCGCGGTTAGCGGCTACTATACCGACGAAGCTTTATTTGGGATATATAACAATATTTTAAGTAATGTCAAGCCCTGTAGGCTGTATTATCTACTATGCAACTGCATGATAGCTGAGTGGTATGACCATTGGACTGCCAAGTCGAAGGTCGCAAGTTCAAACCCCGGCACGCACCAATGTATTTTCGAATTCATGTGCGTACTATAAATTAATTATCAGTTGCAAAAAACGGCGAAGGAAATCATCGTGAGGCAACCGGCACACCTGAAAGACTTTTCAATGATGTGTAAAGCCATGTCAGAGGCCTACAGGCGGTTTAAACTCTGACACCAGGTTGTTCATCAACCATACGATGATAAGAAGACTCACCATTTTCTTTATATCCTGTTCAATCTTGTCCCAGTCTTTTTTAAATAGTTTCGGCGGCTGCTGTGGTCCAGACGCATCTATGACAGCTGGCATACAATGAAAATACATCACAACTCACATTTATAATTAAAGAAAAGAAGGTTTGGCCTGCGGTTTTACCCGTGTAATATATGCATTAATGCAGGTGCAATGGGGCATAGATAGTATCTTAATAAATTATAGACTATGTGCTATTCTGGTGTGTAAGCTTCAGATGTGTAATTCTTTATAGTTTTATCAAAATCCGTCCAGTTTTGCATAATAATACTGTTCTCTTGACTGAATTTCGGTCACGGCGGCCTGTCTCAGCTGAGACTAGCCAACTAAGCAGGAGATCAGCACTCCCTATACCCTCACTCTCATAGTCTGATGGGATGGTAGACCGACACAACCGGAGAGACATCGGGCGCAGGACCAAAGCAATGGCTAAAGTGCCTTCTGAAGGCCGGAGGGGTCTCAATTTATGGAAGTGGTCACCCATTACAAGACAGACCGCAGTGAACACGGCTTAACCTCCCAGATCGACTGATCTGCGCGGTAGCTACGTAGCTACAAGCACCTCAGTTTTGAATAAAGGAGTGACAAACATCCATCCATCACCATAAACTTTTTCATTTATAATATCACTAGCCTACGCCCGCGACTTCACCGGCGTGGGTTTCGAATGTTTTATAGCCTATAGCATTCCTCGATAAATGGGCTATCAAACACTGAAAGAATTTTTCAAATCGGACCAGTAGTTCCTGAGATTAGCGCGTTCAAGCAAACAAACTCTTCAGCTAATTTTAGTATAGATATAGAATACCTTGTGGTATAGCTTTAATATGGTCCTCTTTCCTGTCCCCCTCTAACTGCGTCCACCTCAGACCTTCCTTCTTCCGGAGCTTGACCTCGATCTTGGAGGGGGAGACCACGTGTGCGCACATGCAAGGGACCACCTCATGTGCTAGGTCCAGCTCTAGGCTGTACTCCGCGTCCGAGTCTGGTATTTGACTGGATAATGACAGCTGGAAAAGGTAATTCAGAAGAATTAAAAACTATAATTATATATATACAAAAACCGCACAAATGATTGTATAAAAAATTACATGTCCAGCCGTCGTGGAGTAGCTGTAACCCACAAATTTTTCGCGTTTTTCTCATATTCTCGCGCAACTATAAATATTTTCGAAATTCAAAGTAGCCTAAACGGAACAAACTGACAGAAAAAAAAATGCATTGCTATTTTGACGTTACAAACAGATACTCCAATTATATTTATGTTTATTGCTGATCTATGTTTTTGACATTGTCTATTTATCATACATCTTTAGCTGGAATCAAACCCAAAATTCCTATTATAGTATTGGGATAATAAGTTTGTCCATCTATTATATAAATTGCAGTGTTTAACTGCCCTAACACAACACAGGGATATATGTCTACTACGCTAGGATAGGAGGTGCCGTGTGGTATCCGGCCTAGAATTGACCACCCCTTTCCTCCCGTGGGTGTCGTAAGAGGCGACTAAGGGAAAACCCAGAAGATGGGCAGCAGCGTCTTCTGTAAGTTGACCACCAACACTGCGATCCCCAAGCCGCTTGCCAAGCGTGGGGATTATGGCAACACCCCCCTTCTAAAAGGAGGAGGCCTTCGTTCAACAGTGGACGCCTTACGGCTGATGATGATGATGACGCTAGGATAATAAATAAAAATGATTACTTACACTTTTCTCTCCATAATGAACTTTGACTTTGTCTTTCGGCGCATTCTTTATAAGTATCGTGATGACAACCTGCGCCTCTGTCTGGTACCAATCATGCTTTATTTTAGGTTTTATCTGTAACAAGAATGGTGTATTTCGTTTTTTTTTGCATTTTAATGACTGGTGTATTTAGAAAATTGGAGAAAGGGATGTGGAGTTCCGCCATGAAGAGGGAAGATCTTACAACCAAATTGTGTGCCTTGTGGGCCGCGGCGCCCCACTTCTCCGCTCGGGGCGGCTGTATATGTATGTAGCTAGCGAATTCTGATAACGCCATTAAGTTTTTTTCTTTAGAGTTTTTATTTGGAAATAATTTTTATAATGTGTAATATAAACTTATCCAAGATGACTTCGCTAAGACCTTCTTATTAGGATCGACAATTGGAGACCCTTCTTCGGATATATTATATAAATTATCAACCTTTGCAAGTAAATTCATAGCTTTAACTATTTTAATTCATCCTACCACAGGGAATGTACTTTTAATTTCATTCAACCGCAATGATGCAATAATGACCAATACCAATTTACCAATTATAATGTTTATTTTAAAATAAAACTTATTTATTTTATTTATTTATTTAAAATAAAACAATCAAATTAACTTTTGTTTGATTATGCAACTTCCCGCCTGAAGATTAATTGTCCAACCTCAACCTTGTTTAATTTTTGTTGAATGTCGACGCCTGGCGCTCGAACATTTGTATTTTTAAGAATTTTGGCGTTCGACCCACAATTGTGTTCTAATAGGTTCAACCCTTTCAACCTTTAGAACTTTTTCACTTACACACACATTTATACACATCGCTTTTTATATTTTTTATATTACAGTATTATTGGCTAGTCTCAGATGAGATCGGCCGCCGGGACCGAAATTCGGTCAGGAGAACATTATCAATAATTATTATTATGATATTAATGAAATCTCTTGTTGTCAAGGGTAAAGGAATATTTTACGGAGTGGCTCAATAATAAAAAAAAAATTCTTAAATCACAATAATTAATTTAACTTCCAAACTAATTATGTAAATGAGTGCCTACTGTGTCTTAATTAGCTACTAGGTAATTTAATTGAAAATTAAAAGATTAAACGAGATATATTCTGACTTCTAGTGAGTATGGTAGGATTTCTTATGTAACATTCTCTTAGAAATGTAAATATAAAAAATAACAAAATTGTTCCACAATTGAGGAAAAAATTGTTGAATATGCATTTAAAAAAACATACAAATGAACATAGAACCTCTTTGAAGTTATTTAACACGTTAACAATAGTTTTTTAATTGTGTCTACTGTGTGGCAGTTAATATTGCAGAAGAGATTGCCATAAAATCAAACCTGGTATAAACTGAACCAAAATCATAGTTTTAAACAATTGGCATAATTTTGTAGTTTCTTATAAAAATGTGAATAAAAGATAAAATATTATTTCACTTTCTTTTTTATTTGGTTGATGAATGTTTTTGATGTTCGGTGGATGCAAATGGCAAGTTGTTGTGCATTGTGTGCGATCTAAGAGGGAGGCCATTATTCAACAGTGGACGTCTTCCAGCTGATGAAGTTGGTAAATGTTCTAATCAGAACAGTTTGGCCAAACCTAACAGAATGCATACAGTTATGTGTGCATAGCGCCTTCATAAACTATACTATTTTGTTAAATAAAAACCAAAATGCTCAGAGATTTGATTGCTTATGTCACATAAGAGTTCAAACAGTTTCCTTAGTGTAAGAGTGAAATATAGAAATGTAATTAATTAAAGCTAGATAACTAGAGGGAGTTTGGAGTATGAATTCAACTGAAATTATATCTAAATATGATCTCAAATGAAATAAAAAAAGGAATATGATAAGATTTTTTTGAGTGTATATTTTATCTTATTTTGATTGATGATGAGTCATAAAGTTTAAGAACATATTATAAGATAATACAATATCGACTCTTTTACGGTGCTTTAAAGTTAGTTAACAGTAAGAAAAGAAATTAAAACAAGTAACACCCTATTCATACTCTTGAATAGAAAGTTCAGTAGTTATTAGGAACAAATGTATGTATGATATAAAGCTTACCTGAATTGGTGTACTATCCTTGTTTTCAGTCATATTTAGTACTAGAAAGCAGGTTAATGAAAATATCCCGGAATTCTTGAAAAATATTTATTTTTGTAACAACAGTGAACAGACCTACCGAATCAGCAGATTTTTCTAGACTGATCGACCGTTCAGAACCTACCTTCGGATAAAAAGCAATGGTTCCATTTGTAGGTATATTCAATTATAAATAATTATTTGCGAACAATTACTGTAACTGTGCTTTATAAAAAGATCTAATTTAAATACTTCAGCTAAAGTTTATGTAAAATAATAATTGAAATATACAATTTATTATAAATTTACGAGTAACAATTATTTCTATATGGTTTTTGAACGACTCGTAGCGGTAAACTTCGTTACACGCAATTATTACAATAACTAAAATTATTGATTGCACTGTAACTTTTGCATTGTTTGGTATTTAAAAAATAACCTACTTCGAGATTCAAAGAAATATAATAATTATTTGGTAACCAATTCTGAAAAGACCGTAGACAGTCCTGCTAGTGAAAAATTGCAAATTTATAGTTAGTTTAATCACGTTTTGCGAAACGAAACCTATGAATGTCAATGTCAAACTTAAAGTATATGTGCCAAAATCATACTTCAAAAGTGTCATTAAAAGTTAAAACAACCGAATTGAAATAAAGGCAAATATATTATATTTATCTTCATAAAACTACTGAATATAATACTACTACTACGGAAGTTCTTCCGATTCTTTATTTTAAGTCGTATGATGCGGGTAAGATGAATTTATAATATTTTCGGTAACCATAATGTGAGGTTAAGTTAAACTTTAAACCTCTCTGTAATGAATAAACAATTTATCTTATTGTATCTTATCAGTAACAATAAACCTTGAAGAGTTCACAAATATATTAAATTACTGGTTCTTCAATGTACTTGTTTTCTTTCATTCCTTATTCTTGTTTGTATAAAATGTATTTATATAATTGTTATTGTTTGTATTAAGACAAAATAAGATGTTTTGATTAGGAATACTGTTGATACGCCTAACTATATATAACATAGTTTATTATGGTTAATTAAACATTACATTGCAATATTATAATATTTCTTGTGTGTACATAAATGTATACTATATTTATATTATTAATATTGTAAAGCTAACGAGTTTGTTTGTTTGGTTGGAAACTCTTATCTCAGGAACAACTAGTTCGAATTAAAAAATATTTTTGTCATTTACAGACCATAAACCAAGATTTGTGTTAATGAGAAATAAAGTTCTTTAAACTGAAGGCGACCGAAAATAGATTATGTAAAAAATTAATAAATGATGTATTCCTCAAATTCAAAGAGGTAGACTAAGGTGTACACAGTACATAACAACATATTAAAAGATATGTCATACGTCCCATGTAAAAGAGGGCAAGCCTAATACCATTAACCAGTAACAAATATACATGCCATTTAATCGCCGAAATAGAGTTTAAGACTAGACTTAACAAACAGTAACTACGGTATATTTTTGGTCTTCAGAATTGGGCAGTCAAGCTTCTGACAACATTGACACGGATAGATTTGACGAGACAAGCAAGTAAACAAGCAATGAGTGCCAACAAAAGAATAGCTGTATGCCAGATGACGTCCGGAGCTGATAAGACAAAGAATTTAGAAGTGGTGGCCGAACTAATAAAAAATGCGGCAAAAGAAAATGTTAAGGTATATGAGAGAAATTACCCAATAATCTATATTTACTAGCAGGATTAGATGTGAAACTGAAAAGAAAATCTCAACTGCAGCACCTATGAGGTCCTAATTATATAAATCTAAACCATCCAAGGCTAATCTAGAGTTCTGGACTCATTTTGATAAAATTATTTATTGTTAGACACAAAAAGTCACATCAAAATCGGTCCAGCTGTTTAGTAATAATTATTGATACAGATGACACCTTAAACAGCTCGTAGCTACGTGGCTACCACGCAGATCAGTCTGTCAGTTCAGCGGTGCTTGCCGCGGCCAGTCTTGTAATGGGTAACCATTTCCATATGTCGAGACACCTCTGTGCTTCGGAAGGCACGTTAGGCCGTAGGTTCTGCGCCTGATCTCTCCGGTCGTGTCGGTCTACCGTCCCATCAGACTATGAGAGTAAGGGAATAGGGATTTCACCGGTGTTTGCGCGCATACTCGCGCACTATAATATCTCCTGCATAGTTGGCTGTTCTCAGATGAGATAGGCCGCCGTGACCGAAATTCGGTCAGGGGAACATTATTATTAATTAATCTTTATAGACATAACAAATGACAAATACAGCTGCATCCTGCTGCAGATTATAAATAATGAATATCACTTTCAGATGTTATTCTTCCCCGAGGCCTGTGACTTTATCACTGACAACAAGACTGAAACGCTGAGTCTCGCCGAGCCCATCATAGGTGGCGCCATCGTCGCCAGATACAGGCAACTGGCGGCCGAACACAATGTGTGGTTGTCTATGGGAGGCGTGCATGAAAAGGTCTGTATGTGTCCTAATAATATTATAAAACTAGCGGACGCGGCAGACGTCGTCCAGCCCGGAAATCAGCGCCACCTACCGGGTCCAATTGGGTAGTTGACACCACCAATCAATAGACATACTTTTTATGAGCTGTCAAATTCTATTCCTCTATAGATTATGTATAGTAATATCGAATTATGACGTCACAATTTTGACAGTTCAATTCACGAACTATTTATTGATTTCAAAACAACGAAAATTCTAAATTTACAATTAATTGAAAATTTATCGGGTCTTCAGGGCTAAAATTAAGCGTTTTTTAGGGAACTAGTGTCTTAAAATTATTGGTTAGTGGTGTCTAGTACCGAATTGTGTGTACATTTGTGTAATCTTCAGATGTATGTGATATGTGATGATAAATCGACACATTCCTAATCCGACTCCATAAAAACATCAAATGAGTCTAAAACACTATAAAGAAATGTTTCTTTCAGGACTTAACAGATCCCTCAAAAACGTACAACACCCACATAATCATAGACAATAAAGGCGACATAGTGCAGACGTACAGGAAGTTGCACCTCTTTGACGTAGAGATACCAGAGAGGAACATCCGCTTGAAAGAGAGCGACATATCTCACTCTGGCCGCCATATTGTTACGCCTGTTGACACTCCCATCGGAAAAGTCGGTAAGGTTGGTTTTTTTAACTTTTCTACATATTAGGAACTAGCAGTGCCTGCGACTCCGTCCGCGTGGACGTTCGGAAACAGCAAAATTTTTAATATATTAGCTAAGTTTGAGCGGATTCCATTTAGTAGTTATCACGCCAAGCCGTATTGTTTTTTACATGTATATGTAAAGATTGACGTAACTTTTTTGTTTGTGAATCGATTTAAATGAAACAAACACTAAATGTTATGGGAAGCCACAATACATCAGTGAAAACCGCATTCAAATCGGTTCAGTCGTTTCTGATAATTAGCGCGTTCAAACGCACAAACAAACAGACAAAAATTTAAAAACTATATTTTTGGCTTTTTTTGGTAACATAAATACAGCTTTACAGCACAGCTACAGCAACTTTTTCTTTTTAAATATTGAATGTACAGACACGGGTCGTTCACGATTTTATTATATGTATAGATTTGATTTATATCGTGTTCAAAAATGCTTCCGTTGGTGTAATCGTCGATACGTGCGACTGCTGAGCATGAAGTCCTGGGTTCGAATCCCGGGCAAAGTGTTGCTAATTTTTATTAAATTTTGGTTTGACGTTTCGACCGGGTTGCACCGGCCGTGGTCACAAGCAGACTCACTGGCCCAACAAAACTGGCGAAATGCGAGTGTACTATACACCTCTGCCTACCCTTTCGGGGAATACAGGCATTATATATATCTATGTATGTCGTTTACCATTAATGCAAATTCAACGCGTGGAACTTCCTGTCATGTCGTGTGTGTATAAGTAAGAGGGTAATTTTATATGTGTACTTGTTTTACTTACGACCTTTTTCCTTAGGCCTGTCAATCTGCTACGACCTCCGCTTCCCGGAGCTGAGCACATCTCTCAGCATACTGAAGGCGGAGGTCCTAACCTACCCCTCGGCGTTCACGCAGCCCACGGGAGCTGCGCACTGGCATGTGTTGCTCAGGTAATGACGGAAAGAAATAAGAAAAAAAGCATCAACATCGATCCATTTGTTTCGGAGCTGTGCTGCCACAGACAGATACACATTTATACATGTTACACTTGTAAAACCCCTCTCTTTTAGCCGGTGGTTGAAAATAGGACTAATGGGGCGAAAATGCTCGAGTTTGATCTTGTTTTTGCTTACTTGTAAATATGTATTACTGCCTATGTACATTGGATACATTCTTAATTTAATTAAAAAAAAAAAACCTAAACGGTCTGTCTAAAATTTTAAAATATCGTCATGAAAATTTTTGTAATCATAATTTTTTGGATTTCTTCAGGTTGTCATTCCTTCATATTTTAATTTAAAATATAGTTACATTTGGTATGAAGTTTAGCTCAAATTAACAAAAATTTACCGAACTTCGGTAAAACTGCCGAACATCGATTAAACCGAATACGGTTCGGCTCACCTCTAAATCTACCTCTTTTTCCTCATAATGTCATTACCTTCATCCCTAGAGCTCGCGCCATAGAGAACCAGTGCTACGTAATAGCGGCAGCACAAGTGGGGACCCACAACGCTAAGCGCAAGTCGTACGGGCACGCACTGTGCGTGGACCCCTGGGGCACCGTGCTGGCCGACTGCCAGGAGGGCTCGCCCTGCTACAAGGTGGCCGAGATCAGCGAGGCCAAGCTGAAGGAAGTTAGGACCAATATGCCCGTGTTCCAGCATAGGAGGTGACGAAGTAGCCTTAATCCTAGTGTCCTATCCTATATTATGAATGTGAAAGATTGTGCGGATGAATGGAAAGAAAGAAAGAAAAAATATTGTTACTCTTTTATCCAAAACTACTGGACGGATTTTGATGAAACTTTAGAGTAATATAGCTTGTATTTTAGAATAATTTATAATAAAGGTTTTGCATGTGAAAATGTGGGACTATAAAAGGATATATTTTTAATATAAGTGTAAAGGATACCAGTTTGTTCAATACGTTCTTTAAACGCGACTGCTGTGCATGAAGTCCTGGGTTCGAATCTCGGGTCGGGCAAAGTGTTATTGGGTTTTTCCATTAGGTAATTCTTAGCACGGAGTCTAGATTTGCCTGGTTGATGGCAATAGGCTCGCCCCCTATTACATTGGGAACTATAACATAACTGGTGAAAGGTGGATGAATTATATGAGCACCTCTGCCTTCCCCTTCCTGGGAATACAGGTGTGATGTTATGGTTCAATATATTTTTTGTTTTCAGGAGAAATGTATACTCCCTCTACTCATTGAGTCTTCGCAAGGACCCCATCCCATCCCACACGAACGCGCCCCCCGCAGCCTCGTCCAAGGATAGTCCGAAGGTCCCTAGGACTCCGGAGGGACCAAGCTACGTCTTCGGACATGTTAAGGTCCCGGAAACATGCGTGTTCTATAAGTCGGACCTAACTTATGCGTTTGTTAATTTGAGGTAAGAATTAGCCCTCTAACTTACGTCACCATCATCATCATCAGTCGGAAGATGTCCACTGTTGGACAAAGGCCTCCCCCTTAGAACGCCGCAATGAACGACAACTTGCCATTTGCATCCACCGGTAACGAACATAAATTATAGCTAAGAACCATCTTGATCACGTTAGTGCCCAAAGCATCCAATAGGTTAAAGATGGACCAGGATATATATGAAAACAAGCTACCTTATACCTAAAGGCAAAACCAACTCTTCATACTAGTCTTTGAAAAAATCTTTTTTATATAAGTTTGTCATGATTTGTTTCAAAGCTTGCCTTCAGACGACATCCGCTACATTTTTTCGAGATTTAAAGCCTATGTGGTAATCCAGGGTGTCAGCTACCTCCATACTAAATTTAAGCAAAATCGGTTCAGCCATTTAAGCGTGAAGAGGTAATATACATACAAACGCACAAATACACTCACATATGTACGTCACCCTTAAGACGTAAATACTAAAAGGGAACTTGAAATTCGATGGATGCGAGCAGCGACACGGTGGCTCAGTTGGTTAGAGCAGCGCCACGGATCGGCGAAGGTCGCGGGTTCGAATCCCGCTCGTGTCCATCATTTTTCAAATTTCCTTTATCAATTTACACTCACATAGTTTCGACTTTATAATCTTATACATGGCTTATCATATCTTGTAAATGGCTGAACCGATTTCGGTACTACCTAATCTTTTGTAAGAAGTAATACAACCGTTGATTTAACGCACATCAACATCTTCTTACATATTTCTGTCTGTACTAAAGCTATACATTCGCAGGTGTGTGATACCGGGTCACGTGCTGGTGGCCCCGGTGCGCCTGGCGGAGAGGAACAAGGACCTCACGGAGGAAGAGGCGCAGGACTTCTACAAGACGGTGCGCATTGTGCAGGCGGTTAGTACTGCTCATATACTAGCTGTGCCCCTCGGTTTTACCTGCGTCGCATGTTCAATAGATTAAGTTCAATGACATGTCAAAAAGTATAGATACGTCATATGCTAACAAATTGAACATGAAAAATGTTCCGAACTCCGAACTGCATTAGTCATGTCACAATCGGACAACAAATGTACTACCCAAGACTACAATTGCCCTCTTTTCGAGTCTTCAAAATGAGCGCGCTAGGAACATATGTGTACTTTTTTTAAATATCATTGGTTAAGTTATTTATTGTGCCTGTGATTACCTATGTGAAATTTTGTAAGGGGTCTGTTTCACCATCTACAAGTAAATTGTCAAATAGACTAACCGCCACTTAAAGTCACCCGTAACTACTCATACGAATTTCACAATATCTGAGTAGCATTAATCAGGGGATAAACTGGCCTGTAACTAAGATACGATAGAAGATACTCGTAACTTTTACTTGCCGACTAGCGTTAATCAAGAGGTGACTATTTAACACTTTACTTGTAGACAGCGCGTCTCGTCATCAAAAGTCGAAGTTTGGCGAGGATACCTAACATGTAATACCACTGTAACTATGTTTTTATAAAAAAATATGGAAGTGAAACCATAAAACATAGCTAGCTCACCAGAATCTGTGAACGCGCACAATATTGAAGCAACACCAAGTATACCAAAATGGAGTAGTTGTGTTGACGTTTAGTTTACATAGATCTTGCGCATCGTTAGAACGTTTTACACGCTGCGCATTTAATTCGAATATGGTACTTTTGAGCTGGTCTTATCTTAGGTTATGGAGTCAGAAGGTGGTCATAAGAACTCTGTTACGTAATGACGCAGCCCCATCGTGCTTAGGCTTGTTTAATTCGTCTTCACAAGTAATTTGTGCATAGCTGATTTAAAAGCTTATGTTAAAAATATATCTTTAATATAAAATTAATCTAAAAATATTAATTTCAGTTAATGGAAAGAGTGCACCACACAAAATCTTGTACCGTCACCATACAAGATGGAGCAGACGCCGGACAAACCGTTAAGGTAAATTAACACATATATATTTAATTAATTGATTAATTAAGCTTTTAACGGCCTCGTTGGTCTAGTGGTCGCAAGCGCAATTGCTGGACGTGAGGTCCTAGGTTCGATTCCCGGGTTGGGCGAAGTGTTATTTGGGATTTTTCATGAGGTCATTCTCAGTAGCAGACGGTTGTTGGCAATAGGCTCGTGCCCTATTACATTGGGACCCAAACATAACTGGCGAATGCGGGTGTACTACACACCTCTGCCTACTCCTTCGGGGAATGCAGGCGGGAAGTTATGTTAGAAAAGTCTTATCAGTACGTTGCCTAGGTTTGAACCTACTGTCTTTTGCATATAAAATCTTTTTAAACCACTAAGCCATTAAAATATTATCAATAACTTTGTTATTTCAGCACCTACATTGCCATATAATGCCGAGGAAAAAAGGTGACTTCATAGAGAACGACCTCATATACTTGGAGCTGGCCAAACATGACCAGTGAGTGTATTCTATTATTATTAACTAACTAATTAATTAATTATAGATTCATTTATAAAGAAAGTCCTTTTAGCACCAGACGGTGACCTCGTAGCACGAGTGGGTGTTCTCGTAGCATGAGACGGTGACCTCGTAGTACGAGTGGGAGTTCTCGTAGCACGAGTGGGAGTTCTCGTAGCACGAGACGGTGACCTCGTAGTACGAGTGGGAGTTCTCGTAGCACCAGAGAGAGTCCTCGTAGCACGAGAGCGAGGCCTTGTAGCACGAGAGGGAGTTCTTGTAGCACGAGAGGGAGTCCTCGTAGCACGAGAGGGAGTTTTCGTAGCACGACAGGAAGTCCTCGTAGCACGAGAGGGAGTTCTCGTAGCACCAGAGAGAGTACTCGTAGCACGAGAGCGAGGCCTTGTAGCACGAGAGGGAGTTCTTGTAGCACGAGAGGGAGTCCTCGTAGCACGAGAGGGAGTCCTCGTAGCACGAGAGGGAGTTCTCGTAGCGCGAGGGGGAGTCCTTGTAGCACGAGAGGGAGTCCTCGTAACACGAAAGGGAGTCCTCTTAGCCCTAGATGGATGCCTAGTAGCACAAGAGGGCGTCCTCGTAGCACGAGTGTCCTCGTAGAACGAGAGGGCGTCCTTGTAGCCATAGCGGAAGGCCTTGTAGCACAAGCGGAAGGCCTCGTAGCAGGAAAGGGAGTCCTCGTAGCCTTAGAGGGAGGCCTCGTTGCAAGAGAGGGAGTCCCTGTAGCTCGAGAGGGAGGCCTTGTAGCACGAGCGGGAGGCCTCGTAGCACGAGAGGAAGCCCTCGTAGATCTAGGCAGCAAATACCTATATAATTGACTAGAAAATATCAACATTTTAAAATAATATAATGAACTGTTTATTCTAAAATGAATCTTGTTTCTATTACGTTAAGGTTCAAATCCGGTCACCCGGGGAAGCCGGCGAGAACCCGGGAAGAAATGGAAGCAGAGGCCTCTTTATTACGAACCGAACTACAGAACATGTTTAAAGAAGGAAGCACTTGGAGTTAGTATATATGTATATACATAATATACCCACTTATATAAAATGGTTAAACCTATCTTAACTTAAATACTTTTTAACTATATTGACATCTCTATTGTTTGACATGCAAACGACAGAGACAGGTATAATTTGAACAATAATACAATTTTATTGAATTGAGAGTATTCAATGATGGTATAAGTAAAAAGGTACTTACAAACATAGGTTTATAAACACATAACCCTTCTTTGCCTCGCACAGTCGGGTAAAATGAGGTCAATAGGTACAAAACGTTTCGAAAGTAGCACGTTAGAACTAGGCTAATTAGCCCACCTGAAATCAAAACACATTACCCTTCTTTGCGTCGCGCAGTCGGGTAAAATGATGTAAATGGATGAATACATTCGAAAAGTGGCCGGTCAAAACTAGGCTAATTAGCGCACCCGAACGTTTCCATCTCTTTTTCTCTCTTTATAATCAAGACATGCCGTCCCACTTCCACGTGTCATTTAATGTAGTGTGACGTCACAATGTTGTTGGCTCTTCGAAGATTGAATGTCGCATATGTAACATATTTAGCTCTTTTTAACCGACTTTACAAAAGAAGAGGTTCTATGTTCGTCCGTATTTTTTTTTACTTGTAATATCATTGATTGGGTATACAGGTTGTCCCGAAATTCAATTTTAAGCGGGTACGGCCCGATAGGCTAGGTTAGGCTAATAATTTTTCAATAGTATTCCTTATATGACTTGATCTGAAAAAATAACCCAGCCTATCGCCCCGTACCCGCTTGAAATTGAGTTTCGGGACATACATAAAGACACAACTATTTCCCAGAGGGGTAGGCAGCGACCACAGATTTCCATTCCACCAAGATCCTGGCATACCTCTTTCGCGTCATTCACTCGCATCACATTCCTCATACACGCCCGTCGGTTAAGGGTACTCCGCACTTGACTCTTTTGTAGAACATCTCCGATCTGGTCCAAGTATGTTTGCCGAGGTCTTCCTCTTCCCGATATTCCACTAACATTCGCCTCATACATCAGATTTTGGGACATTCTGTATATAATGTGTTTATTAAATAAGTGTAAATAAAATATATATGCACAAATCTATGAGTTTTTGTTGTTATAATATAGGTTTTATACCTTTATTTTGGTATATAGGTGTATATTATTCTTTTGAGCGCCAGTCTCGTATAGAAGACAAGCGTTTTGGTGCCAAGATTGTATTAGAAGACAATAATTAATCGTAACAATTATAATGATTATTGTTTGTTATTACATTACACAAATATTACGATTTTAGAATAATTATTGTCTCCTGATGGAGTTATGGCGAGGAGGGCGCGGAAGCGTTGTCTTCTATACAAGACCGTGGCGCTCGAAGGGTTATAGACTTATTTATTGATAAAAATGCGTATCATATGTGACTAGCCTATTGCCATTTGTCGGTCCTAATTTTATACATTTTGACGAGGCAAAATTTTATGTGATCCGCTGCGATTTGTCCTGAGTTTGGGTGTTTGTGTTTGTGATATTTCATGTTTGTTAATACACCAATGGTATAAGAAAATGGTCTAGCAAGAGGCAACAACATTATTCAAAAAAATGTAAATAAATTAGAATTATTTTTGACAAATAAAATACTTGTTCAGGAAAATGTTTTATAAATAAACAAATTACCCTCATTTGCCTAAAAATACCTCTTGCCCTGTCTAGGAATTGAACTTGTCTCGTTTTGACAACAAAGTTACTTATATATAAGAAACGGTGTTAATTAACAAGAACTTTAATTTATAACTTTAGGTTTTAGTTTAGTTAGTTTGTATATTATTGTATAATAAAATGTATTTATAATAATTGTTATAACTTTGTTTTATTTAAACATTTTTCTATCATACATACGTGCCTCATACATACAAAAAAGCTTACCTACGCTTTGAATACTTAACCTCCATTTTACAGTCGCTAGTCGGTTAGTTACCATCAATGATATGTCAAAAAGTATAGATACGTCATATGCTAACAAAATGAACGAGAAAAGTGTTCCGAACTCTGAGTCCGAACTGCACTAGTCTTATGTCGAATCGGACAACAATTGTACTACCCAAGACTACAATTGTCCCATTTTCGAGTCTTCAAAATGCGTGTGCTAGTAACATATCTGTACTTTTATGTATATCATTGGTTATCATGACTCCCAAAGATCAACAATAATAAGTTAAATCATGTTGGGAATTCCTTTTTATTTTTCACGAAACTTAGAATTAATCGACAGAATTTGTTTTCTACCTATACGATACCGAGTTCGCTGAGACCGATCGCCGTTCGGAAACAGAAATATTTTCTACAAGTTTACAACGGATATAGAGAAACTTTGAGAAATAATACTTAAAACTTGTCTGTACTTTCTTTTTAAAAACAATGTGATTGTATGGATGTTGACAGTAAAGTTTTTAGTTTTATTTCTTTTCTTACCTTTATCTTTCCTGTATAAAAAGAAAATAGTGTTTTGATCATTAAAAGTAATGATTACCTTGTTGATCTAGTTTTTTAATTCGATTATTAATAATAATAACAGCCTATAACTGTCCTGCAGGGCAAAGGCCTCTTCTCGTATAGAGAAGGATTGAGCACTGATCACCACGCTAGCTCACTGCGGGTTAGCGATTTCAGATAATGATATCCAGGTTTCCTCACGATGTTTTCCCTCACCGTTAGTCATTGGTGTCTTAGAATATCTAAGAAAGTATTTATAAAATTGAAAAAGTCACATTGATACTTGCCTGGGTTGAACCTACAACCTTGTGCATAAAAATCCGGTATGTTAACCACTACGCCACCACAACTAACGATTATTATTATGCTTATTTTTAACCTACACATAAGTTAACATCACGTCTTTATTCCCCGAAGGGGTAGGCAGAGGTGAACATAATATAGTACAACCACATTTTGCTATGATCTAGGTCAGTGATTCCCAAAGTGGTCCAGGTGGACCCCCAGGGGTCCACGGGAGCCTTGCTGGGGGTCTACGTAGGCGTCAATAAAAAATGGGGGTCCATAAGATGTTAATAGGGGTCCACGAAAATTTATCTGCATATAGTTTTTATAAGGGCCTACCTATATTGTTTTAAGTACCTAACTAAGCAGATAACATTTTAATCTGGCAAGCGACTCTTACTTGTCCAAACTTGCGTATTCGATATTACAATTTCGTGTACAGACTTGCAAAGCGCAATCCGTCCGACAATGCTTAGTGCTTGTTTAGACATGATCTTGATCAAGACTATAAATACTCGATGCCAAAGGCATGCTCATTTATTTGTTTCCGGAATTTCGAAAAAGAAGGTGTGAGAAAATTTATATTAGTGTTCCTAGTGCCGGAGAAAAGTAAGTACGTACCTTTTTTTTGTTGTACCTAGTTCTTAAGTATTTTGTTTCGTGTACTGGTCGGTTGATAACAAATGCTTGTATACAATGTGTCCTAGGGATAAGTGACCGCCCGGCGTATTTAGAATATTTGTACAAAATTAAATTAAGTAAAGACGCGTGACGTGCTGCAGTTTTTTTACGATATTTCCTAAGTTTGTTCATCTTTTTCCATTATTTTTGTTTACTGACTAGCCGACATCATAATTTATCAATTAAAATCATTAGACAAAACTAAAATGTAGTAAAAAAATTACTTATATAAAATCACTAAGGCCGCTAAGTCACAAATGTAAATATAATTATTAATGATTTCGTACAAATATTCAAAAAACGCCGGGCGGTCTTATCGCTCGGACACATTGTATATAGCTAACTTAGTAACTTACAGATATTTTAATTGTCCTCTTTCGATTTGAAGACAAACACAGCACGTTTTATTCAATTGTTTTTTCACGAGAGGACTGCCTCTCTAAAAAGGCCGAAAAATCAATATTGCAGAGCAATTACTGTTTTATAAAACTACTAGCGCGTGAACTCATTGATTTAATGAAATTTTAGTTATTGTTTTTATGGTCACTTTTTTGGTCAATTTGGGATTTCGACTTTTATTTTTTCCTACACAAATATGATCAATATTCGATACTGAGTAAACTAATTTTTATTTCTACTATTAAAAAATTGTGGTAAATTAGGTATTTAACATTGATATCGCTTCGTGAAAAAGTCTGTACTTGTCTTAGCGGTTTATTAGTTGGTCCCTTTACAAGCCGTAATACTTTTTCAATATAATGATAATCATAATAATATAAAGCTGACAAAGGCTGCGTTGTGCTACCTATATTCAAATAAAAACTTGGTTACTATAACATTTTTTTTTACAGGGAAGGTAACTGATACAAAACATGGCTACAGCAAAGAAAAAATGTCGACAATACAGTGTCGATTATTTGAAATATGGTTTTGTTCCATCAGAGGCAGATAAACACTTGCCCATGTGCCTAATATGCAATAAAGTTTTAAGCAATGACTCTATGAAACCATCAAAGCTCGAAGATCATCTAAAAAGGTGTCATACTGATAAAATGGGTAAAGATTTAAAATATTTTCAAACATTGAAGGAAAAATATGAAAAGAGACCCACCATGCACAGCATGTTCGCTTCAACATCTCAAAGTAACGATGATGGCTTGCGGGCATCTTACAATATCTCATTACTAATAGCAAAATCTGGAAAACCGCACACTATCGGAGAACAATTAATTTTACCCGCTGTTGAAGAGGTTTTAAAAACTGTTTTGCACAAATCTCCATTTGACGTACTAAAAAGAATTCCATTAAGTAACAATACTGTACAAAGACGCATTGATGAAATGAGCTCTGACATCGAAAGTTTTTTGTGCAATCATCTGCAAAAAAGTCATTTTTCTATACAACTGGACGAGTCAACGTTACCCGGTAATGAAGCATTATTATTAGCATATGTCCGATTTATCATGGAGGAAGAAATTCACGAAGAATTGCTATTTGCCAGAACTTTGGAGACTGACACTAAAGGCGAATCAATATTTAATGTCCTGAGTAATTTTTTTACGGAAAAATCGATTCCATTTACAAACATTATTTCAGTGGCAACAGACGGAGCTCCTGCAATGGTAGGGCGATATCGTGGGTTTATAAGTCATCTCAAAAGAATTATACCAGGACTTACAGCTATTCATTGCGTAATCCACCGACAACATCTTGTGGCGAAACATTTAAGTGACAGGTTGAACCAATCTCTTCATTTTATAATAAACGCTGTCAACAAAATTAGAAGCAATGCATTGAATACGCGTTTATTTGCTCAATTGTGCGACGAAAATGACGAAGACTTCCAACGACTGCTCTTACATACTGAAGTACGCTGGTTGTCGAAAGGTGCATGCTTAACGAGATTTTACTCTGTTTTCGATTCCGTATTAGAGTTCTTAGAAAGTAGAGATCCAGATTTAAAAGAAAACTTGATCAAATTCAAAGGAGACATTGCGTATTTGACAGATTTGTTTAAAAAATTTAATGATATTAACTTGCAGTTACAAGGGGACAGCCTGAATTTAATAAAAACAAAGGGGATAATTTCGGCTTTTCTTGGGAAATTGAAATTTATGAAGCAAAACATTAGTCGGCGCGAATTATCTCAATTTCCAAACTTGTCGCAGGTAGAAACTATTGATGAGGATATCCATACCTACAGTCAACATTTAAGTGCCCTGCATGATGACTTCAAAACCAGGTTTGAAGATATGCTGACGATGGATATACCACCATGGAT
Source organism: Abrostola tripartita (assembly GCA_905340225.1). Classification (NCBI taxonomy): domain Eukaryota; kingdom Metazoa; phylum Arthropoda; class Insecta; order Lepidoptera; family Noctuidae; genus Abrostola; species Abrostola tripartita. The sequence continues at coordinate 2,656,130 of HG996515.1, forward strand.
CGTAAATCCATTTGATGAAACTGAAGTGGCCAATGTATTATTACAAGAGGAGCTGCTTGAGCTAAGCACCAATGAGGAGCTGAAGGTGAAATTTAGAAAAGGCTACCAAACATTTTGGCTGCAAGCAGAAATACACGAAAAATATCCTGGACTGTGGGAAATCGCAAGGAAATTTTTGATAGCTTTTCCCTCATCATACCTTGTCGAAAGAAGTTTTAGTGCCGTTACAAACCTCTTAACAAAAAAAAGGAGCAAACTAAACATCACAGAGCGGGGGGATTTGCGGTTATTGCTCACAAAAATAAAGCCAAACATTGATCGTTTGCTGACACTCCATCAAATACATCCTTCCCATTAATTAAAATTATGTCCACAACCTATAAGTATTACCTTATTATTATTTTTTTGTAATTCTTTTCTTTTAATTAATAAAATGTTATAAAATGTACCATTTTTCGTTTTTATTTAAAATTTAAAATTTTAACCTATCAGAATATAGGGACGGAACTCAGAAGCGACACAATTTTTATTTTTTGTCGACTTTAACAATGTGGTAGGAATGTAGCAGCAGGGGGTCCACCGACACCAGTTTAATTTTGAAAGTGGTGCACGAGAAAAATAAGTTTGGGAACTACTGATCTAGGTCCTATTGTAATAAGACGCGAGCCTATTGCCATTAACTGGGTACAAATCCAGACTCCGTGCTGCTACTGAGAATTACCTAATGGAAAACCCAGTAACACTTTTTCATCCCAGTAACATTTCCCTCTCTTTACGGCAAAATCAGTTTTATCGTCAACCTCTTTAAAGTCGTTTAAAAATCAATCGATATGCCACACCGTCTTTTAATAACGAATATAAAGAAACGCATTACCATACTAAGTTTTTATACCTTAACCATGAATTGTCTCACTTAAACTCGCTAACGACTAAGCTTCTTATCGTATGGTTGATAAACAATCTGGTGTTAGAGTTTAAACCGCCTGTAGGCCTCTGATATGGCTTTACACACCGTTGAAATCAGTCAGGTGTGCCGGTTTCCTCACGATGTCTTTCCTTCACCGTTTTTAGCAAATAACTAATTCGGAAAGACATTGGTGCGTCCCTGGGTTTGAACTTGCGTACTATATACTACTTGCGTAATATACTTGGCAGTCCAACGGTCATACCACTCTGCTATCAGCACTAGAGGCGTTGTATAGTTTCCCATAAGAACAAGAATAGTTTATTTGCTTGATATAATTATGTTTCCAGATATAGTTTTTATAAAAGTTGTCACACATATTTCGCCTTCTTTTTTCGGCACGTAAACAAAAGACACGTTAAAATTAAGTTAACAAATACACAAGTATATCAAGTTAACCTATAACATAGGAATATTTTACGTGGTCGCTTGCAAGACAAAGTAGAAAACCCGTGGTTAAGGTACAGTTTTATACAGAAAAGCTTGACGCGTGCCCTCAATGGCTTAGTAAGCATGAACCATTGCAAGTACGTGCATCGAGAACGGTCGATATGCCATGAAAAATCACGACTTACTAGCTAAGGTAATTACGCAAGTTTTTATTTAAACGTAGGTTGTTACCTACGTAAGCTTCATGAAGTTGTTTTTCACTGTTATGTTCGTACTGAGCCTATCTACGTTTCGTTTTCGCTCAAAATGGTTCTAATGGCTTGAGTAGGTATTTCAATAAAATTAGGTATAAGTAATTATCGAGTATATTTTTAACCTAAGAAATGTGCGATACTAAACTAATTTAATTACGTTCCTACTACAGAAAATGTATGTATTTTTGATTTAAAATATAGTGTGGCAATATCTTATTGTGATAATTACGTAAATATGTCTGAAATAAACAAGCATTAATTTAAAGAAGAAAATTAATTAAGAAGAGAGGAAACGAGCATTGATCTTTATAATTATTTAAATTTTTCTACCTCAAAGTTAGGACAAATTCGCAACCTCTAAGGCTCTAACTAGTTAACGATTAAAACTAAAACTTTTTCGTTATTAGGGTTGCTAGTAAGAAACAAAATTGGTAATGCCATTTTTAACATTTACGAGTGCGTCAAGTGAAGCTGATACAACCTGCCCTTAGTTAAACTTATCTTAACACTCAGGTGTGTAGAAATTCGTTGAAATTTCGTTACATATCGAATCGAGTCAGAAGAGGTCGCATTACGGCCGCGATCCGATTACTAAGGACCGAAGGACCCTTCAGAATTAGTGATGCGAAGAGTTTTGATTGAGGATATTATCCGAGCAAAAGTATTCGTACTTATAGATAGGTATACCAAGGGCTCGTAGCTACGTGGCTACCACGTAGGTCAGCCAATCTGCGAGGTTAAGCCGTGCTCGCCGCGGTCAGACTAGTGATGGGTGACAGTTTTCATATGTCGAGCCCCCTCCGTACTTTTGAAGGTATGTTAAGCTATTGGTCCTGCGCCTGATCTCACTCCGGTCGTGTCTGTCTACCGTCCCATTGGACTATGAGAGTGAGGGAATAGGGAGTGCACTTGTGTTTGCGCGCATACTTGTGCACTATAATATCTTCTACGTAGCTGGCTAGTCTCAGATGAGATAGGCCGCCGTGACCGAAATTCGGAGAACAGTAGTAGTAGCTTTAGATATATTATTATTTTAGCTTAAAACAGAATTTGTAAGTCACAATTATATATATTGTACCTATAGCTGCTCGTTAGTGTAGTGGTAACAGAGCGCAACTGCGGTGCGTGAGGTCCTGTGTTCGATTCCCGATTCGAGTAAAGTGTTATTGGGCTTATCCATTTGGTAAGTCTCAGTAGCAGCACGGAGTATGCATTTCTGTCTGGTTAATGGCAATGGACTCGTCCCCTATTACATTGGGATCAATAACATAACTGTTCAAATGAGGATGTTACTATACACCTCTGCCTACCCCTTCCTGACCTGTGATAAAGGAAATTTGAAAAATGATGAACACGTGCAGGACTTGAACCTGCGATCTTCGCCGTACCGTGGCGCTGCTCTAACTAACTGAGCCATCGTGTCGCTGCTCGCACCCATCGAATTTCAAGTTCCCTTTTAGTATGTATTCTTAAGGGTGACGTCATGTTGTTGTGTTATATGTAATTACAGTTTTTAAACAGACTACAAGTTATTTATATTGTTACGTCGCATGTTCTCTTTCATTATTAATTCGATAAAGTTCGATTATTATGACCATATCTGATAAAATCAACGGTTACCAATTCTGGACTGGCCTTGGATCGATAGTCGTGGTTATATTTAACGTTTGTCGACCAATATGGAAATAACTAGCGGCACCCCGCGGTTTTAACCGCTACATTTTTACAGGATAACATTTTTATTCCCGAAACCGCAACCCTTAGCGCAGCAGTCCAATTGCTTAGTCACTGCGATTTTTATAATATGAGTGCGATGAAGTAAGAATTTGGTGGTAATTAATAATAATAATAATAATATCTTGGGACAGCCCACACACGGTCATCTGATCCCAAACTAGGCAGAGCCTGTATTATGGCAACCAGACAACTGATAAACATACTTAAATATTTCTAAATACATACATAATATAGATAATTTACACCCAGACACAGAACAAATCATTATGCTCATCACACAAAGATTTGTCCTGGGTGGGAATCGAACCCACGACCTCCGGTTTAGAAGTCAGCGTCACTAACCACTAGACCAACAGGCCAGTCAATTAATCAGCTATATTTATTGTTTTGATTATGAGTGGAGCCGGTTTGGATTTAAGCTTTTCACCATATTAAACTGCTTAGCTTAAAATCTGTAACTAAATGTAGCAGTGGATATGTTACTTTAAATGTTTGGACAAGATTTATATTACCAGCCCATAACTGTCCCACTGCAGGGCGAAGGCCTCTTCTCGTATAGTGAAGGGTTGAGCATTGATCACCACGCTAGCTCACTGCGGGCGATTTCAAAATCCAGGTTTCCTCACGATGTTTTCCGTCACTGTTGTGTCAGTGTTGACTTAGAAAAATAAATGTCATAGTCATACTGATAGTTGCCTGGGTTTGAACCACCTACCTTGTGTATACAAATCCGGTATGTAATCTACTAGGCCACCACGACACATTTAAAAAGGGACAACTCTTAAAAAGGGATATTGTGTAGTAGAAGTAGGTTGAGGGGCTCGTAGCTACGTGGCTACCGTACAGATCAGTCGATCTGCGGGGTAAAAAAATAACCCCTAAAAAGCTCGCCGCGGTCAATCTTGTGATGGGTGGTCGTTTTCACATATCGAGACTCCTCCGTGATTCGGAAGGCAAGTTAAGCCGTTGGTCCTGCGCCTGATCTTTCTTCGGTCGTGTCGATCTGCCGTCCCATCGGACTATGAGAGTGAGGGAATAAGGAGTACACCTGTGTTTGCGCGCATACTTGTGCACTATAATATCTCCTGCGTGGTTGGCTGGTCTCAGATGAGATAGGCCGCCGTGACCAAACGGACAGGAGAAGATTATTGTAGAAGTAGGTTTTTTTACTGCCTTGATAATTTCTCCTTGCTGGGCAAAGGCACCCCCTTTATTCATCCACACCACTCTATCCTGCGCAGTTTCTGACCAACCTCATCCACATAACATTCTCGTATTCATTATAATCATTTGGTAGCAGCGTGTTTGTGACGTCACTGAATGCGTGAATAGCGATAATGTCTGTCGGTAAATGATTAAGCGATCAAATTGAGATTATTCTGTGTACAATATTCACAGAACTTTTTGATATTGCGTGGTTTCGAGCTAACATGATAAATGGGTACTAATTACGTTGGCTTATTTCCAGTGTTTTATCGATTTTAGCTTTGTGTGGAACAAGGAAGTCGCTTTTAAAGCAAGACATGGTGTATTTTTTTATTGTCTTTACTATATAAAAAAGTAACACACTATAGGTAGTGAGAAATGGTTTAAATACATAATATCTAAAGGTGAGTATAGACTACAACATATTCTGGAGCATTTCTGTGTAATGTAACGTTCCTGCGAATGCTCGGCGTTATAACTTGAACAACTAAACGACCGCGCGGACCGCGTGCGTCTTTCGTCCCTCTCCCTCCGCGTCACCCCGCAACCGCGCATCGCCCGCACTCGTGGCTCGACGAAATGTTACACCAATACGCTCGACGAAATGTTACACCAATACGCTCGACGAAATGTTACACCAATACGCTCGACGAAATGTTACACCAATATGCTCGTTGGTTTTTAACAAAGAGGCGAGCGTGCTCGACGTTTACTTCGTAAAAGGATGATACACAAGAACATATCATAGAGCGGCTCGTTGTTCTGTTACAAGTAAATGTCTATACTCACCTTTATGTAAATACATAAAAAAATGTGGTTGTAGTGATAGTGCACCCATATTTCTCCAGAGGTCCCAATGTATTAGGGGGCGAGCCTATTGCCATCAACCGGGCACAATTCCAGACTCCGTGCTGCTCCTGAATTACCTAACAGAAAAACCTAATAGCACTTTGCCCGACCCAGGATTCGAACCCAGGACCTCATGCTCAGCAGTCGCGCTAAACGACCACTACACCAAAGAGGCAGTTCAATGGAATCATTTAATTTCATCTTTACTTAAAAAAAAGTTAAGTTACTTTTTTCGGATAAGAATACCCTTCAACGATCTTAACCCCATCCCTACCTAGTTAAAGTAGTTGAAAAGTTCCGAGGACTGGGTGGCCCCGCGTTGTTACTCCGAAAACGGGGGTTGAAATATTGATGCCCTTTGAAAAGGGTGTTGTATCGACTGAGGGTTGTAGTATCGAAACTTCTGAAACGGCCTCAAACAGGGTCGAACAGGCTGTAAAAACCAGCAGTGTAGGGTTAAGTAATAAATAAACCCGTTTAGGGGCAAAAAATATATCGTTCAGTAGATTTTGCGCAAGATTTTGCCTTCGTAGATTACAGAAATAAGCATCACTCTAATATTATGAAGGCGAAAGTATGTGTGTAGGCTGGACCGATTTTGCTAAAATTTGGTATGGAGGTAACTGACACCCTGGATTAACACATAGGCTACGTTTTATCCCGAAAAAATGTAGCGGGTAACACCGTGGGGCGTAGCTAGTAATATATAATTGTTGACCTTATAAATAAGAAAATATAGAACTGCTTATTTCGCTTTCGTAGATTTCAGATATAAGACCGAATAGTAAAGAATCAATTCTTTTAGAAAAACTTTAAGAAACTTAAACGCCTCTTTGTTGTTTTCTTAAAATAAACTCTCTCATTATTTTCAGTCTCTTTTCAGCCTATCTAAGTAGGGACAAATCCAAACTGATTCGACAACCTGATTGTCGCAGTGGCTAAGCGATTGGACTGCTGCGCTAAGGGTTGCGGGTTCGATTCCCGCAATGGGCAAAAAATTGTGCGATTCACATTTGTTTGTCCCGGGTCTGGGTGTTTGTGTATGTGATATTTCATGTTTGTGTAACGCACCCACGACACAGGAAATTCGTAGAGTGGGGCAACGTTTTAAAAAACGAAACCTTATGCTCTTACAAAGAATTACTACAAAAAAGATAACATATTAGGAAATCGAACTCTGGATCTTACGCTCAGCTATGCTATTCTGCCATCTCGCACGTCACCTTGCTATGCGCTAGTGTCAAATCTCACCGCGGATTTGGAAGTGAGTTCGTAAAATAATGATGTCTTTAGCGCGGTAGTAGTCACTTGCGACCAACGAGGCGGCTTTTCATAAATTATATTTACATATCTAGTGGAAAACCTTTGTAATAGGGCCTGTCAAATTAAATATTGAAACTAACTACTGGAATATAACGGCTATTGTCTATAGACTAATACGATTGATTTGCCGTGACTCTAATAGCCGTTAGCCGCAGGATATTAATATTAATCATATCAGCTTGTCAGTGTGCCTCGGTAGGTGAGCGAATTGATCCGCGCTTGCTCAGTAGGAAGCCAATTTAGGACAATCGAGGTTTCTTCAAGACGTTTCCTTTAGTGGTGTACAGTAGCCATGGACGTTGATATTAAATAACAGGGATCGTAGCTACGTAGCTTAACCCCGCAGATCGGGCGATCTGCGGGGTTAATCTGTGCTCGCCACGGTCAGTCCTGGGATATGTTTTCACATGTTGAGACCTCTCCGTGCTTCGAAAGGCACGTGAAGCCGTTGGTCCTTGCGCCTAATCTCTTTCCTGTCGTATAGGTCTTCCGCCCCAACGGACAATGAGAGTGAGGGTATAGGAAGTGCACCTGTGTCTGCGCGCATACTTAGCACTATAATATCTCCTGCGTAGTTGGTTAGTCTCAGCTGAGACTGGCCGCCGTGATCGAAATTCGGTCAGGAGGACATTATTATTTATTAAATTATGGACTTTCGGTATGGGAATTACAGAACGTTTAACAACTACATAAGAATTAGGAACAAGCGAAGCCACGGCATTAGCGAGTCTCATTATAATTTGATAGTATGTCAAAACCACACAACCTTTGCCTGTTGGAACCCAATCAATACGGGGTTGAGGGATGAATTATTAACTAAACACATTGGTAACTTACTGTACACCTACTATAACTAAGTATACAGTATACTAGCATCTGGCCGCGACTTCATCTGCGTTTACTTCAGAATTGGGTCCATCTTCTTATGAACAACCTGGTGTCAGAGTTAAACTGCCTGTAGGCCTCTGACATGGCTTTACACACCATTGAAAAATCTCTCAGGTGTGCCGGTGTCCTCACGATGTTTTCCTTCACCGTTTTTAGCAACTGATAATTAATTCATAATACGCACATGAATTTAAAAAGACATTGGTACGTGGGTTTAAACTTGCAACCTTTGACTTGGCAGTCCAACGGTCATACCACTCGACTATTAGAGCTTTAAATAGGGTCCATAAAGTTAACAGAAACATAACTTCATGCCTGTATTCCCCGAAGGGGTAGACAGAGTTGTGTAGTACACCATTTCGTCAGTTATGTCAATGTAAAGGCGAGCCTATTGCCATCAACCGGTCATGAATCCAGACCGCGTTGTTTTGGCAATACTCCTTCTACAATGTCGGCAGAGGACATATAATAGCGGTGTACAAGCAAATGGTCTCTCTTCGTAGTCTGATTCAGAATAGGAAACACCTCGAAACCGAAGTTTTTTGTATTTGTAAATTGTATATTAATGAATAAGTCTTAATTAAAATAGTTTGTGGTTTATACGATTTTTATTTCAAGTTAAGGAATACAATTAACTAGGGTACTTCCAACAGTTTCTATCGAGAAACACCTAATGGAAATAGCCCCAAATAATATAGACGTATAGCAAGTTACCTAACACAAGCGAATTCAGAGAATCGATGAAGCTTTACATGTGCTAATGTTTGTATTTATGAAACTAATCGTTGGACTGTATCACAGTTTCATAGCTTTCTAAATACATGGGAATTTATGTATGTGATCGGCTCTCTCTAATTATGGTACTTTTATACCTGAATATATTCCAAATGATTATCACTAAGTGTTAACATATATCGTGAGTTGATAGTCATTTGATAACCCTATAGGAGCAGTGGCTAAGCGATTGGACTGCTGCGCTAAGGGTTCGATTCCCGCACGGGACAAAAATTTATGCGATCCGCTTAGAAGTAGAAGAAACTAACTGAGATCAAAAGATTGACATCATTTTTTTTAATAAAATTGAATCATGTTTCCTTTATATAAATATTATATTGGCATTGGTCTTGTATTAGAATTGAAATTAAATTCGAGAGTAGGCGACCAGTTTTCTGCCGTAATTTAAAACTAAAAATAGCTTTTCAAAAACTACAAAATACTATGTCTACATTTTTTTATTATAAAAGAATGTCAGTTTTCATATGCAAAATTTTCCATTTTAGAAGTTGATTCGTAACAATTGATGATGAAAATAAATACGTCTCCGTATCATTATCAGCCGGAAGACGTCCACTGTTGATCAAGGCGTCCCCCTTCTAGAAGGAGGAGGGGGGTGCCATAATCCCCATGCTTGGCAAGCGGCTGGGGGATCGCAGTATTGGTGGTGAAGTTACAGAAGACGTTGCTGCCCATCTTCTGGGTTTTCCCTTAGTCGCCTCTTACGACACCCACGGTAGGAAAGGGGGTGGTCAATTCTAGGCCGGATACCACACGGCATGTTGGCGCACGGCGTCTCCGTATATAAAAAAGTAACTATACTTCGACGGACCGTACCAAAGATTGGTATCTTGAAAAGGCTTCATACATTATTAATTGAATACATAAATTCTTTTGCTGGCAAAAACAACTGTATAAAGCTTTTATATTTTTGTTTGACTAAAAATAGACTTTAGTTTAGCCCTATGAAGCCACATACTGCCGCGTTGGTCTAGTGGTTGCTAATCATGAGGTCCTGAGTTAGAATCCCGGGTCGAGCAAAGTGTTACTGAGTTTTTCCATTAGGTGATTCTCAGAAACAGCTCGCAGTCTGGATTAGTGCCCGGTTCATGGCAATAGGCTCGCCCCCTATTACATATAATACTACTGAGACCTATAACATGACTGGCGAAACACCTCTGCCTACCCTTTCACGGAATGTACTCCTCAATTTTTTTTTTTTTAAATTAAATTACATCGGTATAAACCAATTACAGTAATTTATTTAAAATACACACAAAATAAATACACTCACACATACATCTTCTTCTTCTATAAGTGTCACTCCAATTACTGAAGGTCGGCTACCAGCTGTTGGGATCTGTCCCTATCTTTTGCGAGGCGGAATAGTTTAGATGCACTCGGGACCCCCTTCCACTCCCGGATGTTGCGGAGCCACGACTTCTTTCGGCGTCCAACTCGTCTTCGTCCCACAACCTTGCCCATCATTATAACTTGCAGAAGTTCATATCTATAATGCCTAAGCACGTGACCGAGATATGAAACTTTTCGTTTCTTAAAATGGACAAGAGTTCCCGCTTCTGCTGAGCTCTTTGCAGAACTTCGACGTTGGTTCCCTTCTGCGTCCAACTTATTTTCAACATGCGTCTGTATGCCCACATCTCGAAAGCTTCAATACACATACATGTACACGTACAAATTTTTAACAACATGTTACCATAATTTTATTATGTGGTGGTAAATTTTGACTCAATAATAGAACTATAACAAGTGATATAATTATAATCTATCAAAAGTTTAGGGAGGAATGTGCGAGGACGCCGAAATATCTTAGACTGTCTCGAGTTATCTTGTCAATTAATTAGTTGACCTCCAAATTTCGGAAGCCCGTAAGTTACTCTTGGAACAGCACTATTATTTTATCGGACCAGATTTGTCATACCTAATAAGTAAATTAACAATTCATGTAAGTTAATGAGAATTTATCACTGAAGAAGACCCCTAGCTTTGAGATAACGACACCAATTCCATACAACGTACCTCCTAACTAATACTATTAGAGAGGTCCAATCGTCTATTTAACATTGCCCGGGTTTGATGATTTGATCCGGTCAACCTTGTGAGACTGACAGGGCGATTCATCCTATAACCGGGTGATACATTGTCCCGACCCAATCACATAAATATGGCTTGAACTTTCGGTCTGAAGGTTTAGAAAACATGGTATTCATCTTTTTTATCGTAAGTTGTAAATTATCGCGCCTGTAGCTGTGAATAGAAAATTTATATTAGTCTGACCCTCACCCAATTTAATTTATATTAATTAAAAGTGATAGGAGCTTAGCTTAGCTTAGCTTGCTAAAGCTGATTCGATTATTGTGCGTTTGATTTGAGGAAAGGTATTATTTTAATCTGCTGTTATTTGCTTCGAAGCCGAGTGCTCGCGAAACGATACGCGGAACGACATTTTTTTAAATTATCCTGTTCAGTGCCCCACTGCTGGGCAAAGGCCTCCCCATTCCGCCTCCTCTTTGCGTCGGTTTCCTCATTACTGAGGGTCAGGGTCGTGGTCAATGTCTGGGTGCAATATAATGTGAGTGATGCGACGCCAGTTATGTCTGTCTGTCGCCGAGTGTAAAGCATCGTGGGTGGTCGTTCCAAGTGCGGTGCGGATCTGGTCAGTCCAGCGGGTTGGGCTTCTTCCTCTGGTCGCATTCCTTCGACTTTACCAGTAACCATCAGTTTCTCGAGGTTTTTGCCATCGTTCTTAGCTATGTGACCGAAATATTTTAGGAACCTACACAAACACGTGGAGGCGAGCTTCCCCATTATTACTTCACAAAACCCTGGCCATCGCCATGTCTTTCCTTTGTTTAAAACATTTAAGTAACAGCTAAAATGTAAACAGTAATTTGTATTTAATATTTGAATCCAATTGGTGGTTGGTACTGGTAAGGACCTAAGCTTACATACCCTGACCAAATTGGAGATTTTCTGAAGATTGACCAGGTTCGGAGAGACCGCATAAGGCGAAAGGGGTATGCCAGGATCGTAGCAAATCGAAATACGTCGTCTCTATCTAAGCCTCTAGGGAATAGGCGTGACTTTAAGTTTGTATGTAGTTTAGAAAAATGTTGCGAACAGAAATATAATATGGGCAAAACTATTTTCCAATAGTTTAGGAATCTATGGCCGTGTGGTATCCGGCCTAGAATTGACCACCCCCTTTCCTCCCGTGGGTGTCGTAAGAGGCGGCTAAGGGAAAATCCAGAAGATGGGCAGCAGCGTCTTCTGTAACTTGACCACCAACACTGCGATCCCCAAGCCGCTTGCCAAGCGTGGGGATTATGGCAACCCCCCCCTGCTTAAACGGGGAGGCCTATGTTCAACAGTGGACGTCTTTTGGCTGATGATGATTAGGAATTTGGTTGCAAACTATTCCTACAAAGTTTGGCTGTGTACATAAAAACTATGCATGTTATAGTGCAGTCTTCTAATATTAAAGAATCTGAAAACAGCAAGAACAGTTGTAATGAAATGTAAATATTAAATAATAAAACCAGCTTTGTTTAACTGTATAAATTATTCTTGGTATTCAATTTAACACTGCAAATGAAGACCACATTCAGTGAAGACGAGTACATAGATTAGGTACATAGATAGAGACTAAAGGTTAGAATACTGCATTAGTTTATAATATAAGAATAATGACTGCATTAGTTAAAAACTGTGTCTCTAAAACCTAAAATATTTTGAATGATAAAAAAGTCATTCAAGTGTTTTATAATTCAGCCACGGAACCCCAAAACCGAGTACTCCACATACTGAAGGGTTCCCGCTAATTAAACATGAGCATTTCACGTATAAAAGTCAGTGTTTGATAAAACTGTGGGTCAAAGTTTTAGGCAACGGAACTGGGAAAGTTTTGATTAAATCTCTGTGGGCTATTGTTCATTAATGGGCTATTTTTGGGCGGATGGGCTGAGAATTGTTGGTTTTTAATTTGCACGCTGTATGTCAAGTGGTTTTGCCAGACTTTTGGAGAGTGGGCGAGTGATGCGTGCTTCATTACTAGGTTTTCGGATGTTTAGTAAATAATTAATGCTTTAGGAATTAATGACTTGAAGTATGTGGGCTTGATTAATGGCTTTACCACATTTTTTTTATTCAAAAAACGTCGCCTCACTCCAGGAATTTCTCCTGTATCGTGGGTGCGTTCCACAAACATGAAATATCAGATACACGAACACCCAGACTCGGGACAATCAAATCTGGACCTCACAAATTTTTGACCCGGGCGGGAATCGAACCCGCAACTCTTAGCGCAGCAGTCTAATCGCTTAGCCACTGCGCCAATTCGGTCGTCACATTAATAGCCATGCAACAAACACGTTTAAAAAATTGTAGTTCACGGTCTTACTGACCGCAAATTTTCTACATCTAAATCAAATCAAATTTCATCAAGATTTGATTTGAAACATCTCCAGATCCCATAATTTTTTGGCCCGTGCGGGAATCGAACCCGCAAACCTTAGCGCAGCAGTCCAATCGCTTTGCCACTGTGCCAATCAGGTCGTAAATTAAAAAATTAAACATGATATCGATTACAAAACTTTGTTAGAAACGACGATGTGATGAACGACGAACGATTAACACGTTCGTAGCGCTTACGTAGCAACTTCGTAGCAAGCCCGTAGCGCCTACATATCTCCTTCTTTTTGTAATCCATGTTTTTATATCCCATAATCTGGGAAAAGCTTAACAAGAAACAGTAAACATAAATATATTATCACCTCTTCTCTGATAAAAAGTCACGTCCCAACCCCAAACTACTATTGACCGCCATTGCATTGAATTGGCCGAGTTTTATGGCAAACAGCGAGGTGAGGGTTATGCCAGAGTTCGGTGTGATGGCTCCGACACATAGAATTCTTTGAAAGTATCATTTAATTTTATGTAACATTGTATAGAAAACTATAATGTTTTATCTTAACAGCTATGTAACTTTCTGCTTGTTGTCAACTGCCTTGTTTGTCTGGTGGATGCTAAGCGCGACTGCTGAGCTTAAGGTCTCGGGTTGGGTCGAGTCTCGGGTTGGGTCGCAAAGTGATTTAAATGGGCTTTTCTATTAGGTAATTGATAGAGCACATACATAGCAGTTGGATTCCTGGTTGGGGTAAAATTTTATGGTAATTCTCAGTAGCAGCACGGAGTCTGGAACTGAGTCTGGTTGATGGCAATAGGCTAACCCCCTGTTACATTAGGACCATGGGAAAATGTCGATTGTGGGTACACTATACACCTCTGATTACCCCTTCGGGGAAAACAGGCGTGGTGTTATATATAATCAACCATCAATTACATTTGCAAGTCCCATAATCAACAGGCTAAAGGTAAAAAAAAAACAAAATCTCTAGCATTACATAACATGCATATCATGGCGTATGTAGTCACCTTAATAACGTTCTATTGTAGCCTGTAGCCTACGTGTCGTAGCCAAGTAAATACAGGCTACAGGCTACAGATTATGAATATTTTACCGCAAGCTTTGTTTGTTGGACAAAGAGACCAGGTGTTCAATTGTAGGCAGGAACACGCAAATGTAAAATTGTTTTAATATAGCTATACTGAATGTTTTTGTAAAGAACCAATGGATTACATATGAAAATTACATTTCAAAAAATTACATCCATTTGTATAACATTAAAAATTCAAAAAAACATACAATATAATCTCTACTGACGCTGGAAAAGTAGGTCGTAAGCGATAGATATTGTGGGAATTCATGTGCGTATTATAAATTGGTTACCAGCTGCTAAAAACGGTGAAGGATAACATCGTAAGGAAACCGGCACACCTGAGAGATTTTTCAACGGTGTGTAAAGCCATGTCAGAGGCCTACAGGCTGTTTAAACTCTGACACCAAGTTGTTCATCAACCATTCGATAAGAAGAACTAAGTCAAGATCCTCCATGAGACTCCTAAGTACGTCTGTCACCCTGGACGGTCCACTGTTTCCATTAACTATTAGCTGAAGCGAAGAAGCTGTTTAGTAGTACATAACTGTGATGAACTTCATCTAATGAAAAGTAAACATCTTTAGAGACGGTACTAATTATTATTTTAAGACAGAGAGAAGAAAAATAACGCAAGGAATGGATTGGAATGCTTGCAAACTTAATATTATGTAACACTTTTAATTAAAACGTATCCTGCACTTTCTGGCATTAACCGAAATCTAAACTTTGTGCTGCTAAGAATCACATAATGGGAAACCCAGTAGTACCTTGACCGACCCAGGATTTGAACCCAGGACCTCACACTTAGCCGTCGTGTTTAACGATCACTAGACCAACAAGGCAGCAGGTTAAAATAGCTTTATAATTATAGTATATTTATAAATTATTATTAAATATTCATCTTACAATCGTATTGAAATATTATTTTTTCATCTAACATTTATTATATTACTTGCTAGCACTTAAGTCTTGATTAAAATAACTAATAACTTTAAGTGCAAGTAGTTGTTAGAGAAATGGGTACATGATTGAACAATACATTATTTAATTTATGATTTCGACACCAACTTTACCAATCCACCAGCCGCTTCACACACGTTTACGGTGGGGACGACCCTATCGCACTAGAATTGGGTTATTTAGTCACCTAAAAAGTGCCTGCCCTCCACATGAAACAAAACATCACGCCTGTATTCCCTGAAGGATATATAGTACACCCAAATAATTTTGCCCAGCAGTGGGACACTGAACAGGTTATTTAAAAAATAACGAATTGAAAGAAGCGAAATAAGTATGCCAAAATCGTAGACAATGATTTCTGCCTACCACACTGGGAAATAGGCGTGACTTAAACATAACATCTGTCATCACGCCTGTATTTCCCGAAGGGGTAGGCAGAGGTGTACATATAGTACACCCACATTTCGCCAGTTATGTTGTAAGTCCCAATGTAATAGGGGGCGAGCCTATTGCCATCAACCGGGCATAAATCCAGACTCCGTGCTGCTACTGAGAATTACCTAATGGAAAACTCAGTAACACTTTGCCCGACCCGGGATTTGAACCCAGGACCTCTTGCTCAGCAGTCGCGCTTAGCGTCCACTAGACCAACGAGGCCAAATCAAATTAATAAGTATGTCATAATGTAGGTAGATAAAAATATGTTTAAAAAAATCCTCTTACCAATAAACGATGATAAAACATGTATTTTAACTATAAAAAAACACCTCGTCTATTGATATTATCCATTAATACAAATGCTAAGAATACTAACAGAGTATAATTTAATCAACAATTAAAATTAGCAATTTTATAATTAAGGTATATGCAATTATGCATGGCAAGCGCAATAATATTCTACGCTCCATTCGTCTAACTCGATTAATGTACTTTAACAATAAAAAACTACTGTCTAAATAATTCCCACACAATTTGAGACTAAAGAAATAACAGAAAATTTAATACATAATTAAAATGTATGCTTTTATGCTTGATGTAAAATATCCTTCGAGTAGTAGTCTATGTTTAGTTCCTCGCGAGGTTCCGTTACGTGCAGACGTATCGGTCCGTCGTGGTCGCAGAGCGGGATTTTCGAAAAGTTTTTCTGTGTGTGCAGTGATTGTGTTTTATTTGTGGTGTTAAATATTGTGTGTGTGTAGAAATCTGTGTTTCAGGGAATGGATAGTTCTTAGTTCAACACAGGAATAAGGTGAGGTATGTAAGAATTTTAAAACATTACTTTTTTAATTATTATTTGTACGTAAGTATATGAACATTTTTGGTAGCGGTAAAGGTGGTTTAAATTAGTTTTCCATTGTGTTTGTCTGCTGGAAATACTTTTTACTCAAAATTTGAAAGACCAGCTTTGTTTCATGATATTAACAAGAAAGGAATGTAACGTTTTCTGGGTTCATGTGTGTATGTGAGTGTCTTTATTCCATTATATCTTCTGAATGCATGAACCGATTTTGATGTATGTAATGTCGTTAGAATCCTTGCACAATCGCGCGTGACATAGGCTATACAAATTAAAAGAAATAAATAACACGACTGCCATGTAAAAATCGAACTAAAAAGTAAATTAAAAAAAAACAAGTACCATCGCATTCGGGGGACCGTTCTGTGGAACACTATCTTATCTAAAAGGTACCCCGACTGCGATGGACATCTTCTTTGTAACGAGGGTATTAAAAAAAATAGTAACATACAATATATAAAACTCCCTGTCGTTCCAGAACTTCTAAATTCTCTCTCAGGCAAATGAATGTAATATTCTTATGAGAAATAAATGTCTTAAACTATATATAAAAGCAATAGGAACTATGTATTTAATAACAATAATTGGAAAACACTATAATTAAGCTTGTAATCTCCGTAATGGTATACAGGGGTATTTTTGTGTATTAAAAGATTATTTAGCCACATTTCATATTTCAAATTCAAAAATTTATTCGCAAAAATATGGTATTCAATGGTGTTTATACCGTTAGTTCTACATTTTTAATAATAAATTCCATGAAATAGGAGGCCAGCCTATTGCCATACATAGAGCCTATAGCAGATTTGTCGCTCACGGCTCGCATTCTCGGCGATAAAAGGCAATTTTATTATTGATCGGATGGGACGATATTGTAGATAGCTAGAATATACTTTATTATACACTTATTTAAATCATTGTATTAGAATTTATGCTAATTGTTATATAATCAGTATAGTGAAGGGGCTTGTAGCCGTTACTGCGCAGATCCCTTATACAAGTGGCAAAACGCTTGACGAATAGAAATGGAATAGAATGAAAAATGTATGGGGTTGACACATGTCATCGATAACATAGTCGAAACATGATATTATCCCCATACATTTATGCCACGCCACTTGTCTAAGGTGGCAGATCAGTCGACCTGCGAAGTTAAGCCATGCTCTCCGCGGTCAGTTTTGTGTAGAGTGACCATCGTGACCCCTCCGTGCTTCGGAAAGCACGTTAAGCTGTTGGTCCTGCGCCTGATCGCTCTCCGGTCGTGTCTTACCGGCCCATCGGACTATGAGAGTGAGGGAATAGGTTGTGCACCTGTGTTGGCGCTTGTTTGGGAGCTGTTTCAGTAAGATAGTACAAACGTACTGCTTATTTCTCTCTGCCATTATCTGCCACTATCGGCCATTGTGTAAACACAATAAGACCACAACCTGTTTGTCTTACGTCACCGCGAGTAAACATTGATAAACAACGTTATGCAACACGCTATAGAAGCTCATAAAATTCATATAGCTTCAACAAAGCTGACTAAAATGAAGTATTGATTTGTTTTTCAAATTGTAACATACCTTACTATGATAAAAATTTGTATCAGTTGCTTAAAACGGCGAAGGAAAACATCGTAGGATAACCGGCACACCTGAGAGATTTTTCAACGGTGTGTAAAGCCATGTCAGAGGCCTACAGGCGGCTTAAACTCTGACACCAGGTTGTTCATCAACCATACGATAAGATGAAGCGGTTGATGACTGATTTAAAACTGACGACCTGATTGGCGCTGTGGCTAAGCTTTTAGACTGCTGCGCTAAGGGTTGCGGGTTCGATTCCCGCACGGGACAAAACTTTTCTTTTCATTCTTTTCTTTTTTTTGATAAAAAATTTGTGCGATCCGCAAATGTTTGTCCCGAGTCTGGGTGTTTGTGTATATGATATTTCATATTTGTGAAACGCACCCACGATACAGGGGAAATTCCTAGTGTGGGGCGACGTTTTATTAAACAAAAAGTACTAGCGCCAAGTACCTACTAGCATGACATTTTGATGTACCGTCTTCCTTAGCTGTTGTATCATATAATATGAAATTAAGCTCTTTTTATAGCAAAATCCCCCGCCTAATATATGGTACTATAATTGGTATAACAAACGTTTGTAAAACTCTACCTACCTACCTAAAATTGTTGCTATTATAATAATTTTTAGTAATTTGTACGCCTTATACGGCAGGACATGTTGATACCACAAAATTGATTGTAACACCACATTTTAAATGTAACACATGTTTCATACAAATAAATTTATCTTTATCTTTATCTTTACCCCATTTATCTTAAAGCTTGATGTTATAGTAAATCATAGAGAAATATACTGGTATTTATTCTAATGGAATCAAAGAACTAACCTTCAATGTGTGATACCATATCTTTTCAAGGGATAAGCAGAGGTGTATCGTTGCCTAGCAACGCTTAGCCACATAATATGTCAAGTACAATAATTTAAGTTAAAATCATACCTGTATTCCGTAAAGGGGTAGGCAGAGGGAGTAGTACGCACACCCACAATTTGCCAGTTATGTTATATTGTGAATTGCCTTGCACATATTTTGTGTTATGTAAGAGTTATCCTGTCGCGTTCTAAGAAGGAGGCCTTTGTTCAACACTGGTCGTTTGCCAGCTGATGATGATAAAAAGGTATCATCAAACATTTGTATTATCATAGTTATGTAAATATCACCCACGACTTTGTCCGTATGCCACCTCTTTTTTAGAATAACAGGTAACCATTGTAATTATCCTAGTTATAAACTATCTATGTACCAAATTTCATCCAAATCTGTTCAGCAGTTTTTGCGTGGATGAGTGACAAACATTCAATCTCACAAACACGTCTTTTCACATTTATTATATATGTAGATTGATTTGGAACGATGTTATATTATTCTCAATTCTCAATTCTTTATTGCGTACCATAATGTTACATAGGTGGTAGGGAAATAAATATATTAGTCACAATTATGGACCCTGTCGGGCTTTTATATACTATTATATACTAATACATAGTTTATTATTACATATGTTATACATAATATCGTCACAGACAGCCCGCTTCAGATATTTTCAATAACGAAACTATTCGATAGAAATATCATATAATTTTCTCTTAATAAAATTGCATTCTTTGTATTGCTTCCAAGTCCCATACAATAATGAAAACTATCTTATATGTACTGTGTTTGTATCTTTTAGTCTGTTTTGCAGTCTGGTATGTCTATAAGAAGATTGATTGTGAACACAATATCTATAAAAAAGAGACAGCGAATCAAGTGGGTACCTGTTTAAATTATATTTTTCTTTTTATTAATCAGAATCGAAATTGATAAAGGAAATTTGGAAAATGATGGACACGAGCGGGACTTGAACCCGCGACCTTCCCCGAACCGTGGCGCTGCTCTAACCAACTGAGCCACCGTGTCGCCGCTCGCATCCATCGAATTTCAAGTTCCCTTTTAGTATTTACTTCTTAAAGGTGACTCCCCGCTCGTGTCCATCATTTTTCAAATTTCCTTTATCAATTTAGATTCTAGCTTAGCATGGGCAACATGCTAAAATGGCACCAAAAGTCATATAGTCGTTTCGTGAATATGAAGTAAAGGACAATAATATCTATTTGTTAGGTTTGTAATATACAATTTGCAAAACTGCTATACCTACTGTAATAAAAACAAAAAAGCATTTTGCCTAAAAATACCAAAAACTAATCTACAACTAATCCGGAAATATCCGGGTGGATTAAGTACCTACCTATGAATTTTCGACTTACATTTTTTGCGAAAATCTATTGAAATATACCCAGTGAAATTAACTAAGTATATACCTATATTATACCTACGTTACATTCTATTACGAATGTTGGTATTTCAAAACCATTTTCGTGGCAAAATAATAATTTATTTCCACCATATTTCCAACGGAATTCTTGAAAAGAAAATATGATTTTGCTGTGAAAGCGTACAGGTATAAAATAGTAGGGAACATGCGGAGCCTATTCTAGCTTTGCCGGATAGCCGCATTCCGGTTAAAACGGATAAACCGGACATGTTATGTCCGGCTGTGTCCGGCACATCACTCCGGTTTGTCTGCCGAGCTCAATTAGAAGTTCATTCACTTCGTGTAAAGCCGTGTTCTGTAGCTTTTGGACTGTACTGTATGTTACAGACTAGGGTAGAAGGAATTGCAAGATTATTTGGAAACTATATTTTATTAATACATTATAGGGAAGTACCTATATTATAAAATAAACCGTGTTCTGGAGACTACGACTCGGTAAACGTAGTGTAGGACGACCTCCCGCTAGGTGGGGCGACGATATACGAAAAATGGCTGGCAGCAGTTGGAAGCGGTGTGTCGAAGATCAAGCTCAATGGCGCGCCATAGGAGAGGCCTATGTCCAGCAGTGGACTGATAGGCTGATAATGATGATTATAATGTCCTCTTTACTGCCATAGGAGATATTAGGTAGGTGTAATGGAAAAGTGTGAGACAACACGGGTGCACTCTTCATTCCATCACTCTCATAGTCCGATGGGACAGTATACCGACACGACCGGAGAGAGATCAGGCGCAGGACCAACGGCTTAACATGCCTTTCAAAGCAAGAAGGCTCGACATGGGAAAACGGTCACCCATCAGTAGACTGACCGCGTCGGGCACTGTTTAAAACCCTGAAGATTGATCAGCATACTAGCTATATAGCTACGAATCTTTTTCGAAGTCCTGCCTTATTGCAAAGACTTCAATTACGTACTCACTGAGCTGAGATTCGACACTAGCGCCAGCGAATGGAGATGAATCATGCGGAAAGAAAATGAGAATATTGACTTTTTTCTATAGAATTTGGTATTCTGAATCATTTGATTCATGTTATTCTCATCATTTGTGCCGTGTGGTATCCGGCCTAGAATTGCCCACCACCTTTCCTCCCGTGGGTGTCGTAAGAGGCGACTAAGGGAAAATCCAGACGGGCAGCAGCGTCTTTTATAACTTGACTACCAACACTGCGATCCCTAAGCCTCTTGGCCAAGCGTGGAGATTATGGCAACCTCCCCCCTTCTAAAAGAGGGAGGCCTTCGTTCAACAGTGGACATCTTCTGGCTGATGATGATGATTCTCTTCATTTGACAGAATGCCAGTCCAGATGAGAAGCGAGATGACGTGCGCGATAATGTTTGTGTTTCAGAATAGCGTACCTTCTGTTAATAGTGACGTTACCATGGAAACGCATCCCTTCATGCTCTCCTCCGGTTTCAAAATTTAAATTAACAGTATTGTTGTTTCTCATTAGGAATTTGAATAGCGTAATATGTATGCTATTTATAGCAGTTAAAAATAACTGCTATTACTCTATTAAATTGAAGGGAATGAACTTTACTTTATTCAGATTCAATTGAAGTATATTATTTCTTTAAAGTTCATGGGATTCTTACATTCTTTTCATTTAAATAACAAAAGGTTTTTTTTATATTTTGTTTGCTTTCTTTCTTTGTTCCTTTATAAAAGGTAATATTTTAAGAATTTTTACTCGAGGCGTTATTGGCGTGTTTTGGGGTTTCTTACATAAAAGCGACGCTAGTTGTCTGTTCAACTGACTAGCTACCATTCTGCCTTGTCGTTGGGAAACGACGCAATGCGTATGTTACACAGTAGGGCAATTCTAGTTAGACGTTCTTAAGCAGTGCATAACGATACGCTTTTGATAATAACTACTGGACTGGCGTAGTGAGAAGATTACATATTTGTTGCACCGGTGTAGCAACGTCGATCTATAAGCATATAGGAATAAAATTCTGTGATACACAAATATATCAACTTAGACAAGTTCTAAACATTTAACATGACATCATGTCATTCAATAACACTTTATTTTACCTGGAAACCGAACCCAAGACTTCATGCTCAGCAGTCCCATTTGCGATCACTTGACCAACAAGGCAACATAAGCTAGTACTTATATGATCCTTTTCAACGCAATCTAATTTTCACCACAGATAGAGAATGTCATCAGGCAAAATGGTTGTACAAGAACACCTCTATCTACCCCTTCGAAAATACGGGAGTTACGATAAACATACATTAAAACACGTGCAGGTTTAGCATATTAAATTCTACACGTGCCTAAACTAAGTTAGCACGTGCTTCGCGAGACGCTGTGTGCCTTTAAATGCATCTGCAATGGTTGAATTTCAGTTGCGGATAACAGCAGTATGATAGAGTTTGGATGACAATACAACCTTCATTGTTGAAAGAAGTTGGTATTATTATGACGAGAGCAGTGATAGCCGAGTGGTATGACCGTTGGACTGCCAAGTCAAAGGTCGCAAGTCTAAACCCCGGCACGCACCTGTATTTTCGAATTCAAGTGCGTATTATAAATTAGTTATCAGTTGCTAAAAACGGTGAAGGAAAACATCGTGAGGAAACCGGCACACCTGAGAGATTTTTCAACGGTGTGTAAAGCTATGTTCGAGGCTTAATGGTGGTTTAAACTCTGAAACCAGCCCCCCTATACAAGTGACAAACACTTGACGAATAGAAATAGAATAGAATGATAATTGTATGGGGATGACAATGTTTTGACTATGTTATTGATGACATAATATGTAAAACCCATATTTTTCATTCTATTCGATTTCTATTCGTCAAGCGTTTTGCCACTTGTATAGGGGGGCAGATTGTTCATCAACCATACGATAAGAAGATAGCCTATCAAGCTAAATTATTTTAAAGTTTCATCAAAATCCGTCCAGTTGTTTTTGCGTGAAGGAGTAATAAACATCCCCACCAACTTTTGCATTTGTTGGCGTCATCGATAGTTGAACTAACTGCGCCAACATTACAAATTCATTGACCTTTTCAGATAAGAAAAACAATGTATGACGTCACGTCTGACCTTAAGTCTCTGAGCTTATAGAGCACCTGCCTCACACAGGCTCGAGAATATCTGGTTATGCCATGAACGAGCGCTGAATAGGATAAGGTCACTGCATATTTTTCTACAATAATTTCAAATGGTCTCCCTTGTAGAACTTGTAGTTTTTGATATTATTTCGTAATTCTTCCAACATGTATCTGTAGAAAGGTCATCAAAAATGATTTATAAGTGATTTCTTTACTGTTGCTCAGTTAATATTTATCTAATTTATCAGCCACACTGTCCTACAAATTGCGTGGTACGTTATAACGGTTCTACGCTCAAAAGTTGTAGTGTGATACGCCACCCCTGTTAGCTACCACAATAGATAATTTTTGTAAGAGAAGAGAGAGAGAAGAGGACCGTGGGACCATGGGTCCCCGACTATTACATTTTTATTAATAAGAGACTAAGCAAACAAATCGTCTGCTATTAAACTCGACTGCGAGTAAGCAAAAATCTGTGGAGTTTCTTGCCAGATCTTCGTAAAAATATGCTTAAAAACTTCTTAACTAAACACATTTTTCATGCACGCTTGTCGGTTATGGGTACTCCTGACCTAGATTTTTCCAGAACATTTCTAATGTGCCTCCTTGGTTAGTAGTTGCACAGCGTGACTGCTGAGCGTGAGGTCCTGGCTTCGATTCTGGGGACCGACAAAGTGTTATTGAGTTTTCCAATTTTTACTCATAAGTTGTGTCAATCGCGGAGCACGGAATTTGGATTCAGTTAATGGTAATAGGCTCGCCCCCTACTACGTTAGGACCTTTAACATAACTGGCAAAATGTGGGTGTACTATACAAGTATACACCCGTGTAGCTGTCAAACCCTTTGGGGTCAAAAGCCGCGATGTCATGTGTAATCCTTTTTTCTTCAAAACATCACCAATTTGGTCAGAATATGTTAGCCAATGTCTTCCTATTCCAAGTCACTTTTAATATTCTTCTGAGAAATAAATAAACGATTTTCGCCACCTTATTCGTGTTGTGGTTGAGAATACTGTGTCGGACGTGTGGTAATTGTTGGGTAGGGCCGGTTTGACATCTAGGTTAGACACTATTATTGGATTTTTTGTAACGGAATTCTTTGTAGCAGATTTCGACCCGTATTCAACTTTAATAAATAAGTGAGAGAAATAGACAGTTTTATAGAGGTCAAACGATCCATGGTAAGCCACACTAGTCTCAGTAGAATAGTGGATGTGTGATTCTGACTATCTGTAAGAGTCCGGTTTTAATCCCGACAACAGAGACGCCCTGTTAATGGCAATAGGCTTAGGCCCGTCCAGTAGGACGTTTATAACTGGCAAGTACAGAAGACCTTACGGCTACAGAAGAACTCTACCTTCAGGGGTATGTGGTCCTCGTGGCTTGTCTATAGAATGTCTAGAGGAGCTAGGCTTTGCGAGTGACGTATAAGGGTCGTAGCAAAAATATCAACTCGGAAAGGGAACGTAACCGTATCAACTCGAGCCGTGCAGTATTCTTTGTATGAAGTTCCCTACTGCTTAGCACACTAATCGGATTCGTAACGTAACCGCCTTGCCTTGGGCCCGGCAAGCCGAAAGCGCGGCGTCGCCTAGCCGTAGCCGTGTCAACGTATCGGAGCAGCTGATCCGCTTTGGTTACGTCTCAGATCAGATATACACTAGACCGGTGATCAAGTAAGTAAGTAAGACGTCTATCTACCTATCTCGCTTTAACTTACACTGTTCTAAGGTCTTTCTGTTTCGCACAGCCAATCTATAGTAGGAACTATTTGGTATTCAAAATCTATGGGTTACGTGCTCATGTAAGGTTGACGCCTGTTTGACGGCGAGGCGAAAGACGATTCGGTGCCGATCTATGACCCTAAGTATAAACAATTTGGACTCTGTAATTATTCCTAATATTTTTATTTTCAGCACAAACAAGGACGATGTGAAATAACAATGTAATTAAATATAATTAAGCCTTGCGTCTCTCGGAAATTCTCATAATTATTTTATTCTACGAATTTCTCGTGTACCATATTTTATTTTCTGTTACTATTAAAAATATTAAAACCATGTGAGTGGAAAGCTACATGGTTTCCGGGCAGATAAGGCAGTTTGCTGGGTCAAGCAACGCTTGCCAAGGTCAGTATTTGGATGGATGATCGTGGTTCACATCGAGACACCTCCATTGGATAAGCCTGTTAAGCAACGCTTGTTGCGGTCAGTGTTTAGATGGATAACTATAGTTCACATGCTTCGGAGAGCGTGTTAATCCGTCCAGCGCCTGATCTCGCTCCGGTCGTGTCGTACCGTCCTGGACTATGAGTGTAAGGGAATAGGGAGTCCACCTGTGCATATGCTTGGGTTTATAATATCTTCTGCGTTGGCTAGTTTTAGTTCGACCTACTATGATCGCATATTAGAAGATAATATTATTACTGAAACCACGTTTTTACAGATGTGACCTCTAATAAGAAAATACCGGTCTCCTATTTCTCAAGGGACGGTCTGAAGCGATCGGTCTAGATTGAAGATCAAAGTAAAACGTGACTTGAAAATCTTTCTTGCTTGGTAACACGGCGTATAAAAAGGTGGTTGGTAGTGAATATGTTTGTAATTAATGTCTTCCTGACCGAATTTCGAACACGGCGGCCTATCTCATCTGAGACTAGCCAACTACGCAGAAGATATTATAGTGCACAAGTATGCGCGCAAAAACAGGTGCACTTCCTATTCCCTTACACTCATAGTCCAGGACGGTACGACACGACCGGAGCGAGATCAGGCGCTGGACGGATTAACACGCTCTCCGAAGCATGTGAACTATAGTTATCCATCTAAACACTGACCGCAACAAGCGTTGCTTAACAGGCTTATCCAATGGAGGTGTCTCGATGTGAACCACGATCATCCATCCAAATACTGACCTTGGCAAGCGTTGCTTGACCCAGAAAACTGCCTTATCTGCGCGGAAGCCATGTAGCTTTTCACTCTCATATTCCGATAGGACGCTAGGCCGACACGACGCGAGAGAGATTAGATGCAGGACCAACGGTTTAACGGGTCTTCCGAAGCACAGGTGTGTAACATATGAAAATTGTCACCCATCACAAGACTGGCAGCGGCGAGCACGGCTTAACCTCGCAGATCGAATAATCTAGGCACAAAATATGGCACGCTTTTCATACAGATCGTGATACTTGCGTTATCTATGTTTATCTGTTCTATAGATGACGTCACTTCTATTGATTAGCAACCGGGTACAAATCCAGACTCCGTGCTGCTACTGAGAATTACCTAATGGAAAAACCCAGTAACACTGCTCTACCTAGCCTTCGAATCCAGGACCTCATGCTCAGCAGTCGTGCTTAGCGACAACTAGAAAAGCGACGCAGTCAATAATTCCTTATAATTAGAGGTTTAAAACGTTAAAAGCAATGTTACATAACCTGTAACATCTGTACGTCGAAAACAAAAATATAAAAAACATTTTTAAAGGTTACATCTGAAAGACAACAAAAGAACGTTGTTACTTCGAGTCAGGAACGTGACATGGATACGTGAGACATAACACAACGTACTAGGAACTCCGGTTTACAGGCAACTAAACATTTTCATGTCGTACTACCAATTAGGTTTATACCTGCGTATGTTTTATTGAATTGCTTTTAACGCTGGTCTTTTTATTCAACTAAATCTGAAATTTCATGAATTGGGTTATTGGAAACTGCTTTTTGAAGGCCTTATTATAAAACAGATACAGCGTATTGTCGATTTACCTAATTTTAAAACAGATACAGTGTATTGTCGATTTACCTAATTTTAAACACATAATAAACATGACTGTAACCCCAAAAGTACAGATATTCGACTTTAAAAAGAATATAGATTTTTTTTAGATTATAACCTGATATACCGGATTTCTGCAGGTCCAAATCTAGGCAAGTATCAATCGATATTATACCGCGGCGTTACCCGCTACACTTTTTTCGGGATAAAAAGTAGCCTATATGTTAATAAATAAATAAAACTAATAATAAATAAAGGAAATAAAATAATAAATAAAACTAATAAACGGTGACCGGTTTTGCCCATATTTGGTATGAAGCTACCTTCACACCTAAATGTGAGCAAAACCGGTCCAGCCGTTTGAGCGTGAAGAGCTAATACACATACAAACGCACAAACACACAAACACACTCACAAACTTTCATTTTTATTATATGAGTGTGATGTGATGACACCACCGACTAACGGTGACGGAAAACATCGTGAGGAAACCTGGCATTAATTATCTGAAATCGCTTGCAGTGAGCTATCGTGGTGATCAATGCTCAATCCTTCTCTTACGAGAAGAAACCTTTGCCATTCAGTAGGACAGTTATAAGCTGTTTTTATTAATATTATTATTTATGCATTAGCTAATCCACTTGGTATTCAACAAAAATACTCGTTTGTTTGTCAAATGACTTTAAAATTCTGTTTGGACCTCTAAACTAATTACAACTCGGTTAAAATTTTGCTGAACTCATAGCAAAATTATTAGACTGCCCCTTAAATTTTGTTGTGGACTTTACTAATTTATTTTTAATCTCTATGTCTGACAAGGGTTATTTTAGGCACACGCGTTACAAAGGGTCTGTTTCACCATTTAAAAGTAAAGTGTTGAATAGTTACTTGTTTATTAACGCTAATCGGCAAGTAAAAGTTACGAGTATCTTCTATCGTATCTTAGTTACAGACGAGTTTGTCCCCTGGTTAATGCTACTCAGATATTGTGAAATTCGTATGAGCAGTTACGGGTGACTTTAAGTGGCGGTTAGTCTACTTGACACTTTACTTGTCAATGGTGAAACCGGCCCAGAAAATCTAGACTTATATCACTATTTATACAACAACAACCAACCCATTTTATTATTTATTTATTTAACGTGGCAATGCCGCCAGCCTTTTGGGAACCCTGCCAGTCGACAGTGATGAGGAGGAATATTTTGATGCATAATTATTTGATGTTTTTTGTTTGTATATATTTTTAGTTTTAATAATAGAAGTATAGTATAAAAACAATCGTGTGTGTCTATTTATACTATCTAAATCTATTTTTTATCTGTGTTACTTAAAGGTTTGAGTGACATTCCTAAGCCATACTAACGTCCGCTTTGTACACAACTAGCATTCATTTAAAATTTTAATACAGTGTTCAACTGTATTAAAACTTGTTCAGCTACAAAGAATAACTTTAACAGTAAAAAAACTAGTTACGAAATTTTTTTAAGCGAGCTGTCAAAATGGCGGAAGCAACTGTCATAAAAGTTGGCGCGGAAATATGACTGTCAAAAAGAATTTTTAAATTAAGAAGGTTGTGTTGCTTCTGAAGCTTTCAAGTTTCAATGTGATATTGTTTTGGGCCAGCATGATTTTTATGCTATAGAGACTTCTTGCCTGTATTTCCCGAAGGGGTAGGCAGAGGTGTATAGTACCCCACATTTCGCCACGTAAGTTATAGGTCCCAATGTAGGGGGCTAGTCTATTGCCCTTCACCGGGCACAAATCCAGACTCCGTGCTGCTACTGAGAATCACCTAAAGAAAAACCGCAGGAATACATTGTCCTACCGGATTCGAACCCAGGACAACTTGCCAAGCAGACGCTTAAAAATCACAGAAGATTCTAGAGGTGAAAATGATGGATCGGCTCGTCACCTGCTTATGAATAAGGGCTCCGTTTAAGTTCGAAACTAGTCGGGCATTCCCAAATATACAATCAGCCGGAAGACGTCCCCTGTTGAACAAAGGTCTCCCCCTTAAAACGCCACAATGAACGACAACTTGCCATTTCCACCGGTTGCAGCAACTCCGACGATATCGTCGGTCCACCTGGTGGGAGGCCTGCCAACGCTGCGTCTTCACGCTGTGGTCGCCTCTCCAGCTATATCCATACTTCCATACTTACTTGCTAATATATGTGAAATTAACTCTGTCCGTCTGTCTATCTGTCTGTCTGTTACACCTTCACGACTAAACCGCTGGACGGATATTGATAAAAATTGGCATGTAGAAAGTTTAAGACCCGAGATAGGACATAGGCTACTTTTTTTAATTCAACCCTCTAAGTGTTATAAATAGGGGTTAACGCGGGCGAATCCGCGGGCAAAGGCTAGTATAGTATAATTTGACTTTGACATATATTATGTACAGTAAATAACATGGATAACACTCACCAAAATAAAAAGAATACAGGTAAACTAACTAGGTTTGTTCAACGTTCCAATTAATTAAATCAACTCAATTAGATAAACATAGGTTGTAACTTTGGATCTTTTATATAATATGACACGTTATGTTTCGTCATAACGACATACTAATGTATACAACAATGAACTTTAAAGCGAGTATCATGTATCTTACTCTTACTTATAATTTTTTTTTGTAAAATCCACCGCCCCACACTAGCAATTCCTCCTGTATCGTGGGTGCGTTTCACAAACATGAAATATCACATACACAAACACCCAGACTCGGGACAAATATCTGCGGATCACACAAATTTTTGTCCCGTGCGGAAATCGAACCCGCAACCCTTAGCGCAGCAGTCCAATCGCTTAGCCACTGCGCCAGCCAGGTCGTCGTATCATATAATATCATTGCTTCATGATCCCTGCCTTCATAATGTTCAGATCTCTATAGCAAGTTGCACGGTCATGAGTAAGCAATAAAAGACGATCGCAACTCAACTTGTTTGTTCTAGAACCTCCGAGTAGCGTCACACCGTACTCTACTTATGTCGGTTTCAGAGCCTTTTGTGGTCTACACGGAGCAAATACTGAGGTTTTATTACAACATTTAGCACTGATAACCGAGTGGTATGACAGTTGGATTGCCAAGTCGTTCGGTCGTAAGTTCAAAACCCCAATGCACCAATGTCTTTTCGAATTCACGTGCGTACTATAAATTAGTTATCAGTTACTAAAAACGGTGAAGGAAAACATCGTTAGGAAACCGGCACATCTGAGAGATTTTTTAACGGTGTGTAAAGCTATGTCAGAGGCCGCAGGCGGTTTAAACTCTGACACCAGGTTGTTCATCAACCATACCATAAAAAGAAGAAGACAGCAATTTATCGTTAACTGTGCAAGGTAAAAAATATTATATGATGATTTAGCATGGATCTGTCGATCAATTCTCCTAACTATTCGTATGAGAATTGACCTACACGATTTTCGTATTGAATTGTTGGTTTTTATCGAATCGAAAGTACATCGCTCTATATCCACATTTATATATATAGTGTCATGTGCATGAATGATTAAATAAAATGAATACATTGATAAAAGAAACATATTCTTAAATTTTAAACTCTAAAAACTTCACTGTACCGAAGAGTTCTGGTGCACTTTATTAAGGTCTTCTTAAACAAAAACAGTAGTTACAAGTGTTTAACGAAGGTAACTTAATTACGTTGTAAAACAAACAGTTTTGTGAAATTACCTCACGGTCACGGCGGTCTATCTCAGTTGGGAATAGCCAACTTAGACAATTTTACAGTGCACAAGTATGCGCGCAAATACAGGTGCACTCCCTATTCCCTCACTCTCATAGTCCGATGGGACGGTAGGACACGAACGGAGAGAGATCAGGCGCAATATCTGAAGCACGGAGGGGTATCGACATGTGAAAACGGTCACCCATCACAAGACTGACCGCGGCGAGCATAGTTTATCCTCGCTACCTAGCCTATCCTTAGCTACATAGCTACGAGGAGAAGATATTATAGTGCCCAAGTAAGCGCAAATATGGTTTCGCTTTCTATTCCCTCACACTCATAGTCCGATCGCTTGATCTTTCGCAGGACCACCAGCTTAACGCGCTTTCTAACGAAGTCTCTAAAAGTCTGAAACACGGTCCCCCATCAAATGTCTGACCTTGGCCAGCGTTGGTTAACCTCGAAGTTGAAACTGCGTAGCAGCTATGTAACTTCAAGCTTCTCGTTAAATTACTGTACACCGTAATCTGATACAAGTTAACCCCAGTGTTTCTATGTAGTTCGTATAACTTAATCCTTTAAGCAAGTTACGAAAATTTGTAAACAAGTCTAACTTTGACAGAATTTAATCTAGGCAAGACATTGATATCGCTTCACTTTGGGTTGTAGTCTGGTTGTTATCGGTTCTAGTGTCTATCGGCCTTTCTGAAAGTTGGGTGGGGTCAATTTAAT
This sequence comes from Abrostola tripartita, assembly GCA_905340225.1. Taxonomy (NCBI): domain Eukaryota; kingdom Metazoa; phylum Arthropoda; class Insecta; order Lepidoptera; family Noctuidae; genus Abrostola; species Abrostola tripartita. The sequence continues at coordinate 2,687,439 of HG996515.1, forward strand.
AACTAGACTAGCTGCGCTCCGCGGAGTTCCCCACGACATTTTTACAGGATAAAAAGTCAAAGCTTATAAGTTAATCCAGGGTCTCACCTACCTCCCTGCCAACTTTTATCAATCGGCCCAGCCGTTTCAGCGTGAAGAGGTAACAAACATACAAACACACTCACAAACTTTAGCTTTTCTAATATTAGTGTGATACTAGATCCAACACTCGATTTTGTCTGCGTGCAACTTTGTATCATATCTCAAAAAAAAATGCTAATATGAAAAATACAGCGGGTAACTCCGCAGGCCGCAGCTAGTTAGTTATACATAAAAATACCCACTTCGGTGTGACAGCCACCCATCCCATTATTATTCCAGCGAGACACCAAACTACACGCAGGCAAAATTCGGCGGCGAAGTAAACAAAAACAACTTTAATATTATTACGACAGCATCCAACGGGATGGGGCTAAATAACTTTTTAGGGACGGATAATGTTTAGGTTTTTGTTCACGGGAAAAACATGGATTTAGTAGTTTTGTTATCGCGTGGGGTTATTCTGGAATTCACAGAAGATAGAACAGATTTATATGATTTTACTAAACGTTTTAGGAATAAGTCCATTTCCTGGACCAATAAGCAGTTCTTGCTGTTTTATGTACTTATGTAAGTATTAAAATAACTATAATAAAACATAAATCACTCCTGTAGTCCCCGAAGGGGTAGGCAGAAGTGTATAGTACACCCAAGTTTCGTAAGTAATGTTATAGGCCGCAATGTAATGCGGGAAAAACCAAGCCGGGCAAATACCGATAACACTATCTGGGAATCGAATCTAGGAAAACACATTTAGCAGTAGCGCTTTGCTTCCACTAGAATAAAGAGGCGGGTCTATATACAATCACACATCCCTGAAGGGGTAGGCAGAAGTTTTCCTTCCAGTCTACATATCTATATTCCACATTAGTAGTTTGTTATTTTGTATGATTTTTGTTTTTTTTTTTACAATATTTGTACGCCTTCACGGCAAAACATAGCGCACTAAACACACCCAAGATCTTTATGTAAATACCTATGTTTCACAAATAAACGATTCTGATTCTGATTCTGATTCTGACATAGTATTTATGACCAGTTCTAATATATAATTATAATTTGAAAAATAAGTTTTTAAATGATAAGTGCCACGAAATAGGACCCTAACCTATTGCCATTAATCGAGCACCAGATTCATCTCCAATTACAACTCTTTTCCGGCGGCAGAACAGAATTTATTTCTCAATCCGTTCCCCGAAATACTCAAACGGGCAATAACAATTTGAAGGCTTGTCGATCCGCAATAACAATAAATTATGTTCGAAGTAAATACATTGGACATTTCGAAGTGTCACCAATCAAGTGATAAATTGGTGTTACAAAAACAAAATGCTTTAGACTTGGGTGATAACAGGTCAAGCGTAGTAACTGTTATACCTGATACTGTTACGCAAAATAACAGCTGACAATACCTGTTACTAAATACCAGCCTAATATTTTTCCACTAAGTGTTTCTCGGTTTCAACTTCAGTCCATTCTACTGCTATAAGAGAGAGAGACAGAGCAAGTAGGACTATTAATACCAACAATATTTTTGAGATAATACGATATGCTTCGCTTTCATTACTCAATAGCATCAAAAATATTTTAATAAGATGTATAAAGGCGGATTTATTTCCATAAGGCATTTTCTACCAGTCAACCTTAGGTTGATGAAGTGTTGAAAAGTTGTATTAATATAAACGGAACAAAGATGACTTTAAAAAGCTTGTACTGAAATACTTACAAAATATTTATAAACATGAACATACTTACTAATATGTCATATACATACAATATTACAATACACACATCAATATAATATACTGGCATAAACTGACAAAATAAATTACAGTTGAAGTGATCGCAGTAACAACTGTTATCTAATATCTTTGAGTACTTGCAGTAACTGTTATTTTTACCTGTGACAATAAATACGCGTCACTCGTAATGCTTATTATTCCTGTTCCGTTCCCGAACGGATTTGTAAGACATCAATCTTAATTTGCGTCGGAAGAAGCAATAAGTTAATAAGGCACTCCATTTATTATCTAGCTGTGCCCGTACCAGCTGGATTTTGCATTACGCCATATTTATAAAAGGTTTACTATAAATAAAAATTACATAAACATTGTAAAAATGAAATTAACTATCAACAGCATCGCGCCTGTAGTCCCTGATGGGGTAGTTAGAGGTGTATATTACACTCACATTTCTCCAGTTATGTTATAGGTTTCAATGTAATAGGGGGCGAGCCTATTGCCATTAACCGGACTCTAATCCAGACTGCAATGCTACTGTAAATTACCAATAGCGCTTTGACTTAGATTCGAACTCAGGACCTCGAGGCAGTATTTTTATAAAACGTCACCCCACACTAGGTATTTCACATACACAGATACCTCGATTCGGGACAAACATCAGCAAATTACAAATTTTTGTCCTGTGTGGAAATCGAACCCTCAACCCCAAGCATAGCAGCCCAATCGCTTAGCCATTGCGCCGATCAGGTCGTCAGTCAGGTAGTCATTTATATTCCCGGAGAAGACAAACAAAACTCTCACGACAGACGAAGTTACAGTTCAAGGCTAGACTACATATAGATAGCTTCTTACTAATAAGCCATGTTATAGAGCAAGCTTTGTGCCGGCAGAAAACCAAACATTACTTTTTGTCGGACCCTTAAAGGTCAAGGGAACGTGAAGGCATCATCTATCTTCCCTTTACGGAAATAGAAATGCCTAGGTCCATCTCTCTACTATAAATTACTCTTTCTTTCAAAGCAGTAATAGCTGATGGTATGACCGTTGGACTGCTAACTTAAATGTCGCAAGTTCAAACCCCGGCAAGCGCCAATGTCTTTTCGAATTCATGTGCGTACTATAAATTAGTAATCAGATGCTAAAACAGCGAAGGAAAACATCGTGCGGAAACCGGCACAACTGAGAGATTTTTCATCGTTGTTTATAGCCATGTCAGAGGCCTACAGTCGGTTTAAACTCTGGCACCAGGTTGTTCATCAACCATACAATAAAAAGATTCTTTCTTGCCTAAATAATCCATTCAATATTATTTTTTAGCTACACATACGAAGTTGTACATTCTGTTATTCTCGTATGGTTCCCTTATCGTATGGTTGATGAACAACCTGGTGTCAGAGTATAAACCGCCTGTAGGCCTCTGACATGGCTTTACACACCGTTGAGAAATCTCTCAGATATTTTTTTTTTGTTCGTTAAGTTTCCTGACGATGTTTTCCTTCACCGTTTTTATTACTGATGACTAATATATAGTTAATCTGATCCAAGCTAACTTCCTCATCAACTTTTAAGTAGGTACACAATAGCATCAAAGCCCGACATGTAAATTATGTTAAATACATTCACAACAAAACATTACACGGAGCTTTGCGTCACAAACTTGGACTGACCTGATTCCCAAAGGTACTGTTATGATACGGGTAACATTACTACAGGCAAGTTTTTCACAACCCCCGTTGATTCCACAGACAGATAATATGACGGAAAAGCGTAAACAAGTCAAGTAATTTAAGATCTACTGACCCTGTTTGTAGTATAATTTATAAACATTCTGCGGCCCTCGACAACTGGCAAAATGCTAGACGAATAGAGTAAATCAAATCACACTTATATTATACAGGCGAAAGTTTGTGAGTGTGTTTGTATGTTTGTTACTTCTTCACGCTCAAACGGCATGACCAATTTTGATAAAATTTGGTATGGAGCTAGCTGACGCCCTGGATTAACATAGCTACTTTTTATCCCGAAAAATGTAGCGGGTAACCGCGGGGCGCATGTAGAAGAAAAATGAATGATAAATGTATGGGATGACGTAAGGTGGGCATGGATGGTTAGATGTGTGTTACTCTTTCACGCAAAAACTACTGGACGGATTTTGGTGAAACTTCTCAGCAATATAGCTTACACTTCGGAATGATACATAGGCTATAAACTCTAACAATACTACCTATGCCTCGCGGTTTCTTCTGCATTAACGCAAATTAAACTCGGATAGCACTGATAGCCGGGTGGTACGACCTTTGGACTGGCAAGTCAAAGATCGCATGTTCAAACCCCGTCACGCACCAATGTCTTTTCGAATTTATGTGCGTACTATAAATTAGTTATCAGTTGCTAAAAATGGTGAAGGCAAACATCATGAGGAAACCGGCACACCTACCCTCTTAGACGAGTGTCCGTGTGTGTGACAAATAGAAATCGAATAGAATGACAAATGTATGGATTTTGTCGCTTGTCTAAGGGGGCTGAGATTTTAAAAGGTGTGTAAAGCCATGTCAGAGGCCTACAGGCGGTTTAAACTCTGACACCAGGTTGATCATCAACCATACGATGGAGAAGAAACGTGGATGAAACCGCGGATCATAGTTAGTTGTTGTACATACGTAAAGAGTATAGCTACCTATAGCATGGTCTCTACCGACCCAGGTACGATAAGATAAGGCCTCCCGATACTTAATTAACTAAGTGCAGCTATAGTTTCATGAATACGCTTATCTATGATAACGGTTTTTTTATTTTGTGTGCACTCAACGGTTATGCGTATCGGTGTATCAAAACAAAGGAATGGGCACAAAGGAGCTTTTTCCTCGTAATTATCAACAGTTAATTAAGAAGATTAATTACGTGTAATCACGCTTGTAATCCCTGAGCGGATAGACAGAGGTATATGTGTATAATAAACCGACATTTCGCCAGTTATGTTATAGGTCCCAATGTAATAGGGGGCGTGCTTTTTGCCATCAACCGGACACAAATACAGAATCCGTGCTGCTACTGAGAGTTATCTAATAGAAAAACCCTGTATTAACCCTTTGTTTAACCCGTTATTTAACCCGTTATTTATCCCCAGGACTATATGCTTAGCAGTCGCGTTTAATCACCACAAGACCAACTAGGTTGTCATACTTTTAAAGGACAAAGGAAACCAGGAATAACGTGCCTACATACATATTTGTTTTATATAACCATAGTAATCTCCTGCCGACAACCATTTGCACCACAAAAGGCAAACAACAACAACTTGTTCCGAGAAATTACACCACAAAATGAGTTGGTTGATCTTAAATTATATACTTAGAAACATAACATCACGTCTGTAAGGGTCGGTATTCTCCGAAGGTCTAGGCGGTTGTGTATACTAGTATAGTACACCCACATATTGCCAGTTATCGGTCTCTATAAAGCAAGCACTGATAGCCGAGTGGTATGACCGTTGGACTGCCAAGTCAAAGGTCGCAAGTTCAAACGTCGGCACGAACAAATGTCTTTTACAATTCATGTGCGTGTTATAAATTGGTCATCAGATGCCATAAACGGTAAAAGAAATCATCGTGAGGAAACCGGCACACCTGAGAGATTTTGCAACGGTGTGTAAAGCGATGTCAGAGGCTTATAAGCAGTTTAAACTCTGACACCAGGTTCTTCATCAAGCATACCATAAGAAGACGATCGGTCCCAATACATAATCTCCATATTTTGGACTATACACCTCTGCCTACAGTCGTGACGATATGTTATCTATACTAGTATAGGTAATATTTGTAGATACGTTTGTAGAGGGATTATCTTTAAAACTATTCAACCAGTTTTTCAAAATTCTCACATCAATATTTAGAATGGACCGTTAGGTGGACACAGGCTACTTTAATCCCAGAAAGAAGCGAAATTTTATTTCATGCAGACGAATTTTCCGGCTATAGCTGGTGTTAAATAAAAGTTCCTACATATTTCGATTTGTTGGACTCCATGCCGCTAGCCTCGGGCTACGGTCGCTAGCGGTAGACAATCTGTCAACTATCAAGGATACATTATCAAGGCTATCGATCTTCAATTAACAATCGATGACGTCATTACTTGTCTGATAAGGCAACCGAAGCATTACATCTGTGAAGCTTTTTTGTCAAGTTTGAAAATAATTAGGAACTTTTCCGTTAGGTAACACAACAGCACTGATTCTGGATTCGTGCCCGGTTGATGACAATAGGCTCGCCACCCATTACAATAGGACCTATAACATAACTGGTGAAACCTGGGTGTACTAAAGAAACACCTCTGCCTACATCTTCAGGGAATATATGCGTAATGTTATGTTTTTTTGGTGTTATTATTTACAGAAATAATATATACTCGTAGCTCAAATCCTTAGCTGTACTGTATTTGGCCTATTTTTAGTCACATAACTATGTCAATTTGCTGTTCATTGTGGCGTTCTTAGGGGTAGGACTTGGTTCAACATTGGCCATATTTCGGCTGGTGATGAATGATGTCTATGATAACGGAAGGGTTTTGTTCAACAGTGTATTTCGATAAGTGATAAAGCTTGGATATATAAACTTGTAACAAAGGCGAACCCTTCTACCTATTCAGGCCTATCTACATTTAGGTATTGAAGACAAATTCTAGATAGTCCAAGTATGCGACCTACATTTTTATGTACATTAAACAGAACTGTCAAAGTATTTTGGTCGGCTAACTAAGTATTTGAACCATTTTCTTAAGTATTTGAACCATTTTCTTAAGTTGGCCAATGTTAAATCTTAAGCAGGTAAGTTATCAGAGAGAAAACAATGAAAGTTCGCTTAAATATATTAAGTTACATAAGCAAAGAGCTGACGAACTTTCTGGAAATAAAATGTTCTTAATGACAACCTGATTGGCGCAGTGGCTAAGTGATTAGACTGCTGCGCTAGGGGTATCGGTTACGATTCCCGTACGGGGCAAAAAAATTGTGTGATCCCTAGATGTTAACACCGCCGGGCGCAGCTAGTACGTAACTAAAGGCACGCCTATTTCCCAGAAGGGTAGGCAGAGCCAACTGATTTTTATTTGCTACGATCCTGATAATTCTTTTGCCTCATACACGCTCATCAGTTAAGTTATCGCACACACGTAAGTGTTTAAAAACAGGTGTACTCTCTATTCCCTTACTCATAGTCTGAGGGGACGGTAAGACACGACTGGAGAGAGATCAGGTGCAGGACCGATGGCTTAACATGCTCTTATAGGCACGTGACTAAGGAAGAGGTCACAAAAGGGTCACCTGGCTTGCATTTATTTTCTATACATATAAATTGATGGATAGTAGGACTAATTTAGCTTGCAAGATTTTATTATCGACATACAGACAACGGGGCTGGTGAAACTACATAAAAGCTTGTATAAATAAATCCCTGTTTCTCTTGGTCACGCCATAACTTGAGAACGGCTGGACCGATTGGGCTAATTTTGGTTTGAAATATTTGTGGTCCGAAGTCCGAGGAAGGTTTAAATGGTGTTTAGGCAGTACGAAGTTCGCCGGGTCAGCTGTAAAAAATATAATTTGCGATAAAGTCTGGTGTTCGTGCCAAATCTGAATTCTGCAGACTGATCGATACGAGGTTAAGCCACATCAAGGTCAGAGTGGATGGGTAACCGCTATTAATACAAAACCCTTTGTTATTTTGATGTATTTGATTATATGTACAATAAGACCTTTTTTTCAAGGTCAAACTGACTCTTAATTTTACGTAGTCTAACTCCAAAAGAACAGAACGACACATAATTGACATGACACTATTTCTGACTGTCGTATGGTAGACGAATAATGGGCTAAGTGTATATCATAATGGACCCCTCAATAAGGGAGACGACAGCGGGGAACACCCAGACAGAGATGGGATGAACTTGACTTGTATATGCAAGACTGGTCCTTGGCAGCTGGTGACAGGAAGATGTGGAGAGTGGGGAGGCCTTTGTCCAGCAGTAGGACACTTTAGGCAACAATAATAATACATACATACATAAAGACACGCCTGTTCCCACGAGGGGTAGGCAGAGACCACGGATTTCCATTAGCTACGATCCTGACATACTTCTTTCGCCTCATTCACTCGCATCACATTCCTCATACACGCTCGTCGGTTAAGGGTACTCCTCACTTGACCCTTTTGTAGAACATCTCCGATCTGGTCTCAATATTCGTCTCATATAATAATATTAATCTTAGAAGAATATTAATTGCTGTACATATAAAACATAGATGAATTAGAAATGATTTTTTTTACCTGTTATCAAGTTCCTGATAGGCTTATCATATTAACGACACGAGCTATGTTTATTGTATACATTTATACGCTTTTGAAACGGTTAAAGTTTATTATGTTGTCCTGACCGAATTTCAACTACGCAGGAGATATGACAGTGCACAAGTATGTATGTGCGCCAACACAGGTGCACTCCCTATTCCCTCACTCTCATAGTCCCATGGGACGGTAGACTGACGAGATCGGAGAGAGATCAGGCGCAGGCCCAAGGTGCTTTCCGAAGCACGGAGGGGACTCGACATGTGATAATGGTCACAAGTGTGACCGCGGCGAGCACGGCGCAAACATGTTGCTACGAGCTTAAGCGTTTTACATCAACGAACGACGACGTAAAACCACTTACATAATATCAATTTGATATCTCTACGTTAATTTTACAACAAACAAAAAGCACAGATCTTTTCCAAAGTTACCAGATTTGTTGGGAAACTTCAAATCTGGCAACCCCAAGACGGGAGAAGTTTGTGCTCGGTTTAAGTGGCAACTTCGCACATTGCCGATCTCCCACAAAATGGCAGTTACGATAACTTATGAAATTTCAACTTTGAATCGTTATAAGTTTAATTGAAAGGAGCATTTTTGGAGTTATGATTCTGCTTCGTTGGTCTAGTGGTCGATAAGCGTGACTGCTGAGCACGAGGTCCTTGGTACGAATCCCGGGTACGGCAAAATGTTACTAAGTTTTTCCTTTAGAAAATTCTCAGTAGCATCACGGAGTATGGATTTGTCCCCGATCGATGGCAATAGGCTCGCTAGTGTCCACAGATTATACAATTTTTTTAACAGATTTCCTTTGTATACCGAATAAATATATTTTTTATATGTTACGAGGATAAAGGATTCTGGGTGTTAGTGTATGTAATATTACATGTTTGTGAAACGCACCCACGATACAGGAGAAAGTCCGAGTGTGGGGCAACGTTTAAAAAAAAGGTTTCTAATAGCTGTCTTACCCAAGTAATGAGAACACAGAACTTTATCTAGATACTAAAATTCCTTATAAAATAGTTTACTGTAAGTTGATTGTAACACATAATTATTATTTTAATTTTCTCCATGATGTATTAACGGCAGGTTCAATATATAATTATTTCTGATTATATAATAAATTATAGGCTACGCTACGGCGTGAATACTTTATAACGCAATTAAAACACCCTTAGCATTCCTTGTGACTTGTATAAATCACATTAGGCTGTTTGCACACTGAGCGGTTCGGCAGTGCATTTACTGAACCCGGTTTTCTGTGTTAAATAAGTTTGCTTATCTTCTTTGTTGAAGACTTTAATTAGATCTTGGAATTCTAAAATTTAAAATGGTTCTAAAATGAACAAAAAAATTTGTAATACTTTTAATTTTAAAACCCACAAAATTTAAAAATTCATATTTTGGCGCATCGATTATGGTAAAGTACCAACGCATGGGGCAAAAAAAATTGTGATCCATTTTTATTTTTTCCAGGATAGCTTTTGCACATGTGACATCCGAAAAAGATAACTTGATAGATAAGATTGCAAGGCAACGTGTCTATTAAAATAAAATTCGTAACAAAACCATCAAAAGAATCATCCTCAAGAGAAGGGCTTTTAATCGTTAGTAGAAAAGATAGTGTATTTAGAAATGAGCTGGGTACTATAGGTAGGTACCACGTGCCGTAGTAGATAGGTAATACCTATGAAGTATTAAAGTCAAACCCTCCTATCCATAAACGAGGATCATACCGGCATTAACTAACCCCCACATTAAGTCTATTGACATCTCTTTAATTCTTTGATATGCAAACTACAGTGACAGGTATAATATAATCCTTGGTTTAACCTTTTGAGCGCCAGTCTTGTATGGAAGACAAGCGTTTTCATGCCCTCCACGCCACGATTTTATTGGAAGACAATATCTAATCGTAACATTTATTAAGATTACTGTTTGTTATTACGTTACACAATGTTACGATTTGATATTGTCTTCTGGTAGAGTTATGGCGTGGAAGAAGTGGAAGCGTTTGTCTTCTATACAAGACTATGGCGCTAAACGGGTAACATTTTTATTTTTTTTATGTATAAGATGTACAGCCACTATCTACTGTCTGTCTGTCTGTCTACAACCACTGATTACTAAAAAACGCAGGGAACTGCTCAATGTGCCGACACCCTTAGACAAGGCGATTACAACCTGTTAGGAATAATAAATTCTTACATTTTAATACTTATACGGCCAGTTTTATAACCGTTTCGTATAGTTTACATATTTGCTTATGGAATAAATTATCGTAAGTATAATATAATGAATAAAGTCACGCCTGTTTCGACGGGGTAACCAGAGGTGCAAAGTGCACGTTCAATTCACCAGCTATGGTAAAAGTCGCAAAGTAAACCGGACAATTCTATTATCACTAACCAGGCACAAATCCTAACTTCGTGCTGCTACTGAAAATTACCAAGTCTAACAAACTAAAACACTTAGCCCGACCAAAAAAATTAAGTCCTTGACCTTACGCTCAGCAGTCGTATTTTGCGACTACTAAATTGAATTTTGGAGCTAAGTTTGTAGTTTCAAATTACTTGATTACCTTATCAGGCTATTTCCAGAATATGAGACTTCTGTCTCCTGAAAATTACATTCAAATTTATCAAAATCTGACAGACATAAATCTGTCAGATGATGAGCGGGGAAACTTTCATTCAAATGGATTCCGTATTTTCCTTAAGGTGCCTCACTTGGAGCATTCGCCTGTAATTCAACGTTACAGAGTCGGTGATTAAATCACTGAGGGAGGAGAACCAAGCATTACAGTGGGCAACTTGATACAATCACACTAATATTATAAAAGCAAAAGTTTGTGAGCGTGTTTGTATGTTTGTTACCTCTTCACGTCCAACTGCTGGACCGATTTTGCTAAAATTTGGTAGCTGAAAACCTGGATTAAAACATAATTAGGCTACTTTTATCCCAAAAAAAATGTAGTACTGGTACGGGTACGTATCACCGCGGGGCACAGCTAGTATGTATGTAATATTTTGACACAACTTGTAATGTAATGCTTAAATTCGAATCTAAAATGTTACATTACAGGCGAATGCAGGCAGCACCTTTACGCAAGGGAACAGAGTTCTCACTCTTTGGAAATAGATTTGGGATTTTCCTAAGCCCTTTAATATCCAACAAAATGTGTTATACCTTTTGCGCACGACTGTCTCGAGGGATGGTGAATAAAAAATATCGACACCGCCTCGCCTTGTACAGGGAAATATGTGAAAGGGAATTTTTTGTGTTATTTAAAATTTTGTTGAAATATGGTGTTTTTTCGGTAGTCGGAAGTTAGGTTATCATGTTTGTTGTTAAAATTGCAGTAGGTTTGACTGCCCAGGGTGCTCCTATGATCAAGAGGACACGATTGGCGTAGTGGCTAAGCAATTGGACTGCTGCGTTTAGGGTTGCGGGTTCAGTTCCCGCACGGGACAAAAATTTGTGCGATCCGCAGATGTTTGTCCTGAGTCTGAGTGTTTGTGTATGAGATATTCATGTTTGTTAAACGCACCCACGATACAGGACACATTCCTAGAGGGGGGCTACGTTTAAAAAAAATGTATCATCGCTTTTGAAGACTGATATTATTTTATGCTGTGTTAGGCAGCAAGTTTTATTCGATTTTATTTTAATTTGTATAGTAGGTTCTGGCCACACACAACAAGAATGTTCTATATTGCTGGTGCGTTTTACACGTGGACTTTAACTATATAAATATCTTCGTGCCGAATTTCGGTCACAACGCCAATTTCAACTAATACTAGCTTAGTCAACTCTGGCCTATGCGTCTATTACAGACTAATTAAGCAGTGTCATGTGGGTAGACATTTTTTTAGTGACGAAATGACCCAATTTGGGAGCTATGCAGAAGATATTATAGTCCAAGAGTGTGCGTTACTACTTTTTAGACAAAGAAATCATTAAGAACGGTCAAGAAATCATCATTCGTAGCGCAGTCCGTAGGACTTCACTTCACTTGCCTTGCTTCATTCACTTATTAGCCAAAAAAATATTACAAACGGTTCCATTATCACCATATCATTATCATCATCACATGATCATTCGCAGCCCGCCTTCACCCACTGTTGGATATAGGTAGGTCTCAAAGACATCGTTAACACACAAACCAAATAAAACACAGTCACAAGCGAAACCTTTTTTGCAGTCAGTTGATAAATATATGTATTCCCTTCAAAATGATATAATTCCGAAGGTAAGCCACTTAGATACAGATAAGCTCCATTAGATGGCTATCGAGGAGTGTGAAGCGAAATGGAAGAGTTCCGAGTGAGTGATCAGACGTAGGGACGTTATATGAGTATTATAAAAATACTTGGCAGATGTTGGTAGGATCGACATCTGTTGGTGACATTCAAAACTTCAAACATTTGATTATAAAGTGACTTTACTGATGGACTGCCTCGTTGGTATAGTGGTCGCTAGGCGCGACTGCTGAGCACGAGGCCCTGGGTCGAATCCCGGGTCGGTCAAAGTGTTACTGGGTGTTTCCAATAGGTAATTCTCAGTAGCAGCATGGAGTCAGGATTTGAGCCCGATTGATGGCCATATGCCATATTAGATTGGGACGCCGCAATGAACTGCAACTTGCCATTAGCATCCACCGGTTGCCCGCAACTCCGACGATATCATCGGTCTACCTGGTGGACCCAGACTCCAGAAATATGTATCTACAACAATACATGTAAGAAAAGAATTAAACCCGTGGCTCTTAGCATAGCAGTTTAATACGCCTTATCTGCAAACACACAGTCGTTCCGTACAAGAATCAAACCCGCGGGCCGTAGCGCAGTAGCATAAACCTATCCACTGCATCAATGGGAGCTTTAACATAATACCCTGTTTATGAAACTCGGTTACCACCCACAGATAGTTCATACAAAACCCGACTATAGAGTCCATACTAAATTTCTTGCTCCCTGCCTTTTGAGTGCAAAACAAAAGGAATTTCTACAATGCTATTTAAAGTCTAGATATTCAGACAATAGGCTATACATTGCTGTACAATAGGCTGTACTAAGAACACGTCCAATAGTTGTGGGAGACTGTTGGTTTGGGTCAGATTTATTAATGCACTAGCTCTTATGCAATGTGGTTTTTCAATGATACATTTTAATGCAGTACTTTTGTCAATTTGAAGAGTTAAATAATTAATTATAGTGCCCGATAAATAGTAATAGTTCCAATAATCCATCTATTACATTGTAATAAGGCTTATATTGAGCGCGGATATGAGAGTTTAGCTATAGAATTGAACCCCTTTGGGGACTGCCGGCGTGGTAGTATGTATAATCAAGATTAGCCTGAAGAGCAGATATTAGGTATATGATTTTATCACCGTCATATTTTTAAGACTCGGTTGCAAGGCATTTTTTTTTATACTTCGCCCCCGTTAGTAGTTTCCCCTGTATCGTGGGTGCGTTTCACAAACATGAAATATCACATACACAAACACCCAGACTCGGGACAAACATCTGCGGATCGCAAAATTTTTTGTCCCGTGCGGGAATCGAAGGCGCAACTCTTAGCGCAGCAGTCCAATCGCTTAGCCACTGCGCCAATCAGGTCGTAAATTTTTACAAATAAGAAAAAAACTAATTAGAATCAGAATGTATCATTCTGGCATATTATGGCTGACATATTAGTCAGCTATGTGTTGCCATATCTCAATATTTTACTGCAGACTGATAGTTAAACAAATAAGTTTATATTAAAGATATATTTTGAAACACAAGCTTTAACCGCCGCACTCAGAGACGTTAATGATTACTTAAAGTGACACTAAGTAAAGTTATCACAAAGGAAACCTTTACTTAGTGACAGTTTAAGTAACCATTAAATGTCTCTGAGTTCGGCGGTAAATCAGCTAGGCTTAAAAAGCTAGTGAAAGCATATTAAACAAGCCCAAACACGATGGGATTGCGTCAGTTCCTAAGACCATCTTCTGACTTCATCATCAGACCAGCTCAAAAAAGTAGGTACAATAGTATTGTATTATCTCCGAACCTATATGAGTATGCACAATTTCATTTCAATCGGATGTCAAGAAGTGATTGGAACTTAGATTTTAACATTTGACCTAAACAAACTAACATTGCAAGTTAAGTAAAAGCTTGTGAAAACGAGCTATTTAATATCTTTCACAAAAGATTCATTTAAATTACGACGTTAAAAATTACCTTTAAAAAAACCACCCTCTATATATTTTAAAACAATCTCCGACCTCGTTAACACGCTGTATATAAAGTTACAGAAGAGGGCAAAACTCACGACAGTTGACCTTGATTTGAACTTTACGCTGATCCTGTTGTAAATGAGAACCTTATCGTTCGTGGTCCGTGTTACAACATAATATAACATTAGTTGTAGATTTTTAAGTCTTCTGACATCTCTATTCTTTCACATGTAAACGACAGTGACAGGAATATATTTTTATCTCTATATTTATTAAAATACTTTTAAATTTGTACATGCCAGTCCTATCATATCTTAAATATAAAATTTAGCAAAGAAAAGGTAACAAAACAAACTTAAATATACTGTATGCAGCGTCTGAGTTAGGGTCGACAGTATGTAGTGTAACATACCCGTGTCGTATACATTTATGTGTAGCTCCCTTATTAGGTCTTCTCTAGCAGACTGAAGTCTGACACACTCCGTCAATAACTGTATTACTTCTTCAAGTGTTCCACACACTTCACAGTTAGGAATCCATAGTTAAATTGACATTTTCATGAATATGGGGCTCCTAAGAAAATACAGTGTACCTACATCGATGCGCGTGTCCCTTTTCTGTCTAAATAAACGTTCAACTTTCACACGGACACAGTATATTAAACTACAAGGGTTTTCTAAGCTTGGCACCTGAACTTCCCCTCAGGCAAGGGATCGTCAAGGCCGCATACACCCGCACGCCACATGACACCCAGATCAATAAAATTAACACTGCAAGGGAGGAAAGAAAATTGTTGCAGGCATTTCGTACGTTTTTAATAAACTTGAGTTTGCTTTACAGTGATTGTGATGTGAGAGACAAATTAAAATGTAACTAAATTGATAAAGGAAACTAGAAAAATGATGGACAGGAGCAGGGCTTGAACCTGCGACCTTCGCCTTACCGTGGCGCTGCTATAACCCAAAAGACATATAAATTTGAGTTGGTTTCAGTGATTTATAGCTGTAAAGGTTATAGCTGTAAGGTATAACACTGAATTGATAGTTGGTAATCATAGATTCCAACAGATAATACCTGACGTCACCTTTAAGACGTAAATACTAAAAGGGAACTTGAAATTCGATGGGTGCGAGCAGTGTCACGATGGCTCAGTTGGTTAGAGCAGCGCCACAGTACGGCGAAGGTCGTAGGTTCAAGTCCTGCTAGTGTCCATCATTTTTCTAGTTTCCATATCAATTTAGATTCAAGTTTAGCATGGGCAACATGCAAAATTGACACCAAAAGTCATATAAAATGTAACTTGGAAGATTTGATAACATAGTTAGTTACAAGTTAAGATGGGAAAACCTTCCTTTCTTGGATGATACGTGAGGCTATTGAAATATTTACATACTATTACAATATACTGATAGTAATTGTTCAAATTAGACGTTGAATGCTCTACAGGATTCGAAATATCGGGATTAAAAAAACTAAATAAAACCGCGATAAAATTCGTAAGAAAAGATTATTTTCAATGGGAAATCCTTATTGAAAAGTAGCCTATATCTTTATTAAAAGTCCACGCTAAATACATACCAACTTTCATCAAAATCGGTTGAGTAGTTTAGCCGTAAAAGCGTACCAAATAGAGTTTCGCATTAAAATATTAGTGTCAAGTATAATTTATTACACCAGCATCTGGCAGCATTTGTGTACCCTTGGGACAATCGTGAAGGTTTGTCCGTGAACTTGGAGTCTATCAAAACAGTGTCACTTAATTTTAGTTCACGAGGTCATTATAGCCGCGATGTTTGTACAAAATTAATATGAGAATTTTTCTACGAAATTTGTAATTAAAATGTCATTCTTGTGTTCTGTGTACTATTTAAAGTTTTGTTGGAATAGTTACTGCTTCTACAAAGTTGGGTAATTTACTGCACGTTATTTTTTATTATTTTTAACTAGCGTCTACACGCGACTTCGTCAGCGTTGACTTCTTAAATGTTAACCTAACCTAACCTATTAACATGCTACAGGATACTTCAAAGGAAAGTAATTTCTAAGTAAACAGAGTGGTGTGTAAAAATGTAAGATTGGGTATTGGGTCCAGAGTTGACATAAATTGGTAACAGTAGAGTCGTTATGTGATGTTAATTCTCTGAATAAAGATCTATCTGTGTGCCATATTTCACCCAAATCCATTTAGCCGTGAATAAATAATCCATACTAATATTATAAATGTGAAAGTAACTCTGTCTGTCTGTTACGCCTTCACGTGTAAACCGCTGGACGGATTTTGATTAATTATGGCATGCAGAAAGTTTAACACATGAGAAAGGACATATGCTACTTTTTTTAATTCAAACCTGTAAGGGTTTTAAATAGGGGTTAATGCGGGCGGAGCCGTAGGCAAAAGCTAGTAAATAATGTACAACGATGAGTTAATATTAATTGGACTGCTGCGCTAATGGTTGCCGGTTCGATTCTCGCACGCGACTAAAAACAGTTTGATCTGCAGATGTTTGTCCCGAGTCTGGGTGCTGTGTATGTGATATTTCATGTTTGTAGAACTCACCCACGATATAGGAGATTATTTTTGTGTGGGCCGACGTTCATTTTTAAAACAGGTATAAAAATAAATCCACCTCTTTTCGGCTTTATTTTCTTCTCTTTCTACCTTTATACGAGACTAATTACGTCATACGGCCAACCTCCCTAATCTAAGCGTAAAGCCTTATAAAAGAAAGAGAAAAGAACTGGGATGTAAAAGACTTTAAAACTAGAAAGCTGAGAGTTCCACAGTGAAGTGAGAATACCGTTCTCGATGAGTTCGGTATTAACGGAAGGTATTAACCTAGTGAGGTGACCACGTTAACCTTTTCCAGCTTTTAAACTTTAAATAGTAAGGAGTATATCTGATACTTTATTACGACAAAGCCACTGAAGTGATAGTAAAGATATCTATCTATACATATAATAAAATCGTAAACGACCCGTGTCTGTACATTGAATATTAAAAAAGAAAAACAATTTATACACTCTGTATTTATGTTACCGAAGACAAAAACATAGTTTTTAAATTTTTTGTCGGTTTTTCTGTGCGTTTAAACGCACGTACTAAAAATAATCCAATTTTGCTGTTTCCAAATGTCCACGCGGACGGAGTCGCGGGCATTTCTAGTATTGTATATAATAATTTAATGTACATAATTATATATTTTTATAAATATTATAATGCTGAAGACTTTGTTTGTTTGTTTGCTTGAACGCGCTAATCTCAGGAACTACTGGGCCGATTTGAAAAATTATTTCAGTGTTAGATAGCCCATTTATCGAGGAAGGCTATAGTCTAGACCACATTCGAAATGCACGCGGACGGAGTCGCAGGCGGAAGCTAGTTTGATATAAAGATAGCTGAACCTAGGTACTTCTTTCAGTAAAATGCTGTGCGCATTCTGTATTAAAATAAAATTAGGTTAAAAGATAATGCTGGTATAGATGTTCTTTCTCACGGAGTCCGTCTGACTACGAATGTTGTCAGGCGTGCACACGCACATTGTTGTAGTGTGTGTTACTTGAAGAGCGCTTGGTCACGGTTGTGACGGCGACACACAAGCGCTTATCAGTACACGTTACAACTACAGCGAGAGGCGAACGGTTTCGTGAAATAGAACATAATTATGTAGCAGGAATTATTTTTTAAGAACTCCTTCTTATCGTATAACCATACGTTGATGAACAACCTGGTGTCAGTTTAAACAGTCTGTAGGCATCTGACATGGCTTTACACACCGTTGAAAAATCTTTCAGGTGTGCCGGTTACCTCACGATGTTTTCCTTCACCGTTTTTAGCAACTAATAACTAATTTATTTTAGATATATAAATACATACTAATTTAAAACTAAAAATGGCATTTCGTAAGTGTATTTTACTAGCCTATGTAAAATACCTAGCCAGATTTCAGTTTTGTTTTTTGCTTGCTACCTATAACATTGGTACTTAAAACTTAGCTGCCGAAACGTGAGTGTACTTTACTCCTCTTTTCACCTTTCTAGAAATACAGTTTTAAGAATTACCTACTGTTGTTCTAAAGAAACATTCAATCATAATCAACCGGAAGATGTCCACTGTTGGACAAAGGCCTCCCCCTTAGAACGCCACAATGAACGGCAACATGCCATTTGCATCCACAAAGTATCTAACATTGCCATTACCTCTAAATTGATAAAGGAAATTTGAAAAATGATGGACACGAGCGGACTTGAACCTGCGACCTTCGCCGTACCGTGGCGCTGCTCCAACCAACTGAGCTATCGTGTCTTTGCTCATCGAATTTCAACTTCCCTTTTAGTATTTACGTCTTAAGGGTGACGTCAGGTACCCTTATCTATTTAATCTTTCGTAACAAATTGGCAAAAGTATAAAAAACACGTGTCAAACGACACTTCTAAAAGTTAATATAAGATTGTTACATCATTCTTGCTCGGACAGTAGGTTGTGACGGTCTTGGGGCGTGGCGTACAGCTATTTTGGTGATTTGTTCCCTTAAAGGAAATCTATTGCTAGTGTTATAATTATGGCTTCTGGACAGCTAATAACGCTTGGAGCGTCGCTCCAGAACGAGAAATATCATGGTCTGTCTAGGTTTTATTTATTTTGGGGTACCGTAGTTATTTTAAGGCAATGCTTAAAGCTCAACCGTTTATATTTTCAGATTTATTGTTGTTAAAAAGGAAGATTTTTTTTTTTCAATCACTTTGATATAGCTCAGTGAATCATCAGCATCATTTCTTAGCCTTTTGCTGTCCACCGCTGGACATAGGCCTCTTCCAAGTTGCGCGACAACACCCGGTCCTCCGCCTTCCGCATCCAGTCGACCCAGCTACCTTTTTTAGTGAAACATATTGAAGTGATAATATTAATCACGGATTGTGTCTCAAGGCTTAATTAAATAGGTGTTTAAATCTGTTTATCAAGGCCAAATACTTTAAGCTGCTTTTCATATTAACATTTGCCAAAATACGACATTGGCGCAGTGGCTAAGCGATTGGACTGCTGCGCTAGGGGTTGCGGGTCCGATTCCCGCACGGGACAAAAATTTGTGTGATCCGCAAATGTTTGTCTCGAGTCTGGGTGCTTGTGTATAATTATGATATTTCATGCTTGTGAAACGCATCCGCGATACAAATAAATTTTAAGTGTGGGGCAACGTCTAAAAAAAACAATGGAATATTCTGGATCATTTACTGAAAACCATTAAACATAAATAATTACTTTCATGTATTCCATTCCGTTATGTGCCTAAGGTATTTAGCCAAGGACCAGTTAAAAACAAGAAAACATGCAATTGACGGTTCATACAACCCTTTTTCGTAAGTTCAGTGACTGCGATACCAATATCTTGCGTGCATGTCAAATTAAGCTTTGCTTGTTAAAATATGGAGATTTAATGCAACATGCAATGTCTGCACTAAAAAATTTCTAATGAAAATGTTAAAATCCAAAATGAATCGCGTTCAGGTACTAACATTTTGATCAAAAAAGGGTCAATCCCATGTTAGATTTCGATTTCGGTAAATACTATAAAATAAAAAAAACTATCGTATATGTTAACAAAACATTGAATTTAAAATAATTTCTTACATAACATAACAACATAACATGACATCACGCCTGTATTCCCCGAAGAGGTAGGCAGAGGTGTACATATAGTACACCCACATTTCGCCAGTTATGTTGTAAGTCCCAATGTAATAGGGGGCGAGCCTATTGCCATCAACCGGGCACAAATCCAGACTCCGTGCGGCTACTGAGAATTACCTAATGGAAAACTCAGTAACACTTTGCCCGACCCGGGATTTGAACCCAGGACCTCTTGCTCAGCAGTCGCGCTTAGCGACCACTAGACCAACGAGGCAGCCATCATAATTTCTTACTGATAAAATTTAATTAAAAATTATAAGTAGGTAACTCTTGACTCAAAATCAATCGTCAATGCTCGTTCCTTCTACTCAAAATGCCTTTACCTACTTCACCATATTCGTTAAGAACAAACTTCAACTAAGCCAAATCTCACACTTCAGAGAAATTTTGTACACTCTTAGAAGCATATTGCTTAAGCATATTGTACACTCTTAGAAGCATATTGCTTCAAAGAGGGTACAAAATTTCTCTTCACGTATTAATAGATAGATTCGTTTTTATTTTTACACCAGTGTTATTGCTTCGTTCCTCTCAATGTGATGAGGTCTTTGCCCTGCATTAAAACGTGCGTATTTATACAGCGTTGGCCGGAAAATGGTCCTAACCTGCGGATAAAATTGGCGCAGTGGCTAAGCGATTGGAATACTGTGCTAAGAGTTGCGGTCTAGATTTCCGCACGGGACAAAAAATTGTGTGATCCGCAGATGTTGGTCCCGAGTCTGGGTGTTTGTGTATGTGATATTTCAAGTTTTTGAAACGCACGCTTAAATGTGCCGTGTGGTATCCGGCCTAGAATTGACCACCCCCTTTCCTCCCGTGGGTGTCGTAAGAGGTGACTAAGGGAAAATCCAGAAGATGGGCAGCAGCGTCTCCTGTAACTTGACCACCAATACTGCGATCCCCAAGCCGCTGGACAAGCGTTGGGATTATGGCAATCCCCCCCTGCTTCAACGTAGAGGCCTATGTTCAACAGTGGACGACTTTTGGCTGATGATGACGCACAACACAGGAAAAATTACAAGAGTGAGGCGACGTTTAAACAAAAATGTCAAGACCCTTTTAAGATCGAACGAAAAGCAATTTTTCTTTCCCCTTTGTGCTTCAGATTTCAGAAACTAATGATTGGCTAGATTAGTCAGGTCCTGTCGTTAAAAATAAATTGCACTTTTTTATAAATCTCGACTGGAGAGGTCGGCGTTGAGTTTCAATTTGTTAAAGTAATTTATAAGACTACATTGAAGTACCACTTTAGAATAAAAAATAGCGTTCTTGAAGTTTGTTTTAGATTTTTAAGGCTTTTAGAAGGAAACCTGTTTTAAATGTTCCTAAAATCGAGGTTAAAACGTGCTAATTAAATTATAATTGTTGCCTATGTATTATAACTCATAATTCAGGTTTATAAATGACTAGAGGTGCCTCGCTGTTTCTCCCTCGTTTAATTTGCATTAATACAGTTAAAACTGCGAAGCATAGCTTGTATCATTAAAAATTATAGCCTATGTGTTATTCTGACGTATAAGCTATATTTCTCTAAATTTAATCTAAATCCGTTCAGGAGTTTTTGCGTGAAGCAGTAACAAATATCCATCCATCCTCACAAACTTTCGCGTCCATAATATTATAGCTGCGCCCGCGGTGTTATCCGTAAAAAAATTCCGGGATAAAAAGCCCGTGTGTTAATCCACGGTGCCACTTCCATACCTAATTTTATCAAAATCGGCCCAGCCGTTTGAGCGTGAAGAGGTAACAAACATACAAACACACTCACAAACTAGCCTTTATAATATTAGTGTGATAAATCCATATCGATTATTATCACTACATAGTATAAAACAAAGTCGCTTTCCCTGTCCCTATGTATGCTTAAATCTTTAAAACTACGCAACGGATTTTGATGCAGTTTTTTTTAATAGTTGGAGTGATTGAAGGGGAAGTTTTATATGTATATAACATCCATTAAATAGTGGAGAAATACTTATAATATACATTTTATACTCGTGCGAAGACAGAGCGGGCCGCTAGTATTATTTAAATTTAAGCTTTGAAAATGATAATCATCGATAAAACTCATCTCTATTATTTACTACCCCTTTGAGATATGCAGGTGTGATGTTATGTATGAAGCTGACATAAAAAACTAACATAGAAAGAAAAAAACTGCAATTTGGGACCCTTCCGCCATAATTGAATAACATGGCCGTCCCACCCGGTCATCCCCTTTTGACCTAAATTCTATGTTGGTGTCAAATCTATAACGCAAATATGTAACGTAATATCATGGGTCTTTTATTAACAGAGGTAAGCAGAGGTGTAATGAGAAACCATCAATAGATCTTTTTTATTTCGCCTGTTTTTTTTTTTTTTTAAAACGTCGCCCCACACTAGGAATTTCTCCTGTATCGTGGGTGCGTTTCACAAACATGAAATATCACATACACAAACACCCAGACTCGGGACTAACATCTGTGGATCACACAAATTTTTGTCCCGTGCGGGAATCGAACCCACAACCCCAAGCGCAGCAGTGCAATCGCTTAGCCACTGCGCCAATCGGGTCGTCAACTACTTGTTGTTGTTACTCGTTAATGTTAATTTACGACGCTTTCAAAATGTTATTCCGCAAAAGTTAAGTGTTAATTATCGATGCATTTCTCATTAGCAGCTTGGAGACTGGATTTGTGCACAGTTAATGGCAATAGGCTCGCCCCCTATTACATTAGGACATGTAACCTAACTGGCGATATGTGGGTGTACCACCTGCCTACCTCTTTAAGTCATACAAGCTTAATATTATGTTTTGAGTTATGTTGTTACTTGAAAAAAAAGGTTCAATTTCCTTAGCTTTCCATTGTTAATTCCGCAAGCATAAACATAACTGTTATTTATGTAAATAATACATAGTATTGTTAATTAAGGCAGCTAAGTAGCGCAGGCGTCATACTGTGCTGAGGACCCCGCGCTAACGTCAACTGAACAATGAACGAGAGAACGAATGAACGTGACTTACTCAAGCTGTCAGTTAGTGTAACTAGGTTATAAGCTAGAACGTTTATAATGTCTAAGCAGTCGTTTGAAGATGACGAGATGGGCACAGAGGTGTGAAGACAGTCTCTTAAATATTACTACTATTAAATTAAGTCCGGTATTAGTAAAAAAAAAATATAATATCAAATAATAACAAATCACGCGTCGGCAGAAGGAGTAGACTCCCCACGGATGTGCCAAGTAGGCGTTACATGGGGAGGTTCCGGAGTCGGTTTTTTTAGAGGTCCCGAGACCTCCCTTGTTCTTCCTTGTTCGTCCTTTTAGTGAGGTAGGAATCCCACACTAACCTGGGGAACCTTCAAAAGGCACCCGGCCCTGTGGGGTAGGGACCGGGTGCCTTTTGAAAGTTTCCCCCGATAACAAAAAATAAAAATAAGGCACAGGTAAAGGTACACGCACATTTCACCGGTAATGTTTTACGTAGTAACGTCTCTATAGGAGGTGAGCCTATTGCCATTAACCGGGCAGAAATCAAATCTCCGTGCTGCTACTGAGAACTGCCTAATGAAATATTGCATAAACTGATACATGAAGCAACGCACACAAAATAAACAAAGTTTACAGTATAATCATCACAAATAAACACAACAATTCTAAACTTATTTAATCTACAACTTAATTCAACAATTTCACTAACATTCCTTCCCGAAATGAGCCGTTAAAATAACTTACAACGATAAAAACATTCAATAGACTCAAAACAATCAAAATAAGGCATATACCACTGAATTATAGTTTCATTACAAAACGTAGCGTGTCGCCTGACTATTTCTCAGCAAATTACCTTCGCAGTGAATGTGATAAAGAAATAGGTCATAAAGGAGGTGGCATTTCCATTTTGCATTTCTTTGCAAATCATTACACTAGTTTTCCACAAACAAGGAATTTAACAGACTCTTGTTCCACCATCTACAAGTAAAGTGTTGAATATATATGACTTTTGGTGCCATTTTAGCATGTTGCCCATGCTAAGCTTGAATCTAAATTGATAAAGGAAATTTGAAAAATGATGGAGCATCCCGCTCGTGTCCATCATTTTTCAAATTTCCTTTATCAATTTAAAGGGTTGAATAGTTACTCCTTGAATAACGTTAATCGGCAAGTAAAAGTTACGAGTATCTTCTATCGTATCTAGTTACAGGCCAGTTTATCCCCTGATTTATGCTACTCAGATATTGTGAAATTCGTATGAGTAGTTACGGGTGACTTTAAGTGGCGGTTAGTCTACTTGACACTTTACTTGTCGATGGTGAAACAGGCACTAAGTATCGGCCTTGTTGGTTTAGAGGTCGCTGAGCACGAGGTACTGAGTTCGAATCTCGGGTCGGACAAAGTGTTACTGTTTTTCCATTAGGTAAGTCTCGGTAGCAGCATGGTGTCTGGATTTGTGCCCGGTTGATGACGATAAGCTCTCCCCTTTCACATTGGGCTCTATAACTATACACCTCTGCCTAATACAGGCGTGATGATAAGTTGTGTGTATGTGAAATAGTATATTTTGATTTATGAGTGAAATCGCGGGAAAAAGCTAGCTATGTACAATCCTTTTGATAACGAGTCCATTTGTCCTTACCGCGGCGTACGCTTTCTACATCTCGGATCAAAGTACAATAATTTTAACGTCAATCCATTTAGACAGTAATGTAATGTTCAACGAAGGACAGATCATTTGTATTCCATTGTCCCGGTGAGTATTCTGCCAGGCCCCTTTAGAATAGCGTCACAACATAAATAATAGCGTTTTGTTTATGGGAAGTTTAATCGCGTGGAAATGATTCTTTAGGCTTTCTTATGCTTTGTTGGGGCAGCTACATTGTAAATAGTCGATCTGCGAAGTTAAGGCTGTCCTTGTTAAGGTTTGTCTTATGATGGGTGACCGTTTTGTTTGTGCTTTTGGTCTATAAGTGTGAGGAAATTGAGCACCTGTGTTTTACAGTCTATTTTGAATTAATGATTTATATCGTTTATCTTTATCTTATCTACTTATACCCCAATGGGACGGCAGACAGTCACTGTCAGTCACGACTGGGGAGATCTGAGGTAGAACCAAAGACCTATCATGCATCCTGAGACACGAGTTTTGACATGCGCTAAATGGTCACCAGCCAGTTGGGGCGACGATATACGCAAAATGGCTGACAGCGGTTGGAAGTGGAAGGCCGAAGATCGAGCTCAGTGGCGTGCCATAGGAGAGGCCTACGTCCAGCTGTGGACTGAGATAGGCTGATGATGAAACGATCATCCATTAAAATACATATCTCATCAAGTGCTGCTTAACCTTACAAATCGACGGATTACCGACAAATCATTAGTAGTAATTACTAAAAGCAATTGTCCTATTTCCACTATAATCGTTACTATAAACATTAATGTAGGAATTTTCGAGTTTCTATTCTTAGTAAGTGTCTCATAGAATTTTAATGGCACATTACTTTGTAGAATGATGGTGTTGCCAAAGTTGATTGGATAGGTTTGCTTTGCATATTAATGTTGCCAGCGTATGGAATTTTAGTTACAATACAAACTACCTAGTTGGTTTAGTAGTTAGAATAGAATAGAATATTATAATAGGTAATAGATATATTAATTAATATATTAATAGATTTCCAAGTATATGGTACAAAAAGTTGGCAGTGTGATTGATGAGCGTAAGGTTCTGGCTTCGGTTCCCAGGTCGGATAAATTGTTGTTGGGTTTTTAAATAAGATAACTGCCAGTAGCAGCACTGAGTCTTTATATGTGCCCGGTTAATGGCAATAGGCTCGCCCCTAGATTAGGACGCCTAACATAATTGTGGATATGGGTGTAATATCTCCTACCTCCTACCTCTGCCTACTCCTTTGGAACATACAGGCGTGGTTTATATTATACATATGTATATTACACAATACATTGAAATTTCCAAAAAAGTTGATTTTCACAACATATTTATTTTATTTATTTATTCTTAGGAAGACTTACAGATTAATTACAATATTGAATATAAAATAAATTATATTTTAAATTATTACATCCCGCTGCAAACGCCAATCAAATCAAAGATTAGAAAATTGTGCAACTCGTCCCAAAAACAATCATTGCGAACAAACAAGACATAACGCCAGTATTCCTCGAAGGGGTAGGCAGAGGTTTATATTACCTACACCCACATTTTGCCAGTTATGTTATAGGTCCTAATGTAAAAGGAGGCGAGCCTATTGCCATAAACTAAGCAAAAAACTAGACTCCATGCTGCCTAAAAATTACCTGTTGGAAAAACCCAATAAAAATATGCCCGACATTGAAATCGAACCACGGATCTCTCGCTTAGCAGTTTTACTTTGCAACCAGACCAACGGGTCAGTCGACGAAATAACAATTTACAGTTTATTGGCTGACTCCACTGAGTAGGATAGAATCTTCGACGGTTGTAAGTTTTGGAGTTCGGAGTTTTAACACAAATATTTACGTTAGTCTGAAGATTTCGAACTTTAAGGGGGTTCAAAGCAGTTTTCCATTGCTATAGAAATATCAACCTTAATGTTAATAAAATATAGTCGAAATTAAATCAACAAATATAATTTTTGTCTTGTCTGTTGTCTTACTGACTAGTGGTTGTTTTATTTTAGATTCTATTTCAATGATATAAGGTTGATTCTTTATTTGCTTTGCCTGATGAGCGCAGGCCTCTGTCTGCTTTGTTTCGTGGCAGCTCGGAGGCTGGATTTGTGCCTGGTTAATGGTACAGAGAAAGACTTGGATGCAAAATACCTAAAACAGGACTGAGTGGCGTTTAAGGGAGAAGACTTATGCCCAGCAGTGACTGACCTAAAAGCTGATGATGAAGAATGGCAATAGGCTCGCCCCCTATTACATTGGGAGCTTTAACATAACTGTCGAAATGTGCTTGTACACCTCTGCCTACTCCTTCGGGGAATACAGGCGTGATGTTATGTAATGCTAATGAAACTTCAAGGAATTTATTTAAAATCACCATTTAATTTTTTAATTGGACCAGTGTCATTGAACTGCCAAACCACGAAATAAATATTAAATTATAATTCATCTGAATTAATTGGAAGTAATTAAAGCTATCTGTTATTGGATAATGTTCTCCTGACCGAATTTCGGTCACGGCGGCCTGTCTCAGCTGAGACTAGCCATCTGCGCAGGAGATATAATAGTGCACAAGTATGCGCGCAGACATAGGTGCACTCCCTATTCTCTCACTCTCATAATCCGATGGGATGGTAGACCGACACGACCAGAGAGAGATCAGGCGCAGGACCAACAGCTTTACGTGCCTTCCGAAGCACGGTGGGGTCTCGACATGTGAAAACGGTCACCCATCACAAGACTGACCGCGGCGAGCAAGGCTTAACCTCGCAGATCGACTGATCTGCCGGGTAACCGGATAGCTACGAGCCCCACGTGTTATTGGATACCGAGCTATTAAAGTGGGAAAATAAACGGAATCATATAATCACTAGCTGCGCCCCGCGGTATTACCCGCTGCATTTTTTCGGGATAAAAAGGGTAGCCTATATGTTATGCCATGGTGTCTGCTGCTCTATACAAAATTTTAGCAAAATCGGTCCAGCCGTTTGAGCGTAAAAATGTAACAAACATACATACACACAAAAGCACAAACACACTGACAAACTTTTGCCGTTATAAGTCTGATGTGATGTTTCATTGTCTGCTCACCCTCTTTCTTCTTATCGTATGGTTGATGAACAACCTGGTGTCAGAGTTTAAACCGCCTGTAGGCCTCTGACGTGGCTTTACACACCGTTGAAAAATCTCTCAGGTGTGCAGTTTTCCTCACGATGTTTTCCTTCACCGATTTAGCAACTGATAACTAATTAATAATACGCACATGAATTCGAAAAGGCATTGGTACGTGCCGGGGTATGAACCTGCTCACCCTTGATTCTCGTTAATGGACATTATTAGACATAATTAGGATTTCTGAATACATTTAGTTAATAGCTATCACTCAGATCAGTAGTTCATTGAAGTTAAGCAGCGCAAACCGGTGTCTGTTATTGGATGGCTGCACTCTTGGGAACCTTCCTTTAGCACGTAAGATGTGTAGCACCAGCCGGGGTCTGTTGTCCAGATG
Organism: Abrostola tripartita; assembly: GCA_905340225.1. NCBI lineage: Eukaryota > Metazoa > Arthropoda > Insecta > Lepidoptera > Noctuidae > Abrostola > Abrostola tripartita. The sequence goes on from HG996515.1 coordinate 2,715,670, forward strand.
ACCAGGCTTCACTCTTCGGAACCTTCGCCACTTAAGATGTTAGCCTTGCGCCTGATCTCTCTCCAGTCGTGTTATCGTACAGTCAGCATCAAAAGTCGATGACCATATTCAGATTTTCAAAATCACTGTACATTATATCACCCATAAATCGCTCAACAAGATAAGGCGCCAGTATTGAATGAACATCATTAAAGTTCAAAATTAACTGAACACTACTCATCAAAGGTCACTGAACACCATTTTGTCAAAAATTGCTGATCGTTATAATATCCGAAAACATCATAACATTCAGTTTTACAAAATTCACTGAACAATATAAAATGTTTATTTTGGTTATCTAGTGTAATCACGGCAACGTCCAAAAATAACTTAACATCATAAATAACAAAAGTTACTGAACATTACTTTGTTTCGGATACGTAGCGTGTAAACTTATACTATCAAAAGTAGCTGAACTGCAAACTAAAAAAGTGCTCGTTACTATCTTCAGAGTTATAAATCCAATCTTGTCCTATACAAACTAAATCATGTAAAAAAAAATTTAATGGATGTAAATTTCGAATTTAACTTTCCAAAATAATTCTGTTTGAATTTATACCATCTTTATTTATAATGTTCATTTGTCACTAAAGCGCAATTGATAACTAATACAATATTTATAGATGATAAATAATTGCAACCGCAATGGTCTACATCCGATAAAAAGTGATAATTAAGTAGAAATATTCTTTTTACATTCAAGGGTAAACAGTTTTTCAAATACCCACAACTATGTTTCCCAAAGAATTGAATTAAAACGGAATTTGTGTGAATTTTGAAAATGAGTCTTATATGTATACAGATTAGGTTTTAATTCAATCGTAACTATAAAAATCATAAACTAAGTCGACGTTATGAATTTGATTAGAATCTGCGTGATTTTTGGAAATGAGTCTTATTGCTTCATGAATAAGGTAACAATTCAATCGAACTAAAAAAATCATCACCAGTAATCGTCGATGGCACGCCTCTCGAAGTTGTCAAGGAGTATGTCTATCTCGGGCAATTAATGCAGTTGGGTAGATACAACTTCGAAAAGGAAGCCGATAGGAGGATTCAGTTGGGCTGGGCAGCGTTCAGGAAGTTGCACCACATATTTTCGTCGGATATACCACAGAGCCTGAAGACAAAAGTCTTCAACCAATGCGTCCTCCCTGTAATGACGTATGGTGCCGAGACGTGGACACTGACTGTGGGGCTAATCCATAAGCTCAAAGTCGCTCAACGTGCTATGGAAAGAGCTATGCTCGGAGTCTCTCTGAAGGACAAAATTCGGAACGAAGTGATCCGTCAGAGAACTAAAGTGACCGACATAGCTCTGAAAGTTAGTAGGTTGAAGTGGCAATGGGCTGGCCACATATATCGCAGAACCGATAACCGCTGGAGTAAGCGTGTTCTGGAGTGGAGACCGCGTCTTGGTAAACGTAGCGTGGGTCGTCCTCTGGCCAGATGGCGGGATGACTTACATAAGATGGCAGGCAATGACTGGATGCATAAAGCAGCAGACCGGGCTCTGTGGCGTACATTGGGAGAGGCCTATGTCCAGCAGTGGACTGCAACGGGCTGATGATGATGATGATGATGAAAATCATTGATTATGTCGATGGTATAAATTCAAACAGAATTATTTTGGAAAGTTAAATTCGAAATTTACATCCATTTTTTTTTTACATGATTTAGTTTGTATAGGACAAGATTGGATTTATAACTCTGAAGTTAGTAACGAGCACTTTTTTAGTTTGCAGTTCAGCTACTTTTGATAGTATAAGTTTACACGCTACGTATCCGAAACAAAGTAATGTTCAGTAACTTTTGTTATTTATGATGTTAAGTTATTTTTGGACGTTGCCGTGATTACACTAGATAACCAAAATAAACATTTTATATTGTTCAGTGAATTTTGTAAAACTGAATGTTATGATGTTTTCGGATATTATAACGATCAGCAATTTTTGACAAAATGGTGTTCAGTGACCTTTGATGAGTAGTGTTCAGTTAATTTTGAACTTTAATGATGTTCATTCAATACTGGCGCCTTATCTTGTTGAGCGATTTATGGGTGATATAATGTACAGTGATTTTGAAAATCTGAATATGGTCATCGACTTTTGATGCTGACTGTACCATCGGTTTGTGAGAGTTAGTGAATAGAGAGTGCACCTGAGTTTGCATTCACTTGAGGTCTCAGGGATCCAGTTCTGACAGTACCAGCCACTGATATCAATATCAGCCTCCTTACCATGAACTCTTACAGCAGGACATTTTTCGTTGTGAAAGCGAGATGCCACACTACACTGCACGTAGCAACCTCTCGCTTCCAAATCGGAAACCGTCCTGCTTTAAGAGTACATAAGACGAGTATAAGCAATTTATATGTTTTATTTTCGGTCGAGTCTGGGTCGTTGGTACAATTAACCAATAATACCAAGACTACTTCTTTAAAAACGCTTTATTTTAGCCCAAAAAAACTGTGTAAGTACATTTTAAATTAACTGTAAAGTTCAATTTTAATTTGCTTTGAAATCAATAAGTCAATTGAGTTTGCGAAATGACGTCACAGGTTCCTATTGCCATACAAAATCTATGAAGGAATAACGTTTTGACAGCTCATAAAAAGTATGTCAATTGATTGGTGGTATCAACTACCCAATTAAGTGTCACAATTGGTAATTTGTGCTACGCGGTATAATCTTCTTCTTCTTATCGTATGGTTGATGAACAACCTAGTGTCAGAGTTTAAACCGCCTGTAGGCCTCTGACATGGCTTTACACACCGTTGAAAAATCTCTCAGGTTTCCTCACATACATACATACATAAAGTCACGCCTATTTCCACGAGGGGTAGGCAGAGACCACGGATTTCCTCACGATGTTTTCCTTCACCGTTTTTAGCAACTGATAACTAATTTTTAGTACGCACATGAATTCGAAAAGACATTGGTGCGTGCCGGGATTTGAACTTGCGACCTTTGACTTGGCAGTCCAACGGTCATACCACTCGGCTATCAGTGCTCAGTGGCAGTCAGTGGTATAATTATGACACACGTAATTATGTATATTTTTTATCCTGACGTAAGGGTAAAAGCCTGGAACAATAGAAGGTACTTACCGTCTTCGTTACTGAACTTTATGAGCTCTGCTTACCCACTAAGATAATAGACACCAGAACAATTACTTACTGTGTTGTAAACAATTCCATTAGCTATATCGATCGCGGCAGATATAGCACACGGCAGAACGTGGTACCAATACAGATAAACACAGAAGTTCCAATTCAACCAACTGACGGATAAGGTAAGATATCATCATCATCATCATCAGCCGGAAGACGTCCACTGTTAAACAAAGGCCTCCCCCTTTTAGAGGGGTTACCAATTCTTTTATTTATGTTTATTTTAAAAAAAACGTCGCCCCACACTAGGAATTTCTCCTGTGTCGTGGGTGCGTTTCACAAACATGAAATATCACATACACAAACACCCAGACTCAGGACAATCAAATGTGGATCGCACAAATTTTTGCCCCGTGCGGGAATCGAACCCACAACCGTTAGCGCAGAAGTCTAATCGCTTAGCCACTACGCCAATCAGGTCGTCAATTGTAAAATATGATATCCCCACGCTTGGCAAGCGTCTTGGAGATCGCAGTGTTGGTGGTCAAGTTACAGAAAACGCTGCTGCCTATCTTATTTTCCCTTAGGCGCCTCTTACGACACCCACGGGAGGAAAGGGGGTGCTCAATTCTAGACCGGATACGGACATGAGATAAGACATACAGGGGATACCTCGATTGGCAGTAGCTAATTGATTAGACGGCTGTGCTAAGGGTTGTGGGTTCGGGTCGCACGGGACAAAAATTTGTGCGATCCACAGATGTTTGTCCCGAGTCTCGAGTGTTTGTGTATTAGATATTTCATGTTTGTGGAACGCACTCACGATACAGAAGAAATTCCTTGGATGGGGCGACGTTTTATTTTTAAAGTAGACTCTTTAAAATAGTATCGTCTGACCGGATATATGAATGAGCTACGACCTTTAGACCTCACGCTCAGCAGTCGCGCTTTCTTCTTCTTCTTATCGTATGGTTGATGAACAACCTGGTGTCAGAGTTTAAACCGCCTATAGGCCTCTGACATAGCTTTACAAACCGTTCAAAAATCTCTCAGGCGTGCCGGTTTCCTCACGATGTTTTCCTTTACCGTTTTTAGCAACTGATAACTAATTTATAATACGCACATGAATTCGAAAAGACATTGGTGCGTGCCGGGGTTTGAACTTGCGACCTTTGACTTGGCAGTCCTACGGTCCTATACTATTAAGGCAGCTTAATAATATTTATGGTATGATTATTACATACCGTCTCGAGTCTGACGGTTTGGCCATGTGACTTCAATAATGTAAAAAAAAGCTTTGTCCTTCTGTCCATATACATTCCATGTTACGATGGTACGCACTATCACCATAGATGACAATTTAGGTTGTGGAGGTCAGAGGGGCCTTGAACCAATATTATGGTGTTTTCAGCGTATCTAGGCTATGTGTTCATCGCGTTATCGGCTTTCGGAGTTCATTTTGAGGTCAATAGAGAGCTTAAACCTCTTTGAGTAGCTCTTCAACGGTGCTGACGTATTTTGGACAGATTCTCATGTATAGAGTTCAATGTATATAATCTTTATAGTACACCATAATACAGAGCTTCTTATTCTTCTTATCGTATGGTTGATGAACAACCTGGTGTCAGAGTTTAAACCGCCTGTAGGCCTCTGACATGGCTTTACACAGCGTTGAAAAATCTCTCAGGTGTGCCGGTTATACAAAGTCACTTAATAAAAAGTACCTACAATGAGCGGTCTCATCGCTAAAAGCGATATCTTTCAGACGATCTTAGGATTAAAAAAAAGCGAATAAAGTTGATATTAGTTAAAATTGATAACGGTTTAAAAAAATCCTTCATTATTTTAATTAAAACATGCGTATGGGTAACATGCTAAAATGATTAATACTAATTAGTTTTAAATGCATCAACTCAAGCCAATTTAGGCGAACGGTAGCCAGGGACCAAGGATTTCCTTCCGTCTTTCTCAATCTCATCACATTCCATACCCGCCAATTTAGAGAACCTAACCGGCCTTCTCCGGAAATTCTCCGATCTGGTCAGAATCCATTCTGTTCATTTATCTTTATCAATTTAGATTTAAGCTTAGCATGGGCAACATGCTAAAATAACACCAAAAGTCATATACTTACTTAATTATATTTAGCTGTTATATTATGTTAGCTGACAAGAAAACGGCCCCCAGTTCCCGGCCGTCCTACTATTCCAGGTAACTGGTAGTGACTGGGTGGCGACAACGGGAGAGCGGGCCTCGTGGCGTACCCTGGGGGAGGCCAACGTCCAGCTGTGGACTGCAATAGGCTGATGTGATGCCGTTAGCCGAGGTCCTTCCATATATACGATGGAATTCGATGACCCGATGGCGCAGTGGCTAAGCGATTGGACCGCTGCGCTAAGGGTTCGATTCCCGCACGGGAAAAAAAAATTTGCGATCCGCAGATATTTGTCCCGGGTCTTTGTGTTTCTGATATTACATGTTTCTGAAACGCACCCACGATACAGGAGAATTTCTAGTGTGGGGCGACGTTTTAATAAAAACCATCACTTTCTATAGGTACTTGATTCGTAAATCTTCTTTTATTCATACTTTCTACATACCCAACTAAATATACAGGTAAAAAAAAACATAACTCCTTTTTATTGAGGAGAAAAAATGGCGTTCATATCAATAACAGTTATTTCCACACCATTTTGCCCATTGAAACAATTGAACTGCCTAATTGAATGTCCGAGGAGAGAGCGGTGTAATAAACTATAACAGTGGTACCAACATAGGAAGTTGATCGTATCAATATTCATTGTTTCCGGTTGGTTTGCGTGTTGAGTTGTGTCTGGTAAGGCTGCCAACATAATATTTAAATAAATTTATTATGCGAAAAATTATGAATGATTTAGAAACTATGGTTGAGGTAGGGTTTACTGCGTCATTCGTCTAGTGGTAAAAGTGGTCACTGTTGGTGGAGCTATAGCTGAACGTAATTTCACGTCAGCCTATTGCAGTCCACTGCTGGACGTAGGCCTCTCCCAGGGTACGTCACTAGGTCCGCTCTCCCGTTTTTACCACCCTGTCACTATCTGGAGTAGTAGGGCGGCTGAGAACTGGGGGCCGTTTTTTTTGGCTACTCTTCATGGGGGGTTTTGCCCGTAGTCACCACGCTGGGCAGGCGGGTTGGCAACCGTAGTGTGGTGAACGATACCTACACAGGGGAACGCTGCTGCCTATCCCCCGGAAATATCCCTTCGTAGCCTCTTACGACACACACGGGAGGAAAGAGGATGGTATATTCTAGGCCGGAAGCCACACGGCAAACATAACATCAAGCCTGTATTACCGAAGGGGTTGGCAGAGGTGCGTAGTACATCCTCATTTTGTTATTGGCCCCAATGAAATAAAGGGTGAGCTAATTGCCAATAATCGGGCACAAATCCACACTCTATCTGCTACTGAGAATTACCTAATAGAAAAACCAGCAACACTGCCCGACCTGGGTTTTGAACCCAGGACCTCATGCTCAGCACAGTCCAACACTAGACAAACGAGGCAGTTTATTGCTAAACACATAAAAACAACTGTCGAATTGAGAACTTTCGTCTTTTTAAGTTGGTTAACCACCTACATAATGAAATTAAAAAGTTACATTATCTCTACGGATTCTAAACCGAAACCTTTTTAAATTGGTCTGTAAATATCTAAGCTACCACTAGAAATAATAAATGTACGTACATTTTTTTTAACGGTAAGATTAATTCCACTTAAGCTGGTTATTTAATTTAGTTAAGAGTATGAATAAGAATTTCTACATTATCCTTAAAAGTCTTCGGATAATTAAATAGTATAAAGCATCTAAATTCTTTAGCTTTTAATCTAAAAATTAATTTGATAAATGTATTTAAAATGCTACTGTTGATCTCTGATTAAATTAAGATTATTTTATTTACTACTAGCTGCGCCCTGCGGTATTACCCGCTATATTTTTCTGGATAAAAAGTAGCCTATATATTAATCCAGGGTGTCAGCTACCTCCAGCTAGCTTGCCAAGCGTGGGGATTATAGCAAACCCCCCTTTCAGGGGGAGGCCTTTGTCCAACAGTGCACGACTTCCAGCTGATGATGATGACCCAATTTTGGTCACGGCAGCCTGTCTCAGTGCACAGGTATGCGCGCAAGTAGGTGCACTCCTATTCTCTCGCCCCTCGCTCTCATAGTCTGATGGGACGATAGACCGACACGACCGACGAGAGATCAGGCGCAGGACCAAGGGCTTAACGTGCCTTCCGAAGCACGGAGGGGTCTCGATATGTGAAAACGATCACCCATCACAGACTGACCGCGGCGAGCACAGCTGTATCATAAAGTTTTTCAGCGATATCTTTACCAATAGATGCGTTACTTGACTCTAGTGGTATCTTTAGTTCAGCTCCCAGGTCAGGTAAAGTTTTTCCATGCGGTAATTTTCTGTAGGAGTTCGGAGTTTGGATTTGAGTCGGTTGAAAGCGCCGATCGCTTCAACATCGTGTTGGACATTAATTACAACGATCTGTCTGGATAGAATTCAATTAGGGTCCGAAATTTATTGGATTCAACAGATTGGTAGGTTCTATAGTAGAGCGGTATTTTCAGTAATATTTGTTACTCTCTTGGGCTCGTTAGAAGCTAGTTAGCTACCGCGTAGATCTGTCTATCCCAGTCTTGAAGACAGATAAAGATAAAAATACCAGCCAAGTGCGAATCGGACACGCTCACGAAGGGTTCCGTACCATTATCAAGAAAACGGCAAAATAATCACGTTTCTTTATGGCAGCCCCCTTTAATATTTGTTGTTAAAGCGGCAACAGAAATACATCATCTGTAAACATTTCCACTGTCTAACTATCACTGTTTTATAGGTACAGCCTGGCGACAGACGGACAGACAGAGGAGTTCTAGTAATAGGGTTCGCGTTTTACCCTTTGGGTACGGAACCCTAAACATCATTTATACAAAATAGACTCAAACTCTGACAGTGTAGTAGGTTTAAACTCTGACACCAGGTTGTTCATCAACCATACGATTAGAAGTGAAAATGTTTGTAACATAAAAAGTTGGACGTCACATCAAAAATACTCACGGAAAATTAGCTTGATAGTAATATTATTTTAAAATGGTCCGTGGATCCCTGGCAATAAGCTAATAAACCATGAAAATAAAGATGCTTAAATTTTGCTTTAGGCCTTAAATTAACAACAGGGAATATAAAAACAACATTGTAATTATCTTGATACGTTGTTTGTAAAGCAGATATTTTTTGCATTTAATTAAAATTTTCCTTCGCCTCAAGCATATCTTTTGTGGTAAACATACATTTACAATGTGCTTGTAATTAGATTTTTTAAGGAAATAAGAAATGAAAGGAAATTACAATAGATTTATACCTACATCCGAGTCTATACCTCTGCTTACTCTTTGGCAGTGGTATAACTACATTAAAATAATATTACCTGTGTCATTGATGTACTGGTTGTAAAGCACGATTGTTGAGCGTGATGGCCTGGGTTCGATTTCCAGGTGGGGCAAAGAAATATTGGGATTTTCAATTACCTGATTGGCGCAGTGGCTAAGCGATAGCTGCTGCGTTATTAGCGCTGCAATAGGCCTGTAGCGCTGAAGGTCGCGGGTTCGATTTCCACACGGGATAAACAATTTTGTGACGGTAGTTTGTCCCGAGTCTGGATGTTTGTGTATGTGATACTTCATGTTTGTGGAACGCACCCACGATTCAGGAGAAATTCCCAGTGCGGGGCAACATTTTTATTAAATAAAAAAAAAACCTTATTCTCAGTAGCAGTACGGTTTCTGGACTTGTGCCGGGTTAATGGCAATAGGCTCGTCCCCTATCACATGGGACCTACAACATAACTGGCGAAATGTGGGTGTACTACCATATACCTTAGTCTACCCCTCTTTAGAATACAGGCGTGATGTTATAGTATATTTATTTCTAATGGAACCTTAAACATTCTTAACACCAAGTGCTAACTTTAAACTACCGTATTATATTAGTCTAAACGGTCTTTGTGAAGCTAACTAACAGATTGTTATTTCCAACATCTGTATACAATTATAAACCTTAATACACGGACTATAAGGTTACAATTTCGCTTCGATTTAGCCGAAACGAATTCTACACTTTTGTGCAATTTTGAACCTAATTTTTCAGAGAATAGGGTACATTATTGCTTTGATTTAGTCGAACCTAATTTTACGGACGGCGTTTCTGTTTTACGAGCATTATCAGTCGATGTTTTGAAGATAATGAATTGATAAAACTTCGGGTTTGATATAGGTTGGTTCAAAGCAAATTACAAAAAGCTTGAACTAATTTATAGAAATCTTTATTCAACAAATGATTGAGTGCCTCGTTGGTCAATTGGTTGTTAAGCGCAACTGCAGAGCACAAAGTCCTGGTTTCGAATCTCGGGTCGAGAACGTGTCGGTCGTGTCTTCCATTCGATGATTCTCAGTAGCAGCACGGAGTCTGGGTTTGTGTCCGGTTGATGGCAATAGGCTCGCCCCCTATTTCATTGGGACCTATAACATAACTGGCGAAATGTCGGTGTACTATACACCTCTGCCTACCTCTTCGGGGAATACAGGCGTGTTGCTTTGTTTATTATGCTTGTTTAAAATATGACAGCACTATCAGCTGACAGATATATTGACTCTTGGTTCGTTAGTTCCTGTTTTTGGTTCATCATCATCAGCCGGAAGACGTCCACTGTTGAATAAAGGCCTCCCCCTTAGAACGCCACAAGGAACGACAACTTTCTATTTGGTTAGCCTTTCGGGAATTGGGCGTTTGTGAGCAAACGAGATGATCAATATTATTTAATAGATATACCGGTTTTACTCACGTCAATATTCGGGTATGCCTGACTAGTTTCGGATTCTAACGGAGCCAATTCATGAGCAGGTGACGCGACGGGTTCGCGAGCCAAACTCAATAGTTATTATAGTAAAATATATGCACAATACTCTTTAATTTCTGTATGGGAAACCAATTTAATCATACTGTCAATTACAGGCTTATAAATTACTTATTCAACATAATAATCTACTGCGTATGTAGGTAAAGCTAATAAATATGTTCTTGACATTATTCCTTTGAAGGATATGAATAGACAGAAATCAACGTTATCTAGAGGTAGTTACCGCAAATAATAAGTAAGTTAATAAATATGAAACGTACGATACATCAAAACCTTGGCACTAATGAAGTTGTTTTATTTTAAAACTATCTGCGCCCCGCAGTGTTGCCCGCTTCATGTTTTCGGGTTCAAAAATAGCCTATGTGTTAATCCAGGGTGTCAGCTACCTACATACCAAATTTTCGAGCTTGAATAGGTAACAAACATACAAACACACTCACAAGCTTTCGTCTTTATAATATTATTGTGATGTGTTATGCCCATTTATAAACTGCCTCGTTAGTATAGTGGTCCCAAAGCGCGACTGCTGAGCATGAGGTCTAGGCTTCGATTATCGGGTCAGAAAAAGTGTTACGGGATTTTTCCATTTGGTAATTCTCAGTAGCAGAAGTTCTGGATTTATGCCCGGTTAGTGGCAATAGGCTCGCCCCCTATTACATTGGGACCTACAACATATTTTTTTTTTTTTTTACAAAAAACGTCGCCCCACACTAGGAATTTCTCCTGTGTCGTGGGTGCGTTTCACAAACATGGAATATCACATACACAAATACCCAGAATCGGGACAATCAAATGTGGATCGCACAAATTTTTGCCCCGTGCGGGAATCGAACCCGCAACCCTTAGCGCATCAGTCTAATCGCTTAGCCACTACGCCAATCAGGTCGTCGCTATGTATTATCATAGTCGCCAATTAGTGAAATGTTGGTGAACTATACACCTCTGCCCACATTAATTACTGTATGATAATGAAGTTTATTAACACTAATGGAGCGTACGTTATTTCAGAAGTATATGAACATAGTACGTAATAATTAATGTTAATATTACTGAGAACGACGTCTACAAATGTTTAATATTATCCTCGTGAGCGTGTCAACTGACTAATTTAATTATTGTTACAAATGCTATGACTAGAATCCGCTACTTGGTAAAGTACTACATTTAGTATAAAAGCTCTAAATGTACACATGTTCAAACGTAGATTATTTGACATACTATTAAACAAATGTTACTATTCTGTAAATGATTACCTTAGCGATAAGAATTTATAAGAGTACCTAACTAGTAGATTTAAATATTTGTACACCAGAAAATGGTAGAATATATGAAACTATACAAATTATATACACCTAAATTGTACTATATTCTGACAAATAAATTATTTCTTTCTTTCTTTATTTACTGAGTACTACACTTACTGAGAATAATTTTACTGAGAATACTAATAAGTATAATTTGTGCAGGCGTATTTATTGTTTCGTGGTAACCCGACCTTTATTAACGGGAGTGGCACTTATAGAAAAAGAAGGTCACTTATCTTATTTTATCTTAATCAGATATCTTACTGCTTCTTTTCCGAAACTCCCGTATCTTTGTCCGAAACAATACATAATTTTTTATTTGCTAAATATATTTGAATACGTCTTAAACTTCGTCACGGTAATATTATAATACAGTACTCCAACTTCATACAAACGGACGAAACGCGAGCTATACCTACGCGCCTCGAACTCGGGTTGCGCTCGGGGTGCAGACAGTCACGGCTGTACCGCAGTGTCGAACGGCCGGTGTATTGTTTTTTTAACAATAACCGCGCGATTTTTTCTCTAAAAATCAGTTAATATGACGAGTAGGAAATATTGTGCTGTTTTTGGTTGTATGAATTCGTTTGTTTTTTTGTTTTGTTTCCCAAAACAATTTTTAATTAAGCTTTTTATAAGAATGCGGATTTATTATACTTTAAAATTTAATAATAAAGCATTTCGTACGACTCAGTCAAGGGGCAAATATTTTTCGGTCGCAAATTTATAAGCCCGATTTGGTTTTCAAACAAAAACATGTTTTTTTTGTTAAATCTACCAATCAAAAAACAACACGTGTTTTTATTGAACACTTCCTATTCAATATACAAAGCATTTTATTTATTTATATAAAAAGGATATTTACAATCACAAAAATAAATAGAAACAGAAAGTAGGCAAATGTAATTAAAATGTTGGAGACGGGCAGCCCTAACACATGTTTACGTACCGCGCGGCTGTAGGCATTTATTTCTATCATGCGGCCGAGTTACACTACTGTATTATAATATTACCGTGACTTCATATTACAAAAATTAAAAAAAAATCCTATTTTTTAAAGAACTAACCTAATTGAAATACCGTTAATGTAAACTAATTGACAGTAAGGACATAAATACCAATATGCACTAGTCTTTTGTGTATTCCATATCTCCGATAACATTGTAACTGGCTCAGAAATAGCCGCTGACCCAAATAGTCGATTTATCTGCTTTCTTGGCTCAGGGTCACCTGCACTATTCCCGATTTAGGAATCGAATGTTTGTCTGAACTTTATACTAGGTTATAATTTCGCGTATTTTGAAAATGGTGAGCCGATGAATAAAGTAATATCATTTTTTAGGTAATTTAGCTTCTAGGTACTTACTACAGTGTTGTTGAACATTTTATTTACTATTGCCCTGTTTTACGCAAGGGTTTGGAAATGTTGTTAATCTCCACATGTTTTTTGTTTATTCAAAACAGCTGCAGATGAATAATTTGTTTCATTTTTAAACAACGCCCCAAAACCGATATTTCTCCTGTATCGTGTGTGCGTTTCACACACATGAGATATCACATACACAAACACCCCGACTCGGGACAAATATCTGCGGATCGCACTAATTTTTTTCTTGCGGGAGTTTGACCTTCAGCACGGTAATCCAGTCGGATAGCCATTGCGCCTATCAGGTCGTTAAAATAATAATACTAACTAATCACGGAAAAATGACAAGTAATTTCAACTGAAGTACAGTTAGCCACAAAAATGTTTCGACAAAAATCCCGCAAAATAATCAAATGTTTTTCCAATATAAGCCAATGCAAGAAACCCCGGGATTTCACGCCATGTTCATCACAATAGGTACCTCGCAAGGAGATTGTAACGATAAACTCCGTGTTTTATTGGAGTTTGATGAAAAACACGTCGCGGGGGAAAACACATAAGTTTTTAGGAATACGCTGCGAAAATATCGGGGTGGAGTACGGGTAAAGAAGGAAGGTGGATTATACATTATGTTACTACGAGTAGCTTTGTTTGTTAGGTTTCCAAGAGAATATTATGTAGTTTATCTTAACTTTGGTCAAGGGTTTTATAGGAAGTTTGTTTTTTGCGGTTTTTTAAGCTACATTGCTATAATTAAAGAAACTAAAATGGTTATATTCTTGCTTAAAGGTTGCATATATTGTAATGGAGGTTAAATAAGCTATTATACGGTTCTCCTGACGGAATTTAGATCGCCAATCTCAACTGAGACTAGGTGTCTACTTACTCAGGACATATAACAACGGTGTCAAACAGGGTCACTCTTCATTCCCTTACAGTCATAGTTCACTTGATTGTGTGGAAAACGGTCACCCATCCAAAGGAAGACCGCGGCAAGTGCTGCTTAACCTCGAAGAACGATAGAACTGCGAAATTTTATGTATAAAATAAACTAATTTAATTTTAGTTTAAATTAGACGCATGCCAATTATTCTAATTATCCTCGTTTAGAGAATTAAATACTTCGCGAAAAACCTGAACAGAATTAATCATAGAATTAAAATTAACAACGGAGTCCTTTTAGCTGATTGGATTCCAATTAAAAACTAATTTAGAAGCGTCACTGATGTTATGTAAGAACTTAGGACAATTTGGTGCGAGGCGGGACCAGGTGGTATAGTCAGCGACAAAAATAGCGACACGTGTTGAGAAATTTACTCAAAATTATGTTCCCTGAAGGGTTGACGTATATAGTACACTATTGTTATTACCGATGATGTTTATTGTGTTTTTTTACGGTGGCCTATATCATTTTCTCCTGCATAGCATTTTCTATCTATCAGAACCCATATTATGCCAGCTATTTTATATATCCCATTTATAGGGCTCCAGTCTATTGAGAATATAAAAGCAAACACCTAAGTAATCTTCACCTGAAACGGGAATCGAACTGAGGCACAGCAATAACGCTTTCTAAGAAACCTAAAGTATATTTAAGTCGTTGAACGCTACAACGTTTGAACAATAAAATATCAATTGTGTTTGCGGCATGGCACTGAAAGTGTTATATATTGGAAAAGTTATAGTTTAAAATTATAAGAGAGTCCAAATGAAGATTTGAGTACGCTTTTAAGTTACTATTATTCAATCAAAATAAATGTTCTTTTAGATATAATAGTATACTTTAAATCTAAAATATTCAACTACTATTTTTACTGACTGTACCTGTCAGAAACTTGTCGTATTTTGAAATTGGAACGGTACCAGTCGTAGCCATTTTGTTATTCGTTTTTATTTTGTTTTTCTGGTATTTTATGGCTGGCGTATATAATGGTACGCTTAGTTCGTACAAAGTTTTAATAAACACAATTATTGTTTTCGTAACTATTGAAACTACAGTTTACACTTTACTACAGAGTTTTGTTTTCGTTGCCATAACAACGAGGAAAGGGGCAAAATAAAAATTTTTTTTTTCTTTATTTACCTAAACAATAATGAGTAGACTCGTTCTCTTTTACATAGATAGATATATAGAATACGCTTGATTGTACACCATATTAACAAATAACTTATTTACATAATCATTAAAATAGTTGGTACAATAGCGGCTTTATCGCTTAGAGCGATATCTACCAGGCAACCTTTGGAAGGACAAAATGGTAAGAAGTATATGTAATAATAAAAATTAAATTTGGGAATTAAATCTAGTAAAATGTAGGTTTACAACAGCGCATTGAGAAGTAGAAGATATGTTTGAAGTACTTTAGAATCCTATGCGGCTGTAATTTATTTAATCCGGAAGAGTTTTCAGTGCATCTCAAACGCCGCCCTCTATTTGAGACTAAAACTTTTGCCTTTGGTTGAGGAAGTTGGTATGACTGCAAAGAAGTTTTGAATTTTGTAGTTGTTGAGTTGAATTTAGTAGGTGAATGTTTGTACATTCCAATTGGCTTGGCTGTTAAATAGGTTATTGGTGATTTTAGTTTTTCTTTACGTTAGCCAGTGTATCTAGAAATAGAAATGTAATTTTTACATATTTAGGTCCTTGTGTCCCGCCTTGTTTAAAAGGCAAGCAAATATTCTCATTGGAGTATGACATTTGTTACCAAGTAACAACAGAAATAATGTAGTTAAATAAATTAGAGAGTAAAAAATATTCTAAAATGTTATGTTATAGTATATTAAGTTTTACTAAAGCAGATAACGTGGAGTTTTCAAAAACGCGGGTAAGCTGACTGTGCCAATTTTTACTGAGGAAACTGTCATAGAAAGTCGGCGTTCCGCATACTACAGATTTTAGTTCATCGTGTTGACTCCAGAGGGCTTTGTGCTCGTTGCCATGGCAATAACAAACGTTTTTATAGTTAGGAACCCATTCAGTTTTCAATAGTAAGTTTAGAACACAGCACGCTTATGGAAGACACACAAGCGCAGGTCTATTGACAATATCAATAATAATGTTTGTACCGAGAAAACTAACGCGTTTTCTGTGTATTACATACAGAAAACGCGACGGTCTATGACAGTGTTTTCAGTACAACCAGTGTCAAAAATACTATCAGCTGACACGCGTTTTTGAAAACGTCAAGCGCACGTCTACTCCATTTTGTAACTAATGGTCGCCACACGGATCTTCTTCTCCTATCATCATCATCATCATCAGCCGGAAGACGTCCACTGCTGAACAAAGGCCTCCCCCTTAGTAGGGGGGGGGGTCCATAATCCCCACGCTTTGCAAGCGGCTTGGGGATCGCAGTGTTGGTGGTCAAGTTACAAAAGCTGCTGCTGCCCATCTTCTGGATTTTCCCTTAGTTGCCTTTTACGACACCCACGGGAGGAATATGGTGGTATCCGGCCTAGAGTTGACCACCCCCTTGGTCAACTCTAGGCCGGATACCACACGGCACCTTCTCTCTTCTTCTATACATATAATAAAATCGTAAACTACCCGTGTCTGTACATTCAATATTAAAAAAGAAAAACAGTTTATACACTCTGTATTTATGTTACCGAAGCCAAAAATATAGTGTTAATTTTTTTTGTCTGTTTGTCGGTTTATCTGTTTGTCTGTGCATTTGAACGCGCTAATCTCAGAAACTACTGAACCGATGCGATGCAAGCTTCCCATAACATTTAGTATTTGTTTCATTCAAATCGGTTCACAAACAAAAAGTTATGTCAATCTTTACATACATATGTACATACATGTAATAAACAGTAGGGCTTGGCGTAAAAACTACTAAATAGAATCCAATTTTGCTGTATCCGAATGTCCACGCGAACGGAGTCGCGGGCACTGCTAGTACGTAATAAGGGTGTTGATAATAGGGGCAAGCTATAGCAATAATAGCGTTTCAATTACGTAACACTTTCCATCTTAATAGAGTAGCCGCCCAAGGCGCTTGTATGATTGGCCTTAATAGAATTTGCAAGTGCGACACCCGAGCTGCCTTGCTCCTTCGTACCACTCTGTGATGTAACTCAGTTAGTAGCTTCACACACTGAAATTATTGCGGTGGTGTTGAATTATGGGCGTCACGTGGGGGAAATAAGGAACTGAGAGAAAGAAGAGAGGTTATTTAGATGTCTGTCGCATCACACCTACCATGGCGTCAGAGGTGAACACCCACTTTTCGCCAGTTATGTTATAAGTCCCAATGTAATAGGGGGCGAGCCTATTGCCATCAACTGGACACAAATTCAGACTGTGCTGCTACTGAGATTTATGTAATAGACATAGGCAGTAACACTTTGCTCGACCCAGTATTCGAACCCAGGACCTCATGCTCAGCAGTCACGTTTAGCGACCACTAGATGAACAAGGCAGTCAACATATTATTTAATACTAGCTTTTTCCCACGGTTTCGCCCGTTAACCCCTATTTAAACCCAATAGAGGGCTGAAACAAAAGTAGCCTATGTCTCTTTCTCGGGTCTTAAACTTTCTATATGCCAAATTTCATCAAAATCTGTCCAGCGGTTTAGTCGTGAAGGCGTAAGATACAGACAAACAGACATACACACGGACAGACAGACAGACTTACTTTGACATTTATAATATTAGTATGGATTAAATCGTTATGCGAAAATTCCGGATCCCCTTTTTAGGAATATTGCGTGTTACTTTTGGCATAGTTGAAATTATTAGACTGGCGAACAAGTGCAGAAGAGAATTACAATAATTTGAAACTAATTAAAGAAGCGTTCTGAGGTGTACACACAAAATTCATGTACGCATGGTTGCAGGTTTAATCCCAGGTGAGGTATGCCTGTATAACAGGTCTTGTTTCAGTAAAACTATTCAGATTTAATTATGAATATTTCATGAATTCTCCCGCACAGTGTAGCTCTCTCTCCGACATGTTATAATTTACATAATTTTGAATGATTGTATTATATTTATCCTTGCTCTGTTTTGGCGTAGGTACAGGCGTTGTATCTTTTATTAAGAGTTCTGTTTACGATTTAACTGGCGGAATGAATTAGTATCACGGTCTATACTCGGTCCCAGTTTGTTCATTGGGTGATTCGTACCACAGAGTCTGGATTAGCGCCCGGTTCAGGGATATAGGTTTACCACTATTTTAAGCGATTTACGATCATTGTGCATTATCAGTCAGGTTCAGTAAATGAAAGTAGCGGACTGTATTCATCATCATCATCATCAGCCAAAACACGTCCGCTGTTGAACATAGGCCTCCCCGTTTAATCCCCACGCTTGGCTAGCGGCTTGGGGATCGCAGTGTTGGTGGTGAAGTTACAGAAGACGCTGTTGCCCATCTTCGGAAATTTCCCTTAGCTCCTCTTACTACGCCCACGTGAGGAAAGGGAGGTCAATCCTAGGCCGGATACCACCGGACTGTATTACACGAGGTTTATTGTCGCCGTCAGCAAGTACAATTATTACGATCCCGAACAGACAGTTTGAATTAAGTTCAACCGTCCTTGGTCGAGTGGATCTTCCTTGTTGGAGTGAAGAGCTCGTCGCCGCCATTCGGTTTGTGTCGTGCTGGTGTGCGAGTCACGTAGGCCACTCGATGACACAGCACTAGTGCACGCACGCAGTGCATACGGCGCGCCGCGGTTTGGGTCCGATTACCAACAAGTATAAAATAACTGGCGGAATGGGGGTGTTGTTACTAAATACCTTTGCTTATCCCGCCGGGGAATATAAGCGTAAACGTAATTCTATTATATTGTACTTATCAGCTGTTTTGCGCGGTGGCTACGAGACCCTACATTCTCTAAGCGTATTTTAAAATTATATAAAAGTGTGTGCGTTTGTTACTCACTAACGCGAAAACGGCTGAACTGATTTTGAACTTCGGATCTTGATTTTGATTTTTCCTTATAGTTTATATCCAGCATTAACATATTATAAGCTAAGCAAATAAAGTTTTGTTTTTATTTTACTATTTATTCCGAAAAAGATGCGTTAAAACGCAGACAAACTCGCAGGCGAAAACTAGTATCAACAAAGAGTGTAAAACAACCACTTTTCATTTGTAATACCAGTAATCCGTAGGCGGAATTGATAGGAGATTCAATTTTAAGATAAACGCAATCTCGACATGATCTGGAAAGTAAGTAGACTTCGTCTCCGAGGGCTGGGCTTGCTGGTAATGTGCGATTTCCGCAGGGATCCGCTGTAGGTCACAGATACTGTAGGAAGATGTGGCCACACGATGAACCTGGCTTGATATCACCCATGACTTTGTTCACATGATAAAATCGTACATGACTGGACTATGCGCTGAGGGATTTAGGTTTGATTATCGTATCAGGTCTTTTTTAACTGACTTCAAAAAAGGAGAAGGTACTATGTTGGTCTGTATGATTTTTTTTAAATCGTCGCCCCGCACTAGGAATGGAGTTTCTGAATTCGTCGGAAACTTCTATTATATTTTTTTTATGTAGGCTCCCTCATAACTCAGACATTTATGAACCGATTTGAAAAAATATATATAATAAGGTATACTTTCCGATTGGTCCCTTAGAGTTTTTACTTTTAAGTTCGTGTTCTTGAAGTCGGTTTTTTTTATTATTTGATTTCCATGGAAAAAAAATGTAACCTGTGTTATCTTTTCTTTCAGGTACAACCCAGATATATACTACATAGGTATACACAACCATCACGTCTATCTTAAGGGGTAAGCGAAGGCAGGCAGTTGAAGGCAAATCAATAAATACAACACGGGCACAAACACACTTTAATAAAATAAATATCTAATATTAAATAATATTCAGATTAAATGTGGACGACCTGGTTAGCGAAGTGGCTAAGCGATTGGAATGCTGCACTAAAGGTTGCGGATTTGATTCCCGCTCAGGACAATAAATTGTGCGATCCGCAGATGTTTGTCCCGAGTCTGGGTGTTTGTGTTTGTGGTATTTCATGTTTGTGAAACGCACGCACGATACAGGCAAAAATTCTTGTGAGAGGCCACGTTTTTAATTATTAAAAAAAAATCTACTTTTATCTTTCCCTAAAACAACCTAATAAAACCCTCAACCCGGGAATCGAACCCAAGACCTTATGTTCAGCAGCATACTCCCGATTACTAGATCAACGTGGCATTACTTTATAATATCAAGAGGCATGTCTATTGTACGTATGCTTATAATAATTATCTTCTATTTATTTTGGATCGCTTGCTTGTAAGGTCGACTAGTTATTTGGGTTTCCTTAACCCTTCAATTATTGTTAAGCCAACAAGATATAATGGACCTGCTGTTTAAATAAGACGTCTATTAATCTAAGAGTTTACCTGGGGTGTGTCGCTTCATGCAGGGTTAAGTTTGATCCCTGCACAAGGTTCTTTTACTGACCCCAAAAATTGACGAGATGCTTTTAGTGCGAATATTTATAAAAGATAATTTAAAAAAATAGTCTCTATAGTGTTTTTAACATAACATCACGCCTGTATTCTCCAAAGGGGTAGGCAGGGTTATGAGAGTTATCTTATTAGTCCTAATGTAATAGGAGTCGAGCCTATTGCCATTAATCGGGCACTAATCCAGACTCCGTGCTGCTACTGAGAATTACCCAATTGACAAAACCCAGTAATACTGCCTGACCCGGGATTCGAGCCCAGGACCTCAGTAGTCACACCTAGCGTCTAAGCAGTCGTTTTTAGATGTCTAAAAATTACTGCATGGTATAGGATGACATGAAAGTCGCTTAGCCTGAAAATAAATTGTTTGAAAAACAAGTGTTTGAAACCACAGGTCCACTCTCTATTCCCTCACACTCATAGTCCGATGGGACTACACGACAGCGAGAGGTTAAGTGCCGAACAAACAGTCAAAGGTGCTTTCTAAGCCGCGGGACATCTCAAACTTTCAATGAATGAAAACCCCATCAAAATACAGACCGCAGTATGCGCCGCTTAACTTAAAAAATAGACTGCATTGCGTACTTTGAAAGCAACGAATCCATTCATGAAATTACAGAAGATGGCGTATAAAATAAGATCATTAAACAATTTTTATCTACCGATCATAATTTTACTGAAAATAAAAACAGAGTCCTTGTAAATAAAATAAAACGGATGAATATATTTATATAAGTGACTCTGCCTACCCCTAATGCTCATGAAGCGTGGTTAATTCAACACTGAGCATTAATATCCCGCAGTACACGTGAGCACAGAAGTGGTTTGTCGTGTACAATATTTTTTTTATTTCGTTCTAGAATTCTCCCTTGTAAAGTAAGTTTATTGTGTGGTTAGTAGAGGTTATTAGCGAACATTATTTGCACAACGTTGCTGGTATTAACTAGGGTTGTAACGGAACTTCACCTCCGCCTCCGTTACTGCGGAAGTTCCGCAAGA
Organism: Abrostola tripartita; assembly: GCA_905340225.1. Lineage (NCBI taxonomy): Eukaryota > Metazoa > Arthropoda > Insecta > Lepidoptera > Noctuidae > Abrostola > Abrostola tripartita. The sequence goes on from HG996515.1 coordinate 2,736,890, forward strand.
AATCGTACCTTCGCCTCCGCTTCCGCCTCCGCACAATTTTTGCGTAGTTGTAACGGAGTTACAGATTACTTTATGAATCCCTTAGAAATCGTTTGGAAGGTGATAAAGCCGCAAAACTATTGTTTGTCAAATTTAATTTACCTCTCCTTAATTTAGATTACTAATTTTGATTACAAAAAAGTTAACTTAAAATTTTTACTTTTTGTTTCAAATGTTTACTTAAGTGTTAAGTATTTAATATAAAAACTTTTGAACCTTAAATTACTATTTTATTTACATCCACTTTCACCTTCGCCTTCGCCTCCGTTAACCTCCGCATCCGCGGAAGTGAAACTCATCGCCTTCGCATCCGCCTCCGCCTCCGTTAAGAAGGCCTCCGTTACATCCCTAGTATTAACGTGGAATTCTGACTTATGGAGGTTATAAAAATATGTTCTTTAAATGTCACTTTTTTATCCCAATTTTATAGTTTTATATATACCCTGTTAAGTCGGAGTATCAATGGAGGAGTTTAATGATCGACTCAATAACTACGATTATGGTACAAAAGTATCCAATGTGAGCTTCTTCATGTTCCATGGTTCTCCGCCACTAAATTAAATAGGCAACAAATTGTAGCCGCTTGTAGGTTGCGTTCTGGGCACATTCCTAGTAAAAGTTTTGCATTTTTGATGAAGAAGGTAGTCTCGCCTGATTGTGATCGATGTGGTATAAAGGATAATCTTTACCACAGACTAGTAGAATGTGTCCGGTATGCTGATAAAAGAGCCCAAATATTTGCCAATTATAAATTGAACAATTGTGACGTCGGTGTGTTTCATAGCATTCTAGCTAAACCAAACTCTGATACAGCTAGAATGCTATATACTACTAGTTTAGTAGATAATATGTCTAATGCGTGTTAGTGTACATTTAGAATAAGATACTATATGATTGACATTGTCATTTTTATGTACAAAAATCCTTAAAAATAAAGATTAAAAAAAAAAGAACTACGATACATTTTATTGAGGGGCGATGCGTCACGCACTACAACCCTGCTTCTCACTCACTTTGTATAGTTCTGTTGAATCCTACTCGCATGCGAAGAAATGCAAGAATTTCATTTTGCAAAAGACTCCAAAAATATTATTTAACACGCTGTAGTTTAAAAACTATACTTGTTGTCCTAAACAGCATTAAAGGTAATTTCGTTTTCGAAGTCAAAGGTTTATTTGCCGTTAAATATTGTCACGAAAGTTCTTCTAATCTACTTCAACACCAGGTTGTTCAACCATACGATAAGAAGGAGAACCTGGATACACCTAGGATGACAATTTCTTTTTATTTTGTTGTACTAACAAACACTTTTGTTAACGACGTTACTCTCAGTTGCTTACGTAGAGCCGCACGTGCGTACTGACAAAATTTATAAACATAGCTATCTGACATTATGTCACACCAGTGTTTTTAATACCTATTTTATGTTATTTGAGAATGCAAAACAAAACGCTTGTATTCTATGAGAAATACACCGACTTCGCAACTTTTGTTATAGGTCCCAATGTATAGGGGCGAGCCTATCGCCATCATTACCATCAGCCCGTAGCAGTCCACTGCTGGACATAGGCCTCTCCCAAGGTACGCCACAGAGCCCGGTCTGCTGCTTCACGCTTCCATTATCGCCAACAATCGGCAACAAAGGGTAGACTCCGTGCTGCTACTGAGAGTGACCTATTGGAAAATCCCAATAACACTTTGCCCGACCCGGGATTTGAACCCAGGACCTTATGCTCAGCAGTCGCCTTTAGTGTCTATTATACCAACGAGACTGTGATTTGAAAATTATGCAATAACGCATGTCTTAAGATTGTTTTTTTTAAATGTCGTTCCACACTTGGAATTTCTCCTGTATTGTGGGTGCGTTTTACAAACATGAAATATCACAATCACAAACACCCAGACTCGGGACAAATATCTGCGGATCGCACAAATTTTTGTACCGTGCGGGAATCGAACCCGCAACCCTAGGCGCAGCAGTCCAATTGCTTAGCCACTGCGCCAATCGGGTCGTCAGTCGTCGGTGTTTGACGTAGATAGGTAATTATTTCGGTTGGTTGCGAAATGCTTTCATGAGAATTACTGAATTTTAGTACTAATGGCCAATAACTAGCAAATAATTGAGACTAGCCAACGTAGAAGATATAGTGCTTAAGTGTGTGCAAGCAGGTGCACTCTCTATTCCCTCACACTCATAGTCCGATGGGACGGTAAGACACGACCGAAGTGAGATAAGGCGCAGAACCAATGGCTTTACGTGCTTACTTAGGTACGAATGCTTCTCGTAACACAATTTGTAAAAACGGTCACCCATCCAAAAACTGACCTCAGCAAGTGTTGCTTAACCTTTCAAAACGACTGGTTTATTCACTTGCTATGTAACTACAGGCCTAAAACCCCAATAGCTTTCATTGTTATTGACGGGACGTGACGTAATCGATTCCTTTCGGCCGTCTATCAATCTTGCCTGTCGACATATGGAAATTTTTCCACTTCCTCAGAAGCATATTAATGTTATATTGCTTCGTATGAATACTTGTTACCTTGGAGAAATGGATTAGGAATTTAATTCCGTTTCATGGCCAGAAAAGTGATATAAAAGGCTATGAAGCTTGTGTGGGATAAATGATTGCAATAGACTCTCGTCCTACTACGCTGTACTTATAATGATCGGTCTTCTTCTTATCGTATGGTTAATGAACAACCTGGTGTCAGAATTTAAACCGCCTTTAGGCCTCTGACATGGCTTTACACGCCGTAATGAACGGTGAAATGTGGGTGAATTCTTTAGATACATTCTTGATAAATAAGAATACTATAGCCTAGTATTAAGGACACAATGTGACTTTTTAATGTTATAAATACTTAGTTTCATATTCCAAGACACCATTGACTGACGCTGACGAGAAATCGTGAGGAAACCTGGATTCAAATCTGAAATCACCCACAGTGAGCTAGCGTGGTGATCAATGCTCAATCCTTCTCTATACGAGAAGAGGTCTTTGCTTTGCAGTGGGACAGTTATAGGCTTTTATAATTATATTAAGGAAACAATGAGAAAATAAATGAGGCTCAGGTCAGATCGGAGTTGTAATAGCCGAGTGGTATGACCGTTGGGCTGCCTAGTCAAAGGTTTAAGTTCTAACCTTGGCACGCACCAATGTCTTTTATAATTCATGTGCGTATTATAAACTAGTTGTCAGTTGCTAAAAACGGCGAAGGAAACATTGCATTGTGAGGAAACCGGCACACCTGAGAGATTTTTCAACGGTGTGTAAACCCATGTCAGAGGCCTACAGGTGGTTTAAACTCTGACACCAGGCTGTTCGTTAACCATACGATAAGATGGTCAGACCATATTAAAATGGGTGACAAGCTTACTATATTCCATCGGGCTCATATAGACTCATATTAAAATTACATATTAAACGTCACTTCAAGCTCATTCTTTTCGTGATTATACACGAAGATATAAAATTGTATTGTGCTAACATTGGAGTTTACGGGCTACATAAAATGGACCTCCGATCGATTACCCTGAGAGGTTGACTGGATCATAAAATTCAAGGACGGCCTACATTTGTAAAGAATCATGATAAGCTTGTAAAATAATTATTTTAAGATACTGTATGTTCTTGAGGTTGCTAAGCTTGACCGCTGAGCACGAAGTGCTGGGTCGGGCAAAGTGTAAGTGGGCTTTTTCATTAGATAATTCTTAGTAGCAGCACGGAATCTGGATTTGTGCCCGGCTGATGGCAATATGCTCGCCCTCTATTACATTGAGACCTATAACTGGTGAAATGTGGGTGTATACGAAGATAGAATCTTTGCTGCTTAAAGCGTGTAAAAATGAAATGAGAGTGAATGGATCCTAATCAAGATTTCATTCTTCCTTTAAACGTAAGCAAACGACGACGCTTTGTAACCGGTGCAAATGGCAAGTTGTTCTTCATAAAACTAAATTACAACACGGGAATTATCGCGAACACAAGTTTTTAATTTTGACTTGACGTTTTGACCGAGTTGCACCGGCCAAGGTCACAAGCAGACTGAAAAAAAACTAGTTAAAAGTTGCCGTTTATTGTAGCGTTCTAAGAGGGAGGCCTTTGTTCAACAGTGGACGTCTTCCGGCTGATGGTGATGATGAAATCGACATGTAGAGTTTGATCTGTACCTGGTACAGTAAGGCCGATGATAGTTACAAAGCAAAGTAAAACTTTGATGACTCATAACTTCGTATACAACGCATAATCGATTCAATTTGTATTAAAAATAATTATGTTGTTTATGGCAAATAACAGGGCCATTGGCATGGCAACGTGGCAATACTGCCAGTCTTTTGAAAATAAGAAATTGCTTACAATTGGAATCATAATCCTTTTAATATCAAAGTCTAGCCACATTTCAAAGTAAAGTAATAGGGGTTGATTCAATATATGTATGTATGAAACTCTTTAAATATTTCATGCAATTTTTCAGAGCTCTCAGAGCTATTTCGGTAATATTCTTAACATATTCCGTTTGGAAATGGTAAGTAATAACATTCTTATGTAAATGTATGGCAAATCATACTAAGTATATTATCGCCCCTTTACAACTCGAAGGGGTAGGCAGAGGCACACCTCTGCTTACCCTACTTGTCCCGTGCGGGAATCGAACCCGTAACCCCTAGCACAGCAGTCCAATCTCTTAGCCACTGCGCCAATCATGTCGTCAAATTTGTGCGATCCGCAGATTTTTGTCCCGAGTCTGGGTGTTTGTGTATGAAATATTTCATGTTTGTGAAACGCACCCACGATACAAGAGAAATTCTTAGTGTGGGTTGAGGTATTTTTTTTTAAAAAGAGAACCCTGGGCATACATATCCTATGCGTCAACCACTAGGCTACTACTTGTCAATATATCCCAATAGTACGAAGGAAATAAATCCTACGCTAGTTTATTACAAAATCCCGAACGAACTTGACTCTGCCCCGAGAATTAGTGGGAACAAGGGGATGAATTTAGCGTAGGGGCGAATTAGGGGTTGAGTTAATGGGCATAACGTTAACCCCTGAATAATGTAGTTAGGACTTGAGATTGTACCTTATGGGCTTAGAATTAATTCTTTTGTGGAGAGCTTTTCTTTTGCGAATAATAAAGTAAGGTATTATAAATGATGAACGACCTTATTGGCGCAGTGGCTAAGCGATTAGACTGCTGCGCTAAGGGTTGCGGGTTCGATTCCCGCACGGGGCAAAAATTTGTGCGATCCACATTTGATTGTCCCGAGTCTGGGTGTTAGTGTATGTGAAATATCATTTTTGTGAAACACAGCTACGATACAGGAGAAATTCCTAGTGTGGAGCGACGTTTTTTTTTAAGAAAAATAAATGATTCTATTTATTGTGTACTTGAAATTAGGTAGTTGGGTAAGATTAAGGTTCTTGTGTGGTCATTAGATCTATACTAACCTTCAAACTATCGCGTTGCTTGATGATATTAATACTAAATTACAACACGGGAATTAAGGCAAACGCAAGTTTTTACGCGGTCACAAGCGGTCTGCTTGTGACCGCGGCCGAAGCAACTCGGTCGACACGTCGAGGCAGAATTCAAAAATTGTGTTCGCGTTGATTCCCGTGTTGTAATTTAATGTTAGTATTAGATCTATATTTATATAAAAACTACCTTAAAACTTTGGATTGTATGTTAAAACGTAATTGGGATCTATAACATATCTGGTGAAATGTGGGTGTACTATACATCTGCCTACCGCTTCAGGGTCTGCAGGCGTGATGTCATGTTATGTTTTCTAGTAAACGTTTATTTTAATTACCAAGAAATTATGAATTTCCAAGATAAAGAGAATTCTTATCGACAAGCAAAATTGTCAAGAAACAAAAGAAATTATCAGCACGCTACGGCTACGCCGCTACGCTACGTGGCTACGGTGCTACGCCGCCACGAATTTCGTAGTTATTCCTAACATTGTTAGAAATACTCCAATCAGGATCTTAATTATCTTCAAGCATTGTTTCAAAGGAGAGCGGGGTAGAATTACTAATGTTCCTTGGAAAAGCAAATGTCTGCATGAATATTGATATTTTTAATGGGTAGTGTTCGGTGAAATATGAAAACTATTCATATTATGTAGAATGTTGCGGTTTTAATTAAGATAGTAATTAGTAACTAACTGTAAAGGAATAGGATAGGATAGGGAGACTGCCTCGTTGGTCTAGTGGTCGCTAAGCGCGACTGCTGAGCAAGAGGTCCTGGGTTCAAATCCCGGGTCGGGCAAAAGTGTTACTGAGTTTTCCATTAGGTAATTCTCAGTAGCAGCACGGAGTCTAGATTTGTGCCCGGTTGATGGCTATAGGCTCGCCCCCTATTACATTGGGACTTACAACATAACTGGCGAAATGTGGGTGTACTATATGTTCACCTCTGCCTACCCCTTCGGGGAATACAGGCGTGATGTTATGTTATGTGTAAAGGAATATGAATATGAAATTCCTATAAGTCGTATTTGAATGTATGTATACATCCATACTTCTATATTAACCATACTAATATTATAAATGTGAAAGTAACTCTGTCTGTCTGTTACACCTTCACGACTAAACCGCTGGACAGATTTTGATGAAATTTGGCATGTAGAAAGTTTAAGACCCGAGAAAAGACATATGCAACTTCTTTTTAAAACTCAACCCTCTAAGGGCTTTAAATAGGGGTTAACGCGGGCAAAACCTAGCAGTATATATGTACATACATATAACTACAGTTGATATTGGCTGACGTGACTAAAATTGATGACATGAGCCAATAGCCACATGGAATAGGTCATGCCGTGTTGTAGAGATTGGTCGGTCAACAAGGATGGTAGCGAGGTTGACCGTCCAGGGTGACGGACGTACTTAAGCATCGTCACTCGTAGAGGCTCTCTACTCGCACCCCAATTCGGACACGAGATTATTTGACGATGAATTATTTAAAGAGTCCCCAAGTTTATGATATAAGGGGAGCCATATAACTGATTGGATGCTGCCGTTACAGTTGATTTTATTATCACGACAGTATTTGAGCAGTGGGTCGTCAGATTGCTTGCTTTATTACTTTTTTCCGCAGTGATAAAAAAGGTTTGTAAATGTGTCATAACTATAATTTATTTTTATAAGTATGAGTTGCTGCATGAATTGAGGACCCGACCTGTGCAGTAGCTAAGCGATTGGACTGCTGCGGTAAGGGTTGCGGGTTATATTCCCGCACTGGATAAAAATTTGTGCGATCCGCAGATATTTGTCCCGAGTCTTGGGTTTGTGTATGTGATATTACAAGATTGTAAAACGCACCCACGATACAGAATCAATTCCTAGTGTGGGGCGATGTTAAGGTAAGAGAAATTAATTAATTTACGATACTAAGAGAAAAATAAATTGGAGAGTTTCAGATTAATTTATTTTGAATGAACCCTGTTGAATGACTATATAAACTCACCACCCATTCGAACATGGGAATCCCTTTTACTAAACAATGCTTAAATAAGTTTTAAGGTAATCACTTCTCAAGTCTATCGATATCTCTATTCTTTAACATGCAAACGACAGTGACAGGTATAACTTAATCAATTGTTTAACGCTGTAATTTTATTATGTAAAGAGGATAATGATTCTAAATTGAAAAAGGAAATTTGGAAAATGATGGACACGAGCGGGATTTGAACCCGCGACCTTCGCCGAACCGTGGCGCTGCTCTGACCAACTGAGCCACCGTGTTGCTGCTCGCATCCATCGAATTTCAAGTTCCTTTTTATATATGGATATATCAAAATATATATAAATATATATCAAAATGAGGAATATAGACTCTTGTTAATAGTTATAATAAATAGTTGTTGGATTTGGTTTTTCTTAGGAAGCTGGTAACAGGCTCTTTAAATTGTCCAGCTTTGCTCAGTAAAGTGTCCTTCCATGTGCCACGAAATCTGCCAAGAAATTCTAATAAAAAGCTCTTTTGTTTGCCAAAAAGTTACACCAATCTAAGGCAGCACTGTTCACTGTCTAGAATGTATGCTGCTTACAAGAAGCATGAACATTGTATAGATATATTTTACACATCCATAACCGCTTTAAAGAAAATCACGCTGGAAATTTAATTTAATGGTTTCATCAACACATTCTTAAGTTAGTTAACATATAATTATATTATCTTAAGGCCGTATTATTAATATTAGTTGGTTTTCTTTTATATAGTTATTCCTGTGCATAATGTAGTGCATGCAGTGCTTTTCTTTAAGTGATGGGGCACTTAGTCCTAAGTTCAAATGTAAGTATAGTTTAAGTTATAGTGCACTCATTGTTGAAGAGCCATATAAATAAATAAATAAAATAAATAGAGAACTCCTGTCTACCCCTTCGGGAAAAGCAGGCGTGATTTTATGTTATTTGGGGCGGGTTGCTTCAAACAGTCTGTTAACGTTACATACATACGTAAAAAAATAACAATTACTAAGTTGTTTAACATAAGTAAAATATGAAGAGTTGTTTCATGGTATAAATAATCCGGTTATCGACGTAATATCGGGAAGGGGAAGACCTCGGCGAACATACTTGGACCAGATCGGAGATGTTCTACAAAAGGGTCAAGTGAGGAGTACCCTTAACCGACGAGCGTGTATGAGGAATGTGATGCGAGTGAATGAGGCGAAAGAAGTATGTCAGGATCGTAGCAAATGGAAATCCGTGGTCTGCCTACCCCTCGTGGAAATAATAATAATAATAATAATCTTTATTGTTCAGAAAATACATAGTTTCAATCAGATAAATCACTGGTCTCCACACTAGGATTCCCTGTGTTGTGGAGGCCAGTCTCTTTCATCGAGGTTCAAAAGGCGTGCAAAAATAGGCGTGACTTTATGTATGTATCGACGTTATTAGGGCTGCAAGTAGAAAACAAAACATTTTCGTTATTAAGGCTGCTAGAGGAAATCAAAATTGGTAACGCTATTTTTAACATTTACGTGTGCGTCAAGTGAAGGTGATGCATCCCTGCCTTAGTTGTACAAAAACACTTTTTATTTTTACTGTTATTAGTCGATATCGGGGAATCGGAGATAACTTGATTACTGCAGTAAATATCAGGCTGGTAACTCAATTACGAGTAACTCGTAAATATGGATCAAGGATGAAAACAGCTGCTGCTTTGGATAACATTTTTTTCATATATTTTATTTAAGGAGTTTATTTGTAAATGTAAATTTATATTTTAACAAAATCACCAATTCATTTTACTATAGTAAACACATACGAAGTGATATTTTAACTTTGAAGCATATGTTAACAAAAACGTTTAAAAAAAAGTGATGACAAATAAATTATTTCTTTCATAAATAAGTACATATTTTTCATGTCATTAGCGAATGAAGTTTTTTAATTATCACACTAAAATTCTATAGGCGAAAGTTTGTGAGTGTGTATTTGTATGTTTGTGACCTCTTCACGCTCAAACGGCTGGACCAATTTTCCTAAAATTTGGTATGAAGGTAGCTGACACCCTGGATTAACGCATAATGCAAAATATTCAGGAATGCCTGACTAGTTTCGGACTCAAACGGAGCCCTATTCATAAGCAAGTGACGCGACGGAGTCGAGTTCGACCCGTGACTCCGCCGCGTTACCACAGTGATTATAGAAAGTTTTTTATATTCTTCATACGAACTGAGTCATACTTACAACGTTCTCGTATGCAAATGTTAGCGTTGGTATATTTATTATTCGCTTTGTGTCCCCGATGCCGTGTCGGTTGAAAGTACATTGACATATGTCATGTGGTGTAACACGCCCCGACTTATTACTTAGCAAGCATGCAAGTTTAAGTCTAGCGTTTCTGTAAAAAAGGTTTTTATGTTTGTTGAAGTTTTATTTTATATCAACCATGAGTTGTAAAGGTTTAACTTGTGGAGTTCTAGCTTCATAGGTACAGCGCAGATTAGTCAATCAGCGAAGTTAAGCAGAAGTTGTTACGTACAGTCTTTGGATAGGTGACCGTTTCTCACACATCGACTAGTTTCCGTCCTCCATTTCGTCCGCGAAGGAAATTTTAACGCGACTTTTTGATGAAAAAAAGTTATTATGTTAACCAGCTTATATTGTTGTGCTAAATGTCATCCATATCCGTTCAGCCGTTTTTGTGTGATTGAGTTAGAATCTCACAAATATTCACGTATATGCCATTTCAAATACAGATGCCTGAAAAATGTATATACAAAAAACTAAATAGAGCAACATTCCGGCCGCTTTGGATATCATCTTATCATAATATTTGAGCACACATAATCTCAGAACTCAATGTCGGGTCACTGGTCCTATGTACACAAAGGTTCATAATTTTGGACAAAAAATAAATTATGTCGCTTAAGATTTGAGCCTAAATCAACATTCATAATGGATGAAATATTTTGAGTTGTCAAATTTAAGGAGACGTATTTTTACAAGAAAGCAGAAATGATTTAATAGCAACTTGCAGCTGAGTTAGCTTTACAAATGGTAATACTTGAATTTGAAATTAAAAGTGAAGTCGTATGAAATATGAGGGCTAGCCTATTGCCATTAATCGAAAAATTAATTAAAAATCTTTCAGACTCCGTGCTGCTACTGAGAATCACCTAATGGAAAAACCGAATAACATTTTGCCTAACCCGGGAAGCCAGGACCTCAGACTTGGAAATCATGCTTTGCAACCTCTAGACTAATGAGGCAGTGATAAACTATATATTTTCTTTTCATCATCATCAGCCGGAAGATGTCCACCGTTGGAGAAAGTCCTCTCCCTTAGTGGGTGGGGTGCAATAATCCCCACGCTTAGCAAGCGGCGTAGGGATCGTAGTATTGGTGGTGTGGTTACAAAAGACACTGCTGCCCATCTTCTGGATTCTCCAATAGTCGTGCTACGACACTCACGGGGCGAAATGGATAGGTGCTGTTCTGGCCCGGTACTCTACGAAAATATTTTCTTTTATAAAACTAGATGTAAATGTCTTTTAACAAAACCAGTTAAATTATTCGTGTCTGTTCATGTCACATTTTATTTAGTTTTACAGCCCAAGCATGACGCATTGAAATGAGTATAATGTCATTGCCACTTGACGACCTGATTGGCGCAGTGGCTAAGCGAATAGAGTGCTGCGCTGAGGGTTGCGGGTTCGATTCCCGCACGAAGCAAAAATTTGTGTCCCCACATTTGATTGTCCCGAGTCTGGGTGTTTGTGTATGTGATATTTCATGTTGAAACGCACCTACGGTACAGGAGAAATTCCTAGTGTGGGGCGACGATATTACTTAAAAAATAAAATTTTATTAGAATCTTTATGTCATCCCCATAAATATCATTCGATTCGATTTATTTTTTCAAGCGTTTTGCCACTTGTCCCTGATTGGTGTTTGTTCACCTACATGCGTCATGCTACATAAAATACTGTCCGGTCCGTGTTATTGATCCAAATTTTAATTTGATTCATGTGCGATATAACCCGTTAAACGAAATATTGATATTATGCGCGCAGGGATAACCCATGTTAATTGGGTCACATGCTTTCTAAACAAACCCTTTGAATTATTTTTTTTGTTTTTATAAACGTGTGTCGTTGTGGTTTTTTAAGTTTATAGGCTGGACTATATGCACTAGGTAGCGGGTTCGAACTTGGTAAGAATCAATAAGGTATTAAGTTCATAATGTACTTTTTTAGTTATAAGGACGCCACAGAATAATAAATTATATAAATGGTTTTTTTTTGTTTTTTTTAAAACGTCGCCCCACACTAGGAATTTCTCCTGTGCCGTGGGTGCGTTTCACAAACATGAAATATCACATACACAAACACCCAGACTCAGGACAATCAAATGAGGATCGCACAAATTTTTGCCCCGTGTGTGAATCGAACCCGCAACCCTTAGCGCAGCAGGCTAATCGCTTAGCTACTTCGCCAATCAGGAGGTCGTTATAGGCTTGCTTCATATAATTATAAAGAATTTGTTAATAAATTAACTGTTAATGTAATTATTACTTTATAAGTATCTGCTATAAATATTTTCCTGCCTGCATTTCCCCAAGGCGTTGGCTCTGTTGCGTGAGTACATTGTACAAACCCACACTGCGCCAGAGAGTAAAAATAGGAGCGAGACTATTTTCACATTTCGGATATTTTTTTTGTATATTTTCTTAATAAAGGAAAAAAAGTGCATAACATAATTATTATTTATTTCAGATTGTAATTAATTATTTTACGGCACTAACCGCCGAACCCAGAGACATTTAATGATTACTTAAACTATCCTTAAGTAAAGGTTTTCTTTGTGAAATCTTAACTTAGTGTCAGTTTAAGTAATCATTAACGTTTCTCAGTGCGGCCGTAAGCTCCTAATTGTAAAAAGAAACTTCACAACGTAAAACAAAAGAAATACTAAATTGATATTTGACTGGGTTTGAACTTACAACCCCATGCATACACACCCAGACCTTCAACCACTCAGCTATAACCACAATCACAAACAAAGGTCTTTGTTCTCATTATATTTTGTGTTGGTAATGGAATATGGGTCACATCGTAGATATATTGTTCTCTGCAAACTGAACGGTAAATTCTGTTAATTTAATACGACGTTACGTCAAGGCCTAATCAATTCATATTTGCATGTGTATAATTACGCCTGTTTATAATAAACGGGTAGGCAGAGGTGTGTGCCGTGCCGTGTACCGTGTGGTATTCGGCCTAGAATTGACCACCCCCTTTCCTCCCGTGGGTGTCGTAAGAGGCGACTAAGGGAAAATCCAGAAGATGGGTAGCAGCGTCTTCTTTAACTTGATTACCAACACTGCGACCTCCAAGCCGCTCGCCAAGCGTGGGGATTATGGCAACCCCCCCCCCCTTCTAAAAGGGGGAGGCCTTTGTTCAACAGTGGACGTCTATCGGCTGATGATGATGATGATGAGGCAGAAGTGTGTACCTACTTGCATATGTATATTGACGACCTGATTGGCACAGTGGCTAAGCGATTGGACTGCAGCGTCAAGGGTTACGGGTATGATTTCTGATACAGATTCCAGATGTTTGTCCTGAGTCTGGGTGTTTGTGTATGTGGTATTTCATGTTTGTAAAATACACCCACGATACAGGAGAGTCTTAAAACCTAAACCAACGAAATGATCAACTCACACATCAGAAGACAGTACAGAGAATACACACACCCAGAGAGAAGACAAAGTAACGTTCTGTTCTCTTTTTTTTGGATTGTTACACCCCTCTGTACCATTCATTATTCTTTAAGCAGGTATAAAAGTAACAAAACCTTACAATTTGAGTAAACTCCATTTTGTAAAGTATCGCTGTGAAACGCTACACTGTCTAATAGGAAGCCATTCAAACTTTTCTCTGTAGTATTGAAAAAAGTTAATAAAATCCAAAAATATTTTTTTAAACTCAAGCTTTTGAATTGCATCTTAGCTCAAAGTCCTAGTGAAGACGAATTAAACAAGTCCAAACACGATGGGATAGTTGTCGTTCATTATGGCGTTCTAAGGGGGAGGCCTTTGTCCAGCAGTGGACGTCTTCCGGCTGATGATGATGATGATGAAACACGATAGGATTGCGTCATTTCGTAACAGAGTTTTCTGATCACCTTCTGACTCCATCATCAGACCAGCTCAAAAATAACATAATATTATATTGTCACCAAACTTATATAAGCATGCAAAATTTCATTTTAATCGGGTCTGAAAAAGTGGTTTTAATTTAGATTGCAAGATTGGACCTTAACAAACTAACTAGCAGCAGTGGACGTCTTCCAGCTGATGATGATGATGAAACTAACAGTCATACATTCTTATCTACATATAAATATTTCAAGTTAAATGAAAGCTTATTTAAAATGGAAAAACTACGTAAAGGTTTGGTAATTTTATAATATACTCTTTTTAGACACTTACCATGGTATTGGTAGAGGTGAAACAAGCCACATCACGTGATTTATGTTATCTATACTTCTATATTAATATTATAAAGCTGAAGAGTTTGTCTGGTTGTACGCGCTAATCTCAGGAACTACTGCTTCGAATTGAAAAATATTTTTTGTTGGATAGTCCATTAATCGAGGAAGGTTATATGCTATAAAACATTCGTAATCGACCCGGACGTAGACAATAGTACTGCGGTATTTTTATACATTTACATACATAACATAATGCCTTTACCCCCTGAAGGGGTAGGCAGAGGTGACTGTAAAGTATACCTACCTTTCGCCACTTATTTTATAGGTCCCAATGTAATAGGGGGCGAGCCTATTGCCATGAACCAGGCATAAATCCAGACGCCGTTCTGCTACTGAGAATAACCTAATGAAAAAACTCAACACTTTGCACGAACCGGGATTCGACACAAGGACATCACGCTCACAATAATTTATTATTCTAATAGGAATATTCGCTAATCTTAAGACCCATTCATCTGCCAACGCGCTCACAAAACAACAGGTATTCCGTATTCTATTAATAACTGGAACGTTAATACTAGCAAAATAAATGAGATTAATTTTAATAAGATATAAATGGAACAATGTTCTCCTAATATCATAAGCCAGGGTTTAATTAAATAGCATTAATTTATTATTTATCTGCGGGTAGACTGGATAATCTGCGGCTTAAGATAAACGCTTACAGAAAGCTAATCCGTGGGAACATGTAAGGCGTTCTGAGTTTATTCAAGATCTTATTGACATAAGTAAAGCGGGAAAAATAGTTTTGTTTCTTAGAAAAGAAAGGAGTAAAGAAAATTTATTTGTCTTACTGCCTAGTTGGTCTGGTGGTCGCTGAGTGCGGCTGCTGAGCATGAGGTCCTAAGTTTGAATCCTGGGTCGGGCAAAGTGTTACTGGGTTTTTCCATTAGGTAAATCTTAATAGCAGTAGGTCTGGCGTACTCAGCATGATGCTGGAATCTGCAGCGTTGGTTTTCAGTTGGGGCCTGAAGAGAAGGACTTCTCAGAAAGCGATAGGTTTTCACGTGGGCCGCACCGCCTCTTTTTTACTAAACAGCCTAGATAGTGCCCCACTGCTAGGCAAAGGTATCTCTTCTTCTTCTTCCGAACTTTCGAATCCCGTTCTCGGATTGCACTGGCCAATTCTGAAACGCGTCCAAATCATTTTTTTATCCTATTTGATATAAGTTAATGTCCTCCTAACGGAACTTCGGTCACGGTGGGCAGACTCTACTGAAACTAGCTTAAGCAGCAGATATTATAGCACACAAGTATGCGCGCAAACACAGGTGCATACTGTATTTTCTCACTCATAGTCCGATGGGACGGTAAGACACGACCGGAGAGAGATCAGGAGCAACACCAACGGCTTAACTTGGCTTCCGAAGCACGGAGGAGTCTCAACAGTTTAATCGAGCACCTATCTCAAGACTGACCGCGGCGATCACTGTTTAACCTTGCAGATTGATCAGCGAACGAGGTACTTCAGAACAAGACCCTCAATGGTATACCTCCCATTTTATGGATAACTTTTAATTGTAACCGATCAAAGTGAGTGTTCCCGGTTAAGGCATTATGGTGCCCTATTTAAAAACAAGTGGCCCTAAGATCCATCTTAACGTTAATTTCGAGTGGTTTAGAAAGCTTTTACGAAATTGCGCTTTCTTCAGCATTTATTACTTTAAAAGTAAGGTTATTGATGTTCGATCTTTTGATATTGAAATTTTCCACCGCTTTTATCTTAAGCATTAGCTGTTGTTGAGGTTTTACTCGTTTTCTGTGTGAATTAATTCATGTTTTTAATGTTGTCTGGTTGTCGCGAAGCGGAACTAAAAAGTGTGAGGTCCTAGGTTAAATTTCTGGGTCGAGTAAAGTGCTATTTGGTTTATCGTTAGTAGTTGCACAGAGTCTAAAGTGCCCGGTTAATGGCAATAGACTCGTCTCGAGAAAAAACCTGGATTTAATTATCTGGAATGACCAACCCGCAGAGAGATAGCGTGGTGATCAATGCTTAATATTTCTCTATACGAGAAAGGGATTTTGCCTTCTTCTTATTGTATAGTAGATGAAGAACCTAGTGTCAGAGTTTAAGCCGCCTGTAGGCCTCTAACATGGCTTTACACACCGTTGAAAAATCACAGGACTGCCGATTTCCTTACGATGTTTTCCTTCACCGTTTTTAGTTACTGATAACTTATTGATAGTCGCACATGAATTCGAAAAGACATCGGTGCGTGCTGGGGTTTGAACTTGCGACCTTTGACTTGGCAGTCCAGTGGTTATACCACTCGGCTATCACTGCGAGTTCTGTAAACGACAGTGGCGGAGGTCCATTATTATTCTATAACCCGCACCTTTGAGTCTACAGCATCTGTTTATTATGCGAGCTGCGACCCTTTCAAGAGCTGGAGACCTTAAAATTTCCCCTTTGTCTTAAATAGCTGACGGTTTTTGTGAAACACGGCTTTGTCAGCAAGATTACGTTTATTGTTTGAATTACATTGTTTTTGTTTGATTAAACAAAGACAATTGAAAGGCAAGATTGGGCTTGTTTATTATCTTGGCTTGTTGAACGTCTGGTGGGGTAGGTTTGAGGGAATTTTGAAGCCAATGTTTGGGGATTTGTTGCCTGATTATATGCTAAAAACTGAAGAGTCTGTGGCTAAAAAAGGATCAACCATCCAAGGACTGGCCGCGACAAGCGTTGCTTAACCTCGCAGAGAGTTTTGAGCCTCTCTGTTGATAACACTTGAAATTATCACTGTTTATCAAGCACATTTGTACACCCAGAGCAATTTACCGACAAATAAAGTATTTTTTTAAAGTAATATAAATATATTTAAAAAATTATTAATTAAGACCAAAAATTCAAAAGTGAAAAATAATATTTTATCACTTGACTTTACATAAGCGAAGTGGAAGTCGAAGAAAAATTAACCTCCATTGTTGAAGTCGATAAAGATAGAAGCGATAATTTTGTTACTTAACCGCCGCACTCAGAGACATTAATGATTACTTAAACTGACACTAAGGAAAGATTTCACGAACAAAACCTTTACTTAGTAATAGTTTAAATATCATTAAATGTCTCTGAGTGCGGGGGTATATAATACTTTCACTAAGTATTAGAACACTGTAGATTGTGTACACGTCATTAGCGATAAGATACGTAAACGTTTGCTCGTCTACTAATGTATTTTTGTACTTCATTCGTTGTTAACAAACAATAATATTTACCCAAATACGAGCTAGAACTAATCTCTACATTCATAAAAAATGTCATTGAAAAAGTCACATAAATTTTTTTTGGGGTTTAAACCCGTAAACTTGTGCACACAGATCTGGCATGTCAACCACTAGGCCAACACGACATATATTATATTATCTGCCTGCTGCACCCTGCGGTGTTACCCGCTACATTTTTTTGAGATAAAAAGTAGCCTATGTGTTAATCCAGGGTGTCAACTACCTCTATACTAAATTTTATCAAAATTGGTCCAGCCGTTTAAGCGTAAAAAAGTAACAAACTCACAAACACTCACAACTTTTGCCTTTATAATATTAGTGTGATTGGGTCATCATCATCAGCCGGAAGACATATCACATTCACAAACACCCAGACTCGGGACAAACATTTGCGGATCGCACAAATTATTGTCCCGTGCGGGAATCGAACCCGCAACCCTTTGCGCAGCAGTCCAATCGCTTAGCCACTGCGCCAATCAGGTCGTCAAATATAATTAGTTATTAAGTATCTAAGACCTAATTCTGAGTATCATAGCGTCCTAAATGTTACCTAATTATGTCGCCATTTTGTATTAATCTTAAAAGTGTCGTACCGACGTAAATATTCCAAGATGGCGGATGCGCGTGACCCCATATAAAATTCTGTTTTATGTACCTTTGTCCTTTCTCCACGTTACTTTGCCGTATTGGTGTTCTATGAACGTATATATTGTTCTATATGTATATAATGTAACGCTTATTTCCCGAAAGTGAGGTGTACTTTTAAACTTTCACCTTTTGCCAAATGGTATTAGACCCGAGTCTGACAGCGAGATGGGTAGATGATAATGGTAGCCATCGTAGGTGGAGCGTGGATGAAGCAGGCAGAGGTGTGGAGAACTGGCGTAAATAGAGAGAGGCCTATAGCTATACCCAGCAGTGGGGAAAGTTGGGCTACAAATGATAATAATGGGTAGGAGTCGAACCTATTACTTGATTCTCGTTTCGTCAGGGTGCAAATGAACGCTCAACGTTCACGAGTGTTGACAGCAAAATACGTCCGGACGGCGGTCAACTTCGCTACCATCTTTGTTGACTGAATAATCTCTGCACCCCGGCATGACCTCCTCTCATATGAAAAATAACCTCACATTGATATGACAAGGAAGACGGGGCTAAAGGAAATACCATTAGTACCTAATTCGTCCATTTACGATCTTTTTAGATAGAAAAACAGTACAGTTATATATCACATCACACTAATATTACAAAGGCAAAGGTTTTTCAGTGTGTGTTAAGCTTTTGTATGTTTGTTACATCGTCACGCTCAAACGGCTGCACCGATTTTGCTAAAATTGGGTATGGAGGTAGCTGGCACCCTAGATTAACACACAGTTTACTTTTTGTCCCGAAAAAATGTAGTGGCTAACAACACGGGGCGCAGCTAGGAACAAAATAAATTCCTTAAACCGATAAATGAAAAATGTGTCAATGCAAATAAAAAAATCATACGAAACTCTTTCATAAACTGAGTCAAGTAACAAAAAAAAAACAAGAGAACTCAGAATGTAAGCATTGAACGGACTCGAACGACACAACGGTGACACCATTTATCAAATAATTAATGTACCCTAGCTGAACAAAATGGCTCCCGACACGCGACCAGTCTTGATAATATAACAATTGACGGTAGATTGACCTTTGCAGTAGGACAGGCGAAAAATTGGCTGAATTCAAATGGCTTACCGCGTTGGTCTAGTGGTCGCAAAGCATGACTGCTGAGTGCGAGGTTCTGAGTTCGATTCCAAGATCAAGCAAAATGTTAGGGCGTTTTTCATTAGGTTCTAGCTCGGAGTCTGGATTTTTGCTCAGTCATTGGCACCATAATCCGTGTTTGCTAGTGATGTCTGTAAACTAACCTTACCCAGAGTAGGTAATAATTTTAATCTCTCCAGTCCATACTAAGGTTGTCTGGAAAATATTGCTTCTAGCAAGAGGACCACCCATTGAACTGTGTTTTTTTTAAATTTAAGTTATATTGTATAATATCTGTTTAATGGTGTGAAATAAAGCATATTGTATTGTATAGGCCAATGTATATATATATATTCAGAGTATAGGGACAAAAGCCCTAATTTACGTACTGGTGTACGTAATAAATTGTTGAGTGTTTCCATTTTAAAGAATTTTCAAATACCCACAAAAACCGATAAGAAAGATGTTTATAAATTAAAGCCACACGTGCTGAATAATTACTGTAGGTACATAGTTAAAAATTTAAAAAGAAAATAATAACTCTTTAAAAAATCCCAGTTGGTAAAATATATGACGCAAGACTTGTTTTGAACTAATTACACATTTTTGCTTCGGGTTCCAGAGCCCAAATGGCGCCCACCGCGGGACCTGAGATTATTATTTTTTTCGTGTAATGTTCTTATTTCTGGCTTATTTATAGCGCTCGTATGTTTTAGTAATGAGTTGTGTGTTTTATGAACCAAGCATTGTTTAAGGTTATAAATGGAGAGTAGAGAGCAGCTTAGTACTTAGGTTTCGACGCTATTAGGTGGTGGTAGTCAGGGTGCTAGTGCATGCTATAAATTGTATTAGATACAAAAAATAAATCAGAAAAAAAACAACCTAGTAAAAAAAAAATAGTCTCTAGTTTTTTCTTTTTATTTTGTGCTTTATAAAGTCGTTATTTAATATAAGACCCAGAAGAAATAATATAAAGAAGATAATTTATTGAGTGAACGTCAAAAATGAAATTCTAAACATATTAAACGATCTTCTAAAATAACATACTTGAACATCGGCAGTCAAAGAATGTCAATAAAAATTATTGGCGCACAACGTGGGGCTCGATAATAGATTCAATTATTTCTATGAAACGACGTAAATCTCATTACAGATGATGTAAAAAGGTAATTGATTTTATAAGCTATCAGATAAATTCTTCTATATATAAGTTTTAACGAAAAAGATCATAATTATTTTCTGTAAGCAGAAATAAGCATGAATGACATTTTAATGTTCACTGAGTGGGAATTATTGATCCCTTGACCTTTTGGAGGTTAATTAATACTCGTCATTTGCGTTACTTAGGTCACAGTATCTATTATATTATTGTAAAATCTGTAAAGTAATATTATAGGAAATAATATTCGATATTTTAGCACAGTACTTCCAATGTTTTGACCCATAAATTTGCAACATTTTCTGCACACTTGTGACACTGAAGATAAATTTAGGTTTGAGGTCAAATTCAGATTCTCGTCTGCTCTCAGCGGTCCGGCAGGTAGGGGCCCTACCGCGTGAAATTTTTATTTAGGGACCATTCGACCCGAAAGTTTAGCGTGACCCTCAGAGTTTTATAAAAACAAGAGCCTTCCTTGGATGGTCGTAAAAAGTAATATTTTCGCTGATGCTGTAAACTTTGCATATTGTAGGCTATTCCCTATAGAGTTTGTATACAATATCTTGCTTTTTCGTGATGCATCGTGTGTAAGAAGGATTATGAAAATTGTAATGGAATTTGCTTGCAATTTGTGAAACGGTAAGCTAGGATTGAAATTCGAAAGCTTGAATCTAAATTGGTAAAGGAAATCTGAAAAATAATGTACACGAGCGGGACTCCAACCCGTGTTCTTTGCCGATCCGCGGCGCAGCTCTACCAACTGAGCTATCGTTTCCATGTGTTTTTTTTAATTTGTTGTGAGCGTCTGATATAATTCAGCCTACTCGTTATGATAATAATACCAGCCTGTAAATGTCCAACTGCTGAAAATGCCTCTTATCATACTGAAGGAACGAGCAGTCATCACCACGCTGGCTCACTGCCTATTGGCGATTTAGGAATATTCAATTCTGATTTTATTACGGTTTTTCTTCACTGTGAGTTACTCGCGTCTTTGAGTATCTAAGTAAGTATATAATATAATATGTATATTATATACACATTTGAAAACACAGTCATTTATGTTAGGAGACAGAGAAATATCTCGCTGTAATATGTCGTACATTTCCAAAATTCCGTTTCCGCTCCTCAAATATAAGTCTGACACATGCCCAGGAGACATACACGACTGTTAATGTCATGCATACGTAAGGCTGCGTACACACCGTGGTGTATAGATAATAGGGATGATGACTACGATTTTTTTTTATTGTTTTAAAAAAAAAATACGTTGCCCCACATTAGGATTTTTTCCTGTATTGTGGATGCATGTCCCAGACTCGGGACAAACATCTGCGGATCACACTTTTTTTTGTCCCGTGAGGAAATCAAACCCGCAACAATAACTTGTGTATACCAATAGCGCAGCAGTCCAATCTTTTAACCACTGCGCCAATAAGGTCGTCTATACATATATTTTTAAATATGGTGTAGAATTAATATGAAGACTGAAAAAACAAAAAATTACAGAGTTATAAATAAGCATTTTAAAATTGTATGACATAGATTAATCGGCTTAGAAAAAATGGTGCAAACCGCAGATGTTTGTCCCGAATCAGGGTGTTTGTGTATGTGATATTTCATGTTTGTGAAACGCACCCACGATACAGGGGAAATTCCTAGAGTGAAGCGACGTTTTTTTTAAATTAATGACAAATTACATTGCCGTGTGGTATCCGGCCTAGAATTGACAACCCCGTTTACTCCCATGGGTGTCGTAAGAGGCGACTAAGGGAAAAAACCAGAAGATGGGCAGCAGAGTCTTCTGTATCTTGACCACCAACACTGCGATCCCCAAGCCGCTTGGCAAGCGTGGAGATTATAGTAACTCACCCCCCCTATTTAAGGGGGAGGCCTTTGTCCAACAGTGGACGTCTTTCGGCTAATGATGATGACAAATTTCATTTATTAAGTTTTATTAATTTGCTATATTATTTAAGTAAGGAGACAGGTTTTCATGTAGGCGTAACGTCATTACGTCAATATATATATATATATAGTCCTCCTTGTCGATTTCGACAACGGCGACCCCTGAAATTACGTCAATACGTTCAGTGTGAACACGGCCTTAGGTCGTGTTGGGTTAAATATTCATATTTCTGCTCCTCTCTCTAGCGTGAACAAAGTACGGACTTTAACTCATTATAATAATGTGCAAACTTTCTGTTTTGTCAAAATGTATGTCCGTAACATGATGTCATTTAATTTTGCAATTATTTTACATATGTGGGATCAGTCTTGTCTTCTTCTTCCTAAAAAGAAATGAATTTTGCAAATCATACTAATAATAAAAAGGCGGACGTTTGGGAGTGTGTTTGTATGTTTGTTACTTCTTCCCGCTCAAGTGGCAGGACCAATTTTGATGAAATTTGGTATGGAGGTAGTTGACACCCTAAATCAACACTTAGGCTTTTTACCCCGAAAAAATGTAGCGGGTAACACCGATGAGCGCAGTTATCGGTTCATAAATAACGGAGTTATGAGCTAACCAACAGAAAAAAAAACATACAGCCGTATTGAAAACTTCCTCCTTTTTTAAAGTTGGATAAAAAGAGCTGTCCTCTTGTCTGTGTTGTAATTCGGATGCCTAGTTTGGTGGCAAAATAAATTTATTTGTATTTTTTGCTTTCTTTAAATGCAATTTCTTAGGATTATATTACGCCTATTTTATTATATGTTACCAGTTTTATAAGTTATTATTTTGTAGTGAGTTCAAAACGACATAATTAAGTAATCTCTTAGTTACTCAAAGACATCTGATTTGATGTGTTACTCGGGTTTCCATTAGGTGAATCTTAGTAGCACGGGGTCTGGATTTGTGCCCGATTGATGACAATAGGCTCGGCCCATATTACATTAGGACCTATAACATAAATGGTAAAACGCGAGTGTACTGTATGTGCAAGAAACCTACCCTTTCGGGGGATACATACTAAGCAATACAGGGTATCCCGTGGGATGCCGGGCCAGAATACCACCTCCCCATTTCGTCCCGTGGGTGTCGTAGGAGGCGGGTAAGGGAAAATCCAAAAGATGGGTCGCATCAGCTGAAACTTCACCACCAATACTGCGATCCCCAAGCCGCTTGCCAAGCGTGGGGATTATGGCAACCTTCTCTTAGGTCCTCCCCCTTTGTTCAACAGTGGACGTCTTTCGGCTATTGATCGATGGTTCGATTGCGCACACTGATAGCCGAGGGGTATGACCGTTGGACTGCCAAGTCAAAGGTTGCAAGTTCAAAACCCGGCACACACCAATGTCTTTTAGAATTCATGTGCGTATAAATTAGTTATCAGTTGGTAATACGGTGAAGGAAAACATCGTGAGGAAACCGGCACTCCTGAGAGATTTTTTAACGATGTGTAAAGCCATGTCAGATGCCTACAGGTGGTTTAAACTCTGACACCAGGTTGTTCATCAACCGTACAATAAGAAGATGAAGGCTGATAATAAACATAGCATAAGCAACTAAACTACTAAAAAGTATCTACTACAGACATTAATCATGCAATGTGCAATGTATTTGACACATTTAATCCCTTGATTACAGTACAGTTCTGTGTCAATCATTCTGTCGAATCCCTGTATCTATTTTGGGACATGACAGTGTGTCTATCAGCGAGATTATCGGGGTAGATACCTCGGATGCCTACGGTTAGCTCACCGCTCTGTCTATACTATTTACCGCGAATAGTATCCATATTAATGGACATTTGGACATCGCATGTTAACATTTTATAATTAAAATACAAACCGACATGATATTTCAGAACCCTACAATCCTACAGAACATGGGGCCTAAAAGTTAGCATGATTTTAAAGTGATTACTAAATGCTGAAGTAGCTCGATCTGTTTTTCTTGTCTGGGTCATAAACACTACTAAACTACTGTAACCAAAGTGTATAAAATTGTCATTCTTAATCGATGGTGCCTAGCCCTATTCACAACTACTATAATTGTAGGTATCCAACTAACACCCTAGCATTCGTTCATGCTTCGAATACAGTTCGCCTCGAAGGACCAAATCCCTTTTGGGTTCGTAAAGGCCCAAAAGTTTCCAAACGATTAAACTGGATAGAGTCGATTAAATCCATTTACTTCGGGTACATTCGTTTTAGGTTTTTATTTAGTATTCCTAATATGTCTGTGAGTCTGATAAATGGCAATAAATACGCCCACCTCTCATTTTAAGCCGCAAAATATGGGATAGAACACTTTTCCCTACCCTTTATGGATTTCAAGCATAATAGTTGTATAAAATGAGAAATTATTTTCCCGCCAAGACTTGGGAAATTTTTAAGTCTTATCCAAGTACATATATTACAATGTCTCTTCAATCACGATGTTAATTCTAAGTTCTGTCAAATCTACGTGCCAACATCACTGTGGCCGAACAGTTGGTCTGTCACAGTTCAACAATTGAGCACGTAGCATTTAACTCGGATAGCAAAGCGTTTATCTACTTAACTATCTTGTTACTATCTATACTTCATACAGAATAAAATACGTTATAAAACAACGTATCTACGATATTAAAATAATATTATTTGAACTTTATTTATCAACGTACTGGTATTTACACTTGAATAAACTTAAGTTTTAGGTTATCATACATAATGTTTTCCATAATGATAAAATCCTATGGATAATTCATTCGTGTAAAAAGGACCGAGGGAGTGCGTTTTTGGTCCTTGTTAGCGTTTTAAGATCGAACTCCAAACGAGTTTATAGAATTGTCTGTACAACGCAGCCACAATACAAAAAGCATATAAGTACCTACTTGTACACTATATTATATTATAGAATAAATAAATTATTAAATTAAATATTTGTGTCGGTCACAAGTTTTTTAAAATAATCTATAAATCAGCATTACAAGCTACGCTGTGGCTAAGTGATAAATGATTTTTATTTCTCCAAATACTTAAGTATGTAGGTTTACAAGAAACACTTTTAGCTTTTACACGTCGTTTTCTTCTAAAACCTTACTAGCGTAGGCATTTCTTAATTGACAATCTCTGAATAGAAGTGTCGAAACAAACTCAGGGGTCAAGGTCTCTTTAAAAGACTAAACAAGTACAATAGTTTTATGTCAGAACAGTGTAGGTAGTCTGAGATGTGGTCTTTCGAATAAAAAAACTACGGCGAGTTTGAGTCGATCTCTCCTGACAGAAGTCCCGTCTCGTACCATCTGAAGGGCATTTGACATGGTTACAGCCATAGCCACAACATGCCTTTTATCAAAACAAAGATACCTAATGAAATCCTTGCCATATACCTTTTACCAAACTACTCAACCAAAACCAATCTAAAGCACAGACACCCTTTTCTTTATAACTTATAATAAGTGTGAATTTAACAATATGGTCGTAGAGTGATGTCTTTTATGATCCCTCGTAAAAACTTACATCTTTTGTCAAATGTTATGTGGGAATGGGTATCTTAACTACGTATTTAACCTGGTTCTAGTCCGTTAAGTTTTTTTTTTGTTTTATAAAAAAAACGTCACCCCACTCTACTAATTTCTTCTGTATCGTGGGTGCGTTTCAGACACATGTAATATACACATACACCCAGACTCGGGACAAATACCTGCGGTCCGTACAAATTTATGTCCCGTGCGGGAATCGAACCCTTAGCGCAGCAGTCAAATCGCTTAGCCACTGCACCAATCGGGTCGATAATTCATTCATCATTCTAAGACAGCACTGACTAACGGCGACGGAAAACATCGTGAGGAAACCTGGATTAGATTATCTGAAATCGCCCGCAGTGAGCTAGCGTCGTGATCAATGCTCGATCCTTCTCTATACGAGGAGCCTTTGCAGTAGAACAGTTATAGGCTGTTATTTTATTATATAATAGGTGGCCTATTATAATATGGATCCACTTCTCACACAGGTTTCATAACATATTACAACCCGAATTTCAGGCGACGAAAGGGAATTATCATAATTTATTCCCTTATCATGAACATTGAACATCATCGCTAGACCTTCATATTTTTCGGCAACTTCCATTTTTAGATATTCAAATTCAAAAATTATTCGCTAAAGTATAGTGTAAACAGTGTTCAATGGTGTTTATACAGTTATTTCCACATATTTTATGAATATTTATTTATATGGAAATATTTCGGCTCCAAGGACCAGAATGGAAATGTTTATCTTAAATATTTTTCTTTGGAATTTATTTCAATATTCTAACAGTACATAAACAACACATTCACACTTCAAGTTCAATACTATCCAATCTGCAAAACTAATATTTGTTTATCTCATTCTTGGAGACCAAGCGTTTGGACACAGAGAACCAATATAATATGGATGTATTTTCGTTTTAAATACATATATCATACTAGCTTCCACCCGCGACTTCGCCCGCGTGGATTTCGAACGTTTTATAGCCTATAGCCTTCCTCTATAAATGGGCTATCTAACATTGAAATAATTTTTCAAATCGGACCAGTAGTTCCTGAGATTAGCGCGTGCAAGCAAACAAACAAACACTTCAGCTTTATAATATTAGTTTAGATTACTTTACGCCTGTATTCCCCGAAGGGGTAGGCGGCGTGCACATATAGTACACCCACATTTTGCCAGTTATGTTATAAGCCCCAATATAATACTAGGCGAGCCTAATGCTATCAACCGAGCTTAAACCTAGTCTCCGAGCTGCTACTGAGAATTACCTAATGGAAGAACCCAGTTACACTTTGTCCGACCCGGGATCCTTACCGACTACTAGACAACCGAGGCAATAGCCACATGGAATAAGTCATACCGTTGTGTAGAGATTAGTCAGTCAACAAGAATGGTAGCGAGGTTAGCCGTCCAGGGTGATGGACGCACCTACTTAAATCTACGCTACTGTCGCTCCAATGCCTGAGAAGGACCTTTTAAACGGTAAAAACTCAATTTTACATAATTTGCAATATTTTACTAGGCCTTCTTATCGTATGGTTTTACACCGCCTCCTCTGACATGGCATTACACACCGTTGAAAAATCTCTCAGGTGTGCCGTTTTCCTCACGATGCATGTATTCCTTCACCATTTTTAGCAACTGATAACTAATTTATGATACGCACATGACTTCGAAAAATCGTTGGTGCGTGACGGGGTTTGAACTTGTTACCTTTGACTTGGTAGTCCAACGGTCATAACACTCGTGTATTTTTGTTTTTTTTTTACTAAGTGAGTGATGTGGTCTGTCTATCAGAGCTATCAAAACAACCACGATTGCATAAACAAAGCTGAGTTACTGCAAAATGCTACTAAACCCATTGAACAAGGAGCTGCCATTAAAATAAATACTAGTAATTGTGACTACTTTGTGTTAAATTACCTTTAAACAATTCCCTTTAATCTTTGAGAAGTATCGATTTATCTAAAGTAAGCAAGTAAACACTTTAGTTGACAATGCAATGAAAAGTCAGTCTTATTTCTATGAAGTTATAGTTCGTTTTCAAGTGTCCTGTGGGCCTTAAATTTCAAATTGCACCCTAGTTTGTCGTAGGTCACAGAGGACAAGTTAGGAGAGTTAGGATATAATATTTTAGATCTTACGTATTACTTTTTAGTATGAAATCCTGCTAATATTATAAATGCGGAAAAGTGCATGTTGTTTTATTTCTTCAATTGTAATATTTTTTATTTGACTTAGATTCCATGCGTTGCTGAGAATTCTATAAAAGGAAACACAATAGACTTTGGCTGATACACGAACCGAACTCCACACGCTTATGAGTCACATTGCGACCAGTAGACTAGGCGGTCTCTTTCTATCCCTAATATTATTAACCTATAACTGTCCCACTGCAAGGCAAAGGCCTCTTCTCGTATAGAGAAGGATTGAGCATTGAACACCACGCTAGCTCACTGTGGGTTGGTAATTTCAGATAATTAAATCTAGGTTTCCTTACGATGTTTTCCATCACCGCTAGTCAGAGGTATCTTAGAATATCTACAAAAGGATTTTAGACATTGAAAAAGTCACATTGATGCTTGCCTGGGATTGAACCTTCAACCTTCAGCATACAAATCCGGTATGTAAGCACAAGGCCACTACAACTATTTCTATTTGACGACTAGATTGGCGCAGTGGCTAAGCGATTGGACTGCTGCGCTAAGGGTTCGATTCCCGCACGGGGCAAAAATTTGAGTGAACCGCAGATGTTTGTCCCGAGTCTGGGTGTTTGTGTATGTGATATTTCATGTTTGTAAAATGCACCCACGATACAGGAGAAATTCCCAGAGTCGGGTAAGATTAATTAAAAGAAAATAAATTGAAATAAATAAATATTCATAAAAATAATAAAATATTGGTTGGTTTAAAGATTATTTATTTATTCAAAAGAACAATGTTCACTTACGAATAAACATAGAGCTAATGGGTTATCATAGCTATCCAGTTATACAATGTATTGTTATGCAAAATAAACAAACAGTTGCTTAAAGAAATAAGTATTAAAGTAGGTAGTTTTAGAATTTACGTTTACGTAGTAGGTAGTTGTAGTTTTACAGAAACTTGTTATTGCCAGATAAATACAGTTTTAACTTATTTTTAAACACATTGTAAGAAGATGCGTTCCTGATTTCGATTGGAAGGGCATTGTACAGCTTAACACCTTCAAACCTGATATTCTTTCTACCGTATTCCGTCCGAGGTGCTTGCGTGCGTAGTTTGTTAGGGTGCCGTTGGCTACGTTTCGTAATTTTTTTGTCGAAAGTTATTTGTGAATGAACCTGGCCATCGATTATTTTTCGAATTAGGATACAGGTATTGAAAGTGTACATCTGTCCAACGCTTAATAATTTAGTTTTACTGTATAAGGTAGATGTAGGTGTGAGGGAGTTATAGTTTAGAAGTACTTTAATTATTTTGTTTTGGGCTATTTGTAGTGTTTTTAATGTTGATTTACTTGCACAACCCCAGATTTCAATGAGATAATTGAGGTGTGATTTTACTAAAGAGTTATAAATAGTTAGACGAATGTTGCGAGGAATGTTATTAATGTATTTGCGCACGGATGCGATAAGTGATGTTATTTTAGTTTTGATAGATTCAATATGCGGAGTCCAGCTTAGTTTATTGTCAATTTTGAGGCCGAGATATTTTTCGCAGTTAGTTTGAGTGATTTTAATGTTGTTTATTTGTAACTGTTGGTGGCTGGGTATTTTTTTGTTTTTTGCAGCAAAAATAATATATGAAGTTTTAGATGCATTTATTGTTAATAAGTTACTACAAAACCAGTAGTGTAATATGTCTAAATCACTTTGCGCGTCAGTTATGATGTCATTTATCGATCGACCGAAATAGAATAGACAGGTATCGTCCGCGTATAAAGTTATTTGGCCTTTTAGGCCTAGGTCTTTGATATTATTTATATAAATTGAAAATAATATTCATCTCTTAATAAGCGTTACCTACAGTAATTTCCCATGTTGGTCTCTAAGTACAAGAGTGACGTCACGCATTAGTTTAAATTTCCCAAGAGTATGGTTCATTGTAGACAATTAGCAAACTGTCTCCAAAAAATTTGAAAGCGTGTCTGTACATTTTTTTTGTGAGTTGTGTAATACTCGCCTGCTGACTCAACTGCCTTGTTGGTCTAGTGGTCGCTAAGTGTGACTGCCGGGCATGAGGTCCTGGGTTCGAATTCCGGGTTGGACAAAGTGTTACAAAGGGTTTTTCCATTGGGTAATTCCCAGTAGCAAGACGGAGTCTGGATTTATGCACGGTCCATGGCAATAGACTCGCCTCCTATTACTTGGAAAAATATAAACTGGCGAAATGTGAGCGTACTATACAACTCTTCCTATCCTTTTCAGTTATGTTATAGGTTATAAGTAATAGAGGGCGGGCCTATTGACATCAGCCAGGCACAAACCCAGACTATCCTGCTACTCAGAATTATCTAATGGAAAACCCCAATAACACTTTGCCTGACTCGTGATACGAACCCATGCTCAGCAGTCGGGCTAAGTGACCACTGGACCAAATGAGCACACATAAAGTATACAGGGTATTGATAAATAATACAATTACAATGAAGTAGAAAAGAAACCAGCGCATGGCGAAGACAGTGCTCTTAAAATTTGGTCTGCTCACACAGGAAATTCCCCGTGTTAGCATTGAGCAGACCAAATTTGTCAACTGTAGATTGTTTCATCAGGATAGTTGATAAGAACTTGGGGATCGATACCGTTCTTGATAAACGGTTTAATTTAATGTTTTAGTTAACTCGGAGAGGAAGAAAACACTGTCATTTCCACATTGTATTTTTACCAAACGAACCTTTCCGAGTTAACTAAACCATTAAAATTAAACCGATTAAACTAACAGAATACGGTACCGGTCCCCAAGTACTTATCAACTAACCCGATGAAGCAATTAACCGTCGACAAATTAAAGTCCCGGTGTTAGCATTGAGACAAGTTATTCAAATGCCTCAGTTTGCCAGACCACATGTCTGGACACATCTAGGCAGACGAGGTCGGATCTAGTCATAACCGTCTGCCAGACTATGTTTATAGCTATAATTTGGACTACGAAATCCGAAGGTTTTCTTATGCTTTGTTTTGAAGAATGGTCATTTTACAGCACAGATTTCTATGCATGAGATTTTGCCAATAAACTGGCTTATTTTTTTTATGTAGTGTGGGGACAGTAGGAGCTGGCGACTGCAAAGTTTCTGCCTGCGTCGAGCGATGCGTTATTGGATTTTTTTCTGTTTGAGCATCTCAGTTTGGATTTTTGTCTGGTTAATGGGAAAATAACCGCCCCCTATTATGTAGCTTTACATCAACCAACAAAATGTGTATACAGTAGGTATCTCTGCATACACTTTTGGCAAATACTGACTGATGTCATCATCATCAATGGCCTGTACGTGTATTATAGACGATCCATGGTATTGTCTGTGAGGCATCTCTTTTGCCCCCTTTGCCACGAACCCTTAAAGCAGAACATTTTTCGTTGTGGAAGCGAGACGCCACATTACACCGCATGTAGTGGCGTCTCGCTTCCTCAACGGAAAATGTCTTGCTATAAGCGTTCATGGTAAGGGGGCTGGTGGCTATATAAGTCGATGCGGGAGCAGCAGAACTGGCCACAGGCTTAACAAGAGAAGTTTGTAATGGCTGTTGTTACTCCACCTTGGTGTCTTCTCTGTCTTCTGCCAGCGGGTGTCCCGAACCAGGCTTCGTCACAAAATTTGCTTCCCCACACCACACTTTAATATAATATTACTAGCTGCGCCCCGCGGTGTTACCCATTACATTGTTTTGGTAAAAAGTACCCTATTAATCCCGTGTGTTAGGTAGCTAACACACGGGATTAATAGGGTACTTTTTCGTCACAAAATTTGCTTCCCCACACCACACTTTAATATAATATTACTAACTGCGCCCCGCGGTGTTACCCATTACATTGTTTTGGTAAAAAGTACCCTATTAATCCCGTGTGTTAGGTAGCTAACACACGGGATTAATAGGGTACTTTTTCCATACCAAATTTTAGCAAAATCGGTCCAGCCGTTTGAGCGTGAAGTAGTAACAAACACACAACATCACAAAGTTTCAACTTAAAAAATTAGTGTGATAAATAAAATTAATGTTAAGGCGTTTTTTCTCTGGCAACCCCGAAAAACGTCAACACAGTTAGTGTCCCATTAATTAAATTTTAAGGGATTTTCCTAATAAAACAAGTAAAAGAACATCTTAAGCCATTCTATAAGTTATAAATACATAGTGACAGTGTTATCTGGTTGAAATGTTGTGTAATAGTGTATAAAAACATTGTACTGTTATGGACTACTGAAGAACTGTTTTATTGTTGGCATCAGAGCCAAAACTACTTTAAAATATAAGGGAAGATCAACTTTAACCAAATTGGGCAATATATGTGGTCAGAGTTAATCAGTGCAAGTGAAAACAAGCATAAGCAACAAAATTATAACTCGTATGCAGTTGTTAATTCAAACCATATAAAACCTACAATACTAACAACTTAACGGAATAAAAACAAACTTCCATCAACCAATAACAAGTCACCTCAAAATCATTGACATTATAATCATCGTTCAGAAATTGTCATTCTTAACCACAGCTACTTGGAATCTTGCCTTTTGAGTTCACGTTCCGTTACAAGCAGAGTATACAGCAAATTAATATAAATATAATAAAAAAACCATGGAATGTAATAACAATAACAATAATGTCACTATTAGAAACCGGCGCAGAGTAAGATGCCATTCAAGCGGGTCTGTTGACTCATTAGATGCTTCGTCTTTGAATTTAAGTGTTAAAAGTATGATGGACTTATCTACGCATGTCAAGAGTGACGAGGTGATGGATCTTCAAAACAAGATTGAAAACTTAAGAGGACAACTTTTAAGCGCACACATGGAAATAGATAAACTCAATTTAGATAATTCTACATTGCAGCAAAATTTAGAACAAGAAATACAAAAGAATGAGCGTCTTAAAAGCATATGTACTAGCCTTAGTACTAACATAAGCGCTAGAAAAATTGTTTCATCATCACATATCACAAACAAATCCAAAAACCCATCAACTCACTTAAAACCTAATTTTTCTGCGAGGAAATTAAACCTTGACTTAGAATTTCAAACTCCGAAGTCAACAACCCAGATACGCTCATCGGTAGAACCCAGCCATTATGGGACTGAGAAGGACTTGACTCTTAATGTAAACAGCGGTAAAATTGAGTGTAACAACAATAACCACGACCTAAATCCACCAACCAAACAGGTACAACAGGAGAATGTAGCCTTTAAAGAAAATGGAAAAATATTCCTATTATCCGACAATCAAGGGAGAGGTATCATTAATATGCTGCTAGAAAATAAAAATAAACTTATATTACAGGAATATGATATACAATCTATAACTAAACCTAATGCAAAATCTAAATATGTCCTGGCAGAGTGCAGTAACATGTCAAATTTTTTAACTTCAAAGGATAATGTTATCATAATGACAGGAAGTAACGATTCAAATCCTGCGGAAGTAATGTCTGAGGTATCTGTTGCATTGTATTTCCTAAAAAAATGTAATGTGTTTATAGTAAATGTTCTACATAATCGTGCACTAAATGAACGCACTTTGAATGTACAATTAAAACTGCTCACTAGAAACTATAAAAACTGTACATTCATAGAAACAGATAGTGGTCAAGATATTATACAACAAATAATATATAATGTGAATTGTGTCCAGTATAATAATAAATTTCTTTCCTATAACAATCACAAAATTAAAATGGTTTTGGACACTAATATTGATTTTCCTAGCAACTTTCAAAAAGCTCGTACTACTCATAATATACTTCCGAAAAAGGGCACGATACCCTATTACTTTCAAAGTTCCAAAAAAATCTCTTCTGATAAGTTCGAAATCAGTGATAAATATAAGGTTGTTACACAGCCCGCTAAGGGTACAATACCTTACTATTTCCAAACTCTAAAAAAAACATCACAAGTTGACACAACTACAGTTGCAAATAATAACAACTTTTTTCGGTCCTAAATATTCTTTTGCAGTATTTCACCAGAACATTGCTGGAATCTTAAACAAAATACATGACTTAGAAGTAGTGCTACATGAGTTACATGATCTAAAGAAAAATATTGATTTTGTATGTTTAAGCGAACATTTCATAAAAAATAGCGAGGAAAAATATCTCAACTTAAAAAACTTTTACCTTGCGGCAATTTATTCTCGTCAGAACCAAAGGCGCGGAGGCACATGTATTTTGTGCAAACAAGGTTATGAAAGCATTAAACTAGATATAATAAAAGATCTTGCAGTAGAAAAACATTTTGAAATATGTGGTACAGAAATAAAAAAATTGAAACTAATTATAATATGTATATATAGAACACCTAATTCTGACATTAATATATTTTTTGAAAATTTAAATAAAACGTTTTTAAGACTCCAACACAAAAAACATAAAATCGTCATTTGCGGTGACTTTAATATAGATTTATTAATATCCGATACAAATAGTACAACTTTTAAAGAATTACTGAGTAATTACGGAATGCAGTATTTAATAAATCAACCGACTAGGCTTAACAAGTGTATAGATAATATAATCAGCAATGTTACTAATGCAACTGGTGAAACATTTAACTTCCATCTGTCTGACCATGATACAGCCCAAATTGTTACTATTGAAGAAGCTGTCAATTACAGATTAGATTATTATTTCACAGTTATCAATGACTTAAACAAATGTAATGTCAGTAAATTTGTTGAGTGCATAAGCTGCCTAAGTTTTAGTGAAGTCTTTGATTTAGAAGATATTAATGAAGCTTTTAATACGTTCCATGAACTAGTGAATCTTTTTTTTCAACTATGTTTCCCAAGTATTAGAATCAAGAAGAAATATACCAATAACAAACATAGATGGATAACAAAGGGAATTAGAAGTAGCTGTAACACGAAAAGATCGTTGAGGCATAAATACTACACGAATAGAAATATTGAAAATAGGATAAAATATAAAGCATATACAAAACTATTACGAAAGTGTATGAATAACTTGCAATCAATGTGTAACCATAGGCATATCACTAACTCTCAAAATAAAATTAAAGCCACGTGGGATGTAGTGAGGCGCAACATGGGAAACGAGCCAATTAGAGAATATATTAATAAAATCGTTGACGATAGTATAACTTTAACTTCAGGTCCTGAAATCGCAGATAAATTTAATAAATATTTCATTGATATAGCTAAAACGCACTTATCAATGTATAACAATGACGGAAAATATAGCCACAATATTGAGACCCAAGATAAGAGTATATTTTTGGAACCTACAAACGCCTTAGAAATCTATCGTGTCTTAATATCATTGAAAAGCTCTAAATCAGCGGGTTATGATAACATTACAACTGAAATTCTCAAACAAATATCTAAATATATTTCCTTGCCTTTAGCTCACATTGTTAACCTATCCTTACAACAAGGATGTTTTCCAGAGAGTTTAAAAACAACATTGGTTAAACCACTGCACAAGAAAGGTTCCAAATTAAACGTAGATAACTATAGACCTATAGCACTGACTCCCGTACTCTCAAAAATATTTGAAAAAATCATGTACAAGCGTGTTCTAAATTTTTTGAATAAACATGATACACTAGTCAGTCAACAGTATGGTTTCAGGCAAAACAAATCTACTACTCTAGCGATCTATACATTAGTAAAAACAATAGTTAGCAATATAAATGATAAAATACCTACCTGTGCTTTATTTTTAGACTTAAGCAAGGCTTTCGATCTAGTTAACCATGACAGACTTATAGAAAAAATTGAAAAATACGGCATCAGGGGCCCAGCCAAGGAATGGTTTCAATCGTTTTTATGTAATCGAAAACAGATAACAAGAATAACAAAATTTAACCAATTGACTAACAGTTTAGAAAATTTTGATTCTAAAACGGGCACTATAGACTGTGGCGTTCCGCAAGGCAGTATCTTGGGACCTTTATTGTTCCTTCTGTATATCAACGACCTGCCGAAGTCAATAAAGCATCAATGTGTCCTGTTTGCTGATGACACTACAATAATAATTAAATTTGATAATCAACAAAACTATGATATAGAAATTAATCAAACACTCAACGACTTAATACAATGGCTAGATATTAATAAACTAAAAATAAATATTTCCAAAACTAACTTGCTTCATTTTAAAACCTGGAAAAGTAAACCTGTATGCTTCAATGTCTTTTATAATAATAGTAATATTAATCAAGTTCATACTACAAAATTTCTTGGGGTTACACTGGATGAATGTTTGACATGGAAGAATCATATTGAAATCATTTCTAAGAAAATAAACCAATTCGTTTTTGCACTAAGAAAAGTAAAAGATGTTACGTCTCAGCATACCTCTTTGATGGTGTACCACGCCTACATCTGCTCAGTGATTCGTTATGGTATCGTAGTATGGGGAAACTCTTCCGATATTGACAGAATTTTCATTGCCCAGAAAAAATGTATTCGGACAATTTTTAATATGGAATGGTCGGAATCTTGCAGGCCTGTATTCAAGACTAATAGACTTTTAACGGTGCCCTGCATTTATATTTATGAGGTTGCTAGGTTCTTAAGGACTTATCCTATGCTTTTCCAACCAAAAGACAATACAAATAAAAGGAAAGTTGCACATTTAGCTTATGAAATGCCGCTTCCCAGATTGGAAATTTTCCGAAAGAGTTGTGTCTACATGGCTCCTCTGGTCTATAACGCTTTGCCCAAGTCCATTACGCAGCTTCCCTTTAAAAAATTCTGTTTTGAATTGCGGAAATGGTTGTTACAGGAAAGTTTCTATTCCATTAGTGAATTCTTACACAAATATCCATGTAAATTTTTCACTCTTGACCTCGCATCTAAATATAGGCCCTAATTAAAGAATAATTCATACTTTTAACTAATTTATAATAGTAAGGATGTTTGGAGTCATATTAAGAGTTGTTTTTATTGATTGTATCATTTTAATAAATAGTCTTAAGTATTTTGCATGCCGCTGCGACGGCGAAACATGCTGACCAGCCATATATGTATTGAACTACCATGTACTTACCATGTTTCAAGCAAATAAATATATTATTATTATTATTATTTGAACAAGATTTGCAACGGTTGCAAAATTCTTTGCTAGTATTTTCAAGAAAATAAAATTGAACAATAACGTCGACCCTTCTAGTAGTAATTCTAACTGTAGCAATAAATTGTCTGGAAACGGCTGGTTAAAGTGGTACAGAATTTAGGGTCTCGAAATTGTTTCAATCAATTTAATCTTATCCAGGGCCGGATTATTCAATAGGCAAAATAGGCCTAGGCAGGGTCCCGCGCCTCAAGTAATTAATGTCTACGGTTTTAAATTCATTCATACAAATATCATTAATATAAGATTTGTATGTAACAGATAATTAATGAGTCAGCCGGTAAAACGTCTGAAGTCTACGCCGACGAAATTGCGGGCAAAGTGTTCGTAATGTAGTAAAAACAGCCTTCTTATAAATTCAATGGCGTTGTGGCAGAAAACAATTTTTTAGGATGTATAAAAGGCTTGAAAATGCCCCCGAGATGTGCATTGCCTAGGGGCCCCAAGACGTGCGCTGTATAGGGGCCCCGACATGGTTAACCCGGCCCTGATCTTGGAGTTAGTTTACTAGAATATAATTCAGCGCGAAGAAAATAATAACATCAAAATGTCATGGTTAGGACTTTTTCAGAAATTTATTGACTAAAACTGCAAAGACGGTCTCTGGTACGATTTTGAGGACCGAACATCAAGTTTGTGGTAGATATTTTTTGAGTTTTGTTGTTACGACGTTTTGTTGTTATTTTCACGGCTCGTAACTGCCTAGCAGTCCTGGGTTTGATTCCTGGATACGCCAGTTATTGGCTAATTATATTAGTTCATTTTTAATAGTCACACGAACTTTGCCTTTGCAATTGCACATAATATAAAAAATGAGTGTAATTTTTGTGCAGTATACCATCAAATATATAGTTATAATAGGAAAAAAGAATACGTCACAACTCTCAGTTATATCTATTGAGTTTATACTACCCTCAAAAAAACCTAAAGTGAATCTTTCAATTTAGGTACGAGACAGCATAATTACGTGAAAAGCACTATGGTGGAAATAATTAACGCTGAAAAGTAATATCTTAAACAAAGGATTCCTAATTTCGGTGGTCCCTCGGTGGGCGCCAATAAGTATTGCCGAACTTTTCCCAAAAGTTTTATAACATTAATATTATTTTATTGGATTAGCGGCATTTAATTGTTCTTCAAGGTTATCGACAAGTCTCAAGCACTGCTTTCGCGATTAATTGTGATTTTATATTAGAGAAATAGTTTTTGAAAACGATATTAATACTGCACTGATGTTTCTTTAACTAATTATAATTATCGTTATTCAATACCTTTATTTGTGACGTCATCCCAACATTTCTTTATTTTAAAAATTCGAACAGCCTTACTTTGGCACAAAAGACGCGAATTGAAATACGCCTAGGCATGGCGAATTGCAATAGGCTGGTCACTTATTGCGTAACTTAATGATAGGTGATGAAATGTGGGTAAATGGAGAATATCACACTAATATTATAAAGGCGCAAGTTTGTGAGTGTGTTTGTGAGTTTGTATGTTTGTTACCTCTGCACGCTCAAATGGCTGGACCGATTTGCTATTTAGTATGGAGGTAGCTGGCACCCTGGATTAACACATATGCTACTTTTTATCCCGAAAAAATGTAACGGGTAACACCGCGGGGCGCAGCTAGTATTATAATAAAGAACATTGCCTACCCCTTCGAAGATTTTAGGCACAATTATGTACTGTTATTTTCTCCAAGTTTTCACCACCTGGCGCAGTTTTCTTTGTAACCTTTATAAAGAAACAACAAAACAAACTCAAGGTCAAAGTTTATTTTAATTGTTTGTAAGTCCAAACATTTGAAATATAATTCTTAAATTTAGTTATTTTTCCTCGAATATGGAACAGTTTGGATTTGCGTCCGGTTAATGGCAATAGGCTCGCCCTATATTATGACCTATAACATAACTGGAAAAATGTGAGTGTTCTATACACCTCTGTCTACCCTCTCGGGGGCTACGGGCGTAATTGTGCTCTAAAATGCTATAGGAATTGTGATCGAGGCTAGTAGTTTTATTATAGGTGTAGCGTATCTTCTTTCAATCTAGTCTAGACTATGAATAACTGAAGACTATGAATAAATGGCTTTACGGATTCTATTGAGATGTTATCACTACATGGTACACATATGGATTACATAGGCGTCTCAAATCCATGTTGACTAT
The DNA here is from genome assembly GCA_905340225.1 of Abrostola tripartita. NCBI lineage: Eukaryota > Metazoa > Arthropoda > Insecta > Lepidoptera > Noctuidae > Abrostola > Abrostola tripartita. The sequence goes on from HG996515.1 coordinate 2,775,985, forward strand.
TTTTGAACAAAATACGAAAAAGTGACTGCCTCTGACATGGCTTTACACACCATTGAAAAATCTCTCAGGTGTGCCGGTTACCTCACGATGTTTTCCTTCACCGTTCTTAGCAACTGATAATTAATTTATAATACGCACATAAATTCGAAAAGACATTGGTGCGTGCCGGTGTTTGAACTTGCGACCTTTGAATTAGCACTCGGCTATCATTGCTACGATTAAGGCCTGAATCACCTATTCTCTATGAAGTTGCGTAAGCATTAATATTTCAAAAACTTTGAGAGAAAATTGCTTTTCTATTCCCAAGTGTAATCATCTCTTTACTCGTGTCATACATATAACATAAAACATGTGACATCGGTACAGTTGACTTAACAAATCAATTACTCCATTTAATTGGTAGCTCGTCTCGACCAGAAATATAAAACAAATGGACTGTGATATTTCTCTTCAGATAAAATTGTATTGTGAACTCGAAGCGTATGTAAACTGGAAGAATAAAAGATTTTTTTATGAAAAACCTTGTCTCTTTACAGGAATATCTACTATATCGTAACTGCGATTGATAATATGGAAATTTATATACATCATCATCATATTTTTTTCCCGTGGAGTGCCGGGCCAGAATAGTACCTCCTCATTCCGTCCCGTGGGTGTCGTAGGAGGCAACTTAGGGAAATTCCAGAAAATGGGCAACAGCGTCAGCTGTAGCTTCACCACCAATACTGCGATCCCCAAGCCACTTGCCAATCGTTGGTTGTATGGCAACACCCTATGTCCTGCGCTGGATTTTATCTGCAACTCTTATAACAGCAGTTCAAATATATTTAACCACTGCCCAAGTTCACAAATAAGGTCCTATGGCAACAGTTAAATAAAACGTTTTGAAAAAATTAAGCCGTTTGTAAATTTTGTTATTAATAAAAGTAGATAGTTTGAGATGCTTTGAAAAAGGATCATGCCTTCTCACTCTCTTTTCCGGAAAAGCCACGATTTTCCTTTTGTTACAAATTTCATCATGAATGGTTCAGTGTTTTAGTCGGAACGGGTGACAAACCGACAGAGTTACTTTCAAAAGATTACACACAAAGTCTAGACAAAACTTAATTAAAATAAATTATGCTTAACTTCTTTACGTTTATTTAACTTTAAAATTTCTTATTACACTTCGCGCCGGAGAAAAGGTTATTTGATATCCAAAAATTATGATTTAATTAAAAATAATGTTGCAAAACTCGCTTACAATCATAAAACCTATCTTTTAGTACCTAGTTATTGCCTAAAAAGACTATCTAAATATCTTTTAAGACATTACAACGCATATTTTTAACCGACATCAAAGAAGGAGGTTATTAATTCAGGGCGTTTTGGTTTTGGGAATTTTGAACACGTTGTAGCTTTATAGCTACCGCATAGATCGGTCTGGTAGACAGAAGTGTTCAGTACACCCACATTATTTTCGCTAGTAATGTTCTAGATCATAGATATTTTTTAGGAAACAAATCCAAACTCTATGTTGCTACTTCTTCTTCTTATCGTTGATGAACCACCTGGTGTCAGCGTTTAAACCACCTGTAGGCCTCTGACATGGCTTTACACACCTTTGAAAATTGTCTCCGGTGTGCCGGTTTTCTCACGATGTTTGCCTTAGTTGCCGCTGAGAATTGAATAAAAAAACCTAATAACACTTTGACCGATCCGATACTGGAACTAAGGACCTCATGCTCAGCAGATCAACTTTATAACCACTGGACCAACAAAGCGAAAAAGACGATATTATAATACAACTCGACTGGCAACCGACAGTGTTAAAACATACATAAAGAAAAACCGGCCAAGTGCGAGTCGGACTCGCGTACGAAGAGTTCAGTACCATTATGAAAAAAAACGGCAAAAAAATTACGTTTGTTGAATCTGGGAGCTCTCTTAAATATTTATTTCATTCTGTTTTTTTATATTTATTGTTATAGCGGCAACAGAAATATATCATCTGTAAACATTTCGACTGCCTGTATCACGGTTCATGAGATACAGCCTGGTGACAGACGGATAGACAGCGGAGTTTCAGTAATAGGGTCCCGTTTTACCCTTTGGGTACGGAACCCTAAAAAGAATAAATAGCCTAAGAGCTTGTCAAAACGCTCAGAATCTTTAGAAAACAAACAATATTGTCTACAGTCTAGACAGTACATAACAGGCAAGTAAAGTACCTCTATTGACGTTTGTGATGTCGAGACATATTGAAGATTAAATGGACCCTATCGTGATCCGTAAACATAAAAGCCGTCCTAAGGTCTGCGGTTGCAAAGAGGATTTTGATTTGATATTATTTTTTAGGTGGTTAGTGACAAAAATTATGTATCGTTTGTGTGTTTTGGGGACGTGAAATATTAGTATGCCACTTTAGAAGGACCCGTGAGGAATTCAAAACTATTATTGTTTTGCCTCGATCCCTATTTTCATGTTTCGCATAACTTAACCCTTATTTTTGTTGATCGTTGGTATAGAGGTACTCTAGCTTTGAACCGCCAGAACTTTCCATTGACTACAATGCTGGTACTTACTTCTTACATCACATTCGCTTATGGGTTTAGGGTGTTTCTAAACTAACCCTTCTCTAGATTCTCTGTTCTGTTTAGAGTAAATTTGCTAAAGAACAATTTTGAGTAACATTGAATTTTTTCAAGGGTTACCCCGTGTAATGTTTCCATTAATAAATATTCTATACTTTTACATCCAGAAGCTGTGACCAAACCATTTAAACCAGCATTCCGTTTTACGTAATTTTCATTGTTTTGTAACATTATAGTTGTCTTCCCTCAAAGTCATACATCCCTCTAATATATTACAAAGGCGAAAGTTTGCGTGTGTGTTTGTATGTTTGTTACCTCTTCACGACCAAACGGCAGGACTGTTTTTGCTAAAATTTGGTATGGAGGTAGTTGATACCCTGGATAGATACATAGGCTGTTTATTTTTATCCTGGAAAGATGTAGCGGATAACACCGCGGGGCGCAGTTAGTGGCGACATAAATTCACCAAAACTCCAATCTGTGGTGACAAAATAAATCTACATAATAAGCCCCTTGATTCTTTGCCCCGGATGGCTGTCGTAAAAGGAAACATAAACGTTTTACTGCTTCCATATGTCTCTTAATTCATGATAATACCCCAATACTGTGACTCGCGGCACTCAATGATCACTTTGATTTATCTAATTTATGATGCGGCTGAGGGTAGACGAAGATTTAGTTGGAAAAAAATCGTTTGAGGATTTATGTAGATACTGTATTTATACTTTTAAGGTATTGTTCTCTACGTAGTTATAGTATTTGGAAAGTAGCAAGTCTGTTCCTATGTGTATGCGGTTTCGATTCTTTGTTATTTTAAGACATTAACTTGACAATTGCTTTAGGCTAAGTATCAAGCTCGCTTACAGCACGACTAATATGTAGCTAAATTACTACATACATATCAGTCACGCCTATTTCCACGAGGGGTAGGCAGAGATCCTGACATACCTCTTTCGCCTCATTCACTCGCATCACTTTCCTCATACACGCTCGTCGGTTGAGGGTACTCCTCACTTGACCCTTTTGTAGAACATCTCCGATCTGGTCCAAGTATGTTCGCCGAGGTCTTCCCCTTCCCGATATTCCACTAACATTCGCCTCATATATTTGCTTTGCCACTCTTCTTTCATCCATCCTTTCTACATGCCCAAACCATCTAAGCATATTCTTCTCAATTTTCGTAATTATATCCACATTCACTCCGCATCTCTCTCTTATGCTAAATGACTACTGGATAGTATTATAACAACAATTGGTTCGCGCTTAAGAATAAATATGATGGCTTCAGACTTCTAATTCTAGAGTAAAAAAACACATCTATTTATTTAACATTAGAGAATAAAAGCTTGCTCATTTCATACAACACCGGATAAAGAGAGATTATATTGTTCTGTTGTTCAGTTTTCGTTTTTGTTCCAAAGGTCCCGTTAAATAGGGTGGTGAGTTATAATCTGAGGTCCAGCCACTAAGGGTCGCCTTGGCTGTGGTTACGGCGTTTGTACTGTGACGATATTTGCCTGCGGTTAGAGGTTTTATACTGTAACGATGCTTATATGAACAAATGAAGATTTTCAATTTCCGAAGGTTTTAAAGTACGACAGGCTTTAATGACTTCGTAGCGTTAAAGCAACTGCTTTTTCTGCAGCTGTTGCTGCAGGTTTCTTGCTAGTTATTTTTATCCGGTACACGACAAAAAATATTTGACTGACTTACAAATATTTCGTTCTTAAAATAGATTTTTGTGGATGTAAAATTGGAGTTCTGATACTTTTTAGATTTTAAAGGCATCTTTGAGAAACTGGGATGTAAAACTAAACTATATAGAACTAAAATAGAACTAAATAAGTACTGTCTGACAAAATAGCGATATGTGGAGAATCTGTATGTAGCAATAGCACGCTCCTTTACCCCTTCGTAGAATACAGGCGTAATAGACCCACCTCCAAGCGTTGGCAAATTTCCATGAATTTAGTGTATTAAGCAACTTCACTGATAATTTCGCATATTTATGCCTACATTATGCGCACACTGTGTTTTCTCGAAAATTCTCTTCAAAATGCTCCCCAGTCTGAGTCGTAAAAACACATCGCAATTTATACGGGTTGCTAAGCAACTGTTCTCATTAATTACTCACCCGGATTCCTCATAACATCTGCTCAAATGCTGAAGACGGTAGTGTGAATTTTACACTTGCTCAACAAGATTTTCCTACCCTCTTTTGGTGAATTATGGAAAAATTCCGTTTCAGGGTAAGTAGTGAGAGGATGGTCGGGTGTGGGCCTTGGATGGCAATAATCCACCATAATTATTCAAGGAGTAAAATAAAATACATAAAGTTTAATTTAATAAAACGTACGAAAAATAATACACCATATTCTTTTCTCATAAAAGATTTAGCAATTTGGCAGGGAAATAAAAAATTTTAGTGTTATTCTTTGCCTACCCGTTTTATTATTTCGGTAAATAAAATGGATCATCACTGTTAATGTAATTTTTGCGCATGCTAAACTTAAATACGAGTTGATAAGGGAAATTTTAATAGTGATGGACTTGAGCGGGTTTTGACCTGCAACCTTCGTCTAACTATGGCGCAGCTCTTAGCAACTAAGCTACCGTGGCAAATGCTAAGGACACGGGTTCGGCTCCAGCACGTGTCCAGAATTTTTCAAATTTCCTTTATCAATTCGAATTTAAACCGTAAGCGTTTTTTATTTTAATTTACCTTAGTATACGGGCCATTGCATTCGCAGAACCTATTAACCTGATTAGTTCTGCTTGAGACATAGCAAATTCATTGGAGCTTAAGTCTTGTGAATGTGATCTCCATTGAGATGTAGTCTGCTTTGAAGCAAACACTTCTATAGCACGAATCGATGGAGGCCATTAACTGGAATGATACCGTGTTTTGATAGTCAACAGTGCCAAAGCATGTGATGTGTTACGTGTCATCAAACAGATTGCAGAAGTCACTAAGTAATTGGACTGCTTCGTTAAGGGTTTAATTCACACAACAGACTAAATACTTGTTTGACTAAACGATGATAAACGGACGTATTGCACACTGAAAGTGAGTAAGACAAAGTTGGAATAATACACTCAGAAATAATTTGAAAGACCGATTGTTGATACACTGTAATATTGCAATATTCTTTTATATAATTTTAGTATACGGCTACTTTTAATCATAAAACATAAATAATTTATATCTTATTGGTTTTATAGGTCCCTGTTTACCCTGTCCCAAACAGGGACTTATTATTTAAACTCATACTCTGCCAAAAAAAAATTATACCGATCATTGAAATTGCTACCAACACTCATACGCCAATGTTTATTATCATAAACCAATTCAATCAATAGCCAATAAATTATTGATCACTTCATCCATTTATTACTAAAGGCTATCATACAAGTTACTGACATTGAGATGTGTCAGAATAAGCTACTACAAACAAAAGTTGAACAATATTTACCGTCAATCTATCATCCACTAACCGTTGAGAACGCAGAGAAATAAAACCACATACAATATTTCACGATTCGTACCCGTCACACAAATTGAAAAAGGTTGGCGCGGGTGAGGGTAGCAGTAAGTGACAAGGCAGGAGGATAGGAGAAGTGTATGTGACTGAAATGTGTAAGTAATTAGTCTCATGTAACCTATTTTGTATGGGTTACCGGACTTCGCAAATCGAGATCCCTCTGTGCCTCGGAATGAACGTATAACAATTGATCGCGTCTAATCTCTTTCCGGCCGTGTCTTGTCTCATCAGACTATGAGAGTAAGATAAAGGAAAGTGCATTTATGTTTCCGCACTCATTTTGTGCACTATACTAATCCTCTGACGTTTGTTAGTCTAAAGCTTTGCCAACCTATTTGTAATGATCAACTTGAATCATCACATCAGCCTATTGCGGTCCACTGCTGGACGTAGGTGTCCCCCAAGGTATGCCACAAGGCCCGCTCTCGCGTTTTCGCCACCCAGTCACTACCAGTTACCTGGAATACTAAGACTTAACCTTTGATTAAAATAACTCCAAAATAAAATGATGTGAGCAGTAAATCTCGCTACCTTCCGTCAGTAATTCCCTCATGTTATTACCCCGAGTAACGAAAGGCTATCGAAACCGTTTTCAGAGCCTATAATACTTGCGTTAAAATTTATTGCGAATCTAAGGTTTTTGGTAAGGATAGGTACGCTTATCGGATTTTTGTGAAATAACGATACAGAAAGAAATAACCTTTTTCAGTAGGATAAACATGTTTAGGTGATTTAGGGTTTTATAAAATGTAACTATAATGTAACCTATTGTTTCTTTATTATTTAAATTATCATCGTTGAATTACCATGGCGTGGTCGTCGCCTATTTTTTGACTAAAGGGTCATTTTCGATGGATGACAACCTGATTGGTACAGTGGCTAGGTATGCGATTAAACTGCCGCGCGAAAGGTACGTTTCGAGCAGAAAAAAAATCTTTAAAAATATTATTATCGGAGTAATTGCTTTTAATTTGAGTCATCTCAAATAGAAAAGTGACCCAACTTAGTTGATCATAAATATTTCTTATTTAATTTTTGTCTTAATGCAGACTCAATGGGACATTTTTGTTTTAACAAGCATTCAAGTCGGCCTGTTAATTAACTGCTTCTCTGTAAGACGCTTTAAACTTTTCTCTTGACAAAGGAAAATTTCGAGTGGCCTACACGACATTTATTTTTCCTTGCTTAACAAAATTCTGCTTTATTTCGTTTCTCTAAGGTGGGTATTCGGAAGTTGAGCTTTCGGATTTTTCCAGCAACATGACACTGAAAAGCAAAATTGTTTTTGAGTTTTATTTTTCATTTGTTGAAGTACGCACCTCGTATTCTGAGTTTCAAGTGTTTGCACTTAAATATATTTTGAGTCTTATTTAGATAATGATGTTCTTATTAAGGATAATTTAATGCTGTTTGCTGTCTCATAATATTAAGTACCTAAGCATTTTGCTGCGTCAATTATAAAATTATGGTAAGTTGCCGTTCATTCTGCCATTCTAAGGGGGAGGCCTTCGTTCAATAGTGGACGTGTTCCGGATGATGATGATGATGAATTATAAAATACTGTTAAAAATTTGCATTATCCTGTTGCAATTTAAAATCTTAATGTTACAAAAATACCCTTACCTACCCTACCTTATCGAAAAAAACATATGTGCGTGCCAAATAGAAGAACTTTAAAATATTCAAAATATGATTGCATGTTCGAATTCCATTCAAAATGAACTGAAATAAATCTGTCGGTATTCGCATATTTCACAACACTCGAACTAGCTCCAGACAGAATCCATTTGTCAATCAATTTGTCACGGCAATAGCCAATAGGGTTGTCATGACCACGCAAAACCGGATGACGTATTCGAGTTTTATTTGAATATCAACCGTTCGTTTATTTATTTGTAACTAGCACTTCTCCGGTGACCTCGCCCGCGCGGATTACATTTATAAACACATAATATAATATCACGCATGTATTCCTTAAAGGCGTAGGCGGTGATGCACATATGATATTGTGTAGGATTTTCTTTTTTTTTACTAATTTTTCTATTACTTGTCTGACGGTTTGAGTATTTCATGCGGCCTACCCAAATATCCTTCAGATGGTACGAGAGTCTGTAAGGACAGGACGACTCAAACTTGCCGTGGTTCTTTTATAAAAAGACCTGTTCTTAGACTACCTACACTGTTCTCACATTAATAATTGAACTTTTCTAGACTTTAAAAGAGACCTTGACACCTGACTTTGTTTCGGTATTTCTTCTCAGAGGTAGTCAGTTAGGAAGTGGCGACGCCATATAACTAGTTTAAAAATCATTTATCATTTAGTACACCCACATTTCACCAGTTATGTTATAGGTCTAATGTAATAAGATGCGAGCCTATTGCTAACCATGCACATATCTAGACTGCGTGCTACTACTGAGAATTACCTTAGGAAAAAACCTTGTAACACCGGTCCCGATCGGGGATTAGAACCCAGGACCAACGAGGCAGTCTACATTTATATTTACAAACGGCAGTGTTAACTATTTTTTTTTATTTTTTTTTAAAACGTCGCCCCACACTAGGAATTTGTCCTGTATCGTGGGTGCGTTTCACAAACATGAAATATCACATACACAAACACCCAGACTCGGGACAAATATCTGCGGATCGCACAAATTTTTGTCCCGTGCGGGAATCGAACCCGCAACCCTTTACGCAGCAGTCCCATCGCTTAGCCACTGCGCCAATCGGGTAAAGCCAATTATAATTTAATAAATAGTTTCATTGTATTTTTTTTTACGGTGGCGTAATGGTATGTTTTACCATAAGTGGAGATACCATAGTACTTAGTATGTTGTACAGCACTATTGCCTATCCCAATAAAGGATCTTCAACATCACTAAATACGTAACAAATCCGGGCAAAGCTTACATAAACTGCAGAATCGAATGATACTATTACATACTTTAATACCTACTTAACTTAAGGACATAATAATAGAAGATAGACGATTGGTTTTCAGTCCTCTCTGAGAAAAATCTATTAAAAAGTATTATTTTTAGTATGCAGTCTAGACGAGCGCCATTTTTAACCCCCGACGGAAAAAGAGGGGTGTTATAATATTTCTAAGCGGCCACGCATAAAACTCCGACGGACTAAGTGAAGTGATAAAAACGGTCACCCATCTAATACTTGACCGTTGCTACTAATACCTAAGGTGGGCTCCAGGCACTGAGGGGTGATTAATAATAACGGTCACCCATCCAAAAAATCTACCTTAGTAAGAGCTGCTTAACCTTCCAGAAAAAATAATATGCGCAGTACCTATGTAGCTATGGTAGCTAATAAACTGTAACCATCTATAAATTGACCTTAACAAGCGCTGCTTAACCTTGCAGAAATTGTATACACGGTATCTATGTAGTTATGGTAGGCTTATTACGGTACTTACGGTATGGTACTAATATGGTACCTTTACCTCTAAATAGAATGATGGCTTCAATAAATTCGTTCAGAAATGCTCTTAAACTGAAAGCTTAGGTAACCTACGCTACGGTTGGTTAACTCGATTGAACTGTGCATCCCCCGCCGTGCACTGTCGTGATTGCATTTCCTATAGTGTTCCAATATTTCCAATAGATCGATAAGGTTAAAATTGGTTTTATTACAAAATCATTTTATTTTAGCATGATTTCTCGATGTAATACTGCGTAATAAAATATTTTTACCCGACTCCGAAAAAGAGGAGATTCGAATGACTTTTTTTTATTTGTAAATATATAAAATTAAAAAAATTCAGTAACCTCCTATTAATTATCAAACACCTGAACAGTCTAAATTAGCTTATAAACAAATAAGACCGAATCATAATCGCTTATTTCGTTTATGAGCTACGATGCCACAGACAGATATACAGACAGACACGTCAAACTTATAGTACCCCTCTTTTTGCGTCAGGGGTTAATAAGACCTGAACGTGATTTTATCTGTTGAGGGAAAAATGCAAAATTAGAAAAGAAGCAGTTACCCCAAATTGGCAACCTCTGACTATGTTTTTAAGTCTGATCAAATGCAAAAGATACACTCAACATAAAAAAATACACTACTACTTGATACTTGCCTGTGTTTGAACTCACAGACGTTCAAACCCGGCCCGTGAACCACCACAAAATAGATATTACTTGTAGGTACAGTCATCAACATAAATAACTTAACATGTTAAGAAACCTTAGTCAAATAATAGAAACTAATAAACAGTTATTATTTCAAATTATAGGAGTGTCCAAATGATGATCTAAAAATATTTAAGACTTTTTACGATGTGAAAAGTTGTTCTTCAATTAATGATATGTTTAAAAATTTCAATGTTTAGCTACTAACACAAATTAAAAATAATACTGATCCCCATCGGTCAACTGGTAACGTGCCCAAAAGACTGGCAGCATTGCCACGTTGTATAGCAATGCATATTCTTTGGCCAAGAAATGCACGAGCATTTGGTCACGTGTAGACTCGACTATGCGTTTCACAATGTCTCTAAATAGCGCGTGAGAGCTCGGACCCCATGGCCCAAATATTCCGACCCCAAACGGCTTAAAAGTACATTTACTGATTAGGTTATTGTATTTCCGCCGCTTCAAAGGTCGCCGCAGCAGCAGTGCCAGCGCAAATCGCTGAGCCTAGAACATGAGAAGGTGCAAGGGTATCGACGCTTAGCTACTTATGTTACTGACTGTACATCTTTATTTGTCAGCCCTACACTTGACTTGTTTTGGCAGTCGCTTCGTTTGCAAACACTTGTAAAGCTCCAGTATTTGTAACTAGACTGAACAGGGGACTTGAGACAGATTTATTTCCACACTGCATGTTACGATTTCCAGACAAATAAATAGACTTTATAGTCTGGAAAGTCTAGACCTGTGTTATTTGAAATGGAGTGGTTTATTCAACAGTTTAGGTTGCATGTCAGACGCTTTTACACCTGAAATCTGAATAGACATGAGCATCGAACGGGAACAGCCTGCGCGTTAAGATATACAGCCTCTATATATTTTAACGTTTTGGAGATGTGCCTCCCCCTTAAGGGGGGTTGCCATAATCTCCACGCTTGGCAAGCGGCTTGGGGATCCAGTATTAGTGGTAAAGTCACAGAAGACGCTGCTGCACATTTACTGGATTTTCCCTTAGTCACCTCCTACGACACCCACGGGAGAAAAATGTGGTCCATTCTAGGCCAGATACCATTCGGCATGAGATGCGTGTTACTTTGGCAGAACTAAGAAGCTAATAACTCTATCATGAAATAATATATTATTATATCAGTACCTTATCAAATGTGGGTGTATTACAAACCCCTGCCTAGTGCATACCCGTCCGGGGAAGATAGGATGTTATATTATATAAAAAAGCCATATTAATTGGTAGGTATTTCGCCTTGAACTCTTGAAAATAGAAAAGATTCAATTAGATATCTGATATTTTTTGTTATCAATACGTATAACAAATTGGTTTTATCAACTTACTCGAAGACCGCTTTTGTTTCAGGAAATCAATTCATGGAATTGGAAACGTAAATTGAATTTATGAATATTAAATGCAATGTCAATCCAATACAGTCATAGTGTCAAAAATGACAACCATTTTGTATGCCATAAATGTCAAAATGTGACAATTAGGTCATAAAAGTAGATTAGAATTGTGAATGGAACAAAGAACAGTAAAATATGATAGTACTCACTTTTGCCTGCGACTTCTTTCGCGTAAAAATAATTAACGCGTCTTTTCCGGCATAAAAAAGGACCCTATAGCCTTTCTGGGGTTTCAAGGTTACTTACAGACCCTACACTGTTATCACATAAAATTGTACTTGTCTGGATCTCCAAAGGGAGTTGAGTTTGTTTCGACATTTCATCTCAGATGTGTCAATAAGGAAATACCGACGCAATCGTATTAAAAGAACCACGTGTAAAAATGTATCCTGTAATATAAAAAATCATTTATCATCTACTCCGTGCCAAATTTAATTAAAATCGCTTTGGCGGTTCCGCCGTGAAAGCAAAGCAGACAGACAGAGTTATTTTTTAAATATTATGGATTTATCCATTCATCATTTAACATAGTCGATCTACATTAACAAAAACTGTCAACTTTGATTAGACTTCATAAAGTTCAGGGGTATGACAATTACAACCTACAGATAAAACAGGATTAAAAAGACTATTCCAGAAAAACAACACCTTTTATCTGATTTCTAAGAAGAAGATATCTTATGGTGGCTTCTCACGGCGCGTGATACAAGTCACTCCGCGTGGAGTTGATTTTACGGGCGAGTAAGACCTCGTTGGCAGGCCTCCCACCAGGTGGACCGACGATATCGTCAGAGCAACCCATGGATGCAAGTGGCAAGTGGTCGTTCATTGTGGCGTTCTAAGGGGGAGGCCTTTGTTCAACAGTGGACGTCTTCCGGCTGATGATGACGCCCCCTATGACATTGGGACCTTTAATGTATCTGGCGAAATGTAAGTGGGCATACAAGCTCATCGCTCCGTGTCGATGGCAGAAGCAATTTGAATTTTAGCTTAGCATGGGCAACATCTAAAATGATATAAAATCATGTGTCCTATTATGTTTTGAAATGTTACGAACGAGTCGGCGTCTCCATTCTCATGGAGGATTTCTCAGTTTGGCGCTGGCTCGTGTTATACTGCGCTATGAGACGCCATCTTTACTCGGAAAGTAATAGGATCTTCAAGGGAATATCGGCCAAGGACAGTATTTGTAATAAATTCTTTGTTTGTCACCTTCGAGAGACAATTGAAGGTGACCTTATGCAATAAGATGGCAATCGTAACTTGAGTGATGTCACTCGTCATAGAATTTGTATTCCGATTATATTCTAACCTAGGACCTTATGCTCGTCAGCTTTCCGACCACTAGACAATGTTCTAAACGGGAATAGACCCTACCAAAGACAAAACAATCTTCGTTTACACATTGAAGCCATTCGATCTATACTCTAGAAGTCCCAGTAGTTTGGGCAAAGTGTAATTTAAGTTTCTTGTTAGAAATTTGGGGCAGGACTAACACAGTTAATTGCTTAATTAAGTAGTTTTCAGTTGTCTGATCGATATTAGTTCAAGCTACGCTGGGAGGCCTTTGATTAAACTTATTTTATCGTAGAGCCTTAGAAATAACATATATCTATTTAATACGATAATATAAATTTTTTACTCCTTTTTAAATATGTTGAACGAATGATCTAATTCGTCTTGGCATAGTTAAAGTTTATGTGAAGAAGAAGCGCAGTAAGCTTATAAGTATTCTAATCCCTCTCTCTTATAGTCCGATGGGACGGCCGGCCGACACGTCCGAAAAGAGATCTGGTGCAGGACCAACGGCTTAAGATGTCTTCCGAAGCACGGAAGGGTCTCGACATGTGAAAACGGTACCCATCACAAAACTGACCACGGCAAGCACGGCTTAACCTCGCAGATCCACTGATCTGCGCGGTAGCCACGTAGCCACGAGCTCTACCCCCAAAACATATACGCCAATAGACAAAAGCCTAGCAGGAAGTACCGTATTATCCAGAAACTGGTTTGTGGGGATCAGACAGACAGATAGATAGATAGAAAGTCCGTGATCAAGATCAAATGCCGTCTACATTACAGTTGAAAAAAATACAAAATGGGTCCACAACTGACGGAGAAGTCGTTGAACTTAAAAAAAACATACTGACGAACATAGAACCTTCACCTTTTTGAAGTCAGATATAAAGGTTAGGAAGATGTTGATGATCTAAGAACACATGTCTTAAGAGAGATCTTTCATAAAACCTGATAATTAAACTACAACACGGGTATTGACGCGAGCACAAGTTTTTAAATTTAGCTTGACGTTTTGACCGAGTTGCACCGGCCGTGCTCACAAGCAGAATGATGTGTAGTTTAACTATCATCTTGCAACGCGTAAGTTTAAAAGTAAGTTTTTTATAAAACCTGTTTTAATCAAAGGCCTAGAAGACTGTGACATTCACGGAAGCTATATAAAGTTGTACAATACCTACACAACGCCAATGTTATAACGACTATAAAGGCTAATGACTTGTGTAAGGCTAAATGCTCATTAACTTGATAGGCTATCACAATACAATATGTAAATTAAGTTATCATGATGGAATGTAATGGGTTATAATTGTTTTAGGGGTGTCGCTTATACAAACTAATTATATTATCAAGGTTAGTGTTTAATTAAATAAATAGTGTAATCTTTACTCGATAGATGGCATTATGGCCTTATAAAGAATTTCGTTGCGGGTTCCAAGATAGTCAAATCATTATTCTGGACGCCTCTATCTTCATTGCCTCGGTAGTTCTTAATGGTTATCATTGTAGATCCTGGCTTACAGGAGTTACAGTGAAGGGGACAAGTGGTAGTCTTTTCCTGATAAAAATAATATGGCGTTGTGTCGCCAGTTTTTTAGACGGTGGTAATCATGATTTTTTATTCCAATGTTGTTTATAATTCTTTGTTTGCCTCGAAAAAAGTCGTGTATTTTTCTAGATTGAAGAATTTTTTTTCACCTTGAAGGTCCATTCTAAATATTGGTGAAAGAATTTTGGAAGTCGGATGAATGGTTCCAGAGATTATTCCTTGCATCCAAAATTACAAACGTTACCTTCTTATAATATTGGTATCATTTTTTCATCTAATACAGCCGATTAAAGCAGTGTCATGTGGGGGTTAGCACTTTTTTGGTTACTAAACTACCCAATTATGGACAGAAAAAGATAAAATTCATTTAAACAAAATAGACTAATTAGTTTTTGAATGTTAAATTACATAAAGACAGCCCCCAAAACGCCCACCCGTCACCGCCTCCTAGTATTATAGCTGGGTAGAAGAAACGGTGCAACAAAAAACCCAGCAATGTGTCCGTCAAAAATTTGGAATATATTAATTCTGGAGCAACAAGGTTGTCTACACCGTATGCAGGTATAAATATAAGTACAGATTTCTGAATATTACTATACAATCTAATACCATCTATATCACTTGCAATTTACTAACGAATATCTTAATTGGTCTTCGGTAGTCAGAGTAAACTCCGTTGAGCTTGGATAGGTGACCATTATGTACACCGTTCCTTCACGCTCCGAAGATCCTGAATAATGTCAGACCTAATTCGGAGTTGTTGACTGTTGTTGCTGCCAATTTACTGTCTGATAAACTGGAAACAGAAATTCTAACTTCTAAGCTAGATGGAACGGTGATCCATAATATTATCTGTTTACCTCGTCACAACGAAACCACTGAACTGATCGAAAAAGTCCTCTGTGGATTGTACGAATCGTTTTTATGGGTCAAATAGAAACAAATTCCAGCTAATGGGAAATTCATGGGCGAAGTTTCTTAGCGAAAAATTATGTTCTTCCTTGTCTAAATTCTTTGCTGCCCAGATACTTATCTGGCGGGCCTGAGAGATATCTTTAGATTTTATACTAGTTTGAATTTTTCCTTCTTGTCTTATGAACTAGGCTCTAGACGGTGACGGAATTTTCATCTAATTCTGTTCAATGCGAGTTTCCTAAAATCTCCGTACGTGTTTTTGCTCACTCTCTCCTTTACCTAATATTCCTATTTTTATTATGCACCTAATATTATTATTTCTGTATGTTTCTATACTTGTATGTATATATACATAAACTGATATAATATTCTGAATTTTATACCATACCTACTTGTTCAAATACCTCTCACAGAGACACAAGAACCGATTACAATACCAATGGTAAACATAATCATAAATTTTGACTCCATATGCTAATGTGTATTGGAAACCACTCTATGCTCGCGTGCTCTGCCGTGCAACTTATCTATTTATCGTTTGAAATGTGCTTCAAATATTAATGGTTTAGGACGGACATGCAAACACGTCTAGTGCAGGGTTTAACAATAATGCATCGAGTTGAAGTAAGTGGATATTTGGGAAAATAATATAGTTTAGATAATTTGTTATAACTTATATAAATCATCGTGTTTTAAAAATATTATGTGAAACATTACTACAGTAATCATCGCAATGCATGAGCATGTAATCGACTACAAAGTAAAACCCAGTACAAAAACAAACAAATATTTGATATGCATGAAAATCGTATCTCTTTTTAATTTAGCTTAAAGCTAGCGCTTGCAAATGCATACATTAAAAACGCCAATAAAACATCAGAAACGTATTTAGGGCACTTTTAATCGCATCGATTGGGAAATTCCCATTACACCCATTCCGAGTTTCCCATTCGGTAGGCAATAAATTCCCATTAGCTTAATGACGGAATGCGTTGACAAAGTCTTTAATTATCGCGTTAAAATGTTTACGATCCGACTCGTTAGCGAGATATATTGTCATTAACATTAAACTCGATGGCTTAAGTCAAGTTACAAACAAGTAAGAAAACCAGACACATTTACACGCTTACAATGTTATAAAGGGTATGTAGACATTTCGCAGATTTTCATAAATTACTTATTGCCACCTCTGTCACGCGGGGTTAGTCTCCTCTTACGACTTGTTTACGATCACTATAACCAACAATGCAGTCCCTATTTATACTTATTAGTACACGATTTTATTTGTCGATAAAAAATTAGATAATATACCCTCATCAGCACGGTATGTGGCCCAAACTTATATAGCTAAAATGGTACAAATCAAAATTGTCTTCTTCTTCAGACTTATCGTTATTTGTCAAATAACGATAAGTCTGAAGAATCATTGATGTTTTTCTACTTTTATTTAACACGACTGCTCAGTTGCCATGGCAACGGTTGTGAAGATTACGTGAGAGCGTGAAGCTTACTTCAAATGAATTGATTAAACCTTTTGGAGATAGCACAAATACGACCTTATAAAATCTATGCGACCCGCGGTGTTACTCGCTTTTTTGTATTTATTTGGGATTCAAAGTAGACTATGAGTAAATCCAGGGTGTCAGCTACCTTCCACGAGACGACTACGGGAAACTCTAGAAGATGGGCAGCAACGTCTTCTGTAACATCACCACCAATACTGCAATCACAAGCCACTTGGCAATGTGGATTGTGGTACCCCCCCTTTTTTAGGAGGCCTATGTTCAACAGTTGACGTCTTCCGGCTGATGGTGACGACGATTTTTTGTATTCTTTAAAAAAATTCACACACACGAAATTCACAAATTTTAAATTCAACCGGTAGGTATATTAAAAGCAAAGAAAGAAAATAATAAGCATTACTAGACCAACAAGGCAGTACGATTATATTAAATCGTTATTTAACAAGTCATTGCCCGAACATCAAAATAAAACACACAAAACTTTCACCCAGCCTGTATAAAATATATTTGTTCAAGCATTAGCTGTGTAACTTAGCGCTTCAACAAACACTAGCATGACCCCACATTGTGAACTAATGGCGGGATACTCATCAATAATTCTATTAAATTTCAAGTTACTTGACTTTGATAACGTACGGTTAGCTACAGAAATAGCTCAAGTTAAGAAACTTAACGAGAGGAAGGTAGGTCCCCCTTTGAGCGATATGATAAAAGATAAGATAAGAATACATGATTTTTTATTAGTATTTTTTCACGACTGCCCAAAAAAAGGAGTGTAATGTTTTCAGGGTTTATGTAATTATGTATGTATGTGAGTTTCTTTATTCCACCATAACTTCTAAATGCCTGAACCGATTTTGATGTATAGAGTGTCGTTAGAATCCTTACACTATCGCAAGTACCATAGGCTATAAAAATAGGAAACAAATAAAAAATATAATTAAAAACACGTTTTTTTTTTTATTTGATCGTCAAATTACATCAAGGCGTCCCCCAAAACGCCCGTCCATCACACGGACACACTGCTCATTTCAACAATGACCGGCAACTTGCTATTTGCATTTGAACTTAAAATATAAGAAGATTTTTAACACATAATTGTTAATAATAAATGAGGCATAACAAAAAAACTTAAAAAATATAATACGATATACATAATTATGTATGTATAATAATCAAAAATTTAAGTAACCCCCCATACAACCTAAATTATAGTTAAGAACCATTTCGATCACGATCTTTAAAAAAACTGCGTCGTAATCGGTCTATTCGTTTAGGAGCTACGATGCCACAGACATATACACAGACAGACACGTCAAACATATAACACCACTCTTTTTGCGTCGGGGGGTTAAAACAATTGTGCTGTACATTTGGACTAGCGTCAAAATAGACTGTTTTTTTTTGTTATTTCAGTACTGGTGTCATAGTCATTTTTCTTCATAATTTTAAGCAGAATATCGTAATGTTTTCTATCACATAAGCGTGTGTTAAACATTGATGTAAAACTATTTTTACGGGTTCTATAGCAGATTGAATTGTTTTTTCTGGTCCCGATGCGCGAAGTTTCGAATATCGTGTTAAAATACTGGTCACCATTTTAAAGTCACCCGGTATGTTTTCACTGTACACTGTATTATCGGTTTTACTAGAAATCTGATATTGTATGTTGACTTTCAACATGTTATGAACTCTAGCTACAGTCAATATTGTATAGTCTGGGACTAATGTTTAGTCGTTCAAGTGATTATAATTAACAGTTTAATAACCTCTTAATTAATATAAGTTATTAGTATTATTGTATTTAGTGGCAATAGGCTCGCCCCCTATAACATAATACTTAAACTTAACTAGAAAAACATGTGTCCTACACGCCTGACAAAATGCCTCCAAAATATCTCAAACTAGACACGGTTTGTATAATAATATCATGCGTGTATTTCCCCGATAGGGTATGCCGAGGTGTGTACAATACACCCTCATTCCGCCAATAATTTTATAGGTCCCAATGTAATAGGGGGCGAGCCTATTGCCATCAATCGTCACAAGTCCAGACTCCGTACTGCTACTGAAAATTACCTATGTAGAAAATGTCGTGTCGGATATGAAGAACGACTTTTTGGAACCTGAAAAATGTTTCATGTTATTTTCATTATAAGAGCCTTAAAATGGTCTGTGTGAATAAAAATCTTCTTCCAAGTTAAACTTATTTAAACTGGTCTGGAATAACAAATTATGCAACGTCAAGTGTCTTGAACTGCAATTTGCTATCATTTGCAACACGAAGCGATCGCTATTTAACTTACTTTAACTTAACTAATGAAATACGTGGGACTGTAGGTCCTTGAGACAAGGAAACAGTACCTGTCGTGCTTAAATATACTTGATGTGTGTATGGCGTTAGCAGATTATTTGATTCAACGCTTTTCATTGATTCTATCGTTGGTATAGTGATCGCTAAGTGCGACTGAATATGAGATTCTGATTTCGAAATCCGAGTCGGGCAAAGCGTTACGGGGTATTTCTATTAGGTAATTTATAGTAGCAGCACGGAGTTTGATTTAGTGCCTGGTTGATGGCAATAGGCTCGTCCTTGCCTACCCTTTTGGGACAGGCGTGATGTTAAGTTATGTGTGACTAGATTTTTACCAGCAACCCTGTTAATAAACAGTACTTTGACCATCTAAATGTTTCATATTATAACCTCTACCTAATTTAATACTCATGTCTAATCTAAACAATCTTTTGACTCCAGACATCAATAACTAACAATTTCCTTTTCCGCAAAAGGTAACGGAGGAAATAAAAGGCGCCAGCCAATCATCTTATCTTTAGATAATGTAATCCGACACGTATTAATATTGATTGTAATACTAATAAGAAACGTGATACTGACGCAGAGATCACACTTCTCACTAATATTATAAAGACAAAAGTTTGTGTGTTTGTATTACTACTTGTTCAAGCTCGAACAGCTGAACGGATTTAAATAAAATTTGGTATGGAGGTAGCTGACACCCTGGATTTACACATAGGCTACTTTTTATCTCGAAAAAATATAAATAAATAGCGCGTAACACCGCGGGGCGCAGCTAGTGAGATGTAAAGGTTAATGCTGCATGACGACCTGATTGGCGCAGTGGCTAGCGATTGGACTGCTGCGCTAAGGGTTGCGGCTTCGGAAACAAAAAATTGTGTGATCCGCAGATGTTTGTCCCGAGTCTGGGATTTGTGTATGTGATATTTCATGTTTGTGAAACGCACCCACGATACAGGAGAAAATAGCTTTATAAATCAAATGGCCTTTACAAAAAGCCATTTTTTTAAAAAAAACTTACTTAAATACACCTCAATTCAAGTTATATTTTCTAATTATAGGAGCATCCAAATGATGAACTGAGAATATTTATGAATTGTTACTATGTAAGAAGTTGTACTTCAATAAATGGTGTACTTTGTAAAAAAAAAATGTGGCTGACTGGACTTATATGTTTTTTTATTGTTAGTCTTATTTCTGTTGAAAATAATACAATTATTTTTTCTTCCCCTCCAATTAATAAAAATAATATACGACTAATTGCTGCACGATATCTTTTGTCTTTGTTACAGAAAAAAATAATTCAAACGAATAAAAAACCAACTTTATTCAAACGCAAAACGGTTTTCATATTTCTTAATCTACCGCAAATCTTTTCATTTCATCAAATTGCCATCAATTAAGATGATATCTGTCTGTGGTTTTAATCTTTTTAAATTGCCAAAAATAACGAAGTGCCATGCCATCGCAAATTCGTGACTCGGACTAAAAACACTGTAAATTTTTCAACGTAATTATAACAATACATTTTTGGCTAATTGGCAATTTAGGCTTTGCCACTGTTGGTCGCATAGTTTATTGTACTTTGTTTAAAAATCTAGACAGAGTTTTTTTTTAATGTCGCCACACTAGGAATTTCTCCCGTATTATGGGTGCGTTTGACAAATACCCAGACTCGGGACAAACATCTGCGGATCGCACAAATTTTTGTCCCGTGCGGGAGTCAAACCCGCAACCCTAAGCGCAGCAGTTCAATTGCTTAGCCACTGCGCCAATCGGGTAGTTTAAATTAACAATGAGTTGGCAATCATAGATTCCAACAGATAATACCTGACATCAACCTTAAGACGTAAATACTAAAATGGAACTTGAAATTCGATGGGTGCGAGCAGCGACACGATGGCTCACTTGGTTAGAGCAGCGCGGAGCGCCACGGTATGGCGAAGGTCGCGGGTTCAAGTCCCGCTCTTGTCCATCATGCACATGAATTCGAAAAGACATTGGTGCGTGCCGAGTTTTGAATTGCGACCTTTGACTTGGCAGTTCAATGGTCATACCACTCGGCTATCAGTGCTCAGTTAGAACCTGTTACCTGTGCATACAAATCCGGTTTGTCAAACACTAGGCCACCACATACTTAATGCAATATTATGTAGCATCTATCTATTTACGTTGCATTGTTTCTGTTTTTAAAGGCTGTTAAGTTTATTAAGTTCTGAAAATTTTTAGTCTCTAATTTTTATTTCCCGTAGATTGAGACCAGTAAACCCTTCTCAAGCTCCTCAGAGGGGCTCTAAAACTGTGCAAGCTCGATAAGCCGCCTCTGACCTATTAAAGTTCGTTCCCAAAGATTATGCAGATTGAATATCGGTACCTTGGTCGTGCTTAAAGTAATTTCATTGGAAATCCTGGTTCAGTTGAAGCTTATAGCTATTGGTACGATAAAAGTATGTAGTGTGGCAGCCCTCGTTTAAAATGTATGTACCTACTAAGTTTCATTTTAATATGGGTCCGTTTAATTGTCACTGAACAATTATGGAGTTGGGTATGAATTATGAAAGGCAAATATTTATGTAAAAAAATACCGGTAATACCTACAATACAATATAATTATGTATTTACATTTACATGTATTTATAATTATAAATTGCGGGGATTAACCTTATAAAAGTCTTGAAGAATTTTTTTTTTAAATCGTCGCTCACACTAGGAATTTCTCCTGTATCGTGGGTGCGTTTCACAAACATGAAATATCACATACACAAACACCCGGACTCGGGACAAACAACTGCGGATTTGTTCGATCCGCAGATGTTTGTCCTGACTTTTGTCCCGAGCGGGAATCGAACCCGCAACCATTAGCTCAGCAGTCCAATCGCTTACCCACTGCGCCAATTAAGTCGTCAGTTGATTGTGAACAAATTTTTGAGAATAAGCCGACAATATTATTGCGATTTATCTTGTTATTTTAAAAACTTTTTATAAACTGATTTTGTTTAAAATTCATGCTAAGCATTTTTCTTTACAGGTAATCAATCAACTGCTCTCTTCTGAAGATAGATTACTTACTGAAGTTGGTAAGAATTCTTATGAAACAGTAAGTCGATAAAGTTATCTAAACCTCTCAATGTTACAAACAGGTAACATTGTTTGGGGTTAATCTTCTGAACTATCCATCCGATTTAAAAAAATATTTTACCAATATTTAAAACTAGCGGCGCCCTGAGGTGTTACCCGCTACATTCTTATGTTAAGGTCTCAGCTACCTCCATACCAAATTTTATCAAAGTTGGTCCAGCCGTTTGAGTGTGAAGAGGTAACAAACATACAAACACACTCACAAACTTTCGCCTTCATAATATAAGTGTGAGACCTTCTTAATAAACTATTTAAATGCCGTAAAAGACGAAAAAATTTCCCACGCAGGCAAAGTCGCGGGCGGAAACTCGTATTGAATAAATTTAACGTCTACCCGCAAATAAATTCTTACATCACACACGTTTGAGGCTTCCTTACGATGCTAGCAAAACATCGTCTTTGCGATACACCAATGTGTTTCAAACGAGGGGATATAACAAAATGTGTCGACAAATTGTAATTTGCATATCAAAGAAGGATTTTAGACGTCCATACGCGAGTATTTTACATTGCGTTTCCCTTTAATTAAGAGTGTGTTGTGAATTGATAATATAAATTGGCTGTGTGCCTCAATTTAGCGAATATTTGAGGGTATATCGCAGTGATGACTGATCTAAAGTTAATCAATGTAGCGCTAAATACATAGCTTTGGTACTATAAGTGTAACACTAAGTATAAGTGTTCACTGCACGTAGCATTCTCTCGGCTATTATAGCACTGATAACCGAGTGGTATGACCATTGGACTACAAAGTCAAAGGTCGCCAGATTGAACCCCGGCACGCGCCAATAACTTTTCGAATTCATGTGCGTACTATAAATTAGTTATCAGTTGCTAAAAACGGTGAAGGAAAACATCGTGAGGAAACCGGCACACCTGAGAGATTTTTCAACGGTGTGTAAAGCCATGTCAGAGATCTACAGGCGGCTTAAACTTTGACACCAGGTTGTTAATCAACCATACGATAAGAAGAAGGTACTAAAAGTAACTATACTACAAATTTTTTTTTACTGTACATAACATTGTAAATTATTATTACAATAAGGATGCGAAAATACAGTGTTGGATAAATCCAAATTAAAGACAAAAAAAACTTTTGCAAAAAATCTTTTTTACTCCCAAAACACTTTAATGAAGAATTATGAAACATTATAGCTGACCTTTTTGATTCAAACTTAGTTACATAACTCAACAACCATAAGCCGACCGGTCCGTATCGAAGACGAATCAACAGACGTACAGCTGTCTCCCTCAATCTTACGTCACTGGTATATAAGAGCCAGTATTCCGGCCCCTTTCGCCTTTTTGCCGAAAATCAAAATACGAATAGACAGAGCCAATAGATCGTGACCGGAATCTGTATCAGGGGATATCGGGGAGAAGTGTACATAGTAGGTAAGCTTCAGAAGTTTAAGTTTGTGCAAATTGACTATTCAATAGTCTTTTTAATGTGCAAATATTTATATACATAACGCCTGTTTTCCCCGAACGAGTTGGGGTGTATAGTACACCCACATTTCGCCAGTTATGTTATAGGTCGCAATGTAATAGGGGGCGAGCCTATTGCCATCAACCGGGCACATATCTAGACTCCGTGCTGCTACTGAGAATTGCCTAATGGAAAAACCCAGTAACACATTGCCCGACCCGGGATTCGAACCCAGGCCCTATTAGCAGTCGCGCTTAGCTACCACACGACCAACGAGGTATTCTCAATAAATTTAATTTGACGACCTGATTGGCGCAGTGGCTAAGCGATTGGACTGCTGCGCTAGGGGTTGTGGGTTCGATTCCCGCACGGGACAAAAATTTGTGTGATCCACAGATGTTTGTCCCGAGTCTGGGTGTTTGTGTATGGGATATTTCATGTTTGTGAAACGCACCCACGATACAGGAGAAATTCCTAGTGTGGGGCGACGTTTTTTAAAAAAAAAACAAAAAAAAAATGGTAAACAAAATACTTACGAAGTATTATCCAAAATGATCATGTATGATTTTTTAAAGGAGAATGGGCAAATTTGAATCAAGTTAAGACAATATGTCATTTTAAAGGTCATAAAAACAGCTATACTTAAACTGGAAAAGAAATATAAATTTTATTTTAATTTCATCTAGATCTACTTGCATTTATTTTACAATCAAAACGAGAACAGTACCTTTAACTGCAAATACACACGGACTCAATATTAGTGTGTGTCAGACACACACACGCAGACACGTATCGATGCCTTTGAGCGCTCAAAGGTATCGAATTGATGAGTGTCAGACACTGACACCGAAACCACGGGAGTGTCAGACACGCAAGCCTAGTGAGAGTCAGACGTAGATATACCCACTTTCTGATCAAACACAATCCTGGCGAGTATCAGACACTGAGACTGGCACAGTGGGGGTGTCAGACACAGACACACGCACACACAGGCCATTCAGACACATAATTTAAAAAACGTCGCTTCAATTGTATCGTGGGTGCGTTTCACAAACATGAAACATCACCTACACAAACACCCAGACTCGGGACAAACATCTGCTGATCGCACAATTGTTTGTACCATGCGGGAATTGCACCCGCAACCCTTAGCGCAGCAGTCCAATCGCTTAGCCACTGTCTGGTCATCAATCTATTAAACATATCTATTGAACTTCTGTTTCTAATCTGCAAAATGTTCTTTCTCCAATAAGAATTAGGTAGCTTAATTAGCAAGTTGGAAAGAAGGCGGAATAAGTACCTAGGAAACAATGTAATTACTGGTGCGCTGTCTGTTGCGGAGTGAGCAGAATCGAAAGAAGTACTTATAGAAAATTAGTTCTATTGAATAGGCGGACCATAGTCTTTATTGAATCTATTAAGAGAAAGACGAGGTTTAACTAAATACGAAAGGAATAAAATTCTAATAAAATTACTTCTCGGGAATTAACGCTAACTGATAGCCGAGCGGTTGGACGTTATGTTTTCAGCATATAATTAAATTGACGATTGATTGGCGCAGTAGCTAAGCGATTAGACTGCCGCGCTAGAGGTTGCGGTTTCGTCCCGCATGGGACAAAAATTTGTGCGATCCACAGATGTTTGTCCCGCGTCAGGGTGTTTGTGTATGTGTTATTTCATGTCTGTGAAACGCACCCACGATACAGGAGAAATTCCTAGTGTGGGGCGACGTTATAAAAACAAATAGTTTGTAAGTTAACTATATTTATGTTATTTGAAAACTTATGTTTTATTAGGTGTACAATAAATGGATAATAAATAAATTTATGTTGATATAAAGGGTCAAAATTAAAACAAAAAGTCTACTAAACAATGCTTCAGAATCTCCTTCAAACTAACTCGATCCTTACTTTTCAACCACGCCCTAACATTAGGGTCACAAAAAGACTTCTTACATTCAAAGGGTCTATTGTCCTGATGATTGATGACCCTATTGTGGTGATAGACTCCAGACCCTCACAGATGGAGAGGATTATCTCAGTGATAAATGGTAGAGATAACCTTTGAATCTGTTTCTTAGAAAACGTCTTACTGTGTTAAGAGATCAACTTAACCTGAAAGAATACTTTGAGTAGTGAGCTTAAAGTAGGTACACAAACAACTACATTAAATATTATGCTTTTATGACTGGAGGGGTAGGCAGACGTGCTTCGTAATTCCATATTTCACCAATTATGTTATAGCTCCCAGCGTAAGAAGCGAGCCTATTGACATCAACCTGGCACACTTCCAGGCTCTGTGCTGTTACTGAGAATTACCTAGTATAATATAGCCCTAATAGCCGAGTGGTATGACCGTTGGACTGCTAAGTCAAAGGTAGCAAGTTCAAACCCCGCACGCACCAATGCCTTTTCGAATTGATGTGCGTACTATAAATTAGTTATCGGTAGCTAAAAACGGTGAAGGAAAACATCGTGAGGAAACCGGCACACCTGAGAGATTTTTCAACGGTGAGTAAAGCCATATCAGAGGCCTACAGGCGGTTTAATCTCTTACACCAGGTTGTTCATCAACCATACGATAAGAAGGATACCTAGCATATAACCGCAATAACACTTTTCCTAACCTAGGAATCAAATTCAGGAACTCATGCTCACCACTATTTGAATAGGGGAGATGGATTAAAAACAAAATTCTCTTTTACTATCGAAAAGGGAGCCAGAAGAAGTGATGAACCATTTGTAAGCTCGATAAATGGCATTATGTTCATCACATGAAACTTATGATGAACAGCGAAAAATATATAGACTCTAGATAAAGTAGAACAACTCTGTCTACCCTTTTGGGGATTGAAAGCGTGATTATATTCATGTTTTTTAAAGTTTTGCACTTTAAATTTATGTTCACTAGTTTACCTAAAAAGATAAGAAATGTCGTTTATTAAACTTAAAATTGAACCTAAACTGCTCCAAAATGGAAGAATCTATAAAATCTGGCTTATTCATGCCAGTAAAGAAACATCCATTGGTGCCTAGAGAACTGTTTACCCCTTTAACGATACGTCGTTATGTTAATGTGTTAGAAGTTTGAATATGACCCAAGTGGGCCTATTTCAGACGTCGGAGTATTGTGTTCAAGTTTACGTAAATTCTATTAACTTGAAAGAAGGACAAGAGGCTTGCTTCAGAAATTCAATTCTATTGTGAAGCTTTGAGGCCTGAAATATAATATATAAACTTAGTGATTTGCATTACCACTTCTGCCAATCTTATTTCACGGGCCTTAGACAAGTACATACATATATAAGTCACGCCTGTTTCCCAGAGGGGTAGGCAGAATCTACGGAATTCCATTTCTTTTTTTTTTTATAAAGAAACGTTGCCCCACACTTGGAATTCGTCCTGTATCGTGGGTGCATTTCACAAACATGAAATATCACATACATAAACACCCAGACTCGGGATAAACATCTGTGGATCCTACAAATTTTTGCCCCGAGCAGGAATCTAACCCGATACCCTTAGCGCAGCAGTCCAATCGCTTAGCCACTGCGCCTATCAGGTAGTCAATTGCTACGCACCTGGCATACTTCTTTCGCCTCATTCACTCGCATCACATTCTTCATACACGCTCGTCATTTAAGGGTACTCCTCACTTGACCCTTTTGCGGAACATCTCCGATTTGGTCTAAATATGTTCGCCGAGGTGTTTCCCTATCCGATACTCCACTAACATACGCCTCATATATTCGTTTTCTCACTCTTCTTTCATCTAGACAAGTGGCAAGATAAAATAGAAATCGAATGCAGTATCCTGATGTATGACTGCCTCGTTGGTCTAGTCGCTAAGCACGACTGCTGAGCAAGAGGTCCTATTTCGAATCCTGGGTCGGGCTAAGTGTTACTGAGTTTTCCATTAGGTAATTCTCAGTAGCAGCACGGAGTCTGGATTTGTGCCCGGTGGATGGCAATAGGCTCGCCCTCTATTACATTGGGACTTACAACATAACTGGCGAAGCGTGGGTGTACTATATGTTCACCTCAGCCTACCCCTTCGGGGAACAGGCGTGATGTTATGTTATGTTATGAATACAGTATCTACCGTCGATAGCCTCCATAGCTAGTTGCAGCGTTTTATCTCCCTTCACCAACAGTATAAACTGCGGTATTCGCGGTTCCATAATGCTCTATTGGAATACTGTAATTGGAAAAGTTTAGTCTTTCAGCTGGGACGTATGAAAGGATGGAAATTGAAACTAAAGTTTAAGTACAGTTCAGATGAGCTTTGGGAATAGGAAAATAATGTATTGTAACCTTAAAACTGTATTAAACTGTCTAGAACAAAATACTGCCTCGTTGGTCAAGTGGTCGCTTACCACGACTGCTGAGCATAAGGTCCTGTTTCAAATCCTGGGTCGGACAAAAATTTTATTAGGTTTTCCATTAGGTAATTCACAGTAACAGCACGGAGTCTGGATTCGTGCCCGGTTGATGGCAATAGGCTCGCCCCCTATTACATTGGGACCTATAAACATTATTGGCGAAATCTAGGTGAACTATAAGTGCACCTCTGCCTACCCTTTCGGGGAATACACGCGTGATATTACGAATGTTATAAAATATTGTGTAGATTTTTTTAAGTAGCCTGTTATTGTCCTAATTCTCGGCAAAGGCCTCACCATTATTCTTAAACAAACCCCTCTCCGATGCCATTATGGGCCATGTCTTTATCGCAAAGATGTCCAAGTGAAGTAAATAGATAGATAATATTGATATTAATACTTTGATATATTGATAATATTCTTTATTCTCCAAAAAACACGGAATACAGAAAAACATGACACTAAAGCATTGCAAGTGGCGGTATTAAGACGGGTTGTTTCAGCTTCAATTGACGCATACGTACAATAAAATTGGCATCACTAATATTCATTTCTATTAGCAGCTCTATTAACGAAAAAGTTTAGTTTTCCACTAGTAATTTATGCCATCAAACAACGTTTCATGTTTTACGTATGTTATACATCTTCTGTAATAGTTATTTTTTCATATTAACGTAACGTAAAGAACGTTAACAGATTATTTGAAACAACCCAGCCTTAGTGTCTGTGCCACACAAGTCTGCCTACCTCTTCTAAAAATAAAAGGCGTGAATTCACACATTAATCTAGTTTAAATACCTTTAAATAACTTTAATATGTCTACAGTATTGCTGATTGTGCTCACACAAAGTTGTAAGTGTAGACATTACGAGAGAATCGTATTTACAAACTTTCATTGTAATTCGCAGATTTGAATTTATTAGCGAGTTCAGATGAGCGTTTTAACTTTGTATTTAACACGCCGTTTTTCAGTTTTGAAGTAAGCAAAGGTGAGGTTATGAGCTGGATATAAAATAATTCCATAAATTTACTTAGAAAGATATTTTGTTGTGTACTTTTGTTATGATCATAAATTAAGATAATTCGAAGTTTAGTCTTTATTCTAAATTTATTAGTCTTTATTTTTTGAGCCCATTAGGTCCCTTAGCGATTCTAATGTTCTAGATTATTCTACTAAGCTTAAACTTAAGCTCTTATTTATCATCAATGTAAAACCTACGATAAACATTTTTTTTTCAATGATGCTACCAATTTTTTGAATTATTATTAATTTGTCAAAATATTTTATTTCAGGTTTTTGCAATCAGTTGGAACGATAACGACGTCTTGACAAAACGCCAAGTCTGAACCCACCTTTATTTCAACGCAACACAAACTTCGTAATCGCGTATTCGCATTCGTAACATCACATTAAACAGAGCATCTTGCTAATGCCGGTACCAACTGATGACGTCATAAGACAGGGTTGGTGTAAGATGAGTTTAACTACCCTCAAACGACTTAACTGAGGGATGGTGTCAAAGTTTGACGGTTTATCATCAACTGTAAGACTGCCTCGTTGGTCTTGTAGTCGTAAAGCGTGACTACTGAGCGTGAGGTACTGGGTTCCATCACCGGGTCGTGTAAAGTAGGTGGGTTGTTTTAGGTAATTTCTGGGTACCAGCACGGGGTCTGGATTTTGTGCTCGGTTAGTGGCAATAGGCTCGCCCCCTATTGCATATACTTGTCTACAATTTATAAGTATCTATTATCCTTGAAAGGTTGTAAGTGTTTTATAAAATAATAAGTATGAATTGTACAATAAGTACAACGACCTGATTGGCGCAGTAGCTAAGCGATTTGACTGCTGCGCTAAGGGTTGCGGGTTCGATTTCCGCACGGGGCAAAAATATGTGCGATCCACATTTGATTGTCCCGAGTCTGGGTGTTTGTGTATGTGATATGTGTTTGTGAAACGGACCTACGATACAGGAGAAATTCCTAGTGTGGGGCGACGTTTAAAAAAAAACATACCTATATATATTATTTTCACACATACACAAACCGTTATACAGATTTTATATATTAATTAATGTAGTTAAATTAGAACACTGAGTTGGTCTTATCGCTATAAGTTATAATTATCTTCCAGACAACCTTAGGATGGACTGGAACGATAAAAATGAGTACCGGGGTAGTCTGTGGTGCGTTACTGGCTCTATACTACCTACCTTTAATATTTTTAGTGACTCGTAGCCACGTGGCAGCCGCGCAGATCAGTCGATTTGCGAGGTTAAGCCGTGCTTACCGCGGTCAGTCTTGTAATGGGTGACCGTTTTAACATCGGGATTAATATCGGGATAAACAGAATTGCCGGGTAACGAGACCCAGTTCTTTTTATTTCCGGACATTTGCATATCAAAGGGACCTAATTAATGAAAATAAACTGGGTTATTGGCGCGTAATATTAATTAAACAGATTCGTAAAACTGGCATTTATTATGTTAATTACAACGACTGTATTTCCTGAAGGGACAGGCAGAGGTGCGTAGTACACTCACTTCACCAGTTAAGTTATACTCTGTGCTAGCTAGCTACCTATTGGAAAAACTCGGGAGTTGTACCCAGGACCTCAGGCTCAGCATTCGAACAATGTGACCATAGACCAACGGGGCGGTCGATAGTATAAAGTCATGAATATTTTAATCTCACTGTCATCTTTCTTAATTACTAGCATCCGCCCGCAACTTCGTCCGCATGGATTTCGACTGTTTTTTTGCCAATGGACTTCTTCGATAAATGGACTATGCAAGACAAAAATATTTTTTCAATTCGAACCAGCAGTTCCTGAGTTTAGCGCGTTCAACCAAACAAACAAACAAACTCTTCAGCTTGGTAATATAAAGTATAGATTTGAAATATAGACCGACTATTTTGCTTTGGTACAAAAACGTATACAGATAGAATTATACAAGTAATAAGGCGTACAGTGCGTTATGCGCGTACTGACTATAATAAAAAAGTAGCCAGGCAAGGTTTGAAGGCATCATAAAAAAATAAAAGTAGGTACACAATACCACAGCCACCCCCTTTGAGGATAAAGGCGTAATGGTATAACGTTTAAAGATAAAACCCACATTACCTTCATCTCTGATCACCCCACTTGAGAGTGACATAAAAACCAACAGAACTCAATTAGCTCGCTCGTTCGTCAAAATGGTGGCCAAACGAGGTTAGGTGCACGCGACAGGAAACTATAGAAGGTGCACACGATAGGAAACTACGGAAGGTGCACAGTGTAAAGGGAAAAGTGAATTATTGCTTTAAGAACAACGCGTTGATCGTATGCCTAGCCTTGTAACAATTTACGTTCTTACAAGGTTAGACATACAAATCTTCTACTTCTTATCGTATGGTTGATGAACAACCTGGTGTCAGAGTTTAAACCACCTTTAGGCGTCTGGCTTTATACAACGTATTTTTTTTTTCATAACTTAAATATCAGATTATTTTTAGTGCTTAAATCCACTCCTAATTTCTACGGAACAATGTTAATTTGTTTGTGAAGAAAAGATAAAAATGCATTCTTTTTCTAAAAAATATATTATATTAATACCGGTACGGAGTGATACTTCTGTATATATTTACTGTTTGAAGTCACTATTTATTTAGTTACCAACCTTTTAGCAATTTTGTTTGCGCAAGATCCAAAAGGTTAGTCAGGGATGCTTTAAATGTTAAAGTAAATAGTGAAGCCATTCGTATGTAAGGGTTATCAGAAAAAGGCAAAAAAACCTTTAAGGTTTGACTGGTAGAAAATGCCTCAGGTATTTAGTCCCCCTTGTACATTACTATAGGTACTTACTAAAGCCGACCCAATTGGCGCAGTGGCTAAGCGATTGGACTGCTGCGCTAAGGGTTGCGGGTTCGATTCCCGCACGGGACAAAAATTTGTGCGATCCGCAGATGTTTGTCCCGAGTCTGGGTGTTTGTGTATGTGATATTCCATGTTTGTGAAACGCACCCACGATACAGGAGAAATTCCTAGTGTGGAGCGACGTTTTTATATAAAAAAAAAGCATAAAGAAATGCACAACTATATAGAGGAAAAAAAATCGTCTGAAAGAACACATAGGTAATAGGTATAATTATTTAAAGGGCAATGTTTTGATTTTTATTCATATTATTTCACAATCTTTCTCAACAATTCCATTATGCGTGTGTTCTTAATTTCTCTTTTAAAGGGCTTGACCGATTTTAAAGTCTATTTGTATTTACCGTGTTGTCTAAATAATAATAAATGAATATTTTTTTTATAACATTACAGATTTCAGAATTTTAAATAAAAAACTATCTTAATATATTTCAAAGTAGAATAAGACGTAAAGCAAGTTAAAAATAATTATAATTGTAGTTTAGAAATAAATTTGGTAAGGAACAATTTGTTATCATAAAGATTTAATAAACTGAGTCCTTAGTCCAAAATTTTAGGTGACATACGAAACCAAAATCTATTTCTTCTCTACGCGAGGTATATCTCTAAATTGCATCAAATGCGCATACATTCTCAGCAATCATTAGACCCACATGCGTCCATGACACGTAGCTAACACATAGGCTGAATATTGCATTGGCTTAGATATAACCAAGTCATTATGTAATACTAGATGCATGATGTATATCATATCTATCAAAAATTCTAGATTTTTTTCTTTAAAGTCGCCCCACACTAGGAATTTCACCTGTATTGTGGGTGCGTTTCACAAACATGAAATATCACACACACAAACACCCAGACTTGGGAATATATTTAGGTATTGAAGAATGTTTTAACAAGCAATTTAAGAAAAAATATTAGACATCGATGTTATTTAAAATAATTTATTTAATTAGCGTTTTGAGTGTGTATACCCTTAGATTATACATAACATAACTTATAGCTAGTATTCCGCAAAGGGGTGGATTATATAATATATTAGGGCCGATTCTATTGCCATCAACCGGGTTATTCCCGGTACAGATTACACGCTGCTATTGAGAATTACCTCATGAAATATCTTACAACCAAATACTAAAATTAAAATAAACCATTCTTATCGACACTCCCCTTGGTTTGAACCTGCAACCTTCTGCTTACAAAGCCGGACACTTAACCACTACAACACAACTTAAAAAGCTGTAGTAAAAAGCATTTATTTTCAGCCATTAAACTTATTCACCCACTCTTCCAAACTCCATTATTTTCACACACAGAACAGAATTAAGAGCGACAGTTCAAGGACGTAAGTCATTTTTAACCGCAGCTCTGAATTGGACCGTAACAAGGGTAGCATCCCTCACTGACGCCGTCAACCCTCGTTATCATGGCTAGTGACCAATGGAGTCAGTTCAGAGGTCAGTCGTGTACGCATCTATCATGGTAATATTAAAAAAGTTTTGGAATGCAACTACCGCCTTATTTATAAAAAACTAAAAGTGCCCAGCGGTTTCACCCGTATTAGGTTTGTATTGATATAAATTATAGCCTACTAGGTTTTTCCCGCGTTGATTTAAAAAAATATCTAGCGGTTGAGTCGCTAAGATGTGACAGACTTTGATGAAATCTGGCATGTAGAAAATTTAAGACCCTAGAAAGTGCATAGGCTACTCTTTTCTTTAAATTTAATCCTCTAAGGCGTTTAAGTAGGGGTTAACGCGGGCAAAGCCACGGTCAAAAGCTAAATGTACCTATATCTTTATTCATACTAACCAAGAATCTAAATTAATGCGAGCGAAGCTTATATAATATGCACCAAATTCCAAAACTGCTGCAAAGCTATAAAACGGACACCGATATGCTGACCTGTCGGGTAGCTTTACACAGGTTCAGTCAGCCATTTGTGATTGGATATTGAATCTAGTTCGAACCGTAACTCAAACATCGTTTATTTTAGTCGTTTAGTGTGCTCACTTGATGGCTGATATTGATTTATTTACTTTTTGTGCACTATGTAGAGATGAAACGTGTGGTATTTATTATTTTAGCTTAGTTATTTATTGTATACTAGCTAGTTTAGTTATTTATACTATACTACAATTTAGATTGTTGGTTAGTAATATATATATATCTATACCTGGAGGGTTGAATTTAAAAAAAAAGAGCCTATGTTCTTTCATCGATCTTAAACTTTCTACATGCCAATTTTCATCAAAATCCGTCCAGCGGTTTAGACGTTAAGACGTAACAGACAGACAGACAGACGGACAGACAGATAGACAGAGTTACTTTCACATTTTTAGTATTAAGTATGGAAGTATGCATTGTTTTCCATAGATCCACTGCCTGTCTCATTAGTTTAGTGGTCGCTTACCGCGACTGCTGAGCATGAGGTCCTGGGTTCGAATCCCAGGTAGGGCAAACGGAGTCTGGATTTGTGATCCGATGATGGCAAAAGGCTCGCCCCCTATTAATTACATTGGGACCTATAACATACCTGGCGAAATGTGGATATATAAATACACCTCTACCTACGCCTTCGGGAATACAGGCGTGATGTTATGTAACTGCGTATATAATAGATCCATGTAATAGCACATTATCATTGTCAACCGTGCACAAATCGAGACTCCGTACTGCTACTGAAAATGTCCTAATGGAATATCCCACGAACACTTTTCCCGGCCCGGGATTTTTTTTTTTTGAAAACGTCGCCCCACACTAGAAATTTCTCCTGTATCGTGGGTGCGTTTTACAAACATCAAATATCACATACACAAACACCCAGACTCGGGACAATCAAATGTGGATCGCACAAATTTTTGCCCCGTGCGGGAATCGATCCCGCAACCCTTAGCGCAGCAGTCTAATCGCTTAGCCACTGCGCCAATCAGGTCGTCCGATTTAACCGAGGACCTCACCAACGACGCAATCTATCAGTTTTCACCAAATTAAATATCCTATCATAATTGGCTAAAGCTGTGTATAATGCAACCCGACAGGTGGTAGAGCGATGTTTTATACCTCTGCAGTAGTTTTAGAATTTGATGCACAGAAAGTTTATTTTTAAAGAAAAACATTAAACGGGCTGAAAAAGCCTCAGGCAAAGGTTTGAAAAGAATTTTAATTAACATAAAATAACATCACGTTTTCGTGTCCCAAAGGGTTACGTACAGGTATGGCATTGGCAAGCTTGCGCCTTTTTACATAGGACCTGCCCACGTACCATGAACTTTTTAAGCGGGACATTTTCCGTTATGGAAGCGAGCTGCCACACTACACTGCACGTAGCGGCGCGGCGTCACGCTTTCACAACGAAAAATGTCCTGCTCTAAGAGTTCATGGGGTTGTAACATAAATGGTTAAATTTAGGGGTAGGCTAGGTTCCATACACATTTGACTCCCTCCAGATCTAAATTGATAAAGGAAATTTGAAAAATGATGGACACGATCGGGACTTCCACCCGCGTCTTCCGCCGTACCGTGGCGCTGCTCTAACCAACTGAGAAACCGTGTCGCTGCTTGCACCCATCGAATTTCAAGTTCCCTTTTAGTATTTACGTCTTAAGGGTGACGTAATGTTGGAATCTATGATTACCAACTCAGTGTTAAACCTTTACAGCTATAAATTACTAAAACGATAATACCAACCCAAATTAACATGACTTTTGGTACCATTTTAGCATGTTGCCCATGCTAAGCTAAGCTAAAATGCCCCTTCGGAATATAGGCGTCATGTTTTGTACGGAATATAATGTTAAACATTAAGTTACATACAGATTAACTTCAGGCAGATTAAAAAGAACCTTCTTCATAAAAAAATATCACTTCTCACCCCTTTTAATAAAACCAACGACTTGAAAACTAGCGTTTCCTTTACACAATAAGCAAAAAAGCTTTAAGAAAATCTTAAGCAACTGCATTACTGATTTATACGGCTATAAAACACTAGCTACAATTCGAAGCTGCTGGAGCGCAAATAACTTAAATATAATGTCGCTTGGCCTTGTACTTAATGACATTAAGAGAAGAGAATAAGATCAAATTTGTAGTAGACTAGTTGTGGTAGTAGGAACAGATGTTCTAGGTAGACCCTTTTACAGTCTCCCCAGGGATATGCCAAATAGGCGTTGGGGGGAGGTTCCGGAGTTGGTCTTTTTAGAGGTGCCGGTACCTTCCTATTTCGTGCAGATGGTGACTGGTGTGGTTTGGTACTTCTTCATGCTCAAACGGCTGGACCAATTTTGGTACCATTTGGGATGGAGGTAGCTGAGACTCTGGATTAACACATAGGCTCCTCTTCATCCCGAAAAAAAGTAGCGGGCACCACCGAAGGGCGCAGCTAGTACTATATAAATTTTATTATTTATTTAGTATTACCTATTAATAGTAACAATCCTTACAAAGATAATTTATGTACACCTCTGCCTATCTCTTTGGAGCATACATAGATATATTTACGTACGCACATTGTAAACTGCAGTATTGCATGCATTCAAAAAGTAAAAAACAATTAAAACCACGTTAGGCCGCACAAGCAAATGTCTTTTGCATAAACGGTATTCTATTCTCAAGCGAGTGAAAATGTAATTAACCTAAAAATACACGCTTTTATTAACACAACTGCTTTCACCAGAAATTAATTATCACGTAAAACTATATTGTTATGGATGGAAACCGGGAATTGCAGAGAAAACTAGGTAAATGCAAGCTAGGAAAAATATCACACTTCTTGTGGAAATGGTCAATTGGTCATGAACCTCCCTAAGTATTTTTACCATGATGTGTAGGTGGTGCAAGTAATGAGCATAATTTCACGCCTATATACCCAAAAGGGGTAGGCAGAGGTGCACTTATAGTATACC
Organism: Abrostola tripartita; assembly: GCA_905340225.1. Lineage (NCBI taxonomy): Eukaryota > Metazoa > Arthropoda > Insecta > Lepidoptera > Noctuidae > Abrostola > Abrostola tripartita. The sequence goes on from HG996515.1 coordinate 2,813,038, forward strand.
TGCATTTCGCCAATTATGTTATTGGTCCCAATGTAATAGGGGATGAGCCTTTGCCATTAACCAGCCACAAAACAGACAGCGTTCTGCTACTGAGAATTACCTAATGCTAAAACCCAATAACATTTTGCTCGACCCGAGATTTGAACCCAGGACCTCGTTCTCAGCAGTCGCGCTTAGCGACCACTAGATCGACCTAAGACCTAAGTACGTCCGTCACGCTGGATGGCTAACTTCGCTACCATCCTAGTTTAGCTAAAATTATCATAACGTGATCTGTTGCCAATTCAGAGCTGTTGGTCCTGCGGTTGACTTTTATTAATTGCAACTTGAGCTGACCTCTCAATCTTGCGTTAATCTAGCCTTATAGCCTATGCTAGAAAAAAGTTAAAATTTGAGTCAAGTTGGTCTACCGTCCCATCAGATTATGACTTTATGAGTGAAAGAAAATAAAGAATGCACCTGTTTGCACACACTTATGCACTATAATATCGCCTGTCTAGTTGCCTAGTCCATTAAGATTCTGCCATAACCTGCGAGGAGGACATTAGTGATATTATTATGTAAAAGGAGGCATTACGAACTCTGACGTCACTTCCTTTAGAAGCAGGTACAGTAACGACGTTATACAAAACCCATTTACCCGCAAGACATGGTGCATAACTTATAACGTTACAAGGAAACTTTGCACTCTACCGGTTCAATAATGTTAATAAGGCATTTATGAAGTTTCCGAACCGATATCGGAAGGAACTTAGTATAATGTTGAGGTTCGGAGTGTTGTGACCCCTTTCTGATACTTTTATGTTAAATTTGATTCGATTTTACGATGCGATTGCGAATTTTAGAGCTACACTTAGGCTAGAACTTTTTTTTAAGAATAGTAGTATTTCAGAAGTGGCTTGAGTAGCATTTGAATTTAATTAAAAAACAAATCCTCGTGGATTGCATCGTACCTTTTTTTTTGTTGCAAAATACCCTTCATCCATTCCCAAGCTTTTCGAAAGTGGTATATCATATTATAAAGTATATTCTATCTATCTATCTATTATTATCGTAGTGAACCATCAGCTGTCACAGTTATTTTACGTTTGTGAAAGTACGAATTCTAGAGAGATCAATTCAATGTAGGTTGGACTTATAAACTATCGCGAAGCATAAGGATAATTAAAGTACAACACGGGAATTAATGCGAACACAATTTTTAAATTTTATCTTGACTCCAAATTGATAAAGGAAATTTGAAAAATGATGGACACGAGCGGGATTCGAACCCGCGACCTTCGCCGATCCGTGGCACTGCTCTAACCAACTGAGCCACCGTGTATGCGATGGATGCGAGCAGCGACACGGTGGCTCAGTTGGTTAGAGCAGCGCCACGGATCGGCGAAGGTCGCGGGTTCGAATCCCGCTCGTGTCCATCATTTTTCAAATTTCCTTTATCAATTTAGATTCAAGCCTAGCATGGGCAACATGCGAAAATGGCACCAAAAGTCATATTTTATCTTGACGTTTCGACCGAGTTGCACCGGCCGTGGTCACATGCAGATAGAATCTAATAATTGTGTTGGCGTTAATTCCCGTGTTGTAGTGTAAGTAAATGTAGGTTGGAGATTAGAATGAGCATATTTTTTTAAAGCTTGACCTGACCCACGATTCAGGTGAAATTCCTTTTCCTAGACACTAGTTTATTTTATAGAAAGTGTATCGAATGCTTAAACAATCAAACTCGGGACCAATATTTGCGGATCACATAAAATAATAATAATACAAAGAATGACAAATTGAATCTAAAATGGGGAAAGTTTGTAAAGTAATATATACCTACTCGAACGGTATCTGAACCTACGACCTCTACCAATCCTCCACTGCTCTTTCACACTTGGTTAGTTTAAATGTTCTTTTTATCGGTCTGTCCAAAGTTAAAGTCAGCGAACAAATTGAAAAGCTCGCGTAAAATATGCAAATATATTTACAGAAGGACTGTGTAAATAGATTCATTGGTACATTCATTCTTCGGAGACTCGAAGGGTCGTTGTGAGGGAAATATTCTGTTTTACCCAATTCTTGTCGAAAATTGTTGGTGCATTTCAAAAGAGATCGATTTATTTCAAAATGCTTTCGATTTTCTTCTTATTTTTCGTAGTGGCATGAGTTTGAGTTAGCAGACTTATGTTCGCGTTAATTCATGTGTTGTAATTTAATTTGAGTGAAGCCATTATTTTAGAATTTGAGAAAAATATTTATTTTCAAGAACTATTTAACATTATTTATACACTCGATTTTTTTATACTACATTAAAACTAATAATATATGCAACCAAAAAACATCAAAAAATTATACATCGTAATATTCCTCCCCATCACTGGGTAGGGTGCCCAAAAGACTGGCGGCATTGCCACGTTGAATGGCAATGCTAAATCTTTGGCGGAAAAACAAACCAGCCCTTTGGTCACGTGAAGAGTCGACCAACCGTTTAGATATGTCTTTAAATAAGAGACGCGCACTCGGACCCCATGACCCGAGTGATATTTCATTGAAATAGTAAGCAGAAGTACCAAATGTCGTAATCTCAACTGAGACTAGCTACCGACACAGGAATAGTGCTCAGACTGTGTGTGCAAGCGTAGGATCAACTGCTGTGGTACACCAAGTATTAAGCAATGTCAGTGTATTAAAAACGGTCACCCATCACAAGCCTGACCCCGGCGAGCACTGCTTAACCTACCAGATTGACTGATTTGAGTAGTAACTACGAGTTCCATCCAGTAATATATAAAGCTTTAAGGTAACATTTCTAGGGTATTAAAAAAAAGGTCTGCAGGTCAATCTAATAGTAAAGAATTGAAAGCTGTTCATTCTCTTTTACAATAATTTGGGTCAAATTTGATAAAGACAGGTTACGAAGTAAATTCCTTTTATTGTCTAAATTAAATTTAGACAGGTATAACTATATTAAATGGAAATTGTGTAAGCGAAGACGTTGTAGCAATTTCATTATTGACTGCCTATTATTTATTTTATTTATTATTTTACTATGTTGTTATTTCTTATTTTCCATTGGCGCAGTAGCTAAGGCCTGCTCAACTGCCAGTACTGGGAACAATTCTTGCATAAGTTAAATTGTGTATGCCGCGGTCTGTTTGTGGATGGGAGATCTCATACCGAAAGTGTTGTTTTCAGGCAAATGGTTTTTCCATTTGTTTTCAGTAGCAGCACGGAGTTTGGATTTTATAAAACCTATAATACTCGTTTATGTCGTCAAATTTGGATGGTGCAGGTACGATACACAAGGGTTGGAGTTTCAAATCCAGATAAAAATCAATATGACTTGTGCAATGCCATAAATACTTTCTTATTTATTCTAAACATCACTGACTCACGGTGACGAAAAACATCGTGCGGAAACCTGGATTTAATCAACAGAAATTGCCAACCCGCTGTGAGCTAGCGTGGTGATCAATGCTCCATCCTTCTCTATACGAGAAGAGGCGTTTGCAGCAGTGGGACAGTTATAGGCTGTTATTATTATTGTGTTATGTAACTCCGCTTTACTCTTGTCTCTTACTCCACGCGCCACCCACCCGCTCTCATAAGATCCACAAATTGCTACATCTATCTTTTTCATTGTCTTATTGTGAGCGTGTTAAAAATACGTTCCCTTTTATGTTTCCAATCGTTTTTGTCAGCTGTAAATCAATTCGGTTAAGACTCACTTGATGTAAGATTGATGCTTTATTTTGTGAATGCTCAATTGTATTTTACTTCATGAAGGCGACTTTACGAGCTTTCGCCCATTTCGTCTGCGTGGAATAATTTCGTGTCTTTTCCGGGATTAAAGTGGTCTATGTCCAGGACATTGTCCACGCTGAAGGTCCTTATATTGGTGAAAGAGTTTAGAAATTCCGACCATTCAAATAATTTTGGAAAAGTTTTGTAAGTTGGATTATTAGTTTTGAAGATTGCCCCCCACTTACAAACAAATAAATGTATAGTATAGACTGATGACAGGAATAAGGACAGGAGCGTGTGAGGTTATGGTGTCCTCGTCACGGTCCATTTTGAGTTAAGTGGCCATATTTCACACATTGAAACCCTTTCATGATATGGCTACTTGAATAGCTTTTTATTGTCTAAGTTATTCATGACCTCAAAAGAAGTGAATTCATCTTTTTACTCGTTTTTTTTTAAAATATCGCCCCCCACTAGAAATTTCTCCTGTATCGTGGGTGCGTTTTGCAAACATGCAATATCACATACACAAACACCCACTCGGGACAAACATCTGCGTACCACACAAATTTTTGTCCCGTGCGAAAATCGAACCCGCAACCCTAAGCGCAGCAGTCTAATCACTTAGCCATTGCACCAATCAGGTCGTCGAAATCGAAATTGGAGTATTCAAAATCAGTTTATAACTACAACACACAATTCTTCTTCTTTTGAAGTTGGTGAAATATTTTATTGGTGAATATTAGGTAGCATTTTAAAGCAACGACTGCCTCTTTGGTGGTGGTAGTCGCTAAACGCGACTGCTGTGCTTGAGGTCCTCGGTCCGAATCCCGGGTCGTGAATAGTGCTTCTGGGTTTTTCCATTAGGTAATTTTCAATATCCTACCTACCTACCTATAATATAACTGGCAAAACTGTACTATATGTGCACCTGTGCCCACACCTTTGGGGAATATAGGCGTGATGTCATGTGTGTATTGTGTTGTGTTCACACTTGTGTTGTATTTAAAAGCAAAACATCAACCACATTTGCATGAACGCTTGAATTCCCCCCTACTCCTATAGATAAAATATACGAAGCGAGATGTTTTCTATGAAGGTAATCCCTCTCAGCAACACGATCGCAGTCCTTGTAACAAATCTGCTTATCCCAGAATAACAAAACAGCGTCGGATTTGTATGCTCAAGTGTTGTAATGCGTGCTATGGATACAATTGCTGATTCGCTAGTTTCTCTGATCGTATTAAAAAATCGTTTTAAGGAAGAAAAATGTATTTATTAGGAGCCTTAGACAAGTAGCAAAACGATAGATGAACAGAAATCGCATACATACAATACGAATAAACATACATGCAAATCGAATACATACCTACATACAAAAACCCATTAACAGTTTTGTTCGACCTGGCAATCGAACGCAGGACCTCACGCTCAGCAGGCGCGCTTTAACCAGTAAACCAACAAGCCAATCAATATTTCTTTACAGACGGAAAAGCTGGCTGGTTCGTACAAAGAAACTGTCAGTTTGAATCTAGGTATTTCGTAATAAATGAGGTTCTTCTCCATAGCAGCGGCGGCGGCGTGTCGTAACCTAAGTACGTGACGTCACGGAGAATCCAATATGGCGGACTTCACGAGGCATTTTACTTAACTTCGGGACCGAAATATTTCAAATATAGGAAAATGTATTTTAGATTTCAGAGGTTACAGGTTTATCTATAGAGGAAAAGTGTGGTTTTCTTATTTATTTTCTCAAGGTTACGTCTTCAAAATACAAGTACCAACTTTGTTAATTAAAGACCACAGACTTATAATTTTTTGGGCTCGCAGAATGGCATTCTGGCCTGATTAAGTCGTTTGATAAAATTATTGTGGATAATCAATAATAGCACAATTCTGCTAACCCCTTCAAAGAATATAGGAATGTAAGATTTAAAAATAAGAAATTCTTATTGGCCTTCAAATACAAGTACGAAAAATATTAGCTTTTTCAATACAAAATATCTTTAAAAATCCGACCATTTTGCGTTCAACATTCACAAAAAATCTTCCTAAACATTAAATAAAATATTTCAGAATATGTCGGCTGAATAAAAGGTAGTTAACATCTATAAACAAAATAAAACAACTATCTTTCACAGGCTTTCACGCTGTAACAGAGGCTTCACGGTCTATCGCACTTTGCCCGGGCAAAGGGTAAAAAACACTGGGGAATGACACGTGTGAGGTGCTACATGGGCAGTATGCAAATCCAGTCAATTTGTCCCGCTGCCTGTATTACAGAATTCGTGACCTGAATACTAGGTACACAACGTTTTTCAAAGTTTTATAGACTTATTAACCGATTATAAAGGAGGAGGTTATGTATGCTTGACGGTATAATGTCCGTGACATTTTTTTAATGTTAGCTATGTAGCTAACGTTAAAAAATGTCGCCCTGCTCAAGCGACTATACGATAGCTATGTAGCTATCGTATAGTCGCTTGCTGGGTCGGACTAAAACGGACACATATCCTAGTCATAGATATAATGTTTTTAGTTCATAATCTACAAAAGGGAACTTCCAAACCGCGTATACTAGATTGGATGTTTTGTTAGTGTTTGTAGTCTATATAAAAAAAAGATTCCGACGAATTAAGAACTTCCTCCTTTTTTTTGAAGTCGGTTAAAAATAAAAACATTATGACTAAAATGGGTGATCGTTATTAACCGACTTTAAAAAAAGGATGAGGCTCTCGTTTCGACTTTTTTTGCAGGCTTTCAAAATTATTTTTTTAATCAATATGGTGTACCCCGGAGTGGTCCCATTGTCACCCGGTTAGGATCTGATGATAAACTTCGAAGTTATGGAACGGCACCTCATAAGATCATAGTAGTATTGTCGTAGCAAGTAATATTGCTTTTTTTACTTTCCAAAATGAAATGAAACTATAAAATTACTTAAAACTAAAAAAATAATGAAATTAATCGTGTGAGGTGTCGTTTGAAAGGGCTTTTCGTGAAGAATTCAAATATAACACTTACAAAAGTCTGGGGGTCGGGGGTCGAATCATAGACACTACTAAACGTCCGTTTGATCTTTGCAGTCGTGTGTGAACGTCACATTAGAGTGAGTGTGAGGAAATAGAAAGCGCACGCACGCGTGTTTGCACATGTAATATTAAATAGTAAGCCGAGTAGCATGACCATGATTGGATTGCCAAGTCAAAGTTCAAACCCAGGCACGCACAAATGTCTTTTCGAATTCATGTGCGTATTATAAATTAATAATCACTTGCTAAAAACGGTGAAGGAGAGCATCGTGAGGAAACCGGCACACCTGAGAGATTTTTCAACGGTGTGTAAAGCCATGTCAGAGGCCTACAGGCGGTTTCAACTCTGACACCAGGTTGTTCATCAACCATACGATAAGAAGATTATGTAGTATATAATACCTCCTGCGTAGTAGTCTCATTTGAGATTCGCCGCTACCGTAATTTGGTCTGGACAATATTATTATTATCTATAAATCGCCTGATTTGTTTCCGAGGCCAAAACAAAAAGAATACATATTTGTGCGTGCCCTGTCTACACATTAGTTACTGTTTGGAACCACTGTCGTAGTATTACAATCATAATTCTGCATTACATTAATATACTTACAGGGTCTATGTCTGTTGTGACATGTAATTGTTTTCTGTGAAACTATATAGAGCAATAAATAAATACAAAAAAAAAAAAACCCGACTGCCATTTTTCCCTTCTTAGTTCGTTTTTTGTCATGGTAGTCGTGTTATTTAGTGTTTTTTATTGTATTTTTTTATTTCTTTCATTTTGATAGCCTATGTTACTCGCGGTAGTGTAAGGATTCTAACGACACTCCATACATCAAAATCGGTTCAGGCATTCAGAAGTTATGGTGGAAAAGAAACTCACATATATACATACATGAACCCTGAAAACATTACACTCCTTTTTTTGGGCAGTCGTGTAATAAATACTATCTGACCTGACCATGGACGTAATATTATTACGTCCATGGACCTGATAGACGTTGTCCTGTCTTATATAATAATATTGAATTTTACTGACAGTTACGTCAAACGCCATAAGGTTACATTAGGAAAGTTATTAGTCGTTGTTATCTTAAATTTTCTTATGTGCCTTCCCGTTCCAATGAACCTTCTCCGGACATTAACAAATAAACCAAAAAAAATATTAGATTTGGTAATTAATTACCACGCTAGCTGACTGCGGGTTGGCGATTTCAGATAATGAATTCCAGGTCTCCTAACGATGTTTTCCGTCACAGTGGTGTTTTAGAATATCTAAGAAAATATTTATGACATTGTAAAAGTCACATTGATTATCCCTGGGTTACCTGCAGCCCTTGCAACCCTGTGAATACATATCCAGTATGTCAACCACTAGTCTATCACGACTTAACAAGCTACATTAATCTCTCCAAACAATAATCGGGGCGTATTTACTAAACATCTGAATCTAACATTGCAAAAACAACAGTTTGAGACCAATTATGCAAGACCCCTGACAACGCTTTGTACTTTATTTTACAGTACAAATGACAATGTTATAATATAAGGGTGGAGTTCAAGGAATGCTGGACACTTAATGTGTGTTGTTACTAAAATGAAGGCAGAATTGTGGTATCCTGACTGAACCTGTTTTAAGGGATTTTGCAGTAAGATTTGGTTGGGGAAATTTAACTTGGTTGACACTTTTAATGGTTGAGAAAATCTTCACATTTAGTAAAAAACTTTGATGATTTTCTGCTTCTTAACGAAAATGAAGTCCTTACAGTTTGTATACATCATAGGTTTTTTTAATTTTTGGGTTGATTACAATAAATATTTTTACATCTTAATCTAGCACTGCCTTGTGTCTTGTGGTTGCTAAGGCTCTAGACAGACGGACCGCATTTCAACTGCAATCCAACCGCAATTGCAGTTCAAGTGCAGTTTGAATGCAGTTGACACGACTGCAATAGAACTGCATACCAAACGTGCAGTCCAATTGCAGTTCAATTGCAGTCGGCGTGCAGTCGTGTGATCGTTTGGTTTGCAGTTCTATTGCAGTCGTGTCAACTGCATTCAAACTGCATCCGAACTGCAATTTGCGGTTGGATTGCAGTTGACATGCGGTCCGTCTGTCTAGAGCCTAAGTGCTACGTGAGCATTGAGGTCCTAGGTTCAAATCCTGGGTCGGAAAAAGTGTCATTGGGTATTTCCATTAGGTAATTTTCATAAGCAGCACGGCGTCTGAAATTGTGCCGGGTTGACAGTCCTGCTACTGAAAATAACCTCGAAGAAAAACCTAAAAGCACTTTACCCCATAACGGCCATCTAAAATCGACAGCATACCGTGTTATTCAAGACTTAGAGTCTCAGAATGTCAGGTGGTCACCCATCGATGGACTAACCTTGGCTACCGCAGCTTAACCTCGATCATTACCTACAGCTGGTTACGTAAGCCTTATTAATAACAGAAACAAAATATTGAATCTTTTCCCAGTTAGCGACACTTGTTTTTCTTCGCGTCGTTATTTGTTCGAGTATTTTTCCTTTTTCTAAGTAAGCGATATATTTCTCTACTGCCCCCTTACCATGAACTCTTAAAACAGGACAGTTTACTATGTGAAAGCGAGACGCCGCTATGTGCAGTGTAATGCGGCGTCCCGCTTCCTCAACGTCAACTGCCCTGTTTTAAGAGTTCATGGTAAGGGGGCAGTATTACTTTAGCGGTAGTTCTATGTACTTACTTACCGATTTTATTTCTTTGAAATGAAGGTGCGCGGTGTTTGTAAGGCGTCCTTTTCGATATAAATATTATATTCAATCGTGTATTGCTGTTTATCGTAGTGACTAATATTTTTATTCTTCTTCCTATCGTGTGTTTGATGAACAACTTGGTGTCAGAGTTTAAACCGCCTGTAGGCCGGTGACATGGCTTTACACACCGTTGAAAAATATCTCAGGTGTGCCGGTTTCCTCACAATGTTTTCCTTCACCGTTTTTAGCAACTGATAACTAATTTATAGTACACACATGAATTCGAAAAGACATTGTTGCGTGCCGGGCTTTGAACTTGCGACCTTTGACTTGGCAGTCCAACGGTCATACCAACCACTCGGCTATCAGTGCTTAATTTTTTTATTAATAAGAGTAGGCAGAGAATCAAAATCAGATTTTTATTTATTTCTGTAGCTACATATCACTTAAAAATCGCATTTTAAAATTGTGTGTTTCATTTTATCCGTAAAGTACGAGCTTGGGAGTAGGCAGAGGTGTACCTATAGTGCACTTAAATTTCAGCAATTCTGTTAATGGTCCCATTGTTATAGGGGGCGCCCATTACCACCAACCGGGCACAAAAGTTGACTCCGTGCTGAGGCTTACCTAATGGAAAATCCCAGTAACACTTTACCTGGGCCGGAAGTCAAATCTTACCTACGAATTCAACCCATGACGCTTATCAGACCAAGTTCCGTAAATAGCTTTAAAAGCAATAAATTTGACGTACGAACGAAAACAGTAAACAATATAATAGCCCCAAAATTCTCCATATTCTCCATTACAATACGCAAACATAGGAACGTACCAGTACGCACATTTTATTGCACTATAAACAGACAGACAGTACTATCGTAAAACCTTAACAGTAACTTTCCTTACTAGATCATTAAAATTTCATAGTCATACTCTTGACTTTTGAGTTACAAGCTAAAGCTGCGCACAGACTTAGGCAACGTTACATGCAATATAACGTTTTCTTATCGTATGGTCGATGAACAACCTGGTGTCAGAGTTTAAAACCTCCTTTAACGTGTAATTAGTTCGTAAGATTCGACCCCCGGGTCAGGCAGTGTTGTTGTGTTTTTGGTTAGTCTCAGTAGCCACACGGTGTCTGGATGTGTGGCTGTTTAATTGCAATAGGTTTGCCCCATATTAAATTGGAACCTACCTAAACCTTAACTAGTTAATTTCAAAATGTTATTTTCAATAAAAATGTAAACAATATTATTTTTTTATACATTTTTGTTATATTTAAAATGCTTTTTAAATAATTATTCTGATCTCAAATGTTAACCATCTTGAAATTTGCTGTCATAGATTGTTTAAGTATTGATACCAGTGTTTAAGATTGTATGTAAAACAAGTACCTAATATTCGCATGCCTGTTAAAGGCGAATATGTCGTTTTTTTTATTATGTAACATCTTTTGTACCATATTCTTGTCGAATAAATGATATTATTATTTTTATATAAAATGTGGGGGTACTATACCCCTCTGCCTACCCCTTCAGGGAATACAGGCGTGATGTTATATTATGTAACAGACACAAAAAACATCCTACACATACATTTTTATAATTCTGTTTCCCTTTGATCCGGAGGTACGATAAAGAAATATTTATCTTTCTCTTAGAAGTTATGTTAAGTTAGTAGAAATGCGCAGTTTTCGCAAAATAATAAAAATAATAGTGAGATGTTAAAAACACATAGTAAGACGAAGTTTTCAGTTATTTTACAACGTTTCTAAAGCGTCTTTGCCTGTGATTTCCCCACGATGTTTTTTTTCACCGTTTTTCAACTGATAACCAATTTATAGTACGCACATGAATTCGAAAACACAGACAGAAAACACAGTCCAAAGGTCATACAACTCGGCTATCAGTGCTTTTATATAGGTTAGGTTTAAGTAGTGTAGAGAAACAACTTTTACTCTGGTAAATATCTTTACCTGCCTCGTTGGTCTAGTGGTCGCTAAGCGCGACTGCTGAGCAAGAGGTCCTGGGTTCAAATCCTGGGTCGGGCTACTGAGTTTTCCATTAGGTAATTCTCAGTAGCAGCACGGATTCTGGATTGTGCCCGGTTGATGGCAATAGGCTCGCCCCCTATTACATGGGGACTTACAACATAACTGGCGAAATGTGGGTGTAATATATGTTCACCTCTGCCTTCGCCTTCGGGGAATGAAGGCGTGATGTTATGTTATGTTAAATATCTTTATTTAGTCAAGTGTATACTTTCACAATCTAAAATGAATGAGCATCGCGACACCCTTCCTGAGTTTAATAAACTAAACATTTGACATTTGTACGACAGTGTTGTCGAAGCAAAAATACAATCAGTTCATATTTCATTACAACAATCAGGTATTTTGATAGTATTGCCACAGTGGATAATTATTTGATTTAACTATTTAATTTTATTGTTAACTAACTGCGCCCCGCGGTGTTACTAGCTACATATTTTAGGAATAACAGTAGCATATAAGTTAATCCAGGGTGTCAGCTACCTCCATACCAAATTTTAGCAAAATCGGTCCAACCGTTTAAGCGTGGCGAGGTAAGACAAACATACAAACACACTCAAAAACTTTCGCTTTTATAACAATAGTGTGATTAATCGAGAAAATCACAAGACTCGGCCATCTGACGGGGTGCTTACTTTGAAGCGCGTAAAATCAAAACTTGTTATACTCCTCTGCCTACCCCCTCTAGAAAAACAAGCTGCAAAATTTTATGTTGTACCATCCAAGCCAACAAGTCTACTGCTTGCACCAATATGAATCACTTTATACGCCGGATTTATGTAGCAGGAAATCTTCCGCCCGATCCGTCTCTTGCATTTAAATCACTGTTTCAAGTCACCTTCCTGAATTCGTTTCAGAAGAGACAGGATATGTTGGAGTTTCTTAGAGGGTTTGTGAGTTATATCGGTAAAGATTTATAGCAATTTAGTGTGGAAAATTATTTTTGAGTAGCTAATAAATGAGATGCAAAATGTGATGGTTTATAAAATAACAGTTGTGCCTACTCCTCCGGGAATAACATTTTGGGAGCATAAGAGCATGTTTATGATAATAAGCAATTATGCTCAGAATTTAGGAAATTATTATCTTTAGAGATTTTTTTTAAACTTCGGCCCACACTAGGGATTTCTGTTGTATAGTGGGTGTGTTCAAACATGAAAGATAACATACTCAAACACCCAGATACGAGACAAATATCTGCGGGACACAATTTTTTGTCTGGTACGGGATTCGAACCCGCAACCCTTAGCGCAACAGGCGAATCTCTTAGCCACTGCGCCAAACAGGTATTTGCCAATCGTTCAATGTCCAGCCTTGGTAGTTAGCAATCTACCCAAACACCTTATTTAATTGGATTAAAGATTTCCCAGCGCAGCATCTCTGTACTCAAATCTGTTTGAGATGAAAATACCGCTTCACAGTCTTTCAAAAGGTCGCGGTTTTTATAGAAGACTAGGTTATGCCCGGGACTTCTTCCCCACGAATTTTAATTAGAAAACCTGTACGTAGCAGCAGTAAGCAGATTTACATATTTGAATCTGATTTTGATAAAAATGTTATGGGTTTTATATTTTTTCCCGCGGAACCCAAAACATAAAAAAAAAGTATCCTTGGATCCAGAAAATCCGTCAAGTCGCCGCGGAGCAGCTGTAACCCGCGAATTCCCCGCGTTTTTCTCGTTTTCCCGCGGAACCCTAAACATTTTAGAAATTAAAAGTAACTTACATTAGACCTCGGATCATCAGCTATGTGCCAGTGAAAGTTCCGTCAAAATTGGTCCGGCCGTTTCGGGATTACCCGAAACACACAGACAGACTTTTTCAATTGTATTTTTGTTGTGAGTATCGTGTATAATTATTGTATGCATTGAGAAAACATTTTTTATTTTGATGTTACAAACAGACATTCCAACTTAATTTATGTGTATTGACATTGAAATCTCTCCAGTAAAGGTCAAGATTCCAGAACTCGAAGTACTCGGCAAACATTACTTCATCCATTATTTTAACCTCGTACTTGACATTTTGACAGCTTTGTTCAATTCAGGTACCGTTAAAATCCAAGCTAACGTCATAAAATCACCCTTGTATTCCTCAAAAGGGTAGACAGAAGTAGATGATATAGTACACCTAAATTTCGCTAATTATAGTATAGGTCCCAATGTTCGAATTCAGTGCAGCTACTGAGAATGACCTACTGGAATATCTAATAACACTGCCCGACATGGGAATCGAAGCCAGGACCTCGTGCTCAGCTTTCACGCTTTGCGACCACAAGACTGACGAAGCAGCCGTAATATACAAAAATAAAACGTATATTTGAATTAAAATTCTCCTCCTTTATTGAAGTCAGGTAAAAAAAAACTGTATCTTTCCATCTTATCGATATAAGCTTCTTATCTCAACTGCAATGATACGCAGATCTAAGAATTAGAGTTAAACCATAATCGATTCTACCTCTAGGAAGTACCAGTTTCACTCGTTAGTTCATTCATTCAATCGAATAGGTTTTGGAAATTACCTGAATGTGGTCGGTCATGTCTGAAATTAGAGTCTGGTAGTCGGTTTGCTTCAGTAAACTTGAAAAGGGACTTAATTCAACCGCTCTTCTTCAAGGTTGGTCAAAAGGCCTATATTTCGAGTTAAGTTTTGTTTAGCTTATTAAAAGGAGCCCAAATACTATAGGAACCTTGTCGTTTTAGCCGTTGCAAACGTCAAAATCTGGTAATATGTTAAAAAAATGTTACGTAATCACAAACATAATATTTAGAAGTAAGCACCTACCTAAAGTAACTACTTAAGCAACGTTGGCAGGCCTCCCACCAGGTGGACCGACGATATCGTCGGAGTTGCTGCAACCGGTAGATGCAAATGGCAAGTTGTCGTTCATTTTGGCGTTCTAAGCGGGAGGCCTTTGTTCAATAGTGGACGTCTCCCGGCTGATGATGATGACAGTAACTAACTTAGGTTTAAGAACATAGCATACATACAATATAATCTAGGGGCTCGTTATAGCTAAGTGGCTACTGCGCATAACAGTCGATCTGTGAGGTTAAGCCATGCTCGCCGCGGTCGATCTTGTGATGGGTAACCGTTTTCACATGTCAAGATTTCCGTGCTTCGGAAGGCTCGTTAAGCCGTTGGTCCTGCGCCTGATCTCTCTCCGGTCGTGTCGGTCTACAGTCCCATCGGACTATGAGAGTGAGGGAATAGTGTGTGCACTTGTTTATTATAATATATCTTGCGTAGTTGGCTAGTTCCAGATGAGACAGGCCATCGTGACCGTGGTCAGGAGAGCATTACAATAGAATCATGATTGTTATCTTCTAATGGTAAGGAGTCTATGCATCCATATTTACCGCTTGTCATATTATTTAAGTCACATAGGGCTAAGGGACTGTAAAAGGTACCCTCATCTGGCATACCCCAGGTTCGTTGTCCTGCTTCGTTGGTCTAGAGGTGGTTAAGCGCGATTACTGAGCACGAGGTCTTGGGTTTAAATCCCGGGTTGGGCAGTGTTATTAGGTTTTTCCAGGTAATTCTCGGTAGCAGTATGAAGTCTTGAATTGTGTCTGGTTGGTGGCATATAATGGTAAGCTTAATATTATTAACCATCAACATCCCAATGTAATCATTGGGACCTATAACATAACTGGCGAAATATTGGTGTCCTACACACCTCTGCCTACCCCTTAGGGGAATACAGGCGCGACGTAATGTTATGTTAATTTGAACCATAAACTAACTTAAACAAATAAAATTAGATTACAATATGAGACTCCATTCTTACGCTTATTGTCTGTCATTATTTTACTCCAAAATAAAAAGAGGAAGTTGGTAAAATCATTATATTTTGTGAACAATAAAACGAAAGAAACATAACGGTAGAAAGTTTGCATTTGCAAAAATTTTAATAATTCTTGTTCCGAAGTTTTTCAATTATGATTTTGCATTAAGTTAAACGTATATTTCGAAGATGGTCCATGGATGATTGTTAGTGGTTTTTATCTTCTCTTAATGGTGAAATGGATTAAGATTGCAAATGCTGATCGTACGGTCCTGAGTTCGATTGTCAAGTTAGGCACGGCGTTATAAGATTTACTATAACGTAGTTATAAGTAGCAATTTTAAAAAGTATCTTGATTTGTGTTATGCACAGGGTTACAAAAATATAGGTACGGTTCCGGAGTTGTTTATTAATGGTTTTCAGACCAGAGGCACGACTCTGTGGCTTGAATCTAAACAATAACTTCTACTTCGTATCAGCAGCTGAAAGCTAGATCATTCTCACATGGAAAAAGGTACAGAGGTTAACCAGTTCCAAGTTTCGCTCAACCATACCAAATCAGTAATATGGAAGGAGCCTATTGCAATTTATCAGGACCAATATTCAAGTGATTTAAAAACAGTACATAAGTTATCTTTGGCACTTGCCAAGGTTGTCACAAATAGTCTGCGAGGCTAAGTAGCAGTTGCTGCAGTCTGCCCTTAGATGGAAGACCGTTCTTCATACATCCAGAACCCACTGAGCCTTCAAGCACTGTCTGCCGTTATTCCTGAGGTTAATCCTCAAATTTAAATAGCCAAGCAAAGCCACATCTTGGATTAGTATACCATTACCTTATCCAGATCCCTTTATAAGATCAGTCACACACGAGCGAGCCTTTTGATGTTAGACCGCATTTAGCTGGCGGCTGCGTTCAGATCTTGTGTACATGGCCTTAAGGCTAAGATTAGATTTGGTGTTTCGAGACTGGCCAATCGGAATAGGGTTTAAAATTAGGTTATCGTGTTATTATACCTACAAAGATATGGGATAGGACAGAAAGTTGCCTACATTAAAATGATAGAAGTACTTATGATAAATATTATTTTAGTTATATGCGTTGTTGATCTAGTGATCGCTAAGCACGACTGCTGAGCTGGTTTGAATCCGGGGTCGGACAAAGTGTTATTGGGTTTTTCCATTAGGTAATTCTCAGTAGTAGCACAGAGTCTGGATTTGTGCCCGGTTGTTGCCAATAGGCTCGCCCCCTATTATATTGGGACCTAACATTACTGGTGAAATGTGGGTGTACTATGTCTATGTGCATTGTGCACCTCTGCCTACCACTTCGGGAAATAGGTACAGGTGTGATGTTATGTTCATGATTTATCTTGTACAATTATACCAACCTGTTATTGTTCCATTTCTGGACACAGGCATCTAATACTGAGAAGGAACGACCATTGATCATCACGGTAGTTCGATGGGGATTTAAGACCATTAAAATGTATGTATATTAAAAATTAACTACACTGTCTTTTAAAAGTGGTATTTCGTTTTTTTCTTTAAAAAATATTTTTCGGCCCACACTAGGAATTTCTCCTGTATCGTGGGTGAGTTTCACAAACATGAAATATCACATATACACCAAGACTCGTGACAAACATCTGCGGATCGCACAAATTTTTGTCCCGTGCGGGAATCGAACCCACAACCGCGTGGCAGTCCAATCGCTTCAGCACTGCGCCAATCAGGTCGTCAAATATATCTTCACAGCTATTTATTTATATCATATTTCCATAGTATTACAATTTTGTTTTCAGAAATCGTTGTCGTTCGGTACGATTGTGAATGAATTCAAATTTCACCGCCCGCGCCGTGATTATAGGGTAAAAATATAATCTTGAAGAAAAATAACGCCAAAACGCCTGACTTACATGAAATTGGTGCTGTTGGCTCCATTTTATATATTACGAAAACGTTTTCCCCACCCTAGTAATATCCTCTGTATCGTGGTACGTTTATAAAAGAGTGTATTAAAGAAAACGGAAGAAAATGTCATGTATTTAAGCTCACCGAATTAATGAATATCGGGTTTTAAAATACCGTTTTCGTTTTCATAAGGAATGGACCGATTGAACTTAAGTTGCTCTTTAAGTATCATCATCATCATCATCTTGTAACTATATATTTAATTAATGTTAGTGTGTATAGGCACAACAGAGTAAAGGGAGTCGTAGGTAAACCTATACTAGGAATATATTATGCTTAACGCGGGTTGTTTCAGCTTCACTTGACGCACACATAAGTTATTGTTAAAAATGGTAATGCCATTTTTATTTTACCCACTTCTTCTTCTTATTGTATGGTTGATGAACAACCTGGTGTCAGAGTTTACCCGCCTATAGGCCTCTGCGATGGCTTTACACACCGTTGAAAAATCTCGCAGGTGTGCCGGTTTCCTCACGATGTTTTCCTTCACCGTTTTTAGCAACTGATAACTAATTTATAATACGCACATGAATTCGAAAAGACCTTGGTGCGTGCCGGGGTTATAACGTGCGAACTTGACTTGGCAGTCCAACGGTCATACCACTCGGCTATCACTGCCGTACAACCCGCAGTAATAACAAAAAAATAATGTCTGTTACTAGCAGCTCAAATAACGTTGACAATCGGTTTTTTATGCCATGAATAACGCTTCATTTTTTATGTACGTTATACAGATGTTTATGCCGTTAAAAGACTGCTTGAAACAACCCACCCTTATTATTTTAGTTTATTATATTTGTCTACGTAAAACAATGGAAATTACTGAACAATAAGAGCATATAAAAAGACCACGATTGTTAGCGCCATCTAGTTCGTAATGGTGGCGTCATATTGCCTGTACCATCCTGTACACTTAACTAAAACCTCTCACATTGTATTTTATTTTCTTGCCTGTTTTTAGGTCATTAATAAAATTATTAATTGCTTCCTTGATTTAATAGTTGCAAGCGCGTCTGCTTAGCAAGAGGTCTTGCGTTTGTATCTCAGTTCGGGCAAAGTGTTAGTAGCTCAGAGGATGCTGCAGGATTATGCCCGATTAGTGACAATAAGATATTGCCCATATTGCCTGTGATCTATGTAGGATACAACGGGTATAAAATGAGCACTATACCTCTGCCTACGCCTTCAGTTTAGTGGCGTGTTCATATACATATTATATGATAATTAGCCTGGACTAACTTATCAAAATTATACCATAGACCAAAAAGAATTATACTCAATAACATACAGGATAAAATAACAAAGAACCAAAAAACATAATATCGGCTATTATATTATTACCTGTTGCCATCAAACGTTTGACAGTTGTCAGTGAATCGCTTGAGTGGCCTCTATATCATCTGTGGATCGATTTGTATTATTTCAGAAATGGCTCCGTGGTTATCTACTACGTTGTGGAGCGTTTGAACGGGAAAGTCAACTTGCCCGGTTACTTGCCTGTTGAGGAGAGTGATTCATTTGTAGTTATTCTTCTTATCGTATGGTTGATGAACAACCTGGTGTCAGTTTAAACCACCTGTAGGCCTCTGACATGGCTTTACATACCGTTGAAAAATCTCTCAGGTGTGCCGGTTTCCTCACGATGTTTTCCTTACCGTTTTTAGCAACAGATAACTAAATTATTATTATTTATATATTTGTACTGGTCTTGAAAACAACTTTTTGAATAATGTTTCTAATTGAATAAAAAAAAAACTTAATATTGTATTAAATTCGTAATATGGTAATATTAATAGCGATCCCTTCCAGTGTACCTTATGTTTTGATTTTGATAAAACTTACCCGACTCTGGAATATTTCATCTGTATCGTGGGTACGTTTCACAGATATGAAATTCATAAATTACATACACACACGTAATTTCAACCAACCACACAAGAATTACTCCGAAGCAGGGATTTAACACAGTAGTTCAATTATAAATAACTGCGAATATTTTTGACAACTAATTAAAACTAGTTTTGTTGCTTTTGATCATTAAATTAAGGGTTATAGCTCGCCATATTTCAAATACAGGAATAAAAAAGGTGGACAGATGAATAGGCGCACATTAAATAATCCCTGTTTTTGCAAAAACAATGGGTTACATTTTTTTATTAATATTAATCCTTTCTCGTTAGTAGTAAATTATTTTAATAAAACATCATTGACGTGTTATTCGTTATTGGAGTTTTTTACTTTAGATAAAAGATTTAAGGTCATACACAGCTTACGATTCTGCCGAGTTTATTTTTGTTCAATGATAGGATGCCAAGCTAAAGTGGGAGTGGGCTGGCCATGTCGTGCGTATAGACCCGCAAAGGTGGGCCAATATTACCACTAAATGGATACCACCGCCGGCCGCCGACGACCAGGCAGACCGAGAAGGCGATGGCGAGACAATTTGGACGTCTTTGCGGGAAAGACGTGGCCCGTAATGGCATTGGACAGGATTTTGTGGAAAAATGATGGGGAGGCCTTTGCCCAGCAGTGGGACACAGAACAGGCTACTTAAAAAAAAAACAAGTCAGGATGCGCAAAACGCAAACGCTAGTTAAGCTTTTTACAATAGTGTTCACTAGTAAAGTAGCGTTATTTTTATACATGAAATATATAATCATAGTCTTGGGTAAAACATACCGATGCCATGATGCCCGATTTATAACATAAGACTAGTGCAGTTCTGACTTATAGTTTCTTCTTCTTTAAAACACGTTTATCCTTCATTTTGTTAGCATATGGCAAGTTGTCGTTCAATGTGGTGTTCTTAACGAGGAGGCCTTAGTTATACAGTGGACGTCTTCCGGCTGATGATGATGACTGGCGCGAGTAGACTCGCCCGTTTAAACGCACTCGGGTCGATGTCAGCTCGCGCCGCATCGGAGTCCGCATAGGTGGCTGTGGAGCTATAAAACAGGCGGTTTTTAGAGGTCATTATCATCACGTATGTATTACTAGAAGGGGTAATCAGAGATGCATTTCTATACATCAAGTAGTAAATAGGTACTATTTAGAAAATTCTATTGCTATGCATAAAAATAAAAATATTTCCAAAGGCACACTTCCTCTACAAGCCAACCTACCTTATTAATTGTTGAAGAAAAATTTGCATTTGCTACAAAACATTTATGTATGCTTTGCGACGTTGGGTTACTGGTCACAGAGCATGAGGTCCTAGATTTGGTTTCGGAATCAGGCAAAATGTTATCGGGTTTTTCTAATAAGCAATTGAAATTTGTGCCCAGTTAATGGCAATAGGCTAGCCCCCTACTACATTACGACCTATATAACTGGCGATCTGTGTGTGTACCACGTTACGTATACCGGTGTATACCTTGTGTAATATCGCTGGTTTTATAGCCCTACATTTATAACGTTTCTGTTTTTGCCTTCGCAATTTAGCGTGAACCGTGCCTGACGGGTTCGACTCCAGATTGACGTTGAAGGGTTTTTTGTGAAGGATTTCAGTAAAATAACCCTTGGCACTCCAACCTTTTTCTGATTTACAAGAGAAGTGTAATAAAAAAGGCATTTTTACTCTGCTGAAGCAAAAATATAGCAATGTTTTTTTTGCCTGCTAACTTTATACCGACACTAGCTATGCCCCGCGGTGTTACCCGCTTTATTTTTCAGAATAAGAAGCCTATATGTTAATGCAGGGTGTCAGCTACCTTCATATCAAACTTTAGCAAAATCGATCCAGCCGTTTCAGCGTGAAGAGATAACAAACATACAAACACACTCACAAACTTTCGCCTTTATAATATTAGTGTGGAAAACACTGAAGTTTTGTATGTTCTAGATTTAAACCAATAATAAAACCAGACAACACTTCCTGACTCAGAAATCAAACTCAGTACCTCCTACTCATAAATCATGCTTTGTCTAGAGAAGACCAACAAGGTACTTAACATTGAAACCCTCTTTTTTCAAAGTCAGTTAATATCAGATAATTAAAAACGATTTTAATGAAAATTAAGTTTTCAAAAACTCGCGGAAAGTTCAGTTTTTAAGATAAGTAGGAATCCCTGCTGCTGCCTCGTTGATCAAGTGGTCGCTAATCACGACTGCTGAGCATGACGTACCGGGTTCGAATCCCCGGTCAGGCAAAGTGTTACTTGGTTTTTCCATTAAGTAATTCTCAGTAACAGCACGGAGTCTAGATTTGTGCTGGTTGATGGCATTAGGCTCGCCCCTATAACATAACTGGTGAAATGTGGGTGTACTATACACTTCTGCCTACCACTTCGGGTAATACAGGCGAGATGTTATGTGTGTATGTAGTATAGTTTTAGTAAATAATCAGTTTTTTAAATTATAAACCATTTTAATGAAAATGAACTTTTCAAGACTTGTATATAGTAAGTTAAAGTTTTTGTAAGAGTACTAGATTTTCAACTAAGCGTTAGCCAGTAACTAGTCTAGATCTTGGCTGGAACCCAGCACTTTAATGTAGGAACTACATTTCCGAATTCACTTCAATGTTGAAAATGAACGAGCAATGCGGATACAACCAATTGCATGTTCTTTAAAATGTTTTACAAATGTTAACATTCTTCGTACTCCTCCTATATATTCTTTTATAATTAATTTCGTTGTGGGTTCCAAGACAGTCGAGGTATTTTTCTGGGTCGCCTCGAGCTTCATTGCCTCGATGGTTTTTAATGGTTGTCATTGTAGATCCTGGCTTACAGGAGTCACAATGATAAGCGCGAGTGGTGGACTGGCCCCGGTGAAAAATGTTGACATTAACACTGATGGTATTCTGACTAAAAGAATAGAATAGAATAGAATATACATGAAGGGTAGGAAGAGGGGTAGGCAGATAACACGGATTTTTTTAAAGGTCGCCCCACACTATGAATTTATCCTGTTTCATGGGTGCGTTTCGCAAACATGAAATACCACGTACACAAACTCCAAGACTCGGGTCAAACATCTGCGGATTGCACAAATTTTTGTCCCGTGCGGGAATCGAACCGTAACCCTTAGCGCAGTAGTCCATTCGCTTAGCTAATCGAGTCATCAAGTCAAACTTCAATTAGTTACGATCCTCGCATACTTCTTTTGCTTCTTTCACTCGCATCACATGATTTGAAGGTATTTTAATGTCATTTCTAAAAACCTGACTAAACCCTTTTTTTGCTTATAAAAAATTCATCAAAATTGGTTAAATAGTTTTGTAGTTCTGAGGTAGCAAAGAGACAGATTGAATAGTAAAGATAAAGTAACAACAAAAGGTTCGTGTTAAGATTTTTCTAAATTTACATAAAATATACAGCTTTTTCAGCTCAGCAATTACATTTTAGAGCAAATTAAATGCAAGCTGTATTTTATTAGCATAACTGAGTTTTGGCACGATTCCAGAATTTGTGGTTTAATGTGCAGTACAGACATATCTTTGCCGTTTTCTTGGACCCTATTCCAAAAGCAATAATGTCGAATATTCTATGACAATTTGAAGGCTGGTTTTGTGGCTGAGCTCTTAAATCCCTCTATGAGTTTGAGGTATTTTATGAACGTAAACTGTGGGAAATTTTTGTCGTTGTGGATTTAAAGCATTAAATAATTTGACCCGGGATTCGAATCCTGGACCTTACGTACAGAAGTCACGCTTTGCAACTAATGTCCTCCTGTCAAATTTCTGTCACGGCGGCCTGTCTCAGCCGAGACCAGCCATCTGCGCAAGAGTTATTATAGTGCACAAGTATGCGCGCAGACACAGGTGACTCCCTATTCCCTCGCTCGCATAATCCGATGGGACGGTTGACCGACACGACCAGAGAGAGATAAGGCGCAGGACCAACGGCTTAACGTGCCTTCCGAAGCACGGTGGAGTCTCGACATGTGAAAACGGTCACCCATCACAAGACTGACCACGGCGAGCACGGCTTAACCTCGCAGATCGACTGATCTGCCGGGTAGCCGCATACCTCTGAGCCCCAACTTGCAACTACTAGTCTAATGAGGCAGTTTTAGGTGTATAATATCAGAATATTCATCTATACTAATATAAATGTGAAAGTAACTCTGTCTGTCTGTTACACCTTCACGACTAAGCCGCTGGACGGATTTTAATGAAATTCGGCATGAAGAAAGTCTCCCCGCCGCGACATTGTTTTAAATAGGTGTTACTCGATTGCATTTGATGGCTCAATGATAGGTATTATTTTTGACTTTTTAAATGATGGCTTTACTTTTTTGCGTTGGGGGTTTTTTAAATTTTTAATGTAATTTTATCTATTAGGTAATTCTCAGTCACAGCACGGAGTCTGGATTTTATGGTTGATGGCAATAGGCAATTAACAAATTAAATATTATGATAGATCAGATTATGCAACATTTTGAACAATTTATTCTTCAATATTTTCTTCTCCAGGTCATCATGAAGACTCGTGAAGTGGTGTTAGTGGTGATCCTGGGATGCGGAGCGGCCGCGGTACTGTTCGCAGTGGCTGCCTACCTATACATACGGCGCAGGAGGAAAAAGAGGGAAGACGAAGAAGATGGCACCAGCTGTGCGATCAGGTGAGTTGGGGTTATTATAGATTATTTTTGTAGTAGTAATTGTGTAGACACCTGACTTCCTGAAGGGGTATCATTATAGCACTGATAGCCGAATCGTAAGACCGTTGGACTGCCAAGTCAAAGGTCGCAAGTTCAAACCCCGGCACGCATCAATGTCTTTTCGAATTCATGTGCGTACTATAAATTAGTTATCAGTTGCTAAAACCGGTGAAGGAAAACATCGTGAGGAAACCGGCACACCTGAGAGATTTTTTAACGGTGTGTCAAGCCATGTCTGAGTCCTGGGACTGGATTGTGGAAGTCCGACCACTTAATTGGCGCAGAGGCTAACCAGTAAAACTGCTGAGAAGAAGTTCCGGGCTCATAGCGGAACAAAAGTATGTTTGATCCGCAGATTGTCCCGAGTCTGTGTGTGTGTATGGTACCTAACGCAGCCACGACACAGGTGAAATTCCAAGTGTGGGGCGGCGTGTATTTGTAAAGAAAAATAGGCAGTCGTTCTAGCATCCAGCTGCATTTAGTAAGACTGGAAACCTACCTAACAAAATAAGAAAACGGTAAGGGAGGAATAAAATACCTTCGAAAAATATAATTAAACTCAAATTGATCAAATTTTTACCACAAAACTATCTGAAACACTAAACAATTTATGTAGGATAGAATTCGAATATCGGTTAGCAACGCGGGAGCAAGCAATCGGATGCGGTTGCCAAGATAGCTGCCTGCCAAGCCGCTACCACCGACACCGATTACCTCTAATAAACTGTGAAGTAATAAACTACTAAGTTTTCAATTTAGTTGGAACAGTATAACTTGGGAAATGGACACACCAACATACTTAATAATATTTTCTTTTAACCTTGGAATGTTTTGCACGAGGATATGGGTTTTAACCGAGGCTTATTCAATGTCATAAAAATAAATATCCTTCTATTACTTTAGATTTGTGCCCAGTTTATGGCAAAAGGCTCGCCCCCTATTACATTTGGACCTATAACATAGCTGGCAAAATATAGGTGTTCTATACATCTCTACCTATCCTATAGTATGTTTTATAACTTTCGTGAATAATTATGTTTCATATTTATTTATTCAGTTTGGGCCCAAAACATGTTAAAGTATTGTATTTCTTAGTCATTCTAAGAGACCAATTCATCTTCTTATCGTATAGTTGATGAACAACCTGGTGTCAGAGTTTAAACCGCCTGTAGGCCTCTGACATGGCTTTACACATACTTACATAAAGTCACGGATAGGGGTGATTTTACACATCATCAGCCGTTAGACGTCCACTGCCGAACAAGGGCCTGCCCCTTTTTGAAAGGGGGGGGGGTTGCCATACTCCCCACGCTTGGCAAGCGGTTGGGGATCGCAATGTTGGTGGTCAAGTTACAGAAGACGCTGCTGCCTATCTTCTGGATTTTCCCTTAGTTGCCTCTTACGACACCTACGGGAGGAAAGGGGGTGGTCAATTCTAGGCCGGATACCAAACGGCACTGATTTTACTCACTGCTGAAAAATCTCTCAGGTGTGCCGGTTTCCTCAAGATATTTTCCTTTACCGTTTTTAGCAACTGATAACTAATTTATAATACGAACATTAATTTAAAAAAAAAACAGGTGCGGGACGGGTTTAAAACTTGCGACCAAGTCAATGGCAAATTACATCAAACGAAATGTGGTTTGCTGGAGCACACTTCTACCTACCCCTTCTGTATTACAGGCGTTATATAGGTACTGCATACACTCTTGAAAATTCTCAAGTATCTTGAATGCTTTACATGAAATATTATCACTTTTTCGTAGTTCCTATTACTATGAAGTATCACTCCAGCAGACATTTATAAAAGTGGTTTTAGATTTGTGAGCACTGAGAAATAAACTCGGTCCAGAGGGTAAGGCGGTTAGGGTGTTAATCGTTCAGGCCGTAATCTAGATGAAAGTGGGCAGTGAGGCCCCGCGCCGCTACTATCGAGAACACTTCAATATAAATTAATGCACTTGAACGCGCCGCTGTCGTAACCGTCCCGCTGCCCGCCGTCTTCCAGTTTGAGGCCCAAGAGGTGCAGGATCGAGACCTGTGTATGTAAGTTGTTGGTAACTTACCAATATCGTCATCACTATCATCCGCAGCCCGATGTCATCCACTACTGGGTATAGGCCTCTCTTCGTTTGTGTCAGTCTCCACGCCTCTGTGCAAGCCTTAACACTTTAAAAATAAATCATCCAATCATCACTTTAAAACGGATGGGATGAAAGTAGAAAGCCTCTACGAGTGACAATATACGTCCGGCGCACTCTGGAAGGTCAACCTCGCTACCATCCTTGTTGCTGACCAATCTCTACACACGGCATGACCTATTCCATGTGGCTATTAGCTTATGCCGATACGAAGAAGAAGGCATCTTTATTGGCATAAATATAAGGTACAGAAGGTTCCTACGGCTAAGTAACATAGATCTCTTATACTGCCTCCAATTAAAGCGTGCATAAGTAAAGTTAAACGAAATAAACGTATTTATTTAAAAATATTTGTCTTACCCAGTTGTCAAACCTTACCCTAGCACTGAAGGCCCTACATAGCTGCAGCGACCATCAATTTGTCAGATATACCACCAAAAAACATTAGCTCCACTCTGATGCAGTTGGTTGGAAAATACCTCTATACTCATATCGTTTGCGTAGCCAACCTATCGTTTATGGTTATAGAATATGGCATGTGGCCAGAATCATATTTCAGTGCGACACGCCTCCATCCGTGCAGCTAAAAATATTATGACTTTAGGAAAAATAATGTTCGCGATATAGCTTAAAATTCGAGTGAAATTGAAATCAAACTAAGTATTATTTTTATATTTTACAAATTTTCTTAAAATTGGTTTACTAGGTCGCTATTTGCCAATAATTGGCGCACAAAATTCTCTCATTAGATCATTGAGATCATAAAGTTGTAGAAACTACATTCAGGTCAAAAAATTCTACTATGATAAGATGAAATCACTCAACAATCATTCGCTCATTTAAAACTACTTTTGGAGCACTGATAGCTGAGTGGTATGACCATTAAACTGCCAAGTCAAACGGCACGCACCAATGTCTTTTCGAATTCATGTGCGTACTAAAATTAATAATCACTTGCTAAAAACGGTGAAGGAAAACATCGTGAGGAAACCGACACACCTGAGAGATTTTTCAACGGTGTGTAAAGCCATGTCAGAGGCCTACAGGCGGTTAAAACTCTGACACCAGGTTGTTCATCAACCATACGATAAGAAGAAGAACTACTTTTGCTATGATGATATAAATGCCTACTGCTTTAAAAGTAAGTGAGTATAAAATGTATTTTTTACATAAACTTATAAAGGAAAAGATACACTTATTAAGGAAGATCTAAAATTCTACATGTATTTTTACATACACTTGAGCACTATGATATCTCAGATGACCATTTTAAGTCAAATTTGGCCGCTGTACAAGCTTGGACAAGGTATAGCTTATTCGCCTGGGAAAACGTTGCAGATTGCTGGAGTATGCAGTCCGCAATGTGCATAGTAATACAGCTTATATCTCTTGGACAGAATCCTTTTATTCATCTGTCAAGAAATAACATAGGAAACGGTCGTAACGTCGTGTTCATATTAAAGCTATAAAAATCTTTTCCTAAAGTATGTTACTGGGTTACAGAAAATCAGTCAAATACGTCTTCAAAAACGAATTTAGGACGGATATTAGAAATGATCTTAAGAGACCGACTCTCCCAGAGAAGTTTAACTTATTATTAATTACAACGAAATCCATACTTAATATTAAAAATGTGAAAGTAACTCTGTCTGTCTGTCACACCTTCACGACTAAACCGCTGGACGGATTTTGATGAAATTTTGATTTTTTTTTATTCAACTCTCTAAGGGGTTTAAATTTGGATTAACGCGGGCGATGCCGCGGGCAAAAGTTATATACAGGTATATATAAAATACTAACCAACAATCTCAATTAGGTAACACGAGCGAAGCCGGAGGCAAAAGTCAGTATAATGTAAATTGAAGTAAAAGAAAATGAAATTTTAGCTGTTCCAAGACCACAGACTATGTTAAAATTGTGCTGAAAAACATTATTTATATATATTTATTGTAGTGTATATTTTATTGTATGACCAATGTTTTGAAAGCAGAAATCCACAATAAGCAGCTAAGATCTCAAAGAAAAGATCGAAACTTGGCGGTAAACGAACCGAGCTAAAACTATATCGGAGTCATTAATCGACTTCTTACTTTAAGGGGCTCTCAGAACAACTTAGTAAACAGACCGCTTAAAGTCCACACTTTAGCAACATTATTTAGTGGCATTAAAGGGTATCTTTTCAAAGTTGAAGTTGTGGGAAGCCAGTTTGAATCAACATTTTAAATACGACTTACTACTTCTTGCTCTAAACTTATAGAGTTATTTACATATATATATTTTATTAAAGTACTATCTATATGTTTTTTTCTGTGGGATATCAAACAGGCTAACTAACAAAAAATAATTGTTTAGTTTTGCTAATTTTTTTGAAGGGAAGATACGGTACGGGCATAGTATTTCATTTACTAGGATCTTGGACTCTCTCTTATAATACTATGAACCATCAAACGTCGCCCCACACTAGGAATTTCTCCTGTATCGTGGGTGCGTTTCACAAACATGAAATATCACATACACAAACACCCAGACTCGGGACAAACAAATGTGGATCGCACTATTTTTTGCCCCGTGCGGGAATCGAAACCGCAACCCTTAGCACAGCAGTCTAATCGCTTAGCCACTACGCCAATCAGGTTGTCAAATTATATTTTCATTTAATCAAAAAAGAGGTATTGGAAGATTATCTTCTTTTTGGATAAAACTAGAAATGTTACCCATAATTTCATACATCATAAAGATTTTTAAAGTTATAAAATATTGATAAATCTTTTACTAAGCTATACCCTCGTAGAAGCCAAATTTATTTCCAAACGTGCAAGAAATCATGTACAACCTTGTGCTTACTCGCCCGTAAAGATAGTTTCTTTGACATTTTAGTTCATCCGGGGTAAGACGTGACCCCTATTGTATAGAACAGGATGATAAAGAATCATTGTATGATGTTCAAATTTACTTGGAGTATTATTTGAAGCTGGGATCAATCTAGAAACACATAATTATAAAGTTCTGGAATGACCATTTTATAATTTTATGTCGATTATTAGATCTTCAACCGAATTTTTAAAAGCATCACTAGATGATTAAAATAGTTTCCTCTATCATAATTTATTGTAGTTGGAGTATATTTTGCATTAAGTACCTATAAGTATTACCTTAGACAGTATTTTATTACGTTCATATATAAAAACAATGATTAGAAAAATGTTTGCTCTTTTGGAACGTTGAACCAGTTTGGTCAAATATTCTTCTCATTTTTGTACAAAACAATGTACAGTCTTCTACAGCAACGTTTCCTTCGCATAATTATAATTATGAGAACCCTTTTTCCTTTTTTCCAGATGGCCAGACAAGCTCATAATACTCTCTTTGTATACGCTTCACTTTTATGAACAAAACTCAGTCCAGAACTTAGCTTTTTGGCAATAACTCGAGTTGTTACTTACACAACTTAATTCCTAAGTGCTAAGTCACGTGAAGAAAGTCCCTGTTCGTATTTCAGGTATAACTTCGACTACTTAACTGCTTATTTCTGTGGTTAAGTTAGTTCCAGGTAAACAGAACTCGATAACCGCGAGAAGTTAATGTTAAATTATTTCGACTTGGATCTTTAGTTTTGAAGATTTTGCCTTTGTTGAGGGCTGATAAGTATGTTTTTAATGTGGCTTAATTTCCTTGCCACAAGTTGTGGCATTTCTCTTCAAGAAATATTGGTACGTCATACTTTCCATTGATGATAACATTGCTCTTTTTTTAGGAATATAAATTAAGTATCGTGAGTGTGTTTTCCAGACATAACTTCACATAGTAATCGAACAAAACCTTCACATTCTTTTTATCAATTTAGATTTAAGCTTAGCAAGAGCAACATGCTAAAATGACACCAAAAGTCATATAAAACCTCTAAATTAAAAAAAAGTTGGCCGTCACAAGACGTCCAGCAGATATAAAACATCAAAGTATACGCATACGCACACACAAAGGAGTCAAGAACGGTGTAGTGGGGGCATCACGGCACGTTTTGCCGTCCCGGCATCCGAGTCGATTTTACTGCTTAGGCACGCCAACAGAGGTGGATCTCATGTTTTTTCTACGGGAATCGGACTCGCTTCTAGCATAAAAGTCCAATTATGTAGCTAAATTAGGCCTTCATATTATTACTACCATAAATAAGTCTATTTAAAACCTTCAATTTAAACTATACCTCACGCCCTTTATTCCAAAACTTTGAATAGGGTTAGCTACCCTTTTGTTTTTCGAAAAATATTCACGAACTTTTTTAATATTGGTTTCGTCTAAGCTGTTAAAGACTGACACACTAGCAAGTGAGTTGAGATTTAGCGATTAAAGTAATAATAATAATTAAGTAGGATTTCTATACATTTTTTCAACGACCTGCCCCCTTACCATGAACTCTTAAAGCAGGACAGTTTACGTTGTGGAAGCGAGACGCCGCATTACACTGCACGTAGCGCTGTCGCGCTTCCACATCTTAAACTGTCCTGCTTTAAGAGTTCATGGTAAGGGGGCTGATTAGCGCAACGGCTTAGCGATTGGACTGTAGCGCTAAAAGTTGAGGGATCGATCCCCGCACGGGACAAAAAATTGTGTGATCCACTGATGTTTGTCCCGGGTCTGGGTGTTTGTGTGCTTGTGTACTTCATGTTTGTGAAACGCACCACGATACTCTAGAGTGGGGCGAAGTTTTATATAGAAAAAGTATTTTACTCTAGAAACAAAAGCCGGCCAACTAGCCATGGATAATAAATGGAGAACAACAGATAACAATAGAATAAATTCAGAAAGAGTGCGATAACCATAAATTATAGAGTTTATCATTTAAAGAAGTAAGTACTTCGATTTATTTATCTACACTCTGGATAGGCATTTTGATATTTGGTTGCATTCCGAATATCTAACTTGTTAATGGTTTCATCATTCACCCGTGAAGACTGGACTTCTGGCAATAAGTCTTCTGTTGTTACTAGCACTTTACTCTGCCTCTTACCAGTTCTATCATCCGTTCCAATCCATTCTACATTTTAACAGACGATCTCATTTTAGAAAAAACCCTTAGAATTGTATAATTCTTCTTTGTAGCTCTTGCTTGTTTCGATTGACATAGGCCCAGCACATTCTTCATTCATTTTCGTCTATCGGTATTTAAAGCACTCACTCTCTTACTCATATCATCTCTCAGTTACCCCTTCTTCCTTGATTATCATCATCTGCTGCCGATCTCCGTCTTCTCCTATGGTATGCCACTGGGCTCAATCTTCGGCCCTAGGCTTTCTTTCACTGCCAATTTTACTTTCTCCTTAATTCTTGTTAATATTTTACAATTATTTTCACCAGAAATTTGTGGATATGTTCTCTAACTGTTCACCAAAACGTTACTCCAAACTTTGTTTAGTGAAAACGAATTCGAATCGTGGGTTACGTGACTCGATTTGGTAAGAACGTAAACGTTTATAGTTGAGGAGAATTGCCGAGTAATATTTATTGTTGTGCATGCCTGAAGATTGGAAGGTCCATAGGACCTCTACATCTAAGCTGAAATCGATAACAATATCGGTACACGCACTTATAGAAATGATATAATGAGTCGAATTGTAGAGATAATGGATAATATTGTATTAGTTTGAAATTATTGTCGAAAGTTTATTAAATAAAAGGTAGGGAGTTTATTTCAATGTGACTCTTAAATGCAATTCAATAAGAGATAATGTATTAGGGGCATATATTTTATAATATATTTTTGTACCCATTTCTTTAAGATCTTCAGAGAGTGGGAACTCTTTTTTGCCTCACTCTCATTACATTCTACATACATATTCGTTGATTTAGCATACTCTTAACGTGGTCTTTTTCTAGAACATATCTGATCTGGATAATTATCACTGATATAAAAAATTTAATTTTCCCAAATTTAAAAATGACTATCATAACGTTTTACAAGCCTATACAGCCAAGATATTCTGAACTCCTAACACTCATTCCCAATATATTAACATGTTTACAAGTTATCCTCTCACAAACACTAATTCTATAAATCGTTTGCCAAACATCCCGATCTTACGATATAACTCCCATTTATCCGGAACGATGGGTTGTTTTTATAAGCTGATAAATATATAAAGAAAAGGAATTTATAGGTTATATAAGTGGGAATTCCGGGCAACCTTGAGGGTCTTATATTGACCTTAAGGACTCCTTGGAAAGGTCAGAAGGATACAACTGTATTCTCTTTTTATTTAGGGTCCACAGTTTTATTTCAACGATTCCTTTCAAGGTTGAAAAGTTAGGCAGTGGTTGGGATCGCAGGAAATATGCAGAGTTGACTGCCAATCTTTGTTAGTTGTAGAGACGTTTTAAGAAGATGTGTCTACGAACCCACATTTTGCCGTCTATTAAAATTCCCAAAACTAGCTGGATTTTTGGTATTCATTGAACCTATACCAGATTCAACACCTCTTTTGACTCGCTTTTCTGATAAAAGAAGAAGAGGCCTTTACCCTGCAGTGGGACAATTATAGGCTGTTGTTGTTATGACAGGCGATTATAAAAGGTGAATGCGTAGCACGGTTCTATAATGTCATTCTTAAGAAGAAGAAGAAAAATTCACCATTGATTACTCTTTAAAATTGCAATAGAAGATTTAAGAACCGAACTGAAAACAGACTAAAAATAACACTCTTCTAAAAATACCTTCGTTAGATAAAGTTGTTAACAAATCACCAATTAAAAGAATCCGAACCGAGCAGCATCTCATATCTTAACGACTGACTACTTGGGTGGCGAGCAGACAAAGTTTTTACTATTTTGTTTGTTCGAATCGCAAACGTTGTTATCGAACGAAAACATCGTTAGGGCCAATGGTTTATTATTTTTTAGGGTTCTCTTGCGTCAAGAGAAAACCATTTCTTACTTTTTGGATGTAAGAAAGTAACTTTATTAACTTAACTTAACTTTACTAAAGTAACGATATTTTAAAAAAGTACAGATATGTTACTAGCGCTCATTTTGAAGAGTATAAAATGTCCCTAATGGGACATTTTGTGACCGGCTGGCCTGAGTGACGTTTGACATGCGCGCGCAAGTGTCAAACATGTGTTTATTATTTTACTCTTATTGTTATAATTACGCTATCTCTTTAACGTCTTTGTCAAGTTGTATAATTAATTTATGGGCGCAGTTCGGAACACTTTTCTCGTTCATTTTGTAAGCATTTGACGTTTCTATATATACTTTTTGACATACCTATCACTGTCGTAAAGCTGACTTACATCTTGACTAACAAACACACATATTGACAGTTTGTTCACCCAATTTTGAACTCTATTTACTTGGCATAAAGCATCAAAAAGCAAAACGTATTTATAATGTCAACCGCTTACTACAGCTGCCATGTGTCTCTACCAATGTAATAGAAGTCAAAATCACAACTGTCCAGCTATAGGTTCGTGTTTACTTTATAAGGCTGGTTTCACAGTTGTCCGGGAGCCCGTACGAACGGTCCGTACACGGGAGGCCCGTACGAGTAGTGCCCGCAGTGCTTTGAAACGAGGGTTCAGTACGATACGGTTGCTAGGACGCGGTTAGCGTTGTGTGGGCTCTACCCGGAGCGGGTCGTGTAAGGACCAATCCGCGTGGCAGTAAAACAATGTTTTAGCGCCTCACGTATATGTCCGTTTCGAGAGTCATACTGGTGGTCCAAACGGGTCTTCCGGACAGCTGTGAAACCAGCCTTATGTAGGCGTTTGCAGCGTTAAAACACTTGAAAACCTTAAGAGTCGCTTGTCAGAAAAATAACAAATCGACTTCAAATATACTTTTTTACTTAAAGTACATCATTGTGTTTTATGTAAATAAGGTCTTATGATGGATTGTACAGAATATAAATACAGGTTTTTATGGCCATTGACGCGTCACAACCCACTATTACCTCACATTAATATTTAGGACGGAAGTGTTTGAATGCGAAATTGACTGTTTATTCAAATTCTTGTTCGGACCTCAAAACTGACGAAATAAGGATAGGTATACTAAACTACACTTCTGCCAACACTTTCAGATATGATGTTTTATTAAGTCATATTATCTTCATGTTGTTTTTAACCTAAACCTTACCTTACATTTTTACGAGATAGTCGTGTTCCATCTCATCTTTGCATATTGCCAGCGAAAGCCAACAGCACCTCTGGTATTCCGTTTGAACTGTTCAATATTCATCAATTTATTAGCATTTTGGCAAAGACATCATCTAACTAAATAGATGCACAAAGAAAGCCAGCGACGGAGACTTCGGATCCGAACGCCAGGCAAATACAGCGTCCCTATTTCTTGAAATTAATTGACTTTCTAGAATAT
The DNA here is from genome assembly GCA_905340225.1 of Abrostola tripartita. Classification (NCBI taxonomy): domain Eukaryota; kingdom Metazoa; phylum Arthropoda; class Insecta; order Lepidoptera; family Noctuidae; genus Abrostola; species Abrostola tripartita. The sequence goes on from HG996515.1 coordinate 2,847,453, forward strand.
TAAAGATGAAAATGATGTGACTGGAAAAGGATTAATAATTAAATATGAATATGATAATATCTATCGACTAAATACAGCCAAGAAAGAAATGCATAGATAGTGTAAGCGATAGTATGTGAAACAAAAGAGTGTGTGCTAGATAAAGGTTGGAAATTAAAGCAATGCATCGCAAGAAACGAACCGATTTTTCAAGCGTGACATTAATTATATTCGAACGATAAAATAATGATTATGGCGATTGAAAAACAGGCACAAAGATAATTATAAAATTAAGAAATAAATGTACAATGTAATCAGAGTTATAATAACTGTAATCTAGTTTTTTTCATGTTGTTAGTAAGGCTCGTTATTTTTATGGATAATTTTTTTAAATGGCATATTTGTTACAGTTGGTTGTTGTTAAATGTAAATATTATTAACCTAAGGGAACCTAGTCAAATTATGCCACATTTTATACCACAAAGGATCAATAAACTATCAGCATTGAATAGCACTGCAAAAAACATTTTTTATATCAACAATTTCATGCATAACACTGAAACAAAATACTAGTTCAATGTCAGAAATACCTTTAAAGTTACCCTGTACAACATGCAATCAAATCACTCTAATAGAATCGAGAAACGACAAAATAAAAGTAATTTCGGAAATATTTACAGCACTACGGAACCCAAATAAAATGAAACCTCTCGCGCCAGGACCCGTGGGGGCAATGTTAGTTGTCACAAAGGAGACCTCTATTTTTGAGTGCGCGTTGATTGTGACCGCGTTTTATTTTAAGTTATATTTCGTTCCTCCTTTTGTTAGCGTCCTTAGAACTATCGGTTCGATGCTTGAATCATAAAGAATTGTGATTCCAGTTCTTTGTGGCGACTGTTTTTTTTTTTAAAAAACTTCGCCCCATCCTCAAAATTTCTCCTGTATCGTGGGTGCTTCTCACAAATATGTAACATCACAAACACAAACACCTAGACTCGGGACAAATATATGCGGATCACACAAATTTTTGTCCCGTGCGGGAATCGAACCCGCAACCCTTAGCGCAGCAGTCCAATCGCTTAGCCACTGCGCCAAACGGGTTAATGATTTATTGCATATCATTTATTTGCCAAGAATACCATTCGTGTAATATTTTGATACTAACATAGGCACGCCAAGGCATATCTGGCCTTTAGCAGGCAATATGACATTTGGAACGCGAGTAATCTAAAAATCAACCGTAGGCTATAGTAAACTCGATCAGTTTCTCTCCTCATAGTATGGTCTTATAACGTAAGGTTTAAAGCATAGAGGTGCTTAAAGAAAGTATACCGCTGGAGATGAGATGGCCTCTCTAGGAAATTGCTAAAGCGACCTCTTAAGATATTGTCGTATGCGTAGAAAGTGCAGTATTACTATTAGGAAAGAAATGGACACTGATAAAGAAAATGGATCACAAATCAGCCCCCCTAGACAAGTGGCAAAATGCTTGACGAATAGAAATGGAATAGAATGATAAATGTATGGGGATGACATATGTCATTGATAATATAGTCGAAACATTATGTCATTCCCATACATATATCATTCTATTCGATTTCTATTTGTCAAGCGTTTTGCCACTTGTCTAAGGGGGCTGAGACGTCATTTAAAAAGTATGACGTCAAGAAGTAATGTATTTATGTAAACATGGTTATTATCCCTGAGGAGACAGGTAGAGATGTTTTCTTTAATCAGGGGTGTATATTTTTTTAGATATTATAAGATACCACAGTCTTACGGCGCAGTAAAACATAGTGATGATAACATCAGGATATGTAATTCATAATATACCAAACTTCAGTGCGCTAGCGTGGTGATAAACGCCCGTCCCTTTTCAGTATAAGAAGACGCTTTTGGCCAGCAGTGAGACAGTTATAGGGAACGGTATAATTTAACATAATATACAATCACGCCTGTATTCCCCGAAGAGGTAGGCAGAGATGTGCAGCGCACCCACATTTCAACAGTTATGTTGTAAATCCCAATGTAATAGGGCAAGCCTACATCATCTGAGCATAAATCTAGACTCCGTACTGCTACTGGGCAATACCTAATGGAAGAACTCAGTAACATTTTGCCTGACCCGGGATTCGAACACAGGACCTCATGCTCAGTAGTCATGTGCAGCGACCACTAGACCAACAAGGCAGGTATAATTTTATTCTTCCTAAAGGCACTTACGGTGTAAGTTATGCAAAATTAGGACAAAGGTAACATAATAATGGCAGCTGAACATTACAAATTCTCTACAAAACTTTCTAATCTCTTAGCCGTAAGTTTAACCACACAGACAGACAAACAAATTACTTAAAATACGATAATTCAAATTTATATATTGCCCTTCAAAATAAAAATAAAAAATGTCTGTGTTAAAATATTATGATTATTAAAAAAGTACTTAAATATATAATATATATACAATATATTAGATATTACTTAGAATTAGTAACATAGATATAAGTTTATAATTCTTATGTTGTAAATAACTAGGTTAACCCTCTTCCTCTCTCCGCTTTTGCTGTGCCCGACAGGGTCCATAGTGATCTGTAATATATTATAAGTCCACCTATGTACTTATGGAATGCAATAAAATATTGAGTATTGAAATTTAATCCAACCTAAAATATTACTTTGGTTACGTGATAAATAGATTGAATTAACTTAAAAATCAGACGAACATCGCATCTGACTAAACTTAGCTATTTAAATAACTCTAATTTAGTAATTTTGCCCTTCGATTTTAGACCTTACATTCTCAGAAATAAAGTTCAGTAAAATATCTTTACCTGATTAACCAAAGTCAATTTTAGTGATGTTTTGCCAAACGATTCTCATTTCTATTTTGTGATAGTTAACTTATGATTTGGATTAAACATTTTGGTTTTCAAATAATGATACCTAATAAGAACTGTCTGTTTGTTTATTAATAGCGCAATGCTAAAGATATCGATTGGAACTATTTTGTAAAATCTGTATTTATTGCTAGTTGGGTACTTCGTTGGTTAAAAAATATATTTCCTTCCCTCGAAGGCAAAATAAAAGTCGTAAAAGGCGACACACTGCGTGGAGACACGAATAAGGTCATAGCACACATCTCAACTCGGAAAGTGATCGTCACCGTATCGCCTTTCGCCTTGCCGTCAAACAGGCGACAACCTAACGTAAGCACGTGACCAAAGCGGTTCAGCTGCAACGATACGTAGAATAGGCTACCGACCGCGAAAACTGCAACCGCATCGCGGTACGTGAGCTTATCCTGAGGCAATTACGTTACAATTTCGATTAGTGTGCATTGCAGTAGGGAGTTTCATACAAAGAATACTGCACAGCCCGAGTTGATACGGTGAAGATACCTTTCTGGGTCGATGTGTCTTATGACCTGCTTGCCACTACTTTATATAGGAGTTACATGGGTGACGAAATGTAGGTGCCTCTGCCTCTGCCTACCCTTTCGAGGATAGCTTGATTCAGCATGCGTTTCTTAATTTTCGTCACTACATTTCGTTATTTGTAGTTCCTATGTAATAGGGGCGAGCCTAAATAACAACTGGGCACAAATCCAGACTGTGCTACTAAGAATTACCTAATGATAAACTTACTCACACTTTGGCCCACCCAGGATTCGAACCCAGGGCCTCACGCTCAGCAGTCGCGCTTACCAACCAGTAGACCAACAAGGCAGTCCAATACCAGGTTAATTTACTAGAATTAGGTCACCCATTATAAACTCACATTAAGTGCGGTGTAAGTTCAGCTCAAGATCGTGAAAATGAAAATAATTGTTCACTTCAAGCTCTCTTGTAAGCTAAGAATTTCAGTAACAATGGCCGAGTATTACTGTAGTACAATTTGCATGTTTATAATTCTTTCAGTTCAACAAAATTATAAATGAGATCTGCATTGACTTCTAAAGTTTTCTCATAGTTTTCAGAAAGGCTGGTAAAACACAACATTCCACCAGTTATGTTATAGTTCCCAATGTAATAAGGGGCGAGTCTATTGCTATCAACCAGGCACAAATCCAGACTCCGCTCTGCTGCTGAGAATTACCTAACGCAAAAACCCAGTAAGACTTTGCCCGACCCGGGATTCGAACCAAGGACCTCTCGCTCAGCAGTCGCGCTTTCCGACCACGAGAACAAAGAGATACTCAACATGACATCTCTATATCATTTACTGACGCACTCAGAGACGTTAATTATCACTTATATGGCAGTTCTACACGTATTTGTTGATCATCTAAATAAAACTAAGATTTAAATTTATAACTATTTGTCTGTGCTAGCCAAAACCTCAATCAAATTTATAACTATTACCAAAAATAACGAACGAAACCACGATCGAAAACAAGTTAAACTCGTTGGATTATTTTGTATCGTACTGCAATCATACAACCACACTTAATAACCAACCCTAACACCAAACACATAAAGTCTACATTCCTTTGCTCAAACTCATCTAACCGGGTAAGGGTGAATTGGAAGACACATAAACCGAACGAAATTGGACTTTATTTGTTGGGAATAAAGTTGATTTTCGTGTTTATGTGTTTTCAAGTGTATGGTCTGAAATCGTACCAGGTTTCAGTCCGCCAGTGTATTCCGAAGATTATAGTTGTTTCGCCAGTTTTCGGACATTTATTATTGTACGAACTGATTATACAGCGTGTTTGTGTTTATAGAATTTGTATACAAGGCGTTAAATTGTGGAGTGCGTAATCAGTGAAAATAAATTCATTATTTCATTTCAAATTGTAATTTAAAATGTAAAATGAATTTTGTAGAAATTTATATTTTGTTTTTGTTTATTTTAAAATAAAATAAGTATCATTTTTATTATTCGATTTATTTGCACAGCTTTTGTTTATTTGTTTTATTTTTTCATTATTGAATACACATAAATTTATGTTGAATTAATGTGGTAGGTATCATTTACGAATATTATTAATTTTTTCAAACAAAAATACTTAAACAAATATAATTTTTTTAAACAATAATATTAATTCATTGGACAAGGTTATCGTATTTAATGGTCTTGTTTACTGGGTGGTGGGCAGAAGTCCAAGTAGTTGAGTATTGGCTATCATAACAGAAACAAACAATCGTTACCTTAGATCTTGCTATTCCGTATATTTTCCCTTCATTCGGACTAGTGTAAGTCAAGTCCATAAATAAAGTATTTTTCTTCTATTTTTGTTATCTGATATAATAAAGAAATGGTTTTAGTTTGGTTTTTTGTTGGTCTTCTAAAAACTGCCATACCTTCGATTATGATAAAAAAATGTAACACGTTCGCTATATATATTTTTTTGTTTGACAAACTCAGGTGGTAATAATATTAAAGAAAGAGTAAATTTTAATACCTTAAAATATTGAGTTTTCCATCCAAATAAATTCGAAAAACATTTTTTTTTTGTTAAATTAATACTAATTCGTTGCTACTGTTTATTAATAATTTTGGATAAAAATAACCACTTACTATAAGTAAGTGGTTTTCCCTTTCGTAAATAACAGAACTGTCACATTAACAAAAAAACCCGACGCGAAAATCGAACCCAAAACATTTTTATTTTTAGTTATCTCAGTCTACCTGCAGTGGTTACCTCTGAATATTCTGAGCGGAGATTCATTGCATCGCGGATAGGAAAACCTAAAAATAAACTTCTAGAGCGCTCCATATAGGAATGCTATTAATGTATTTATATTAGAGCCTTCGGCTTTTCCGGATTGTCTGTTTCATGTCATTTGTAACTAGAATGTCAGTTCAGGTTCCCTTGTTTAATGTCACATTTTAATTATAATAATTTATTGAATCAAAATCCAATTTTCAAATAGTACAAAAATATTCTTATTATGTAGGTACATTGCTGTATTCTCCCTTTGATTGCTCTTCCCATAGTAAAATATAATAATGTTATGTTTGAGAACAAATTATTAAAGGTTTGTTTCACCATCGACAATTAGTGTCAAGTAGACTAGCCGACACTTAAAGTCAACAGTAACTACTCATGCGAATTTCACAATATAAGAGTAGCATTAATCAGGGGATAAACTGGCCTGTGACTAAGTTACGGTAGAAGATATTCGTAACCTTTACTTGCCGATTAGCGTTAATCAAGAAGTAACTATTCAACTCTTTACTTGTAGATGGTAAAATGGCCTTAACACTCATCATCATCATCATCCACAGCCTTCAATATCCCACTGCTCTTATACAAAGCCATCCGCCGCGGTCTAATAACACTATGGCAATTTATACGCGTATAACCCATAAATATAAATTATATTTTTTGACATAAAATAGTTGATATTAGGGTAAAATAATTCTGGTACGCTCAAAACATATTTTCCGTCAAATACCTATGTTTAAATTTTGTAAGGTACCTAATGTAAATAACAGTATTATGTAAAGTTCTGCTGAAATAATAATTAAAGACATCGAGTTAATAAAAGAAACCCAAAAGCATCGACTAAGTCTAGTGTCATGCATATTTTATTTAAAAAGTTAACCTATATTCTATTTTACATGTCTTATTTAAAAACCTAATTAGTTTATTTTTATAGATGATAAAAATACTCTGTATCACTGTTTAAGGCTTTTTTATGCACCTTTTCTTTTACATAAAATATATAATAATTTTTTTTATAAATAAATCTTATCTATATTTTTTTTTACAAACAATTCAACTAATTTCAGTATCAATACAATACACTACCTTATTTTCTGATTGTTTAAAATAAATCGTGCTGGTTTTGTGGGAGTGGTATTAAAAGCTCTTCGGTGTTCAAGTAACGGTTGGTACTAAATGAAAAGTGACACCTAATTAACTACGACTCTAGTGAAAAGTGTCTTGTGGATTTGAAAAGATTTTTTTCATGCCAACATGAGTTTACGGAGGTAAGTTCTTCATTGAAATTATCCCACTTATGTCGTAAACTAGGTTTCGCCTGCGACTTTACCTTTGAAGTCAGGGCTCTTCTTGTACAAAGAAGAAACGAGCACGGATTGCTCGACAGACGCTTGCTTACTACGAGTTGGTAGTCTTCTTATTCGTATCGGCATGAACCATTAGCCTGAGGCTAATAGCTTTATGGAATGGGTCATGCCGTGATGTAGAGATTAGTCAGTCAATAAGGATGGTAGCGAAGTTCACCGTCCAGGGTGACGGACGTACTTTACTATCGCCACTCGTGGAGGCTCTCTACTAGCACCCCAGGAAGATTTAGAACCCGTACATCCTGGTGTCAAAATGCTCTCCTTCATCGATTAAAAAAATGCCGCTCGCTTTTTTGGTAGGTATAAAAAATGTATACCTACTTTTATATTGAAAACCTCTGCCTACATCTACGGGAATTATAGGCGTGAATGTACCCTTTAAACTATCTTATTAATCTACGATCAACTACAAACTTTTTAATAAAAACGAGGGAAAAAAACATGACTTTATTTTTCAGCCACATTGTGACTACACATTCTCATAATTATAAAACATATAGTGCATTGTCTTAATTAACAAATTAGGTAGAAACAAAACAAGAGCTGGAACTATCCGGGTACTTGAATTAAATAGAGCACTAGAGTTGCTCTCGAATACACTGCACTTTGCTATAGAAATCACACTATTATTATACAGGGTTAAGCTTGTAAGCGTGTTTGTATGTTTGTTACTTCTTCACGAACAAACGGCTGGACCGATTTTACTCAAATTTATTATGGTGGTAGCTGACTCCCTGGATTAACACATAGGCTTTTATCCCGAAAAAATGTCGCGGGTAACACCGCGTGGCGCAGCTAGTTGAATATAATATCTTAAGGGAGTAGACAAGAATCGCGAGTGCTGCCTAACTAACAACAACAAGCTATAATAATATTAAATATTATAAGAGAAAATGCCTCGTTAGTCTAGTGATTGCTGAGTGCGATTTATTAGCAGGTCCTGGATTCAAACCCCGGATCGAGCAAAGTGTTACTGGGTCTTTCCATTATGTGATTCTCGAAACAGCGTAGAGTCCTGATTTGAGCCCGGTTGATGGCAATTAGTCTTGTGTAGTCTTGCGAAAGAACTAGTTCGTGAGACCGCTCCCACAGACGAACTACGCAAACTAGTTCTCAGATCTCTCGCTCCATTTCTTTAGTTCGTTTGATGCGGGTCAAAATTAAAGGTAAAATGTAACAAAAGATCTACGAATGAGCGAGCAATATCCTCTCTGATCCTGGGAGCTGGGAGCTGACGAACTACAAGAGCGAACTAGTTCATTTAGGAGCGGCGAACTAGACTGAGCAATCTCAGTCGCGAACTACTTTGCGCAAGTCTAATGGCAAGAGACTCACCCCCTATTACATAGGGACCTATAGGACCTTTAAGTTAGCGATACGTGGATACTGTACACCTTTGTCTATCTCTTCGGGGACTACAGGCGTGTTGTTTGCTATAATTATTGTAATTTCAGTTAAATGATAAACGATTTTATTTCAGCAAATAGGTTTAAAAAAACACTTTTACACGTAATTTTTTTATAAACTAGTTAGAATGATGGTGTCGGCATTTCCTAACTGACTACCTCTGAGAAGAAACACCGAAACAAACTCAGGGGTCAAGGTCTCTTTTAAAGTCCAGACAAGTTCAATAATTTATGTGAGAACAGTGTATGTAGGTGGGCTGAAAAGAGGTCTTTTTAGGAAAGAACCACGGCGAGTTTGAGTCGACCTGTCCTTACAGACGCCCCGTCACGTACCATCTGAAGGACATTTGGGTAGGCCGCATGAAATACTCAAACCGTCAGACACGTGAAAAAAAAAATTGTAATAAAAGAAAAGAAAGACCCACACAATGCTCACGTTGAAATTGATCACTTGGTAATATTAAATTGTTCTTAGTTTAGTACCAACAGAAGTAAATACAATTATGCTTTGGCATACTTTTCCATTTTTGTTAATAGTTTTGCTAGTTAAAACTAACTTGCAGACAAAATACATATATATTTTCGTCTACATAAATCTGAAAATCATTTATCCTCACAAAAACAAGGGTAACTGCTAAACAAGAAACGAAAACTAATTAAGGCAATCACTTTCAAAACCTCAAACTAAATTATACAACTGCCTAGCTTAAAGTGAACCACTTAAGTTTAAAACAGAAAACAATATTGTTTTTCCTTCGGTGGGTAGAGTAAAAACATTGGGTTATGAAGCTGAATGATGAATACACTTAAAGATTGTTACAAATATGTTGATCATTGAATTTAAATAAGGTTTTGAAGGACTTCGGATAAACATGGTTAAGGTCAAATTGTAGGTCTAGGTAGATTGAGGTTTTATTTATTTATTTTAGTTAATTAATATATTACAATAATTAACATACAAACAATATTGTACATGATATCTACAATATTAAGAACTAACACGGAATAGTAGACACTCTTGCATACTTTCTCTCACAGAACGTCAGAAATACACGCATAATTCTGCTCCATTCATCCGCAAACACATCACATTCAGGATTGGCAGTTAGGAGGGCGTTGAGCATCACAAGGGTACGGCACACTGGTGACTCAGCTCTGGCGACAGTTCTACATGATGGTTGCGCGAACAACTTATGTCGGCGTCTCTGACGGTGACCAATGTATTTGTCGGGAACAAATAGTCGACAGAAAAGGCCAAGGAGCTCTGGACTATCAATACGCTTACAATCAATACGGTAGGTTTAGACTATCTTAGGTATTTTTTAACACCTGGCACACCCCTTTTCTTGCTCCCTATCACCATCATCATCATCAGCCTATCTCAGTCCACTGCTGGACATAGGCCTCTCCTATGGCACGCCACTGAGTTCGATCTATACTATCACACATTATTATAATGGCGGAAGTAGTGAGTGTGTTTGTATGGTTCTTCTTTCTTCTTCTTATCGTATGGTTGATGAACAACCTGCACCCTTACCATGAAATCTTAAAGCAGGACAGTTTAAGATGTGGCAACCAGACGCCACTACGTGCAGTGTAATGCGGCATCTCGCTTTCACAACGTAAACTGTCCGGCTTTAAGAGTTTATAGTAAGGGGGCTAGTGTCAGAGTTTAAACCGCCTGTAGGCCTCTGACATGGCTTTACACACCGTTGAAAAATCACTCAGTTGTGCCGGTTTCCTTACGATGTTTTCCTTCACCGTATTTAGCAACTGACACCATAGAGATTTTTAAACTGTGTCAAGTGATGTCCGAGGCGTACAGACCGTTTAACCTCTGACACCAGGTTGTTCATCAACCATACGATAACAAGAAAATTAGTCTACATAAGATAATACGCAGATTTTCGGTGACAAAGTTAAACGAAGAGAGTACATAAATAAAAAGACAAAACAAATGTAATCAAGATAATACCTTTGAATCCCGTATTGTTTTATGTAATAAACATAATATTATATATGTACATGATACAGTTATATATGTATATTTATTAGGTAATCCATCCCGTTGCTTGTTCCATTTGTATTTGAATACAAAGGCGTAGTATCACGTTACAGTAATGAAATAAGTCGTCTTGAGTGGTTGATGTCAAAACATAATACAACTATAACTATAGTATATACAGTTATATATATGTATGTATACTTGGTATTGTGTGGATTGGAAACTGAGTTAGGTTAAGACAATGTCTGCGGTTGGTTATATTATGCGTATCGCTATAGCAGTATTTTAAAGGTCAGGCAGTAATTTTGAAGGGAAGGCAGTGTGCATTTGTCAGTAGTGTTTTAACATATTATTGTTTTTTTTTAGGTAGGTACATAATTATGCTTATTTTAAAAGTCCGGTTTTTGATCGGTGGTTGCAGAAAAAGTAGGTTAGATATATTTAAAACTAGCTGCGCCCTGCGGTGTTTCCCGCTACATTTTTTCGGTATAAAAAGCCTATGTGTTAATCCAGGGTGTCAGCTATCTCCATGCCAAATTTTAAGAAAATTGCTCCAGCCGTTTGAGCTTGAAGAGGTAACAAACATACAAACAGTCACAAACTTTCACCTTCATAATAATGTTACAGGATCTGATCAGGATCAGGATTTTAATCTGCAATGCGTCACTCACATTATAACATAGGTACAAAAAAATAATTCCTGGTGGAAAATGAGCATATCATAATTATCAAAAATGCATAACCGTAGCGTCAAATCTAAGACATTTTTTCACGCAGAAAACTACCCCAATATCCAACAATTGTGCCATAAAAATACCTATATTACAACAACCTACCTTCCAACCAATTTCCCCTTCCTTCGAACAAAATAGGGTAGAACGCCTAATTATAGTCCGTACTACAATTTATCTTTATTCTCTTCGTCTGAAACGAAACCTTCCTAAGTTAGGTGAAAATAATTAAGATACATAATTAAAGACAGGAGGTAACTTAAGGTGTCCCTTTATAAAGTTTATGAATAATTAAAGTTACCGTGAATTATGAAGCGTTTGCCAGTAATTTTGTTTGAAAGAAGTCGTAAATTAGAAAGGAGAGACTCTTCTGTAATTATCGGAACATGATATTATCATTGTTCCTTTGTTTTTATGTAGGAAAAGTGTAAATACTAGTTGTAGATATTAGTTGCAGTTTATTTTTTAAACTAACGCCCCACACTATGTATTTCTCCTGTATCGTGGGTGCGTTTCACAAACATGTAATAGCACATACACAAACACCCAGACTCGGGACAAACATCTGCAGATCGCACAAATATTTGTCTGATACCTTTGTGTCAGAAACTCCCTGCGCAGACGTATATCGCTGCTCCAGGACACAGCAACTAAGGTTTCCTGTGATGGTGTGCCGTGTCAGTAACAAAAAGAATCTTCATCTGCGCAGGCCCATACAATCAAACTTAATATAACATCATGATTGTAATTACAAGCACAAGTGTGTGCAGTATTTTAGTAGAATTAACAGCTCTACTGTGCCCTCTACTCTACTGTGCCGTGTGGTATCCGGCCTAGAATGGACCACCCCCTTTCCACCCGTGGGTATCGTAAGAGGCTACTGAAGGAAAGTCCAGAAGATGAGCAGAAGCGTCTTCTGCAAAATTCACCACAAATCACCGCAAAACAAGCGTGGGGATTGTGGCAACCCCCCCCCCCCCCTCCCATCTAAAAGGGGGAGGCCTTTGTTCAATAGTGGACGTCTTCCGGCTGATGATGATGATGAACAGCTCTGCCTGAATCCCAGCCGCTGCTCGAAAAGGGCACTGTTCGAATCCAAAAATTATCAACACAAGTGAGTAGGTACTACCGGTAGTTAATAATAAATATTACTTTCCTAAACTCCTGCAAACGCGTTACACAATTCTCAACGTACAATCAATAACCCTAAATAAAATATTAACCGACATCAAAGCATTAAGATTCCATAACAATTTTCCGACGGACTTTAACTGGTGCGTTCACCCTACATATTCTCTGCACGCAAGGATTAGACTGCGTAGCTTACGAAGACGTCTATTTGTGGTGGATAGAGGTTTTATTATCTATGGTAGGTAGTCAAATACCATGGTTTATGAGTCAGCGCTTCGAAATGTAAGCTGATGTTAACGATGGAAAAAGTTGCTATATTATTTCTATGATGACAATGTTATTCAAATTAGGGAATCAAATATGTGTAGAATAGGTAAAAAATACATACAGACGAACATAGAACCTCCTTCTTTTTTAAAGTGGGTTAAAAAAAGATAGGATACACCTGCTCTAGACTGGAATTTTAAATAGATTATTTTAACATCAATTTTGGTTTCCAATTGTTATTTTCTTTAAAAATGTCAACAATGGTTACATATTATACTTTAAAATGTTTAATAAATTATTATTTTGATCTCAAAGATTACCATTCTTACTTACCATTTCAAAATTAGTCTGAAAGTTTCGAGTATAACTCTTAGTTTGTAGTATAGGTCACCAGTTACCTGTGTTGTAGATTTAAGTAAATCATCTAATGCACTGCAACGCATGCCGATCAAAGGCGTACATGCGCCGGTTCTTTATCTATGTAACAGCTTTTGTACGATATTTTAGTCGAATAAATAATAATAATAATAAACTAGGCTAAATACCACATCAACATCATCAGCCGGAAGACGTCCACTGTTGAACTTAGGTTTCCCCCTTATACGGAAGGGGGGGTTGTCATAATCCCTACGCTTGGCAAGCGGCTTGGGGATCGCAGTGTTAGTTGTCAAGTTACAGAAGACGCTGCTGCCCATCTTCTGGATTTTCTTGATAGTCGCCTCTTACGACACCCACGGGAGGAAAGGGGGTGGTCTATTTTAGGCTGGATACCACTCGGCACAAGCACGGCAGGATAGCACTCGGCTAAATACCACACCTGAACTCAATTTATCTATTTTCTAGAGTCTCAGATTGGCCACGATATCCGAAATTCGGTCAGGAGGACTTTAACAATTTGGCAAAACGGTTCCTATTTTCATTCTATTTTATTTAAAGATTTATACAGTTCTCTCTAATATAAATAACGGAAGTTAGAACCAGGTATATTGTTACTTACAACATTAAAAACGTATTAAAGTTACGTGGTACGTTAATGTTTGCAGTACAGATCTGTATCAATGCAAGCGGCTTCATATTGCAGTGAAGTTGCACGCAAAGTTGCTTCTAATTCATTTGTCGCACGCATGGAGAAACATGCAAATAGTCATAATAATATACCTATAATAAATTATTTTAAAGATATATTTTTTCCTTTAGCACAATTACATAACATCACGCCTGTATTCCCCGAAAGGTTAGGCAGAGGTGCACATGTAGTACACCCACATTTTGCCAGATATATTACAGGTCCCATTGTAATGGGGACGAGCCTATTGCTATCAACCGGGCACAAATTCAGACGTTGTGCTGCTACTGAGAATAATTACTTAGTAGATAAACCCAGTAACAGTGCCCGACCCGGTATTCGAACCCAAGACCTGGTGCTCAGCAGTCACGCATAGCAATCACTAGACAAACGAGGCAGGATTTTCAGTCGTTTTGGTAGTCAAACTCCCGAAAGTCGCGTCAAAGCATACAGTATACTTCTTGTATTAGAAATCATTAGAAATATGTCAAGGGTAGGGCAGTCTCAACTTGTAATGGTTATAATCACTCAATTCACAAAGTTACACGCATAACTAGTACAACAAAGTGGAGGAAAGTTGTGAGTTATGGTCCAAGTTCCCCCAATATCTTGTGAAAGGAAAATATATCTAACGGCAGTTTAGAAATGTTTTATTTTGTTAGCAAAAGTTAAACGCCGATGTTTATAGAACTATTTTGTGTATGTGTGAGGATTGTGGAAGTTTATATTGTACTTTTCTTAGTATAATATTTTATTATATTCATATCTATTATTGTTTGGATACCAAGATGGTAATCCGGATGTGAATCCACCGTGTGGTATCCGGCCTAGAATTGACCACCCCCTTTCCTCCCGTGGGAGTCGTAAGGCGACTAAGGGAAAATCCTAAAGATTGGCAGCAGCGTCTTCTGTAACTTGACCACCAACGCTGCGATCCCCAAGCCGCTTGCCAAGCGTGTGGATTATGGCAACCCCCCTCCCTTCTAAAAGGGGAGGCCTTTTTTCAACAGTGGACATTAATCGGCTGTTGATGATGATGATGATGAATCCGAAATTCCGAATGTTAACTATTGTGAACACTATTAGGGTTGAAAACAAAACCAAAATTGAGTTCTGTTCTAGCAGGTTCTTTTATCTATATTACTATTTTGATTTTGAAATGAAATTTGTTTACATATGTACTATACCGTTGTTTGTTTTTGGTTGTATACATTACCTAGGTAAAGTATGTTATGGACAATTCTATCGCCTGAACAGCCCAGGTATTCTATATATTGCAGTATTGTATCAAATACCTGAGTTTTACAGATAACCTGTAACATATATCAACATCATCAGCCGAAAGACGTCCACTGTTGAAAAAGGCCTCCACCTTTTAAAAAGGGGGGGGGGGGTCGCTTGGCAATTCATTGCAGTATTGTATCGAGTATTTGAGTTATACAGATTGCCTGTAACATATAATTATCATCATTATCAGCCGACAGACGTCCACTGTTGAAAAAGGCCTCCCCCTTTTAGAATGGGAGGAGCGTTGCCATAATCCCCAAGCTTGGCAAGCAGCTTGTGGATCGCAGTGTTGGTGGTGAAGTTACAGAAGACGCTGCATATATAGTATACAGTTAAACACCTATATTTTACCTCATCATAAGTCACTATTCCCATTTCTCGGACCTGCACTGAGATCGTCATGACCACATCTTAATACTCGCTTTCTCAGCATCTGTACAAAATTGTAACACTAGTCCCTCCATAAATAAATTCTATATTTTACATTTACTCTATAAACAGCTCTCATATTCCGACTCAATAATTGTCGCATTAGTTTTTTATCATTATAACAACTACACAACTACAAACGAAAGTTCGTTTCCAATCCATATATATATTTCTGTAATAATATCCTCGACAAAGAGATAATGAGGCGTTACAATAGTGTATTATTATCGCTTCGATACCGACTTTGTTAGGAAAGAATAGTCATTATATCTGTATTGTATTCATAATAGGAGAAAAGAATAATCAATGTGTTTTTTACTATATTTTGATTCATAGTTGTGTAGTTTGTCTTGTTAAAAAACGTCGTCCCACTCTAGGATTTTCTCCTGTATCGTGGGTGCGTTTCACAAACATGAAATATCACATACACAAACACCCAGACTCGGGACAAATATCTGTGGATCGCACAAATTTTTGTCCCGTGCGGAAATCGAACGCAACCCTTAGCGCAGCAGTCGAATCGCTTAGCCACTGCGCAAATCTAGTCGTCAAGTACAATTTCAATTAGTTACGATCCTCACCAATCAGGTTATCATTAGGCTACAGAGTCTAGGATTCAATTTCCTGATGAGATAAGAAGGTTCAATTGGTTTCTTTTTCGGTGAAGGAAAACGTCGTGAGGAAACCGGCACACCTGAGAGATTTTGGCCCGCGTTTTAAAAACTTCACATTATTTACTTATGTAACTCATAGTAGGTACACAAGAGTATATATTAAGTACTAGTTAATGCCTGCCGTGTGGTATCCGGCCTAGAATTGACCACCCCCTTTCCTCCCGTGGGTGTCGTAAGAGGCGACTAAGGGAAAATTCAGAAGATGGGCAGCAGCGTCTTCTGTAACTTCACCACCAAAACTGCGATCCACAAGCCGCTTGCCAAGCGTGGGGATTATGGCAAACCCCCCCGCTAAAACGGGGAGGCCTATGTTCAACAGTGGACGTCTTTGGCTGATGATGATGATGACTAGTTAATTAGAAGTTTTGCCTACAATTAAGCTAAAAGCATTTCTAAAATTCTGTACTAAAACTATCGTACATTACAATATTAAAGCTGAAGTCACACGAAACTTGTTAAACAGTTGGGCCGTATATTTTCCGAGTGCAATTCGACT
Source organism: Abrostola tripartita (assembly GCA_905340225.1). Lineage (NCBI taxonomy): Eukaryota > Metazoa > Arthropoda > Insecta > Lepidoptera > Noctuidae > Abrostola > Abrostola tripartita. The sequence continues at coordinate 2,863,962 of HG996515.1, forward strand.
AACGAGTAGGGTTGCCACTTATGAAAAATAACATAAACATAACATAACATCACGCCTGTATTCCCAGAAGGGGTAGGCATAGGTGCACATATAATACACCCACATTTCACCAGTTATGTTATAAAACCCAGTAACACTTTGCTTGATCTTCGATTCAAACCCAGGACCTCTTACTCAGCAGTCGAGCTTAGCTACCACTAGTCCAACCAGGCAGTCAATATTAACCAAATAGTCTTCAATTTAATTGATAACTAAAGTTACGATAATTATTAGTTACTTAAAATTATGACTTCAATATAATTTCTGAATCGTTGGTCTCGTGGTCGCTAAGCGCGACTGCTGAGCACGATATCCTGGGTTCGAATCCCGGGTCGGACAAAGTGTAATTGGGTTCTTCCATTAGATAATTCTTAGTAGCAGCACAGAGTCTGGATTTGTGTCCGGTTGATGGCAATAGGCTCGCTCCCTATTACATTAGGACTTATTATAACTGGCGATATATGGGTGTACTATACGTGCACCTCTGCCTACCCCTTTGGTGTAGTGTTACACTGTTGTATATAGTGGTGATACTGTTATAAAATATCAACATTCAATAAAACCTTAGGTTTATCAGCCCCTTGCAACCTAGGGTTGTCTGGGAGATAATGCCTACTGCATTAAGTCCATCTGTGTATTGTTATGTTATGTTTACATAATTTCGTTTGTGACAACCCTATTACTTGCACCAACTCAATTTTCTACCTCTTTCCTAGTTCGCTACATAAACCAGCTACTAAGGACATCGGGCGGTCATGTCTGCTATTAATGGCCCTTAAATTGAGATCGAAGTTCCGATGTATCTATGTTATGTGGTCACAATGTGCAGAGCTCTTCAAAGATGAAGAGGGTTGGTGCTTATTGCCTTTTACGTGATTTCTAACTAAGATTATAAATGAAATAAGAAGTTTGTTTGCTTGTCACCCTTTTTCGCCTAAACGACTAAACCGATCATCATGAATTACTAAAAATATTTGTGTTTATTTTTTTATTGCTCCGTTGGTCGTTAGTGAACGTGAACGGTCGTGAGTTGGATTCCCGGGTCGGAGAAAATGTTATAAGGTTTTCGCATCAGGTAATTCTCAGTAGCAGTACGGAGTGTTTTGTACCCGGTTAAGGGCTCGCCCCCTATTACATTGGGACCTATAACATAACTGGCGAAATGAGGGTGTACTTTATGCACCTCTGTCGATCCCCACGAGGAAAACAGGTGAGCTATAATATTTCTTTACGTTTGGAAATTTGTTTCCGTCTACTCCATAAGTGTAATAATTATTATTCTTAAGAAATCAGGCAGAGAAGAGACCCAATCCATTTCAAAGACCACACGGAACTCAGATTTATTAGCCTACCTACATCAAGATAAATTAGGCAGTATAGACAATATGGAGGATTAAGATTTACGATCTAGATAATTGTTCACCCTACTCAAGTCGGATAACAGACTACAGTTTAGATATTGATTAAAGAGGTTTTAGAACTATTGTAGAACGTTTTAAATTAAATCCCATTCTTGGAAACTCGTAAAAAAAATGTGTTATTAAAAACTAGTTAGCCTCGCGATTTCTCCTACGTTAAATTTGACACCTAGCACCATCTAGCGACTAAAAGCAATTGTGATCGTCGAATGATATTGTTTATTTCTGCGGGAAAATTACTAGGTATAATTCTGGGTGACAGGACCCTATGTCTTTTTCTAAGTTCTTGACAATATTGCAAAATTTCATGATGTTTTGTGACTCGCTTCCACAGCAAAAAATTCAATCCTGCAACGCGAAAAACCTGCAATGCAAGCTCATAGCAGCCCTGCAAGAATCTTTACAGTTATATCACACCGATCAATAATATTATGCTGAAGAAAAAGTTTAAAAATTTTCATACTATCACATCCTAACACAACTGTATTTTCCAAAGAATAGACATGTAAATTTAGATGAAAAGATACGAAAAGATGTATTGTCAAAACAATGTCGAAACTATCTCAAAACGTTACCCTTCGAATAAACAAAGGGAACGCGTAGCAATCACTTACTGTTTTATTATCATTCCATTACTACACAAAGAAAAGCCAACAAAACAAAAGATAAATAGGTTACCCCCCTCCCCCTTGAGAGGGATGAGAATTGAGTGATATTCCTTAAGGTACGCATGTCAACTAATCTGTTTACTTCATACAAGCTTTTTATTCTTACTTTTTCCGTGTAGAAATTTTCAACCTTTCGCGAATGATTATGATATTACCTTAGGGTCTTTGAGCAAAATTTGATCAAAATTTAGAGACCTTGATCACTGCAACTTAGTCGAAAACGTTTTCGCAAATCAGACAAGAAGTATTATGTCTTCCTGACCGAAATTCGGTTACGGTGACTTATCTCAACTGATACTAACGCAGGGGTTATCATAGTGTACAAGTATGATTGTGCAAAAACAGGTGCAGTGTATATTCCTTCACAATCATAGTCCGATTTGACAATAAGATACGTATGGACAGAGATCAAGCGCAGGACCCACGGCTTAATATGCTCTCCAAAGTTCTTCACAAACCGAAGTCACTGGACTTCCATCTGTTAATAATCTAAGTACTACACGTATGTTCTAGACAATTGTTAAAGCGCTTGACATAAAGAAATCGTATAGAATTGTATGGGAATGATATTATGTTTCGACTATGTAATCGATGACATATGTCAATCCCATACATTTTTCATTCTATTCTTCCTATTCGTCTAGCGTTTTGCCACTTGTCTAGGGCCTCATAATGTCCTCCTGACCGAATTTCCGTCACAACGGCCTGTTTTAGCTGAGACTAGCCAAATACGCAGGAGATATTATAGTGCACAAGTATGCGCGCAGACACAGCTGCACTCCCTATTCCCTCACTCTCATAATCCGATGGGATAGACCGACACGCCGGAGAGAGATCAGGCGCAGGACCAACGGCTTAACGTGCCTTCCGAAGCACGGTGGGGTCACGACATTGAAAACGGTCACCCATCACAAGACTGACCGCGGCGAGCACAGCTTAATCTCGCAGATCGACTGATTTGCGAGGTAGCCACATAGCTACGAGCCCCCAAGGGCCAAATATCAATGTAAAACAAATATGAATAGCTGTCTAAGGCACACCTACAAAACATAGTGTACTCATATTACGTAGGTTGTTTATCACGTAATTTATAAGGGTTGGAAACAAGAGCTGGCAGAAATACTGTTGTACGCGAGATACCTTGAACTTGTTATCTGTGAGGTATAAATTATATTGTAGGGTGGAGTAGCGAGAAGCAATCAAGGAAAGATTGCCATAATAATGTATCTTTGTATAATGAATGCCTATATTGTATTGCTTGAAAAGGAAGACACAATTAATGTATTGCATATAACCGATCTTCTTCTCATCGTATGGTTAAATAGCCTGGTGTCAGAGTTTAAACAGTGTAGGCCTCTGACATGGCTTTACACACCGTTGAAAAATCTCTCAGGTGTGCCGGTTTCCTCACGATGTTGCCATTCACCGTTTTTAAGGAGCTTTGTGCATTTGTTATTTCCATAGCAACGAGCCATGGAAATAACAAATGTTTTCTACAGCGAGTCTATTGCCACTAACCGGGCACAATTCAGACTCCATGCTGCTGATAAAAGTACAGGAATAAAATACCATTTGACCCGGGTCCCCGGGACCCTGGACCATAATGTCCTCCTGACCGACTTTCGGTCACGGCAGCCTGTCTCATCTAAGACTAGTCGACTACGCAAGAAATATTATAGCGCACAAATATGCGCGCAAACACAGGAGCACTCCCTAATCCCTCACTCTCATAGTCTGATGGGACGGTAGACCGACACGAACGGGGCGAGATCAGGCGCAGAACTAACGGCTTAACGTGCCTTCCGAAGCACGGGCACACCATAATATACAAACACTAGACCAGCGAAATAGTCTCTGTTTTTACCGTAAATTTTCATAAAATTTACATCCTCTTACCAATAAGGAATTTTAAACGTCTCGTATCTTGAATGCCTCTTAAATCTGTTCACACATCTATTAAGTTTACAGAATTTTTAATGTTAACGACAGAAGAAGCTATAATTTAATCATTATAAACAAAACGTCTCCTCAACTAGGAATTTCTCTTGTGTCGTGGGGGCGTTTCCCAAACATAAAATATCACACACACAAACACCCAGACTCGGGACAAACATCTGCGGTTCGCACAAATTTTTGCCCCGTGCGGGAATCGAACCCGCAATCCTTAGCGCAGCAGTCTAATCGCTTAGCCACTGCGCCAATCAGTTCCGTCGCAGGTAAATTGATTAGCAATTACAAATTTCATTAGTAATTAAATAGTGGTTATTTTACCCAAGTGTCAATCTAAAACTAGTTAATTAACACCAGATGGCTGCTAGCTGTTTAACTAATAAACGTCAGTGTGATATCCACAATGTCTGGCGAGCGGTAAATTATGGTAATATTCCCTCCAGGCCTTCCAATGCGGTTGCGTACATGTGCTATCTATTATTGTTCATACGATTATTGTTAACAATACTACTATTTCTCGCCTGTTTTCATCAGGGTAGGCAGAGATCATCGATTTGCATACACCTTACGCTTTATTTACTGTCATTGCATTCTTCGTGCTGTGCTTAGCAGTGTGAAGATCTCCAAGTAAAGTACCTATTCAAAATACTTGACAAGTACTTTTTACTATTTTTGGAAAAGCACATTTGAAAAGTCCTAAAAAAATTAACTTCTAAGAAACTTCACGGTTCCTCTCTAGCAAAAGATAATTAATTAAATCACTTCCTTAATTTACCTAGTCATAACAAAGTAATATTTTTTTTCAACACATAATGTCCTTTTTTCATTGGATTATTTTATCGTTGCTCTACCATCTAAAATTACCCTCCAACACCATACATAAGAAGTTCATCATCAGGTAATGACAAAATTTCTAGGGGACCAATCGGAAAGTAAACCCAATCATATGACAAAACAAAAATCAAATCGGTTCATAAATGACTGAGTTATGAGGGCACATACATACATAAAAAATAAAAAAAGATCCCGACGAATTGAGAACCTCCTCCTTTTTTTTGAAGTCGGTTAAAAACAAGCAAAGTTCCGTAATACTTTAAATCCATGTTAACACAGAACAAATCGTTTGGCACACTAAAAAGATTTTATCTTCTCTCAAACTATGGAGGTATATCCACGACTGACTGTAGATCTATATCTTATGGTTCTGTGCCAATTTTACACCCCATCAGCGAGGTCGATCAATGGCTTCTGTAAAAGAGGTCTTTTAAAGTTTATAAGGTCCTTGCCAAGAATGTCGCAGTTACCTTGTGGTTGACAAGCTCACAGCCCGGCAAGTCATCGTGGATTTTTAGCATTATTTATGTATTTCTTGGTTTATATACCTTCCTTAAAATATTTCAAATTGAGCCAGACAGTATTGTACTACTAGGGAGTTGGTTGCACCGTTTCTATCCATCACTAGGATACGGAGAAGGGTGGACGTTTTTGGGGGCCGTCTTTGACCTATACATGGTGTTCAGAAAGTAGTATTTTAAAAGAACTTCTTTGAATAAACAATATTTTTCTTATGTAGTCATAACGCCAACCGAATTAAGTGTTATCTAAACAGCTCCTCAATTTGACAAATAAGTACCAGACAACTCAAGCTTATTAGATATTACCGTTGAAGAAACTTTAGGTTTTGTTTTTTCAAATTGTTTCATAAATGACTGTGTTATGAGGGAACATACATTTTAAAAAAAGTTCCCGACGAATTGAGAACCTCCTCCTATTTTAAAGTCGGTTAAAAATGCTTAATCACATAAATGTGTCGCATTTAAGCGAGATTACTGTCAAGAGACAGATTTAGAAGTAACCGATCTAGACGGTTATCTGTCTAATTACTTAGACTCTTCAAGTAATTTAGGTATACTTTTGCCGACCCCTTAGGGGAATAGCGTGATGTTATGTTATCATGTAACCATTACATTTATTTCTAGGATTACATTTTCTTCTTGCAATATTTCTGAAAGAGATTTGCGTAAAAATAATACTATTTGCAGATTTTGTAAAATATAATTGTGTGCGGACTTTGACCGTTAAGACAATGAATAAAAAAATATAAATGTATACCTAACACAACAATTTGATTGAAATACAGAAGAAAACGTTTTTTAAACCATCAAAGGTTTACATAAAAATGAGCCCATATTGTAAACTTAATTCCAGCTGACATGAACTCCTGTGTTTGCGTTTTCTTTTGTTCTTCTGTAATTTAACAAAAGAAAAACGCAATCATTACCAAGCAACTAACTGACGCTAGGCGCTGTAATATCCAAAAAACCAGAATCATGCTTCACTCTTGACCTCAGTCAGTCCCAAGAGGTGGAGAAAGTCGTAAATTATCCCTATTACACGCGAGAACACACTCAGAGTGCTGATCAGGTGAAAACAATGTGAATAAAATACCATTCTTTACGTCATTAGTAACGCCTGTCTTTAGGGACCGATTAACCCAATTTTTTCCCCCGAATATTTCGTCCAGCCCAGAAAAATGTCTGATTTATCTCTTTGATTTGGAAGTTAGAGGATATATTTTTGTAAATTTATCCTTTGCCCCCAAAAGAGTTGATTTTGTACTGATGTAGGTCTTAAATTGTTAGTATTCCCACTGTTTATGATGTAAAGGTAAAGAGGCTTATTGCCCTGTTTTCAAATAACTATTTAATTGGCGCATTGCGTATAATTTTTCTGTTTACTCCATTTATTTTCCATTCTGCAAATATTTTTCCCCTTCTTGTTATTATTTCCCCTTTCGTATTTATTTTCTCTTCATTTTCATTCATTACTTTTTCTTTGCTCAACATTATCTTTATTACAGTATGTAGTTTTAATCTGTTTAAATAACGTCAGTAATATCTATGGTTTAAAGTACAGACAACCAAAGATCTTCTCCCGAAGCTCAGCAATGCGTAAAGTGAAGCTGCTCAATTTTGATGGTGTTTTCTTCTGTACAGGAATCAAATTCATCACATCCTAAGTGCCTTCAAAATTCCCATCCACCTCTTTTAATACTAAGCCCATTTCTTTTATTTAACCCACAACCTGCCAAACGAGGTTTTTCTACATTTATCGGTACTATAACGACTAGGACTAGCGCCCTGGAGAGCTAATGCAATTTGCAAATGGAGCAGGTCGAACTTTTGATGTAATTCGAACAACCAGTTGCGAGTTCCTTTGTGTATTGTTAGCAGAATTAGAATTGTACGAGTTGACGACATTTCGTGTTTGGAAGTTTGTAGGTATTGTAGAATCTGGATTAGAATGTATTAGGTTGCGAAGGATATAATTCAAGAATAATTTTTTTTGATACTTGGAAGCATCAGATGATTTTGAAAACTTTCACAAACAATTGCAAATCCTCTAAGAGAAAATTCTGAAGAAAAGTATAATTTTACGAGCACTACTATAATTACTGCAGTAATGCATAGTATCTTCTTTTAGTTTTGACCAGCTAAAATCACCTGCACCTGCACGCAATTGAGATGATCGCCGTTTGGTATTAACATTACTGTCTTTACCATCACGTTTGCTACACGACAATAACGAAGTTTGAACGTGCACTAAGGTCCATAGGGTAGGTAACTATGTATCTAAAATCAAAGCACTTAGTTGCTGGATTATTAAATTATGCTAGGAACTCTAATTATTACAACAAAGCCTCGAAACCTTTGAACGATAACATCTGTAGTCCCAGAAATATGAATTGGGACCATCCGACCATTCTCATATGAATTGGAATTGCGATAGTTAATTTAGATGGATTCAGCAGAAGTTATTACGAGCTCCCTTTATTCGAAGGTCAGATATTAAGGGCCGATATTGTCAAAGGTGTAAACAGAATTAGGTTGAAGCGATAAACGGGGTGTGTGTGAACAAATACTCTATCGTTAAACGAAATGCCGTCGTTTGGAGCAAGCTGGAAGCGCAATGCTTTTATAAGAAGACTTTTATGCTTTGGAAATACTTCTGTATCTAGTGGAGAGTGTAAAACTTCTTATAGTTCTTCTTTAATATGAATAGAATGAGGTTTGCCAACTATTCGTCTCTCAGGACTTGAGAGGAGGGGAAAAAGGATGATTTGTAATATTCTTGTAGAAAAACCCCTTAGGTTACAAGTCTCATAAATATGTCACATATATGTTTGTCGACCCGATTGGCGCAGTGGCTAAGCAATTGGACTGCTGCGCTTAGGGTTGCGGGTTCGATTCCCGCACGGGACAAACACCCACGGTACAGGAGAAATTCAAAGAGTGGGGCGTCGTTTTTTAACAAAAAAAAATATGACACAAAAATTATTATTTTATCAGAAACATTGTAGGTCAACGACATTCTGATCCCAAAATTTTAATCAAGATACATACCATTTTTTCTATCATAAGTCTTTTAATCAGGGGAGAGGCCTTTGCCCAGCAGTGGGAAACAATATAGGCTATTAAAAAAAAGCCGTCTTTTTCCAATAACGACACAACCGTCACACTTGGGCCACATTTGTTGAAATTGTTCAAATTAGGTTATGTAATAAACGAAGCGTGTGTCGGGACAAAACTCAAGATAAATACTCGTGTGGTTCAAGTATTGAGCTTATTTCAATAAACTCTGTAGTCTATAAGGTTTTTTCTTGCTTTAAATAAAATCTTTTGTTGGAGTTATAGCAGTACTCATTTCAGTTCTAGATAACTCTAGGAATTGACTAGTCTATTTATGAGCTGGTTACGCAGTAGAGTCGAACGAGTTCGGCTCGCGACTTTGCCGCGTCTCCAGCTCATGAATAAGGGCTCCGTTCGAGTTCGAAACTAGTCGGGCATTCCCGAATACACACGTGAGTATAACCGGTGTATATAGTAAATAATATGTCCGTCTAACAATTAATTAAAAATGCTTATAACTTAGATAGATTTTTTGACGTACCCAATTTGTTTTTTTGCTTTCATATTAATTCTTCACCATATTAAAAAAAATCGTAGTCATCCCTAATGTATTCTTCTTCATTCCTCCGTGGAGAATATACTGAATCCTCTTACAACTTGCACCATGTTTTATGAACTAATAAAGTAGGTGAAAACTGCTGCAACAGCTGTTCTTGACAGTGTTAGGTCAACAAATAACCTGGCTTTGTTTAAACTGGTTCTATATATATATTATGCTCTACACCAGTCTGGATTGGGGTCCACCTGTACTAAAATTAAATCATTGTTTTGGAAAATGGTATTTAATTTTGCAGATAAGCGTTGTGTGATTTAGGTGTCCTTACACGATCAAGACTTTTTTAAATTTAATTTAATCCTATAATAATCTATACTTATATATTTTTTTAATATTATAAAGCTGGAGAATTTGTTTGGTTGCTTGAACGCGCTAATCTCAGGAAATACTGGTCCGATTTGAAAAAAATATTTCAGTGTTAGATAGCCCATTTATTGAGGAAGGCTATAGGCTATATTATAAGATTCAAAATGCACGCAAATGGAGTCGCGGGCAGAAGCTAGTTAATTATTATTATTACAATAATCTTAGACCACTTCTCAACTACTTACTTCATCATCACCAACCGTGTTTAACCGAAATCAAAAAAGGAGGAAGTTCTTAATTCAGCTGTATTGTTGTGACCCACTGCTGGGCATAAGTCTCCTCCCTTAATCACTCACTGTCACTGTCACTGCTTTATGTAATACCTAAGTATATCTCAACTTAGCTCCTAGTAATTTTTATTTTTAAATTATATATAAACTTTATTAATTCTTTCTGCTTCTACAAAAAATTTAGGCCGGTATGTAAATATAATAATAGCCATATTCTCGAAAAGGTCCTTCTTGAATTCGTAAAAGACTGAGGCGTCCAAGGAATAGAAAGAGAGTCGGTTGTCATCTGACAGCGAGAAACCCGGCTATCATCTTGGCTATCGAGGGGAGAATTTGTAAAGCCACAAGAGCGTGGATACTAGCACAAACAAGAAAAAGCAAATACCCAATAGAGGATGACGTCGGTTAGTGGATAACGTTTTTTTTAACGCCTTACAATTTCTCCTGTATCGTGGGTGCGTTTCACAAACATGAAATATCACATACACAAACACCCAGACTGGGGACAAACATCTGCGGATCGCTCTAATTTTTGTCTCGTAAAAGAAAACGAAAAAAAAGAAAACTAAAACCTTAGCGCAGCAGTCTAATAGGTTAGCCACTGCGTCAATCAGGTCATTAAAATTCAAACGACTCAATTCTCTTCTCACTTGCACCACATCTTAGCTAATACAGTCGTCGCTAAGCGCTCGCGACATCTGGAGCTGACAAATAAGCCGGGCTGACAATAATATAGAGAGTCTCTGATTTAATGGAGACCGATGCGTGACTTGTATACACTAACTTTACACCTGGGTGGAGTTGGGTTTTGATATGTAACCAGTGGCTGTAGTTAGTTTATAGAGAAGTTTGAGCAAGCTTATAGTAACAATTTTAGTCTAGGAGTTTAGATAAGACTGTAAATTTAGACACAGCTAAAAGGAAAATAAATAAATATGATGTAGCATGGGCAATATTTGTGGATCGCACAAATTTTTGTCCCGTGCGGGAATCGAACCCGCAACCCTTAGCGCAGTAGTCCAATCCCTGAGCCACTGCGCCAATTGGGTCGTCAAACTTAAAATGATTAAATATTGATTGTTCTTTTCTTCGATAATTGTGATATTTTTATGTATCTAGAAGCTAGCAAATCATGTTATTTTCAGTGTCTTATGCAAAGACCAGACACTCAGATTTTATAACATTAATGCTTATGGCAAAGTGTTTCTGCAAAATTAAAAATTGTGCCTTGTAAATAGCAGTATTCTCGCCTATTTTAAGTATAGATGCGCAAAGCACAAGTTTACAAAGTAAATAAGTGCTTTCTCTTCCAAAAAAGCAATAAAAACTATATTTTGCATACTTCCTAGTCATATTTAAAAGTCATACTCAAATACCAGGTTATTTAGGAGAAAGGCCGTCAGTCGCAGATGCCGCGGACATTGCTCCAAATATATTAGCTTTTGAGATCCAGCGCTAGATGACAGAGCTGTCAAAAGCTTTGAAAAATAGTATGAACGAACACTAAAAACTGCCTCCTTGGTCTAGTGGTCCCTAAGCGCAACTGCTGAACATGGGGTTCTAAGTTCTAATTCCGGGTCGGGCAAAGCGTTACTAGGTATATCCATTTGGTCATTCTCAGTAACAACACGGAGTCTCGATTTGTGCCAAGATGAAGGCAATAGGCACGCCCCCTATTACATTGGGACCTACAAAAAATTGTTGGGTAAAAATTAAATTATTTTCTATTTTTTTTCATTAATCGTTCCTGATCCAGTTATCCTGACAACCCCTCTCTAAATGTGTTTTTCCCACCTTTACAAGGGATAAATACCTATATAAATACACGCTTACCTCAACATATTTTGTCTCATTCTTTCTTTAAGTTCCGTGTCGTATTCGACATGCTTTTACACTCACGCTCAAATGGGCTTCAGGCTATTTCACGCGACGATACAGAAATTTAACCCAATTTAGGACGGTTATAATGATAACTGTTATATTATCGATCAGTTATTTTTATGGACAGAAATTGTGGTTTTTGTATTTACTATGAACCAAAGTCTGAGATACTGATGGCAAGCAATTTATAAAGTTCACTGAGAGCACAATCCGAAACCTGTAAATGATGTCTGATCAAGCTAAATTTGGGATCTTAGTATGATATATCTCAAAAAGATCTCAAAAACTGGTCAGAGAAATGAAGAAAAATATTCATACATTGAATAGTCTTAGCCAAAAAGTATGCTAGTAAAAATCCCATCCATCAAAATCAGCTTAGTTTTTCACGCGCTACAGTGGAACACACGAAAACAAACATACACGCAAACTTACATACATGGAATCATAAACCTTCCTATTGGTTTTACCGTAGTCGGGTAAAATGGTCGTATATTATCTTGTGATATCGTTTATCTTGGTTATAAAGGAAATATTTCCTTCTCTAACACATTACAATATTAACCTGCAGACGAGCAAAGAAAGCCGAACGCCACACCATCATATTTCAACATCCACGGAAATGACTGTTATGGGGCGTTCGTAAATACCATGACAAAGTAGCTTGGCCTTGATATTTAATGGTGGTTACCTATAGACAGTTATATGTATAAACTTAGTTTTGGGCCATTAAATTGTGATTAATTCTCGTCATGTCAAATGTACGAACGGGAAATGGATAAATAGAACAAAGGATTTCTATGGCTTTTTGGTGATTACCACTTTGTGTATACGGGGTAAATATTAATTTTTGATCACCTATGTTTTTATGTATTACTATTATTATACAGATAGTACAAATACATAATTCCTTTCTTAGATCTTTCTTCAAAGGGATGTTCCAAAGGGTTGCTTTTCGGTATATTTTATCGTCGAAAACCCCGAGAGGGGTCTTATTGGGCGTCACCGTCATTCCATCAGCGTCGAGGTTGCTTTTGCCTCAATTTATCAGAAATATAAAGACACAATTTTAGCGCCCTTCTTAAATTCATGTGGTGGCATGCAGATGGCGAGCCCATTACCTTTGACCGGGCACCACTGCCACTGAAAATTACCGACTGAAAACCCCAATAACACTGTCCGACCTGGGCATCGACTCCAGGGCTTCATGATCAGCAGTCGGACTGTGCGACCACCAGATCAACGAGGCAATATAAAGAATTAAGTTGGTATACAGACTATTATTTCCGTCCATACATATTATTAAGGGTTCTATAAAAACCAAAATAAAATGCTAAAACAACACGTTCACTAATTAAAGTCGTCCCAATTATGTCAACTTAAGTCGTTAATTAAGTTATGAATATTGTTATTCCGACGGCAGCCATTGTAAGCAGTTTATCCCGGACCAATCCCGGGGTTAATAGGAACCGTGTTCCGTAGATCTTTGTCCTCGATTATTTTCGTTTTAATTAAGTGTAATTACAAAATATTGCCTTTTGAAATGAAAATGTAATGATTATACGCGCTGAATCAAATTTAATAGTGTACCGATTTTAAGTTAATTGGCTTTAATAATACTTTATTATAATTAGAGAAAATCATTATTTGTAGTGTGACTTACTGATTTTAATAACATTTTATGTTAGTGTGTAAATAAAATAAACTTCTTCTTTTGCATAGGGTTATATACTAGGTGTAGGGTGTAATAACAATTACAGATATGGTCAACAGTAATTTTGATTTAATTGCAAAGACACAATCGCATCCTTTGCCTCTTTATTGGTGTTTGTATATGTGATATTTCATGTTTGTGAAACGCACCCACGATACAGGAGAAATTCCTAGTGTGGGGCGACGTTTTTTATAAAAAAAAAAAAAATATCTAAAACTCTTCCGCCAACCCTTACAAAGATAACAGAATAAAATAAGAATGAGGTAATTTTACAAGTAATTTTAACTTGAAATATAATATACAAATTCAGGATTTTTTCATTATCTACGTATAAAAACGCCATCTATTGAAGGAAACTGAAACCTCATCTGCGCCTTCTTATCCTGACGCAGACCAAGCAACTCTCTTTAGTTCCATTCAAGGAGTATAGATGGCAGTGTTTTAGGAAACATGATATTTACTTATCACAAGCATTCACAAGTAAGCATTTTTATTGAGAATCGAATTAAACGTGTCATTTTAGTGCATTATATTATATACCTACCTGCCCGTTTATTTATTTATTCTTCATGGATATACAAAAGATATATGTACAAAGGCGGACCTAATGCCTTGGGCATTTTCTACCACTCAAGCTTAAAGCCGACACATTCGTGAAATTCAGGCAAAATGTTATCTTATGATAAAAGTACCCACCCAGCCCACGTTTTAAACATTTGATGTTTGCTGAAGTATACTCCATTATCTATATATTTAACACTATTTCTCTTTGTCTTCAGGGCCGACCAGTCTTCCTCCGATGGAGGCAGAGAGAAAAACACGAACAGATTGAATGGATTTTTGAACCTCAAGACACCTTTGATCAGTACTAAAACTCTGGGGTAAGTTTAGATTTTAATCCAATTTATTGCAAAGCAGGTAATAGTTGCGGCCAAGATGAACACGTTTTTATTTCAACTACGTATTTTACACACAAGTACAATTCTAAGTAATTGTTAAAAGTTAGCTAAACTACGTTTATAAGATCGAAAAAATAAAATAAAATTGCAGGGTAACCAAACATATCATAAAAAGTTGGGTAAAAATACATTTTTCTTTTGTACCATTTTAACGTTATTATTATGTATAATTGATAACAGCTATACTAAATGAAGATTGTAAAACTGTACTTGGAATAAACGCCATCTCTATTTTGTACGTCACACTAATACAAGCTCGAGGTATGAGTGGTTTCAGAAACATCTAATAGATGGCACTTTACTAAGACTTCTTCAATTTAATTTATTTGACGAGGAGTACTAACTTCTTTTAGTTTAATTGAGGCTCATACTTGATATTAAGCTAATAAGAAAAAAATACTGAACCCATAAGGCCTATAAAACTTTTAAAAGTCAATTTCTGGTATCTAATAATCGAGATAGCTTACTCTATTCAGCTGATGCGTGAAATTGGGTTACATAGTCTGGTTACGCAACCATACCCCCGAATGTCATGACAAAGACGCCTTTAAAATTATTTAAAGATAATTTGTGTACAGTCAGCAAGGTAAGTAGCCAAACAAATTAAAAGATTTGATTTTAACACGAATTTAATATCAACACGAAATTCAAATTACCTTACCTTAATGTACCCTCCTCAATTTCTAATATATTTCTCGTGACGCAGGTCTGCTGGAAGAAGTTTCTTTATGAAATAAGCAGTACCTTTGTAGTTAATGTTCCTCTTATTGTTTCTTACTTCTTATATTGTGTAAATAAATTGTTAATAATTCTGTTAATAATATTGTGTAAATAAATGGTTAATAATTCTGTTAATAATATTGTGTAAATAAATTGTTAATAGGTCTGAGAAATTTTATTAAGCTTTAAATTTAATATGGTATGATCAAAAACTTAAATGTTAATGGTCTTTTGTTGCTGACTATATTTGTGATAGCCGAGTAGTATGACCGTTGGACTGCCAAGTCAAAGGTCGCAAGTTCAATCCCCGGCACGCACCAATGTCTTTTCAAATTCATGTGCGTATTCTAATTAGTTATGAGTTGCTAAAAACGGTGATGGAAAACATGTTGAGGAAACCGGCACACCTGAGATTTTTTTTTTAAAGCCCTGCCAGAGGCCTGCAGGCGGTTTAAACTCTGACACCAGGTTGTGCATCAACCATACGATAAGAAGAAGAAGAAGCTGACTGTAACTACAACTAGTTTCCCCAGAGGCGCAGTTCTCATAAAACTGATATCGGATACTTATTATTTATTACTTACAATATTTTATTATCAAACCCTTCAATATACTTGACCAGTTTTTATTACCGAAAATACATTTCGATTTATGTGGTATTAAAAATTGGTTTGGGACTGAACTATGAATATGATATTCTACAATATTATACGTGCCTGTCTTGTTGGTCAAATCGTAGCAAAACGTGACCTCCTAGCGTGAAGTTCTGGGATCAATTCCTGGTTCCAGCAAAGTATCTTTTGATTTTATCGTATCAATAGGTCGTAATTAGCAGCAGCACGAAGTGAATGGAGAATGGCAATAGGCTCGCCCCCTATTACATTGGATCCATAACATAAAGACCCTTAACCGACGAGCGTGTATGAGGAATGTGATGCGAGTGAATGAAGCGAAAGAAGTATGTCAGGATCGTAAAATGCAAATGAAAATACGTGGTCTCTGCCTACCCCTCGTGAAAATATGCGTGACTTTATGTATGTATGTATGTATAACATAAAGATTCGGGTGTATTATACAAAACTGCCAAGTCCTTTTGGAAATGCAGCCATTATGCAAGTAACGCTCCGTTTACACGGAGACATGGCGGATTAGATTTTTGCAGGATACGGTTTAGTCTCAATCACAATATAATATCGGCGACTAGCGGAGCCCCGCGCTCCCGCTACATTTTTAAAAAAATATATATATTAATAAGCCTATATATTAATCCAGGGTGCCAGCTATCTCCATACCAAATCTTATCAAAATTGGTCCAGCGGTTTGAGCGTAAAGATGTAACAAACATACAAACGCATTAACAAACTTTAGCCTATATAATATTAGTGTGATACCTATAAAATGAACTAAACCTTCCCGTATACGCCTATCTCAAGATGTCACCTCACAATTCGGCTCAACCACACGAACATAACCTCGCGACTACAATTTACCGCATTTTCTCGGTAGAGGGAGCATCAACATATAAGTACGTATAAATATTACACAGGAATATGTCGGTAGGCGACATGGGAACAGAAATATGGGCACGGTTATTTTGTAGCGGATTTGTTGTCAGGTGGTAGCGGGTAATGCTTAAACAGGTTGAAATATTTTTTGCCCGACTTCTGTCCGCCTCGTTGGTCTAGTGGTCGCTTAGAGCAACTGCTGAACATGAGATCTTGGGTCCAAATCGTGGGTTGGGGAAAGTCTTACTGAGTTTTTCCATTCGGTAACTCCCAGTTGCAGCACGGAGTGTAGATTTGTGCCCGGTTGATGGCAATTGGCTCATTGCATTAGGACCTATAACATAAGTGGTGAAATGTGGGTGTACTATAAGTTAACCTCTGCCTACCCCTTTGAGGAATACAGGCGTGCTGTTATGCTATGTGCTGTCCGCCAAGATTTGTTCCAAATGTTTTTGAGAATCTAACGCTATCTTCTGCTTTAATTAGACCATAAATTTAAGGATTTTCATAGAATTGTTTGCAGTAAGTATTTAATAAGTCAATTTCCTTTATATATTAGGCTTGCCATTTCATTTCATTATTTATCCGTCACGATAGTCAAATAAAAGCTTGGCTTAATATCTACTATAAACAATTAGTACACAACTTTCCCAAAGCTGCAAAATGTTTCTTAACTCTAAATTTCTCCCGCTTTCCACTAACCCGAGTCCTCACCACAAAGTCGAGGCCAAACAAATAAAAACCTGAATTTATTTACATCAGTAACGTGCGCTGTGATTGACAAGTGAGACCGGGATGATTCTATTTCACACTGATTCGTAATATGGCTGAGCACACAGAATTTTCAACGTTTCTGTATATACCTCTGAAGACACTTTTTGATAGTTTAGTTTCATTGTGTTTCTCGTCTTGTTATTTGATTTTGTATAGAAGCTTTTGAGTAATATGTGTGTTATTTAAATAGTATGATTTTAGACAATGAAAGCATTGGAAATGATAAAACTCTAAACAATGATTTTACAATAGATATAATCATTATAATATTTTTATCAGCAAACATAAAAAAACGAGTATAATCTATAGTCACGCCGTAACTTGGGTACGTTTAGACTGATTTGGGTAATTTTGGTTTTGAAATATTTGTGGAAGTTCAGGGAAGGTTTAAGTCGTAAAAAAGCTTTACGAATTTCACCGGGCCAGCTTGTAGAGTAATGTAAGAATATTATAACTATTATAAGCATGCTTGTAGTCCCTAATGATTTAGCAGACAGAGCCTTTATCACGACTATATACCCTAGTTTGCTATGCAATACTACGTAATAGATGACGAGACTATAATGGGCTCGCAAACATAGATCTATTAGATCATCATCATCATCAGCCAAGAGACGTCCACTGTTGAACATAGGCCTCCTCGTTTAAGCGGGGGGTGTTGCCATAATCCCCACGCTGGCAAGCGGCTTGGGGGTCGCAGTATTGGTGGTGGAGTTACAGAAGACGCTGCTGCCCATCTTCTGAATTTTCCCTTAGTCGCCTCTTACGACACCCACGGGAGGAAAGGGGGTGGTCAATTCTAGGCCGGATACCACACGGCCAGACCTATTAGATACTCATCTCTTACGTCTCGACCAAACTCGTCCTTTTGTCAGTGACAAAAGGAAACGTCCACGGAATTCGATGATAAAACTATAAAATTACACATAAATAATGAACAATACCTACTAGGAAAAATTCAAAATACTGCCTTTAAATCCTTTAACATAAATAAAACTTTTTCAAACACTGTAGGAGAAAATCCTCGGTATTTTGGACCGAGCCATTGTTTGTCTTGCTTTATTTTTATCCAATTAATCTTGTTGGAGCTGCACTAATTAACTTTACACAAACAGGCTGCCTTCTTTGGACGTTTCGTGAACGTTGAACGTAGAAAAGTGAAAGCACCAGGTTGTTATTTATTGCAGATAACGGGAATATAGTACAAAGAATTTGTTTTATGCTAATAGAAAGAGTTATTTTGATTAATTTTCTGAAGGAGTACGCAGAGCTGTGTAATACACCGAAACGCGAGTTATGTTAAAGGTTCTAATAAAATTTGTAGCGAGCCTATTGCCATCAATCGGGCACAGATCCGGACTCCGTGCTGCCACTGAGAATTATCTCATGAAAAAACCCAGTAAAACTTGGCTCGGCCCCGGAATTTGAATCCAGGACCTAACGCTCACCACAAGGCTAACGAGGTAGTCGTTATTTCGACTACCTTATTCTAAACTATGAAATTGACTATTATAGAAACTTTTTCTCAACGATTCAAATAAATTAAGTGGTATTACAACGAGGAATAGAGTGAGTGGTACATAATGTATGTAATAAATTATAAGTAGAGATTGTAGAGGCAATCTCTCGGGCTACGGCGTAGTAATATAGCGCTGCGCTACGCCGTAGCATGATTGATCGTACCAAACATTTCCACAGTGCTTACTGCTCAAAAATCCTGCCATTTATTTCGAACATTCAGCTAAAACCTTGCTGAAAACATTTCACCACTTAAAGAATGGTATAAGATTACAAAGTCATAAGATGTTCAATAATTCATTGCGAGTGCAGTTGTTTCAGCGCCATCTATTGGCAGAGGGTGTGAAGTGGTGACCCCTATGAATTAAATGTTATATTCATGTGAGTGTTGGTGACCAATTCAATGCTGAACTGATAGAAGAAATCAGAATATACAGCCTATGCGTAGTGGCTAAGTGATTTTTCAGATCAGGGAGGGAATTTTTTGTACTAGTTGTTGCGGATTTCGAGCAACGGGCGAAAACATAATTGTTATATTAATAACTAGGTTTTGCTCGCGGCTTCGCTCGCGTTAATTTAGATTGTTGGTAAGTAATATAATTATATAGCTTTTGCCCGCGGCTTCCCGCGTTAACCCCTATTTAAACGCCTTAGAGAGTTTAATTAAATAAAAAGTAGCCCAAGTCCTTTCTCGAGTTCTAAACCTTCTACTTGCCAAATTTCATCAAAATCCGTCCAGCGGTTTAGTCGTGAAAGTGTGACAGACAGACTGACAAAGTTACTTTCACATTTATAATATTAGTATGGATGACATAATGCCTATACTCTCCGAAGGGGTAGGCAGTGGTGTTTTACATTCACATTTTGCCAATTATGACGTCATTGGTTCAATATGATATCCACACATTCAAGCTGAGAAAAACTACAAATGTAAAGGAGAGCAAATGCAATGTGATCCCTAAATCATTAAGGAGAGTTGTTGGCTTCTTCTTATTGAGGAAATTCATAGTAGCGACCCGGGGCTCAAAGGTTCCCTCGGAAATATAGAAGGAAATCAAGTTCGATCTGTTACACCAACTTACTGCCTTGTCTCTTTACCCTTTAAAGAAATATCAGCGTGATGATTGACATATATCTGGATATGAAGTAGGTAACATTTATTAAAAACAACATTAAAAAATATAACATTAATTCGTGCCCGTATTACCCGAAGGGGTAGGCGGAGGTCCATAGTAGGTAAACCCGCTTCGCGCTAAGGTCCCATTATATTAACCTTTTAAGTAAGTGCCTAATAAGAGCCTATTGCCATTTAAATCCATGCGCCATTGTCTTTGATTTAAAAAAAACTTCGCCCCACACTAGAAAATACTCCAATTAGTATCGTGGGTGCGTTAAACAATCATTTATTATCACAAACACCCAGACTCGGGACAGATATCTGCGGATCACACAATTTTTTGTCCCGTGCGGGAATTGAACCTGAAACTCCACTAGACGACCACTAGGATTAATAAATACCTATACTTAACAGCAAACTTTAATCAATGTTATAGGCTAAATTCCTAGAAAAATAAAGGAAGACAAAATTACCTAGAATCTCAAAATTTTCTTTAAAAATATCCGTACTCTTTTCTAGAATCTAATGGAATACTGATTACAGAATCATTCGGTTCTCAATAATTCATTGCACACGCTTGTGCGGTGCATGCATACAGCGACATCTGTTGGCAGTGAGTAAAACTATTTGACCTCAATGAGAATAAATTGTGTTTCTTTCTACCTGGTTCAATGTTTTATTTTTAATCTAAAGCAGGACAGTTTAAGATGTGGAAGCGAGACACCGCTACGTGCAGTGAAATGCGACATTTCGCTCCACAACATAAACTGTCCTGCTTTAAGAGCTCATGGTCAGGGGGCAGATCGTTAAGTGGGCAATATTAACAAGAAACTTCACGCTTTGTGTCCTTAATATAAAATCCTCATAATAGGTACATCATCATCATCATCATCATCATCAGCCAAAAGACGTCCACTGTTGAACATAGGCCTCCCCGTTTAAGCGGGGGGGTTTGCCATAATCCCCACGCTTGGCAAGCGGCTTGGGGATCGCAGTATTGGTGGTGAAGTTACAGAAGACGCTGCTGCCCATCTTCTGAATTTTCCCTTAGTCGCCTCTTACGACACCCACGGGAGGAAAGGGGGTGGTCAATTCTAGGCCGGATACCACACGGCACGCATAATAGGTACATATAATAGGTATCTATACAAAAATAATTACATCATACCCACACATAGTTAGCTATTGTTAACTTATATCAAAGGTTCCACAAAAGGCTTTTTTGTTCAAAATATTAATATACCAAGTTTAGGATCCGATATTTATAAGCAAAACCCTAAGTCTAAGGCACGAAATAATATAATATTGTTAAAACGATATTTTATGAGGTCACTTTTCTATCGGTTTCCATCGGATATTAAAGTTTTGTGATGTAAATATTTTATCTTATATTGAATCTTTTTAAATACTATACAAATTATATAATAATATCGTCATTTGCCTAGCCTTATCTGTTGGTTCGTTCAACTTACTATGTAGCCGGATAACAATACTCTACACAGAGCGACTAAGCACTGATAAACCAGTGTATGACCGTTGGACTGCTAATTCAAAGGTCGCAAGTTAAGAACCCGGCACGCACCAATTACTTTTCGAATTCATATGCGTATTATAAATTAGTTTTCAGTTGGTAAAAACGGACGAAAACATCATGAGGAAACCGGCGCACCTCAGAGACTTTTCAACGGTGTGTAATTCCATGTCAGAGGTCTACAGGAGACGGTTTAAACTCTGACATCAGGTTGTTTAACCATACGATAAGAAGATGGACCGATTGCCTATCTAACCTCCACGACCCAGTTACTAGGTCTTTATTAAGGGAGGGAACCCTTAATAAGGCAGATGGAATGATGGTTGTTAGAGATTCAGTCTTTGACTACTCGTACCAGAGACTTTACCTATTAATACATAACATAACATCACGCCTGTATTCCCCGAAGGGGTAGGCAAAGTTGTACATATAGTTCACCCACCAAAACCAAACTTATGTTCCAACAAGAATCTCACAATGGGAAAACCCAAATATTACTTTTCCTGACCCGATAATCGAATTGAGGTCACGGTCAGCAGAAGCTGTTTATCGTATGGTATCACTAGATTATGAAAAAAACACCTTGCCCCTTATTCATAAAAGTTACAATTCATCATCATCATCATCAGCCAAAAGACGTCCACTGTTGAACATAGGCCTCCCCGTTAAAGCGGGGGGGTTTGCCATAATCCCCACGCTTGGCAAGCGGCTTGGGGATCGCAGTATTGGTGGTGGAGTTACAGAAGACGCTGCTGCCCATCTTCTGAATTTTCCCTTAGTCGCCTCTTACGACACCCACGGGAGGAAAGGGGGTGGTCAATTCTAGGCCGGATACCACACGGCAAAGTTACAATTAAAACCAAGGATTACATTATACCTGTCACTGTCGTTTGCATATCAAAGAATAGAGATGTCAATAGATTTAATACAGGGTCTGGTTATGATTATTGTTTATGAATTACGACGACCTGATTGGCGCAGTGGCTAAGCGATTAGACTGCTGAGCTAACGGTTGCGGATTCGATTCCCGCACGGGGCAAAACTTTGTGTGATCCGCAGATGTTTGTCCCGAGTCTGGGTGTTTGTGAATGTGATGTTTCATGTTTGTAAAACACATTTACGATACAGGAGAAATTCTTAGTGTGGGGCGAGGTTTTTTTTTTAAATTAACAGGGCAAAGGTTTAAAATTTAAATGGGTAAAATTACAAAATACAACAGTATCTTTGATATTCTAACCACGATCTCTGGCAGACGCCCTTGAAGATACAGCCGTGAAGTTACAAATCAACTGCGACCAAGATTTTACATAATTCATTGCGTTCTATAGTTAATTTTGAAACTAACAGACCCAATCGTCATGCAAATTTATATCTTGTCTGATTGAATTAGGGTTCAGAGTTTGATAATTGGATTCCATTCAGTAGCTATTGTGGTGTACTGTCCATTTGATTGGTGAATACGAATGTTAATTTATATTATTGTGTGTCCCTTATAAGCAAACAAATCGTTTTAATAACTTTCCTGTTCACTCAATGTTTGCTGATTATACCCACGGGAATTCGTTTTATGAGTCGACACGCCTCATCTTAATTTGAAAAAATGCCTTTATCATTTAAATGCTATGTATTAGAATTCCTTTCGATAAATAATTTACCGTGATTTTAACTTACTTACTTCAAGTGCCTGAAGTAAGAAAAACAGATTATAGTCTACTGGTGTTTTTATCCGAAATACGTGCGGACGAAGTCGCGGGAAACAGCTAGGTAGTTAAATAATATAATTAATACCGGTTATTACTGTCCCACTGTAAGACAAAGGCCTCTTCTCGTACAGAGAAGAAACGATTGTGTGCGACGTTCGTGATTTCAGACTTCATGTAAAATTTAGGTGTAATAAAAAAAATGGTTTATAATAATAATAAACCTTTTTTTTCAGGCAACTATGGCCCATAGATAAATACCTTACAAACTAACATATATAAATATAGTAACATGTTTTGTTAGTATAATATAGACTTAATATTATGTTAGTAAAAACACTTCCTAGCACTTCGTATTAGTGCGTTCCGGTGGCACTTGTCCGCGGAAGCGACGGAACACCACATCTTGCGGCCAGAAGTCTTCCTGCAAGACGAGGGGCAGGTAACAGTTAGGTACTCGCACCACGAACGCCTTGAAGTTGACGTTGCGGCGCGACTCAAGCTCCTGCACCCTCAGCGCGTACTGAATCTTCTGACGCACGTACTCTACGATGCTCTCCGCCTTAGTGGTGTAACGCAGGCGCGAGATGTACACCGGAGTGTTCGGCGTGGCAGCCCGCACGAGCATTTTCGGCTCCAATGGGGCTTTGCCGCAGCGGTTCTGGACGGTCCTTTGACGGTGCTTTCTCCGCTGCACCATCTCAAAACCATCTTCATCCCGACGTGGCGCCTGCGCAGCAGGCACGGGCAGTGGGACTGGGCACGGAGTACGGGTGGCGCGCGGCGGAGCCACGCGGACGGGCGCGGGGACCGGTGCGGCGCAGCTAGGTGTGCGAGTTGCGCGCTGGCTAGCTGCGGCGCCGCTAGGTATGCAAGCGGCGGGCCGGCTGGCGGCCGCGTCAGCGTAATCACGTCGAGGTGTCGATGCATTTACACGTGCCGCAATCGCCGCCGGGGCATCGCACTTGACGACAGCCGGTGACGCATCGGAATCCGCCGACGCAAAACTGCATACGGATGCATTCTGCGCCCCACGACGTGTGTTAACCTTAGAGGCCTCAGGTGACCTAGTTACGGAAATAGAGTTACGTAATAACTCTACTTCAGCACGCAGTTCTTTAATGGTCCCATCTGAGACCTCCAATCTGGACTGCACTTCGGTCAGGCTCGTCTTTAGGGAGATGATGTCCTTCAGGAGCCTGGTGACGTCGACGTGGTTGAATGTGACGGGAGGCAGCTTGTGCAGCTCCTTCGCCACGAAAGTAGGCACGTCGTCCGGGTCGGTCACCTTTAACAGGGTGATGATGTCCTGGATGCTCTTCTCAGTCCCGTCCCTCCGTCGAGACGGCATCTGGTCGAGTCGATCCAAACTCTGGTACAGCAGTCTCTTGCCACTGCTCACGTCGTCTTCCTTGAAGTTAGTCTTACAGAATTGTAAGATACTAACCTCGTCCATAGTATGGATGGCGTTTTGTATAAACGCCAACAATTCGTTGACTATGAGTTGTGAGCTCATAGTGGCAGTAGCGGGCAGCGGCATGTAGCCGCGCTGTTCGCGAATTTAAAAAATCCGTACAGTGCACCGTTATGAGGCACGTCCGTATCCGATACGCAATGCGACCGAACTGAGACTTTGTTTTACATATCTTAAACTTTTAATTACTCTAAGATTCTATAAATTCGATTGGATATTCAATCACGCCTAATATGTTACCACCGAAGGGGTAGGCAGAGATGTTGTCCTATAATTGAAGGCACTTATGTTTATAATACATTTTGCTCCTTATTAATTGGCATTAGACATTGGCAAATATATCCTATATTACTTACCTCTGCCTAGCCCTTCGGAGAATACAGGCGTGATGTTAATTTATTGTAAATAAAATTATGTAATAGAGCTTATTTCCATTAACTGGGCTAACACAACAGCCCA
Organism: Abrostola tripartita; assembly: GCA_905340225.1. NCBI lineage: Eukaryota > Metazoa > Arthropoda > Insecta > Lepidoptera > Noctuidae > Abrostola > Abrostola tripartita. The sequence goes on from HG996515.1 coordinate 2,889,007, forward strand.
TTCCTTCCTTCCACCTTTAACTAAGCTACGATTTCGGCTACTGAAAAAATCTAGACACAGATAAATCTGGTACATGTTAAGAGCGCCCTAAAAATTGTAAGTCAATTGAACATTGATTTATTTATATGTTTCTTGAAAAGGTTAGCGAAATAAATGTTTCTAAAGGCGTTTTAGTGTTATTAGATTTTTAGGAGCTGTTTTATAGATATTCTTCTTCTTATCGTATGGTTGATGAACAACCTGGTGTCAGAGTTTAAACCACCTGTAGGCCTCTGACATGGTTTTATACGTTGAACGATTTCTCAGCTGTGCCGGTTTCCTCACAATGTTTTCCTTCACCGTTTTAAGAAACTGATACCTAATTTGTAATACGCACATGAATTCACAATAAATATTTTTTAATTAAAAAAAAAACCGCCTTCAAAAAAACAACAATAAAAAACGGGAACTAAAAAGCAAAAAATAATAAACAAGTACTTTCATACATAACACGCTAACCTACCTATATTTATAATCTATTCTAACCTACGATTAACCTATAATAAAATTTACAACTTTTTTGCAGTCGGTGCCAAGCGCCAACATAATTAATTTCCAATCAGAACATGAATTCCTTATCATATGCCAGAATTCTACAGAGTTTTAGTTTTGTTTCGATAGATGGCGTTGTTCATTTAGACCCTATTCCTGAATCGCGCTATGGTTTCGTTACCAACATTTCTACAAGTAAGGTGGCTACACAACTATGCATTATTTTATCCGGCTACGTCCAATAAGACCCCCCTCGGGGTCGTCGACATAAACCATACCGAAAAAAAAAAAAAAAAACTATGCATTACGTTCACGTGACTCGGAATCTCTTGGTTATTCGTCGAACTCCTTGTTTTGATGCGTTGTGTGATTTATGGTTTCTTTCGTTAAGTCTTTGAGTAATTGATTTGTAAAGTAGAGGTGTATTATACTGTTATCATTCATGCTACACTTACTTTGTGTTTGTGTCTAATTATAAAGTAAATAAATAATAATTTAAATATTTTAGTTGTTTTCTCATTTGATTTATTAATAAAATCTAGAAGCTGTGGAATTAGTTTTTTTCTCCTTTTAGTAATAGTCTGTAAGTGTTTAGTAATTTTTTAGCCATTGCTTGGCACCGACTGCAAAAAAGTTGTAAATTTTATTATAGGTTAATCGTAGGTTAGAATAGATTATAAATATAGGTAGGTTAGCGTGTTATGTATGAAAGTACTTGTTTATTATTTTTTGCTTTTTAGTTCCCGTTTTTTATTGTTGTTTTTTTGAAGGCGGTTTTTTTTTTAATTAAAAAATATTTATTTTTTTATTTTTAGTGGTGTAAATATATAAAATAGGATATAGCAGCTGGTAGGAACAAGATGGGGAGGCCTTCCTTGCATGCATCTCGTATGAGAAAGCGTCGGGCAGAGGAGTCTGAAAATGACATAGATGAACGCCTAAAGCGCAACAGAGAAAGGAACAGAGCACAGCGTCTTAGAGAATCTTCTGCCGAGCGTGAGGACAGACTTTCTCAAATGCGCAACTATGCACAAAGGAAACTGTCTAAAGATATATAATATAAGCCCAAACACGAGGTAGTTTACATATTCAGCTGCCGAGTTCCTTCGACCTTTTCTAGTCCCCATCATCAGATCAGCTCCAAACCTTCACTGTTGCAAAGGTCTTGTCAATACGAACATAATAAGCCCAAACACGAGGTAGTTAATATATACCGTTGCTGAGTTCCCTCGACCTTCTCTCGTCTCCATCATCAGGTCAGCTCCAAACTTGCACTAGTGAATAGTGTTATCAAACATACATCTGAGCATTAAGTTTTTACCCTATGCATGCCTACAACTTTCCAAAGTTGCCCTCGATTTCTCAGGGTTCCCATCATCAGATCCTGACTTGATGACTATGGGACCACCTGGAAAGTATACCCTACCAAAAAAAAAAACAATTTTGCAAATCGGTCCAGGCGTCTTCGAGTAATCGGTGAACATACATAAAAAATAAAAAAATAAAAAGATCCCGACGAATTGAGAACCTCCTCCTTTTTTTTGAAGTCGGTTAAAGATATTGGTGCGTGCCGGGGTTTGAGCTTACGAACTTTGACTTGGCAGTCCAACGGTCATACCACTCGGCCATCAGTGCTTTATTATAGACATTGAAAGTGTACTCAATAAATGCTTAAGTGTAAGAAGAACATGCGAATTCTGCTGACGTTTAAAATTAAGAAACTTTTTGGCAACAAGTCCTTGTGATGGGTGACCGTTCTCACATGTCAAGACCCCTCCGAGCTTCGGAAGCCGTTGGTCCTGCGCCTGATCTCCCGTCGTGTCGGTCTTTTGTCCCATCGGACTATGAGAGTGAGGAAATAGGGAGTACACCTGTGTTTGCGCGCATTCTTATCTCCTGCGTAGTTGGCTCAGCTGAGATAGGCTGCCGTAAATGAAATTCGGTCAGGAGAACATCATTATTAGAACGACAACACGGGTAGACTCTGCGAAGTCTGCTTGTGATCACGGCCGATGCAACTCGGTCGAAACGTCAAGCAAAAATTTAAAATTTGTGTTCGCGTTAATTCCCGTGTTGTAGTTCTAATTATCATGGAACGCGATAGTTTAAAAGTTAGTATAACACCATTATTCTTGGCGATTATTATAGACCTATAACAGTGCTTTTTCCGTCTTCAAATATACTAATTATATAATACCAGCCTAGCATCCTACTGCGATGCTTAAACATTTTTTCACATATTATTTCCTACATAGTTTAAGTTTACTTCAGGTTCCAACTGAAAATCAGCGGTGCTGCATTTCAGCAGCCTATGTCTAAGTTGGGGTCCTATTGCTCGTATATTGTACTTAATTGATTTAATTACTGTTTGCGTGTAAGAAAAATAACCGTCTTTCTGTATTTCTTTCTTGCATACAGAGAAGTAACGCGCATCAAACAACGATTGCAGCATTTCATGGGTCTTATTATAACGAACATTTATGGGAGAATAGTGACACATCGATTTGTCTCTTTCTGTCATTAGTCATTTCACATCACAAGAGAAAGAGACAATACATTGTATACAATCGCTATGTAATGTGTTACTAAAGCTCTGTTTAATTGGTTTGCTGCCCAAACTATCTGTCTGTATGTATCAACACTTAAGCCCGACTATTAATCTTAGTTATCTCCGGAGTGACAACTTAAATAGATGTCTGGTTGAACCATTTGAATCGCGGTCGCAGTGCTTTCAACCAAAACCACTGAGCTGTAGGTCTTCTAGGAAAAACATGTTAAAGGAAAAATTACCTAACAGGCGGTCAAATCTCCTGATACACATTTTTTTTAATAAAAACGTCGCCGACACTAGAAATTTCTCCTGTGTCGTGGGTGCGTTTCACAAACATGAAAAATCACATACACAAACACCCAGACTCGGGACAAACATCTGCGGTTCGCTCAAAATTTTGCCCTGTGCAGGAATCGAACCTGCAACCCTTAGCGCAGCAGTCCAATCGCTTAGCCAGTGCGCCAATCAGGTCGTCTATTAAATTTAAAAAATAGTATAAAATCTGACAACATGTAATTAAGAAATAATAAAGGCTTTTTCATTTTATCTATTTTTTACGTGTCCCACTGCTGGGTAAAGTTTTCCCCACTCTCTACATCTCCCTGTCACTAGCTGCCAACGATCAGTCTTGCATATTGCAAACTGTTTAATATAGTTTTGTGGACCATAATAATACAATAAGTTTACGTGTATTGCTTTTATAAAATGCTCGAAACAAGTCAAGATGACACTTTTCAAGGCCTACTGTCAGTCGTTCTACACCAGCCAACTATGGTACCGGTACACGAGGAGTGCATATAACACTCTTCGTGTACAATACAATAATGCATTCCGGGTCATGATGAACTTGCCCTGGCGGTGTAGTGCGACTGATATGTTTGCCGAGAGCAGAGTTGCTAGTTTCTCCGCATTATTAAAGAAGCTCAGGGTGTCATTCTACACAAGAGTAGCCCTGAGTAGTAACCGAATTGTATCTTCTGTGTTCCATGTTGTTCATCTTAAAAGAGAGATAAAAGACTTTTGAGTAATTTATAAATACATAAGTCATTCATAGATGTTTAATTTTAAAATATTATTATAATAATTATTGTTACTACTCTTAATAGTAATTGTTTTTTTTTTTATGTTTGTGTTTATGGGTTTAATAATTGCCTGAAATAAACGATATTTAATTTTTAATTTAATTTAATTTAATAATGACAATAAAATAAAATATGCATGTCAAGTTCGTCCCGCCATCTCCGTCTGGGTCTTCCTCGCTGTCGTCTCCCTTGTTGAGGTGTCCATTGTGATGTAAGTTTGGCCCATTGTTTGTCTGCCATACAACAGATATGCCCAGCGTTTCGTCAATCAATTTTCCTGCGAAAAAAGTAATTTAACTCAATATTGGATTAGAAGAATTAAGAAATAAATTGACGAACCGATTGGCGCAGTGGCTAAGCGATTGGACTGCAGCGGTGCAATAGTTGCGGGTTCGATTCCCGCACGGGACAACAGATATCCCGAGTTTGGGTGTTTGAGTATGTGATATTACATGTTTGTGACCACGATCCATGATACAGGAAAAAATACTAGTGTAGGGCGACGTTTTAAAAAAAAAAGAAGAATTATATGTCCGTATTTATTTGAACCGACAATTATGTGAAATCTCCAATCTCTATGTACCAATCTACCATGATTTATTCAGACTACTACTTATTCCAAATAGTCGTCAATCCACTTTAATCGGTGTATTACAATTATGACTCTAGTTGGAATTGTGTCATAATGCAGGCTAACTGACAAGCTTAGGCTTAGCCATTGTCGTATACTGGGAGGGAGGTATTAGGATGATTAATCATGCTAAAGCTGAGTCACATAAACTAGAGTATCTAGCTATTTATATCGTGGTTAGCTCCTTATTGTTTGCACGTTTTTTGATGACTATTGTGATTTGAATGAATTTATGTTATAGTAGGTATAGTTTTAATGTGTACTTTGATTTGCATGCCGAAAAAAGTAGGCGAAATATGTGAAACTACTATTATAATATTATCTCCATCTGTAAACACCATTATTTCGAGCAAATAAATGATTCTTATTCTTGAAATAATTATAATGTTTCTGGAAATGTGGAAAAGCTACGATGATGTCAAGTTAAGCTACATTTGGCACGGTAGGTCTGTGGATGGATAACCATCTATTTTCACAGCGAGAAAACTATGTACCTTAGCGATTTAGTTGAGCCATCAGCGCTAAGCTCACGACTGTCATTTATTTTACAGCCTGACAGTCGTTACATATAATTAAAAGCCTGAAAATCTGACAAAGAGTCACCAAGGGCCACAGTACTGCTCAATTACTAGGTTGCAGAGGTCAGATATGCAGTCACTTCATGAAAAATGCTGCTTCTGATGCGCCCAGTAAGACTGGAAGCTGACTACGGCATGGTTGGAATAAACCCTCCTTTATGCTTCGCCGCAGTCGGATATAAAAGGCTAGGCACATGAAGATTTTAATGTCGTCCTGACCAAATATCAGTTAGGTAGCCTGTCTCGGCTGAGACTAGCCAACTGCGCAGGAGATAATTATAGTGCACAAAAATCCCTGGGATCACTCGACACGACTGGAGGGAGATCAGGCGTAAGACCAACAGCTTAACGTGCCTCCCAAAGCACGGAGGAGTTTCGACAAGTGAAAACAGTCACCATCACAAGACTGACATCAGCGAACGCGGCTTAACCCCGGAGATCTACTGATCTGCCTAGTAGCCACGTAGCTACGAGTCTCTCGTGAAGATTTTTAATGCACCAAACGTGCAACTCACTCCAGTCTATCCACAATGCCATTACAACTCCAATATCAGCCATTTTATATTCGATGACGCAACTAATACGTTTGTCAGCTCAAGATTATTGATTAGTTCAAGTCGTTTGCAGATGTTCTAATGTAATTGAAGACTGTAACAAATTATATGGCAGCGCAACTCTCCAGACGAAAATAATATGTCAGCTGTCCAATAAAAGAAATGCGTATCTACTCGTACAAGGTGATGTAAGTAGAACTAAGGTGTACGATGCAAGTAGAGAGCATTCTTCTTCTTATCGTATGGTTGATGAACAACCTGGTGTCTGAGTTTAAACCGCCTGTTGGCCTCTGACATGGCTTTACACACCGTTGAAAAATCTCTCAGGTGTGCCAGTTTCCTCACGCTTTCCTTCATAAGTGATTACTAAGTGCGTTTGGTGAAAACTGGGTGGTCAATACTGCTACCATCCTTATTAGTCGACAATAGACTTGCATTTCGAAAGAATATGAAGAAAAACATATAATTTATTTTTCGCCACCTCACCCTTTTCGTATTTTCTGGGTCTGCCATCTACAAAGACTTGGTTTGAATAAGAAATTATATCAGAAACGCTAAGGTAGCGTTTCAATTAAACGTACCGGCTATCCCTAACCTTAGATATTATAATAATTAATGGAACGCTTTATAGATGGGAGATATTGATAGGGTGGGGCTCCAGTGAGGGTAGCGGGTGACTATTGACCTAATGATTAAAAAAAATGAAGTTTCCCATATGATGTAATACAAAAGAGAAATTGAAATTTGATTATTGCAAGCAGCGAAACGGTAGCTCAGTTGAAAGAAACTGCACCACGAATAGGCGGAGGCCCCGGGTTCGAATTTTACTAGTACCCGTCACGTTTAAAGTTTCTTTTATTAATTTAAATAATAAATTGTTCATTAAAGAGATTTTAGTTCACTCATAGTACTGATACTAGTTCGGTTCAAAATATCTACTCTGATATAATTATTCACTAGTCTTTATGAAATGTACACGGAATACGCACCCATGTCATAAAAATTAAGATAATTCAAATAGTTCGATAAGTGAGAATATTATCATAAAGGCTATAAAACCGATAATTATCATTAGCAGACTTTATTTAGGTCCCTAATAGGTGTTTATACGGCAGTATAACCGCTAACAGTGGCACCCAACCTCACACCTATTTTATATGGACTTACACAGAGTAGTACCTACTCAATAAGAGATTACTGGTAATAAATTGTAGTATTGTGTTTTCTTTACGTATTATAATGAATTGCTTATTATGAGTGTTTAATAATTGTAGTTTTAATTGTTTTGCTTGCGTAGGTATTTTAATGAAATAGAATTTCCTACAAGCAGTTTTATCATTGTACTTGTTACCTTAGATACATTTTTTTTTTTTTTTTTTTTTTTTCTTTTTTTTTTAGATACAGTTTAAAGTTTCCATTCTGTCAGTTTGTTTTCCGTGCTGAAAAATTGCATATTTTTTCATTGTTTTTACACAAATACCTGTTTTTTGACTGAAAAATTCCAACAGCGTAGTAGAATGTTTAAAAGACTAATACTAATACAATCGCAAAAATATAAACATTGTCGATTTTATAAGTTAGGGGTCATCATCACATTACGTCAGCCTACTGCAGTCCACAGCTGGACGTAGGCGGAGGCCTTGTAACGCTTGTGGCGTACCCTGGGTACGCAAGAATTTAACGCTTTATTATTATAAATAAAATAAATATTTCAAAACCATAAAATAGACTTATAAAATCTTCGCCATATTTTTATACGATTCAATATAAATTTGAATAATTTCAATTTCAATATTCATTACGAGTTTCACTTTCGTTGCGAAGATGAATACAAAAATATTGTTATAATTATTTATTTTATAAGTACTATTAAATTGGTAATATGAATTTTAAATTTAAATTAGGTTATTTGGGATCCAGGCACGTAATTTAATGATCAAAATATTTGTGTTGTCACGCGCAAGGAATAAATAATATTATGCTTATAATCAAGAGCATTTGACGAACTGACTGATGCGGTAGCTAAGTGATAAGACATCTGTGTAAGGGGTTGCGGGTTCGACCCCCACGTGGCTCAAATAATCAAAATTATTTGATTTGCAATACTTTACAATACAAAACAAAATGAAGTCTACTACAGTCATCAATCATTCATAAAGTCACGTCATATTCCCCAGAGGGGTAGGCAGAGATCACGGATTTCCATTTACTACGATCCTGGCATACTTCTTTCGCCTCATTCACTCGCATCACATTTCTCATACGCGCTCGTCGGTTAAGGGGGCTCCTAAACTGACCCTTCTGCAGAAGATTTCAGAGTATGTTAGTCAAAATATTGTTAAAACAAAACACTATTAAAAACCTTCTAATTTAAAGTCAGTTGACGTCTTGATTGGCGCAGTGACTAAGCGATTGGAATGCTGCGCTAAGGGTTGCGGGCTTGATTCTGACACGGGACAAATTGGTGCGATCCGCAGATGTTTGTCCCGTTTGCGCATTTGTGTATGTGATGTTTCATGTTTGTGAAACGCACCCACGATACAGGAGAAATTCTTACAGAGAGGTGACTCACTTTTTTACAGAAAAAGTTATACACATTGCTCTTCTGCCTGTCTACAGAAAAAGTCACAGAAAAAGTAATACACATTACTCTTCTTCTTATCGTATGATTGCTGAGCAACCTGGTGTCAGAGTTTAAACCGCCTGTAGGGCTCTGACATGGCTTTACACACCGTTAAAAAATCTCACAGGTGTGCCGGTTTTCTCACGATGTATTCCTTCACCGTTTTTAGCGACTGGTAACTAATTTATAGTACGCACAGGAATTAGACATTGGTGCGTGCTGGGGTTTGGACTTGCGACCTTTGACTTAGCAGTCCAACGGTCATACCACTCAGCTATCACTCCCTATAGTAACGAGTCGTGATAGTAAATTCTTTTCTATGTAAATTACGCAATGGACACGGCCGGTATAGTCATTCTAATGCCTGTTCAATTACTAGGACGTGCTTAGTATCCAAAAGTAACTGATTCTACCTTTGTAATTAAGACTAATATTTTGTTTTAATTGCCATAATTTGGGTCTCGTATCTAACTTTAATAATTGTATTGTTTTTATTGTCTTTATTAGTAGGCACTAGTTATTTAAACTGCCTTATTGGTCTAGTGGTTGTTAAACGCGACTGCTGTGCATAAGGGTCTTGGTTGGAATCCTGGGTCGGGCAAAGTGTAGCGGGGTTTTTTAACCCTCGACGCAAAAAGTTGGGTGTTGTTTTTTTTTTTGACCGCTATGTGTTTCTGTCTGTAGAACCGTAGCTCTTAAACGGGTAAACCGATTTTGATGCTTTTTTTATTTGCAAGCAAGTTTTCCATTGAGTAATTTTGAGTAGCACCACGGAGTCTGGATTTAATCCCGGACGATGACAATAGGCTTCCCCCTTGGGATCTATAACTTGACTAGTGAAAGAGTAACTAAGTATGGAGTTTCTTGCTGGTTCATCTCTATAGAAACGACACTTTTGAACCAAGCGACTTGATTTGACGTTTTATAAGTGCCCTTTTGTAGCCTATATGTAATAAAAACCTTATGACTATGGAATGTGAGTCTACTACACCCTTTCGCGAAGTTATATTTTTTAAACCTCGCATACCATATTTTCGATTCACGTGCCGCAAGATGGCCGCCAATGTCGGTCCAAACTGATGTCTAGTATAAAGTTATTTAGTGCACCGCCTCGCAGTATTGCAAGCTATAAATTTCGTGGCTGATGTCACTGCTTTTAATAGGTCACCCTGTTTAATGTATTGGCAGCGCGATATAAAGGTGAAAAGAAAAAGGGAATCTGATCCTGGGTTTTTAACTGACTGCGATGGAAAGGATGGTAATGAGTTTATACTTTGTTAAATAATAATCTATACTTAATATTATAAAGCTGAAGAGTTTGTTTGCTTGAACGCGGAGTTTGTTTGTTTGTTTGCTTGAACGCGCTAATCTCAGGAACTACTGGTCCGATTTGGAAAATTCTTTCAGTGTTAGACAGCCCATTTATTGAGGAAGGCTATAAAATATTCGAAATCTACGCGGGCAAAGTCGCGGGTGGAAGCTAGCTAGCTAAAAATTTGAAAGCAACTCTTTGTTACGAACTACTGAAACAATCATTATTAAAAAATTTAATGAGTTAGTTAAATAAAAAAAGAAATTTATTGCATTTCCCATCACGTAAGTTATACCTGAAGGAGCAGACAGGCTTTTTCCATAGATCATCAGGTCCTCCCACCTAATTTAATGATCAAAATATTTGTGTTGTCACGCGCAAGGAATAAATAATATTATGCTTATAATCAGGAGCATTTGACGAACTGACTGATGCGGTAGCTAAGTGATAAGACATCTGTGTAAGGGGTTGCGGGTTTGACCCCCACGTGGCTCAAATAATCAAAATTATTTGATTTGCAATACTTTACCATACAAAACAAAATGAAGTCTACTACAGTCATCAATCATTCATAAAGTCACGTCATATTCCCCAGAGGGGTAGGCAGAGATCACGGATTTCCATTTACTACGATCCTGGCATACTTCTTTCGCCTCATTCACTCGCATCACATTTCTCATACGCGCTCGTCGGTTAAGGGTGCTCCTAAACTGACCCTTTTGCAGAAGATTTCAGAGTATGTTAGTCAAGATATTGTTAAAAGAAAACACTATTAAAAACCTTCTAATTTAAAGTCGGTTGACGTCTTGATTGGCGCAGTGACTAAGCGATTGGAATGCTGCGCGAAGGGTTGCGGGCTCGATTCTGACACGGGACAGATTGGTGCGATCTGCAGATGTTTGTCCCGTTTGTGTGAGTGATGTGATATTTCATGTTTGTGAAACGCACCCACGATACAGGAGAAATTTAATGCGAGGCGGCTTTCTTTTTTAAAGACAAAGTTATACACATTGCTGTCCTGCCTTTCCCTATACTCGTCTTCTTCTTATCCTATGATTGCTGAGCAACCTGGTGTCAAAATTTAAACCGCCTGTAGGCCTCTGACATGGCATTACACACCGTTGAAAAATCTCTCAGGTGTGCCGGTTTCTTCACAATGTATTCCTTTACCATTTTTAGCGACTGGTAACTAATTTATAGTACGCACAGGAATTCGAAAAGACATTGGTGCGTGCTGGGGTTTGGACTTGCGACCTTTGACTTAGCAGTCCAACGGTCATACCACTCAGCTATCACTCCCTATAGTAACGAGTCGTGATAGTAAATTCTTTTCTATGTAAATTACGCAATGGACACGGCCGGTATTGTCATTCTAATGCCTTAGTTCAATTACTCGGACGTGCTTAGTATCCAAAAGTAACTGATTCTACCTTTGTAATTAAGAATAATACTTTGTTTTAATTGCCATGATTTGGGTCTCGTATCTAACTTTAATAATTGTATTGTTTTTATTGTCTTTATTAGTAGGCACTAGTTATTTAAACTGCCTTATTGGTCTAGTGGTTGTTAAACGGGACTGCTGTGCATGAGGGTCTTGGTTGAAATCCTGGGTCGGGCAAAGTGTAGCGGGGTTTTTTAACCCTCGACGCAAAAAGTGGGGTGTTGTTTTTTTTTTTGCCCCATTGGGATCTATAAATTGACTAGAGAAAGAGTAACTAAGTATGGAGTTTCTTGCTGGTTCATCTCTATAGAAACGACACTTGAACCAAGCGACTTGATTTGACGTTTTATAAGTGCCCTTTTGTAGCCTATATGTAATAAAAACCTTATGACTATGGAATGTGAGTGTACTACACCCTTCTGCGAAGTTATATTTTTTAAACCTCGCATACTATATTTTCGATTCACGTGCCGCAAGATGGCCGCCAATGTCGGTCCAAACTGATGTCTAGTATAAAGTTATTTAGTGCACCGCCTCGCAGTATTGCAAGCTATAAATTTCGTGGCTGATGTCACTGTTTTTAATAGGTCACCCTGTTTAATGTATTGGCAGCGCGATATAAAGGTGAAAAGAAAAAGGGAATCTGATCCTGGGTTTTTAACTGACTGCGATGGAAAGGATGGTAATGAGTTTATACTTTGTTAAATAATAATCTATACTTAATATTATAAAGCTGAAGAGTTTGTTTGCTTGAACGCGGAGTTTGTTTGTTTGTTTGCTTGAACGCGCTAATCTCAGGAACTACTGGTCCGATTTGGAAAATTCTTTCAGTGTTAGACAGCCCATTTATTGAGGAAGGCTATAAAATATTCGAAATCTACGCGGGCAAAGTCGCGGGCGGAAGCTAGCTAGCTAAAATTTGAAAGCAACTCTTTGTTACGAACTACTGACACAATCATTATTAAAAAAATTCATGAGGTAGTTAAAAACAAAAAGACATTTATTGCATTTCTTATCACGCATGTTATACCTGAAGGAGCAGACAGGCTTTTTCCATAGATGATCATCAGGTCCTCCCACCAGGTGGACCGAGGATATCTTCAAAGTTGCGGGCAACCGCTGGATGCAAATAGCAAGTTGTCGTTCATTGTGGCATTCTATGGGGAGGCCTTTGTTCAACAGTGGACGTCATCTAGCTGATAATAATTATGAATGAGTGATGAGATTTTTGCCATTTATCGGGCTCAAATTGAGTTCATCACCTTCTGCGACCTTTTTCCATTCACGATTTCCGTTCAGAGAAATCTGATAAAATCAGTGGTACTTTATTTATATAGTAAACATTAAAAAATATAGTCTCTGATTTGATTATGGACATAGGTCTATAGCACGCCACTGAGCCCGATCTTCGGCCTTCCGCTTCCAACCGCTGCCAGCCATTTTACTTATGTCATCGCCTCACCTAGCCATAGGACAGGCTTATGTCCAGCAGTAGACTGAGATGGGCTGATAATGATGACTATATGACTGTAATTCTACTGAAAACTCTGAGAACTTTATGTAATCCCAAGAACATAACATAAGCACTAGCTTTCTAATTATATTTACAAACAAGCTCTAGTTAATTAAATCTCCTGCCACGCTTTTGCCCTAGTATTTAGATAATTTGTGAATGAAGCTCAGTGAAATAGTTCAAGTACATAGTTTACGATCTTTGTCGTGTTTGACTTTATTAAGTAGGTACCTTGATCAGGTGATAGATTAGTTAAGTTTTCAAAGATTTATGATTAATTAAATACCTTATAATTAACAGTAGGTACGTTAATTCTGTTATTGACTACTTGTAGTATTATGTCCACTTAATATTACCACGCTGATTGGCTCCTTGGTCTAGTGCTCCATAAGTGCGACTTTTATATCTTTCGCCCGCGACTTCACCCGCGAGGATTTTGAATGTTTTCTTCCTCGACAATTGGACCATCCAACACACAAATATTTTTTCAATTCGAAGCGTTCAACCAATCTAACAAACTCATCGGATTTATAATCAGGTTGTTCATCTACCATACGAAAAAGAAGTTTTATAATATACTATATGTATAGATAGATATAGAAATTCCGTTCAGACCTTAAGTTTAATTACTTTAAATTATACCCAACTATACCTAGATACATAACTATTTTATTTACGTAATGTAGCGTTGGAGTTAGGTCCCTGTTACTAACTATCTATATCTCCGGATTTGGGGAGACCATTAAATTAAACGGTTTTGCGACGAAAGGATTCTGATCATATTATTTTTGGAACCTAGATAAAATAAGTTAGATAGCGTAGTAACTAAGTGGTCATGCTTTCCTTGGGAGTTTTTAGTGGCTGTAAATGAATTTCTCCTGTGTCGTGGGTGCGTTTCACAAACATGAAATATCACAGACAAACACCCAGACTCGGGACAAACATCTGCAGATCACACATTTTTTCTTCTGCAGGTTGTATGTCGAATCGCTTAGTCACTGCCGCAATCAGGTTGACAAAATATTTATGTACAAGCTTCCACCCGCGACTTTGTCCGCGTTGCTTTCGAATGTTTTATAGCCTATAGCCTTTCTCAATAAATGGATAAACCCACACAAAAAGATTATTCTTAATTCGATTCAGTAGTTCCTGAGATTAGAGCGTTCAACCAAACAAACAAACTCTCCAGCTTTATAATATTCGTATCAGCCCCCTCGATATATATTATGTCATCGATAACATAGTCGAAACATTATAGGGGGGCAGAACTGCTATCAAACCACACTTTCGTCTGAAACCTAGAAATTATTTTGCAAACCTTAACCTTTTTAGTTCATTCTGTGGTCCCTTCTACCGTCACAAAGCGTGCTACCTAACCTGGTCTATCAACGTAATCTGTCGTGCTTTAATCGGGGTACATGTAACTTAACCGTAATCCCTTTGGACTTGTACAGACCATTAAACATAAGGGTTGGGTCTTAGTGACAGCGAGTAAAAATTAAATAAGGAGCGAACGAATTTTGCTCTTTTTTCTGCTTGACATAATATCCTCTATACATATTTCTGGTCTGTGGCAAATTGAAAGCAATACGTTGTCTTTAAATTATGTCCCATCCAACCATTATTAGATACACACATACAAATAAGAATAATTTGTACTCATAATAATTATAATTAATTCAGTGATTTGACAAAATTTGAAATAAATATTATGCCATATTAATTAGTATTTAAATCTTAGGTCTAGCGTTCAGTATTATAATTCCCCAATTAAGACCAAAAAAAAAACTTTGCAAAAATATTAATTAATCTCATCTTTCTCTCCTTATTTTAGTCTATCTTTTTTATAATCCGTTATAACTGCTTCATTGGCGATCTTTTATATAGATAGAAGTCAATATTAAAATACCTAGTCATAGCTAATCTTTCCAGCCCTTTTATATTATCGTGCCTATTACTAATCCGTCTCCCGCTGTTACTGAGGACACGCCCCATTGGATTAGGACCCATAATAAGGAACAGTAGGGTTCGGGAATATTCTCGATATTTTTGAAAAGAGTCGCAACCTATTCTTTTATTATACTTGATTGCCTGACATTACAGGGAACAGATTTGGCTTAAGATGGCCGATTTACAAAAGCAATAAAATGTGATTTCCTTCACAAGATTATAGGCAGTAGTTGGTAAAATTGATAAGAATTATGTTCCTTCTTCTTCGTATCGGCATGAGCTATGTCTAAAGAAACAGGTCATACTCATGCCAGTCAACAAAGGTGGTAGCGAGGTTGACCGCCCAGGGTGTCGGATGTATGTACTTGCATCTTCGCAATTATGTCGCAACAATCCATAAATATAACTACAAAGAAGATCAATAGAATGAAAAAAAATATTTTTATTGTTTGGGAAATTTTTGGATTACATGGGATGGTCAAAAATGATGTCTTAGGATCTTGTCTGCTTACGACTTGATAATCTTTACCATTTAGTCCAAAAATATCACCTGCACTTGAACCAAACTCGAACCAACTCTCCAAATTGCAAAAAAATATTAAATTTTGCCACGTTTAGGATCAAACTCACAACCAGCAACTCATAGCAGTCGTGTGCCAGTTGGGTCGCCATTGTGCATATAAAAATAACCTAAGAGCCCATATTGTTTCGTCTCATATGTATATAGCAAATAGGGAGGCGAAGACAAAGGGTCACGTGACCACTGAGATATGAATGCAGAACTTAACACTAGCTTGTAGCGTCAGCAGAAGAAGTTCATTAAAAACTTCAATTAGAAATCTTGTGAAAAAAAATTTAGGTCTTCAGAAAGGTGAGTTAAAAGGCGATTTACCTGGGCCCGAAGAATGAGAACAGACTCGCCACCTATTACATGAGGCTTATGATGAGAGGCGAAATGTAAATGTATAGAATCCTAAAGAAGAACATCACTGCCTTCCCTTTGAAAAATTTAGGCGTGATATTGTTGTGGTGTGGTATTTACGAAGTCATTCAATATTCAAGAGAAAAGTTTCCAAATATTTTTCTCGATAATACAATTTAAAATTTTATTGTTTACCTTCAATAGCTGTTGATCTAGTGTAGTTGATAAGAATTCAATATTTTTCAATCCAGAGAAAATTCTCCAGAAGTTTTCTCAAAAATACAATTTATTTTTTTGCATTTTGCCTGATAAAGCCGTAGGTTAAGAAAACGATGAATAATTAATACTCAGAATAGAAGAAGTCAGGAAAACAGAAGGATACATAAAGCCAATTCCTCAAAAACTGCACGACCACACATAATGAGAAGATGAATCGACTTCAATACTAGAAAGTGACAGAAATGCCTTAGGTCTTCATCAATAACTTCAGAACGTCAAATGATTAACTTGGGTAGGATTTATTGAAGGTTGGGTCACACAATAAAGGATAAAAGTCTAAGGACTTACTGTAATTTTCAAAACGTGACCTGCTTAGATAAGCGTACGGTTTCCCGTTGAATGTCCTGGTTACAAAGGAATTTAATGATCCCTTCTCTTACACTTACTCTTTAGAGTATTGTGGCCTCGTGACCTCGTTGTTAAGTCTGTCTACTAGCTTCAGCAGTATAGCAGTGATAGCCGAGTAGTATGACTGTTGGATAAGCCAGTGACAGATTGCCCGACCAGGGATTCCAATCCAGGACCTCATGCTGTCGCTCTAAGCGACCACTAGACCAACGAAACAAATAAAGTACTTTTTTTAAATGAAATTCGTCTAAAACTTTCACTACACTAAGCAATGGCTGTTTAAATAAAGACAAAGCAATTCTTAACTCTAGCAGTCAAAGTTGGGTTACAAGCACTCTTAGCATCCAAACTTTAGTACGTTATATTATGAGGATAATTCCAATTCTGCAATATTGGCTCTCCCCAACTTTCGGCAAATGAAGTTCTAATACATGTTCGGTTACTGTTCATATTAGTTTTGCAAGCTTAACCTTCCTGTTTAACCACAAATTACCTGCGCAAAGAGAGGAGAAAATTGGAAAACACTCATTTCGGTACTGTCCGTTCACCAAATTTAGATAGAGCAGTGATACCAGAGTTGTATGACCGTTGGACTGCAAAGTCAAAGGTTGCAAGTACAAACCCCGGCACGCACCAATGTCTTTTCGAATTCATGTGCGATCTATAAATTAGTTATCAGTTGCTAAAAACGGTAAAGAGAAACATCGTGAGGAAACCGGCACACCTGAGAGATTTTTCATCGGTGTGTAAAGCCATGTCAGAGGTCTACAGGCGGTTTAAATTCTGACACCAGGTTGTTCATCAGGTATACGATGAGAAGGAGAAGACCAGTTTAGGATTTTATTTTGTAGGGTATAAGGATAAAAATGGAAGCATAAACGTTGTTACAATACCAGCTGTTATTGCAGTTGTCAACTTGTGGTAATTCAATAGAGGTCAAATTCTGTTGAAATGTAAATACAGGTTAGGTACCTAAATTTATTTGAAATGGAGTTTAGAAATAAATAAAGCATATCACAGAGTTAAAAATGCTAAACTAATATGCAATGTTATAGGCAATAGTTTTGCCCGTTAATCCGAACGACATAATTATATACACTATCGATTTGGTGTACTGTCGATGTAGCGTACCATCGATTTGGTGTACTGTCGATTCATTAACCCGTCGATGGAACGTTTTCGATACAGCGACCGTCGATGTAGTGACTGTCGATATTATGAACCAGACCCAATATGTGGCACTAAACTGCCTTGGTTAGGTGGTTGCTAAACGTGTCTGCTGAGCATGAGGTCCTGGGTTCGAATCCTGGACCGGACAAAGTGATACTGGGTTTCCCCATAGGGTAATTACTCAGTAGCAGCACGGAGTCTGGATTTGTGCTTGGTTAATGGCAATAGGCTCGCCCGCTATTACATTGGGATCGATAACTTAACTGGCGAAATTTTTGCACCTCGGCCTACCCCTATTCACAATACCGGCGTGATGTTATGCTATTCCAAACGACACTTAAGGATATTACGGATGTCTATAATATACATAAATATAATCACTTGAATTTTTAATCTGTGTGTGAGGTTAAGTAGCCTTTTCTGCGGTTGGTAAATGGATGAGTCGCCGTCCATCTTACTCAAAAGTTATAAAACACTCAAAGTTATCCATACCAAGTAACGTTCTGATCCTGATCTCTCTCCAGTCGAAAAAGGTTGCCATCCCAGCATAGATAGGTAGATAGATTTACTGCGCAGTTGGCTAACAGTCGAAATTGTTCGGAATAATTTAAATAAAAGTAATATGGATACATACAATGTTTCCGATAACCTCAGCTACCATTTCCAGAATACCCACGAACGAAAATGTTCATTAAACATTATAATCAAAAGTAAAATAACACAGAACCTTTTTTGCTATCTGTACCTAATGACGTCACACCCGGTGTCTCAGTTTATTCCGGCTGAATATTTCAGGCCGTAATTACAGCTTCTTTTCAGCCATTCACGGTCGAGGCTCGCCCTTAATTCGCGTTCAAAGTACACAGTCTAAAATATTCAGTGGATCAGCGTTCTGTGACACAGTAAAATCTTTGTGGTGGTCATGAAGTATGAAAATGGTTGAGTTCTGTGACCTGGTAATTAATTTTCTATTAGTTCTAGTTTTGGGGAAAAGGTTATGTGTATTTTTGGTTAAGACATGCGTGTAATCTTTTGGGGTAAGAAGAAGTTTTCTGCTTCTTCAGAAGTTAATATAAATACTTTTTGAATCAGTCGTTTATAATTTACTAGCTACCAACCGCGACTTAGTCCGCGTAGATTTTGAATGTTTTATAGTCTTCCTCGATAAATGGACAATTGGAACCAGTAAGTAGTTTTCGAGATTTGCACGTTTAGCCAAACGAATCCAGGACCACGTGTCCAGCAGTCGCGTTTAGCGACCACTAGACCACAAGCAGTCACAAAAGTGTACAGTAGACGAAAAACACATTTTATTAACGTTTTCTGAATCTTATTAAGCTTTCTACTCTGTTACAACCCGAACCAACTTTAATTAGTTCATTGACACCGTTGTTTGCAAAATAAACAGTCGTTTCCAAACTAAATATTGTTTTTTGAGTTATCTTGTGTTCTGGTTGGTATTCCTCACTGGCTTATTTAGGGTTTTATTCACGTTTCTATTAATTAGAATTTGTGATAATATTATTGTGTTATACTTGTTGCTTACATATGTTTTGAGTAATTTGATCAGCCAGCTATTTAGTATCATAACTTGATTGCTGAGTGTGAAGCCGACAAAGGATTATTGTAATCCATGATACAGAAAAATTTCTTAGTCCCGAACGAGATTTTATTCCAAGTTTAGTTTTATACCCACTTTTATGGCCGTTCCTCCACAATTTAATAGATAATTGTGGCATAAAAATTAATAATATTTGAATTGACTTACTGCTTTCTAAGCGTCTGTGGCATTTGCGTTTTAAAACTTCAATTAAGTGTGATTTTTAATGATTGACTTTCTGTCTAGGGTTTCTAATTACTGTGATAAGAGGGAAAAGATTGGTTTTAACGATTACATTCAAATAGGCAGCTACTTAATTAACCAATACTTGTTTGTATGTTTGGTGTTAAGTACGTATACAAATAATCACAGCCTATAACTGTCACACTACAGGGCAAATGTCTCTTCTTGCGTAGATAAGGTTTGAGCATGGATCACCATACTAGCTCACTACGGGCGATTCCAGATAATTAAATCCAGGTTTCCTCACAATGTTTTCCGCCACCGTTAGTCAGTGGTGTCTTGAAATATCTAAGAAGTATTTATGACATTGAAAAAGTTATATTGATACTTGCCTGGGTTTGATCTGATCTGAATCTTTGTGCATACAAATCTGATATGTCAAGCACTAGAACACCATGACTATCACTATAAGTAGGTATAACAAAAAAGTTACTTATTTCATAATATTATAGGTCCCAAAGGAGCATTTATAAAACGTCAAATCTAGTTCTGCGAATCCAAAGTGATATTTATGGAGATGAACCGGCAAGAAACTCCGTAGCTGCCCTCCATATAATATAAAATCACGCCTGTACTCCACGAAGGGGTAAACAGAGTATATAGAAACCCTTAGTCCCCTTGGAAATTCAAAAATAAATCAAATCCAAGCAAATAAACGAAGGGTCCAATCCAAATTTAAAATCATATGAATACCGATCAAGAAATAAATTCGTGCAATCAGGACTGCGATTTAGACTTAGGGGACCCCAAAGTTGACCTCTGTAAGGTAACGATTTAAGCTACGGTACCTTAACCATGGGTTTTCTCTCTTAACTCGCTCGCGACCACGTCAAATATTTGCAAGGAAAAATATACAGCGCAGCGCCACTATCGGTTATTATAGGAAACTATAGTTTGCCATACAAATATTTTACGTGGTGAGGGGTTCATTGCTCTGTGGCTACCACGCAGATCAGTCGATCTGCGAGGTTAAGACGTACTCGCTGCAGTCAGTCTTGTGATAGGTGACAGTTTCCACATGTCGAGACCCCTCCGTACTTTGGAACGCACGCTAAGCCGTTGGTCCTGCGCCTGATCTCTCTCCGGTCGTGTTCTATCATCCCATCGGACTATAAGAGTGAGGGAATTGGGAGTGCACCTGTGTTTGCGCGCATACTTGTGCACTATAATATCTTCTGCGTAGTTAGCTATTCTCAGCTGAGACAGGCCGCCGTGACCGAAATTCGGTCAGAAGAACATTATTTCACGTGGTCGCTATCGAGTTTACGTTAGAAATACCATGGTTGAGGTACAGATCGGTAGGACCTCGTCAATTGGAAGGACGTTAACCCAAAAATTACGTTAGAATTGCCCCTTGTTATATCATAAAGGCTTTGGAAATATTGAGAGGACTCGCAGAACGATATGGGAAATGGTAATACACTTCTGGACACATCTATTGGCCCACCTTAGAGTTTAGGTTTCGATGGCCCCTACCGATATATGATGCTAGTTTGAACAAAAACTGTTGATGCAGTTTTAAACCTGATACATTTTACCATCTTTTTTGATCGTATTGTTTTAAATTTGAATTCAGAATACCATACGACATGGAGCTACGCCTAACAAGTCGGATATGCGCCTTGTTAAAGGCAATTGATTTTTGAATAAAAAACATGTTTTATCAAATAAAGGTTTAATTTCATAACGCGTGTTGCCTCCATGGGCATCTACCACAGCTCTCATACGATTAGGCATAGAGTTTATCAACCGCTCTATGAAATTTTGAGGGATCATCTCCCATTCCTCTTCTATGGCAGTTTTCAACTCCTGCATCGTCTGGGAAACTGGCTGACGAGCCCTAACACGTCTTTTTAGCTCGTCCCACATGTGCCCAATGGGGTTAATGTCTGGGCTTCTGGCTGGCCAGTCCATAACTGTGATGTTCACATCCCGAAGATATTCCCTGACGATGCCGGCCGCATGGGCTCTTGCATTATCATGCATAAAAAGGAAATTTGGGCCCACATAGTCCGCGTATGGTATCACGTGAGGTTCTAAGCACTCACGAATGTACCTTTCAGCATTTAATGTTAGCAGCCGTGGTCCTGTAACAACCTCAAGTTGAGTTTTGCCGCTCGCGGATATACCGCCCCAGACAGTCCATGAGCCACCGCCATAAGCAACCCTCTCTTCCCCTCCCTCGCAACAAAGCAGCATTGTGCGAAACGCTCTCCCTTACGTCGGTAGACCTTCTTCCTTCCATCATTGCCATGTAACACAATTTTAGACTCATCAGAAAAGAGTACACGGCTCCAATCTTGCTGTGTCCAATTTAAATGACTGCGTGCGAAATGAAGGCGCGCTGTTCGGTGGGCTCGCGTTAGTTTGGGCCCATTAGCTGGCTTGTGTGGTACCATATCGCGTTCTTTTAACCTTCTCCGAACAGTTCGAGCGCTCACAGATACTCCGTGGAAGTCGCGAAGTTGGTTTTGTATCTCAATGGAGGTAAGGTGACGATTTCTCAAGCTGTTCGTCACGATGAATCGATCCTGCCTTTCAGTTGTGACCCGAGATCGTGGCCTTCCTTGGCGACGAACAAAGCCGCCAGTCTCTAGGTACCTCCGATAAACATTTCGGACCGCAGATCGACTTAAATTAAGTTGAGCACTCACGTTTCTTTGGCTGTGTCCGGCCTGAATAAGTGCCACAGCTTGGGCGGCGACTTCAGGTGAAGTATCCATAGATTATTGATAGAACCTCACCTTAATGTTAAGAATAAGTAATGTTTGTTGCAAAACCAAAGATATCAATCACTTTTTCAAGAATTAAATCCAAGTAAACCAATAAAACCAAGTTTTCTTAGTATTCGATTGTTTGATATCAACAAACAGGCTCCAAATTGTCTTTTGTTTCTTTAAATTCTGTGTTCGAAATTCAAAAAAAGACTATTGAATGAAATTGTGAATGTGCCAGGTTCAAAACTGCATAAAAACTTTTTGCTCGACCTAATATAAAATTTTAGCTAGGACCAAACGAAACTGAAAATACAAGGTGGGCCAATAGATGTGTCCAGAAGTGTACTTTCGGGTCAGATTATCCTTTTAACTTTTCTCGCCAAATTTATACGGGGAGATCTGTTTTCACGTTTTTAAGTATTTTGCGGTGAAATTGAGTAACCACTGAGGTTTTTTTTTTTCGACAAAATGCAATAAGTTTTATAAATTGTATGAAGATAATAATATTTTGTGTTAATGTATCATGTTGCTTGTATACTTTAGAAAGGTAAGTAAGGAATGCAAAATCACGTTTTTAAAGTTAAAATTTACATAAAAAGATAAAATTAATAGATACGTGTATGTATAAAAATAATTAAATTTTAGTACAGTAATAGCAGCAAAATCCGATTTCCCTTGTTTGTTAACCCGACTGCACAAAATAAGGAGGGTTATGTCTTTAATACTAACTGTTCTTCATTATGTAACTGGACAAAGATTAAATATAAAAGTTAACTCGATGTGACAGTGAGTTATGCTAACTTCAGTTAAGTTCAGTTGCATAATAAAGTGAATGATCTTTTCTAGACTTAAATATAGGTAATTGGCAATTTTAAGTACAGACATTAATTTAAGTGTTCATTAGTGAACATCTGGCTGCTTTAACTTATTAATTCATAATTATGTTTAAGTACATTTTTATCATTGAATACAATGGAAGTATTAAATTAAATAAAAAAGATATAATGAAAGAAGATTTTTGCGTTATAACAATTCAATTACTTATGTCAATTCATGGCAAAGCATTTGAAATGCATTAAAAAATACTTCCACCCATCCTTAAACTGACCGCTGTAAGGGATGCTTAACCTTGACCAATCAACGTAATTTTAATTTAAAAAGATATTTTTCTTGGCATCAAAAAGAGTAAAAAAAAATACATTTAAAAAGTTATAATTTTTATTTCAAAACCTAACTCAAACCCGACTTAAACTCAAACTCGGCTTAAGCTCAACTTTAACCTTGAACTAGGCATCTACACTTGCTTTGATAAATGACGATCCATTAAAAAGAATCCGATAACAGCCCTGCTCCCCCTCACAAAGTACTTGCGTGTTGATAAGAGAGAATACACTATATTTTCTCTGAATACCATTATTAGATGCTCAGCAGTTTTAGATGTTAGATAAAAATAATGTCTTCCGCCGCCATCTTGTATATATCAGTAACTCGGTGTGCCATGCGTATCTTGCTACTTGTATCGTTATAAATTATAGGAAATGTTTTAATGTTCTGATGTATCACACTAAAATTATGAATGCGAAAGTTTGTGAGTGTGTTTGTATGTTTTTTACCTCTTCACGCATAAACTGCTGGACCGATTTTGCTAAAATTTGGTATGTAGGTAGCTGACACCCTGAATTAACACATAGGCTACTTTTTATCCCGTAAAAATGTAGCGGGTGACACCGCTGGGCGCAGCTAGTATACTAAATTATTCTAAAGTTTTAACAAAATCTGTGCGTAAAGGAGAAACAAACATCTATCTAGCTTTACAATCTTTCGCGTTTTGATATTAGTACATAAATTAGTCATGCATTTAGTAAATTAGTATTTGTAGTATAGTAGGGTGTCCGAAAATGTAATTTATGATTAGTAAGGAAGTACATGTATACCAACTAAAATGGCACCAAAAGTCATATAAATTTGGGTTGGTATTATCGTTTCAGTGATTTATAGCTGTAAAGGTATAACACTGAGTTGGTAATCATAGATTCCAACAGATAATACCTGACGTCACCCTTAAGACGTAAATACTAAAAGGGAACTTGAAATTCGATGGATGCGAGCAGCGACACGGTGGCTCAGTTGGTTAGAGCAGCGCCACGGATCGGCGAAGGTCGCGGGTTCGAATCCCGCTCGTGTCCATCATTTTTCAAATTTCCTTTATCAATTTAGATGTATACCGTCACGCCAATGTTCTCCGAAGGGGTACGCAGTAGTAAGTAGGTTTGTTTTCTTCTTTACCAACAGTTTTTATGGGTTTGATTCTAGGGTCAGACAAAAGCAAAATGTTATTGAGTCTTTTCTCTTAGATAATACTCAGTATTAGCCCAGAGTCTAGGTTTGTGCCCGTTAATGACTATAGGATAGTTCCCTATTACAATAGGACCTTAAACGTAACGCGAAAAATCAAAGTTATGCAATAACAAAAGATGTTTTGGAACGGTTACACTAAAATATCGACGTTACATAACCGTCTATAATAGTTTACTATAAATAAATACCTTTTGAACTTCAGAACTGTTATTTTCGTAAATTTTTATTTATTTTGCTAGTGAGAGAATATGATTCCGATTAGGATATACTCCTGTTGATGACATAATATGTGTCTCTGTTTGACCTTATCCCAACTGTCAGTAGCCAGCTAACTTGACCACCAACGCTGCGATCCACAAGCTGTTTGCCAAGCATGGGGACTATGGCAACCCCCCTTCTAAAAGAGGGAGGCCTTTGTTCAACAGTGGACGTCTTCCGGCTGATGATGATGATGATGGCAATAGGCTAGCCCCCTATTAAATTGGGACCTACAACATAACTGGCGAAATGTGGATTTACTTTACACTTCTACCTACCGTGAAAACCAAGCGTGATGATAAGACACGGTCATATCCAATATATGTATGAAACAATAAAGAGTGCAGTAGAGTTAGTTAACATTAAACTTGTGCACTGTTATAGATCAATCATGGTTCCATCAACCAGCTGACCAAAACTCAGTCACGTATACACAGATAAAAATGTCTTTGGTTCAGAGAATTGACAGGTGGAAGCCAAGGTATATTGCTAGCTATGTATCTATAGGTACATTATTACTTCTGTTAGTCGAATGAGGAAAACGTTATAATAACCTCAGTGTTACATAATTCAAGCTTTCTCCGTAAAGATTTACGGGACGATAGTCAGTGTGATATCCTCGATTGGCGCAGTGGCTAAGCGATTGGTTTGAGTCCCGCACGGGACAAAAAATTGTGCGATCCACAGATATTTGTCCCGAGTCTGGGTGTTTGTGTATGTGATATTACATGTTTGTGAAACGCACCCACGATACAGGAGAAATTGCTAGTGTGGGGCGACGTTTTAAAAAAAAAAAAAAGATTTTATTGCGATTTACTTCTGGTTCATAAATGCGAAAGTTTGCGAGTGAGTGTGTTTGTATGTTTGTTGCCTCTACACGCTCAAATGGTTGCACCGATTCTGATAAAATTTGGTATGGAAGTAAGTGACATCCTGGATTACGAATACGCTCCTTTTTATCCAGAAAAAAAATGTAGCGGTTAACACCGCGGGGCGCAGCTAGATTGAAATATATTCCAAAGATTGAATGACAAATTGTGCTGCTGGGTAGTTTGTTGCGCCGTTTCTTCTACCCAGCTATAGCACAAGGAAGTGGTAACGGGCGGGCGTTTTGGGGGCTGTCTTATTAATTGTAAATTGGCAATGTAAGGCCAGCCTATAGCCATCAACCGGGCACAAATCCTGAGTCCGTGCTGCTACCAACCTAATGGAAAAACTCAATAATACTTTGCAGCTTCGGTAAATACAACCATCATAATTTATAATACACTAGCTTTTACCCGCGGCTTCGCCAGCATTAAAATAAAGTTAAAATAAAATAAAATTGTTTAATAAGTTAAATTTAAAATAAAGGTAGCCAATGTCGTCCTTTCTTGGGTTTTAAACCTTCTACATGCTAAAATCCATCAAAACCCGTCCAGCGCTTTAGTCGTGAAGGTGTAACAGACAGACGGACAAACAGACAGAGTTACTTCCATACATACATACATAAAGTCACGCCTATTTTCACGAGGGGTGGGCAGAGACCACGGATTTCCATTGGCTACGATCCTGACATACTTTTTTCGCCTCATTTACTCGCATCACATTCCTCATACACGCTTGTCGGTTATGGGAACTCCTCACTTGATCCTTTTGTAGAACATCTCCGATCTGGTCCATGTATGTTCGCCGTGGTATGTTATGTATATAGTATGGATGATTACATAAGTTAGTGAGTATATGATTCATAAACTAGCAGTAGGAAACGTAAAGCATATTATTGAACTACGTTTTCTTAGCAAGTAGTTGATCGAAGCGCCTTGTTATTGGTCCGTAGGAGTGACGTGACCCTAATTTATCAAAATCGTCCGAGCGAGGATTGTTGGAGCAAACACAGCTTGACTTGCCTAGCATCAAGCGTTGACTGTGGGGCGTTTGGCAGGACTATCTGTGTTCCATTACAAACGACTCTGGTAACCTATCCAATTGTTAATTTATTGTGTTTGGCTTAAATTGTAATTATTTATTTCTACATTAGGACTGACTTAACTGTTTAAATCACTGATAAGGATAACCTTAATCTCAGTAAAAAACTAACTGCCGAACTCAGAGATACTAATGATTACTTAAACTGACACTAAGTGAAGATTTCGCAAAGAAAATCTTTACTTAGTGATAGTTTAAGTAATCATTAAGTGTCTCTGAGTTCGGCGGTAAGTGTTATATAATTTAAATGCTGTGTACAGTTGTTACTGGATTTCAAGTTCACTCACAGTTTGTAGCTAAGATCTTTTTTTTGTACTATGTTAATCTGTTATCTGTATCAGTACCTATTGAATAAAATAAGTACATTAGGTAAATAATCTAAACTTGCATCTATATAACAAAAAACATCGGACAGAACTCAAACGCACACAATCTCTCTTTTAAAATCATTATATTACTTTATTTTTATTTTTAGCATCGTTTATACATATGTAAGTAAGAGCACCCAGAGAGCATAAATAAGATTTATTCTTTGGATCATACAGTAAGGAACAATCGTTGTATAAATCAAACACGCTACCCTTCAGCATCGAAAGTTTAACAATAGTCAAAAAGTGAAACTATAAGTTATCTTCCTAAGTAATATGTGTAATTTTAATACATGTACGCATAATTTTAACAATGATAATAAAAAAACAACTTATGAATTCAATAAATAATGAATTCAATCAATTGTACCCTATTAATTTTAAAAAATTACCAAAAATATCGAATCTTATCTTTGGTGTAGACATACTAAATAATATTTTGATTTAATTGACATTCTACAAACACAAAATAACTGCCTTTCCGAAACACAATTACAGCAAAACAATACAGTTTTTATATACACACAATTCTCATTCAATAAACACATCAAAATATATTCCTATTGTTATACAATCGAAATTCAACCCCAAAATATCAGATAACAGAAATTGGCGTAGCCGTCTCTACGAGATTCCGTAGCGTCCCGTAGCATCCAGCTACGCGCATCTACGAGCCTTAGTTACATTCCGAGTGTCGTGGAGATCGGTTGTACGCGATTCTCTTCCGCTTTCCAAACTCTTTCTTGTGAAAAAAAAGTCTTTCTCTACTCTTCTTAAAGTCTAAAACTCCAGTTAATTGTTCAGTGTTGTTCGTGTATTATTTTTTAATTTATTTCGAACTGTGTTGGCATACCAGCGTTTGTTATGTAACGGGTTAGTATATAACTTTGTTTATATATAAATAACTCGGAAATACTCGTCCCATTTATGAATGTGACGAGAATTTCGGGTATTTTTGTGTACTTTTTTGTACACAGAATTTTTTGTCCTGAAGTACTTTGTTTGATTAAAATATTAGCGAGAGAGTTTTTGAAATTGTTTGAACGATGTTTTCTGGTGAAAATAATAAGTTTTTTATCTGATAAAAGGGTGATTGATATCATGTTCTAGTATAATAATAGTTATTTAATTATATTTGAGGGTAAGTTGATTTAATATCTAACATTTGTATCACGTACTATTAGGAATTGAAAACTATAAATATTTCAATTATGACTGATATAAGACTAAAAATATTCTATACTCATTATTATAACTTGAATAATCTCGTCATACCCTATATTTAAATAATGTCTTAATATAACAACAAAAATAAACAATTCACAATGCGTATTATGATTACACTTCGATAGTCCACTAATTACACAGGGGACCTACAGTATTACCAAACTCATTAAGATACCTATTAAATAAAATTACATGCATAGCCGCGCCTATTTCCCAGAGGGGTAGGCAGAGACCACGGATTAAAATTACATTAATATATCTTTTGTTTTATAAATACAATATTTATTTCTATCACATACGCGTATTAAATCTTTAGTCCACTGCTGGACATTGGCAAAACACATACGCGAATGCGACATTGAAAGAAAACTACTTATGAGGATATTATCGCGGTTTATTTAAGTAGCACTGATAGCCGAGTCCTATGACCGTTGGACTGCCAAGTCAAAGGTCGCAAGTTAAACCCCGGCACGCATCAATGTCTTTTCGAATTCATGTGCGTACTATAAATTAGTTATCAGTTGCTAAACACTGTGAAGGAAAACATCGTGAGGAAAGGAAAGGAAAGGAGTGAGTTTACAACGGTGTTTAAAGTCATGTCAGAGGCCTACAAGTTTAAACTCTGACACCAGGTTGTTCATCAATCATATGATAAGAAGAAGTAGAAGATTCGTTTTTCGGTTCGACGTTTTGAATTATTTACAGCAGTCATGGTCACAAGCAGACTGAGGTGTTAAACGTCTAATTAGAACAATTAACTAAAAATTACAACGTCGAGACCAAAAATCTAAATAAAACCGCGATAAAATTCGTAAAAATAGTATTCATATTATTCATATTGACTCTTTATGTAATTTAATACAAATAAGATAAAGATAATATTTCGTTGCCAATTATTATCATATTTTTATGATACGAACATTACTATCACGAGTGATATACCTAAAAGGATAAACACAATGTTCCTTCCTATATCCAGAACTTAAACATATTATATGAACGTTATGAGTTTACTCATCAATATTCCGTTATGATATGTCTTGCTATTGCAAATCCAGCTTACAATTCAACTAGTATAAAGTTACTTTTACAATGACAATTTTACGTTCTTAGTTACTTGGCATATTTGGTTCAGGCAATAGGCACTCAATGACATAGGGTCTTATGCAATGACACACCTCTGCTTACCCCGTCGGAAATACATTTGGAAATATAAATAACACCACATTACGCCCATGTTCTTAGAAGGGGTTGGCTGAGGTGTATGGAACATCCACATTTCGTCATTTCTTTAATAGGTTCCAATGTGCAATGGAATAGGAGTCGAGCCTATTGCCATCAACCGGGTATAAATCCCGACCCAGTGCTGTTACTGAAAATTATCTAATGGAAAATTTTATACATTTTTTCCTGCCGTTTAGACATTTATCAAAGGTCAAAAACAATTCGCCCGACATTAAAAAAATTCATCAAGATCCTCACGCTTACCATTACCAGTCGTACAGCAACCGCTAGACCAACGAGGCAGTCCTAATTATAATTATACATAATTATATTATACTTACAATTTACATAATATAATGGTCACTCACCATTAAGGCTTAAAGTCAACGACTAACTAAAGGCCACTGTTATGTCTCTTAGGTATCATAAAGGTTATTACGGGATGGGCAGCAGCACTACACACTATGTAAATGACAGTAAAGAAACGACATTTATAGTATAAACTGGGCTAATTAAAAGATATTCAACCTCTTTCAGACTATATATTAACTATATATACCGGTTATACTCACGTGTGTATTCGGGAATGCCCGACTAGTTTCGAACTCGAACGGAGCCCTTATTCATGAGCTGGTTACGCGGCAGAGTCGAGAGCCGTACTGAGCTCATGAATAAGGGCTCCGTTCGAGTTCGAAACTAGTCTGGCATTCCCGAATACACACCGGCGTATATACTAAATAATATGGATAACACTTAGAGTGTTATTTACAGACTACGTCCATATTTTTTCTCTGAAAAAAAAAAAGACATCGCTCCACACTAGGAATTTCTCCTGTATCGTGGGTGCGTTTCACAAATATGAAATATACACAAACAACCAGACTCGGGACAAACATCTGCGGATCACAAAATTCTTTGTGCTGTGCGTGAATTGAACCCAACCCTTAGGGCAGCATTCCAACCGCTTAGCCACTGCGCCAATCAGGTCTTCAATATTAAAACAATAGAGATGCATTGCGGTTTCAGCCGCGTTTTTATCTTGTATCGTTGTAAATTATCATCAGTCATCATCAACAGCAAGAAGACGTCCACTGTTGAAGAAAGGCCTCCCCGAGGGGGTGAGGGGGTACCATAATCCCCACACTTGGCAAGCGGCTTGGAGATCGCAGTATTGGTGGTCAAGTTACAGAAGACGCTGCTGGTTTTTCACTTAGTCACCTCTCACGAAACCCACAGGAGGAAAAGGGGTGGTCAATTCTAGGCTGGATACTACACGGTTGTACATTATGCACACTGTAGATTATTGCCTATGAGTTATTCTAATGTATAAGCTATATTACTCCAAAGTTTCATCTAAATCTGTCCAGTGGTTTTTGGAAACGGAGTAACAAACATCCATCCAATGTATTATCTTTACCAACTTTTGCGTTTATAATAATAATATAGTAGGTAGTATGTACATACAACTTCAGTGTATATACCATGAGGTATATAAGTAAATAACTTGACGTTTTCTATAAATTTTCTTATTATTTATTTATACACTAGCTTCCGCCCGCGACTCCTTCCACGTGCATTTCGAATGTTGTATAACCTATAGCCGTTTTCGATATTTAAGCTATCTAAGACTGAAATAATTTTTCAAATCGGACCAGTAGTTCCTGAGATTAGCGCGTTCAAGCAAACAAACTCTTCAGCTTTATAACATTAATAAAAAAATAGTATAGATTCTTCTATCTTTAGTATATACTCTACGCTCCTTAAAGAAATACAAGTTGCTAATATATATTTATCATCTATGATAGGTGCTGCAAAATTACGTGCGAATTATGATTGTAATTCTCTGAGAATTTCATAACATTGCGTGGAGCCAAGATTACACTGTTGAATAAAGTATTAAGATTACCATGTGTTTGCTAAGTAGGCTCATATCTTGTGAATTATTTGACAGAGACACGTGTATGAAGCACGTGTGTGTACTTGAGGTGAGCAGTAAAGGACACGTTAAGATTAAGAGGTTAATTTTAACTAAATTATATTTTATTTATAAGCTTTTGTCTGCGTTTTCACCCCTAGGTAACGCCCGTGCAGTTTTAGGCATAACAATACAATAATGCTTCTGTATAGCGCTTAAACCATCATGATAAAAATGTTCATAACATACACATTATCACGCCTGTATTCCCCGAAGGGGTAGGCAGAGGTGCACATATAGTACAAACACATTTTGCCAGTTATGTTATAAGTCCCAATGTAACAGGGGGCGAGCCTATTGCCATCAACCGGGCACAAATTTAGACTCAGTGCTGCTACTGAGAATTAGCTAATGGAAAAATCCAGTTACACATTGCCCGACCCGGGATTCGAACCTACGACCACTAGACCAACGAGGCAGTGCAAGAAAATGTTTGACTAATAGTAATAGGCTTATCACCTATTACGTGGGACTTCTGATTATAGAGAACAATCAAGAATCTATTAATAGGTAGCTCAAGGTATATTATGGTAGGCTAGGTCAAGATTTAGAATTCGTCATGAGTTTTTAGGTGACTACACTGATAGTCGAGCTGTATAACCATTGAACTACCAAGTCAAAGGTTGCAAGTTCAAATCCCGGCACGCACCAATGACTTTTAGAATTCATGTGCGTATTATAAATTAGTTATCAGTTGCTAAAACGATGAAGGAAAACATCGTGAGGAAACCGGCATACCTGACAGATTTTTCAACGGTGTGTAAAGCCATGTCAGAGGCTTACAGGCGGTTTAAACTCTGACACCAGGTTGTTCATCAACCATACGATAGGAAGATCAGTTTTAGGTACTAAACAAGGCATTATATAGGCTCACAAATAATTAAAAAAAAACCTTTTTTGTAAAAAGTGTATGTTTTCTAAACCTACAAAAACCTATAAACTAAGAGCCTTACTTAAGAAATCTATCCTCGATCTAGTGAACGTACTTCCTTAATCTTAGAATGATATATTTTGTCTGAAAATAGTCACGTCTACCGTCTTGCGAATGTAAGGAAATAGTCACTATTATTTCTAAGCTCAAGATCTACGGCCCAGACGTGAGTTCTAACTTAGTAGCCATACGTCTTCAGAGATCGTAGGTACGGGCTTAAGGAGATCATAGCTAATACTCACCATGGTAATCAGTCGATTTACGGGATTAAGCAACGCTTGCTGAGTTTGTGGATGGGTGACCGTTATTTGTACATCCTTTTTGTGATGTATTCAATTTTAATATCCATTTCTAGTCACACAACGTGAAAATGTAACGTAGAAAAGATAATTCAATATCTATAGATTTTTCTGGTCCCGGTAGAGTCCGAAATTAGCCGGGTATCCTCGAATATTCAAAATAATATGCACAACACTAACGAACTGCCTCATTGGTCTAGCGGTTGCTAAGCAACTGCTGAGCATAATCTTGGGTTCGAATTGACGAAGTGTTACTGTGTTTTTCCATTAAGTAATTTTTAGTAGCAGCACAGAGTCCGGATTCATTCCCGGTTGATGAATGCCGGCAATGGGCTCGCCCCCTATTGGGACCTATAACTTAACTGGTGAAATGTGGGTGTACTATAGGTATCCCTTCGGGGAATACAGAAAAATTCTAAAAGACGTGCGTGCCGGGGTTTGAACTTGCGGCGTTTGACTTGGCAGTCCAACGGTCTTACCACTCGGCTATCAGTGGGTAACACGAAGATAATCGTGTATGACGAACACAAGGGAAGGGCTCAAACAATGGACCCCAACAAAGTCATTTTTGAAGGACGGGGACTACAGACCCTTTGTGGGCCTTTGTTACAGGTCTAATGACTGGTAAACGTTTGTTACGTGGTTCACGCTTGTTTTGCCTGAAGGGGAAGGCAGAGAAATGCACCTTCATTTAATAAACTCATCTATGTAATAGTTGTCGTTATCACTAAATTTAGTATGAATAATTAAGCTAATTAGCTACGATGGTTTCAGGTATCATTAAAATTATATGTTTAAATTAATAAACTAAAACATTCATCATTATCATCATCAGCCGGAAGAAGTCCACTGTTGAACAAAGGCCTCCCCCTTAGAACGCCACAATGAACGACAACTTGCTATTTACATCTTAACATTCTGATCATCTACACCTTAATTAAAGTCTAGTGTAACTAATTAAACATTAGCCCAAAATCCAGGCAACTTCATTGACATAGCCAGACAAACCAGCTGCAACCAGCTGACAAAACTATGGCTTTTGGTTAAAGGTCCTACGTAATAACCAGGCATAATTCCAGAGTCTATGCTGCTACTGAGACGCCGTACTGCTACTGAGAATTACCTTATATAAAAACCCGATAACAGTGCTCCGGCCGGGGTTCGAACCGAAGATCTAATGGTCACCAGTTTCAACGACTAAAATATCGAGTCTAAGTTTCACTTCATCATCAGCTTTTATGAGACACTGCTGGGCATAATCCCTCACTTATTTTAAAAACTCTTAACTCAGTCAGACAGATGTTTTAATCTTACCAAATCTATCACAACGACCCATTTCTCTAAAATGTAAAAATCTCATTCACTCCAGCCATCTGCCACTCTTATTACAGTAACATATTAAAACTCAATATTTGTCATAATGTTGCATAGAAATCAGAATCTTTCATTTTGCAATTTCACATCGACAGAATGAAAAATCAAATAAGAGTTCCAATAAATGAGACAGGAAGATCTTTGAGACGCAAACTCCGTATTGTTGAATTATGGCACATTTCTTTTGAAATCTTTAAGGGGTAAAGTGGGTAAATATCGGTATTTATCGTGGCCTCAACGCGATATATTGCGGCTATTGAGGGAGTTGCTTTGTATGTATATTAGACGATTAAATTCGTTTTAAGAATAAGCTAAATTACTGTGATGTTGCTGTGTATATTGCAATTTTATTTAAACAAAAGAAAACATAATATAGGCCAGTACGGCACTTTAGTTCAATTGGAAGGCCTGTGACAACAGATTTCAAGTTTCTGTAGAAAATTTGGAAGTATAACATAACATAACATAACATCACGCCTGTGTTTCCCGAAGGGATAGTTAGAGGTGCACACTGCACATATAGTACAGCCACATTTCGCCAGTTATGAAATGGGTCCCAATTTAATTAGGAGATAATTATTGCTATTAATTAACTAAATTATTTTTTTATTAACAAGGCACAAATCATTGTCACATAATAAACATATATAATATATACTTATTAAACAAGGGTTATTGGTATTACAGGTCATAGAGTATTAAATATGAAGAAATTCAACGTTATCCGAGAATTCCTTAAATAAGGCAATAGGTATAAACAAATTGGGTGAAACTTCGCCGCTCCCAATTCGGTAACCACTCCAAGTTAAGTCACTTAGCTACTTAGATTTATACCCAAACACACCCAACTTAAATATTGATAGAAATATTTGGAAAGCTTTTGAAGGTGATACGGTTTTTTGACAGACTTCAAAATAATTTATTGTATTTTTATGTCAAACTGCCTCGTTGCTCTAGTGGTTGTAATACGCGACTATTGAACGTGAGGTCCTGTATTTAATTCCCACGTTAAGCAATGTGTTATTGGGTTTTATCTCAGTAGCAGCATGGGGTTTCGATTTGTGCCTTGTAATAGCAATAGGCTCGCCTCCTAGGACCCAAGGGGCCAACATTTTTGAAGTGGTAAAAGTGAATGCTACGCCACGCTTTGAGGATCACAGGAAAGATTGTAGGTATGTTATGTGGGTATGTAGAACAGGTTTTTTTTTAATGTCGTCCCACACTAGTAATTTCTTCTTTATCGTGGGTGCGTTTCACAAACATGAAATATCACATACACAATCACCCAGCCTCGGGACAAACATCTGCGGATCATACAAGTTTTTGGCCCGTGTCGATTGCCGAATCCAACCTGCAATCCATAGCGCAGCACTCCAATCGCTTAGCTACAGCGCCAATCAAGTTGCCAGATCGATTCGTGAAATATTTTCATTGCAGTGGGCAATATTCGACGATTCTATTCTATGACTAATCGTATTTCTCCAATATTTTATATCGACATCATAAGTGGGGTAGTCTGATTAATTGCATACATATTTCTAACTATTATTTCATCTTATATGCCCCCTTACCATGAACTCTTAAAGCAGGACAGTTTACGTTGTGCAAGCGAGACACCGCATTACACTTAACGTAAAGGCGTCTCACTACCACAACGTAAACAGTCTTGTTTTAAAAGTTTATGGTAAAGGGGGCTGTTGTCTTGTTTATGAGTAGTAGTGTGGGTAATGGTTCTTTTTATTTATCAAAAAATTAGCTTGTCTATACAATAAACTTTTATTGTGCCAAATTTCATACTTCTCCGTCCGCCTAATTTTCATAAAAAGGGGTGCGAACTTTTCACTTCACGTATTAATTATATGGATAAGATAGTAGATAGTAAGTAGATAAGATGTTACCACAATATGTAAGACCTACATGGTATGCGAAAATAACTGCCGACAAACTGTCTTGCAGTATGGCAGATAATATTTTTTGTAATAGTTTTAGGAAATACTGAATAAACTAATAATGCGACCAAGCATGAGTTATTTTCGTCGATAAGGATAGTTGCCGATGGAAATTCGGTCTCCGATTCTCGAATACCGTTTCCTCCAAAAGATTTTCATTGTCTGCTATGTGGGTACCAACAGAGTCAGTCGAGTGAACATCTTGGGACATTTTCCTAGAAACGCTTTTCTCACGCTCACATTTAAAATAGGTACTTTTGTAGATATTGTATAAGTAGATAGGTCCCTTAAATATTATTTTGTGTTAGTGAAATATTTGGCTTAAAATATATTGTTTAATTTTTGGACATTCTAAACGTGATTGCGCATGACAAGAGAAGATAACGGTGGAAATAATAAAATAAAACAAATTTTGATCGATTTTGTTTTTAACTCTATGTGAATTAAAAACAATACCAATACACAAAAATGTAAACATTTAAAAATCATCATAAGTAATTAAAAGTGTTGTGTAAGTAATCATATTTTTCCTAGTGGATAAGCTACCGATTGCTATCGGTTTATCGATACAGACTAAACACAAAAACTACAAAATCTTTCTCTTAGATATTCCACTAACAATATTCTGTTTTATTACCAAAACAATTAGATACTAATAACAATCCAATTTCCTCATTGAGGAACCGATAAAACAATTCAAAAAGCAATCCTAAAATTTTCCAATAGAAAAATTATACCTTCTCGTCAATCCCTTTAAGAATTAAATACCTTTTCCTTTTGTCGCTATTTCGATTTCCTCAAGCGCCTTTGCATTCTATAAGGGGAAACAATCATTAAAATTGTATAGACCTGTCGTTTTAACAATTGTTTTTACTTTTTATCCGACTAGCCTGCGCCTGTATTCTCCAACGGGCAAGGCAGAGGTGCATAGTACACCCACATTTCGCCAGTTATGTTATAAGTCTCAATGTAATAAGAGGCGAGCTTAATACCATCAACCGGGCACAAATCCAGACTTCGTGCTGCTACTGAGAAATAACGGAATAACCCAGTAGCACCTTGCCTGACCCAGGATTCGAACTCAGCACCTTATACAGCAGTCGCACTTAGCGAGGCAACTAGACCAACGAGGCAGTCTTCTTCAGACAAATTTAAAATGACTAAAGAACGAAAGAGAGAAATTTAACCGTTATTGTCATGATCATCAGCCGGAAGACGTCCACTGTTGAACAGAGGCCTCCCCCTTAGAACGTCACAATGAACGACAAGTTGCCATATGCATCCGCTGGTTGCCCACAACTGACGATATCGTCGGTCCACATGGTGGGAGCCCTGTGAACGCAGCGTCCTCTATTGTAAGGCATCAAAAAACTGACCACACTTCTGCCAACACCTTCAGTGTTAGCATGCGTGTGAAGAAACACATATATCACTCATATCGACCGCTTGGTATTCTGCTCGCCTGTACCGATCAATGAAGAATTCAGGGCCGTTAAAATTACTTGCAATACACTGAAATACCTCAATATACCGGCCATGTTGAAAGCATTGTAGTGTAACAAGATAAGGTATTTTGACACCTTTTGTTGTTATAAATTGCACTACATTTTAGTAAGAAAATTTATCACACTAATATTTTAAAAGCGAAAGTTTGTGTGTGTGTTTGTTACCTCTTCACGTTTAAGCGGCTGGACCGATTTTGCTAAAATTTGGTATGGAGGTAGCTGACACCCTGGATTAACATATAAGCTACGTTTATCCCGTGAAAATGTAGCGGGTAACACCACTGTGCGCAGTTTGTTCACAATATACTAAATTTCTCGTAAGTTTATCTTCACCAGGGCCTCGTTAGCGTCTGCTGTGCATGGGATTTTTTTTCAAATCCCGGGTCGGGCATAGTGTTACTGGGTTTTTACTTTACTTTACTAGGCTATTAGGCAATTGTCAGTGGTAGCACTATGTCTGGATTTGTTCCCAGCTAATGGCAATAGACTTGCCCCATAATATATTGGCACCTATAAGAGACCATCGCCCGGTGGTTGGACAATTTCAAGCTAGCACACGTATGACTTAATTAGTCATCAATATCTATGTATCAGACATCAATGCTCTCCTTTAAAATAAAAATTAAAGTAAAACTTTCCTTTCTTTTCAAATCATAACCCTTTACTGCTATAAAAGGGTAATACTCTATACATGATCCTGTATTAAGATAGTCAATGGCGAGTATTCTTATAATTAGAAATCATCATATAGTATCCATTGTATTGGTCCATTGGACCAGATACATAACGACCTACACAACCCTCCCACTATACCGGTCATTTGGACCCTTGTTTATCCAAAACTCAATAAAACGAAAACAATTCAGGTTGGGGTTAATTAAACCCGACAGCGTTGCGTAACTACCATTCGTTCTGCAGTTAACAGTAACTGGAGTAATACAATGGTTTATTACTGTATATGATGGTATATTTTTATACATTACAGTGGGTATATTAAGGTATATCTTTATACAGCACAGTATATAAATAAGGTATATTTTATACAGTACAGTATATCTAAGGCATTCTTTTAGCTGAGCTTGTAACAATATATCTACGACACGGTGAGGTTAAGCAGTGCTTGCTGCTGTTTGTCTGATGATGGGTAACCACTGACCGTTTTTCACATGTCCGTGCCAGGGATATTTAAGCAATTGGTTGTGTGCCTGATCTCTCTCCGATCGTGTCTCACTATCCCTTTGGATTATGAGAGTGAGACAATAGAGAGTGCATCTATGTTTGCAATTATTACGCACTATAATATCTTCTGTGTACATTGTATGGTGTCTTCGGTGTGGTGGCAAATGGCAAGTTGCCGGTCCTTTTGGCGTTCTAAGGGGAGGAGAGGGAGACCTTTGTTCAACAGTGGACGTCTTCCGGCTGATGATGACGATGACTTGGCTAGTCTTAGTTTAGATCTTCCGCCGCGGTGACCTTAATTCAGTCAGGAGGATATTTTATGATAATGATAATTTATTTTATCTCATAAGTAAAGTTTTGGTTTGTCCTCAATCCATTAAAGGAAAGAAAGTGGGTGATTAGTATTCAATGGGCGTTAAGGTAAAAGATTTTTTGTGAGTAGGTTTGTGTATTATTACCCTCTTATTCTACAAAGGCGTCAGCAGAGTGTGTATTTATTCAGCAACTATTCTTGTCAAGAAATCGCCCCCATAAATCTACTTACTACTTTTAACTTAAGTTATCATTTCAAATAATCTAATATATAATCTACTTATATTATCCAGAGTAAAACTAATAATATATACATCTACTGTGATTCATTCTAGCGGTACGAAAATTGGTTATCTGGACCTTAGATCCATGTAAAAGTGGTGCCAGAGTACAGTGGTTTTATTTCATAGATGTATGGTCTGCACGTAACATATTGTCATGTTAAATGAACATACGATACATCCAAAATTTAAAGTATGGGGCAAAGGTTTTAAAAATAAAAAGCGGAATAAAAATTCAAGAGTTACCTTTTAAATATTAAGTAAGACTTCTTCATTTCAGCGAATAAATCTTGGCAGTAGACACTGGCTAATAGCCAAGATCTCTTTTCGTTTAAACAATCTGTCTTTAGCTCATTAGTAATTTCGGACGTATCTTGGTCCTTGGGTACATCTAAGGTTTATTGCATTATCATATTAATTACGTACGATATGAATTAATGGCTATATGTAAAGATTGAAGTACATTATAACACCTTTTAAGTAACAAGTATTCTTATGTGACAGTACGGTAATGATCTCTCTGACTCTGATCCTGACTCGAGATTCGATCACAGAACTCTACGCTCGGCAGTCCGGAACAAGTCTGAATAGCAATAAAACGTTATGTAAATAATTTTCAACCAAACTAAATGAGCTGATCTAACAAAACGGAATATTTTAAGACCTATAAAATATTATCAAAATTCAAAGCCAGTCAAACCATCATAAATCTAGTGAAATATTAGTGCAACCAATCGTAAAACGGCCAAAGCGGGGTAGATAGGGGTAGCTATAATAATTTGCATGGTAGGTACCTAATTTCATTATAAAACTTTTACGTATAAATCATAATTAATAGGGTTTTAAAATCACAGACCTTTTGTAGCAGGGTTGGGTTAGTTTTTATACCCATTCTATTTAATCCTGTGTAAATATTTACTGTATCGCTTGTTACACATGAGATACATAGGTTTTCCGTTGAGAATATTCGTAAAAGGTAAATATTTGATAAGGATTTTAAAGTAACCTTTTCAGTTTAAATTGTTTATTAGCTCCAATTTTGTATTTAAGTTGATTATTATCTTTTAATATTGAGGTGTTTTACATGTGTTGAAATATACCATCTTTGTTTTCCTTAAAGCCTTTACGCAAAAACTCCTGGACGGATTTTCATGAATCTTTAGAGTCATCATCATCATCATCATCAGCCAAAAGACGTCCACTATTGAACATAGGCCTCCCCGTTTAAGCGGGGGGGTTGCCATAATCCCCACGCTTGGCAAGCGGCTTGGGGATCGCAGTATTGGTGGTGAAGTTACAGAAGACGCTGCTGCCCATCTTCTGGATTTTCCCTTAGTCGCCTCTTACGACACCTACGGGAGGAAAGGGGGTGGTCAATTCTAGGCCGTATACCACACGGCACTTCTTTTCTTAGAGTAGAGAATCTTTAGAGTAATATAGCTTAAACATCAGAATAATACATAGGATACAATTTATAACGATGATAGCTATGCTTTGCTAACAACGCGGGTGAAAATGCGGGGAGTCTATAGTACTATAATAAAGAATTCCAACAATGATAAAATATTTCATCCATAATGGATGAAACGATGATTTGTAATTTTCAACTTCGTGAAATGCGCATCAAAAATGTGTGGAGTCACACATTCAGGCTGTGTGTTGAAAGATAAGAAAGGGTAGATAGGAAAGCTTGATAGTAGAATGAGAAAGGGATAGATAATCTACCTCAGTTTTGTCTCTGCATTGCCCTAAGGTTTTTTTTTTTTTTTTGTAAAAAACGTCGCCCCACACTAGGAATTTCTCCTGTGTCGTGGGTGCGTTTCACAAACATAAAATATCACATACACAAACACCCAGACTCGGGACAAACGTCTGCGGATCGCACAAATTTTTGTCCCGTGCGGGAATCGAACCCACAACCCTTAGCGCAGCAGTCCAATCGCTTAGCAACTGCGCCAATCAGGTCGTCGTCGTCGAAGGTTAACCTTGTAGAAAATTAATGTCTGTCCTAGCTACGATATAGGATTAAAAAATCGTATCCATAATCTCATGGAACTTAAAACATAATAAAAGCTTGACAAAAGTGCTTATTTTAAACGTCAATTTTCTTCTTTTATTTTGAACTGGGTGGGCCCCGTGGCTGCGTGGCAGCTACAATTTTTCGGGATAAAAAAGCTATATGTTAATCCAGGGTGTCAGCTACCTCCATGCCAAATTTTAGCAAAATCGGTCTAGCCGTTTAAAACTCATGTTTCTCCTTACCTAAAAGTTAAAACTACATATCTTTGCCTAGAATCGCACAACATGAAGTAAAATCGATCGTCAAAATGTGTCGAATCATTCTTTAAGAGTTATCGAATAGTTGAAAGCATCCACGTTGGAAATTGTCGATTTAAAATGAAGACTGTGTAATGACGGGCTTGAGAGGTGTGACACGAGAAACTTTTTAAAATGACACTTTATATTTTTAGAGTAGGTACTAAAGTTTTTCGATTGGGTTGGGAAAAAAATATTGAAAAATTGTGAGCTCGAGAGAGATCTTGTTACTGAATGAATTTAAGGATTAATATACAATAGTATAGCTGACTGTCTCGTTGGTCATTGGAAACGGGAATGTCCTGGATTCCATTTACAGGTCAGGCATTTTTATGTGTCATTGAGTGATTTCCAGTAGCAGCTTGAAGTCAAATTTTATCCCTGGTTATTATTATTATATATTATTACAAAGGACCTTTTATATAACTGGTATAATATACCTCTAATTTTCGGAAATAAAGCCATGTAAGAATAATAAATAAAATAATTATTATGAGGTAAAAGACATACAAAGGACCTGACCATTAAATTACTAACCAACCCCTTTTCACGTAGGTATTCGTACATCAGGACTAAATTCCTTGTATCCGTATAAATCTAAACGATTTTGTGAAATGCGTCTCCAAGGACCAACTTAGGACCAATACAATGAAACGCAATAAAATCAAGAAATACAATAAAATATAACGTTTATTTCCCAGAACACTCAATAAAGGGCTGAATTTAACTTGAAACGCTATTATTTCGTTCGCATTGAGAATAATTACAATTGTCTCATGGATTTCATTGTTAAGAAACTTATCAATACGGAATTTGTCTTAATTGGCTGAGCAGAATATACCTAATTATAGCAATTTTAGTAGAATAATTAACACAAATTCTCTGATAAGAAATACGTTTGGATTTGCTATATTAGAAGTCGGCGATTAAACAATCCTGACTTTATTATCTAACTAGATCGATCCGCCGCGTAATCTATTCATGAATCAGGGTTCCGTTCGAGTTCGAAATTAGTCTGGCATTTCTAAATACACACGTGAGTAATACCTGATCTGACCTGATTGGCGCAGTGGCTAAGCGATTGGACAGCTGCGTCAAGGGTCGCGGGTTTGATTCCCACACGGGACAAAAACTTTCGTGATCCGCAGATGTTTATCCCGAGTCTGAGTGTTTGTGTATGTGATATTTCATGTTTGTGAAATGCACCCAGGTTTCAGGGGAAAATCCTAGTTAAAAAAACCATGCTGTATAATATATGGTAAATAATATGGAATACGATAGTTCAAGGGTTACCAAAATGGTTGACTGATAGAAAATGCCTATGTATACAATTATACATACATATTATGGTGGTAATGACTGTGGAATGTAAGTCGTGTATAAGGGGCCTAACTGTAATTGTATGTCGTGTGCAAGGGGCCTGACCTAC
Source organism: Abrostola tripartita (assembly GCA_905340225.1). Taxonomy (NCBI): domain Eukaryota; kingdom Metazoa; phylum Arthropoda; class Insecta; order Lepidoptera; family Noctuidae; genus Abrostola; species Abrostola tripartita. Next base: position 2,932,005 of record HG996515.1, read on the forward strand.
CGTCTGTGGTGTGCATTTTAATGGCTTCTTTATTTGCGTCGATGTTTCAATTAATTGGAGTTGCGCCCGATGAATAGCGAGCAGTTTGCATGTGAATGTGTGTGTTCTATGGTGTGCAACATAGATTTGTGTGCTATATCGAAAGACCATCTATACTTAAGTTATAGAAATAGAAAAAATAATATCACGCCTGTATTCCCCGAAGGGGTAGGCAGAGGCATGCTGTACACTCACATTTCGCCAGTTATGTTGTAGGTCCCAATGTAATAGGGGGCGAGACTATTGCCATCCACCCGGCACAAATCTTGACTTCGTGATATTTAGATTTACCTAATGGAAAAACCCAGCAATACTTTGCCCGACCCGGGAATCGAACCAAGGACTTCACGCTCTAGGCCTCCAGGCACTAGGCCAACGAGGCAGTAGATACCTAAAAATAAATGCTTGTTATATCAAGTGTGGGTAGAAACAGATTTATGACGTCATAAACTCAGATCTGAAGACACCTAAAGAACTGCAATAATAAAACTAAAATTTCTACTAACAATACAACCACATCGTTTTATAATCCATGACGTCACAGCATGACGTCATGTCCTGATGAGTGGACCAATAGCTGACCAATAAACACTCGACCTAAATACGGTTGGAGCTCCAAAACTCCACTGTTTATTTACGTGTTGCATCCATTTGGGTCAAGCTTTTATTGCGGAATGCAATTAAGTTGTTCCGTTCGTAGTGTTAATGGTATCGACTCTTAGTTGTATAAAAGTCACGCCTGTTTCCCAGAGGGGTAGGTAGAGGCGATCGGCACACCTGAGAGATTTTTCATCGGTGTGTATAGCCATGTCAGAGGCCTACAGGCGATTTAAACTGTGACACCAGGTCGTTCATCAACCATACGATAAGAAGAAGAGACCACGATTATCAATTTGCTAAGAGCCTGGTATACCTTTTTGTAGTTTTCCAAACTGTTACCAGATGCTGGCCTAAAATGGGTAATTTGAGCAATTTCTCAAAAGATTCAGAAGAAGCAAAATTCCAATAGTAACTCTCATTTAAAAGCTGATTCACATTTAGTTCATTACTTAACAGAATCATTTTAGTGAACTGAATAAATTATGTGATAGTGATGAATCTAGACAGTTCGCAGATCATTTTATGAATTGTGATTTTGTGGCTTAACAATATAATTCATACAATTAACCTAATACGATTTACTAAAGCGGTAATTTTACCCTTGCGAATACGCAATAAACGCTTGTCCGCGTGGCCGTGTGATATTGCGGCCGCAATGCACAGCTGATTTGCGCAACAGTAAATGCTGCAGGCCTTTTAAGACTAATTGGGTTGCTGGATGCCAATTCTGCGATTAGAATTGACGGGTTATTAGGTGATACTGTGAACTAGATGTTGTCACTTCATAACAACAATTTGGCACTTGCATTACTTTTTCCAGTCTTACTATGCAGCTGGAGACCAGTATTCTATGGAGCGACTGCCTATCTGACGTCCACAACCCAGTTCTGGGTGATACGTGACTTGGTAAGACTGGTTGTCAGACTTTCGGGCTTCTGACTTCCCATAACGACTGTCTAAGACCTATTAGGGACAGTAGACAGACTGCCTCGTTGGCCTAGTGGTAGCGCGACTGCTGGGCGCGGTGTCCTGGGATCGAATCCCGTGTCGGAAGGTGTTACTGGGTTTTTTATTAGGTAATTCTAAGTAGCAGTACGGAGTCTGGACTTGTGCTCGGTTGATGACACCTCTGCCTACTCCTTCGGGGAATACAGGCGTGTTGTTATGTAATGTTATTGTCAAAAACACTGTCAGCTGACCTGCGTATCTGAAAACTTCACGTTTCTTTACTTTTGTAAGTTATGGTCGATATAATTATGTATTTGAGCATTATATAGTACAAATAGGCAACGTGGTATAAAGTAGCTTAAACTTTTAGTCATCATCATCACCCGGAAGACGTCCACGGTTGAACAAAGGCCTCCCCCTTAAAACGTCATAATGACGACAACTTGCCGTTTGCATCCACCGGTTGCAGCAACTCTGACGATATTATCCACCTGGTGGGAGGCATGCCAACGCTGCGTCTTCCGGAACATGGTCGCCATTCGAGAACCTTTCTTTCTCAGCGGTTATCGGTTCTTCGAGCGATGTGGATCGTGGAATACTCGTAATAAACTTCGATCAAATTTTACTAGGTACTTATCTGACCCCAACAGTTTCCGCAGTAACATTATTGTAGTATACAGCTTTGTTATTTACTATAATGCTATATACGGAACCTATTAGGGTCACTGTTAGGTTTTCATGATTGCCGTACACTGTAAACAATGGCTGTATTATTATTTCCCGTGAATTAAGTTTTACGATTTGTTTCTTGGCGTACAACAGTTTTTGATTGTTAGGATAAAGTCTTGGGTATAGTCTAAGCGAGTGGTCGTAGATAGATTTATTTAGATCCTATGACCTGATTGGCGCAGTGGCTAAGCGATTGGACTGCTGCACTAAGGTTTACGGGTTCTATTCCCGCACGGTGTAAAATTTGTGCGTTCTACAGATGTTTATCCCGAGTCTGGGTGTATTTGTATTTTCATATTTGTAAAACGCACCTACGATCAGGAGATTCCTCGTGTGGAGCGACGTTAGAATTAAAAAAAGAAAAGTAATAAATATGATGGGTGACCAATGACCATTCTTCACACATCAAGACATTTTCGCGCTTTGGAGAGCCACGTTAAACTTTTAATAATACGCCTGATCTCTTTCAGTAAGGGAATTGAGATTTAACCATTTGATCGCCACGGTCTTGTATAGAAGACAAACGCTTCCGCGCCCTCCATGCCATAACGCTACCACGGACACAATATCAATTCGTAACATTTAGGTTAGGTTAGGTTAGATATTGTCTTCTAATAAAGCCGTGGCGTGGTGGGCACGAAAACGCTTGTCTTCTATATAAGACTGGCACTCCATAGGTTCAATCTTTTCGGCCCTGGAATCCTTACATAGGGTTTAGAATAACAAAACTAAAAGTCATTATGTAAATGAAGACCATTTAAACTATCAACATAATATAAAGCTTTATCAACTGACTATAGAAATAACTTTCTAAAAGTAATTGTTTTAAGAAACTGTTTAAAACTTTGAACTATTTTAATTAAAGATAAAGATAAAAGATGATTTATTCAGAATAGATTGTTGGCAGTTGTTTTGACGTTATCAATTTAACATTTTGATTACTAGCGCTTTATAAGGCGTGACGTTTCTACAAGACAAAATCAGATTAAGTAAAGTTGTTAACTGCCTCGTTGCTCTAGTGGTCGCTAAGTGCAACTGCTGAGCATGAGGTCCTGGGGTCGTATCCCGGGTCGAGTAAAGTGTAACCGGGTTTTTTCTGTTTTACCATTAAATAATTTTGAGTAGCAGCTTGGAGTCTGGATTTACGCCAGGCTAATATTAATAGGCTCGCCTTGATTATGGGACCTTAACATAACTTACAAAATGTGGGTGTTTTTAGTCAAGTAATGTATTCGAGGAAAATAGAAGGTCCCACAAAGCCTAAAAGGTCTTATTTTAGGTCAAAACTCGACAACACAAATATAAACGAGAGTTAACAGCCAGACTTACCGCCTCAGGCTGAAGTCAACAGAATAATAGAATACAATAGGGTACCATTGACACACATTCCTTACGATAAATATGACAGGCCGCCGTGACCGAAATTCGTTCAGGAAAACATTATTATGATACTAACCCCACAAATACTTTATGGTATGTAGGTATATAAAACAAATTGCAACGATGCAGACTGCAGATTACCTAATAGAAAAACCCAATTACACTTTGCCTAACCCTGTAATCGTACCCCGGACCTCAGTATGCTTGCGAAAACAAGACGGACAAGACTGACTTTATTCAGATTATTATTGTCTTTTAATTAAAAATATTGTCTACTTAGTTCCCGGTCGTTTTTAATCAGCACGCAGCGCTAGGCGAGACCTTGATTGCAATCTATGTAAATTGAACATTTTGTGCCCATGTTCCTGCTAACGAATATTCTATTCTATTCTTCTCAACTCAACTAGACTACCATATTGTTTGAATAACATTTCGTATGGAATAAAAGATTTAACTTCAGCTGTTTTTGTTGTGAAGGTTAAGTTAAAATACTTCGGTCATTCTGTGGATGGGTGACCGTGATTATCCATCGTATACCGATCTCGAACATTGTATACCATTTTAAGATGTCGGATTCACACGTAAATACTTGGATTTTTAACAGTTACGTTACGTATATTACGTTCGTCGTTAGTTTTTAAAAATTTCCTACTCAAAATACAGAAAATATTTTCTGTAGCCTTCAACACAAAACTTCAAGTGACAACCTGATTGGCGCAGTGGCTCAGCGATTGAACTGCTGCGCTAAGGGTTGCGGGTTCGATTCCCGCACGGGACAAGAATTTGTGCGATCCGCAGATGTTTGTCCCGAGTCTGGGTGTTATTGTATGTGATATTTCTTGTTTGTGAAACGCACCCACGATACAGGAGAAATTACTAGGGTGGGACGACGTTTCTTAAAAAAAAACAGTCTTAGTTTTACCACCAGTATAAATATACAGTTCTTTATCAGAAATTAAACACAAAAGATAAACTAAGTATTACTCTGTCAAAAAGGTCTACATTCCTAGGGCCGAGAGAAATAGCCTAAGGATAATAAATGGACTCGCAGACCGATCGGCCGGCTAAAGATAGCCCCTGTAATAGACGTAATTGGTCTAAAAGAGCGTCTATTCTGAACTATTTTTGTTAAATCGGTTTGCTGTAACTTTATTTTGTTAGTACATTGTGTTAAAAACATGTTGTAAAGTTGTCTCAAATGTTTCAAGAGGTGTTTTATGTAATATTGACGTTGAAATAGTGATATTTGAATCCAAAACTTTATTTTAAACTAGATGTGCCCGCGACTCCGTTCGCGTGGAAATTCGGAAACAGCAAAAGTATTTTTAAATTGTTTTTAATATATTAGCTAAGTTTTAGCGAATTTGATTTAGTAGTTTTTACGCCATGCCGTAATATTTTATTACATGTATAGCTGTTGCCCGCGACTTCGTCCGCGTGTATTTCGGATAAAAGACCAGTAGTAAATTGAACTTTTAACAGAAAAAAATACCTACCAGGCAGGCTTTTATAAGTAGGTTAAAAATCTTTAAACCACTTATTTAACTAAGAATACTTTCCGGTATTTGTCCAAAAAAAACTAAACAAACTAATTATTATTATTATTTAATAATACCTACTTTAAACTTATATCTAAAAACTACGTATCTGTATTTTTAAAATCTAAAGTGCGCTTATTCCAAGGAACTTAATGCACTGATAGCCGAGTGGTATGACCGTTAGACTGTTAAGTCAGATGTCGCAAGTTCAAATCCCGGCACACATCATCATCATCAGCCAAAAGACGTCCACTGTTGAACATAGGCCTCCCCGTTTAAGCGGGGGGGTTTGCCATAATCCCCACGCTTGGCAAGCGGCTTGGGGATCGCAGTATTGGTGGTAAAGTTACAGAAGACGCTGCTGCCCATCTTCTGAGTTTTCCCTTAGTCGCCTCTTACGACACCCACGGGAGGAAAGGGGGTGGTCAATTCTAGGCCGGATACCACACGGCACGGCATCCCGGCACACACTAATGTCTTTTCGAAGTCATGTGCTTCCTATAATATTACATATAGCGAGTGCAACCAATGCTGCTTATAGAAATCTTGTCAAACTACCCTCCATGCACGCTCCGGGTTGTCGTGTGTTGAGACACTTTGAAGAAATGCCTAACGATCAAACACGTTATTGTGGCTAATTTATAAAAGATAGATATATACTATTCAAGACTTTTTTGTAGATCTTTTGGAGACCATCATCTTTGTAATACATACTTTTGGTGTATGATCAACGAATTCGAGGATAAGAGCTCGAAAGCGCATTTTCATCCGACTTGCTTCAAATTTATCATTACTGCTCAGTTCCTATGTGTTTTAGCGTTATGTTATATAGCCTATAACCTGCCCAGGAGTATGGACTACAATCGTACCAAGTTTGGTTAAAATCCCTTCAGTAGTTTTTGACCCATGCGTGCACATACAGACAGACAGACAGACAGACGGACAGACAGACAGACATACAAAAAATTTACTGATTGCATTTTTGGCATCAGTATCGATCACCAGTCATCCTCCAATATTAATTTTGAATATATATTCAATGTACAGAATTGACCTCTCTACAGTTTTATTATAAGTATAGATGGCTGAAGGAGACCTTGGCGAACGTATTCATTCAGTGATGTTTTGGACGAGCCTGTATGAAAAATATAATGAGAGTGAATAATGCCAAATGGGGATGAATCCTAGCAGAGTCGTAGCATAATCGTAGCCAATCGTATCAGGATCGTAGCAAATGGAAATCCGTAGTCTTTGCCTACCTGACAAAAACAGGCGTCACTTTACGTGTGCGCTTTAATACATAGCACATGATTGTTGAACGTGAGATTTTAGGATCGATTCTTAGGTCAAGTTAAGAAGACAAAGATCAGAGTTCTGTCAAAAAGCATGTACGTATGTTAAATTAGGAGCCATCAAACGCTAAAAAGACAAAAGGGAGCTTCAAGCGTCATCTAAAATCCACGCAGACGGAATGTAAAGATAGAATTTCCAGTTACAACATTTTAACCACTGAAATAACAGTCTCTAGTTGTCTTAGATGCTTAAAGCATATTTCTGTAGAAAGTTCTAAGATTATAACTGTGTACGTTGGTTATAGGTGAGGTCTTAAGAGGTCTGTCACGAAGTTCAATCAAAGAAACTCGTGGGTCTATTGTCTAAGGGCCGTATAAAAACATTTGGCTTTTGGATTCTATTCTTTGCTTTCTACTTAAAGGTTTTTTTTCCGAATTCGTCTCTCTGAGGAGTTATGACTACTTTACCGGACATTAGGTAAGACCTCAAACGGGATTTTTAGGCCGGCAATGGTATATAAAATAACTGACGACCTGATTGGCGCAGTGGCTAAGCGATTAGACTGCTGCGCTAAGGGTTGCGGGTTCGATTCCCGCACGGGGCAATAATTTGTGCGATCCACATTTGATTGTCCCGAGTCTGGGTGTTTGTGTATGTGATATTTCATGTTTGTGAAACGCACCTACGATACAGGAGAAATTCCTAATGTGGGGCGACGTTTTTTAAAAAACTCAACTCAATATAGGCGTAAGTAAGTACCTTATAATGACATGACCTTAAGGATTATTTTTAGGTAGTGGATTTTGAAACGTGAACTGTCATGTAAGTATGAATATTTTAAAACCCAGATTCTCATTTCCTTAAGAAATAAGTTTAAAGTTAAGCAGTGTTTTTTAATTATTTTCCGTATTTTTTTTTTTGCCACGTTACTTTATACACCGAGCGGTTTTCCTATATTGTGGGATATGGGTAAAGCCTTGATAGGTTTCGTTAGTTTTATATTTCAGTCCTATTGCAACAAACGGGGTAGGCAGAGGTATTCTTGATTTCGAGTTTATACACCCATATTCCGCAACTCATCAAGTCCAATGCAATGATATTTCAAAATAGTACAGATATGTTACACGCTCATTTTGGAGACTTTTAAAGGTGGCAATAGTAGTCTCGGGTAGTACAATTGTTTTCCGATTTGTCATAAGGCTAGTTCAGAGTTCAGAACACTTTTCTCGATCACTTTGCTAGCATATGACGTATCTATACTTTTTAACATTATCATTGGTCCCACGTAATAGGTGGAAAACCTTTTGCCTATCACGACCCACCTAACTGACAACGAAAGACTATCGTATTATTAATCCACCCACGAGCCATTAAAATAAGACAAAAATACAAACAATAATTTTAATTATTTTCTATCTTTTAATACAAGTCACATCCCTTTACTTAGACATTTTCCGTCCTACAACAATGTCTGCATTAAAATAATAAAGTAACCACTTAAGTTTATAGGTAATGGCCTGGAACCGGCCTGGAAGGCCTTTCTGGGCCACGTTTTCAAAGGCCATTAAAGACACGGGCTTAGAAATTGGCCTCGGAAGTTATAAGCAATTCGCTAGCTATAAAATTCTATTATATTTCAGCTTATAACAACATGTTTTTGATAAACGTTTTATTGGGATACAGGATAGTCGAGCGTGAGGATTGCTGTTTGATATCTGGGTATGGTAGAAAGTGTAATTGGGTTTTTTATACTGTGGAATATTTATAGTAGGTACTATTCTATACCCTGGGGTTTGGAATTGTGTGTGATGAATATAAAAAACATATGATATTAAGAAAATATTTAGGTAGGTACTCATTACGTGATAGCGAATGGTATGACTGTTGGAGTGCCAAGTCAAATGTCGCAAGTTTAAACCTCGGCACGCACTAATGTCTTTTCGAATTCCTGTGCGTAGATACTATAAATTAGTTATCAGTTGCTAAAAACGGAGTCACCGATTGGTATCTGGCCTAGAATAGAACACCCCCTTTCCTCCCGTGGGTGTCGTAAGAGGCGACTAAGGGAAAATCCAGAAGATGGGTAGTAGCGTCTTCTGTAACTTCACCACCAAAACTGCGATCTCCAAGTCGCTCGCCAAGCGTGGGGATTATGGCACCCAATAAGGGAGAGGCCTTTGTTCAATAGTGGACGTCTTCCGACTGATAATGATGATGAAAAACTGTGAAGGAAAACATCGTGAGGAGACTGGCACACCTGAGAGATTTTTCAACGGTGTGTAAAGCCATGTCAGAGGCCTACAGGCGGTTTAAACTCTGACACTAGGTTGTTCATCAACTATACGATAAGAAGAACTCATTAGATTTGGAAATTGTAGGTTTAAGAAGTCAGTTCATATAATAATAATATTTATTTGTTCCAAAATCATCTAGGTTCGTTAGAGGGAGGAGTTAATGACGAGTAATTTTTAAATTACAATGTTTGAATTCAAAATAAAGGTACCATTTTCACACTACCATCAGAATAAAGAGCTACATTTTACTCACAAACCCCTGCTTTTTATAGCCCTACTTTTCGCGAATAAAATTGCTTTCAATCCCTTAAGTTGGTACCATAATTTCCTTATTCCGGTTAAAAATGGGTACATTAACCTACTTACCGTGGTATCGGAAGTGAACAGTACCTCAGAGATAAGAGTCATCTATCTTATTATAAGTGAAGTGTTTAAATAAATAATATAAGATATTATTATAATTGATGGCTTGATTGGCAGGGTAGCACGGTCAATTCCCGCACAAGACAAGAATTTCTGCGATTCACATTTGATTGTCCCGAGTCTGGGTGTTTTTGTATGTGATATTTCATGTTTGTGAAATGCACCCACGATACAGGAGAAATTCCTAGAGTGGGGCAATGGAAAAAAAGACTGTTATTTAGTTAGATCATACATAATTAACGCCTGAATGGTTTAGTCATAAATCCGACATCATTACAATCTAGGTAAATTGATGTGTCTAATCACCCTGTAGAAATAGCAGCATTACTGTATTTACATTTTCGGAGTAAAAGGACATTTTAAATCATTAATAATCCGCACAAAATATTTCTTCTTGCTTACTGTGGATTAACGTTTATATTTTAAAGCGAAAAAGCTCAGTAAAATTAATGGACACTTAACAAAATTTATGTCTTTAGGGTTATGTCACTTGTAGGTATTAATAATAACATTTACACGAGTGCGTACTAAGAGTGGTTTTTTTAAACGTCGCCCCACAGCAAGAATTTGACGACCCGATTGGCGCAGTGACTAAGCGATTGGACTGCTGCGCTAAAGGTTGCGGGTTCCATTCCCGCAGGTTACGTTTTTGAAACGCACCCACGATACAGGAGAAATACTTAGTGCTGGGCGACGTTAAAAAAAAATCGAACCCGCAACCCTTAGCGCAGCAGTCCAATTGCCTAGCCATTGCGCCAATAAGGTCGAGGATCAATTTTGGTCACGGCGGCCAATCTAAGCATTTATAACCAACTACGCAGGAGATATTAAAGTGCATAGGTGTGTGAACGCAGGTGCACTCACTATTTCTTCATACTCATGGCTCGTTTCTCTTCTCCTGCGATTCGGCAAGTTAATATTGTCTCATGGAAACCGGCTATGCCGTGAGGAGTTTGTCATTAACAAGGATGATAGCAAGGTTGACCGTCTAGTGACGGATATACTTAGGTATCACTCATGCAGACTCTGAACCTACTTGCAAAAAAGCAGGCACAATAAAAACAGCTAGACTAGTTTAAGTGACAAAATTGTTTTTTCATTGGCTACGTACTAGATGGCAGTTTGCCAGTGTAATAAAAAGTGCCATAATCTGGACGATAAACAAGGCATTGTGATTAAAATGGCAGTAATAAACAAGGTCACGGTTTCAAAATAAACAAGTTCCAATGTGACTTTTAAATGTCATACATAAATTCTTTAATTCTTTATTGTACACAAAACATATGATTACATAATATGTAATCATATGTAATATGTAATAATATTATTAACAATACGAAATATGATGTACAGAGGCTAGCTTAACTCAGAATTGAGTTTTCTTACAGCAAATCTTTTAGTATTTACTTTACTTTTGACTGGCCTGTTTGGTCTTGTGGTTAGTGACCCTGACTGCTAATCCGAAGGTCGTGGGTTCGATTCCGTACCAGGACAAATCTTAAATTACTGCCTCGTTGATCTAGTGATCGCTAAGTGCAAATGCTGAGCATGGAATCTTGGGTTGAAATCTTGGGTTAGACAAAGTGTTATTAGATTTTTCCATTAGGTGATTCTCAGTAGCAGCACGGAGTCACGGTTAGTGGCAATAGGTTCGCCCCCTATTATATTGGGACTTATACCTAACTAATAGTAGATAGTGATGTGTGGGTGATCTTAGTCCACTGCTGGACATAGGCCTCTCCTATGGCACGCCACTGAGCCCGATTTTCGGCCTTCTGCTTCCAACCGCTGCCAGCCATTTTGCGTATATCATCGCCCCACCTAGCTGGAGGACGTCCTACACTACGTTTACCGAGTCGTGGTCTCCACTCCAGAACACGTTTTCCCCAACGGTTGTCGGTTTTGCGACGGATGTGACCTGCCCACTGCCACTTCTGCTTGCTGTGGGCTATGTCGATAATTTTTGTTCTCTGTCGGATATCTTAATTTCTGATCCTATCCTTTAGATAAACTCCCAACATAGCCTTTTCCATAGCCCGCTGAGTGACCTTAAACTTCTTTTATACTGTGGAGGAAGGAATGTAGAGTTCCTCCAACGAAAAGGAAGATCTTCCAACCAGGCGGTGGTATGCCTGGTGGGCCGCGGCGCCCCACTTCTCAACTCGGGGCGGCTGTATATATAGCTAGCGCGTGTGATTACTTCGCTAGCGCGATGCAGGAATGTCATCATGATTCGTCCTTCGACGGGTAGATGTCGCTACAATACTATACATCTACCTACAAGTAAATACGGGCGTGATGTAATGTTGAATTTTCTCTACTCCTTCGTGTATGTAATAAAACACACTCTCTACCCTCATACCTATTACACATTTAATGGCCCAAACTTAGTTCTCACTGAAACTTGTGACTCAGGTCGACGTAAACGCAAAGTTGACGTTTTAGTTCAACTATCGAAGCTAATTAAGATTGAATGTGAGGCGACTAATTAAATGCTGACTTGTTACAACTTTGACTTGATTGCGAGTTCGCAGGTTAGGGTATAGTAGAAAAGAATAGAAAATTAGTTTTGCACAATATTATACAGATAGGTATAGTATCCACAATATTTAATTTACTTGTACACATTTATTCATAAGAAAATACAACTTTAGACCAGGGATTAAATTATACCTGTCGGCATTTGGATGGGTGACCGGTATTCACACATAAAAACCTCGAAGGAATCTGCCGGTTCAGAACGACGCGCGACGGTCACAGATTTACAAACTGCAGCTGGCGTTATATGCTGTCAAAAGAACGATGTGTTCTCGGGATAATAATTAATGCGACCCCATCCACGATCCGACCGAGAAAATGCTGCTTAACCTGCAACTTAATGACTCGTGTGGCTAAGTTCGGGCTATACCGGTATTACAGCATATAGAAATAAAGTCAAATCGCCATCATCATCATCATCAGCCGGAAGACGGCCACTGTTGAACGAAGGTTTTCCCCTTTTAGAAGGGGGGAGGTTGCCATAATCCCCACGCTTGGCAAGCGGATTGGGGATCGCAGCGTTGGTGGCAAAGTCATAGAAGACGCTACTGTCCATTTTCCCTTTGTCGCCTCTTACGACACCCACGGGAGGAAAGGGGGTGGTCAATCTCAGGCCGGATGCCACACGGCACTAGTCAGAGTCAAATAGTGAATTCCAAATAGATACTTTTTGAACGACATACCAGCTTAAGATAGCCAGCAAAACAAAATCTAAAACTCCATATTGCAAATCCCTCTTGAAAGCACAAACGTAATAAAAAAGTGTGTCCTACGTCTGGGTATGTTTGTGTTGTGTGTGGAGCCTACAATCAGTGGAAATGTGACGTCATTTTAGTAATTATGGCTGGATTATGTCACTGACGGTTTGGGGCAGCTTAAGTTAGAAGAGGTAGCGGAAAATGGGGTATGAAAAAAAGGGTTAAATTAAAAAAAATTGTTGTAACTAGAGATAGAATACGTGTCTTTATGTATGTAAGATAGTTGATGACCCGATTGGCGGATTGGCTAAGCGATTGGAATGCTGCGCTAAGGGTCGTAAGTTCGATTCCCGCACGGGACAATTTATGCGATCCGCAGATGTTTGTCTCGAGTCTGGGTGTTTGTGTGTGTGATATTTTATGTTTGTGAAAAGCACCCACGATACAGAAGAAAGCGCTTGGGTGGGGTGACGTTTTGGAAAAAAAATCACTGTCGATTTTGTTTAAAAATAGGCATAGCCAACTACATCATGCCGGTATTCTCCGAAAGGATAGGCAGAGGTCCCATGTACTAAGGGCTAAGTCTAACCATTAACTGAACCGAAATCCAGACTCAATGCTGCTATGAATTACGATATGGAAAAACGCATTCGCAGTTAATCAGACTCGGTATTCGTTTAGATGTTAAATAATAATACAGTTTATTTGCTGTTAAATATTGGGATTTGTAACATAGCTAGCAAAATGTGGGTGTACTTCTTCTTATCGTATGGTTGATGAACAACCCGGTGTCAGAGTTTAAACCGCCTGTAGGCCTCTGACATGGCTTTACACATCGTTGAAAAATCTCTCAGGTGTGCCGGTTTCTCACGATGTTTTCCTTCACCGTTTTTAGCAACTGATAACTAATTTATAGTACGCATATGAATTCGAAAAGACATTGGTGCGTGCCGGGGTTTGATCTTGCGACCTGTGACTTGGCAGTCCAACGCTCGCACCACTTGGCTATCAGTGCTTAAATTGCTGGGTGTACTAAAGGTACAGCTTTGCCTATCCCTTCGGGGAATACAGGCGTGATATTACTTATTCAAATATCATGATTAGGTGATTTTAACCGCTTGTCTCTTATGACTTAGCTATCCAAATGTCAAAGGTTACCCTTTATATAATGAACGTGAATCACTACATATGCCTGAGACGAGTTTGTCTGTGTATTATCACGCTTCTTACGTTAACGAGGTAGGCAGAGTTCGTCACACGAAACATTTTAATTTAAAGTTTCTCTAGTCTGATGTTTGGGGCTAAGTGGTGGTATTTTATTTTATTGCTACGGCCTTTCTTTGGATGGGTGATCATTTTCGCTAAAGTCACGAGAATGGAAAAAGTTCATAAAGGTTCATAATATAGAACGGAGAAAGATATGCTTAATGATTTGGGCTAGTAAAAATAAATATTAGGTTTAGGGTTAGGTTAGGTTAAACGTAGCCCATTGTTATATATGATAAATGATTTTTATTTTACAAATAGGTTTACAGGAAACACTTTTACACGTCATTCTTTTTTAAAGATTAGATGGCGTTGGAATTTCCTAATTGACTACCTCTGAGAAAAAATGCCGAAACAAACTCAGGTCTTTTTACTCTTATAAAAATAAACTATCCAGACAGCAGGTTGGTAGCAGGACTGACAGTCCAGGGAACAAAATAATATAACTGGGATCATTTTAGTAGGAAATTCCAGTTTTAATTACTTTTTTAAACCATCATTAATTAATGTTAAGTACTTAAAAACCTTAATTACCTATGTGTACGGTGTAAAACAATAACTTTCAGTTATTTTTCTAAAAGTAGGTACCGAAATTAATCACTTATACCAAACAAAGTACTTTTGGGCAACATCCAACTAAGAAGTAAGAAACAAATGAACAAGAAAGAATTCCTTTTCAGGTCTATGAAAACATTCTGCCAACAGTAACGAAAACCGGAAAATTTCAAACAAAAACATCGAGAAAACTGCGTCTGTGATAAAAGAGAGAGTATTCAAAAAAAAACCTTATTTGTTGACTGTTAAAGTATATTTTCGCGTGTTATCCGTTGCGAGATTTAAATAGCATTCGATGTTGGGTTGTCAATTTAAAAAGTAAGTGTTACCAGCTCGAATAATTTCAAATTAATCAGTGTTCCTTTTTTGAAGTGAAGTTTGGAGTCATTTGTTGATTATTTTTAGAAGCAGTGTTGCTAGTGTTAATTTTTAATTCGTGTGTGGTTTTTGTGTCAATAGTGACGTCACAGGAGTCAACTATGACGAAGAACTTTTTGACCGTGACCAATATTGTGAACGAAGGTATCAAGGGGAGTAAGATATCCAAACTTGGACTGTCCAAGTACCTGTCCCAGTCACTGTGAGTATTAGACCACTTACTTTTAAACGATCGCGTTGCAGGATTACAATAAAACAAAATTACGACACGGGAATCAACGCTAACAAATACTTTAAATTTTGGCTTGATGTTCCAACCAGCTTGCACTGGCTGAAAGTCCGGCTAAGTCGGCTAGATCGAAATGTCCAGCCAAAATTTTATAGTGTTCAATTAAAAAAAATTGTGTTGGAAACATGTGTTCGCGTTCATTCCCGTGTCGTAATTTAATTAATTATATTAGTCTATTTAGCGGACCTCAAAAAATCTCCTTAAATAATGCAATGTTTGACATAACCGACGGTAAAAGCAATGACGAATTAATTACTAAGATTCTTCCGTATTATGTAGAAAAATCTTTATACACAAAATAAACTGATGCGCATGTTCATAAAATCTTCTCCTTTCTTCATCCGAGCAACATGACTAAGTTTTATATAAAAATTTGATGACGTGATCTTTTGGAAAGCTCTTGGCTATTTTAAGTCCCTGTAAGAGGCACTGAAGTCGAATCCAGATTTTTTGAGACCAATTTTATAAGCCAGTCTTCGGGCTTCTATCAAATCTCAATCTTAAAACTTTTTAATATTTTACTCAAGAGAAACCTACATTAAGCTAAATCTGTTGACGTAATAATCTAGATATTTGTAGCTCAAACTATAAAATCTGATTTATCGAACATTCATATTGAGGCCACTATTTCCCGCGTCATGTCGATATTTCAATCTCAAACGAGTTATAACAAAAATGCCTTTGACACAACGTCATATTTCTACAGTTTCAGTATTAGATATTTGAGTGTTTGACTTTTGAAGGAAAAATTGAGTTGGTTAGTAGTCATATTATGCTGAGAGTAGATAATTTTATTCTTCCATCCTGTCTTGGAAGCGGAAGATCGAGCTCAATGGTGAGTTAGGAGAGGCCTATGTCCAGCAGTGGACGCAGATAGGCTGATGATGATAATGGCTGCGATTAGTAATTTTTTTACATAGTAATAGCTCGAACCAATGTGTAGTGATTAGCCAGTTCGTAGTTGAACCAACTACCCAGGGCGCGCCACACAAAATAATTATATAGTATTGAAAGTGGCGAGCCTATTGCCATTAATGGGACCTACATTTTAGGAGATAAAGAGAATATTCAAAAACACTTCAATGCATATATGCTATCGACAACCCAGTAGACTTATACAACCCGTTTGAAATTGAGAACTGTTTTTTGCTATAGTACACTTGAATTCAAAAAGACATTGGTGCGTGAAGGGATTTGATCTTGCGATCTTTGACTTGGCAGTCCAACGGTCTCACCACTCGGCTATTACTGCTTTAAAAGTAAAAGGGTAAAACGTTATCTAAGTGTTTATATTATCATGGAATTCATGGTTTCCACCTCTGTCTTCATCTAACGGGCACTATAACATAACGGTCTAGAGTCTAGCCTATTGAGGGCACGTCGTAGATCACTCACTTGTCAGAACCAAAGTCAACTAAATCTCTAGCATACCGTATATATGTCCTACTACACATCTAGTGCTAACTGGAACTGTATAACTAGATTCTAACCCCTTTCGGCAAGAGGAGGCGTGAAGATTATTCTTACAATAAAATTTAGATTCTTTAACAGTTTAAATAATTTTGAAGATAATAGGACGTTTTAAAAGTGCTATTGCTAAAGTCTTTTTTTAAATTTAAATTTGTATTTTTCTATAGAAGAATAAAACTATGTCCTAAAGAACAAAAACCTAATCTCCTAAAGAAATAAATACAACAAATAAAGATACAATTGAAACTCAAAACATAAACACAAAAAAAAATCTCAAGAAATTCCTAAGGAGAAGGTAAATGACCTCTCATTTATTTATAAACTAATATAAAAAACATTTATGCTTTAAAAATATCTTCTTAAAGTAGGTACACCACTAAAATGCATCTGTAACGATCCAGAAAAATATCTTCGAATTCAACGATATACACTCGTATCATTTGAAAGTTAACGACACAAGATGGCCGGCTGTGAGGTCAATGACTTATGACATGCCTAGGTTAATGACATCACCAGTTTCATTAAAGTTGTTTACGTTTCTAGATGTCAAATGAAGGACAGTTGTAGAAACAGGCGACATTTTACTGCTGTTATAAAGATTAACAATAATACTATTTTGTTTACCCCTGCAGGGAATATAGGCGTGAAGTTATATATTGTACTACCTCTAAAATACATAACTACCTTAACCAATTTATCCTGTATCATGATTTAAAAGAAGATAAAAAAATTTGAAATGAATCTTGTTGCAAGATTACCTTTACAGATACTAAGATTTTGTTAAACAATGTTATTATAAATCTGCATGATAAATACACATACTGTAATCCCCAAAGGGTTAGCCACATCTGTGTAGTACACCCACATTTCGCCAGTTATGTTATAGGTCCCAATGTAATAGTAGGCGAGCCTATTGCCATCAACCTGACACAATTCCAAACTCCGTGCTGCTACTGAGAATTTTCCAATAGAAAAACCCAATAACACTTTGCACGACCCGGGAGTCGAACCTAGGGCCTTGTGCTCAGCAGTCGCGCCTGGCGACCACACAAGAAGGCACCCATAATTATCAATATATTTAAAAAACAAAAACCTTTTAAGCAACCCATTCATATTTGATTCAATGTACTTTCATAAAAGCTTAATTAATAAGTGATTCATAATCGGTGAACAAATTGCGTGTCATTCTGTTTAAGTGATTCGTAATTCAACTAATTAATTATTCATTTTGCTGAGTTTGCTTGCAAATGAAAGTATTTATTGAATTGACGTTAATAAATATGTATTCGGGCTTTTTACACATTACACATTTGGGTAATGGTTGCTAGGAAACCATATTTATTTATTTATGTAGTTACACGTTATATAAAAATTATCAACTTGAAACTTGAAAGATCTACACCTATATATTTATGTTATCAATTATTTACTAAGACTCATTTTAATTTTTTTATTAAGATTATACTTTGATTATACACTGAAAATAAATATAAATGGAAACATAAAACATGCAATAAAATATTGTAAAAAATCACTTTTATATTAAGTAGATAATGCATATTAAATGGGCTAAGATCGTCACTCAGGCCTCCCTCAGGCCTGGACGCCTGAGAGAGGACATCGCCGTCGAGGTCGACCGCGGCGGAGGTGGTGTGATGATCTGACCACATACGCGGGTCGCACGTGGTCAACTGCAAGGGATAGAGTAGTTTGGAAGAAGAAAGGGGAGGCCTTTGCCCAGCAGTGAGACACAAAATAGGCTAATAAAAAATGCATACTAAATTGCAACGTTTTCTATATGAAAATTTCTACTTAGCGTCTTCCAGAAACTACCTCCGCGCATTCGTGTTTGCCTACCCTAAAAGTAATATACCTACGTTCGTATAATTCTGTGTAAATGTTAACCGACTTCAAAGATGGTAGTCACGAGTATTAGCAGGCTAAACCACGCCCGGTCGTATTAATTACCTGCCCTAATTGTTTTAACTCTTCATTATAGATGCTAGAAGCCCAAAGCATAAGAGGAAGCGATTTCAAGCGAGTAAAATATAATTTTTCTTGATAAATCGTCTGATTTCTGCACGGTTTGGAGACTGGAAGTATTTGGGTGTACTATACACCTCTGCTTATCCATTCAGGGAATACAGGAGTCATTTTTCTTCTTCTTCGTATCAGCACGAGCCAATCCAGCCAGTCAGTTATCAAGGATGGTAGCGAAGTTTACCGTCCAGGGTGACGGACGTACTTAAGTATCGTCACTCGTGAAGGCTCTCTAATTGCAGGAGTGATGTTATGTTAATGTTATGAACTGTATGAGTATTTCGTTACGATGATTCATGTATATCTGTTATGGAAAAAAAATGTGATCGCGCCACCAATCCATAAAAAAATTATGATTGTTAAATACTGGGTACCTCTTCAAAGATAGGCAGTTTTTATGTACCACGTGTATTTAACTGCATCATATGTAACACGTGTATTTAACTGCATCATATGTAACACGTGTATTTATCTGCTTCATCATCAGCCGGAAGACGTCCACTGTTGAACACAGGCTTCACCCTTAGAACGGCACAATGAACGAATCAACTTGCCATTTGCATCTAACTGCTTGGCCTCTAAGTATTTTTGCCTCAGAGAAAGCCATAAACTGCTCATTTACTATAATAACTTCCGGGAGTGTTATCCATATTATTTACTATAAATACCGGGTTTTACTCACGTCAATATTCGGGAATGCTCGACTCGTTTCGGACTCTAACGGAGCCCTTATTCATGGGCAGGTGACGCGGTGTGGTCGCGAGCCAAAGTGCAGCTCGCGACCCCGCCGCTTCCGTCCAAAACTGTATGGTAGAAACGGCTCAGTTTCCATTTTGAAAACCTTAAAAAAAAACACTGCAAATACATAACCGCCTTTTACGAAGTCGGTTAAAAATAAATAAACGTACTAATCGCTACTGCTCTTACCTTGTAACACAGACCCTAGAGGTCCCTCATGAATCTGTCTCGTATTAATGAACTCGGGTGTGGGCAGTGAGAGAGCTTCCTAAGAGATAACGCAGCATCCTTCCCCTAATCTATTATGGGTTTGGTATGTTAGAATTTGAATACCAAGGTTTCGGCTTCAAATAAACTAGCTTCTATATTACTAAAGTACACAGCAATCTTCATAATTTATATTTTAAATGTTCTATTATATTATCTTCTCTTTCTTTTTGTTACACTTTCTTGTTTAAATTTAGTTTTATATTTATATTAAATTATAATTTATATCGCCAAAGTAATTTATATCGCCCGCCGTTTATGTTTGTTTAACTTTTTTATATTATGTGGAAAATGGTGTTGGTTATACATTTATACTTCTATTTTAGTTTTAATTTCTATACCATAGCATTGTAATGTGAAACCGCAACCGCAACCGCAAAACTCTAGCAGGTTCGCCATAAAATACTACAAGTTTTGGAGTAACATAACATAACATCACGCTTGTATTCTCCGAATGGGTTGTCAGTGGTGCATATAGTACACCCACATTTCACCAGTAATGTTATAGGTCCCAACGTAATAGGTGGCGACTGGCGAGCCTATTGCCATCAACGGGGCACAAGTCCAGACTCCGAGCTGCTACTGAGAATTATCTAATAGAAAAACCCAGTAACACTTTGCCCGACCCAGGATTTGAACCCAGGACCTCATGCTCAGTAGCCGCGCTTGTCGACCACCTGACCAACGAGCCTTGGTGTATAAATTATATAAAGTAAAAAAAACGATCTACAAAAATAAAAAACCCTCACAGAATAAAAACGAGAATTAATATTACCTAACATTCTATTGACGTAGATTTAACACATATTACGACCGAATTATATAGCTTAGCTCAAGCTATCAAAAGCGCGAACGTGCCTCCATACCGAACAAAGAGAAAACGCAAAAACACGAATGTGTTAAGAAATAAACGAAAATACTAGGATTAGCATACAAAGTCCTTACGTTTCATTCTTAAAGTAATAACTGGGGAGAATCGTACTGAAAATAAGCAGTTTTGGAGGCTCGAAAAAGGCTGGAGTTTGTGGGTACTTGTAAAAAATTTCTTTGTCAGTGTGAATTGTTTATTACCTAATCATAAACTAAACATATTTTACTATTATTTACAACTAGCTTTTACCCGCGGCTTCGCACACATCATCTCTTATTAAAACGCTTAACGCTTAGAGACTTGAATTAAAAAAAAATTGCCTATGTCCTTTCTCGGGAACTAAACTTTCTTACATGCCAAATTTCATCAAAGTCGATCCAGCGGTTTAGCGGTCAGACAGAGGAACAGATAGATAGAGCTACTTTCACATTTATAATAGTATAGAGTATGGATTTAATTCTAACCCAAATTAAAAACAATAGGTACAAAAGTAAACGGTTAAAAAGCATTATAGTATGCATCCCGATTGTTGTCAACCGCTAACGTGCCCTAAAGTCTAGCAGAATTGCCATGTTGAATCGCAATGCTGATTTTAGGGCCAAAAATTAAGCAGATTGTGTGTATTTACGTGGTGGAAAATGAGGAGAAAAGCAAAATCCAATCTAATGGATTACTGTTCAGATTTATACGATTGTAAGGCTTAATATAGACAAGTAACACTGTGACTCTCAATGGCTTCATCGTTTCGGCTATCTTTATTAGATCTTAGACAGTCTAAAAAACTTAAAGCCTGATAATCTGACAAGCAATCTATGAACTCATTGTTTATTTTTAAAGTCTAACGTGACCCCTCTCCTGTATCGTGGGTGCGTCAAAAACATGAAATACCGCGTAATTAAACACAGCCAGACTCGTCAAAAACGTCTGCGGATCACACAAATTTAGTCCCGAACGGGAATCGAACCCGCAACTCTTAGCGCAGTAGTCCAATCGCTCAGCCACTGCGGCAATCTGGTTTTTAAATTATGTAGTGAAAGATAGAATATTATGCTTATTATCAACAAAGAAAAACCAGAATCCAATCTAATGGATTATTGTTCAGAATTATACATTTGTAAGGCTTCTACGCAAGTAATATTGTGACTTTTTCAATAGCCTTATGTCGGCGTCGGCTGTCTTTATTAGATCTTAGACAGTCTAAAGTAGACAAAGCCTGATAATCTGACAACCAATCTAAGACATTATTGTATTACTAGATGCGCCCCGCGGTGTTGCCCGCTACATTTTTTCGGGATAAAAAGTATGCCTATGTGTTAATCCAGGGTGTCAGCTACCTCCATACCAAATTTAAGCAAAATTAGTCCAGCCATTTGAGCGTGAAGAGGTAACAAACATACAAACACACTCACAAGCTTTCGCTTTTAGAATAATAGTGTGGCTTAGTAACTGGATCGAGCACCATTCGGTTGGGCTAGAAAAAGCTATATAGCAGCATCTACACGACGAAGGATGAACTAATAAGCATCCTGCATCGCGCTAGCGAAATGATCGCAATTCACTAACTACATAGACAGCCGCCCTGAACTAAGAAATGGGGTGCCGCGGCCCGCCAGGCACACCTCCACATAATTGGAAGATCTTTTCAATCCTTAGGAGGAAGTCCACACTCCTTCCTCCACACTGGTGACCCCGATTGTGATGGGTAGTTGTTCAGGTAACGAATTGGGTAGGTTAGCAAAATGAGATATGAGAATAGGTCATGTCCAGACAATAATGATGGTAGCGAGGTTGACCATCCTGGGTGCTCCGGAGGCTCTCAATCACTCTTGGAGGCACTCATTTTGCACCCGAAGGTGTACTATTGCCTCCATATTTTGCCAGACAGTGTAAGCCCCACGTAATAGATGGGCGAGCCTACTGGCATTATTATATTTCAGCTAACTTGTTGACTCTGGCAGGTTGCCAGACGGTATGGCAAATTACTTGCGCCATATTTCACGGTATTTGACGAGTGTTATGTTACTGATAAATAAGATCTATTTATGGTATTTGCATTTTTTATTATGAGGCAGGTCTGAAAAAGGAACACAAAAACGATTAAAATCATTCATAATTTCAAAATATCTATAGAAATGAGGGCTTTCTCTGAGTGCTAATTAAGGCAGTATCTGAATGGGTAAACGTTTTTTACTCTAAAGATCACTTCGTGCCTTGGAGAGTACGATAATCAGTCCTGTGTCCAATCTAATACTAAACTCCGTCTTACCGTCCTATCGTACTATGAGTATTAGGGCGGACCTAGATGGTACGCCTTCGTTTACGTATACATTTTGTGCGCTAAAATCTCCTAAGTATTAGGCTAATCACATTTATAAATTGGCTGTAGTTACAGGAGCAAAATTAGGTCAGTACCTACTGACAAAATTTTGGATACTAATACTGACATACGACAGGAAAAAGAGTCTTTGTCAAACCTATTTTGCGATACGTTCTCACCTTTAGAAATTCTGTGTCGACCAACTTGTTACTATAAATGATTCTCAAAGTTTCGCTCGGTACAGACAGAATGATATTTTTTTCTTTCTTCTTATACTTCTAACAAAGGAAAACTTTATTACATTCAGTGATTTATAGCGAACGGCTTAAAGTTAGTTTTTCTTACTAAACCTTTGCCTAGCTTATAGTTGAAATCAGATGTTTTTTATGGCCTATTATAGGTATTTTTTTGGTATACTAGTTATACGTATTTATATCATTCTAAAATAATTATGTTGTAGGTCGAAATGAATTTACGGGCGGAAATAATGACTTTTTCCAGTACTTATTTAGTTACTGAAACAAAAAAAGCTGTTACGCGATACGATTTCCGAGTCGTGCTAAGTGTCATAGTATGTTTCCTTAAATACGACGACCTGTTTGCGCAGTAGCTAAATGATTGGACTGCTGACCTAAGGGTTGCGGGTTCGATTCCCGCACGGGACGAAAATTTGTGTGATTTGCAGATTTTTGCCCCGAGTCTGGGTGTTTGTGTATGTGATATTTCATGTTTGTGAAACGCACCTACGATACAGAAAAAAATTGTGATGTGGAGTGACTTTAAAAAAAAATGGCCTCTTGCAACTGTACTTTCTCCAATAATATTTAGATCTTGCTAGTTATTAATACGAACTCCTTGTATAAAATAAATTAACTACAAAAACAAAATACGATGCAAATTATTTTTTGAAATTCTAAGAATACACTCGTTTGACTCAAAGGAATAAGTTGTGCAGTAAGTGATAAAATTTGCATTTATTATAAAAATGTTTAACAGAACAGTTAAAATTTACCACTTTGTACTTTTAAGGAGATGGTTGTTTTACTTGGTTTGCATGGTCAAGTAGTGTTTACCATTACATAATATTTTAGTATGAAAACCTTTTCGCCTTTTTGCGTCAGAAGAACATAATATCCTAACATAAAACAATGCCTGTATTTCCCGAAGGGGTAGGCAGAGGTATGTAGAACCTTCACCCAAATTTCGCCAGTTATGTTATAAGTCCACATGGATTAGGGGTGAACCTATTACTATCAACCAGGTCCAAATCAGACTCCTGCTGTGTGTCCTTATGGAAAAACCCAGTAACCAGTGCCAGGATAATATGGATAAAAATAACTATTCTCAAGAAGCCCTTGTTTCATATGTAACTTTACAACCGGGCTAAAATTCTGACATTGGGCAATTCTTCTAAAGTTGAATCATGTATTCCCGAATTCGCAATTCTTCTTTCATAAAATGATTACTTATATTGAAAAGCAGAATCATACTCAATTCAATATTATTACTCTAATAATGATTCTAAGTGTCATAGCAGGTAAGCGACTACCGTGTTTCCTACAGCACTGATAGCCGAGTGGTATGATCATTGGACTGCCAAGTCAAAAGTCGCAAGTTCAAATCCCAGCACGCACCAATGTCTTTTAAAAACGGTGATGGAAAACATCGTTTAGAAACCGACAGTCTTGAGAGATTTTTCAACGGCGGCCTACAGGCGGCTTAAAGTCTGACACCAGGTTGTTCATCAAGTATACGATAAGAATTAGAAGACCGTTTTTCTTAATACGTTTTTACAGACAAAATATCAAATACACAAATACTTAGACTCGGTGCGGTTTAATTATTGTGCCAAAGTAAGTCAGTTTGCAGCATCTAATTAAAATAACACATGAAGAAACAAAACTATATGTTTCCAATACAATCTTGGCTTGCCATGTTGAAGTTGGCAATTAATTTCAAACGGTGCCAGTGTCTGGCAGGATGCCAAACTCTGCTCACCGCTTTTAACTTACCGTGAAGTTGCACGTCGGGGAGTTGAACCGATATCTTAGCGTAATGATATTGGAAAACAATGATTACATATAGGAGGTATTACTTCTAGACAAGCTTGTTTAATTTTGAATACCAATCAACCAGACGCCGAAATTCGCTTAAATTTGGACTATAAAAAATTATATTATCATACTACCCACCTATTCTTCTACACGAATATTATAAAGAGGTAAAGCTTGTACGTTTGCATGCAAGGCGTTATCATGGAAATTTATTATCTGATTTAAAAAAATCGTAGCAATTTTAATAGTAAAAATGTTAACATTCTGCAGTTTTTCTCTACATAAACTTTAACAATGCTATATTTCATACGCGCACGTGCGCGCAATATGCTAAAAAAAGGTTAAACCACGTGGTTTAGTTATTTTTATGAGTAAATCCGTCACGTAAACCTTACACTCGGGGTAAAGACCTAGGGTTATGTGGTTTATGTTAGCCAGGTGTGTAATTTAGTGCTCCACAGTGAGTGCCTATAGTTAGTTTACACTTTCAGCCCCAAGGTGGGCGCCATTAGTTAGTTTACACTTTCAGCCCCTCGGTGAGCGTCATTAATTAGTTTACAATTTAGGTCCCATGGTGGGTGCCAATAGTGAGTTTCCACTTTCAGCCCCACGGTGAGCGCCATTAGTTAGTTTACGCTTTCTGCCCCACGGTGGGCGCCACTAGTAAGTTTACACTGTCAGACTCACAGTTATAGGTACCATTACTGACTAAACACTGTCAGCCACACATTGGGCGCCATTAGTAAGTACACTTTTTACTCCATTAGTTGGACACAAAACATAAAATAAATAACTCGTAAATAAATACAATTTTTTTTAAGAAGCTTTTTGGGTACCTACTATTCAGTGGGCTTATAACCTTTTTCACTCTCTGACCAATGTTTCGTGTATGCATTGCATTCCTGTCTCTTTTAAGCAGGCATTATAATTTATTAACAGAATCATAATTAATCTCATTTTACTGAATATACTCGAATGTACCGTGGCGTTTCTATAACGAACGTGTTAATATATTTTGGAAGCAATGTGTCGTGAATTTCAATCAACACCTCAAAATTTGTAGCTTGATTGGTATTAGGATATAAATAGATTATCCCGCTTTTGGCAATATATTGGATTGAATGTCTGACGAATTGGTATTTGGTTGAAGAGTAAATTTATGATTAAATTTATTTAATAATGTAATACCTACGAGGTTTAGTCTGCGATTTCATCTGCGTGGAAGAGGTTGATTGCGTTGCGTTGGTCTTTTCCGGAATTAAATAGCCTTTTTATTTACCTAGATAGATATCGATTGTTTTATAGCCTATAGCCTTCCTCGATAAATGGACTATCCAACACAGACATAATTTTCAATACGAACCAGTAGTTCCTGAGATAAGCGCGTTCAAACAAACCTGAGAGATTTTTCAACGGTGTGTAAAGTCACGTCAGAGGCCTACAGGCGGTTTAAACTCTGTCACCAGGTTATTCATTAATCATAAGATAAGAAGAAGAAGACCAAAAAAACAAACAAACTCTTCAGCTTTATAATACTGACATTAATGTATAGATAAGTAATACGTATAAATAGATATTACGAAGAAACATAAGTAGGTAGGTATAATTATATACTACCATAAATTGCCATAATCTGTCAAGTTATGCATTCAAAGCTTTGGTCCCACCTGGTAACTTGTTGATACCTTGGCTTTCCGCCAGCCCTATTATCGTTGAGGATGAATTTATCAAGATTGTAGATGACTTCGGAACGAGAACATTGCTGTCAGATTTACACTGTGTAATTAAGAGTACCTAGGTATGGTTTGAAGGTAACAAAGCGAATTATTATTATTTTGGTTTAAAATGATTTAGATAAAGGCATTAAAGAAGCGATAATGCCGAAATTTTTTAAACCCTGTGATGGGTTACCGTTCTTCTCAAAGATTTTGTCCCTCTTAAATCACTTTAAACCTTTGCCCTTGCGCCTGATCTCTCCGGTTTTTCAGATGAAAGTCCATTTGGAAAATGCGAGAGTGTATTGATTACAATAATTATAAAAGGTCAATTATAAGTGGAAAATTTTAAATAATTAAGTTTTTACCATTTTTATTACGTCATCCTTAGCTCTCTTCACGTACCTAAGTATAGCGCTAAACATTCTAATATAAAACGCCACAGCGCTGAAATTCGCAATTAATTCCGAACCGTGCCGACGTCTGGCAGATTGCCAAACTCTGTTCACCACTTTTAAGTAACTTAGCGTGAAGCGGCACGTCGGGGATCCAACCGATATCGTATTATGGTATCGGAAAATACTGATAAAATACGACAGGCGGAATTAAAGACAATTTCTTCTAAAAACACGATATTATGTAGGCGTAACATGGAAGTGCCGTGTGGTATCCGGCCTAGAATTGACCACCCCCTTTCCTCCCGTGGTTGTCGTAAAAGGCGACTAAGGGAAAAGTCAGAAGATGGGCAGCAGCGTCTTCTGTAACCTAACCAATAACACTGCGATCCCCAAGCCGCTTGCCAAGCGTGGGGATTTTGGCACCCCCCCTCCCTTCAAAAAGGAGGAGGCTTTTGTTCAACAGTGGACGTCTTTCGGCTGATGATGATGCACACGGAAGTAGGTTCACTCTTTACTAAATATATCATCACGCCTGTATTCTCCGAAGGGTTTAAGTTTATTACATCATAATAAGTTGGAATAGGTGCTAAGCCTATTGCCATCATCATCATCAGCCGGAAGACGTCCACTGTTGAACTAAAGCCTCCTCCTTTTAACAACTTACCATTGCCATCAAACGGGCGCAAATCAAGACTCCGTGCTCCTGTTGAGAATTACCGAAATTACTGATAGGAAAACAATATAATTTTTTCTGACCATTAAATAGAACCCAGGACCTCACGCTCTACAGACGCCCTTTGCAACTACAGGGCAAAATAAACGAGAACTTCTCCAGGAACATCCATATTAAGTATGGCAATTTTGAACAAAAAGTCCATAGACAGATTTGGGAATTCAAAAACACAACTTGACCTGACCTTCAGTCCAAAAACAAAATACGCAATACTAAAGCACCACAGATTAGCCAAAAAAAAATTCAGTCGCTCCCCTTTTGTTAAAACCGTAACTGTAGCGAGCGAAGTGTTAATGAAACATTACTGAAGCGGCCATTTTAACTTTTTCATGCGCGTTACAAACGCCCGCTTTGTTAACGTTATACAGAAGCATGGACTTTGATTACCGAGTTATAATTAGTTGGTTGATTGGTGTTGTGTTAGATACAATCTCATCTTAATTTATGGCTGGTTTATAGCTTGTCTTCGTAAAAAATTTAGGTAATAGTTTTTTTGTCTAGTGGATGGAAAATATACGTTTTTATTGGAATTTAAAATGAATATTAAGCACTTAAAATAGAAAAAAAATTCGCGAATTATCCTCGTTATCGCTGGCCACTGGTGAAGTAAAGACTGGCAACATTACAACTTCGTATGGTAATGGTAATTCATTAACCAAATACAAACCAGCACCTAAAACTGTGACCAACAAATTGTAAAGAATAAATTAGAAAAAACAGTTGCGCATCTTGAGCGTCCGTAATTGCTAAAAGCAGCGAAAGAGCAAAGCGCCGTGCTTCTTCTTCTCACCGTATGGTTGATGACCTGGTGTCATTCAGAGTGAAATCCACCTGTAGGCCTCTAACATGGCTTTACACACTGTTGAAAAGTCTCTGAGGTGTGCCCGTTTCCTCACGATGTTTTCCTTCACCGTTTTTAGCAACTGATAACTAATTTATAGTACGCACACGAATTTGAGGACACATTTGTGCGGGCCGAGGTTTGAACGTGCAACCTTTGATTTGGTAGTCCAACGGTCATACCATTCGGCTATCACTGCCGTACTAGTAACCGTAAGACAGCTGAATTATTCGTATTTTTAACACACAACCTTAGGTATCTTTCAAAGTTGCCTGCGATAGTCGTGCGGTTGTCGTACGGTTCATACAAATATTAGACGTCCGTTAAGCAATTTGTATGAAACGTAGGAAAATTTGAAAGAGCGCTTAAGCATCCGAATCCATCACGAAAATGTTTGTCAGTACTCTACACAGCCTACATAGTTAGGTATCAAAAAAATTCAATCAATATCGTCTCTCATTTAACAGTGAATGCAATCGATTGTTGTCTCAACAATAACTGTCTTAACATTCGTCTAAGACCCTAAGCAATCTGGCACCGTTTACTTGTTGATGGCTTGGAGCTCTGCCAAGCCTGTAAACGCTTCAGGATGGTGATAGGGAAGATTGTAAACGGTATCAAAGTTGGCAATTGTTTTGTAGTTTTCTTAACAGCTTACAACGTCTATTGGAAATAATGTTGAAGTAGGGTAGTCGGAATTTATGTTGTGATCGGTTTAAAAGCTTTCTGGAAATGTTTTGTCAGTAATTTAATGCTTCTTTTACAAGGAATTGCTTTTATAATGTGGGTGTTAACAGACATAAACATTATTTAACATAACTTTAGTCTAGCTTAAATAATGCAGCATGTATTAAATTTTTTGACTAGGTCATTCTTAGTAGCAGCGCTGGTAATGGCAGCAGGCTTGCCCTGCCCCCGTTACATAACTGGCGAAATATGGGTGTATATAAGATGTTTTATAGGTATGCGTGTGTCATTTGGGTAATAAATCATGAGTGTGTTATAATCTAATTATCACATTTAAGTTGTAAGAGGTACTTGGTAGATATATGGAGCTGGGATTAAAAATTAAGTCAATTCTCTTACTCCCTGGCACGAGTAAGAATCTCTATAATTATCTAACACTATGATTTAGCAACTCTACCAAACGGTTAGATGTTCTTTTATTAAATTAAAATAAACTTTAAAACTGTTATTTTTATTATCTTTAAAATCACCTGAATGGCGCAGTAGCTGTTAGATTCCCGCACGCAGCTAAAATTTGCAAATGTTTGTCCCGAGTCTGGGTGTTTGTGGACGTGATATTTCATGTTTGTGAAATGCACCCACGACACAAGAGAAATATAAAGTGTGGGCGACGTTCTTTTAAATAAAAAAAATGTAGAAACTTTCCAAACATTATAAGTTACAGTAATTTTCCTTTTTATTGTTCTCTTTATTTGTTTGACTACACTACAAATACTGCGCAGTTAACTGCAGATTTAACTGCCAACAGTAACAGAAACTAGTCAATAAAACACATGACGGTTAACTTCTATAAGCCTAGTTTATAACATGATTCGTGTTCAATCAGTTAAAAATCAAATAGTAGGTACGTAATACAGAAGGTACTTAAATATTGTAGTGTATTTAAAATTAAATAATTAAAAACGCTGATATTTTAAGGCCCATCACCATGGAGGACACATTTATACACTAAAACTGTCATCCACTAATATTGCAGTCCACTGCTGGATGTAGGCCTCCACCAGGGTAGGTTACAAGGCTCGCTCTCCCCTTTTCGCCACCCAGTCACTACCAGTCTTGGGTAGGGCGGCCGGGAACTGGGAGAAGTTTTCTTTGGCCACTCTTCATGGGGGGTTCTGCCCATAGTCACCACGCTGGGCAAGCGGGTTGGCAACCGTGGCAAGTGGACGATATCTACACAGGGGAATGCTGCTGCCCATCCACCCGCAATATCACTTAGTCGCCTCTTACGACACCCACGGGAGGAAAAGGGGTGGTCTATTCCAGGCTGGAAACCACACGGCTCAAACGACACATCACGGTACACCATACTATTGCGTATACATAATTGTACCTAATTGTAGAGTGCTTTTAATTATAAGATACCACAAGATCCACTTAAGACAGTACTGTTGGAGAGATATATGTATACTAAGGTATATTTTATCATGTATGGTAATAAGTTATGTAAATATAATATCATGACATCAGCCTAGAACTCGTTGTGTTCAATTCATACGTACTTCATTACTATTGATAACTATCAATTATTTTCCATCATAATACTGACCGATGCAAGTACATTTAAGCTTGTAAATTGATGAAAGAAGAGTGAAAAAGCAAACATATGAGGCGAATGTTAGTGGAATATCGGGAAGGGGATGACCTCGGCGAACATACTTGGACCAGATCGGAGATGTTCTACAAAAGAATCAAGTGCGGAGTACCCTTAACCGACGAGCGTGTATGAGGAATGTGATGCGAGTGAATGAGGCGAAAGAAGTATGTCAGGATCATAGCAAATGGAAATCCGTGGTCTCTGTCTACCTCTCGTAGAAATAGGCGTTACTTTATATATGTATGTTTGTATTGACTAATCTGCACTTAAACTAAGAGGGATCAAAGATCAAGATTCTCGCTAGAATTCACTGTCTGCAACACATTATTTTAGCGGCTAGACAGTCTAATAAAAACAGATGAGAATCACATAGGGTCGCTCACCTAAATTTATGTTAAATGAGCCGAAAAATTGAGTTTGTAAAGTCTAATGGGCGTCAATGTTTTAATATTAGACTCTGTTTAGCCTTTTTGAGAGTAAAGGTTGGCTTTTAGCCTAAAATTGGGAGCACAGTGTATGTTATTTGTAGAGGTATTTTCATTAATGTGTGAGCTTATGAAACACTATAATATCTCCTGCGTAGATGACTATTCTCAGTTGAAATTGGCCGTCACGAATTAAATACAGTAAGGACTTTATAGCTCTTAAGTTATAAGCCCCTCATTAAGGATTCCTCTTGTACCATTCTCTTCGATTTCTATTCGTTAAGCAGTTTGCTACTTGTCTAGGGGGGCAGATCGGAAATATCATATGCAAAAACACCAAAAACTCGGTTCAAATAATTATCAATGAATCACACAAATATTCGAATAATTAATGTCATCGTTTGATTCGATTCTAATATGAAAACCCCAACCCAATCGGATCAGTCATTTTTGAGAATACCACTGACATACAAACCCGTTGAATAAAAAACCTCTTTTTTGCAATCTGTTTAAAATCTTTACTTATTTCAAATATTGTGTAATCAAGTATTTCTTCGCATTTTTCCTGTTTAAACGTAAAAGCTCTAGCTACTTCATCCTTCTCTCTGGTTTGCGTTGAAACGTTACAAATGGAAACATTATCTTAATAATACCTGGAGTAGCGTTTAATGTGGAATTTATAGTGACTACCTCTTCAAGATAATTAATTTAATATGCTGGTTTATATATATTTACTGTATGGCGTTTTGAAGATACTTAAATATGAAGCTTGTTGGAAAATAGCAAAGCTGAGTGTGAGGGTCTGAGCTCGACCCGGGTTGGTACGGTTTATTGGATTTTTTTTAACACTCAGGTGAATAGTTTTGCATCCGGTTAATGACAATAGGCTCGCCCCCTATAAAATAACTAGCAAAAGTAGTTATATCTGCGGTATAATAGGTATTTGGGCTATACAAGCACCATTGACGACCATTGGCGCAGTGGCTAAGCGATTAGACTTCTGCGCTAAGGATGGCGGCTTCGATTCTCGCACGGGGCAAAAATTTGTGCGATCCACATTTGTTTGTCCCGAGTCTGGGTGTTCGTGTATGTAATATTTCATGTTTGTGATACGCACCCACGATACAGGAGAAATTCCTAGTTAGAGGCGACGTTTTTCTTAAAAAAAAAAATATGGACTTATGGTTTGAAGGATCAAAGATAGTAAGAAGTTTCTAAGAACTTTAGAGAAACATCATAATCACACTTTCTCTTCTCTTCGCTACGATCCTGGCATACTGTATTATTATTGTCCAATTCACTCTATCATTGCAACAAATTTCGTCGGTATAAAATACTCCAGTATTTTTTCAAAAAAAGTAGAAAATAAAATAAAATATTAATCCGATAAAACATAATTTATTATTATCTGACAGTGTTGCGTTAATTATTATTTTAGCAACGAATTTTCATTAGCCGACGTCAATTTGTTTGAAATACGACCACCGGGGAGAAGAGAGAATTGCGCTGAAATTAATTAACAGTTATTAGCCTTTAAAGCCATTTTATACGTTTTGTAATATAGGAAGCAAGCAGAGATGGGAGAGTCCACGAGTGATACATAAGAACGTCCGGCGAACCCTGGACGGACAACCCCACTACCATCCTTGTTGAAGCCAAGCGGGGACGAGAAGACCTGCACACCACACCACATTCCCGCTCTGCTCTGTATTCCGCTTCTCTATATTCTGACAAATATTTTTTTTTTCTTTTCTTTCTTTCGTCTTTACTTTACGTCTTTCTTCTTTCCTTTCTTTCTTCTTTTCTTTGGTGGAAATAACCAGCCAGCTATGCCGCTCGTCTCTACACATGTCGCTTCCGCTCCGCTTTGGTGGAAAAAGGGCCTTATTAACTCATTAGTTGGGGACGTGGCAGAGTCGCGAGCAGAACTTTGATACTGCTACTAATACATCGACTTTAAAAAGCTAGAAGCCCTAAGCAGATTAGCCCTAAGTATATTGTCATGGAAACCAGTCCGTAGTCCTCGCAACCATCCTTGTTGACTGACCGTAGAGATTGGTCAGTCAACAAGGATGGTTGCGAGGTTGACCGTCCAGGGTGACGGACGTACTCGTACTCGTTGAGGCTCGCTACTTTACTTTAATAACGAAGTTTTTTATGTTTTAACATTTTTATGTTTTCCTCATGTGCTTACTAATTAATTAATTAAAATATTTTGTTGGATTCTTGTTTGTTTTTGTTTAATAACGAGTTCGGTTTACCTTGTTTTTGGATGGGTATAGTGACAGATGTTTTGTAAATAATTCTTATTTATATAATTAATATTTATTTATTGTTCGTTTAATTTGGTGTCAAGCCGGTTAATGTTGCTTGGTTCCAAGTTCAAATCCTGGCAAGATATTTTGTGAATGAAAAAATCTGACTTTGTAAAGTACACTATTTTATTTTCCGAATCTTAGATTTAAAAGCATCGTTTTTAGGATAAAAATGCATTTTGCCTTTTTTAAGGTTTAACCTATCTGCGTAGTTCAATTCACTATTTAATGATGCTGCACAAAATGTTAAGTTAAAGTATCTTAGCAAATGTTTAACGATAAAATCAATGCGTATGAAATCCTCAAAATGTGATCAAAATATAATTTTGACAAGCCTCATCATTTCAAAATGCCCCAAATACATAATTTGATATGGAAATCAAGATGTGTTATCAATTCCCCGATGGCGTCGCAATAAAATATCAATTTCCTTCAATTTATGGCTTTTACGAGACGAGAACTGAACTCAGACAACGAAAAAGAAAGAACCAATCTCTCATGTTTTTGCTGTTAATGTGGTTTGTGGCGCGGCGGTAAATTATGAGACTGGCTTGCCATATTC
Source organism: Abrostola tripartita (assembly GCA_905340225.1). Classification (NCBI taxonomy): domain Eukaryota; kingdom Metazoa; phylum Arthropoda; class Insecta; order Lepidoptera; family Noctuidae; genus Abrostola; species Abrostola tripartita. The sequence goes on from HG996515.1 coordinate 2,966,063, forward strand.
AACGTAGTGAATTCATTGCATGACTTTTTTTTAATAAAACGTCGTCCCACATTAGGATTTTCTCCTGTATCGAGGACGGGTTCCACAAACATGAAATATCACATACACCGAGACTCGAGACAAACATCAGCGGATCATATTTTTTTTTGTTGCGTGCGGGAATCTCATCCGCAACTCATAGCGCACCAGTCCAATCGCTTAGCCACTGCGCCAATCAGGCCGTCGAACTTGTAAGTAGTCTCAAAGATTTAGTAGGTTTATTTGTTGGTATAAAAACAAAATTGAATAGAATTTATTTCTCAGTATATGGTACATTGGTGTCTTACACATACCATAGCTGGTGCAGAAATATTACATTCACAATTACAATTACATATACACAATTTAAAATTATGTATCCATATCATTAATATATTATGAAAATTATTTATATCACTGGCTCTCTAGATTCAAAATTTAATGATTAAACAGAAATTACAATATTTAGTGTACGTTAATAGCCACATTAATTTGGAAAACTGTGTCGCTGCTATGAGTGCCCACCTACAAAAGGGCAGGGGACAGCGTTCAGAGATTGGTCAGTTAACAAGAATGGTAGCGAGGTTGACCGCCCAGGGTGACGGACCTACTTGGGTACTATCATACGTGGAGTTTCTCTACTTGCACCCCACAGCCTTGTGTCCTAACCATTAGTCTAGGGCTGCCTTATATTTGCTAGGGGTATGTAGCAATGCTTACTGCACCCACATTCCGCAGGATATAAGTCTGATTTAATTGGGAGCGAACCTATTGCCATTAAATAGGCTCAAACGTAGACTCCATGCTGCTATTTTGTATTACGTAATTAAATAGGTACCGACACGATAACTTTGCCTGACCCGAGACCCAAACCCTCAAGTTCAGCAGTCGCACTTGCGAACATTAGAGTAACTAGGCAGTCAGAATAGCACAGCACCTCAACAGTTTTGAAAACAATCACTTAAAGTCACTTTTCTGTAAGAACAGAAATCTCAAAACTAAAAATGCCATATTGCTCCTAAATTAAATTCCATCAAATCCATGTTATAATACGGACAATGTTCAATATATCCTGCTCAATTCATAACGAAATAACCAAAGCAATGCCGACGATTCACTCAATCGATAGGTCGGCCATCGAAACTTTCAGACGACTTGCGAATTTAGCCGAAATCCATCAGAGAATTATTGGAGATCAGAAGTCGTCGACCGATCCCGCTCATAAGTTATAGGTATTCATGAATATTTTCATAAGTTATATTCATTCATGAATATTTTTTCTCGTTGTCGAAGAACTGATAGTTTAACAAGTTATTGTGATCAATCTTTAATTTGAGAAGTGGGATTTGATTTTGTTGAATTTTGATGATCTGACTATTTATTAAAGACTTGGGACTGATGATACAACTAAAACATAACATAACGTAACATCACGCCTGTATTCCCCAAAGGGGTAGACAGAGGTGTACTTTTTTTTTTTTTTTTTGTTATCGGGGGAAACCTTCAAAAGGCACCCGGCCCCGTGGGGTAGGGACCGGGTAGTGTGGGATTTCTACCTCACTAAAACCACCCCGGTGCTCACCATCTGCACGAACAAGGGAAGTCCCGGGACCTCACCCATGCAACGCCTACTTGGCACATCCCTAGGGTGACTGTAAGGAGTCACCCCTTAGTATCGCTTTGCACTGCGGCACGTGACCACCGTGCCGCCGGCTTCTCTGGAGTCGCTGTATAGGCTAACAGAGTCCCCTTCTCAGACAGAGGTGTACCTAGTAGTACGCCCACATTTCGCAAGTCGCCAGTGCTAATAATGGGCGAGCCTATTGCCATCAATCGGGCACAAATCCAGACCCCAGCTGTTACTGAGAATTACCTAATGGAAAAATCCTGAGCCGGGATTTGAACCCAGAACCTCATCGAGGCAGTCACTGATGATATTTATCTGTTTTACTAGTGTTAAACGCAGAGGGTCATGTTTCTAAATAGCAATCCTTAAAGATAACTGCAATATGTGGTGTAACTATAGACTATAAGGTGGCCGGCATAATACATCGGACCCTCTTGGATGGGGCCCTCGACCCAAGAAGATTTCCACCAGGTCAAAACAAAACCCCGTCTGATGAAATTGCCATGACCCTCACAGTATAGTTCCGTCACAGCTTGCAGTTATTTCCACTGTCATGTAACGTCGTCTTTCTGCGTACTACAGATCTTAATTAATCGCGTTAACTCCAGGAGTCTTTGGGCTCGTTTTCATAGAAAAACATCGTGAGGAAACCAGCACACCTGAGAGATATAATATTTCAACGATGTGTAAAGTCATGTCAGAGGCCTACAGGCGGTTTAAACTCTGACACCAGGTTGTTCATCAACCATACGATAAGAAGAAGAATACAAATGCTATGTTTGTAAGTTAATAACGCATAAAAACGCAACCACTCATGGTAGGCAGATATTCCCGTATATAAAACTTCTATTTTTGTTTCTACGTCAGCTCAACAGTGTATGTTCGACAATGTTTGCCCTCCCCTTTGTGGCAGTAGGGGAAGTTTGCCCCACAAAACATACGTACACATCGGAGCGCCGCTAACAAGCACGGTTGGGTAATGTCAATACTTTGCCACTGTGTGTTGGAATTTTATAACTCTTTCGTGGTGTGCTTTTAGTTCGGATGAATTTTTTGGGGTGTCGTTTATTTTATTTCAAAGTCACGTTTATATATTTTTGTATATGATAGAATAAATAATTTTACCCTGTTTTTTTGGAACAAAGAATTTTTTTAATATGTTGGACAACGTATTCTATGTATAAGCAATTCCTAAGCTCCAAATGAGTTATTATGAACCTACAACCCGATTGCTTAAACCACAATTTCACGTAGGTACATTATTTTGATAAGACTACCTCGATGCAGGTGAGAGCGTGAGTTTTTTGTTCGATTCCAGCGTCAGTCAAAGGCTTGTTGTGTTTTTCTATTTGGTAATTCTCAGTAGCAACATGAAAGCTAGATCTGTGCCCCGTAATGACAATAGGCTAGGCTAGACTTACTTGGCATGTAGGAAATGTTTTTTTCTGTAAATAATCTATAATGTCTTGTGTTAATTAAGCCATCTTATCATACTACCAACGTACATAGTCTTCAACGGTAAACAAAGAATATATACTACATAATCGTATACATTAATAGGTTCATAACTGTTTGCCATGTTGACTCATCAAATATGGGTCATTAGTAAATATTGCTAGGCATTATCATTAGGCTGGGATTATTATATAATTTGCGTACACGATCTTGGTACTGTATCAATCTATCCTTACCGTAATAAATGATGGCTACTGTGTCTTCTGTTTAGGCTAGAACTAATTGGCGACGACGATCTGATTGGCGCAGTGGCTAAGCGATTGGACTGCGGGATAAAAATTTGTGTGATCCACAGATGTTTGTCCCGAGTCTGGGTGTTTGTGTATGTGATATTTCATGTTTGTGAAACGCACCCACGATACAGGAGAAATTCCTAGTGTGGGGCGACGTTTTTTTAAAAAAAAAAAAAAATTGTCGCATGAATACAGTTCATATAGAGATTATCATCAACAAGGATGGCAGCGAGGTTGACCGTCCAGGGTTAATCTAACGTACTCCGGTATCATCACTCATGAAGGCTCTTTACCTGCACTGCATTGTAGGAGTACATTTCTTACCTCATCATCATCATCATCATCAGCCTGAAAACGTCCACTGTTGAACGAAGGCCTCCCCCTTTTAGAAGGGGGGAAGTTGCCATAATCCCCACGCTTGGCAAGCGGCTTGGGGATCGCAGTGTTGGTGGTCAAGTCACAGAAGACGCTGCTGCCCATCTTCTGGATTTTCCCTTAGTCGCCTCTTACGACACCCACGGGAGGAAAGGGGGTGGTCAATTCTAGGCCGGATACCACGCGGCCGCATTCCTTACCAGCCACAGAAGTAATAATAATAATATCGTTGTACCGATAGTTGTTACGGTCAATGACCTAATGGCCAAGAGTCTCGATCACCATCTTAAGAGGCTCGCGTTGGGTGGTTGGGTTAAGGGCTGGATGCAGAAGGCGGTACTCCTTGACACGGCGCGTAGAGTCAGGAGGTTCCTCTCTCTGGAGCCCTAACCGCCGGCAGCTAGGACCCTGATCCCGTTGCCGGTTGGCGACTATTTTTTATATTTTTTTAAAATATATTTTATTTTTATTTGCCTGTTTTTGTACATAATATATATTTAAAAATGTAATTTATAAGTAAAAGTTTTAAATAAAAGACATATAATTATATTCATTATATCTTACAAGATAACATGAAACACACATACTCATAGAAATTATCAATTTTAAACCATGGATTAAATTATACGTATCTGTCACTCGCTTTTTAGAGAATAGAGATTTAAGACGGGTTAAGACGATAAGACGGGTTTAAGTTCAGTCACTGTTTAGTTTAAGTTGTACTGGTTAGACGCGTCTTTACCACGTGAACGAAGACGTTACCTAAAACTAGTATCGATAATTATAAAAACTTCAACAAGAATGAATAATGTTGAAATTCACACCTTTAAAAAGAAAAAGATAAAATGGCCACAACATTGTATCTTTTAAATCTTGCAAAGAGGTCAGTTTCCAACAAAAAGGTTTTATTCATCCCTTGGCTTAGGGGTTGAAAAGGATTTATCAAGAATATCTTGAACGACATATTTATTGCTTCGGTAACCAAGCATTTGTTGTAAATGTATAGGTATATCACGCTTGTATATCCTGAAAGGGTCATCAGAAAGAGAGTTTTATAATTTTGAGCTATCTACCATCTTTATATGAACTCCAGATGAGAAGTTTCTTTACAGTTTACACAATGTCTTTTGGATTCACTAAAAGACACGAAGGGAGCAAATTACTTGATTAATTATTGTAAAATAAAAATCATAAATAACACCATGTACCTGTAACTAAATGACTTTTGAGGACCTGATTGGTGCAGTGGCTAAGCGATTGGACTGCTGCGCTAAGGGTTGCGGGTTCGATTCCCGCACGGGGCAAAAATTTGTGTGATCCACAGACGTTTGTCCTGAGTCTGGGTGTTTGTGTATATGATATTTCATGTTTGTGAATCGCACCCACGACACAAGAGAAATTCCTAGTGTGGGGCGATGTTTAATAAAAAATGAATTCGTCAATTGCAAATAGATTAGACTTTTATAATAGAAAGTTTTTTATGCTCACTGCAACAAATAACATTGATGATAGCACACTTCTGGTCATAATAATAATACTAGTCTATAACTGACTTACAGCACGGCAAAGACCTCTTCTCATACAGCTGATCTCTCTCATATAACTTGAGACCTTGGCGGTCCAACGGTCATACCACTCGGCCATCACTGCCTAAGTATTATTATTTAAGTATATATTATTAACCTATACCTTCACCATCAGAATTCTTTTAGAATTCGTTCAGAATAACTATTTTGTTCTACTAATAAACAAAAATAGTTTTCAAAACTCCAATTAAATAATTTCAGGCCTTATTAAACGAATTAATGTAAGTAACTAAGTTATATTTAAGTAAATAAAGTCATTTAATCAAAGCTCAAGTTAAACGTTTTAACTTAACATGTCAGTCTTGATTCTAAGCTCAGAGCTTTAATTAATTCCAGTCATAATTAACTATGGCGAATATCTGTTACTTACTAACTTAGTTTAAGTTTACTATGGTAAATTACATTCTCGTGAAATATTTTGAATTCTTGTGGGTTTTTTAAGGGTATATAAGGTTTGATTCCTGTGTCAATTTAGAAGAGTCTAAATGCAGATCAGCTTACCACATCTGATGACAATACCTAAAATTTATTGCAGTTACCAGTCAAGGTAAAATTAATGCATAATTATCTAAAAATATTTTAGTCAAATGGTTATTTATAATGTAGGTGTACATACATCATGTAATTAGTATCAGCATTTGTTGTAACTTCTTATATATAGTAATGTCTTGCTAACATTATATAAATAAATAATCAATGAACATATATCTAGACTCGGAATAAGTATCTGCGGATCAGAATCAGATGTTTATTTGTGAAACATAGGACAAAAATAGACACACTTCACGTTTTTTTAAGGCAAGAATCGAACTCGCAACCTATAGCGCAGCAGTTTGTCTATCTATACTCATGACCAGTACAAAAACACTAATCATTAGTTAGTATTTAATCATTTGCCGTGTGGTATGCACGCCCTTTCCTCCCGTGGGTGTCGTAAGAGGCGACTAAGGGAAAATACAGAAGATGGGCAGCAGCATCTTCTGTAACTTGACCAACCACCAATACTGCTATCCCCCAAGACGCTGGCAAGCGTGGGGATTATGGACCCCCCCCCCCTTCTAAAATTGGGAGGCCTTTGTTCGACAGTGGACTTCTTACGGCTAATAAATGTTTTAATCAATAACACTAAAGTTTAATATACACCAAACGAATAAAATTTTATCTGTAAATAGTTACTGCCTCGTTGGTCTAGTGGCGCTAAGCGCGACTGCTGAGCAAGAGGTCCTAGGTTCAAATCCCGGGTCGGGGAAAGTGTTCCTGAGTTTTCCATTAGGTAATTCTCAGTAGCAGCACGGAGTCTGGATCTGTGCCCGGTCGCCTACCCCTTCGGGGAATACAGGCGTGATGTTATGTTATGTTAAATGGTTTCTACAACTTTAAAATTAAGACATAATAGTCAGCAACGGCAATAAAGATTTCTCAGTTGGAAAACATTTGCAGTACATCGCTGGCTGCCGAAGCACTGATAATCTGTTGGCCGAACGCCAGCAGACGTCTATTATGTCTACGATTATCAGCCAATAAGCTTTTGTGTACTGAAAACTTATCGTCTATTTTGTTTTGAATTAAAAATATATTTCAAAAAATTATTTATCTTCTGATGCTTAAATTTTGATTTTATTTTGTTTTTTTCTTTATTATGTTGTATACCTATATTGTTTGTTTTAAAGTTAGAAGGTATAAAATTTTATATTTTTTATTGAATTTAGTCAATAAAATGTTGTACCTATCTTATGATGTCATGTCTGATGGTTCTGAGTTTTATGCCGGAAGTGTATTTTTTTAAATTATTTGCATGTATAACAGAGTTTGACGATCCGTTTGGCGCAGTGGCTAAGCGATTGGACTGCTGCGCTTGGGGTTGCGGGTTCGATTCCCGCACGGGACAGGAATTTGTCTGAACTGCGGATGTGTATGTGTATGTGATATTACATGTTTGTGGAACGCACCCACGATACAGGAGAAAGTTCTAGGGCGGGACGACGTTTTTTTTTTTAAAATGTCGTAGCTAAAAATATATTGCTTTAGAAAAATTACAATAAATGAATCATATTTACTAACTAAAATAATTAATTAATAAATATAATAATAAAACTTCTTAATTAAATAGGAATTTCCCTTAAAAACACTGAATTTCTTTGAAAGAACAAATATTTTTGCCTTCAACTGCACCACTTAAGAAAAGGTTTTTACCCGACTGCGCCAGAAGGAGGGTTATTATGTTCACTTATTACACTGAATGTCCCATTTCTTCCTATTCAATTTTTTCCTCATTTGACCTTACGTTTTCGTTTTTATATCCTTACAATGTTTGCAATTTTTGCATTTTCCTTAAGGTCCTATTATGGTCCCTATTGTTTTGGGGCCTTTATTAAACAGATCGAATAAAGAAGTTAATTAACTTTTTTTGGAATGTGATAGCTGAGACTAAACCATTTATGTTTTTTGGTGCTTTTAAGATTTTTACTGGCGTTATAAATTTTACAGTTATAAGCATTTTCAATGATATTTATCAATTCCTTCCCATATTTTTGGCTTGGTTTGACAGGATCGATCTGTTTTGGTTCTGAAAGAACTTTGAAAATGGCGCTTGTTATACATGATTCTTAGTTGAGCTTATGCTTTGGCCGTTCCTGAGAATAAAATTAAATTTGGTCAACCTTAAATAAACAATAAACCTTGTAGCTGGATAATAGAAAACAGATTACTCTAGGGGCCGGCACATATAAGGCGAAGCGTAAAGCAGAGCAGGTTCCACTGCCAAACGAATATCAACCTATCGCTCATTGACACACAGTTGAAAGTAAATAAACCAACAACTAAATTTTTTCTTCTTGGCCAGCTGTCGAACTCATTAGTGTTTATTTTTATTTTCGACTTAATTTCAATGCTGGTAAGGTGGATATTTCTTTGGTTTTGGAAAACTGCTCTGCACTGCGCTTCGCCTGACGTGTGCTGGCCCTTAGACGTTCTTATTGACTACAGAGTAATTATTTAACCAAACTTGGCATCGGCCTGCATGGGCCAGGATCGGCCATTGTGTACAAAGCCTCCCAATCTCTCAGTCCCATCCAAAAATGCGAAAAAAACCTCCGATTTAAAGAAGGTAACATGACCTCTAAGTGACGTGTTAGAAATGGTAATAACCCCTTCCACACCCCTTGTAGGGTGGAGAGGGCTCGATAGGACAAAAACTACCCTCCAAGCGGTGTCCGTAGAAAAATAAAGGGTGGTTTTTGCTGTTTAATTTCAGCTGTGTTTGCAGTAGGGTGGTGAAAGCTACTTTTCGTTTTTTCTGTTCAGGTTAATTAGTTTAACTATTTACGTAGCTACTTGTGTTTGTTAAAAACTTGTATGCTTAGAATCTTCGTGTATGATTACGGTTGCAATAAGTTTGTACGTAGTTGGTACGCAAAGGAATAGGAAGGATAGTAATATTTGACTAAGAGAAAAGAAATACAAATAATCTTCTTCTTATCGTATGGTTGATGAACAACCTGGTGTCAGAGTTTAAACCGCCTGTAGGCCTCTGACATGGCTTTACACACCGTTGAAAAATCTCTCAGGTGTGCTGGTTTCCTCACGATGTTTTACTTCATCGTTTTAGCAACTGATAACTAATTTATAGTACGCACGTGAATTCGAAAAGACATTGGTGCGTCCCGAGTTTTGAATTTGCGACCTTTGTCTTGGCAGTCCAACGGTCATACCATTCGGCTATCAGTGCTATTAAAAATAATTATTAGGTTTAATAATCCCTATGTGTGATATATTACAAAGGAAATAGTAGTTGTTCTTTAAATACATCATTTCATAAACCCCCTAAAAGTTTTCTAAGTATAAGATGTATGCCTTCCAAAAAATATTTAAAACATGAAAATTTTTTTGGCCAATTATTTAACCCTTTCTTTGTTTGTTTCAGGTAAGTTTAACAACTGAAAACAACTGCTCCATACATATAATCACGTAAGGTAAATTTAAAAACGAACATGACAGCCTAATTTTGATGGCAAGGTAATAAAAATTGCACCTGTGTTTGCGTATACTCGTGTACTCAAAATACAGAACAAACCAGAATCCATGAACGTGCACAAAAGTGAGGCAGCACCAACTACTCTAAAACGGAGTTATTGTCTTGCGACGATTTGTCATTTAGTTGAAAAAGATCGCGGGCATCGTTGGAACGTTTTACACGCTGCGCATTAAATTCGATAATGCCGTCCTGTGTAATGGCAATGTGCAACACTGTAGTCGGAATTATATAAAAACGTGTTAGGTTAGGTTAGAGTAGTAGTTAGTTAGAGGTATTACATTTCATTTGTACACACGGAAAGGAAAAATGGCTGAACGCGGCGCCTGTGCTTGTCAATTATAATGTCAATCATTATATAGTATTAGTCAATTATTATAGTAAAATTATAATGGTTGTCAAGACCAAAATTTGATTAACGGAAAAACAAAATAACAGCTTAAATTGAAATATAAATGTGGTTTCCGTTAGTATGATTGAAAGTCCATTATATATTCATCCCTCAATTTTAATACCGTTTGGATTACTCCAACAGCCAAAACAAAATAACATACCATCACGCCTGTATTCCCCGAAGGTGTAGGCAGAGGTGCACATATAGTACACCCACATTTCGCCAGTTATGTTATTGACGAGCCTATTGACATCAACCGGGCACAAATCCAGACTCCGTGCTGAGAATTATCTAATGATAAAACACAGTAACACTTTGCCCGACCTGGGATTCGGACCTGGACCTCATGCTCAGCAGTCACACTTAGCGACCACTAGACCAACGAGGTAGTCAGGAAAAAAACAACACGTAAAAAATTGTTTTTCCGTTTGTATGATTGAATGTCCATTGTAAATTCGTCTCTCAATTTGAGTACCGCTTGGATCACCTGAACATCCAAAACAAATTAATTTACCACAAACCCTCGGTTGTGGTTTCAACCCATTGAAACACGATACTTAATATATCATCCATTAGTTCACCTTATTTTGCACAAACAATAATTTATATTATGATAAGTAAAAACATTTATATAAACACGAGGAAGAATGCCTCGTTGTTTTCAGCTCGAGTCCCGGGTCGAACATTATTACTGGCAGTTTCTGACTGGGATTTCGATTTGATGAGTAGGTAATTCTCAGTAGCATCACGGAGTCTGGATTTCTATCAGGTTAATGGCAATAGGCTTGTCTATAATAATTGGCACTTGTATCATAACCAGCCAAATGTGGAATTTCTCCTGTACGTGTTCACAAACATGTAACATCACATACACAAACACCCAGACTCGGGACAAACATCTGCGGATCGCACAAATTTTTGTCCCGAGCGAAAATCGCACCCGCAACCCTTAGCGCAGCAGTCTAATCACTTAGCCACTGCGCCAATCAGGCCTTCAACAACAACATTGTCCTCTGCCTACAATTTCTGAAAATATAGTCTTCATTTTTTTATGTTATGTGTAAAGAAAGCATTGCCATTTAGTTCACAAATAAGGTTCAAAAGGTCCTAGCCCAATTATAAGCAAAATAAATACAAATTCCTCCGTTAAACCCCGAATATTTCTCCTAATTGCGTTAACTCTTGATTTTGTTTTTATGGCGTCCAACTGGAAATTCTGACCCTGAATTCAAATGGGGCACACTTTATTTGCCGTCCTAATTACGTTTAAAATCTTTGGGTGAATTGCCTCACAGAAGTCAGTCAGTTTTTGGCATGAATAGGTCGTGAGGTATAACGGAATGATTTTAATTTGGTCTTTGCCTTTTAGTGTGTTCATTTGAACGACTAAACGATTGGTACTGCTTAAGTTTTAAGACTTAGTGTATTCCTAAGTTAGGGACAAAGCTTTTAGGGTAGTCGTTATTTTAATTCTTCAACTTCAGTTGTTATATGATTGTTTGGGAAACGAACTCGGTCTTTTTATTCAAAAGCCTATAGATTTACTAGTAAAATTCTTACATAAGAACCTACTTTCTTTATTTTGATTATGTATTTAATACTTCTTTTAAAAAACAGGCTTGGCATTTGCCCCCTTATTCATAAAAATTACAAAGAACAGAGATGACAATAGATACGGGGTTAAGTTAATGCCGGTATGATCCTCGTATATGAATAAGAGGGTTGATATGTAGCATCATTTAGACCGATGGGGTCTCGGTAGGTCCGTAGATCTTTGACAGTTGTTAAGAGTAGTCAGAAACTTAAAAGTCTGACAACCAGTCTTACTTAGGGAGTTACTTTCTTCTTTTTATCGTATGGTTGATGTACAACCTGGTGTCAGAGTTTAAACCGCCTGTAGGACTCTGTCTTGACTTTACACAACGTTAAAAAATCTCTTAGGTATGTCGGTTTCCTCACCGTTTTAGCTCGGGTGCTTTCCATCACCGTTTTAGCAAATGATAACTAATTTATAGTTCGCACATGAATCGGAAAGACATTGTTGTATGGGTTTAATTGGCGACCTTTGACTTGGTCGGTCATACCACTCGGCTATCACTGCTTACTTATTTTGGACGTCAGATAGCTCCATGTAGAATATTGGTATCTAGCTGCCTTTGATTAGGCTATTCGACCCCAAAATACTAGATAAACTGATGATGATTATAAATAAGAACACATACTGATAGGCATGATTGATATAATATGACTAAAATTGCAATAGTTTTATTCCCCGAAGACGCATGTTATAGGTCCCAAAATAAAGAGAACAAGCCCATTGAAATATCGGACACATAATGTTTGGATGGAAGGCTAATATCATAATGTGTGTGCCTTCCAAACATTACGTTTAAATGAATACATTTTAATAAAAACCAATTTAGAATCTTATTACTTTTCAAGACAATTCCACATTATGAATGAATGCTGTAAAGGATTCAAAACGTCGGGACCAAAAAAACAAAATTAAAACCGCGATAAAATCCGTAAAAATATTATTATTTCAATTCCACATTAGGTTAAAAAAGAAACAAAAGACGAAATAGTTCGGCTATATAAAACTGCACAACAAAATTTGAAAGGACACGGTACCAAGCCAATGCAGAACTTGGTATGCAAATTCAACGAAAACTCAGCATTGCAATAGAGATTGGAACAAATTGAAAAGACTACAAACGACTGCTAAAAGTAGAACTTTAATGTTCTCGTTACAGCTCGAGGTACATTTAAAACCTCGACGGATACTGTGACCATAGTTTTGGAATAAAAATTCTATTTTAATGGAGTTAAATGAAAATTAGATCTTGCTTTTAGTGTCTAATCTACATGCAAAATGTTTAATCAGGAATTAGTTCTGTGTATAATTCTTCATAAGAATTTTGAGTGAAATGGTTTTTAGGGTTCCGTATCCAAAGGGTAAAATGGGACCCTAATACTAAGACTCCGCTATCCGTCCGTCCGTCTGTCTGTCTGTCTGTCACCAGGCTGCATCTCATGAACCGTTATAATTAGACAGTTGAAATTCACACATGATGTATTTCTGTTGTTGCCGCTATAACAACAAATACAAAAAAACCGAATAAAATTAATATTTAAGGGGGCTCCCATTCAACAGACATGATTTTTTGCTGTTTTTATGAAAAAAAAATACGGACCCTTCGTGCGCGAATCTGATGTCAATAGGCTCGCCCCTATTACATTAGGACCTATAACAGACCTGGCGAAATATGGGTGTACTGTTCATCTCTGCCTTCCTTTTCGGGCAATATAGGTGTTATGTTGTGTTTGGCAAAATATTATATGGCAAACATGCTATAAGAGTAAAAAACATCCAAATTAATCAATTTAAAATATTTAATTTATTTAATTTAATTTAATTTAATTTAACTAGGAGACATGGAAGACTTACAGCTAAATACACTTAGGATAACACAAATTTAGTAAACAGAAAGCCAATGACAAGTCTTCGCTTATAGAAATAGTATAAATTTAAATTCAAGTATGAGCGCAGGTACGCACAAACTAAGTATGTACATATAAACTTTAACAGATTGATACACCATAAAATTGCTAAACTAATGCAAAGTAAACTAAAAACATATGTATAACTATTTAAAGAAATTAAGGCTTAAGCTCCTTCTGGCCGATGAAACACTGGTTAGGAAAGGGTCAGTACCATGCTGTTTACACAAATTGTTGAAACTTCTGCTTGCCCGCACAACGTAACTATTCTGTCTGTAATTTGATGACGCGCCAGGTATACGTAATGGTGGATTAAAACGAACAGATTTACTTGGGACGTTAAAGTAGAATTTTGATAAGAGCTCAGGGCAGTCTAAATCATTATTAAGAATTTTTAACAGATAAACAAAGTCAGCTATTTCTCGTCGTTGTACAAGTGGTAAGAGATGGTATTTTTTGCATAATTGGAAATAGTTTTCGGATTTGTAGGGAATCTTTTGATGAAAGCAGAGATACCTAATAAAACGTTTTTGGATCCTCTCAATGCGATCTATATATTTGTAGTACCGTGGGTTCCATATTTGGGAGGCGTACTCCAAATGGCTTCTGACGAAAGTGCAGTATAAAATTTTTAAGGTTTTAGCGTGTGTAAAAGATTTGGACAGTCGCATTATGAACCCAAGAGATTTAGAGGCTTTTTTGACAATAGCATCAATGTGCGCATCAAAAGTAAGCTTGCTATCGTGGTATACGCCCAGGTCCCGAATGATATTGTATCTCGGTACGGTGTCTCCTCCTAAATTGTATGAAGTGGGTAGGACCACGCGTTTTCTAGTATAGGTTATCACTGAGCACTTCACCGGATTCAGATCAAGTTTGTTACGTTTGCAGTATTCTTCTAGCCAACAAAGGTCACTCTGCAGCGAGTTCATGTCTTCCATCGAGGTTATTGATGCATAAATTTTCATATCGTCAGCGAAACTTAGTAAATTTGAAGATTGCAGGCACTGGTCGATGTCGTTTACATATATGATAAACAGCAACGGGCCGAGCAACGAGCCTTGTGGAACTCCGCTAGGTACTGAGACCCAGCTTGACATGTAGTTGTTGAGTGCTACAGCTTGCGACCTATTCCCGATATATGAGGAGAACCACCTGAGTAGATCTCCACGTATTCCTATACAGTTGAGCTTATTAATTAGGATATCGTGATCAATCCGGTCAAAGGCTTTGCTATAATCAGTGTAAACGACATCGACCTGCTTGCCCTCATCCATAGCACTTGTGATAAAATCATTGAATAAAGCTAGGTTTGTGGCAGTAGACCGGCCTCTTAAAAAGCCATGCTGGAATGGAGTAAACGATTTGGCAAGGGAAGGATATAACTGATTATAGATTATCCTCTCGAATACCTTTGCTATAATGCATAGTTTAGATATCGGTCTATAATTAGTAATCTCTGTTTTGGCCCCTTTTTTATGAACTGGTGTTATAAATGCAGATTTCCATACGCTAGGGACGACACACAAAGATAGGGACTTAGCAAACAGAATTGAAATAGGAAGGGATACAGATGGGGCACACTTAACCAGAAATTGAGATGATATATTGTCGGGACCTGCACCTTTAGATATATCTAGCTTACGAAGTAGATTAGCCACAACGTCAACCTTAACTTCAATCCGATAAATGTCAGACATTGAACTGGGCAGAAAAGGGTCAGAAGTTGCAGACAAGGCACACGCATTGCTAGAACCACAATTAAGGAAAGTAGAATGAAAGTAGGAAGAAAACGCTTGGCAGATAGCTTCACCAGTGAGAAGTAATTCATTATTATAGTTTAATGTACTAGGTATAGCATTTGACATATAACGATTCTTGACATAAGTCCAAAAATATTTAGGATTTTCTTTGATTGAGTTCTCAGTTCGGCTAACATAAGTTTTATAACAGTCGGATTCCATAGACTTAACTCTATCGCGCAGTAACTTAAATGTCAATTCGTCAGATATATTGCCATAGATCTTGAATTTTTTAAAATATTTGTATTTTTCTTTAATTGTTTTAATAAGTGATCGGCTGTACCATATTGGGTATGTGTTTTTACGCACGAACTTTTGAGGTATGAATTTGTTTTGCAATTTAAAAATGGTGTTAGTAAAGAATTCAACTGCATCATCCATAGATCGAGATGAAAATTCGTGTTCCCAGTCGATGGCACTAATCTCATTATTCAACGATGGGAAATCGCCTTTACTAAAAATATATCGCACTCGCGGCGCGCTGTCCAAGGTAGGCATTTGAAACGTACATATATTAATTAATAAAGCTGGATGGTAGGGGTCGATAGGCACTAAAGGGTCAGAACATTCAATTACACTAACTAATTTATTTGCTAGAACTAGATCTAAAGTTTTGCCATACATATTAGTAACCCCGTTATATTGACCAAAGCCCAACGTACACAACTCATCCGCGAGCATACATTCGTCGTGAGTGGTGAGGTTAACTGGTTCATGAGATAAATGATTATTATATGAGGGAGTCCACGAAATGCCGCTCATGTTAAAATCGCCGAGAATTAAAAACATATCTGAGGTATTATTCATATAGGTATTATTTAATTTAATTAGAAAGTTACTCAATTGTGATGAAAAAGAAAGGCCATGGTTTTGTTTACAAAGATAGATGACGCATAAATATAAATTCATATTGACGCGAGAATAAGCATCTTTAAAGCGTAAGTTTAGCCAAAGGTCTTCTGCTGTAGAATGGAGAAGAGGTTGAGAAGTTACCGGTAACTCCCTGCGCGTAGCAATAAGTACACCACCACCTCGCGATTGCCTGGTCATGGCGTAGTCACGGTCACGACGCCACACTATGTACCTATCATCAAAGAACTCGGTATCCAAAACACCATCTATTAACCACGTTTCCGTTAAAATAATAATATCATACGTACTCTTTGAAACCTGACGATAAAAAGTATCTGTTTTCGTTCGCAGCCCACGAACGTTTTGATAGTAAACAGACAGTCGATATTCACCATTACTATTAGGCATCGTAAATAAAAACAACAATTGAATACACAACAGTACGATGAGCTAAAATAAAACAGTAAACTTTTAACTTAATAACTAGCCGTGCTAGCATAAGATAATAATTAAAAAGTGGGTAAATTTTAGCAAATTGTGTAGAAAGGCAGAAGTCATATAATAGTAAGTTGTAAACAACCGTGCGAAAGAGCAAGAAGCAATGCTTCACGCAGGCAAGAGTAAGCGAGATAGTTATTTTTTTGTGCATTAAAGCTTCAATACAGACAGCGCGATAAGGAGCATAATAGAAACTGGTTTTGTAACAATGGGAAGGTGTTAAGCTCATTAGTAAGGCAGGGGCACCAAACCATTTCCTAACTTTTTGCAAATTGTTTATGTCATATAATTTTAGGTTTATTTCACATACGGGAAAGAGTAAAGTAAAGCATAATGAAATATAAAATGATAGGTTGCACTTTACATAATTTTGTTTAAATCCATTTCTTTTCTAATTATAAGCGTTTTACAATCAACATTTTTCCGTACATGAATTTTGCCGTGTTTCACCCAGATAAATTCGTAGCGTTTTTCCTTAGCTACAATCTTGGCCTTTGTCAATAGTTTTTTGTACTCAACACTTAGATGGTCATTTACGTAGATGCGATGTGGTGCTTCCTCGAATCCCAAGTCCGCAGTTGACAGATTATTTTCAGCACGAGCAGCTGCGATAAAGTCTTCCTTTATATACCTATTCAGAAAACTAACTATTATCAATTTCTCTTTTGAGTTATGTATAGGTACCCTTGAAATGTAGTTTATCTGAGCCTTAGGACAGGTGTAGTTTATCTTGCGGCCAATGGACTCCATGAATGAGAATAGATTCTCATCCTTTTTTAGAGGGACTCCCTTGATCTCCACGTTATTCATCCTAGTACGTTGCTCGTGAGAGGATAACTGGAGCTTTGCCTTGGTCAACTCATCCTGCAGTGCGTTGACTGTTTCGTGAAGCTGCTCAAATGCAGAAGCTTTTGTTTCAAGCTCGACGAGCCTTGAGTTGAATTCATCAAGCTTGTTACTAGAAGAATCGCAGGTTGACTTTAATTCAGTTAGCTCGTCCTTGATCGTACGTATATCTTCGACAAGAGTGGGTAAACTTAGTAATTGTAGTCTCATATCACGAATCTCGCTTAGAATGGTATCAAGAGATGCAGGTTCTGGGGTAGGTGTTTGTACAGCTGGTGAGGAAATTCTACACGTAGGGCATTTCCATTGAGCCCTTCTATCGGCACCTAGTCTCCTCCAGCCTGATTCAGAGATACTCGCACATCCAAAGTCCAAATGCTTCATGCAGGTTCCACATTGAACTCCGTCATTGAACTGAACACTGCAGACTTTACACGACTTCATTTTAGTTATAAAATCAAGAAAACCAATTGATATAACTTTTTTAGAAATTAACAAAGGTTGACGATCTATTATTTCGGATACAAAGAGTACTAAGCGGGTGCGTACTCAAACGGCTCACACGATACTGATGTACTCATGATATTAATGTACTCGTAATACAGGATCCGTGGTATATCTTTATTTGCAATAACAAAAACATATAACAAAGAAATAATAAATACAATACTATTCGTATACAAACAAGTCGTGTATTTGATTGTATTACTACTATTTACTTGGCAGATAAAGAAGATAACCTAGGAATTATGTTAGGTCTACCAATTACGTACTACTCCTACATCTGAGATTGTATTAAAGATTGTCAAGTATTCGTTGAAGCTGCGAAGCGTCATATGTTTTGTGAGACAGCGTTTATTTATTTTGCTATTTAGGCATCGTCTACAAGCTTACATAACTAATAAAGGAATTACACAAGACATAGCTAAGTGATAAGATTGCTGGGCAAAGGAATTCAGGCTTGATTCCTGTACAAGTGTTTAGTAAGCTTCGCAGAAATTTATCCCGTGTCTAGGTGTGTATGTATTTTTTATGTATGTGTAAAGCACTCACGATTCGGAATCAATTCTGCTTACGGTACACAGCTTACGCAGTGCTTACCTCTCAGGATATACAGGCGTATAAATAATACACACAATGTATTAATTTACTATACATATTTAAACCAAAGTCTGTATTATATCAACGGTGTTTATACCTTCTTCTCTTACTGGTTTCAAAAATGTGACATCCTGCAACATTTTTAGCAAATAGAATATTCTATTCTATTCAACTCATAGCTACAATCAAAACATAAGTATTCCATACGCTATTTCTACATACGCAGCAATAAAATCAAATAAACGACATCGCTACGAGATTTTCCAGATAGACCAAACGTTATTACATAATAATAATGTCTGTCCGGAATGATCATAAATCAACGTCATCCTACTAGTGACTCGAATTAAATTCTTATTCCGACACTGAACGAAATGTGAAAATACTTCGGAATCATATTTATATGGTAAGGGAAGCATTTTTGGTAAAATATTTATGGTAAACGCCTTATTTTGTTGGTAACGGAATCTAAATTCGATCGTAGTTGATATTTATAATATCATCAAACTCAATGATTATAGCATTATTTGATTCTCTTTTACGATAAGTACTATTGTTATTATCAGCCAAAGATATTTCAAAAAAGTACAGATATGTTACTAGCGCGCTCATTTTGAAGACTTATTAAATTTAAAATTTAAAAAACCCCCAACGCAACAGATAAAAGTGGTCATTTAAAAAGTCAAAAATAACACCTATCATTGAGCCGTTAAATCCGATCCGAGTAACACCTATTTAAGACAATGTCGCGGCGGGGTACCGCTACGTGTTTAGGGCAATAAATTTCCAATTCAACACCCAGATTTGCAACAGAAATTTGATGATTAGAAGCAATTGCTAGTAACTTAATAGATAGTACTCAAACTGAGGGTCTGACTTACTTAAGCGGTACCCCGCCGCGACATTGTCTTAAATAGGTGTTACTCGGATCGGATTTAATGGCTCAATGATAGGTGTTATTTTTGACTTTTAAAATGACCGCTTTTCTCTTTTGCGTTGGGGGTTTTTTAAATTTAAAATTTAATTTAATTTTAACATAACATAACATAACATCACGCCTGTATTCCCCGAAGGGGTAGGCAGAGGTGTACATATAGTACACCCACATTTCGCCAGTTACGTTGTAAGTCCCAATGTAATAGGGGGCGAGCCTATTGCCATCAACCGGGCACAAATCCAGACTCCGTGCTGCTACTGAGAATTACCTAATGGAAAACTCAGTAACACTTTGCCCGACCCAGGATTTGAACCCAGGACCTCTTGCTCAGCAGTCGCGCTTAGCGACCACTAGACCAACGAGGCAGCACAAAGAGCAATTTTAAAATTAAACACAAGACATAGCAGGCAGCTATGTCTTGTGTTTAATTTTAAAAATTTTAAACTTAAAATTCTGTCTTGTTTTTGTAATATATGTTGTATGACCGTAAGACTGCCAAGTCGATGGTCGCTAGTTAAAACCCTGACTCGCACCAATGTCTTTTCGAATTCATGTGCGTATTATAAATTAGTTATGAGTTGCTAAAAACGGTGAAAGAACACATCGTGAGCAAACCGGCACACCTGAGATTTTTCAACGGTGTGTGAAGCCATGTCAGTGGCCTACGGGCGGTTTAAACTCTGACACCAGGTTGTTCATCAACCATACGATAAGAAGTCAGAAGGGGTTACTCCACCGGCCATCACCAAATCAAAATTTGAGGATTACTCCACGTAGAATAAAGATGCCGTCTACATTGTGCAATGATCATATAGTTATAATACGTAGTCCTCCAAAAATCCTTTCAAACAGTTTTAATTAATAGGTTCTCTACTACCAAGATTAATTCTCACATTATGACAGCCTAACAACTAGTCACATAATCATTAGATTCTGCTGAAACGATAATTATTTGAGAACAAAAGCCATTCAGATAGTGCTATGATGCTGTATAATAACGCTGTAATCATTAATAATGTTAGTTAGATTTGAATGGGCCTTATTCATGTAGAAATAGGATTACGATCTTGACTTGGCTCGTAGCTTCGTGGCTACGGCGCTGATAGACCGTGCTCGCGCGGTCAGACTTGTGATGAGTGACCGTTTTCACGTGTCGTGAGTTCGAGACCCTCCGTGCTTCGGAAGGCACGTTAAGCCGTTGGTCCTGCGCCTGATCTCTCTCTGGTCGTGTCGGTCTACCGTCCCATCAGATTATGAGAGTGAGGGAATAGGGAGTGCACCTGTGTTTGCGCGCATATTTGTGCACTTTAATATCTCCTGCGTAGTTGGCTAGCCTTAGCTGGGACAGCCTGCCGTGACCGAGATTCGGTCAGGAGAACATTATTTTTCATCGTTATCATTTGCATGTAATATCTGGTTAAAACCTCTTGTATATTTTTGTGTTTAAAGGCTCATAAATCATGTTTTAACATTTGTTTCATGGGCTACTAGGTTTTATTTTGTCATATTTACTTTAAGTTCCCCACTTCCCCACGAATAATAATAAATAACTGTTCGATTGCAAATGGAATGCCCTTTTTCCAGAACTGATACTGTCTACCAATAAGCTGTGTCATTTTATAGCCTAAATAGCCCCAGCGCCTATAGAAAAAAAAGACGTGGTGATAAAAATATAAATAATGTCGATAGTGAAAAAGACGAAGGGGGTATGCCAGGATCATAAAAAATGGTAGCATGAGTTATTGGGTTTGAATCCCGGGTCGGGCAAAAGTTTTACTGGGTTTTTCCATTATTTCATTCTCAGTAGCAGCATGGAGTCTGGATTTGTGCCCGGTTGATAGCAATAGGCTCGCCCCCTATTACACTGGGAACAAGCATGTCTTCTATGTATTGATAATATCAGTATAAAATCACGGCAGTCGATAAGGATGGACGGCGGCTAATCTATTACACTTGAGGTCAACCCTCAGCGCTGTTACTGACAGGTACTTAATTTGCAACCCCTAGAATCAATTAACTTGCCAATTAGTTGCCTCAAGGGTGATTAAATAATGGACTTTTTAAATAGTGACGCTCATTTAAACACTAAAGTAAAAATTCACAGTCAACTTTGGTTAAGACCTTCGATAGTTCTGATTAAAATTGATTTGTCGGCTAATTACGCAATTAAAAATAGGTAAGATTGTGAATTTTGTAGTTCGATGATCACGTCATCATATTATCTTACATGTCAAATCATCACATCACATCAGCCTATTCTAGTCCACTGCTGGACGTAGGCCTCCACCAGGGTTCGCCACAAAGCCCGCACTCTCATCTTACATGTAATCCAAGAGAATTACGTAAGTGTTATTATTACTATAACATAACAAAGAACATTTCTCTTACTATGTATGCACACATCCAGACTTCGTGCTGCTACTAAGAATAACTAATGTATCATAATTCTATACTTTCACATTTCAATTGCATTTCTGACAAGTACCAACATATGTGACTAATTATCATTCATTGGGCCCACTCAAGAACTTGACACCATTTAGGACTTTTCTAGCGAAGGAAAGGAAATGTTGTCTTGGCTTTACGGACTTTAAAACAATTGAACTTAAACTCGATTCGAGTGAAACCAGAGATACCAGCTAGCATTAAAATAATATTATCGAGTCAGGCAACAAAATCGTTTCCAAAATTTCAATAAGCGCTAATGCTCCATAACTCTTGTTAATAACAAAATTAATAATCCTATTAACGTTTCTCATATAATTATGTACCGACATAAACTTAAATTTAATTCGGCTCTGTTTAACCAGAGCCATTTTCAAATCATTTATACCTGTATTATTTCAGCCGGTACCGGCTTTACTGGTGTTATTTATAACCGTCTGCCACCTGGTTAAGCCGCAGAGTCGCAGTAACTAAAGTAACCGCTATACTTAATTAAATACATGCATGCTACAAGTTAAGATTATGTTTCGTTTCTGTTATATTAGAAAGCGTAACAGTTGTAGTCCTGTGGGTTTCAGAGATCTCTTAATAAGAGGCAGAGGAAAGGGTAGGTCATTGTCTTGTAAAGTAACACCTCACAATAATAATAACATGGAAAGTGTATGACTAAACATTATTGTAGAGAACATTTCTCAATGATTTTATGATAATTACAACAAAGTTTACATAGGCGGACTTAATGCCTGAATCATTCTCTGCCAGTGAACAGGGTAGTGCAGATGCAATGTGGCAGGTACAAAATATATTAAGGTATTAGTGTGTTAGAAATAACAACATCAATAATGCCGTAACTAAAACCTCTCAAAGACAAAAATAGAAAATGATAACACACAATATTTTTATCCTCAATTTAAACCAACTCTAGTTTTACAAACAGTCTTTAAGTTCACAGAGTTTTCTTTGAAAACACTTGGAGTATTTTTGTAGTCGGATACGAAACTTCAAGCATTTTGTTCGTAGCTTAAGAGTCTAAGAATTTATGGAGCATTTCTGTTTGGTTTCTTAAGAAATTTTGCGAGTCTTAAAAACATAACGGGTATTCTCTTTGTAAATATTACATAATCTTTGCAAAGTTTGGTCTTCGGCAATAAAATATTCTTTACTTTAATTTAAAGTCAGCATCGTTGTTAATAAATTGAATAAAACTACTGGTATGATAAATGACATTAACAAACGCCTTTGACTGCGTGAAATACAATATTCTTTTATGCCTTTATTTACATACAAGATAATCTTTGCTATAAATCACTATTTTTTGACGTTTTAATTAACAACAGAAAGGTCTATGAATAATTTCAGAAAAATATTAATAACCAAAAATAAACACGTATAAAGAATGAGGCGTGCCGCAAGGAAGCATGTTAGGTCTTTTAAAATATTACACAAATAATAATCAAATGTGTTTTCATTTCTTGCATTTACAAAAAAAATATTATCGTATCATTTATTTTGTTTGGTAGGCTTAATGCTTCTTAGTTAATCGGACAAACACCTATCATCTAAATATGTGTGTTCTACGTGGTAATTGAATCTGCTCCTTAGGTCAATTATTGTCAAGGGTACGAAGGATGCAAAAAAAACATGGTAAAGTGACCGAAAAGTAATAAATAAGAACATAATAAAAACAAAATTCGCTGTCCAATCAACGTTCAAATTGATGACATAAATAAACACAATAGCACCCAAAGTGCACATAAAAAGCCTCTCTGAGAGACAATCCTTTTGTATGCATGCATCCTGGAAATGAATCCTGTTTGAAACCGTTTTTCGACATACATTTTCCATGGATATATCGGGTATGAAATATTGGAGATTAAATTGTAGCTAGGCGAACATGATATAATTTACTTAGAAATATTAATGTGCAGACATATACATACATATATAAATGAACGTACAAAAGAGAAATATTACAGTAAATGTATAAAGCCATGTCAGAGGTCTACAGGCGGTTTAAACTCTTACACCAGGTTGTTCATCAACCATACGATAAGAAGAAGAAGAACGAGGATTGTAAAAAGTAGTTTTTTTTTTAAACAGTAAATGATGAGAAAGCGCAAAGAAGATAGAATTCTTATAGCTGTATTTTCCACGGACGCCGCCGATAATTATCTAAACTATTCGATTATTAATTTAAAGCATCGAAATTTTACAATAGTATTTCTAGCTGTTAAAATTATAATAGCCATTCCATGAACATGAACACACTACCTGACCGTTAGTCGATATGGCTTTGCACAATAAAACCGGCCACATCCGATTCTTTGTCCAAACTAAATCTTAAGTATTTTAATTAGAAATGTTTTGTGCAAGCAAAGTTCTACTTAAGAATTCCGGCATAAAGAATACCCAAGAACACTTGGACACTTCTTTTTTGTTTTCACGTGACTTTTCAACCTCAGTAGCGCTAGCCATTTGTTAATTGTGTATTTTTTTTTAAACAAGACACAAAAACCAACAGCTTATTTGGATAATTTTGATTTTATAGGAATATACGTTGGTATTGAGAAGCAAAACTGTACTTTAAAAATCAGCTGAGTAAGTAAGCAACGGTCTAATATTTAATTCAATAAATAATTTTGTTAAATTACGAAAGAAACAAAAATCTTTTCATCTCAATCTAACTTCAATATTTTGGGAAATATTGAAGTTAGGTTTGAGATAAAACGCTTAGGTCGAAATCTAAAAATGACATTCACCGATAAAGCAATTGTAGATTTTAGCTAGCCCACGCATACGCCAAAGACGTAGAGTCCTATTTTAAGAACATGACGAAGTGCCCACAATGGTTCAGCATTAAAATAAGACCCATTCTCAAATTGTCAGATAACTAAAAGATTAATGATTACCAAGTCCTGTTAGCCGTTAAGAGGCTAAAAATAAACCTTGATATTCCAGATATTTACTTTAGGAAATGCATTAAATTAGCCTCCACAAAACGATACTTGAGTAGTTTCATTTGAGTTGGCAAATTAGTGATTTCACAACTTACTATTTCCATACAAAATCTATGGACGATCAGCGTTTTGACAGCTTCTAAAAAGTATGCCAATAAACCGTACGGTGCATAGTTAACAGTAACACTCATTACTATCTTTATTTATCACATCATGCCAGCTTATTGCAGTCCACTGCTGGACGTAATCCTCCCCCAGTGTACGCATACGCCTGCATCTCCTGTTGCCGTCCCGTTCGCTACCCAGTCACTACCAGTTACCTGGAATAGTAGGGCGGCCGGGAACTGGGGGCCGTTTTCTTTGGCTACTCTTCATGGGCGTTTTGCCCATAATCACCAAGCTTAATAACGCATAAGCACCTGGCAGGCGGGTTGGCAACCGGTGTATGGTGAACGATACCTACACAGGGAAACGCTGCTGCCCATTTCCTCAGAATATACCTTAGTCGCCTCTTACGACACCCATGGGTGGGAAGGGCCACCGCCTTTCTACCCCCTTACCACCACTATGCTACCACATCCTTATTAATTTGGCATATTATATTCATACCATGATAAAAAACAATCTAGTACCTACTAAGTAGGGACTGAAATGCAAATTATTGAGTGAATGAGTGAGTATATTGCGATCAAATATTCTATTAAAACCAGATGTGAATGTGAAAAACCGCATTGCGATGTTTGACGACCAAACAAATTTGATACTTGCAACTTAAATTTGTATATTTTTAAGAAGCTCGAAATTTAACTAATCTACGTCAATTTAGAGACAGATTTCATGATTTGAACTTTTATATTTAAAAATATGAATTGAATAAATAAATAATATAATTTATACTTAAAAAAACACAATCAGGGTAGCTACTATATAAAAATAAATTACTTTATTACAGCTCCTAATTGAAAAGCGTTCGTTTACCCAACAACAATGAAAGAATAAAAGCTTGTTAATTAACTATGAAGCATTAATTACTGAATGTTAATTATTTGTGCTTTGAATTAATGACTTATTTTAAGGCAAATAGGCTGAGAAAAATATAAGCTAATTAATTAATCACAATAATATTATAAAGACGAAAGTTTGTGAGTGTTACAAACACACTCACAAACTTTCGTCTTTATAATATTATTGTGATTAATTAATTAGCTTATGATTAATTGATTTTTACCTCTTCACGCTCAAATGGCTCGACCAATTTTAATAAGATTTGGTATGGAAGTAGCTGACACCCTGGATTAACACATAGGCTACTTTTTATCTAGAAAAAATACACCGCGGGGCGCAGCTAGTCTAGTACAAAAGAATAAACTAACTGAAGAACTTACTTCTAAAATATAAATAAAATAATATTTTAAAAATCTGTAAAAAAGCCTTTGTGAGCTCACTCAAAGGGCACGTAAATATGAATTTTTTTTCGCCAATTAAATTGATTAGTCGTATCGTGCAGACGCAGCGTTAGCAGGCCTCCCTCCAGGTGGGCCGACGATATCGTCAAACTTTGCTGCAACCGGTATAAATTAGTTATCAGTTGCTAAAAACGGTGAAGGAAAACATCGTGAGGAAACCGGCACACCTGAGAGATTTTTCAACGGTGTGTAAAGCCATGTCAGAGGCCTACAGGCGGTTTAAACTCTGACACCAGGTTGTTCATCAACCATACGAAAAGAAGAAGAAGAAGCTGCAACCGGTGGATACAAATGGCAAATTGTCGTTCATTGTGGCGTTCTAAGGGGGAGGCCTTTGTTCAACCATGGACGTCTTTCAGCTGATGATAATTGTGCAAATGTGCAGACCAGTCTTCTTGCCAGTAAATTTGTCCTAGCAGTAGGCACAGACATTAAAATGACGCATCATATAAATTACAACGTTCAACTCTTCCCTTACCTAACATGTATCGTATTACTAAAAACCCTTTGCATAATTTCCTGTAAATTACTCGTGAACCCTCGTAATCCTTTCGTGTATAATCGAATCGTCGCATTGCCTCGTTCTAGAGCCTCTCTGTCTAGCGTTTGGGGTAGGTAAGTAGGTATGTAGGTTAAAGATGGATCAAGTGATCTTGAGCGTTTGAGATCGTGTGAAACTGCTAAGTAATTTACATAGTATCAGAGATTAGATGCACTTATGTATGTAATGAAATGTATCGATAAAGTAGGATGTTTTGAAACCTGAGGAAAGTGACTGAATGAGGCGAAATTTCTACAAAATCTAAATCTACGTTTGTTGGAAACAATAACTTTAAGTATGAATGTCATGTATAATGAAATATTACCCCTGAATTGTTTTCCTTTTTCAGAAGTACCTATATAATACCTAGGTGTTATATACTTCTGAAAAATGACCCAAATATCGCCGCTTATTCTACGTCACAATATGAGTAAGTGAGTGTAGTACAGTCAGCATCAAAAGTCGATGACCATATTCAGATTTTCAAAATCACTGTACATTATATCACCCATAAATCGCTCAACAAGATAAGGAGCCAGTATTGAATGAACATCATTAAAGTTCAAAATTAACTGAACACAAATCATCAAAGGTCACTGAACACCATTTTGTCAAAAATTACTGATCGTTATAATATCCGAAAACATCATAACATTCAGTTTTACAAAAGTCACTGAACAATATAAAATGCTTATTTTGGTCTTATCTAGTGTAATCACGCTAACGTCCAAAAATAACTTAACATCATAAATAACAAAAGTTACTGAACATTACTTTGTTTCGGATACGTAGCGTGTAAACTTATACTATCAAAATTAGCTGAACTGCAAACTAAAAAAGTGCTCGTTACTATCTTCAGAGTTATAAATCCAATCTTGTCCTATACAAACTAAATCATGTAAAAAAAAATTAAATGGATGTAAATTTCGAATTTAACTTTCCAAAATAATTCTGTTTGAATTTATACCATCGACATAATTAATGATTTTTTTAGTTCGATTGAATTGTAACTTTATTCGTAAAGCAATAAGACTCATTTCCAAAAATCACGCAATTTATACCATCTTTATTTAAAATGTTCATTTGTCACTAAAGCGCAATTGATAACTAATGCAATATTTATAGATGATAAATAATTGCAACCGCAATGGTCTACATCCGATACAAAGTGATAATTAAGTAGAAATATTCTTTTTACATTCAAGGGTAAACAGTTTTTCAAATACCCACAACTATGTTTCTCAAAGAATTGAATAAAAACGGAATTTGTATGAATTTTGAAAATGAGTCTTATATATATACAGATTAGGTTTTAATTCAATCGTAACTATAAAAATCATAAACTAAGTCGACGTTATGAATTTGATGAGAATCTGCGTGATTTTTGGAAATGAGTCTTATTGCTTTACGAATAAGGTTACAATTCAATCGAACTAAAAAAATCATTAATTATGTCGATGGTATAAATTCAAACAGAATTATTTTGGAAAGTTAAATTCGAAATTTACATCCATTTTTTTTTCTTTACATGATTTAGTTTGTATAGGACAAGATTGGATTTATAACTCTGAAGATAGTAACGAGCACTTTTTTAGTTTGCAGTTCAGCTACTTTTGATAGTATAAGTTTACACGCTACGTATCCGAAACAAAGTAATGTTCAGTAACTTTAGTTATTTATGATGTTAAGTTATTTTTGGACGTTGCCGTGATTACAGTAGATAACCAAAATAAGCATTTTATATTGTTCAGTGACTTTTGTAAAACTGAATGTCATGATGTTTTCGGATATTATAACGATCAGCAATTTTTGACAAAATAGTGTTCAGTGACCTTTGATGAGTAGTGTTCAGTTAATTTTGAACTTTAATGATGTTCATTCAATACTGGCGCCTTATCTTGTTGAGCGATTTATGGGTGATATAATGTACAGTGATTTTGAAAATCTGAATATGGTCACCGACTTTTGATGCTGACTGTACCTAGTAGTGTGTTTAGTTACCCTACGCCTTAGCCTATTGATATTAATCAGCCCATACCGCGATCATCGTTGCCATTAAATCCCGCATTTTGGTGACAGATCCGAATTTTTTTAACGTTGTCCGACGTTACCTTCTCCTGTATCGTGGGTGCTTATCACAAACATGAAACATCACAAACAAAAACATTTTTGACTCTAGACAAACATCTGAGTCACACAAATTTTTGTCCCGTGCGGAAATCGAACCCGCAACCTCTAGCGCAATCCAATTTAGCCACTGCGCCAATCAGGTTCTCATTAAATTGAGGAATTATATTCTTAATTTAATTCCTGCCCCCATGGACCCAATTTTAAAACCAAAAATCCACCAAATCCACACACACGGCTTTTAATTAATAAATTCGAAACCAAAAACTAATAAAAAACTTCTAAACATCAATTTGCAATGTTTCGCTACACCAATGCTTATAAAGTCGGGAAACATATAAAAACTTGCAAATCCCCCTACATTTATAATGGGGAAATGTAGGTATGAAAACAGGGAAAACTGTTTGAGTATGATACTCAAACAAATATCTACCTTACACCTATAATTTAAGGTGTAATTTTCAATGTCATGTTTACTGTAGTTAACAACACGGTAAAATAAGCCTTATTATCTATATATAAGGTTGAGTTTCTAATGGGATGGTTGTTAGAGTTCTTTCACGATTTCTTTATGTGGGCTTGCCTAACTGAGGCGAAGTAGGTTGTGTGTTCGTTAGCATTCTGTTCGCTGTTTGATAGGTAAGGGATTCTTAAGGTTAGCCAATTGATTTATTTATAAGTTCCAAAAGGCAATTCAGTTAAGACATAGGGTCGATATACTTGACTTAAAAATACTATATAATAAATTATTATGTCGTTGGTAGTGGTTGTTAAGTGCAACAGCTAAGCATGAGGTTCTGGGTTTGAATCCCGGGCGAAGTGTTATTGGGTTTTTCCATTAGGCAATTATTTTATTAGTAATTTCGGAACATCAAATTACATAAAGACAGCCTACAAAACGCCCGCCCGTCACCGCTCTCTAGTGCTATGGATGAAAAAGAAACGGTGGAACAAACTACCCAGCAGCACAATATATCTTCGTAGTCTTGCCCACGCTTTGAGTGAACAAAATGGTGACAATACACTAACACACACGACACTGATAACTGTATAGCGACAGCATAATGTTAACATACACAAATGAGTGTCGTAAGATGCAGCGCTTGTGGCTGTACTGGATAACATGCACTGACCTACTTTTGACATTAAATACACACAACCTGTTAGTACACGAATTTGTAATCCTCTTTGCATTTGTTTAGTACTTTGAAAGTAAAGAAAGAATGTTTATTTTCTTTAAAAAAAGAACGTCGCCACACACTAGGAATTTCTCCTGTATTGCGGGTTGCCTTTCACAAACATGAAATATCATAAACACAAACACCGAGACTCGGGACAAACATCTGCGGATCGCACAAATTTTTGTCCCGTACGGAAATCAAACCCGCGACCCTTAACGCAGCAGTCCAATCGCTTAGCCACTGCGCCAATCAAGTCGTCAATGTAAAGTAAAAAATAAATACATGCATCCAATATCACGGACTGAATATAAAGTTTATTAAAAAGTTATCTCATTCTCCTACGTGGCAGAAAGTCGAGTTCAAGAAGTTTTCGCTTTGTAAACTCCCGACAGTTCCCCCGATACTACATGCAGTTAGCTTAAACCTAACTTGAACTAATGTTACTTACAAGTTACATTTAGTTTGTTTCTTTAGGAAAGCGGAAAATGAAATTCTGTAAATTATAAATGTTTTGCTTCATATATTAAACAGCTTCAATTTTTTAGAAAAAATAATAATTTTTCGACTCAAAAAAGACGAGGATTATCTTTTTTTTATGTAGCCTGTCCGGTATCCCACTGCTGGGCAAAGGCCTCCCCATTATTCTTCCACAAAACCCTGTCCAATGCCATTTCGGGCCATGACTTTCCCGAAAAAGGTGAGCCAATATTACCATGGATACCGGCCGCCGACGACCAGGCAGACCGAGAAGGCGATGGCAGGATAATTTGGAGACCTTTGCGGAAAAGACGATTTCTATAATTAATTAATATTATCAACCTGAAGGCAAGGTCCTGGGTGCTATTTCCTCGTTTGGCAAAGTGTTATGTGGTTTCCATTAGGTAATTCTTAGTAGCAGCACGGAGTCAGGATTTGTTCTCAGTTGATGGCAATAAGCTCGCCTCCTATTACGGCGAAATGTGTGTACTTTAATATCTGCCTACCGCTTCGGGGAGTATAGGCGTGATGTTATGTTATTCTTCTGATCAAAACTCTTGACAATTGAGACGTTCAAGACCAAATAATCAGAATCGATGGCTTATAAAAGATGGACGCGCGGCCTCACATAGTGATGTCAATTATAATTGGGTTTATCGCCACATTAATGGCAAATCAACTAATAAACTATCCAATTTAGTATTGATTGCTTCCGAGATTGCTAATATGATCAAGCTTGTTAACAACATCGGGGGTATCATCGGGAAGCGGTAGGCAGAGTTCCACATAAGCACTCTTACATTTGCCAGTTATGTTAAGGTCCCAATGTAATAGGGGGCGAGCCTATTGCCATTAGCCGGGCACCCAGACGCTGTGCTGCTACTGAGCATTACCTAATAGAAAAACTCAGTAACACTTTATATCAACTGTTTAATACAATGAGACACAAAAGTTAATAACGTGTAGTTTTCAAAAAATCGGGTTAGCTGACAATATTTGTACCGAGAAAACGTTCTACGTTTCTTCTGTATACTACAACTATGCTATTCTGAAACACTCACATCATATCGCCCGTCACCTCGCTGTGCGCTAGTGTCTTCAATCAACAATATACTAAATAAAATATAATTAAGAACCAAAACATATCGCATAAGTGGCCGAGAAATCATGGCATGTTAATGTCTTAATGTAGGCTACGATTGGAGCATACTAACTTCGAATAAGACCACAAAATTGTGGTATTATTTCTCGGGCCGTTTCGAAGCGTTGATCGGTGATCTAGTACATAGTTAATAGAAGGTTAGTGTCAAATCTCACCGCGGATTTAGAAGTGAGTTCGTAAGATGTCTTTAGAATAGCACGGCAAATCATCTCGTTAACTTTAGGAGGTTTTGTGCTCGTTGCCATAGAAACAAAAGTTGTCTGTAGTCTTCTTCTTATCGTATGGTTGATGAACAACCTGGTGTCAGAGTTTAAACCGCCTGTAGGCCTCTGACATGGCTTTACACACCGTTGAAAAATCTCTAAGGTAAGCCGGTTTCCTTCACCACGATGGTTTCCTTCACCGTTTTTAGCAACTGATAATTAATTTATAATACGCACATGAATTCGATAAGACATTGGTGCGTGCCGGGGTTTGAACTTGCGACCTTTGACTTGGCAGTCCAACGGACATACCACTCGGCTATCAGTGCTATGCAGTCTGTAGTAAGTTAAAAACGCATAAACTTATAGTAAACGAACTGAACAGAAAATATTCGAACAAAAACACAAAAAACTAACATTGCACCTTTTCATGCTAACATTTAAAATAGCGCTGCTTACCCGTTTCAAATAAAACCGTGACGTCACTACGTGTGCTCACAAAACAATAGTATTGACAGACAGTTCGACCTAGTTTTTGACAGTGAAACCTACCTACATGCAATATTGCTTCGTAATAGTAAATAGACGATCGCATTGAAATTTTATTTCATTTGAACTTATTAGTATTGGAAAATATGTTTTTAATTACTTAAAACTGGAAAATGGATAACATTATTATACATATTTAACTTGTATTATCATCACGCTTGTATCCCTTAAGGGGTAGGTATAGAAAAGGCTCTTGGTTACCTACATTTTAAACGACTTATTCCGCGATTTTCTCAAAAGCCACTAATCTGATTTGAATAGGGTTTGTTATGTCAAACAGTATTTAGTCTAAAGAATCTTCTTCTTATCGTGTGGTTGATGAACAACCTGGTGTCAGTTTAAGCCGCCTGTAGCCGAGTGGTATGACCGTTGGACTGCCAAGTCAAAGGTCGCAAGTTCAAACCCCGGCACGCACCAATGTCTTTTAGAATTCATGTGCGTATTATAAATCTGTTATCAGTTGCTAAAAACGGTGAAAAAAACATCGTGCGGAAACCGGCACACCTGAGAGATTTTTCAACGGTGCGTAAAGCCATGTCAGAGGCCTATAGGCGGCTTAAACTTTGACACCAGGTTGTTCATCAACCGTAAGATAAGAAGATTGTTTGATTAAAGATATCAGTTATTAAAGCAAAGAAAATCAATTTTACAGTAACAAGAAAACAACCTCATTGATTTAAAAGTATTTCCCATTGAATCGGGGGTTTTAAGGGGAGGTTGTAAAAATCAATGAAGGATGAAAGTATAGGGAAAGAATTCTAAATGAGGTTCAAACACATGGGACTCGGAAACGATTTATCAGGAGTCTGGGACTCACTTTTGCCAGTGACTTCGTCTGCGTAGATTGCGGATAAAATCTTTTATTGGTTTGAGATAAAAAACAGTAAATCTGATATTTTATTTCCGTTTTTCTTTTAAAAATTATATTACTGACTGCCTCGTTTGTCTAGTGGTCGTTAAGCGCGACTGCTGAGCATGAGGTCCTTGGTTCAAATTTTGGTTACTGGGTTTTTCCATCAAGTTATCTCAGTAGTAGTGGATTTGTGCTCGGCTGGTGGCAATAGGCTCGCCCCCTATTACATATCTGGTGAAATTTGGGTGTACCAGAATATATGTGCACCTCTGCCTACCCTTCCGGGGAATACAGGCGTAATGTTATGTTTTTAACTCCTATTACTTTAAAAAAACCCAAGTAGTACCTAAATCTTTAGGGTTTTATCCTCCAGTTAGTTAAATGAACCATAAGTAAAGATGTGTGCCGTGTGATATCCGGCCTAGAATTGACCACCCATTTCCTCCCGTGGGTGTCGTAAGAGGCGACTAAGGGAAAATCCAGAAGATGGGCAGCAGCGTCTTCTGTGACTTCACCACCAATAATAATAATAATGTCCTCCTGACCGAATTTCAGTCACGGCGGCCTGTCTCAGCTGAGACTAGCAGGAGATATAATAGTGCACAAGTATGCGCGCAAACACAGATGCTCACCACCAATACTGCGATCCCCAAGCCGCTTGCCAAGCGTGGGGATTATGGTAACCCCCTCGCTTAAACGGAGAGGCCTATGTTCAATAGTGGACGTCTTTTGGCTGATGATGATGAAGTAAAGATTTTATATGCTCACTAAGTTCACTTATAAGAAATACTTTTTTAAGACAAAGGTTTTTATAATTTCATACTTTTGAGGTCATTGACTTGATTTTAACTAAAATCAATTTTAATAAGTATTCGTGGTATCCAATAGATATTTGTCTTGAGTCTGGGATTTTGTTTGATATTTTATGTCTGTCTTCTCTTAACGTATGGTTGATGAACAACCTGGTGTCATAGTTTAAACCGCCTGTAGGCCTCTGACATGGCTTTACACACCGTTGAAAAATCTCTCAGGTGTGCTGGTTCCTCACGTTGTTTTCCTTCCTCGTTTTTAGCAAATGATGACTAATATATAGTACGCACATGAATTCTAAAAGTCATTGGTGCGTGTCTGTACAACGCACGATACAGGAGAGAAATTCCTATTGCATAGTGACGTTTTTTACAAAAAGAATTTAGGTACAAAGATGAAATGAACAAAAATAAAATGTATGAAAGTTGAAGGTACAAATTGCACTCGGACTAGAAACTTTAAAATGGCTGCGTGAGGTTTACAAAGAGTCTGCTTATCATAACTTTGCACTCTAAATAACTTTGACGGAGTACGTAGTCCGTAGACTACTTATTTTAACGTGAATGTTAAAGTTACTAGCTTTAATGCACAGTTTAGGTAAACGGCTAAACTCTCAGTTAACCTGGTAAAGTAGAGATTAGACTCCTAAGTTATAAAAAGTGTTATTGTCTTTTTTTTCTAAAGTGAGGAGCTACTTAAATGAGGAGATTCTTATTGCAATGTATGACTGGCCTGTTGGTCTAGTGGTTAGTGACCCTGACTGCTAAACCAGAGGTCGTGGGTTCGATTCCCACACAGGACAAATCTTTGTGTGATGAGCATAATAATTTGTTCTGTGTCTGGGTGTAATTTATCTATATTATGTATGTATTTAGAAATATATAAGTATGTTTATCAGTTGTCTGGTTGCCATAATTTAGGCTCTGCCTAGTTTGGGATCAGATGACCATCTGTGAGCTGTCCTAAGATATAATAATTATTATTATATTATGAATGTATTGTTACTATAATATATTGTATTTATTATGTACTGTAATTTGCTTTAAACCTATATTTTACGGATTTTATCTAAGTTTATTTGATAATTTCTACTTGACGTATATAATCTTATGCATAGTTCATAGTCTATCAGTCGAAGTCAAAAGTGCCCTGATTAGCAGTGGCTAAGCGATTGCTGTGCTAAGGGTTGTGGGTTTGATTCCCGCACAAGACAAGAATTTGTGTGATCCGCAGAAGTCCCGAGTCCGGGTGTTTGTGTATGTCGTATTTCATGTTTGTAAAACGCACCCACGATACAGGATAAACTAGAGTGGAGCGACGTTTTTTTTAAACATACATACAAAATACACACACACATACTTCTCCTAATACATAAAAAGTCGGCACAACTATTTACAATTTCACAAACGTGTAACCCATTCAGTGTTTATTGTTTCTTATGAATGGCAAGTGGACGAGGGTCAAAATGACCCGCATCCGAACGATTTGTCAATGTCCATAAAACTATGGACCCTCTGGGGGTTGGGTCTGTTGTAACCTAGATTTTGAGTACTAGAAATAGTGTTAGGCTATATAAATATATTTGTATAATAATATTGTTAAGACTTATTTGTCAGTATGTATGTAAGGGGTATTCTTCGAAACTATTCATCCGATTTCCAAAATTCTTTCACCAATATTCAGAATGGACTTTTAGGGTGAACATTTGCCATTTTAACCCCGGAAAAAAATACGTGAAAAAGTGCCTAAGTCGCGAACTGAATCTTGGAAACAATACACTGCCTCATTGGTCTATTGGTAGTCAAGTGACACCGTGGAACGTGCGGTCCTGAGTTTGATTCCTGGGTCAGGCAAAGTGTTATTGGGTTAACCTCATTGGGTAATAGGTAGGTACTCAATGGTCGCCGAAGGATTTGTGCCTGTGTGAATGAAGGCGCCTGGTGAAGCGAGACACTGCTAAATAGTGAC
This sequence comes from Abrostola tripartita, assembly GCA_905340225.1. NCBI lineage: Eukaryota > Metazoa > Arthropoda > Insecta > Lepidoptera > Noctuidae > Abrostola > Abrostola tripartita. Next base: position 3,002,117 of record HG996515.1, read on the forward strand.
CACGACCGCTCTGGCAAGAGCGATATACAACGAAGTTATGGCAATAGGCTCGTCCTCTATTAGACCATTAACATAACTGGGAAAATATAGGTGAACCTACTACCTACTATACACCGCTGCCTACCTCTATAAGGAAATAATATGCTTAGTTGTTTTTTTATTACTTTAACAATATTTTCACAAAGTAATCTTCTAGTTTACATACAAACGCAGTATAATAACTTCCCGAACCAATTTGTAGGTAGCGGTGAAACCACACCCCGTGGTTAGATTATAAGGGTGCGTCTATAATACCTCTCCCTTCTCAAACAATGTAGGCACAAAGCCATACTGTTTGCAAACATAAGGAGAGTTCCATTTTAAAGGATATTACTGTTTATTAAGTTCTGACTTACTAGTTTTACCCGCTACATTTTTTCAGGATAAAAAACCTGTGTGTTTATCAAGGGTGACAGCTACCTCTATACCAAATTCTAGCAAAAAGGGTCCAGCCGTTTGAGCGTGAAGAGGTAACAAACAAACAAACACAGAAGCGCACAAACACACCTACTAACGTTCGCCTTTATAATATTAGTGTGATAGTTTATGTAATAAACATAAGTACAGTCACGCTTGTTTTTTCTTAAGGGGTAGGCAGAGGAGGTGTACTAAACCAAGAGTCTTTACACCCACATTTTGCTGGTAGTCATAGGTCCCATGTAAAAGATGGTGAAGCTATTGATCATCGGGCTAACAGCGGATTCATCATGTTTGAACATGGTGTTAAAGCATGTACTCTTTGATTGTTCCTACTTCTATTACAATTTATTCTTTTCATAATGAGTTTGAGGAAGAACTGTAAAGTCATTTTATTTCCTTTATTTAAAAATACCTCGCCCCGCTCAAGGAATTTCTTCTGTATCGTGGGTGCGTTTCACAAACATGAAATTAATATCACATGCACAAAAACCCAGATTCGGGAAAAACATCTGCGAATCACACACATTTTTGTCTCATGCGGGAATTGAACCCGCGACCCTTAGCGCAGCAGTCCAATCGCTTAGCCACTGAGCCAATCAGGTAGTCATTGATTCCAAACACTACAAAAAAAATTGTCAAAACAGAAAAAAATATCTTTTTCCCGTATTTCACCTTACGATTACATAAACTTCTTCTAGTGATTCTAAATCTATAAACAAACTCAAACAAATCTTCGTAAAAAAGCATACTACACAATTGATGGATACATAAACGATAAAAAAATAGTGCACCTACTAATTACCATCAAAAGGTATTAGAGTTTTATTATAAGTATTTAAATGTGTATATTTTTGTATAATATAACTTGTATATAATCTGTATTATGTAAGTAGGTATATAAAAAACTTTATATCTTCTCACACAGCTGTTTGTGCATCTACCGTAATCTGTCTCTGCACTACTCAAAGGTTTGACTGGTAGAAAATGCTTAAGGCATTAAGTCCGCCTTGTACATCTATTGTATAAAGAATAAATAAATAAATTAATATAGTCATAAAATAATATATTACAATACAAATGTTAACGAAGAATATAATGCCTAAGCTATTCATTTTAAGTACTTTTGCTGTGTCCCACAGGGTCTATTATTGTATCTAGCTCTAAGCCTATTATGTTTTACACCCACTTAACATTGTGGAATGCACATAATGAATATTAAGATTATGAATACTACATGACTTTCCTACTAGAGGTATAGTATACACATGACAATAATGACCCCATAATCCCTTGTTAAGGGGTCTATGTGGGGCCCTCAATGGGTCTCGTCCAAATCAGTATTTGCACCATGACGTAATCATCATTGAGACTTCTTTCAAAACTCTTATTGCTGTAACTGAATTAGATAGCGTTACAACATATACCTCCTTTAAACTCAATGATAAAAATAATTTTATGAACCTTAAGTATAAAAGTGTTTTACTAATAACTTCTTAGCCTTCTCAAGAGTTGACTAGGTCAACAAATTATAATGCAATTATTTAGATTAACAAAATAATATAACGTGTAGGACGTCCTCCAACCAGGTGGGGCGACGATATCCGCAAAATAGCTGGCAGCGGTTGGAAGCGGAAGGCCGAAGATTGGGCTCAGTGGCGTGCCATAGGAGAGGCCTATATCCAGCAGTGGACTAAGATAGGCTGATGATGATGATGGTGATAACGTGTCATGTGTCAAAACTCCTCCCACGGTACATGAGAAATTTCGATAATAGGACAGCCTTTGAATAAGTTTAATTCGAACCAAAACATGTGCCTCATTACAAACATTGAAACAATTTCCAATAACACCAGGCTGCGCTCACACCGTACCAACCATAAATACCAATAGAAAAATAAAAGCAAAAGCTTTTTTACTCAACAAGACAACCGAACCCACATTCACCTCAATTACATAATAAAAATGGATCTAATACGGCGTCCGAAACGACAGTAACACCGGCCCGAACATACCCGAGTGTTGCCGAAGTTACACGAAACAAAATCAATATGAATTCTGTCGTAACTTGTAGACTTTTAGGAGCCATTTTCGTAGAAGCGTAGTAGTTTCGTAGTAAGTTTCGTAGCACCTATACAATATTGAACAATTATTGTATAGGCTAACAATTTATACAAGTACGATCAAAGTTTACAAAGTGGCTCATGTTAGCAAAGTCATAAGTCAATGTAGAAATAGTGTCCGCTTTGTAGTCTACCAGAATTATGATCGTTGAGCGTTACGTCACAGGTTTGAATCCTAGGTCAGGTAAAGTGTAAACGGGATTGTATGTGGCAAATCCTCTGTGACTATTATTTTAAGAATTGAGCCAACGCACTAGAAACTTTTACTGGACTTCAAAAGTATTTTCAATGAGGCATTTTCTCAGTTTCTTTAAAACTTATTGACAAAAAAAATAAGGAAAAGATATTTAAAAAATGTAATATTTATGTATAGATTAAAGAATGTATACATAAGATGATAAACGATCCTAAAAAATAGTAATTACATACATACATACATAAAGTCACGCCTATTTCCACGAGGGGTAGGCAGAGACCACGGATTTCACAGATTTACTTTCGCCTCATTCACTCGCATCACATTCCTCATACACGCTAGTCGGTTAAGGGTACTCCTCACTTGACCCTTTGTCATCTCCGATCTGGTCCAAGTATGTTCGTCGAGGTCTTCCCCTTCCCGATATTCCACTAACATCCGCCTCATATATTTGCTTTGTCACTCTTCTTTCATCCATCCTTTAGTACAAAATAGTAATTAATTATGCAAAATCATACAAAAAAGCACACCTACCTATACCACGGATAGACACTATGAATTTTGCCTGTGCCTGAACTATTCATCATATTTAATCATTCAGCACTTCTACCTACCCCTTCAGAAAATACTAGCGTAATGAGTACAGAAGCCAGTAGTAGCCTTTTGTTCTCGGAAGTAATACCATGTCTTTATTATTAATACCCCTTTATTGTCGAACCCAACTTGAGCACTAAATATAATAACGACCTCACAAGCTGGTTTATGAACTTAAAGAGAACTAACTTTGAAACTATTCAGTTTTATGTACTTTGAATTGAAGTTAACTTTAATTTTGTTGATAATAAAATACTTACTTAGTTATTATCACTTGGTTTGCCTTCTATTCGTTTGTTTAGGACTTATGTTATAGCCAGGAAATGTAACTGTTCATGTCTGCCAACCTTATCAATACAGTGGTAAAATAAAATATGAGGGGCTCGTAGCTACGTGTCTGCCGCGCAGATCAGTCGATTTGCGAGGTTAAGCCGTGCTCGCCGCGGTCAGTCTTGTGATGGGTAACCGTTTTAACATGTCGAGACCCCTCCGTGCTTCGGAAGGCACGTTAAGCCGTTGGTCCTGCGCCGGATCTCTCTCCGATCGTGTCGGTCTGCCGTCCCATCGGAATAAGAGAGTGAAGGAATAGGGAGTGCACCTGTGTTTGCGCGCATACTTGTGCACTATAACAAATATCTCCTGCGTAGTTGGCTAGTCTCAGAAGAGATCGGCCGCCGTGACAGAAATTCGGTCAGGAGAACATTATTATTAAAATAACATAAATTCAAAGTAACCAAATTGTTTTGTAATGTTAAAAAAATGGCAATAGGTATATTTCCCTTATTCTTCTTATCGTATGGTTGACGAACAACCTGGTGTCAGAGTTTAAACCGCCTGTAGGCCTCTGACATGGCTTTACACACCGTTGAATAATCTCTCAGGAGTGCCGGTTACCCTTACTTAATCCGATCTTTATCACAAGATATACGTAAATAAAACTTTTATTCAAATTAGACTAATATAATAGTATCTACTTTTAGAATGTCAAATTACATCAAAACAGTCCCCAAAATGCCCGCCCGTCACCGCTTCCTAGTGCTATAGCTGGGTAGAAGAAACGGCGCAACAAACTACCCAGCAGCACAATCTGTTTGTGAGAACTCTAATACACCTCTACTTCTCCCTGTATGGATTATAGATTTATGATATTACCTCAGTTTGACCCAATAAATTTACATAATTAATATAAATACATAACTAGCTGCGCCCCGCGGTGTTACCCGTTACATTTTTTCGGGATAAAAGTAGCCTATGTGTTAGTTCAGGGTGTCAGCTACCTCCATACCAAATTTTACCAAAATCAGTCCCGCCGTTTAAGCATGAAGATAACAAACACATTTACAACTTTTGCCTTTGTTGTGATAGCGTGATGATGATGTGTGATAAATTAAAAATAAAACTTCGAAATGTCACATTGATTCATTTAAGTCCTAAACGTGACATTTGGATCCTTAAATCATAGTCACCAACCAATAAACTGAAGACGAGGTCTTTAAAAAGTAAAATTTTGAACCGCAACTGAAGTTGAACCTCCGAGAAATTTCTGCTTCCATTTTACCTCGAGGTACTCCTTATAAACATTTTAAAAGTTAAAAACAGTTTTTTTACCGAGGAGAAAGTTAATATTTTTATGGTAAGGTCAGCAAGTCAGTCTAGTGGTCGTAAACAGATAAATCGTAAACTTTCATCAGAACCAGAAAGAACCCAGGACCTCATAGTCAGCAATTGCGCTTAGCGACGACGAAGTGATCGCTATTATAAAACATTACCTGATTGGATACATAGCATGGTAAGCTAGCTATCTATATACCTGCGCAATATACCTACACATCACTCACCACGACCGATTAATCCTAGCGACGTGTCCGACCAGATAATTTATTACTGTGTTACTCTGAGCTATATGTCCCATTTGTGAAATTAAAATGTTGTTTTTATACTAACATACCTACCTAAAATTATATAAATCCTATCGTATTAGTATTTCAAACGACTGCCCCGTCGGTTTAGTGGTCGTTTAGCGCGACAGCTGAGTATGAGGTCCTTGGTTCGAATGCCAAGTCGGGCAAAGTGTTATGAGGTTTTTCCGTTAGGTTATTCTCAATAGCACGGAGTCTGGATTTATGGCCGGTTGGTGGCAATAGGTTCGCCCTCTATTACATTGGGGACTGTAACATAAATGGTGAAATTTGTGTGTACTATAATTATGTGCATCTCTGGTCCTCTGCCTACCCGTTTGGGGAATACAAGCGTTATGTTATGTCAAGTATTTCAAACGAGAAACTTTGTGAGCATGGTTTTTTGTTACTGTTTTATGCTAAAACTACTAGATGTAATTTAATGAAACTTGTAATTTGACTACAAAATCTAGACTCTGAGAGTATATTCAAAAAAAATAATTTGAAAAATAAAAACACTACTGTCCTGTCAGAAATCAAACTAAAAAGTTAAGGGCAGTCGTGTCTTTAAATAATTTTTTATTTGTTTCTTTTTTATACCCTATGTTACTCGCAATGTTACAAGGATACTAACGACACTCCATTCATCAAAATCGGTTTAGGCATTCAGAAGTTATCGTGGAATAAAGAAACTCACATACATACATGAGCCCTGAAAACATTACACTCCTTTTTTGGGCAGTCGTGTAAAAATTAAATACAACTTTAGTCGACTCGGGAATCAACTTTAGAAACTCACGAGCAGTCACGCTAGTCAATTTGTTTAAAAGGCGTGTCTCCTTCTTATTGTTTTGATGGTTTCTTTGTTACGTTTGATTAGGCCCAATATATAGCCGGACGAATTATTTAAAAGGTTTGTAAATAATAGCCATCTTGCATAAAAAACATGGCTACCCCTTTATTTGAATAGCAGATATCATTCACCCTTCACTAGGTAAAATATTCATAGTTCGTAACTTCGTATATATCATAAAGTGTCGTAAAAATATTACTTGGACGAAGAACGAAAATGCTATAAACGAGATAAAAATATTTTATAAGATTGAACTTTTAGGATTTAAACATTTTTGTAGGAGGGTTAAAAAAAGATACGCCTATCCTATCCTATCCTCAATTTTTGAGGACGAAAAGAGGAGAAATTTTAATGATAGTACAGTAAAAACGCAGAATCTACATATATGTATTTAAAAGTATGTTCTCGAGCGCAGGTCTCTCAATCTTTCTATAATGTCAATCAGACTTGCCAAAAGCCTGTCAAACAGTAACCCTACTCAAGATCAGTCATTGTTCCTGTTTATGAGGTGTGTTACCCAGAGTCAGATATTCATAGTTCATCGTCATAGGTAGGTTATACAACTTATACAACGTGTAATTATATCGGGGAGTTTCATAGTTATAAAGTTATTGAGCTGATCTATCAATTTTCAAGTTTTAGCAATGCTGGCTATGTTCAGTCTTGGGATGGTAACCCTTATTTAAGCAGCGGTGCCAAATGGTATGACGGTTGGATTGCTAAGATAAAGCCCGGCACGCAACAATGTCTTTTCGAATTCATGTGCGTATTATAAATTAGTTATCAGTTGCTAAAAACAGTGAAAGAAAATATCGTGAGGAAACCGGCACACCTGAGATTGTTCAACGGTGTGTAAAGTCATATCAGAGGCCTGCAGGTGGTTTAAACTCTAACACCAGGTTGTTCATCAACCATACAATAAGAAAAAGATAATGATAAATATTGACAATATAACAGCACAGCTTTATTTCCTGAAGGGGTATGCAGAAATATCTACGAGGTACATTAAATACCCAGAAATTTGATTTCTGGATTCAGGAATAATACTTGCGTATCAGACAAATAGTTATCCCGTGCAAGAATCAAACGTGCTATTCCTAGCGTAGCACCTTTCAGCATTGCGTAATCGTCAGGCCTTTTTTTGAAAGCTGAACATCACTGAATTATAAATTCGCTAGTGCTGTGACCTATATCCGTGAAATACACCGGGCAAACAGATAGCGGGATCCGGGTACAACTCATCGTCCCTATAAATGTCTGCCCGGTGATTTATCGGTCATATTTCTGCCATTTCCGGGCTCGCTAATCTTGTACTAAATGCAAGATATAGTTTGTCTGTTAGTGGGTTTTCAGGCCTCAATATTTAAGTCTATGAAGTAGAAGTTTCACTATGAGCGCAGTGGATTGGTGAATTAACTTTCGTGTAGTGCTGTGAGTTTGATTACCGTTCGTGACTAATATTAGTGCGATACAAAAGCACTTGCTTAAGTCTGGAAGAGCGTATTAAGAATGTGTTATTTCATGTCTTTCCAACGCACATACAACACATGAGAAAACCTGTCAATGTATCTAATAAAAGCTAGGATCGTAGTTCGTATTTACAGCTCTTAGCGCAGAAGTGTAATCCTTTAACCACTGCGCCAATCAAATCTAAAATAGTTTTTTGGTAGATGTAAATAAACACTCAATCCTGTTTTAGATCACCGAAACTTTTTATCTGATATCCAAAATTCTTTCACCAATAATAAGAATGGGCCTAGGCTTTCTGGATTCCAGGAAAGACACGAAAAAAAATTTTGCGCCAACAAAGACGCGGTCAAGATCTGACCGCGTCTTTGTTGAAGATCTCATAGATTTATGTTTTGTGGGGGAAAGAGATAAGGAATACAATCTCTATCCGTTCTCAGAAAATCTAGTCTAATCTATGAACTTGGTCTGGGTCCGACAAATGGCTATGACGTCACGTCTCGAATCTAGAGTCTGTTGCCTTGTAACATAACACAACATCACGCCTGTATTCCCCGAAGGGGTAGGCAGAGGTGAACTTATAGTAAACACATTTCGCCAGTTATGTTGTAAGTCCCAATGTTATAGGGGGCGAGCCTATTGCCATCAACGGGGCAGAATTTCAGACTCCGTGCTGCTACTGAGAATCACTTAATGGATAACTCAAACACTTTGCCCGACCCGGGATTTGAACCCAGGACCTCTTGCTCGGCAGTCGCGCTTAGCGACCACTAGACCAACGACGCAGTCATTACGAAAATCACCATCATCAGCCTATCTCAGTCCACTTCTGGACATAGACCACTCCTATAGCACGCCACTGAGCTCGATCTTCGGCCTTCCGCTTCCAACCGCTGCCAGCAATTTTGCGTATATCGTCGCTCCACTTAGCTGAAGGACGTCCTACACTACGTTTACCGAGTCGTGGTTTATGAGAATCTGTAGGCAGGATGGAAAAAACCTCTCTCTTGGTAAATATGACGATATGCCGCGTATCTCAAAGGGACTATAAATGATAGAAATGATGTGTGTCCTACACAGCTTGTTTACATTTCTTTTAGGTCAGCCCTCAGTCAGAACTCGGTCAGTGGGTCAGACAAGTCGGTGGCATTTGGAAAGTCTTTACAACCGTCACAATTATTCTACAGTATATCTACCATTAGTTACAAAAGTTTATTACATGTGATCATTATAATATAACTTCACGCCTGTATTTCCCAAAGTTGTAGGCAGAGGTGTGTAGTACACCCACATTTCGGAAGTTATATTATAGGTTCCTATGTAATAGGGGGCGAGCCTATTGTCATCAACTGGGTACAAATCTAGACTCCGTGTTGGTACTGAAAGATAAATCCAATAACACTGCCCGACCTGGGATTCGAACCCAGGTTCTCATGCTCAGCAGTCACCCTTAATGACCACTAAACAACGAGGCAGTCCGCAGAGTAAAACATAATTAAAAATTAAAGCAAAAAATTACAACCGTAATTAAATTCTTAATTCAATTAGCATCATGTACCTTTTGTTTTCATTACCAAATTGTTTAAGAATTGTTTTGTCAGTATTCAAAATGGGGGATCGTGCATACAAATCATTGTTGGACGTTTTATGGCTGCGGTGAATTGTTGCCGCTATCTTATGGTTATATATCACGCTTCACGGCCGCAGGTCAGTAGAGAAGTGACAATAACGAATGTCAATATTGACAGAAAAAGCGCATTTATTTATCTTTTAGATAGTGACACTTAATATACAAACAAAGGTATTGTGAAGTTATATATTATCACGAAAATAGATTCTTGCAGCTATTACTTTTAATTCAGCCCCTCTAATTGACCCATGGTGGTAAATGCCTTGAATTTAATAGGACTGAAAAAAGACCCTAAAAGTCTACATTGGATTAAAATTTCTCGCACGTTGGATATAAAATTGTAATATGAATGTTAATAGAAAACATTTTATTTATTGTTCACAATTATGAATATTGTACACAGTAATTTAATTCGTGAAATCATAATTTTTAAAGTACGTTATAGGGTATAGATAAAGAGCGGTCTCATAGCTAAATTCAACTGAGCTTCTAGACGATATGTCTCATTTCAGATATCTCTCACATGAGAATCAAATAGGCTATCTGCCGAAATTCAAGCGAAATAATAGACAATCTGGCCGTATCCTCGACCCAGGAAGCGAACACCCAACCATTATCTATTCAGCGATTGTCATAACATTATCCAAAACTCAAAGTCACGTTTATTCTAATAGAAACGACGAAGTTGGTCAATATTTCACGAATAAAGGGAAACTTTATCAGTTATCATTTAGTTGAAATATCATCGTAAATGTAACATAGGGAGGTGCGGAATTATAGGGATGTGCGACAAAGGTATAATTTTCGGATATCCGATATCCGCATTTTTTTTTTCAAATTCAAATTGTTTTTATTTCATGTAAACTAATTACAGGCGCTTATGAAACGTTAAGATGCTAGTTGCACGGTTCCAAAAATGTCGTTCCTATGGAGAAGAACCGGCAAGAAACTCCAAAGGTTACTCTATTAAATAATATCAGGTACAATATAGTGAATTTACAAGGAGTTACACGCAATAGTTTCATCTATATCATCTTGAGATTGCTTCTTCTTATCATTATTATCATCAGGTTCCTTTTCACTTAAGTGAAAACAAAGCAAACTCATGTGAGAAAAAATAAAAATAAAATACAATAAACAAATTGGCTAAAACCTACAGTGCTAGCATTGAGCGGATAATTCAGCTGGCTACAGCAAAAATAATTATAATATAGTAGACTCTTCTTAGTATAATAAAAATACAAATGGAATATGTACTTCTACTTACTTTTAGGTATTTTAATTGCGTTTACCGATAGCGCTTGGGTCTTCTATAAGCTCCTTAAAAAACCAAGCTTTGAATAATAATTTTTTCACTGCAGGGCAAAGGCCTCTTCAGAAGTGCTTACTACGGGTTGACGATTTAATAATTAATCTATTGTACGTTTCAGCGTTAGTCAATGTTGACTTTGTAACTAAGAAAGTAGATTGTATAATTATCATAAAATAGAGAAAGTGATATTAAAATTTAAAAAGGCCTATCTCGTCTCATCCGTCAAACATTATGCCATCACAGTAGTATAACAAGCTCTTTGAGTTTACCCAATAGATACCATCTTTTTTTTAAATTCAAAATAGTCTAATAGCACTTTTTGAATGTTAAAGTACATTAAGAAAGTGCTATATCTGGGTAGAAAAAACGGTGACACAAATGTTATTGGTATAACAACAGCGGTGCTTAGTAAAAACATATAAGCAACTAGCTTTTGCCCGCGGCTTCGCCCGCGTTAACCCCCATTTGAACTCCTTAGAGGTTGATAATAAATAATAAAAAATAAGGCCTCCGTTCGAGTTCGAAACTAGTCGGGCATTCCCGAATACACACGTGAGTAAAACCGGGATATATAAATAATATGGATAACACTCACGGAAGTTATTATAGTAGAAAAGTCCTATTTCCTTTCTAGGGTATAAAATTTCTACATGCCAAATTTCATAAAAATCCGTCCAGCGGTTTAGACGTGAAGATGTAACAGGCAGACAGAGTTACTTTCACATTTATAATATTAGTTTGGATAGGTACACACAGCATTTACCATTATAATACTACTTCGTACGTCTAACCTATCTGAAACATAATCTACACCTAAATGCTCACCTCAACGACCTAATTGGCGCAGTGGCTAAGTGATTGGACTGCTGCGCTAGTGGTTGCGGGTTCGATTCCCGCACGGGACAAAAATTTGTGCGATCCACAGATCTTTGTCCCGAGTCTGGGTGATATTTCATGTTTGTGAAACGTACCCACGATACAGGAGGAATTCCTAGTGTGGGGCGACGTTTAAACAAAAATGCAACCCCAAATTTAACTTACATACTTCGCGCTTCGCGTCATTTGCTTAGCTCTCAACGTTACAGTTCCTCACAGTTTCTTATAACAAAACACTGCACTCCGAACTTTTCACTCCAATATCCGACAGCGGATACCATTTCCAGCACTTACATTTCCTTCTTTACAATCTAGGAACCCGATATCCGCGGCTTTCGAAGTCAATATCCGCTAACTTCAGAGCTCATCACTACTCCTAACAATGCGAGATAATCGTGCTAACGAGTGTTGCCACCTAGCGGGGTAAACAGTAATTTCCTGTTCACCCTCAGTTTACAGTTGACTATTGTTTACCTTTCTGCAGGGCCGGATTAACCATGTTGGGCCCCTAGGCAATGCACGTCTGAGGGCCCCATTACCCTATTCAGGCCTTCTCGAAGTCAAAAGCTAGTCGTAGTAACTATATGAAAACTAGGCAGTCATTGTCATTAATGGTTTGGTTTACCACGCGCGGTTTTCCGCGAGACCACCCGGAAGTGACGTTAACAGCGAGAGCAAATCGCGAAAAAAATGGAATCCACACTAGGAATATCTCCTGTATCGTGGGTGCGTTTCACAAATATGACATATCACATACTCAAACACCCAGACTCGGGACAAAGCTCTATGGATCGCACAAATTTTTGTTCCGTGCGGGAATCGAACCCGCAACCCCTAGCGCAGTAGTCCAATCGCTTAGCCACTGCGCCAATCAGGTCAGGCGTCAGTCAGTTGATAGGATAACAATGTTAAAATTAGGTTTATTGTATTAAGAAAAAAGTCCTAAAATGTAAATATCTCGTGGCGCGGGGCCCCTGCCAATGCGGGGCCCCTAGGCAGTTGCCTATTCTGCCTAATGGGTAACCCGGCCCTGCCTTTCTCACTATAGTTACATGACCTGTGTTGGTTTTAGACGGATATTCGGTTTGTTTCGGATACAGAAGGTTAACGAACACCTCTGTGGTGTACATATTTACATTACTGAAGTTCACATTATCAGTTTATCGTCAAGGTTAAGCGGCACTTGCTGCGGTTCAATTATGGATGGGGACCTTTTCTTCCAGAGCTTTTAAGCCGTGCCGGTTCCTCACGATGTTTTCCTTCACCGTTTTTAGCTACTGATAACTAATTTATAGTACGCACATAATTTCGAAAATACATTGGTGCGTGCCGGAGTTTGAACTTGCGACATTTGACTTGGCAGTCCATCGGTCATACCACTAGGCTATCAGTGCTTGTACCATCATCATTATGAACCTATCTTTTTCCACAGCTGGATATACGCCCCTCCGAAATGCGTTTATTCGGTCTCCAGTAATATCAATTAGCCGATTTAGCGGACTAAAAATGTTGCTCGCTGCGTTCAGTTCTTAGATGGGTAGCTGTTCTTTATCATCGAAGGCTTCTGCGCATCGTAGAGCACTTTAAGTCTTTGGTCCTGTGCCTAATCGGTCTTGTTAATTTACCGAACCCTCGGACTATGATTGCGAGGGAATAGAGAGTGCAGCTGTTTGCGCAAACATTTTCCGAGTATCACTGCGTTCTTGGCAATTCTAAATCGGGAGAATTATTCACGAAGACATGTTTTTAATTGCACCTAATTTCGCCATAAGGTTAAACATAAAACTCCAATGACAGTCAACAAATTTAATAACACATAAACGTTTTAATCTCTGCAAGAATGGTCTCCCGAGAATAATAAAGTTAACGACTCAACCGGAAGTGGCGCCATCTTGCGGCGTTCAGAGTAAACACTCATTTCCTGTCCCTGACGACAATAGAGTTAATTCTTTGAGTCCTTATTGTTTTTCAACTTGGAGCTTATATTTAATGAGGTGGAACGGCGCTAATTAGGACCTTAGGTTTTATGATTTGGAGAAATAACTTCGTAATTATAATAGAGTATTATTTTGTAAGATATATTTTATGGAACCTAGATGATTTTGCACTAAAATGAAAGGGTTATACCTACCTAGCAGTGGGAGAAATCGTACTGATGAGAAAGATGCAATATCCCACTAGATGGACCGACGACGTCGTCAAAGTGGCGAGCAACCAGTGGATGCAAATGGAAAGTTGCCGTTCAATGTAGCGTTCTATGGGGAGGCCTTTGTTGAACAGTGGACGTCTTCCGGCTGATGGGATTGACACTATGTCATCCCTAGATATTTATGATTCTATTGGATTTCTATTCGTCAAGCCTTTTGCTACTTGTCTTGCCTTTGTTCTTCTTCACCTTTTGGTGGTAAAAGAATTACTAATTACGAAGCTTACCAGAGAAATCCGGTGATCGTTTTATCAATCATATTTTGGCTTCCGTAGCTCTGTAAACTGAATCAGATATTTTTCTTTTCTCATCATTTTTGTTTTTAGTGTTTAATTTTATTTTTATATTCTTTTTTTCCATGGTGCTATGTAACTAGGCATACATTCCAGCTATCTTTAATAACTAAAGTGCTAAATTAAGGGAATTAATACCTGAGATACGGGCTATTCACTTACTCGTAGCCTATTTCGGTATCAGTAACTAATATTAAGGGAAATTGTTAGTTAAATAGAGAATATTGTTACCGTTTATCAGGCACAATACAGAACTTTGAGCTATTACTGACAATTCCAAAGAGAAAAGCCTCTTTCATTATCAGGCTTAACAACATCGAGAATCAACGAAAATGAAACAGATAGCCTTTACGAGCGCAGTAATTAATACCTTTTAAACGATAAATATTTATTATATCTGCCTCATTGGTCTACTGGTCGCTAAGCGCGACTGCTGAACATAAGGTCCCGGGTTCTAATCCAAGGTCGTGCGAAGATTTTCTAATTTTTCCATTTGATAATTCTCAGTTGCAGCACGGAGTCTGGATTTGTGCACGGTTGATGGCAATAGGCCCCCTATTAGATTGGGATATTTATTATAACTGGCAAAATGTGGGTGCACTATACAGTTATACACCACTGATTATGTGGTGATAGTATGTCATTTTTATGTTATGTAATTACTATATATATCGACTATCATTTTCTCGCTTATCGTATCAAAGCCTTACAGTTGCAAGTGAAACCGCAACGCTGTGCACTATAACACAGATTAATGCTGAATACAGATGCCTCTCAAATGGGCAGCGACCACAATGCGGGGAGTCTCTGAATCCATAATTACTCTGTGTTCCATTTGGGTTGGTGAGTGGAGCGTCGTTTGAGCCAGTGTCAGTCGGTTTTAGCTTGAATGTTGGTTAAACGATTTATCATAGTATCTCTTTTGTAGCTATTGAGCCTGATGCTTAAATTATGGATGTAGGTTCTTTAAGTTTTAATTAAGGTGTATTAAAGATGTCATTAAATGCGACACGATTGTCGAACTTACGCTTAATAATAATTAGATTTTTTTTTATTAAAATAGTTTGCCAAGCTGGTCTCTCTAGGCGCGACTTCAGAACACGAGGTCGTGGGTTCGAATCCCGGTTGTTTAATGTGTTATTGGGTTTTTCTATTAGGTAACTTTTAGCAGCAGGGAGTTTGAATTTGTGGATTATGGGCTCGCCACCCATTGCATTGAGAACTATTAAATTGGAAAATATTAAACTAAAAAATTATGCATCGAAGTCGACTAGTAGGTTCCTACTGACCAAAAGGCTGGCGGAGTGCCACGTTGCAAAGCAATGATTTCTATGGTCGAAGAACAAGCCAGCCCCTTTGAAAACAATATCAAACTATCAACACGTGCAATACAGGAAAACGAAATAAGAAAACACGAGTTTCGTAGCTTCTTTTACAAACAGGTTAATATAATTTGATCAAAACATATCGAAAACAAAACTATAAAGGATGATTGATTTGACAGTTCAATGAACACAAAGGTACTCGGATTCAACAAAGCTTTGATCCAGAAATTGTTTCTGTTACCCAGAAAATATCCGCCTAAAAATACGACGAAGAATTTCATCCAAATCTACAAAATAGCGTTGTTTACAGCAAAAGTACTTTTTTGTTTGGCATTTACAAACAATTTATGGTAGAACATAGAAATGAAACATGGTTTCAGAATACAATTGTACATCTTTATTGCGTTTAAACCTTATGGATTTAAGAATAAGGTCCATTTTGCAACGTGTAAGTTTATTTTAAATATTCTTTGTGAGCGGGTCTAAATCAGAAAGCAGACGACACATTTCTTAGGACAAACGGTTTTATTTTTAGCTCTCATTTAGCAGTGACAGTTTTTGGAGTTAGACATACATACCTACGTATAATCTTTTGGTTAGTAAGTAAGATCAAAGCCTGAGTAAAGAATACAACTCTATCACCTATTAATTACGTGTAAACTTATTTTATTTCTTCTTATTGTACGGTTGATGAACAACCTGGTGTCAGAGATTAAACCGCCTGTAGGACTCTGACATGGCTTTACACACCGTTAAAAAATCTCTTAGGTGTGCCAGTTTTCTTACGACGTTTTCCTTTACCGTTTTTAGCAACTGATAACAAATTTATAGTACGCACGTCGCACATGAATTCTAAGACATTGTTGCGTGATGGGGTTTTAACTTGCGACCTTTGGTTTTGCAGTCCAACGGTCAAACCACTCGGCTATTATCATCATCAGCCGATAGACGTCCACTTTTGAACAAAGGCCTCCCCCTTTTAGAAAGGGGGGGGGGGGTTGCCATATTCCCCACGCTTGGCAAACGGCTTGGGGATCACAGTGTTGGTGGTCAAGTTACAGAAGAAGCTGCTGCCCATCTACTGGATTTTCCCTTAGTCGCCTCATATGACACCCACGGAAGAGGGTGGTCAATTCTAGGCCAGATACCACTCGGCTATCACTCCTTTTTTATTTCAAGTATCTCACACCATAATTATGTACTACAATCGGACATACTAACAAAAGGTGTTGGCAGAACGCAGAGGTATTCGGTTATATCATAAAGCAGATCATCTGCATTTTATTTCATGTATCATCACAACACAAGTAAATACATACTAACTCTAGTTATAATCTCAAAAGAGGTAAGCCTCGGTATGAGGAGTTTATTCCACCTACATTTTACTGGTCGTAATTGGTTCCATGGTAGGTGGCTAACTATTTATCCATGCCAAATATGCATGAAAGTAAATTATGAAGCTTATGAATGTGGTTATTTGTAGTCCCTTTAAGACCTAAGAGAAGTCAACAAAGTTCTATAGAAGCTAACTTTTAACAAACACAATAAACAATTCCAGTTTCTCGCAATTAAAGAACGCAAAAAATATTTAACTATACCTTAGGGCTTAGAACACCTAAAAAGGCAAAGAAAAAATACGAAACGAAATCGGTACAACGTTCTCAGCAAAAACCCGGCACCAAAATATTGTAATTCCCTTCACGGAGCCAATTTACTGAATGAAACTGAACCTTTGCGGGCATTACAGTATGTTACGTATATAATACCGCATGTTATATTACTGGTACGCGAAACGACTAGGATTGTGACGTCATCTTTGGTGATCATGATTGACGAACTGACAGAATAAGCCATGGAAGAGCCTGCCAAAACGATCAGGGATGATTTAGACAAAAATAGACGGGTTTACCATTATTTTTTGTGTTTTTTACAAGCTTAACATAATATATGACATATAATGACCTGTGATCCTGAAGTAGGTAAGTAGAGGTCTAAGCTACTGTATTTGTAGTACAAAGAGATGGGTAGAATACACCGACATTTAGCCAGTTATAAGTCTCTGTAATAGAGAGTCTATTGCCATAAACTCGCCACAAAACCAGACTATACGCTACTGAGAATTACCTGATGGAAAATCTCCAATAACCCTTGGCCTGACGCGAGAATCAAAGCCAGGATTTCACGCTTAGGAGTCGCGCTGACCGACCACTAGGTGAAGGAAACCAAGCTGATAGTAAGCCAAGCAAGAATCGAGGTAAACGATTATGAATGATTCAGAACATTTTTTGTCTGGTTTATCTTCATTACGCCTGTTTTTCTTAAAAGGATTGGAGAAAATGAGCTGTTTTACATACATAAAGGAAACGTTCCTGTAATAGAGGCCTCGCCTGTTGCTGTATTTTGAACGCTATTCTAAACAAGTCCATCGTTTTTTTTTAAGGAAGAGTTTTACTTTACTTTAAATAATAATTATATCTTGCTATGTTTTGGTCGTTCTAAAGATTGTTTTGTGGCAATCGAGTTTCGCAGTTAGTCAGGATTTTCACCATTATACTCATTAAATGCTTTCAAACGATGAAGTGAACTATACTTCGTCGTTTTATTATATTTATTATCTAAATATAACAATTATATTTTTTCTTCTTCTTCTGTCATAATTAAAATGAGCAGTAAAAAATGAACTTAAGGCGCGCAGTGAGATTAGTTTGTCATTATTATGGAAGCGGAGCTAATGTAAGATTAATTGTAAATTCAAATAGTCACACCTTAAGACATTATAAAAGCCCTTAATTACCATCAAAGAGTATCATTGATTTAAATCCCGATATATTTACTCAACCTTGGGCCTGAAAACCTCTAGGCAACCACGTTAGCTACCGGATACATCCATATTTAAAAAGGCTTTCGTACAACCACACGTTCATCCCTAAATTATAAATCCACGAAACAAGCACGAAATTTTTAACGAAATAAAAACAACAAAATGTTGGATGACTTTTTACAAATGCCTGCTGAATGCCGTGGAGTGGGCTTAATCGGAAATTGCCGCTTGTTACAGGAAGCCCACAATCACCGCCCACCGCCCACAGCCCACCGCTTACAGCCCACAGCCCACCCGGTTCCGGTTCAGATAACTCTTGCTTTGTGCTCATATTTCTACCCGGACACAAAAATATTATGTGTGATGTGAATTTTAATCGGGTAGGACTCGGGTGTTGAAATCGGGTAACATTTCGAGGGCTAAATACTGTTATGTTGTTTAGAAATTTTATTTGCGTTGATCTATGTCTCAATCAGGTATGTTAGTTAGAAAAAAACTGCTATCATTATGAAGATACAATACAAGAGATGGCAAAGATATATACATTTGCTACGATCCTGGCTTATCCATTTCGCCTATTAATATTAGCACCTTCCTTATTTGAAGTGGTTAATTTTTTTTAGAAATGATGAAGAGTTAATAATTGTGCCTGATAGCTCTCCCGAAAATATTCTACAATATGATTTTTGTTTCTTTTTCGTAAAACGTTGCAATTTTTACCCCGTGCGGGAATTGAACCCGCAACCCTTAGCGCAGCAGTCCCATCTTTTAACCATTGCGCCAATCAGTTCGTCAACTTTTCGTCGTCGATTGACGTCGTCAATTGTTTTTGTCCAGTAGTGTGAGTGGAAACAAATTTTTGCTTACCCCTTGGGATACTGCAATGGTACTGAAACTGAATCAAATTGCACAATGTAGGTATATATTATTATTCCGAAACCAAAACCCATAAACTTTATAAGCAACCTTTGTCCCGAATTAATTAAAGTCACAACTTCAGTATGAGGTCATAAAGAATGAATGACACGTAAAGTGAATGATAAAAGTACCATAATATTGTTTATGGGATCAATATAATGAAACACTCTTCCGCTATAAAAGTCATGTTTATAACTGTCTTAGGTACGTATTGATATGGGACAAGTGTGATAAATCCTGAATCGCGCAATCGAAATTTGTTGCAGAGAGACTTTTGACAAAATGCGATATAAATAAGTTATTTCAATTAAATGACTTATAGGAGTACCTTTTGTGTACGGTTTAACTTGGAAGAAAGGTTAAATCCGTCAAAACTGGTCTAAATAAAACCCATCCAAAAACTGACCGCGCACTATGTAACTCAACGGTCTCAAGCCTATCAAACGATTGCAATATATACAAAAGTATCAAACTAAGCAACACTCAAGATAGATCGCGAGTTCCTTTTTAAGGTTATGTATACAGGCCGTATCTTTTTTAACGTTTATAATATAGACCGACACCAGCTCTCACAATCGTTATTGATGTTATGCTGTAAAAAAACGTATACCTACCTTCGTATACAGATTTTTCCATTATTCCATTTCGTTGGGCATTCCTAAAAACATTTAAATAGATTCATTTGTATACCATTCTACCTCGTTTGCAGTCACAGTTATATTTCAGCGCTAAATCGAGTATCCTACCTTAATTGTTTCGCTCGTTAGAACCGTTCATTTACCATGTATTTGTGTGAAGACTGTATGGGGCAGGCCGCCGTGACCGAATTTAGATCAGGAGAACATAATACTATATTGTAATATCTACTGTGAAGTTCACTAGTTAGTCTCAGTTGAGACCCGCTATGGCTCACACCAGTCAGGACATTAAACCGCCCCAATTTGCTTTTCATAAATCCCATGTTATAGAAAAGCCTATCGCCATTCATTAAGACGACACTTAACTCCGCTTTTAGAGACGTTAATGATTACTTAAACCGACGGTAAGTAACGATTTCACAAAGGAAACCTTGTCTTACTGATAGTTTAGGTAATCATTAAATGTCATCGAGTTTGGCGGTTAGTTCGTTGCCTTTTATGACTCGTTGCATAATATAACATCACGCCTGTATTCTCCGAAGAGGTAGGCAGAGGTGCTCATATAGTACACCCACTTTTCACCAGTTATGTTTTAATTCCCAATGAAATAGGGGCAAGCCTATTGCGATCAACCAGGCACAAATCTAGACTACGTGCTGCTACTGATAATTACATGGAAAAATCCAGTATCACTTTGCCCGACCCGAAATTTGAACCCAGAACTCCTGGCAATTGTAATCTAAATCGGCTTTTCAAAGATGGAAGCTAATGTCACTATTTCTTTTGTTTCAGGTAAGTTTTAAGACTAACAGCTAAAGGCAGCGCTCGACTGAACTCCCAAACTACTCCTGTATCTCTTCAAAGTGTAACTAGAATTAAGACCTCGACTTTGATAACTTTAGTTTACCAAAGTTAATAATTTTGATTTAGGTTGGCATTGTTTTATAGTTATACTTACTTCTGCCTGACTTTGTCTGTTTACAACATCTATTTTGGCCTAAAAAGTATACTATGTCGTGGCATAGATAGTGTCTATATCAGTGACCGTATTAGCGCAATGGTTAAGTTATTGGAATGGTGCGTTGAGGGCTGTGGGTTTTTTCTAGTAGACGAAAAAAATTAAAATTAAATGTTGTGACAAGTGATTTTGCACGGGAAATTTTCAATTGCAAAAAAGTGCGGGTAATATAATATTTTGAAAACTTCAAATCTTTTGATATTTTTCAAGTACAATAATATTATTAAGAATTTATCAAAACCATTAAAATATGTCACCCGATTTTCTGTCTTAGACAAAACAAATATGTTATGTAAATGTCAGTATAAATCTAAAGTCCTTAACAATTCGGTTAGTAAGCACTCCAGTGATTAATTAACATAAATAATAGGTACAAACTCTTCTCCCAACAAGGGTCGCACCGACAATTGAATTGTCCCATAAGCAGGCAACTCTTCATAATCACCTATACAAATAGATTTCATTTCCCATTTAATTTGGGGCCCAGTTATAAGTACCCTCCGTTTTGAAATCGGTTAAAAGGTCACGTGGCGAAACAATGAATAGGGGATGTTTTTCAGGGTTATTTAATTAAATACTGACCCTAAGCCGATGAGCATGTATGAAGATTGCGATTAGTAAATGAGGCGACAGGGCCGTGATCTCGGCAAATGGAAATTCGAGGTCTTCGTCTAATACTGGCGCCATTAACATTTTCCAGTAGCTTCTTCCACTATCCTCTTCCACTATTTTCTTCCACTATCTTTGCCTACTATCCTCTTCCACTATCTTCTTCCACTATGGTGAGAAATAAACTATTATTATTATTACTATCCTCTTCAACTATTTTCTTCCACTATCTTCTTCCACTATCCTCTTCCACTATTTTCTTCCACTATCTTCTTCCACTATCTTCTCGCACTATCTTTTTCCACTATTTACTCCCACAATCTTCTTCCACTATCTTCTCCTACTATCTTCTTCCACTATCATCTCCCACTATCTTCTTCTACTATCATCCTCCACTATTTTCTCCCACTATCTTCTCCCACTATCATCTTCCACTATTTTCTCCCACTATCATCTTCCACTATTTTCTCCCACTATTATCTTCCAGTACCTTCTTACACGAATGACTGGCACCAGCAATTTACACCACTATCCTTCTCTATTTATTTGAGCCAGTAACTTAAACCAGTATCTAACGAATAAACCACACCCATCCAAAGTATGACGGTGGCAAGCGCCGCTTAACTATCCCTCAACCAACTGTTACTTACCCGATAACGTCCTCAGTACATTTAAAGTACTATAAAACACATTACCCTCTTAGCAGTCGGGTAAAAGAGGTAATGACTCTTTAATTACGGACGCAAGTCCTACATCTGTTTAGTAGTGAACAACTGAACAAATTGAATGCGAACAGTTTGTAACTGCCAGTACACAAGTTCTCAACCTCGTTAGGACGACCACGGAAGTTTATTTCGTCGTCTCAATTTGTTTGTACCGTCAACAACAAAACAGCTTAACATTCACATTTTTAAACAGAGGTACCGTTAATTATAGCCATTATGTTAATCCAGGGTGCCAGTTACCTCTATACCAAATTTTATCAAAATCGGTCCAGCCGTTTAATCATGAAGAGGTAACAAACACACTCACAAATTTTCGCCTTTATAATAATGATATGATATGTGATATGTGAGTATCAGATGATATGTGAGTATCACATCACACTAATATTAGTGTGATAGCTTTCTTATAGCTTAAAAAAAAACGTCGCCATACACTAGGAAGTTCTCCTGTATATGTGTAGGTGCGTTTGACAAACATGAAAGATCATACACACAAACAAGTAAGACTCGGGACAATCAAATGTGGATCGCACAATTTGCCACGCGCGGGAATCGAACTCGCAACGCTTAGCACTGCAGTCTAATCGCTTAACCACTGCGCCAATCAGGTCATCAAATCATCAAACAAATTAAGCAGACACAGCAAATTCTACCGTAGCAAACCAAAGCTTTAATGGGTTTTCCTTTGCCATAATTAAGTTTCCACTAATTATAAGACTCCTGGATATATGTACTTACGAATACATTAATGAAACACCTCAAAATACTTTTGTTAATCCATACAAGATCCATCTGATGCGGGCACCTAATGGTCCGTTCACACGGCGCGTGGTGCAACCACGCGCCGTGTGAACGCACCATTAGTAGTATTATTATGTAAGGCGCATGCCAGGAGAGGAGTAAAACGACCGAATGATGATACAAGACTGACTTTATTATAATAATAAATTGGGTTATATAGTTAGCATTACACTTGTATGTATACCTAAATTATATATTTTCATACCAATACTACACCTTCCATCCGAAAGAAAAAAAAATGTGACAACATAAGAAACATAAAAAAAGAAAAAAAAATTACAAAAATCGAGAAGAATATGCTTAGATGGTTTGGGCATGTAGAAAGGATGGATGAAAGAAGAGTGACAAAGCAAATATATGAGGCGAATGTTAGTGGAATATCGGGAAGGGGAAGACCTCGGCGAACATACTTGGACCAGATCGGAGATGTTCTACAAAAGGGTCAAGTGAGGAGTACCCTTAACCGACGAGCGTGTATGAGGAATGTGATGCGAGTGAATGAGGCGAAAGAAGTATGTCAGGATCGTAGCAAATGGAAATCCGTGGTCTCTGCCTACCCCTCGTGGAAATAGGCGTGACTTTATGTATGTATGTATGTATAAGAAACATTTTTTTTTTACAGATTATAGTTACATTAGACCATTAACCGCGGCGCGGCCTATAGTTGAGTGACGCGCCACGCGCCGCCCGTACCGCCCCCTTAGACAAGTGGCAAAACGCTAGACGAATAGAAATAAAATAAAATGATAAATCTATGGGGAAGACAATGTTTCGACTATGTAATCTATGACATGTCAATTCCATACATTTTTCATTATATTCGATTTCTATTCGTCAAGCGTTTTGCCACTTGTCGAAGGAGGCAGGGTTCCCACGGCGCGTTCTAGCAAGTTTTATACTGCGGCGCGTCAAGCCACGCTCCACTAGTTACCACGGCGCGTGACCCAGGCTCCGGGACGGCGCGGCGCGTGACACCACGCGCCATCTGAAAGCACCATTAGACATGTTACATAAAAATATTATATTTCTCAAGCTCCCTCATGAGTAACTAAGTCCATTCATGCTTTTACCGCTTACCTAACTTAGATACATAAGCGAACTATATAGCTTTCTACAGAGTAGTCCGAATGCGTTTGATATGAAACTATCTTACGGTAAATTGGAGTGACTTTTAGAAGTGCAAAGTATTGACTTCGTGTATACTTACTTCTTTTTATCGTATGGTTGATGAAAAACCTGGTGTCAGAGTTTAAACCGCCTCTAGGCCTCAGACATGGCTTTACACACCGTTGGAAAATCTCTCAGGTGTGCCGGTTTCCTCACGATGTTTTCAAACTGCATACATACTGTTTCTGTGTTTAGTGATCGCCACTGTTTTCCCCGAAGGGGTACGCAGAGGTGTGTAGTACTTCCACATTTCGCTAGTTATGTTAAAGGTCCCAATGTGATAGGCGGCGAGTTTATTGCCAATAACCATGCACAAATTCAGACTCTGCGCTGCTACAGAGAATAATTACCAAATAGAAAAGTCCAATAATACTTTGCCCAATGGAGATTTGCGTAAACCCTAAACATTTTGTCAGACCAGAATACAAAGCCAGGACCTCCAGCTTAGCAGTAGTTCTGTGCGACTACATCAACGACACAGTTATAATTATCTAGCTACGAGCAAAAAAAATAAAAAAAACTTGATTCCGGAATATTTGGTTTATTCATTTCCCTAAGCAATTAAATACAACCAAATCGTAATAACACGAAATAAGTCACGCTAAAATAACTTGTAATGTGAGTTATATTGTCAAAATAACTTTCAAACAAAAGAAAGTTGTAATTGAATTATTTATCAAAAGAAACCTGAAACTTAATTAATATTTATATTACAACTAAACTTGGTAGCGAACGTCAAAGTTTATTAGGATTAATTAAAAAAAATGTTTTTACTGTGCCTAGTCACAATATTAATAAATAGATTACTAAACAAGTAAAAAAATAATACAGTCGAAATGAGAACCTTCTTTTTTTCTAAATCGATCGAAAACAGGTAGATAAGTTTTACACACTCAGAAAGTGGTAAATACGTTATTACAGAATTAATTAGCTCACCTACCCCGCTAGACAAGTTACAAAACGCTTGATGAATAGAAATAGAATGTAATGACAAATGTATGGGGATGACATAATATTTCGACTATGCCTGTAATCTATGACGATGTATTATCACGTCAAACACATATATTTTTCACTAGCTGCGCCCAGCGGTGTTACCCGCTACAGTTTCACGAGATAAAAAGTAGCATATATGTAAATCCAGGGTGTCAGCTACCTCCATACCAAATTTTAGCAATATCGGTCCAGCTGTTTGAGCTAGAATAGGTAACAAACATACAAACACACACACAAACACGCTCATAAACTTTCGCCTGTATTTATTATTAGTGTGATACACGATTTTTTGTAGCTTCCCGTTATGCCACTTGTCTGGGGCCCCTGCTTATACAATAACGACGACCTGATTGGCTGTTTAACGACCTGATTGGCGCAGTGGCTAAGCGATTGGACTGCTGCGCTAAAGGTTACGGGTTCGATCCCCACACGGGGCAAATTTGTGCGATTCGTAGATGTTTGTCCCGAGTCTGGGTGTTTGTGTGTGTGATATTTCATGTTTGTGCAACGCACCCGCGATACAGGAGAAAATCCTAGTGTGGGGCGACGATTAAAAAAAAACAATTTCAAAGAAAATTAAAACAACAAATTTAATCTGTCCATAAAAATATTGTTCTTACCTAAAAACAATTTCTATTAAAAGCGTTTCAACGTATTGTATTCCTTTAACATTTTACCAAGGTTTATTAAATTAAGTTGATAATAAAATCACACCATGTTTCCTAAGAGTAAACACGATTACAAAAATAACTACCTAATATAAAAATTTCGCTTTGGAATATTTTATCAATATTCTCATCGATGCCAAATAATTAACTTTATTATATTTTACGTTAAAAACATAAACACAACATCACGCCTGTATTCTCCGAAGGGGTCGGCAGACGTGTACCTATAGTACACCCACATTTCGCCAGTTATGCTAAAGGTCCCAATGTAGGGGGCGAGCCTATTGCCAACAACCGGGCACAAATCCAGACTCCGTGCTGCAACTGAGAATTATTATTATTATTACAAGCCTGTAATGTCCCACTGCAGGGCAAAGGCCTCCACACGACTCTGTCAAGGGCTGTCGATGCCCAGTCCTCCATAAAGGAGTCCAGGTCATTTCGCCATCTCGGTTTTGGTCTGCCTCGCTGACGTCTACCTTGTTGTGGGGTCCATTAGGATGTACGTTTGGCCCATTGATCGTCTTTCATGCGGTAGACGTGACCAGCCCATTTCCAACTAAGAATTACCTAACAGAAAACCAGTACACATTGCCCGACCCGGGATTCAAACCCAGGACCTAAAGGTCACCGACGAACCAACGAGCTAGTCTGCCTTCCATGCAATATTAATTAAATCTATAACATATCACCTTCACCGCCAGATCTTAACTAGATAACAAGTTAAAGTCGGTTCTAAAGCAATGGGAACTTGAGTAAACTGAGCTGTCTTGCGCATAACGCCTAGCAATACAGTCATAAGCAG
The DNA here is from genome assembly GCA_905340225.1 of Abrostola tripartita. Taxonomy (NCBI): domain Eukaryota; kingdom Metazoa; phylum Arthropoda; class Insecta; order Lepidoptera; family Noctuidae; genus Abrostola; species Abrostola tripartita. The sequence continues at coordinate 3,028,512 of HG996515.1, forward strand.
AGAACTAGGTCAGTTGGCCCGCTCATTATGCACAGCCGTGCTTGTCTTTTTAATTTTCTACAACGCTGTTTTTCTTACTTCGACTTTTTAGTTTCTTGTGTTTTTATCACAGTAAATAAATATTGTTTACTTTAGGTTCCAGCTTACTAACTTCCACTGGTCAATCGGTCTAGGTTAAGCTACGCTCGCCACGGTCAGTCTCTAGATGGGTGACCATTCGTTTTCCTTCCTAGACTTATTTCTTACGCACTGTAAGCATGTTAACTCCGGACTTACTTTAGTAGATCTTTGACACGATTCCGGAATCATCCATAGGGAAACAGCCGAAACAGACTCTGAATTCCCGTGAATTCGGAGTCTGTTTCGGCTGTTTCCCCATCTACAAGTAAAGTGTTGAATAGTTACTTCTCGATTAACGCTAATCGGTAAGTAAAAGTAACGAGTATCTTCTATCGTATCTTAATTACAGGCCATTTTATACCCTGATTAATGCTACTCAGATATTGTGAATTTCGTATGAGTAGTTAGTCCAGTTGCTGGCAATAGGCTCGCTCCCTATTTTTGGACCTATAACTTAATTGGCGGAATTTAGGAGCATTACACCTCTGCCTACCCGTTTAAGTAATACAGTCGTAAAGATATACAGAATCCTAAAAGCTCCATTCTCGTTCAACATAATTGTAACTTAATAGGCTCTACATTTACCGCGCTGTACCTTACTCTGTCTATCATACACCTGTCTCTTTCTGGCCTACAAAAGGTGAGATGAAGAGTTACGTAATCCAACATACATCCTGATTAGAATACTCTGTTTTGACGTTAGTGTGTGGTGATTATTTACATTAAGGGCGGGTTGCTTCAAGCAGTAACATTACAAACGTACGTCAAAAAAGAATTGGAGAAGATGTACCTATAACGCACGTCAAATATAAAGCGTTGTTTTATGGCATAAACAACCCGGTTATCAACGTTATTAGGGCTGCAAGTGAAAAACAAAACATTTTCGTTATTATTTATTATGCATGTCGTGGTGGCCTAGTGGTTGACATACCGGATTTCTATGCACGAGGTCGCAGGTTCAAACCTAGGCAAGTATCAATGTGACTTTTTCAATGTCATAAATACTTTCTTAGATATTCTAAAGACACCACTGACTAACGGTGACGGTAAACATTGTAAGGAAACTTGGATTTAATTATCTGAAATCGCCAACCCGCAGTGAGCTAGCGTGGTGATCAGTGCTCAATCCTTCTCTATACGAGAAGAGGCCTTTGCCCTGCAGTGGGACAGTTATTGGCTGTTATTATTATTATTTATTTAATTAATAAATCTATAATATAAGTTCACAGTACAAAACACTTACATTATGGCTGGTAAGACAACAAAATTGGTATCGCCATTTTCTGAAACTGAAGCAAACTCGCCTATTGCATTGCTTCTAAGGCTCTGCGCAAACGTGGACACTTTCGTGTCTTGTGTCGGATACAATCTACCAAAAAATATTCTATATCATCATCAGCCGATAGAGGTCCACTGTTGAACAATGGCCTCCCCCTTATAGAAGGGAGGGGGGGGGGTCCATAACCCCACGCTTGGCAAGCGGCTTGGGGATCGCAGTGTTGGTGGTCAAGTAACAGAAGACCCTGCTGCTCATCACCTGGATTTTCCTTTAGTCGCCTTCTACGACACCCACGGGAGGAAAGGGGGTGGTCAATTCTAGGCTGGACACACGGCGGCTAAATATTTTATATAACCAATAGGAAATCAGTCACTCCTTTAATTCTTTATTGTACAAAAAACATATGATTGCATAACACAATACGAAATATGATGTACAGACGCGAGCTTAACTCAGAATTGACACTCCCTGCGCGAACGTGAATTGCCGCTACAGGCACCGCACACAAATTTTTGACCCGTGCTGAAATCGAACCCAAATTGCTAAAACTCAAGGTAGACACGTATTAAAAATCTATGGTAGACACTGAATTTTCAACTCTAAAACTCCACAGTCAGAATACTTTAAAAGCAAAATTACAATCCTATACCTAAAATCTGAGTCAAACCGTGAAATCTGTAGTCAACTTGTAAATTACCAACGTACTGCAGTGAATAATTATGCTAAACTTGCTCCCGTAACGCGGGACATGTTTCAACTTGTCACGACCTCAACTACAGTTATTTCTGTGTTAGACCTTCCAGTTATTTTAGGGACAAATACGTCGCGCTCAAAACTTAGGTTAAACTTACCGTTTACTTAAAGTTTTGGTTAGTTAACATTATTTTGGGGTACCTAAGCATGTTTAAATAATTCGGACCCTATTTTAGTCACGGTAGCTAATCTCAGTCACGACGAGATTAGCCGTGATAGCCGTGTTGTATACCGTTGGACTGCCAAGTCAAAGATCGCAAGTTCAAACGCGGCACGTACTAAAGTCTTTTCGAAGTCATGTGCGTACTAAATTAGTTATCAGTTGCTAAAAACGGTGAAGGAAAACATCGTAAGGAAACCGGCACATGTGGGAGATTTTTCAACGGTGTGTAGCCTTGTCAGAGGCCTACTGGCAGCTTAAACTCTGACACCAGGTTGTTCATCAACCATACGATAAGAAGAAGAAGACTAGCCAGCTACGCAGGAGATATTATAGTGTATGAGTGTGTAAAAACACGGGTGTGCTTTTTATTCTCTCACTCTCATACTCTGATGGGATGGTAGACCAATTATTTTTTTCTTTTAAAAAACGTCGCCTCACACTAGGAATTTCTCCTGTATCTAGGGTGTGTTTCACAAACATGAAATGTCACATACACAAACACCCAGACTCGGGACAAACATCTGTGGATCGCACAAATTATTGTCCCGTGCGGGAATCGAACCCGCAACTCCTAGCGTAGCAGTCCAATCGCTTAGCCACTGCGCCAATCAGGTCGTCAAATAATGACAAGGTCTTGTTTTGTGAATAATTTTCACCCATCTAAAGACTAGCCTCATCAAGCGTTACTTCACAGATCGTTTGCGAGCTATTAGCCTAATTGCAGTTAATCGGCCACAATGACAATTTAGATCCCTTTTGTACATGGGTAAGTACTTTAAACAACTCTACCTACCCCTTAGGGGAATACAGGCTTAATTTTATGTTTTTTAAAAGAAATCTATAAAATTCAATTCGATCTATGAGATGATGTTCAAACTTAAAATCGTGTTCTTAGACTAGCCGATAATTCGGTTACGTATTTCCGGTTTCGGCAGCCGCCCGCCATCTTGTATCCGGTCCGGCCGTCATATCCTGTGTGACGGGATATGACGTAATAACAGACGGAGCGGGATTTCATGTTTTTTTTGTATTGAAAATGAAAACGTTTATAGTTCTGTTTTGGCAACAATTCTGAGTTTAAGTCTGTATTTAAGGTCCAAAATAATGTAATGAGGTTCTAATTTCTAGATGAAAGAAAAAACGCTTGACGAATACAGTGAAAATTACAATTATTCACTCTATAATAATTATATCAAAGATTACATGGCCGAATCATTATGTCATCCACATAGGTATAATTCTCGTCACGTTAAAAGAACGCTGGGCGACTGGCAGCGACTGTGTTTGCACTCGGATATAACCGCTTCCTAAGGACCTAGGACTCCTAGGCTATTGTGGTTATAATTAAGTCTAATTGTTTTATCATAGAATCATTAAAGGTACTTTGTTTGAGAAAAGGGAGGCCTATACCCAGGAGTGGGTGATACCGGGCTGAAATGATGACGATGATGAAAGCTACTTTACTGGTTACGTAACACTTTGGAATAGAATGGAATTCGAAAAATTAAGTAACGGTCAGAGTTCTTTTACGTGACTGGAATTATACATCTATTCGCCTAGGATTATACCACTGGTCTAGGATTCTGGCATTTTAATTTGATATAGTTTCATCGACACAAAATCATGATGACAAAACAGCAATAGTTTTTATTGCATCACATAACAGCATGCTTGTATTATCCGAAGGCTAGAGGTGTATAATACACCCTCATTTCGTCAGATATGGCATAAATCTCAATATAATAGGGGGCGAACCCATTACCATTAACCGTTCACAAATCCGGACTCCGTACTGCTACTGAGAATTACCTAATGGAAAAACCCCGTCACACCTCGCCGGGAATTCGAACCCAGGACCTCGTACTCAGCAGTCGCGCTTAGCTACCACTAGACCAACGAGCACTAAAGTTAATGCTCCATTGTTCCTGCAAGATTCACACAATTTTTTTTTTCTATGTATCGACATTAAAATTATCATCACTATACACTTTACATGGTAATCTCCAGAGTGTAATCTACAGATAGATAAAGTGGGGTTAAAAAACCCTTAAAACCGAGATAAGAAACTCATTTTTAAGCAGATAACAGTACCTTCCATTTTATTACGGAACCCTACCGTGATAAAATATATAAAAATACTTTTCAACGCGACTTGTGTTATCGTAGACAACATTATATCATAAAAATGCTGTAAATTTAAGCTTCAAAGTAATCCAGTATCGTTTACACTATCTCCAAGCGAAGTCACGATAAAATGGGTGTAAAAAAGTTGTCTCTTTATATGAGAATGGATTAGAAATAGAATGTATAATGTTGATTAGGAATAACATGATGTCCTAAGTCCGAATCCCGGGTTAGGCAAAGTGTTACATGATTTTTCCATTTGGTAATTCCCAGTGGTCGACATCGAGGGCGAAGCTGGTGTGATAATCTGGCTATATATGCGGGACGCACGTAGTCAGGAACTGCGAAGGATAGAGTCGTTTGGAAGAAGATAGGGAAGGCCTTTTCCCAACAGTGGGAAACAAAATAAGCTATGAAAAAAAAATCTCGGTAGCAGTACGGAGTCTGGATTTGTGCCCGGTTGATGGCAATAGGCTCGCCCCCTATTACATTGGGACTTATAACATAACTGGCGAAATGTGCGTGTATACACCTGTGCTTACCCCTTCGGGGAATACAGGCGTAATGTTATGTTTATGTCTGTATACAATACACGCCTGAATATGCGTATCTTTTATCTTTTAGCTCATACTTTGTAAGGTCGACCTTCTGTCCTTATCTTTTTCACGAGGACACCTGAAAGGTAACATAAAAGATAAGGTAAAAGGATTATGTTGATGTGATCCAGTGGAAGCTATCAATTCTCGCTTAGCGATCGCTTTGGTTAGCGACGCATCTGATGGAATAAAGATACGATTTAGTCAAATCAAATCAAATCAAATTATTTATTTTGCAGAAAACACTGTTACAGGGGTGTTATAAAATGTACATGTTTCAAGTGATTCTACCATAAGGCATGCAAAAGTATACAATTGTGGTTTATGAAAATATTAAACATTTTGATTAATATAATGTACCACTTGAAGTAGAATAAAAATACATTTAAATTATTTATTAATAGATTAATGTTTTTTAGTTATTACAGTATTGTTGCTAGAATTATACAGAATTATATGAATTATAATATAGTTCTATGACTTGATGTTAATGCGAGCTCTGATGTTTGGAAAAATTTTCGTTTAAATAGTCGTTTAAATTATAGTAACATTTATTAACTAAAAGGGCCTTTAGTTTTTTTTTAAATAAGTGAGTATTCATTGCCCTTATTTCTTTAGGTAATTTGTTAAAAATTACAGGAGCCATGTGGAACACACTTTTGTGCATTAAAGTGGTACAGGTTCGGCGTACACAGAGGCGAAATGCGTCGCGTTGTCGCCTATTATTGACTTCTGAGGCTAATGTAAATAAGTATTGATTGACCTTGACAAACATTGAGACCTCATAAATATATAGGCTTGGGAGAGTTAGAATTTTGTACTCCTGAAAAAACGGTTTGCAGGTTTCAATTATTTGGAGTCCAAACATAGCCCTTATGCACCGTTTTTGTGCTTTAAAAATTAAGTCAATGTCGGTCGAATTTCCCCAAAAAATCACACCATACCTCAGGACTGTATGTCTCTTGGGTATGTCTTTAAATTTATTTAAACGATTAAAGTGAAAGTTCAAATAATAAGTATCGATATTAATATTATAAAGAGGTAAAAATGATTTGCAAAAAAAAAGTCGCCCCACACTAGAAATTTCTCCTGTATCGTGGGCGCGTTTTACAAACATGAAATACCACATACATAAACACCCAGACTCGGGGCAAACATCTGCGAATCCCACTTTTTCCCCAAGCAGGAGTCGAACCCACAACTCTTAACGCAGCAGTCCAATCGCTTGGCTACTGCACCAACCTGTCGTCAAAATCGTAGTATTTATTAGTTTGTAAGGTTAACTCCGAAACTATCCATCCAATTTCCGAAATTATTAAATTTTGAAAAAGACACGATCTTTTTTTCACTTTCACGGAGTCGTTGTCTAAGGGGCTTACAGCTACTCGGTTGATCAGTTTATTTGCAAAGTTAAGCAACGCTTATAACGACCGCACTGACTAATCAAAACATCACGCCTGTACTCCCCGAAGGGGAAGGCAGAGGTGCACATATAGTACACCAACATTTCGCCAGTTATGTTATAAGTTCCAACGTAATAGGGGCGAGCCTATTGCCATCAACCGGGCACAAATCCAGACTCGCTACTGCCACTGAGAATTACCTAATGGAAAAACCCAATAACACTTTGCCCGACCCGGGATTTGACTCAGGACCTTGTGCTCAGCAGTCGCACTTAGCAAGTACAACACCAACGAAGCAAGATACTGATACCTACTTATTATATCTTCAAAAGTAACTCTGTCTATAAAAATGTCGATTTGTCTGTCTGTCATCTTTCCGTCGAAACTATAGGATCGATTTTGATGGAATTTGCCACGGAAAGTAATAAGCTGGAATCTCGAGAATAGACATATTTATTGAGTTGTTTTTTTCTACGCGGACGAAGTCGAGGGCAAAAGCTCATACTATCAATAGCAACGGAATTTCAGCTTAGCTCCTCATGGATTGTAATCTTTATTGCTTATCTACATACTAAAGAATAAGTATGTGGAGTGTTATCATAGCTCCTTACAGTGTAACGGGAAGCTAGCAGCGAGGATGATAACAGCTTTTTTCAGAAACGATAACGATGCGGTGATCGTCAGTCAGTGATTCGATATTATTATTATTAGAATAGGTTGCGTTTGAATAGGATATTAACAGTTGACATCGATGGGGATCAATATTTTGATGCCTTTTAAAAGTTTATATTTGTGTAATAATAATGTTCTCCTGTAATTTCGGACACGGCGGCCTGTCTTATCTGAGCCTAGCCAACTACGCAGGAGATATTATATTGCACAAGTATGCGCGCAAACACAGGTGCTCACTGTGGCTTATATTTGTGTGTATGTAGTTTTTTTTAAAGATAATCGTCAGCTCCCACTAGGAGTTTCGTACACTACGTTCATTGAGGCCCATAACGTAACAGGAACACTGTGGGTGTGCTTTACACCTCTGCCTACCCCTTCGAGGAATACAGGCGTGATGTTATGTTATGTATTTATGTTGTTATAGTGAGGAAGTGCAGAAAGTTAAGATCTATATGTCTGTTACATTAAATTACGATCAAATAAACTACCACCAATTTATTTAGTCATAGATTCAGGGCTGTAAATCACATAAGGTAGTCAGTGATGTTTCTCGAACCAAAAGTACTATTTGTCTTTTAATAAAGCCAAAGTATATTAGGCTTTAGACTCTAACAATGATATGTCAAAAAGTATAGATACTTTATATGCTAACAAGATGAACGAGAAAAGTGTTCCGATCTCTGAGTCCGAACTCCACTCCACTAGTCTTATGACAAATCGGACAACAATTGTACTACCCAAGACTACAATTGTCCCCTTTTCGAGTCTTCAAAATAAGTGCGCTTGTAACATATCTGTACGTTTTTGAAATATCATTGGTCTCCTACCTTTCACCTTACTATTTCTGTTGGATATTTGTTTAGGAAAGTTCACAAACTGCTTATAGCTTAGCGCAGCTTATCTGTCTTATAGCATTAACTACTGCATTACTTTAGCAGACTATTAGCAAACTAACGAGAAGGTAGCTTCTTCTACACTTAGTTTCTTAGGAGTTATCTTTTTACTTTACTAAATAAGGGTATAGTGGAGCGAATAGAAATGCTCTTATACATTTATACAACTCACTCAACAGTCGCATTTTGCGCACTAAACCAAGGAGGCAGAAAATCGAGCAAATCGAAGAGCGGGGTAAAATAATTAAAATTTTAAGTAGCCCCTGACAAAAAAAGGCTCTGATAATCAAAAGTCTAAAGGATTTTCATGAATTATATCTAAGAACCATCTCGATCACGACAGCTTTCAAACAAAAAACCTCATCATAATCGGTCCATTCGTTTAAGAGCTACGATGCCACAGACAGTCACGTCAATCCTGTAAACCCCTTTTTTGCGCCAGGGGTTAAAAATGATGGTTTTTTTTATCAAATTCCCTTATTTATTTTTGTTTTAATGATGCTTTTAAATAAATATTGTTATGAAATAAATTATTTGTGTTTTTATACAGCATACAATACAATGTCTATCTAATTACATCTAAAAGCTTTCTGTGAACGTACGCAATTCTCCATAATACACAGCGACAGTTTGCAGGTGGATTTGAGTTTTATCCACAAATTGTATTACTGAACGCTCATTCTATTGCCAGACTCTATCTTGACGTTTATGGGTTCTCGATTTGTCTATACCGGTACAAAAATGTTATAAACTAATTTATTTATCTTGATTTTATATGTATGGGCGGATAAGGAATACGATTCTTTTCGATTGCAGGAAAAGTTAGTGGTAAAAGACGTTAAGTTAGTGTTAGATCGATAGATGGTGAATGCTCACCCCCTATATGTATATGTTTGATTATATAAAAACATAACATAACATCACGCCTGTATTCCCCGAAGGGGTAGGCAGAGGTGTACATATATTACACCCACATTTCGCCAGTTATGTTGTAAGTCCCAATGTAATAGGGGGCGAGCCTATTGCCAACAACCGGGCACAGATCCAGACTCTGTGCTGCTACTGAGAATAACCTAATGGAAAACTCAGTAACACTTTGGCCGACCCGGGATTTGAACCCAGGACCTCTTGCTCAGCAGTCGCGCTAAGCGACCACTAGACCAACGAGGCAGTCTAAAAACATGTTTACCGCAAGTAACAAAAATAAACATTTTAAGTTTTCAACGGACATAATTATTGTTATTATTTTTAGGTATCAGTAAAAATGTCATCAAAACGTCGTGTTTTTTGTTCATCGCGAAAATAGGTTTAGTTTTAACTATGTATTTGAATGGAACCGTACAATTAGACTACTAAACAATTATGAACACGAATACAAAAATATTGGTATATATAAAACAGTAAACTACTTATGAGGATTACAGCCTAATTGTCTGATGATTTAAATAGCTAAAATGCAACAATTTTTCTCTGCTTCCTATTGATTTAACTAGAAACAAGGAAAAAAACTCTAAAACACAATCAATACTAGACATTAACACACTATTTTTCCCAGCCCTAAAGGCTTTCAACTCGATACACACTCAAGTACCATTTAGGTACCACTTGAGCTCGTCTGGCTGCCTCCACTTGACTCAAAACACTTTCCATGATAATATGAACTGTAAATATTCCATTTTTTGTAAGAAAACCGTGTGCTCTTTTTGTTTGTACGGAAAATAGGAGGTTGTGAAAATAGCCTTCCAATTTTTGTAGAAGCTGTTACAATAAACGAGTCTCGTTCGGTTAGTATTATTTTGTTTATCTATCTAGCTAGTTTTGGCCCAGTTGAGTTTCAACTAGTAATATTTAAGACTGTAAAGGTATAATTATGTTCTAGCTCAGGTTAGGAGTACCCTTAACCGACGAGCGTGTATAAGGAATGTGATGCGAGTGAATGAGGCGAAAGAAGTATGCCAGGATCGTAGCTAATGGAAATCCAAATAATTATAATATTGTATGTTATATAACATAACATAACATCACGCTTGTATTACCCGAAGGGGTAGGCAGAGGTGAACATATAGTACACCCACATTTCGCCAGATATGTTGTAAGTCCCAATGTAATAGGGGGCGAGCCTATTGCCATTAACTGCGCACAAATCCAGACTCCGTGCTGCTACTGAGGATTAACTATGGAAAACGAATGTACCTATGTTTTATGACATGATATATTTATATATGCATATATTCGAAAATACATATTTGTTCCTTTATCTACATATTAATAAAGGATTTTTTTTTAATGATGGACACGAGCGGGATTCATTCCCACGGCCGTTGCCTAACCGTGGCGCAGCTCTTACCAAATAAGCTAGCGTGTCATAGCTCGCAGCAATCAAATTTTAGCTACCAGCTACTCTAATACCAGCTACTATAATACCTGCTACCTTCCTAACAATAAAACCAACCAATTTTTTACAAAATCGTATAAATAAAGACCTCAAGAATAAACATTCCACAAATTATTTAAAGCAGCTAAGCGTTATAAAATTCTATCACAACATCTCTGGCCTAATTTCCTTTAACAAGCGTAAACATCCCGCCATTTTTGTGAATGCAGAAGGCATTTCAATTCAAAACGTGACCGGTGTCAGTTCTCTCTCATTATCATACTAAGAAAACATTAATTTAATTTCTTCAATGGCAGTCTGAGAGATTTGCAAATTGAATTATAGGTTATATATTTTCAACTCGTCTTTGGTTTTGTGGATTATCTAACTAGTTGTTTGCTGTTCTGTTGTAAATTATAAAGCATGACTTAGCATCATGCCTGTACTTCCCGAATTGGCAGAGGTGAAGGTATAGAAATGTTATCACTACATAGTATAAAACAAAGTCAGTTTCTCTGTCCCTATATCCCTATGTATGCTTAAATCTTTAAAACTACGCAACGGATTTTGATGCGGTTTTTTTAATAGATAGAGTGATTGAAGAGGAAGGTTTATATGTATAATAACATCCATTAAATATTGGAGAAATATATTTTATACCCGTGTGAAGCCGGAGCGGGCCACTAGTTATTTAATAAATGATTTTCTCAATGACAAGCTTGGATCGAATGCATTATAACTTAAGGATAAAGGTTTTTAATGTGACTTCTATTGTTACCTTATGAATGCCAATGGTGATATTTTTTATTAGTTGTATGTTGTGTTTAAAACTATATAAGTGCTAAATTAGTTAAAAATTGTTGAAATATTATTACTAGATTTATAAAATTTACATATTTATAAAAATTTGTACGGCAGAATATTATGGAAAAAAATGTATGTAACAACTTTACTGTACCATATTCTGGCAAATAAAGCATATCTTATCTTATCTTATCTAGTACACCCACATTTTACCAGTTATGTTATAGGTCCCAATGTAAAAGCGAGCCTATTCCCATCAACCGGGCACGAATCCAGACTCCATGCTGTGTATAGAGAATTACATTATGAAAAACCCCAATAAAAATTTTCCCGACCCGGGATTCGAACCCAGGACTATATGCTTAGCCGTCACGCTTAGCAACCACCAGACCCACGAGATAACCCTAAGTAATTAGGGCATTAGGCAAAGCCTACGTATGTTTTCTAAGCTTCATTACTGACAAATTGCATTAAAATGGATTCAGTATTATTTTTATAATTTATTCCTTAAAAACTAGCTTTAATAATATCTATTAGTGGGATTATAAACACGGAACAGACATTAATGTGTGTCCTAAATCCAGGTGTCGGTGTGTATGTCATATTTTATGCATTTCATTATTGTCTTATGCACTCACGTTACGAAGAAATTACTAGTGTGGGGCGACATTTACTTTTGAATTAGATTACGCGTAGGTTTTAATTTGTTTTATCTAAACATTTTATATAAAAATCTAATGTTCATAATAAATTTCAGCTAAAAATCTGCCCTTTTTACTACAATAATAAATTCCCTAACCTGTTTTACTTAACTAGACATTTATAAATAGCTTGAAATGTCAACTTGACAATGTTATTAACTGAGCGAACTGTACTGCTCCGTTCATTCATTCGCTCTAATTCTTTGTAGATAATCTTAATGTTTCCCTAGGGATTTGAAACTAAACCCTTGTCGAGACAAAAGGAAATATTTTATTATTTTAATAATCGCCTTTTTATTTAAAAGGTAAATAATACGACGGATAGATGGACGACCTGATTGGCGCAGCGGCTAAGCGATTGGATTGCTGCGCTATGGGTTGCGGGTTCGATTCCCGCACGGGACAAAAATTTGTGCGATCCGTAGATGTTTGTCCCGAGTCTGGGTGTTTGTGTATGTGATATTCCATGTTTGTGAAACGCACCCACGATACAGGAGAAATTCTTAGTGTGGGGCGAAGTTTAAAAAAAAAAGTATATTCTGACCGCGTTGGTCTAGTGGTCGCCTAGCATGAATGTCAAGTATAAGGTACTGGATTCGATTCTCGGGACGGGCAAAGTGTTATTGGGATTTCTATTAGGTGATTCTCAGTAGCAGCATGGAGTCTGGATTTGTGCTTGGTTAATGTTATATTCAATAAGTTTATCCTCTGCTAAATTAGAAATTTGTGACCTAAACCTAACGGGCAAAATGTTCGTTTACTTTGCCTACTCCATTGAGAAATTCAGGCGTAATGTTTCATTTGTTCTATAAAGAAAACATAAATTTAATTACACTAATATTATAAAGGCGAATGTTTGTGAGTGTGTTTGTATGTTTGTTACCTCTTCACGCTCTAACAGCTGGACCAATTTCGCTAAAATTTGGTATGGAGGTAGCTGACACCCTGGATTAAGTCATAGGCTTTTTACTCTTAAAAAATGTAGCGGGTAACACCGCAGGGCGCAGCTAGTAACCTTATAAATCGACAATGCATTTCATTTTAAAACTATCAGTCCAAATAAAAAAACTACATCTACTTTAAAACTCAAACAAAAGAACAAAGAATTCTATTAAACACTTCACGCGTACAAAGAGTTTAACCGACTCTGCATAGGAGTACAATGCTGAAGAACTCCCCGTTATAACTTGTTCGTAAAATCTAGACTGAAACTCAGTCTGAAACATGCAGATATAAGTTTTGCGGGAGTTTGACTATATTGTAGCGTACAGATGTTTATCTAAGAGATTTTCTTTCTTTAAAAGACCACATCTCAGACTACCTTCACATAAATTGGATGGACTTTAAAAGAGACCTTGACCCCTGAGTTTGTTTCGGCATTTCTTCTCAGAGGTAGTCACTTAGGAAAGGCCGACGCCATCTAGTCTTTAAAAAAGAATGACGTGTAAGTGTTTCCTGTAAACCTATTTGCAAAATAAAAATCATTTATCATTAAGTTATAATTCAGATGGAGAGTATAATTTTTTTCTTTTTAATACAGTATGGGTAACTTTAAGAATACTACAACTGCCGCGTTGGTCTAGTGGTTGCTAAGCGTGACTGCTGAACATGAGGTCCCGGGTTCCCGGGTCGGGAAAAGTGTTATTGGGTTTTTATATTAAGTAATTTTCAGTGGCAGCACGGAATCTGGATTTGTGCCCGGTTGATGGCAAGCTCGCCCGGTCGCCCTCTATTACTTTGGGACCTATAACGTAACTGGCGAAATGTGGGTGAAATTCACTGTCTCCTCTGCCAAGAGACAAACATGTAACCCAATGAATAAAAAAAAGATAAAATACTCATTTATGCAAAATGGACTTCAAAAAAGGTACTTTTTGCACGTCAAATTACTTCAAGACAGCCCCCAAAACGCCCGCCCGTCACCGCTTCCTAGTGCTATAGCTGGGTAAAAGAAACGGCGTAACAAACTACCCAGCAGCACAATCTGTCGGTCAAAACTTGGATTATATAGTTGAATGTTAATAGACTCTCCGCCTATTATATAGTACTTCACCCAGACTGTGCTGCTAGGTAGTTTGTTACGCCCTTTCTTCTACCCAGCTATAGCGCTAGGAAGCTGTGACGGGCGGGCGTTTTGGGGACTGTCTTGATGTAATTTGACGTTAAAAAAGTACTAGGTAATAAATTAGTGTAATTTGATGGCTCCGTTGTGTCGTGGTGGCCTAGTGGTTGACATACCGGATTTCTATGCACGAGGTTGCAGGTTCAAACCCAGGCAAGTATCAATGTGACTTTTTCAATGTCATAAATACTTTCTTAGATATTCTAAGACACCACTGACTGACGGTGACGGAAAACGTCGTAAGGAAACCTGGATTTAATTATCTGAAATCGCCAACCCGCAGTGAGCTAGCGTGGTGATCAGTGCTCAATCCTTCTCTATACGAGAAGAGGCCTTTGCCCTACAGTGGGACAGTTATAGGCTGTTATTATTATTTTATTATTAATTTGATGACTTTTTATCTTTTTCTTTATTAAAATGTTTGTCATCAGGGGTCACAGACGTGGCCGTATGAATGATTTCTCTAATGGGTTGCAACATTTATCATAAAAAACCGTTACAACAACCCAGTCTCCAATAAAATTTAATGTTGCATAATTAATCACTATATTCCTACTTTCTGCCCCATTTAGCACAAAAAACAAACTCAACTTATACATTGTTTGATAGTTTATGACACAACTTTATCGCCAATGGCTAGGTATAAAATTTATTGGTACCCAGCATTGGGATATCGGTTCAGTAATTGCTCTCTTTTATTGGTCTTGTAAGGAAAGTATCTAGGATATGGGTTTAGCACCATCTGGGTAGTAGAAGAGTTGTTTGTATTACGATGGATTGGTTATGTATAGTAAATTATCTTTGCATATTAAAAGGATGTCTGAAAAATCCATCTCTGGAGAGACAGTTTTTATTAACCGTCGGCCTCACTATGAATTTCTCCTGTATCCTGGGTGCGTTTCACAAACATAAAATATCACATACACAGACACCCGGACTCGAGACAAACATCTGCGGAACACACAATTTTTGTCCTGTGCGGCAATTGAACCCGTAACTCCTAGCGCAGCAGTCTAATTATTTAGCCACTGTGCCAACCAGGTCGTCAACTGATTAAGAATACATATATACATACATACATAAAGTCACGCCTATTTCCACGAGGGGTAGGCAGAGACCACGGATTTCCATTTGCTACGATCCTGACATACTTCTTTCGCCTCATTCACTCGCATTACATTCCTCATACACGCTCGTCGGTTATTAAGAATACAGTGCCTTTTATTGCCTGAACGCCTCATTGGTAGTGCCGACAAAGCATGGACTGGGGGCATTGCGAACTTTTTCCATTTTAGGTAATTCTCAGTAGCAGCACGGAGTCAGGATTTGAGCCCGATTGATGGCAATAGGCTCGCCGCCTATTACATTGGGACCTATATCATAAATGGCGAAAGGTAAATGTTCTTCACACTCTCCCTAACCCTTAAGCATTCTTCAGGGTGAAAGAGCTTTAAAAGACATCGTAGTAAGCAAACAACAGTGACGTCATAACCTATCGGTTTCGCGTTTACGTCACCACAATGATACAGTCAACGTTTCCACCCCTAAAATCAACGTTGTCACTCGGAATTTCGAAATAACTCGATCAGCTTTCGTCTTCGAAGCATGGAAATCACCAATTTCCATTCATGGAGAGATAGCGGCTGACATGTACCGATTTTATTTGAATATTTATATATTTCGGGGTAAAAGTCCAATATTTTTCCGTTCATGTAAAATGCGGGTACTTTATTGATGTCTGTACGTTGAAATAAGTTGATTATAAACGAATACGAGATGTGGGTATTTATTTTACGGCGTTCAGAAACGTCTAAATTTTTGACGTATTTTTTTGAGAGTTGTAAATCTACAATTTGAAATTTAAACTTTGGAGATTTTCGTTTTATATTTGGTTTGGTTTATACATTTTTTGTGCATAGTCATTACGCTTATTTGTCCTAGGGGTAGGCGGTAGTGACAACTGTCATTTAAATGCCCACGTGTCGTTTTATAAGATCCACGTTTGTATGTGTGCATGTGTGTCATGTGTGTGTATGTGTATCGGAAATAAAAAAATCAGCAAAGTTGCTTAAAATATATTTAAAGTGTTTTTAACTTATTTACTTCAAGTGCCTGAAGTAAGAAAATGTGATTATAGTCTACTGGTGTTTTTATCCCAAATTCACGCAGACGAAGTCGCGGGCTGCACCTAGTGATGAATAAGGGTATAAACTACCAACCACTGCCTATCCCTTTTTTAAATCCATGCGGAACTAAACACATTATTATTAACCTAACCTAACATAACCCAAAACGCGGTTAAATCTAACGTGAAATTCAAATTATCCATCCATGTACCGCTATCCTTTCTCTCTGTGCTAAAAGGCCTAAAATCTGTAGAAGCCAAAAATTTTCTTTTGAGCATCCATTTTACGACCTCTAAAATGGGACGCTTTACTTTACGATCGCCATTAACTTCACCGAGTGCGTAAACAAGATTTATTTGACCGAGGTCTAGTGTGTTATGTATGTATGTAAAATGTATGTGTTTGGGGTTAAGTAAGAATTTTGACTAAAGGTCGGGTTGAGGGTATTTAGTATTTAGCTCAGACATAAAAAATTAACACACGTATATTATATCTAATCTATAACACGTGTATATCTCGTGATGAAAGCATAACATAATATTACGCCTATATCCTTTGAAGGGCGCCGTGTGGTATCCGGCCTAGAATTGACCACCCCCTTTCCTCCCGTGGGTGTCGTAAGAGGCGACTAAGGGAAAATCCAGAAGATGGGCAGCAGCGTCTTCTGTAACTTAACCACCAACACTGCGATCCCCAAGCCGCTTGCCAAGCGTGGGGATTATGGCAACCCCCCCTTCTAAAAGGAGGAGGCCTTCGTTCAACAGTGGACGTCTTCCGGCTGATGATGATGCTTTGAAGGGGTGGGCAGAGGTGTATACTTGTGTAGTACACCCACATTTCACTCCATGTAAGAGCGGGCAACCGGTGGATGCAAATGGCAAGTTGTAGTTTATTGGGGCGTTCTAAGGGGGAGGCTGTTCACCAGTTGACGTGGTCCGGTTGATGATGATGATGATGAAGAGTGGGGTGAACCTATTGCTTAATAAATAATAGAAAAACCATGTGATATTATGTTTATATTAAGACTGCTTCGTTGGTCTAGTGGTCGCTAAGCGCGACTGCTGAGCAAGAGGTCCTGGGTTCCAATCCCGAGTCGGGCAAAGTGTTACTGAGTTTTCCATTAGGTAATTCTCAGTAGCAGCACGGAGTCTGGATCTGTGCCCGGTTGATGGCAATAGGCTCGCCCCCTATTACATTGGGACTTACAACATAACTGGTGAAATGTGGGTGTACTACATGTACACCTCTGCCTACCCCTTCGGGGAATACAGGCGTGATGTTATGTAAGCAATAACATAACCCTTCCTTGGCAGGTAAAAATAAACAACTAATTTAGTCTATAACACGTCTCAGATAAAAGTATCTCAAAATCCAATACACGTAACACTTATCGTTTTAAAAATGGAGAATAAATTCGAAACAAGAATCACGTCGACATTTAAATAGAGAAGAATACGATTCAAATTCAGAACGAGGAGCGACTTATCAATGACACACGATTTCCTGAACAACGGTAGAGTATACTTAGGTTACGCTCTGTCGAGTAACGCTGGGTGTTGGCAAAATGTAAAACAATTTGTTTTTTTAAAGATATACATTTTAGTAGACAATTTGATTAAATCCTCTTTTCTTGTACTCTATTAAAGAGTTAGTCAAATTTCTGTCTATAAGGCAAACATTAGTATTCAAACTATTTTAATTGTGTTATTTTGAATTACAAAGTAGCTTATTTACTTTCTTTAAGGTTCAAGCTATGTCCTATCAAAATAACACAAAATTGTCGCATTCATATTGTTCTAATAAGTCTTCACTAAAACCTCCATGTTTCACGTTAATTACGATTTTATCTACACTGATAGTGTCATGAAGGTTGACATGTGTCATGTTTAGCCAAAGTAATGTGAACACATGATATCCCGAAGGACTAGTAAATACGTATATTACTTCATATTTAATAAGGGAATTCAGTGAATTAATGCGTTCATTTTGGTGAATTCTTATTTAATTTTATTTATTAACCAACTTCTACTAACACAAATTCTAAGCCTGGGAGAATTATAATGAAATGTTGAATACTGATTTATCCTTAAGAACAGTTGCCTACAACATGGGCTCTATAAATGCGGAAAACAGGTCTTAATAACTGACGAACCTAATTTGAGCTCTATACATGTCGAAACAGATCGTAATAACTGACGAACCTAATTTGAGCTCTATAAATTCCAAAAACTAGACATAAAAAACGAATGAACTTAATATGAGCTCTATTCCTACAAATAGAGACTTGTATGAGTTCGTCCTAGAAATAATCCTCAAAGATAAAGTAAGCATTTTTTTTAAATCGAATACGTTTCAAAAGTTAATAAGGTCAAAGGTATACTAAAGCAAATCGTTAACGAAGAATGTGAAGAGATAAAACGTAAGCGATATGTGTGGGCCGAACCAAGAAATCCTAATCTACTAATGCATTAAATTAAGGATTTGATAAAATGATTTTGCGATTCTCCGCTTTAACCTAGAGTAGAAAAAATTACTTTTATTAGCGATAAGCTTTGTTATAAAAATTTAAGTAAAGGAAAAACATTTATAACAAAAGATAAAGTGTACGACATATGTAGTAGTACAAAATGTTCGCTAACCAGTATAATAATTATGTTGTGAGTTTGTGACTTATCGACATCATTTTTATTTCTTTAAATAAAATTAAAAAATTGTACCGAATTTCCCCTGTATCGTGGGGGCGTTTCACAAATATGAAATATCACATACACAAACACCAGACTTGGGACACACCATTTTTGTCCCGTACAGGAATCGAAATCGTAATTCCTAATGCATCGGTCTAATCGTTTAGCCACTGCACCAATCCGGTCGTCTTATTAATTCATTGCACTTTGAGACGATGACATGATGAGCTATCGCGTACTATGCAAACACAATAATAGTTAACCAATGTTTTTTCTTTGTTCTTAAAACGTCATAATTATAGTATTTGAATAATTAGAGAAATAATTAGTGCTTTGAAAATCACGGTATGTTGTTTGTCCTGTGCTTTATCTCTCAACGTCAATCGTACACAAAGACAATTGGTACATCAAAACGTGTTTAACTTAACGTAACCTAAATATGCTACCAATGCAGTATCCGTGTAGCTTGCCGCTCATTCGGTACGCAGGACAAACTCACCGTCCAAACAATCTGGCGATTTGAATTCTGGCATCGATGCCAGACCCCAATACTGGCAGCCGGTACTATGGACTTTGAATCGTTAGAATCTAAACGAGGTTTATATTGGATCGAATTTCAAAAGTGAATTCTAGAATGGTGAATGTAGCTTTAAAATTACGGAAAAAAACAAATACAAGAACAAGAATTTTCAAGTGGAAAACCTAGTATCACTAACAATAATAACATTGGCTGGCTCGAGAATAGAACTTGAATAATAAAAAAAAGATCCCAAAGAATTGAGAACCTCCTCCTTTTTTTTGAAGTCGGTTAAAAAACAACTTCACCAACGAGGAGGTTTTAACAATAGTCAGAAATCCTAAACATAGCATTCTTATTCAATTTTTCTTTCAACAAATTAGCTTCCACATGTGACTTCGTCCACGTGGATTTCGAATGTTTTATAGTCTATATAGCCTTCTTCGACAAATGGACTATCCCAAACAAAATGTATTTTTAATTCGAACCCATAGTTCCTGAGATTAACGCGTTCAACCAAACAAATAAACTCTTCAGCTTTGTAAAAATGTAGAAATTAACGTTTTGCGATAAAAAAAATTACTCTTCTTCTGTTAAAACAAATTAATTGCCATAAACAATTTTATTTTTCATAGAAATAGAATCACTCCTATACTGTCATAAAGTTACGAAATTTCCAAATATTTTGGGCAGTTAAAACAGCCCTATTTATACCAAGTGAGTTTCAAGAGTAGTTCTGATATTGCTACTCTGTGGTTTCCAATATTCGGATGTTGTAGCCGATCTAGAGTCTACCGTAGACAGATACCAAGTTTTATTGGATTCGGACACTTCTGGAATTTACCGTTCGTGTTGTCTGTCCTATCGACTTGATTCTCAGCCGTTACCAGTAAAATAGCTGGATTAATGTTTTATTTTATTTTCTGTAAGTTTTACGAACTCTTTCATGGGTTTTTTAGGTGCTCTGGTTTTATGTATTATCTTACTTACTGTGAGAATTTTACCTACATACATATGGGCAAATGGCAAGTTGTCGTTTACTGTGGCGTTCTAAGGAGGAGGCCTTTGTTCTATATTGGACGCCTTCCGGCTGATGATGATGATGATGATGACATATATAGACTACTACATTATATATATTGGGCTGGTTATATCTGGCTAAACTTACATCACAATGGACTCCTTAATAAAGCAGACGGCAGTGAGGTAGATCCGGATCGTTGGCAGCTTGTGACAAGGAGTTATGGAAATAGAGTGGGGAAGCCTTTGGCCAACAAGGCACACTTTAGGCTATCAATAGAAATACAGCACTGATAGCCGAGTGGTAAGACTGTTGGACTATCAGTCAAAGGTTGCAAGTTCAAACCCCGGCACGCATCAATGTCTTTTCGAATTCACGTGCGTACGATAAATTATTTATCAGTTGCTAAAAACGGTGAAGGTAAACATCGTAAGGAAACCGGCACACCTGAACGATTTTTCAGCGGTGTGTAAAGCAATGTCAGAGACCTACAGGCGGTTTAAACTCTGGCACTACGTTGTTCATCAACCGTACGACAAGAAGACGAAGATAGAGGTAATTCTTGTGAATGTAGGTAGTACCTATTGTACCAACACGTCCATAAACACAAATAGGTAAAGTAGCTTATTTCTCTCGGAATCTGGACTACAGAGAATTCGGTCAATAAATAGTTCATCTCAGCTGTACTATACAACCTGTAACTTTGTCTTGCGGTCGCAAACTGACAGTTTGGCAACTGGTATTTGAAAAGACAGTGTTGGTACCGTCTATATTGTGGATCAACTCATAAATGATGCAACTGATTGAGGGTTTAAGTTGTTGTTTGATGGTCATTTCTAGTGTATTTTTATGACAAAGTTGTGGCAACTGTCAAACTAGCTTTTCGTATTTTGTTTTTTCCTTTTTTTCACGAGTCTTTCTTAACTGTTAAGAGATATTTGCAGGATGATATAACTAAAAACTTTGTTTGTCCAGTGGTTGCCAAGCGCGACTGCTGAGAATAAAGTCCCAGTTCAAATCTCGGGTCAGGCAAAGTGTTAGCGAGATTTCCCATTCGGTAATTCTCAGTAGCAGTATGGAGTTTGGATTTGTGCCCAGTGGATAGCAAAACGTTCACACCCTGGCCCTATTGGCAGAATGTGGGTGTACTATATGTGCACCTCTGCCTACCCCCTCTGGGAATACAGGCGTGATGTTATGCGTATAATTAAAAATAAGTATTCACGAAAAATTGCGCCAAAACTCCATTGATAACGTAGGGACGTTACAAATGATGCAACAACGAAACCAGAAATATCATTAATGCCGTAAAATCCAGTTAGAACATGAAAAACACGAACTTCCGCCCCTGTTTATTAACACGATAAGCCCTCATGAAATAAATATTGAGTGCTTAACGTGAATTCCAATATTATCCAACACTTAACCTGATTTTGTTTCGGTCAATGCGTCGTAATTCGAAGCGAATCGAATTTCACGAGTACGGTACGTATAATATCGAAGCATATAGGAAGCGTACCGGATTCCGGAACCAAGCTTAACAGACGGACAAATATCGCTTGCTATAGGTATTTAATGATATGTACATAATACATTTTGACTTGTTTACGATAGCAAGAATTTCGGATATTGGGATCAGAATTCTTCGTTAACTTTTGACATCCGTCTTGTTGGGTTTTTGGCAGACACAATATTATTTATGAACTGGTCAATTTATTTATTTTTTCTTTCTCTTGCATCGAAATCTTAATTGTTACATGAAACTGGTTATAACCTAAGTTGAAGATGGACAGTCGACAATCTTTTAAGACTTTCAACAGTGGTGTTGGAAGTATTTTTTATTTAGATTTATTGACGTTTCTCAGGGCTTTTGAAGTCGATACAATTTTTAATTTGATCCAACGGAACTTTTTCGTCAAAAAATAAAGATCGGGCAGAAAAAATAAACCCGATTTACAAGTCATGACAACCAATCTTGTTAAGGTCCAAAGAATCCATTAATTCGAAATGAGCCAAGTTTATTGGGGGTATTTTTATCTAAGTAGAATTTGATACAAAATACAACAGAATTCTGTGAAGTTTTTTCTTTGAAGATGCCACAGTGGTTTTCCTTATCAAAGATTTCGGTCGTCTTGTTTCTGTCTGTTGTTAGATTACTTACATATAAACACGCGTATTAAAATAAATCGGGAGAGGGGTTCTCCTCATCATAATTATCCCATAGTCCAATGGCAAGCCTACTGTCATTCATCGGGCTAACACATTGGTTCATTGCCTCTTATAACTCGCTATTCCAACGACAAAATTAAAATTTGTGATTTTAATATCTAACGGAGCTTCACGAATTTCTCTATGTTATTTTTTTTCATAATCATAATCAGCCTCTTGAGTGTGATGTGTTTTTAAGTACCTAGATTAAATTCCTCTTAACTTATAAACTACCTAGACATTGCAGACACGCTAACTCAGCGCTTTGCTCGCTGCATTTTGTTTTTTGGACCTACATCAGCATCGATATGACAAAAATTATAAAGTTTGTACCTCAAACTTGGCCCTTACAACTTTTAATAAAAATTTCGATGCCTCTACGTGCTTTCGAAGATTTTATAGCTTCGAGACAATATTTACCAACGCCCGCCGGATAAAAGAGGATTATGCGCTTCGCTGTGACTTAGGTTTTCTGTCTGCAAATACTTTTTGTTCTTCTTATTTTGTTAGAATTACGGTAATATTTTATTTTACCTTATTTTTGTTCCGTCGGTGTCTCGTTGTTCCGCCTTAGTTTAGCGTGGGAAAGAAAATCTTCGACAAGTAAAGATTTTTAAAGTATCTTTTAGGTGTTATATACCTACTCGTACTCGTTTAGAGAATAATTTACGATGAGAGGTATATATTTTGTCACTCACTTGGACCATGTCCGAAAACCTTCGAAGGATATACGAGTAATTATCCCCTTACCACGCCCCGGTCCTTTTACATAACTGGCGAAGTGGGGTTTTTACTGTTCACTCCTCTTCCTTTGAAGCTAAACTGCCGCGATATTTTTAAACGCATACTACGCTAAATAACAGCAAGAAAATGAAAAAGTATTTGAAGAACACTAAATTAAATCATTACCCAAATCAGAATCCCGAACAATGTAATTCATTTGTCCTCTTATCCTTTTTCCTTCCCTCCAAATAAATTTTCTTCCCAAAACCCTGCCCGAAACTGCAGAATCATCGGAAATTTTCGTTCAGCGTCCAAAATTGCGGTATTTTAACGAATGGTGAAAATATTAGGTGTTATTTGGAGTTCATTCGGCTCCAGCTTCGAAAATGGGTCAGGGATGTTCAAAGTCTTTTTCTGATGTTTAAAATAGAATTGGGTAGTTTTGACACAGGAATTTCGATTTGGGTGCCTGGATTTAGCTGACAAAGTAAGTTTTGTTTTCTGATTTTCTGAAGGAATCTTTCGATAGCATCTTGCCTCTAGGTGTGTTAAAATTATCTCGAACACAGTCTCTGCTCATTAGGTTGCCTTAATAGTGAATGTGACTAAATGTACGTAATAAACATATGTAGTGAGAGCTCGGTTGACAGGCTATATGCATAATATGCCCCCTATTTGGACTGTGAATGAAATACGTGCGAGAAATTACAAAATACATTTGACGTTGCGAATAACAACCTACTGAAACACTGAAGTAAAATCAATGTCACTGGACATTTTTAGATAACTTGAGTCATTATTACCTACTAGAAAGCATCGTGATGCATGAATTTGATATTATTTGTAAAACGCGTGGTGGCTAAATACATGAAAAATTCTCTCGGACCCATCCCACCACAACTATTAATGGGACCTGTAGAAAACCCTTAGGATCTATTAAATTTGAAAACCTCCTTTGTAGCTCGCTTTGCTCATAGAAACATAAGGTCCTAGCAACACTAAGTTTACTTAGTAGTAAGAAGAGGTCTTTACCATGCTAAAGGTATTTCTGAACAATGTCAACCGTTCCTCTTTAACTTTTAAGGCAAGTTGCGTCACATTCCGTTTCAACTATGATACTAAAGAGCGGCTGCCAGGGCTGGATTATCCATTAGGCAGAATAGGCAACTGCCTAGGGGCCCCACATCGGCGCGCGCCCCCGAGTCACGCCCGTGCCAAGAGATATTTACATTTTTAAAATTTATTCTTAAGAAAGAAGAAACATATAATTTATTTGTAAGAATATAGTCAATTTAGTAAACCTAATTTTAAGATTGATATATAACTAACCATTAATGAGAATGACTCCCTATTTTTCATATAGGTACTACAACTAGCTTATACCTTCAAGAAGGCCTGAAAAGGGTAATGGGGCCCTGAGGCATGAATTGCCTAGGGGCCCCCGACATGGTTAATCCGGCCCTGGCGCCGGCACAAAGACCGCTACCCGGCAGCCATCTTATATAAAAAATTAATATAACGTAACTGCTTATGATGGAAAATAGGTACACTTAAACGTTTGTTGGATAAAGTTTAAAGGAGAATGATAAATAGCTTTCAAAATACTCATGTTTTAAACGTTATTGATAGTTCTGGCGTGAAATTGATACTGACAGTAAGCCTTTTGCTGCAAATTGTGGTTTTTAAATATTTATTTACAGCTCTGCCATGGAGATGGATGTCAATAATTAAAATGGCTTTAAGTGTGACGATATACATACCTCCCAACCTGACTGGCAATCGATTAACTACGGCAATAATTTTTATTTTATTGGGTAGCATGAAAAATTAAGAAATAATAATCTTCGCTGATAAAAACACATTTATGAATTCTTTTTCATTGCTAAGTATGCAACAGTCATGAATTGTGACCACAAACCTAAAACACAGATTATGGGTGATAATGGCAATAGGCTCGCCCCCTAGTACATTGGGACCTATTAATATCATAACATAACCGGCGAGAAGTGAGTGTCCTAACACCTCTGCCTAACCCTTTGGCCAATATAGGCATGATGTTATGTTTTATGAGATTTTTGATTAATTGGTTGAGAAAAATGTTATTGAGTATTTCTCGAAAGCGGCACGGAGTCTGGATTTATTCCTGGTAAATGGCTATAGGCTTTGGCCCTATACATTGGGATCTATAACTGACGAAATGTTTGTGTACCATACATCACTGTCCCTTAGGGGAATACAGGCGTGCTGTTATTACACGACTGCCCAAAAAAGGAGTGTAATGTTTTCAGAGTTCATGTAAGTATGAATGTATGTGAGTTTCTTTATTCCATCATAACTTCTGAATGTCTGATTTTAATGTATGGAATGTCGTTAGAATCCTTACACCATCGAGAGTAGCATAGGTTATTAAAAAAAACAACAAATATCGTTTTATTTCTATGTTGATGAAAAAGTTTTGGGAATCTACCTGTCTCAATTATGTAACTGATACTCACCCTCTGACATACATACACTCACCTCTCACTTTACACATCCAGAGGACAGACACAAAATATTTAATATTATCTTTATTTTAGCACTAACATAATAGTTTTAATGATCTGTTTACGATATAATACTTTTCTATGTGGCATCTGTAAGCTATTATATGTATACCCAAATCCGAAGGTTTGAGGCGCCGCGTGCTGAAACACAGGCATTAAACCTAGTTCGGCAGCGGAGGCTATAAAAAGACACAACATTGTATATAATTTATATGCTTACTTATAATAAGACCTAAAACTGTGTAAACATGTAATTATGCTTGGATTAATAAACTATTATTATTATAATATTTAAAAAAAAACGAAAAAAACGACTGCCATGATGTTAAAAAATTGTTCGTTTTTTATTTATAAAATACGGAACACAGACAGGGATACCAGTTGAGGTCAAGTCCACAGTTCCAGTAGAATAGATTGCCAGTTCAATTTCCCTTGGGAACCCTTACAATGGACGTGTCAAGTATCTGAAGCATTGTAATGCATATACAAAATGCAATCTTCTATTATAATATTATTTCTGTTCCTTGTTATGCGCAAGATGATATTTACGATGTTCTTTTTAACTGGGACAGTCTTAAAGTAGTTAATATGTTACGAGGGAACAGTCTATGTATGTGGATATGTTCATCATACCTAGGTTGCAAATAGAATCATTATCATTATCATCATCGTCAGCCGGAAGACGTCCACTGTTGAACAAAGGCCTCCCCCTTAGGAGGGGGGGGGGTATCATAATCCCTACGCTTGGCAAGCGGCTTGGTGATCAAGTTACAGCTGCTGCCCATCTTCTGGATTTTCCCATAGTCGCCACTTACGACACCCAGGGGAAGAAAAGGGGTGGTAAATTCTAGACCGGATACCACACGGCAATCACGGCATAGAATGCAAAGGGAAAATCCGAAATTCTTTTTTATTATAGGAATGGCTAAACTATAAGTAGATGCATTATAATTATGCAGGCTGACAACCGAATTGTAGCCAAAACCAGCGAAATCAAGGTCAAGACAAAATGTAATGGTCCGAAGATTTCAGATTTAAATGACGACTGAACCATAGATATGACAGAGTGCCATTTTTGAGAACAAATCATTATGGGAGAATATCCGAACATCTTTCGTATTACAGGAATGGCAACACTATAATTATGCAGGCCGACCACGGAATCGTAGCGAAGACCAGCGAAGTCAAAAGAAAATCTAATGGTCCGAAGATTTCAGATTGAAATGAATGACTGAGCCATGGTTGTTACTGGCGCGACTCAGGATAGAGAGCATAGAGATTGAAGTCAACTGTGGGTTATTTAGAAGTGCTGGAGTGCTAATGAATAATAGCGATGCATCCGCGCTTAGAGACCACTAGGGTCTCTAAGCGCGACTGCTAATCACGAGCTCCTCGGTTCGAATCCGGGTCGGACAAAATGTTATTAGGTTTTTCCATTAGGTTTCGAGGTTAGAGTCTGGATTTGTGCTTGGTGGATGGCAAAAGGCTCGCCCTCTACATTGAGACTATAACATAACTGGCAAAATATGGTTGTACTTTAAGTGCACCTCTGCTTACTCCGTCATGGAATACAGGCGTGATGTTATGTTATGTTAAAAATAAATTATCAATGGCCTAACAAATAACCCTAAAGTCCCAAACAAAATCAATAAATCACCAGCAAACACATAATTGTCAGTGACAGCTCTATCAACGAAAAAAACTAACGTTTTATCAAAAGTAGACGCATTGAGAGACAGTTTATAACCGAGTCAGTGGCGCCTGAAAATAACGGGACATCAGTCAACGTTAAAAACCATACAATACCCGTCGGTAACAATACGCAATAGAATATGGATACTTTGTTGGCCCGCCGTCCTTTTATGGCCGTTTAGGTGGAAAATAGGAAAAAGATAAAATATTTTTCATTGAAAACTGAGATTGGCATTTTAGATGTTGTTGAGTTTTGAAACTTGAGCTTTTAAATAACTTTCTCGGGTGTTATCTAACTTGAACTCTGTTTTATGACGCAGTTACTAAAGTGACTTCTCAGGCCTACCTGCTTGTTGAATTATCTTCTTCTTCTTATCGTATGGTTGATGATCAACCTGGTGGCAGCATTTAAACCGCCTGTAGGCCCCTGACATGGCTTTACACACCGTTGAAAAATCTCTCAGGTGTGCCGGCTTCCTCACCATGTTTTCCTTCACCGTTTTTAGCAACTGAAACTAATTTATAATACGCACATGAATTCGAAAAGGCATTGGTACGTACCTAGGTTGGAACTTGCGACCTTTGACTTGGCAGTCCAACGGTCACGCTATCGGTGCATTGAATTATGTAACTTGAAGAATGGTATAGTTTCAAGGAAACCCAGGTTTGACAGCTTACTTACCTACGTCGTGAATCATGCTGTAGTGTAGAGATTGATCGGACACACAGATGGTAGTTAGGTTGACGGTATACTAAACTAACTTAACTATTTAACCGACCTGGGATTCGAACCTAGGACTTTATGCTCAGCAGTCTTCGCACTAGACCAACGAAACAGTCTAGGTATAATCCTTATAGTGAGGACTAAAGCATATTCTATATCTACGATACTTAATACAGTCGTAATAATACAGCTTCACAGCTACAAGCTCTCCTGTAATTTTCATTTTCAATTGTCTTTTATGACTTTGAACGGAAAAACTGTGTTATTTTCCGTTGCCTTGTTGTATCGGGAAAATGGTTTGTCGTCGAATTCTGGTTAATAAAACTGGTGAAAAATGTAACAGGCCTCGCGGTGTTTCTGTGCCTTTTATACAGTACAATACTAGCTTTATTTCCTCAAATTTTCTAACGGAAATTGAGTTTTCTGCGGAACAAAATTACTGTTAGGAAGGGTATGGAAGGATTAGGCAGATATCAGACGTCAGAAAGTTCCATTTAAAAGAAAAATATAGTTAATACCTCCTGTGTTTTAAAATGGCATAATAATTTACTTTATAATGAGTTCGTCCAGAAAACATAAATTATACTGGCCAGTAAATTATTTAATTTACTAATTTTTATATTAATAAATTAAATAATTATTTATTTCTGTAAGTCGGTTTTCACAAACACTTTCACACGTCAGAATTCAACAAACAAGAAATTAGATGGCTATAAAAGAAATAATGTATAGTTTGTATACTATAATACATTGTGTCCGAAGGTGTGAACCAGAACTACCTATATACACGAACAGTATTATTCCGTTATAATAGAGTCCTCCTGAATCCCATTTTCCATTTATTCCCATCTCGAAATTACAATTTTTTATTAAGGTATACAAAAAACATAGTACCTAATATTACAAAAATGGCGGACCTAATTTCTAGAGCAAAAATTTAAATAAATGACAATCACCTTTTCCTGTGAAATCTCCAGAATTTCTAGAGCAAAGAAACATTTATTTAACGCTATATTTTTTAAAGTAGACGTCGACATTTTCAGAGATATAATAAACTGAAAACTACGTCGAAACTTAGGTATATTTACGTCATAAGAAAATAAACAGAAATAAGGAGGTATATTTTGCTGAAAAATGAAACAATCTTGGTCGTATAAACAAACATAACTTAACACCCCGTCTGTATTCTCCAAAAGGGTAGTCAGAGGTGTATAGTACACACACATATCCCCAATTATGCTATAGATCCCAATGTAATAGGGGGCGAGCATATTGCCATCAACCGAACACAAGTATTTAAACATATTGTGGCGTTCTAAGGGGGAGGCCTTTGTCCAGCAGTGGACGTCTTCCGGCTGATGATGATGAGCACAAATCCACACTCCATGCAGCTACTGGGAATTAGCCCATGGAAAAATCCAATAACACTTTACCCGACTCAGGAATCCAGGTCCTCGTGCTTAGCCATCGCGCCAACTGACCAGTAAACCAACGAGGCAGTCTCGTCTTTGTTCGTATAAATCTTTACCTAGTTAAATTTAACCACCTACCAAGATAAAAGAAGAATTTCCGTCACGATGTCAGAATAGGTGCTTATTTTAGAGTCCGTAGCTAGCCTAATTGTTTTGTCTATTTTATGGCTCTGCTTCAAGACAAAGTTTAACCAACTTTGGTAGATTATTCTTAAAGGCACCGAAGTTGCCCCGTTATTTATGCTTACATAGATTGTAAACTTAATCCTTACGATTGTTGTTTTTAACTTTAGCTTTCTGATTATAAACTCACACAGATTCTGTCAAAATAATTTTAACTAGATATATCACTAATAAGTATTTTACATTCGCCATTGCTGCGAGACCCAAAATCGTAATTTTGTGGTAAATCGGTTCAGATTTAGTTTCCACAAAAATGAAAATATTTTACCTGACGGTTAAGGTGAACTAAAACTCTGAAATACTCACGTTACTGCAAGATTATGATGTTAAGAGAGCACAAATGATTAACGTAAGCAGTCATCAGATAAGAAAAGAAAACATCACTTAATCAATGACTAAGGAGACCCCTATAAGGGCCCAGTTACTGCAGGTTCTTAACATAACATCGTAAAGAGAGCATCAAAGATTAACATAAGCAGTCTTCAGATGATAAGAGATCGTTACTACCGATGAACACCCGATACACTTGAGATTCAATTTTGCGCCTTGCCGACCCTTTAAGACGAAAAAGTCAACAAAAAATCGACACACAGTTGCACGACCCTTCGCTAAACTTTCATTATTATGTAACCTTCACTAGACTGAACACATGAGACAGTATTTCCGTCGTATTTATATAAAATTCCAAAACTACGACTTCTACACGCAAAAAAGGTGTGAAGCTTTCAGTTAGGATATAATAATGACATTTTGTGTCTAATACAAGATTATTCTACGCTCATAGTTCACAAGAATTGATTTGTTTTGCAAAGGTATTTCAGCAGATATTTTTTATGGTGATTGGTTATTAAATCAGACAAAGATTCGAATGAGATTTAATTCATAGATTTTGGATCTGTACCATCCGTTCCAAATTGCATTCAGATCCATTCAACTGTTACAAACACCCTCAAACTTCTAAACATTTAAACTTTGCAACCAGCTGAACGAGTTTTGGAATCAGATTGGAGTTGCCTGATCACAATTGATGTGCTAGTCTATAGGATAGGTTTAAAGATAAAACCTAGATACCTAAATAGGTTAGCGTACCGTGTACGATATTCTTTGATTTTGTACCGAGAAATAGGTAGTACAATTGAACAATTTTGTTTATCGTGTCTTCAAAAACTAATTTCTCAATAGAAACCGGCCATGCCGTGGTGTAGAGATTGTACAATCAACAAGGATGGTAGCGAGGTCGGCCGCCCAGGGTTCGTTAGACGCATTTAGTATTCAAGCTTTCTATTTTCAACCATTTCTAATTGCTAAAATATAACCGCAAGACCCACAACACAAACACCTACTGACAAAAATGCCCATTTTTTTTGCCACAAAACTTTAAAACCCGCCGCAATACTAAACATTACGAAGATTTTATCTCACCAAAATACAAAGCCGTGCCATAACTGAGATGCGCGGTTAAAAACGGCCACAAATATACCCGGGATCGTTTGAATTCACGGCCTATTTCCCGCGGGAGGGGCAATGTCAAAGCCTCTTTTCAAACGCCACTGGAAAAGTCGAAATATTCCGGTACAAAATTACCTAAACGTGTTTTTAGGTATATTTCTACTGTTAATGTCGACTCTGGTGGTGAAAATTAGAAGCGGAGAAACTAAGGACAGCGTCATCTGTTATTGTTTTATGGCAACCTGAAATGATCAACAGGTGGCGTTGTTCGGGTCTTTAGTTTGATACTTTCTAAAACTAGATGTCGCTACAAAGTGGTTTGTTATAAACTCGCTAGATGGCGTTTTATTACGTGAGTAACCAAATGTATTAGTGTTTGTTGTAATCGGTAGATGGCGTTGTGTCAAGTCTTGCAGTTGTGGTTGTAGTATCATAGATGGCAGTTGTATAGCAAGGAGTTTAAGTTAGGTATAGACTGCGGATGGTATTTTAGTATTCATTACAGTCATATTCAAACGCAACACTATTCTCTTTGTGTATGCGTTTAATCATAGAAACATAATTATTCCTGTATTCCATTAAGAGTTAGGTAAAACTGTATATTTATACACCTACATTTCACCAATGAAAAAACTCAATAACACTTTGCCCGACCCGGGATTCGAACCCAGGGCCTCATGCTCAACAGTCTCGCTGTGCAACCGGTAGATTAACGAACCAGTCTTTATATAATATCTTTATTGTCAATAGCTAATATCTTGGGGAAGAAAAATAAAATTCTCGCCGCGACTCAACAAATTGATCCCACGCTGGTTTCTATTGTCCATCAATATTATTTATTGCTACTAAAGCGTTATATTTTAAAAGAAAAGCAACGAGAAAATAAATTGTGTTCAGTATTTATTTATCTTTTGATATTAGTTCTGTGTCGGGCGCTGGGCGATCTAGAAATCGATTGCTTCTTTGTTCTCGGCAAATAGGTAGTTTTAACTGTGCCTGTAGGTTTATTCTAGAATATTCTCTAATAGTAGACTAGTTTAGTCAAGACATATTATAACTAGATATACCATTGGTTTCTTAGCGGATGGAATTCGACAGTTATCAAAGAATTTTAGATTTCTGCACGTTTTCTACGTATAAACTTTAACTATGCCAAACGCCACACACCGGCATGCGCACTATTTCATTAAAAAAAAATCTGAAGTCTTTGCTTATATTTTTTTCGAGCACTTCTTCTCCTTAATATAAACTTGACTATGCCTAATCTTACATTCTTCTCTTCGACAATATATATGTCTTGTAAGAGTTTGAGAAGACCAATTTGCGAAATAAAGATACGTAAAGCAAAAAGCAAAGACAAAGATTCAGGCTGTAAAGACGAAAGTATCACATAATTCATAAGATTAAAAGAAAAGAGAAAGAAAAAGGCGGCATCGTAACTTAAGAAGTTGAAAATTAGTTGCGAGTTTCCGAAGAAAATCCATAAAGTTAAAGTAAACGTAAACCCATCCATTTCCAACGTTTAATAACATCGTTCGTTGTGTCCACCACCTGTTTACGTAAACAACCTTAATATTAATATTGACAAACAAAAATTTGGTCAAGAATATACAGCTATAGTTTCGACACAGACTTTTAAGTAAGTGGTTTTCATGAGTATCCTAAAACTTATGACTATTGATTTCTGTCCCTTTATTTACTTTTACAAAACATACTTTCAATATGGGATATACGCATGTAGTGCCCAAGTCATGTTGAGGTATTCTTTTTTTATTTTAAACTTCGCCCCGCACTAGGAATTTCTCCTGTATTGTGGGTGCGTTTCACAAACATGGAATAACACATACACTAACACCCAGACTCGGGACAAATATCTGCGCTTGGCACAAACGTAGCGCAGCAGTCCAATCGCTTAGCCACTGCGCCAATCAGGTCGTCATTGCTTTTATCTGCAGTCTTAACTCCCACAAATTGTCACCCATTAGGCATACGAAGTCACATAATTGCGATCTAACGATGACGGAAAACATTGTGGGAAAACCTGAAAATTGCCAACCCGCTGTGAGCCAGCGCAGCGTAGTGATCAATGCTCGTTCCTTCTCTGTATGCGAAGTCTTTGCCCTGCAGTAGACAGTTTTAGGCTAAACATTATTAATATATCCCAGCCTATTCACATCAAATTCACACTAGGTTAAACAGATAGGAATTTTATTCTTATTATTTCCCTCGCATCAAAACGGTAGTATATTTTACGTCTATCATTTTCTACTTCATTCTAAAGCTTTGCGAAAAATAGCTTTTTGAAACGAATTATACTTACCAAAAGCTATTTTAAGTAACCTTACCCAACAGTATTCCTCTTGGAAGACGCGTATGAGCGAATATATAATTTTGGGCTCGTCTTATTCTTGTCTGAAGAGGTCATGAATATGGCAGCTCTCCTTGAAACATGTCGAGGCTACCTGAATAATGCATCGTCGCTACTTACAGTCAACCAAGTCTTAACCATGTTTAGTTAAAATAACATAGCGTACTCCTTATTTATAAACTTTCGCAACTTTAATCGTTGATTCAATTAATATATGGTAACTATTCCCTCCTTAATAAACGATGCTAATACGCCTCATAACTTAAACACTTGACATCTCGATCATGTTAATAAAAAGATATTTCAATTGATTTAAGCCGCTTAAGTCAAGTTATATATGTTTACAGTTGTTTAAGAGAAAAAATATGTATTTTTGGAAAAGTTTTTTGTACTTAATCCTCTTCCTTTATCGACCTTGTCGCATATTATAGCATTTTACCAAATATGTTGAGTTCAGCCTCCAGTCTAACTGAATGCTACAAGAGATCAGTATTTTACATAGCGCGATTGTCTATCTATCCCAAACAACCCAGTTACCAATAGAGCCAGAGGAAAACAAAGATTGACTGGTTGTCAGATTTTGAAGCTCCTGTCTAGGTGCCCAAAACGAACTGTCAAAGATTAACGAATGACAGCTGGTGCCGACGGCTTTACGTGCTGTCTAAGGCTCTGGGCCTCGAATAGCACGTGTATTTAAGTGTGATTAAAGCGTTTACCAACATTTAAAACTAAGTTATTTATGGACTACTTTGATATTTTATCAAGCCAATTTTGAGACCAAACTTACTGCTACTGAAAAATACCTTATGGAAAAACCCAATCACACTTTGCCCGACCAGGGATTCGAACCCAGGACCTCGAGCTCAGCAGTCGCGCTTAGCGACCACTAGACCAACGAGTAACTAAACCGTGTGATTAGTACATTATTTTGTTCCGTAATTAATTCATACGCTCAAAAACTTTGTACAGGAAATAGCCAGTTAACAACAATTCTTATTATTATGACTGCTATGACCGTTTGTATTATAAATGGGACATTTTACGACCATTTTGTGTAACAATATTTTGCTTTTTATTATTCGTAAGTATTATTTCTTTTGTTAAATTACTTCATAGCAATTGGGACGGTAAATAGGGCTTATGTTAAAATAAATAACTCTGAGAGTATTCTTTAAAGCATATTATAATGTGACGATTCAATTAAAGAAGTTATTATATAGGTATTTTGGAGGCCTATTTATGCTATTAATATCCATTGTTTTTTTGTGATTGTTGCTGGTTCAATCCCAATCAAAGGCTTTTGTCATTTCATGATGTAGTTACTAGGTGTTTAACGGACTTCAAAAAGGAGGAGATTGTGTATTGGGAGCGTATCTTTTTAGGATTTCATACATCATTGACTAACGGTCTTCTTCGTACCGGCTTGAGCCAATAGCCTCATGGAATAGGTCATGCCGTGGTGTAGAGATTAGTCTGTCAACCAGGATGGTAACGAGGCTGACCGTCCAGGATGCGCCGGACGTACTTCGGCGTCGTCACTCATGGAGGCTATCTACTTGTACCCTTAACAGTGTAATTATCTGAAATTGCCAACTGTGAGCAAGCATATGATCAAACGTTTCTTTTAACAAGAAAAGAATTGATGACTTAATAAAAGAAAAAGATTTCGTAGACATTCTGAACCATCTTTTTCCATCGTTTCATAAGCCCTTTCATAGCGTGTTGGGTAAATTTGCTCGTCAGCTGTTTGAGACCCGACGGCCTTTATTCGTACATGAAGATTTGCTGTGTTAGCCTTTTTTGTGGGCTATGGCAGAAAATTAGAACGTTAATAGCACCTTAGATATATCAGATGATACGTCAATATTAAATGTAATACTTTAAAAATAATGTTAAAGCCTTTTACAATACCTTTTAGCATACGCCAGCGATTTCGTCCACGTGGATTTTAATTTGAAGAAACAGTAGGTATCTTTTTGAATCTGATTGTGTTAACAAAATCATGGGTTTTCCTTTTTTATCCACGGAAATCTAAATATTTTTGAAATTAAATCATCCTTATTTATTACAAATTACATAGGTACAATTGTGTCCAGGTGGACCGACGATATCGTCAGAGTTGCGGGCCACCGGTGGATGCAAATGGCAAGTTGTCGTTCATTGTGGCGTTCTAAGGGAAAGGCCTTTGTCCAGCAGTGGATGTCTCCCGGCTGATGATGATGATGAATTGTGTCTTTCAATGGCAAGTTGTCGTTCATTGTGGCGTTCTAAGGCGATATTAACAACAAAATTAAAGTAGGTAAATTAATTAAGACAGCATCTTATCTGTTTGATTCTGTAAAGTAAGTACTTACTCTTAATAAAAAGGGAAAAGATGACGTAAAAAGATAGAATAGCGTCATGATGGGTGCTCGGTACATCGCTAAACAAAAACATGGCGAGACTCGAGATATGCTGTAGTCTGTGGATGAAATATAGCTCGTTTATAAAATCGTGTCTGTTTTTATCTCATAAAGATTATCTTTGCGTAAAAAATCTCTGCTTTTAATATTCTAGTAGAGATTTGAGACACTAAGGGCCTGTTTCACAATCTACAAGTTCAGCGTTGAATAGTTTCTTGTTACTTCTTGATTAATGCTAATCGGCAAGTAAAAGTTACGAGTATCTCCTACCGTATCTAGTTACAGGCCAGTTTATCCCCTGATTAATGCTACTCAGATTTTGTGAAATTCGTATGAGTAGTTACGGGTGACTTTTAGTGGTGGTTAGTCTACTTGACACTTCGATGGTGAGACAGGTGCTAAAATAAAAATAAATATTTTGTAATTCTTTGTGCGACTAATATACCTAGAGCTACCTATATGTAAGTCGTTGCCTACCACACAGCTGTCACAATAGAAAAACTATTGTTTGCGGTCACCGGTAACCGCGATGGTGATGGAACCCTTGGAGGGTTAATTATTTATTTTATATTGATGGGGGTCATAGCTACATAGCAACCGCGAAGACCAAGCAATTTGAGAGGTTACGGTAGTGCCCTGCGGTACGTTTTGTGAGGGCTGACCACATGACTGAATGATATATGCCTTTTTACACGACTGAATGATATATGCCTTTTTACACGACTGAAAAAAAAAGGAGTGAAATGTTTTCAGGGTTCATGTACCTATGTATGTATGTATGTGAGATTCTTTATTCCACCATAACTTCTAAATGCCTGAACCAATTTTGATGTATGGAGTGTCGTTAGAATCCTGAAACTAGCGCGAGTAACATAGGATACAAAAAAATTAAACAAGTAAAAAAAAAAAAAAACACGACTGCCATATTTTTTTTTATTACCAATCAAGATCAATGACGTGCGTGAAAGCACCTTAAACCGTTGGTCCTGCGCTTAATTTCTCTCCGGTTGTAGCAGACTACCGTCCTATCTTGGTTTTATAGTCTTTGTACCTATCTGCCTATCGTCCCATCGGAGTATAAAAGTGAGTTTGTGCACCTAAGTTCGTATACACGCTTCGGCTCTAAAATAATTATCTCCTGTGTAGTTGGCTAGGCTAACTGTGATTGGCCACCATTACTGACATTAACTCGAGTGGTTATTATGTACAAGTTTACCTTGAAAAAAAAATTAAAACCTCCTTCAAAAAACTCAAAAGTGAAAAATTATATTTTATCACATCACTTTACATAGCGAAGTGGAAGTCGGCGCCAAATCCTATGCGTTCGCTTACTTAATAGTTTTAGCTTTGAAACTATGAACTAAGCACTTATGACAGCATTCTCATGAGTACTTTTTTTCTGAATCGCTTAATGGATTGGGATTTGGCACCGATTTGAACATTTCTAAAAAGTTCTAATCGTTTCATAAATGACTGAGTTATGAGGGAAAATACATAAAAAAAATATATCCCGACGAATTGAGAATCTCCTCCTTTTTTGAAGTCGGTTAAAAATAAAACAAAAATTACACTGTAACATTAATGTATAAAAACTAACAATCTTCTTTCTTTGTTTCAGGTAAGTTCAAGCAACATAACAGTTAAAAACTAACCATTATGTGCGGGAACCTGGGCGGCTATTTATACCGGCACCACTTGAATCTGTAAGAAAACACTTAGCACCTCCCATTAGGAAGTGCGCACACCTGCGGGTTTCTTGTACTTTTTACAGCTTGTAACAACACATCTGTGTTCCCAGGAGAGGTAAGCTCAGATGTATATATAGTCGAGGTACATGTGTTTGTATACATCTCCATAAATACTAAAGTAAAGCCCACATTTCGCCAGTTTTGGGTCCTATGTTAAAGGTCGAGTCTATTGCCATAGCCACACAAATTTAAGGCTCCCCTAGAAAGGTCCATTATTGCGATAATGCGTTCCTATTCCTTGCACGCAACCCCGTTTTTATCGTCCAGTTGTTCTTGAATCGCAGTTGTGTGCTAGGGATCTGGACGCATTATTGCAATAACGCACCTGTGTGGGGGAGCATTTAGAATACGTGCTGCCATTGAGAACTACCTTAAGAAAAAACTTAAAAGCACTTTGCCTAACCTGGAAATCAAACCCAGGACTTTACACACCGCGTTTTCACGGAACGAGTCTATTGCCATTAACCAGGCACGATTTCAAACTAGGAACTTGCTGCTACTGAGTATTGCTAATGGAAAATCCAATAACTCTTTAACTGACCCGGG
This sequence comes from Abrostola tripartita, assembly GCA_905340225.1. NCBI lineage: Eukaryota > Metazoa > Arthropoda > Insecta > Lepidoptera > Noctuidae > Abrostola > Abrostola tripartita. The sequence goes on from HG996515.1 coordinate 3,066,925, forward strand.
AATGAAACCCAGATTCTTTCGCTCAGTGCCTGTGACAACTAGACTAACAAGGCTGCGTAATATGCCTGACAAAACAACAATCACTACATAGTATAAAACAAAGTCGCTTTCTCTGTCCCTATATCCCTATGTATGCTTAAATCTTTAAAACTACGCCACGGATTTTGATGCGGTTTTTTTTAATAGATAAAGTGATTGAAGAGGAAGGTTTATAGGTATAATAACATCCATTAAATAGTGGAGAAATACTTATAATATATATTTTATACCCGTGCGAAGCCGGAGCGGGCCGCTAGTATAAAATAAACATAAAGTGTCTGTAACATGCTAAGTCACATAGGGTGACCCATGGGAAATCAACCTAAACCATTATGATATGATGTTTAATAGCTGTCATTTCAAGTATAGTTAAGGTACTATTGACCTGGTAATTTTGACCTGCTTTTGTAGTTCATAAGCTTCGTACACACGTACACAGTTTTATAATGATATTTAATATTCTAAATTGATAAAGGAAATTTGAAAAATGATGGACACGAGCAGGACTTGAACCTGGACCTTCGCCGTACCGTGGCGCTGCTCTAATCAATGAGCCATCGTGTCACTGCTCGTACCCATCGAATTTTAAGTTCCCTTTTAGTATTTACGTCTTAAGGGTGACGTCAGATATTATCTGTTGGAATCTATGATTACCAACTCAGTGTTATACCTTTACAGCTATAAATCACTGAAACGATAACACCAACCCAAATTTATATGACATTTTGTGTCATTTAAATTTGGGTTGTCAATAATTAGTATTTTTTATGAATTGAAATGGTGATTTTATTCGTAAGTACAACTTACGACTGTTTTGTAATAGGTCCTATTTAACAAAGGGCCGGCCTATTGCCATTATTAGGCACTAAAAGTTAGTACTAAAAATGTTTTATGGATAATTCCGGTGACATTTTACCTATCAGTCCTATAAATCGACTCCGGAACTCACGCTCAGCTATCGCGTTTTTCAACCATATCTCCTCCATTAGGTAATTCTTAATAGCGGCACAGAGTCTGGATGTGTGCCCAGTTAGTTAAAATAAATATAAAAACATTCATTTCATGTCATAAATTCCATAAACACACACACAATGGCAATAGGCTCGCCCCTATTATTAATGGCAATAGGCTCATCCCCTATTACATTGGGTCACCTATAATCGGCAAAATAAGAGTGTTACTAAACAGTTATACACATAGGCGTGATGTAATGTTTTGTTTCGTCAAAACATCACAATGTCGCCTAGATTCTGTAGCCGAGCCTCCCTTTGTGTCTAGGTATCTATTTATCCACGGCGGGTGCCGGCCACCCGACCGCTAACGGTCAATCACGGCGCGTCACAGTTGGCCGAGCAGGCTACCAAGTCCAATTAACTTGTAGTATACAGATATACAGCATACAGATAGCATTTACGTAGAGTTTTATTGTTTAAAGTCAAAGTTGCAAAAGAAAACGCAACAGTTATCTTTGAACAAATATCACACTAATCACAATAATAATTATAAAGGCGTAAGTTTGAGAGTTTGTTTGAGTGTGTTTGTATGTTTGTTACCTCTTCACGCTCAAACGGCTAGACCGATTTTGCTAAAATTGGGTATGGAAGTAGCTGTCACCCTGGATTAGCATATAGGCTACTTTTTATCCTGTGAAAATGTAGCGGGTAACACCGCCGGGCGCAGCTAGTTAACAATAATACTGGCAGCTTACCCCCAATAAGAAATTTAATTACCGAATTAAAAATGAGAAATAATATATTTTAAATTTTCTTTAATTGCAGACAGCATAGAAAAAATTAACAATAGTAAGCAATTAAAGAAATTTTTCCTTTTGCTGTTGGTGATAAATCTAAAATAATATTCTCGGATTTTTCTTCAATACAAATCTAAAAGAGTATTTTCGGATTCTTTTAGATACAAATCTAAAATAATATTTTCATTAAAAAAACTCCTTAAATAACCATACAGAGTTGTTATAAAATCAGGTCGTAAAACTGAGCCAAGCAAATTTTCCCAGCAAGGCCGAATTTCAGAATACAGAGAAATTAAATGCGTAAAAATTCAAAAGGTAGCAAAATAAGGTCTGTAAAGTATAACAGCCTGTATCTTTTTCTGATTAAGATTAAGTAGGTTACATCACTAAAAAGAAATAATAATCTATGAAGAAAGCATTGTAATTCGGCGTTCGCTTATCTATCGAATATTTCAAACGCTCGCTGGCGTACTAGACCGTCAAACCTACTACACTACGATATTGTATTGAGGATGTCAATCGACGCTGACGTTTCGTTTCATCAAATAGAGTTTGTTACCACTTGGCTACTAATAGAAAGTACAGTACGAGAGATCAAATTACTTAGCGGTGAAGGAAGACATCGTGAGGAAACCGGCACACCTGAGAAATTTTTCAACGGCGTGTAAAGCCATGTCAGTGGCCTACGGGCGGTTTAAACTCTGACACCAGGTTGTTCATCAACCATACGATACGAAGAAGATTGTGTTTTGTTATTATCATATACATAACATGACGCCTTTGTTCCACGAAGGAGTAGACAGAGGTGTACCTATTGTACACCCATATTTAGCCAGTTAAGTTATAGGTCCAAGTGCAATAGGCGGCAAGCCATTGAGACCCATAGCATAACTGGTAAAATGACGGTGTACTATTTCCTCTGCCTACCCCTTCGAGGAATACCAGCGTAATGTTATTATAAATGTAAGAAACCTTTGAAAACGACCGGAGTAAGACAAAGTTTCTGTCGTTTGAACAGTTGCAGAATCGTTTACATCCACGGAGAAGAAAATTGGACTGTCGAGAGATTCGAGCTGCAAATAAACGAATAAATCTTTAGTTTTAGACTAAATTAGACCACAGATATGTCAGTAAGACCATAGAGAAAATAAGGTAAGACAGACCAAATAACATCACGCCTGTATTCCCTAAAGGGGTAGGCAGAGGCAGGTAGTACAGCCACTTTTTACCTTTAATAGGTCCATCTAATTAGGGACGAGCCTATTGCCATTAATCCAGTCGCCGTGCTTTGAATGACGTTTTTTTATTATTTAATTTTACCCCACTCCAAAAGGCAAATTCCTACCTAATGGAAAAACACTAGAACACTTTGCCTGACCCGGAAATCAAACATAAGAGCTCATACTTGGCACTCAAGCAACCATTGCCCTATCACACTAATATTATAAAGGAGAAAGTTTGTGAGTGTGTTTGTATGTTTGATCTCTCAAACAGCTGGACCAATTTCGCTAAAATTGGTATGGAGGTAGCTGACACCCTGGATTAACACATAGGCTACTTTTTATTCCGAAAAAATATAGCAGGTAACGACGCGGGGAGCAGCTAGTTATCAAATAATATTAAAAGCAGCATACTTGCATATTATTATAAGCAAAATTTAACTTCAATCTAAGTTTAGTGCTTGTGCAAGCAAACCGCCCCTTTGATGTGGTGTTGAAACTATACGAAGTATGCTATGTCACAGGACAACTTGCATGAACATAATTACCTTAAATGTATAATGTGTATAGACTAGCTGTTAATGTGGTTACATGCACTGATAGCCGAGTGGTAAGACCGTTGGACTGCCAAGTCAAAGGTCTCAAGTTGAAATCCCGGCACGCACCAATGTCATTTCGAATTCATGTGCAAACTATAAATTAGTTATCAGTTGCTAAAAACGATGAAGGAAAACATCGTGAGGAAACCGGCACACCTGAGAGATTTTTCAACGGTGTGTAAAGCCATGTCAGAGGCCTATAGGCGGTTTAAACTCTGACACCAGGTGGTTCATCAACCATACGATAAGAAGAATATGGTTTCACTCGCATTCTGTATGCTACATCCAAGCGCGGATCCACCGTTGTGGGCACGGTGGGCATGCGCACAACCATAATAGACTTGTCACGTTACACTTCTACGGTCTATTGGATAGGTTAATAAAATAAATGATTCAGTAGTTTTAGAGTTTAGATGTGCAAATGAACACACATTTAGGAGTTTAGTAATTCATTTAAGCGAGTTTATACTCCGACTCGCACTTGGCCGATTTTTGGGTGGCAGTGATCACAACCTTTTTTGAGGGCTAGATCTGCGCATGACTACATCATACTCCCAAACAAACAGGGTGGGAGCACTACACAAAAACTAACGAATAAACAACTTAACAAACTCTTCAGTTTTATAATAATTATTATTATCTAGCGGCCCGCTCCGGCTTCGCACGGGTATAAAATATATATTAAAAGTATTTCTCCACTATTTAATGGATGTTATTATACATATAAACCATCCTCTTCAATCACACTATCTATTAAAAAAAACCACATCAAAATCCGTTGAGTAGTTTTAAAGATTTAAGCATACATAGGGACAGAAAAAGCGACTTTGTTTTATACTATGTAGTGATAATATGTATCTAAGTAAGTAAGTATAGATTTTATTTTACTTAAGTGGAACTTGCATGTAAACGCGCCCTATACTTGGCACGTGGAGTATCAATTTATCACGGTCCCTTTACCGGACTGACTTAATCTGTCGTCCGCTAGATGGCGTCTGCTTGCACTTGCCTGATTTGACAGCCTTCTATGTCTTCTTCATAGATTTTAAATACCAAGTTGTTCCTTAGGTCTTCTTCGTTTTTGCTTCTGATAATTCTTCTTCTGTTTTAAACATAACCTAACGTCACGCCACGCGGGGTGTATAGTACACCCACATTTTACCAGTTATAAGTCCCCAATGTAATAGGAGGCGACCCTATTGCCATCAACCGAGCACAAATCCAGACTCCATACTGCTTCTGAGAATTACCCAATGGAAAATTCCCAATAACATAGCGACCTTAGCTTAGCTATAGATATTTTACCGGTCGTGTCGGTCTATCGTCCCATCGGACTATGAGAGTAAGGAAATAGGGAATGCACACATACATAACATAACTTCACGCCTATATTCCCAGAACGGGTAGGCAGAGGTGTGAAGTACACCCACATTCGCCAGTTATGTTGTGATTCCAATGTAATAGGGGGCGAGCCTATTGCCATCATCCGGGCACAAATCCAGACTCCGTGCTGCTACTGCGTGCATACTTTTGCACTTTAATATCTCCTACATAGGCTGGTCTCAACTGAGACCGGCCGCCGTGATCGAAATTCGGGCCGGAAAACATTGTCTAGAGGGATAAAATTTGTCTGTATTGCATTTTTGCGATAACAACGATAAATAGGTATCGAAATAAAAATACCTCTCATACAACTAAAAGGCAAAAGCTTCGACATAAAAGTATTCAATATCAAAAGTGCTTCAGATATTAAAAACAATAAAAAAACCACTTTACAAGTACCAATTTCGAATAATAACTGTGAGACGAAGACAGTACGATACAAAATCCAGCGAGCGCGACGGAGACGGGTACAGCAGTATCAATCGATCAGGTTGCCATGGCAACGGTACAGGCCCGCGCTAAAGTTTTACACTGGTACACTTGAAGACAATATTGTTTTTAACACGAATAGTTTGGAGCGACTGTACTTTATAATCCGACTGATTTATTACACTAGGATTTAGACACAGCTTTGCTTGTCACAAACAAATATTACAAGATTACAATTCTCGTTGTTTTGAGTAAAATATGGCGACATTTAGCATTGTATTAAATAGTCGAATTTAGAGTTTTTTCAGTGGGAGGACGGATTGATGCGGCAAGGAACACAGATCCATCAAGGCTGCTAAGCTGCTTTTTTCGCGGTCTGCCCGTGGATGGGTGATCATCCAGTATCATACCGAGATTCCTCGTCCTCGTCGCTCCAAGTCCATGTACAATATTGGTGTCAGCTGCTTAGTAAGACTGGAAGTCAACCCCAATGTATTTAGAAAAAGTCAAGTTATGATGATAAAAAAGCCGTGTATGTGTAGGTATAATTATTATCGACTAGAATCTGCTTCGTTGGTCTAGTGGACGCTAAGCGCGACTGCTGAGCAAGAGGTCCTGGGTTCAAATCTCGGGTCGGGCAAAGTGTTACTGAGTTTTCCATTAAGTAATTCTCAGTAGCAGCACGGAGTCTGGATTTGTGCCCGGTTGATGGCAATAGGCTCGCCCCCTATTACATTGGGACCTACAACATAACTGGCGAAATGTGGGTGTACTATATGTACACCTCTGCCTACCTCTTCGGGGAATACAGGCGTGATGTTATGTTATGTTATCTGCCAATCTCGTCACTGTGGCGTTCTAAGGGGAGGCCTTTGTTCAACAGTGGACGTCTTCCAGCTGGTGATGATGAGAATCCGCCCGCGACTTCATCTGCGTAGAATATTTTTCGCGTCTTTTCCGGGATTACAGCAACTGTCTACCGTGAAGGTCCATTCTAAATATTGGTATGAGAATATTGAAAATTGGATTGGTAGTTTCGAAGATTGCTTCTATACTAACTTCATATTATCTGTGTTATATTAGTCTATTTACTTATTAAATTAACTATACGTAGAGCATAACGATCGATGTCAGTATCAAGTGAATTATGATTCTATATCAATATGAGGAACTATGCTTGTGACATTTGGTAAATCGTCTCCGAAGATCGGTTCTCGAAGCGTCATTAAGATAATATTTCTATTAGTCACCTTCAACGTCAAATAGAGTGGAGGTATCATTTTGTGCTGACATAGTGGACTTGGACATTATTACTATAAAATACGCCTGTATTCCCTGAAGGGGTAGGCAGAGGTGTGTCATCATCATCAGCCAGAAGACGTCCACTGTTGAACAAAGGCATCCCCCTTAGAACGCCACAGTGACGTGATGGGCAGATTCACAAACAATGAACGACAACTTGCCATTTGCTTCCACCGGTTGCAGCAACTCTGACGATGTCGTCGGTCCATCTGATGGGAGGCCTGCCAACGCTGCACCTTTCGGTTCGTGGGTTCGATTCCCACCCAGGACAAATCTTTGTGTGATGAGCATTTGTTTTTTTCTGTGTCTGGGTGTAATTTATCTATAATATGTATGTATTTAGTAATCTATAAGTATGTTTATCAGTTGTCTGGTTGTCATAATACAGGCTCTGCCTAGTTTGAGATCAGATAGCCGTGTGTCAGCTGTCGCAAGATATTATATCTATTATATTTTATAAAACTGCGTGTGTCAGTCCTACCACCATAATAAAATCGCCCGTTTCAATTTGTGATAAGAGTGCGTACTGTTTTATTACAGGTTCATTCCGAAAAGATTTTATAACCCAATTCTCACCACTGTGAATCCTATAAACTTGAAAATTGGTGTGTGCCAAGCGGAGCCCCTGACAATATTGTTAAGTGAATTTCGATTTTAAAACGTGATACAGCGCGTGTACTCCCCGATTTTTTTTATATATATTTTCATGCCAGCAACTCCGAGAGGGGTCTTTGGGCGTCACCGGACAAAAAGCGAGACTGCTGGAGCCTCCAGCCAGGATGACCACTGCTAACCAAGGGCGCCCCCTGCGGGACTCGAACCTCGACTTGGTGCATCAATGTATTCCAAGAAGCAATACACTAACCCCCGCACTCAGAGACATTTAATTATATTTAAACTATCACTAAGTAAAGGTTTTGTTCGTGAAATCCTTCCTTAGTGTCAGATTAAGTAAGCATTAACGTCTCTGAGTGCGGCGGTAAAGTGTATAGTAATTAGTAGTACACCCATATTTTGCTTTTTAGGTTAAAGGATCCATGTAATATGAGGCGAACCGACGACCTTATCGGCGCAGTGGCTATGCGATTGGACTGCTGCGCTAAGAGTTGCAGGCTCGATTCCGCACGGGACAAAAATTTGTGCGATCCGCAGATATTTGTGTATGTGATATTTCATGTTTGTGAAACGCACCCACGATACAGGAGAAATTCCTAGTGTGGGGCGACGTTTTTTTTTTTAAAGAACCTATTGCCATTAACCGGGCATGCAACTCCGTGCTGCTATTGAGAATCATCTAATGAAAAGACACAAATTACCCACTTAGAAATCGAACCTAGGACCTCATGCCAACCGAGCAGTTCATAGAACAGAAAGTAGAAGGATTTTTCTTTATAGCTTAATTAGTGTCTCACTGCTGGGCCTCTCCTCTGCTCCCCTAGACAAGTGGCAAAACGCTAGACGGATAGAATAAAAAATATATGGGTTTGACATAATTATGTCATAGATAAAATAGTCGAAAGAATATGTCATCCCCATACATTTATCATTTTATTCGATTTCTATTAGTCAAGCATTTTGCCACTTGTCAACGGGAGCTGAGCTTCCAACTCCCCCTATTCTCGTCCAGCTCTGGCCGTTTGCTTTGAAAGACGTCCAAATAGTTCCGGCTTCTTTACCTGAGTCTTCCGCTGGGTTCAAATCCCGGGTCGCACAAAGTGTTACTTACTGGGTTTTTCCATTAGGTAATTGTCAGTAGCAGCACGGATTTGTGTCCGGTTGATGGCAATAGGCTCGCCCCCTATTACATTGGGACCTATAACCTAACTGGCGAAATGTGTATTTGTGGACTTCTGCCTACCCCTTCGGGGAATACAGGCGTGATGACATGTTATGTATGTCATGTACTTTTGATTTTACTCCTTGACATGTATGTACTACACTTACTTATATACTTGTTATTTTATTCCGATAAGAATTTGTATCGTATCCGCATTGAATTCGCTTTTCCCTCATTGTCGGTATTTTCCTCTTCCCTGCGACATTTTCCCGATAACTCCGGAAGTATTGGACCATAATTTTCTTGCTTTGTTTTCACTTTCAGTTAAAAAATACTTTTAGGAACATTATTGGTAGCATCAAGTTACCTTAACTTTTTACGGGAACTTTCAATTATGTTGCTTTATTTATTTTATTTGTAACATTGTCATTTTTAACCGACTTTGAAAAAGGAGGAGGTTATTTTAACAGTATGATTTTTTTGTATATTCAACGGTTTCATTGCTAGTTATAGTAAATCATAAACTCACGCCTTTATCCCCTGACGGGGTAGGCTGAGCGTGGCTGAGCTGTAATTTACATAAATTTAATGGAGTGGAATTATAAAAAGTATTATTTGATAGGCACCACCATACATTTTGCCAGCTATGTTCAAGGTCAAGACAAGCCTATTGAAGAGTAAATCACTTTTTCCCGACTTCGCCAGAAGGAGAATTATGTTTTTTTTTTAATTGTTTGCTGGCAGGTTTTTTCGATGTTTATTATACCATAGTTTGATAAATATCTGAAGAAGATTTTCTGAGTTAGACTAGGTAAATATTGAAGTTAATTTCTACTTGTTGATAAAATAAAAATGGACTATCTGAAGAAAAAACTTACTTATTTCGATGTAATGGAAAGTAGGTCTAATTTAGCTTCTAAGATATTATTACCGACATATCTACAGACAACGGGACAGGTGAAACTAAAAAAAGCTTGCAAAAATACATTATTTATACTGACAATATAACAATCTATTGTACATTGTTAGTGCTCAAAAAGACTGGTAAAACAAATCCAGTAGGCAGGAAGTTGGCGTGTGTTCAACAAGTGACACCGTCTCTACCTAATGGCACTTGTTGATCTTTGTAATAAACGAGGGAAGAAAACACAAAAACACTCCTTGAAGTGGTAAAGGATACATTTAGTAATATTGCCAGGGATTTTGTGTTACTAAGAAAAGAATAATGTAGGTACTTCGCAGTTACGTGGCTACCGCGCAGATCAGTCGATTTGCAAGATAAGCCGTGCTCACCGCGGTCAGTCCTGAGATGAGTGACCGTTTTTACATCGAACCTGAACAGAAATCGACTTCAAACATAACTGGCAATCTGTGGGTGTACCTATTATACACCTTCGTTAAACTTTCGACGAATATCGGCGTTATATTATGTTCTTGTTATGAAACAGAAATGTCATGACCGATTTTTTCTTACGGTATATAAATGTAAGAATTTTTACTTGCTTTAATTATTATTTTCAATGGATACTTGATTTTTCTTGTTATTTGTTAATCGTTGCTTAGCAACCGTTATGAATTTCTTAGATGTTTATTGTGAAGTATTTATTGATTTCTGCTTACTGCCTGATTAGCTGCTTAGTACGAAATTGTATACGCAAAAACACGCTCTCAAAGGATTGGTTTTATGTTTTTTTCTTAGTATCAACATCTGAAAGTCGCCTGGAAACAGATTATGCTGTAGAGATTGTCATCAACAATTATGGTAGCGAGGTTGACCTTGACCGTCTAGTGACGGACGTACTTAGGTATCACTCGTGCAGGTTCTCTACTTGCAACCCATTTGACAACCTGATTGATGCACTGTCTAATCAATTGGACTGCAGCGCTAAGGGTTGCGGATTTGATTATCGCACGGGACAAAAATTTCTGTAATCCGCAGATGTTTGTCCCGAGTCTGGGTGTTTGTATGTGGTATTTCATGTTTGTGAAACGCTCCTACGATACAGGAGAATTGACTAGTGAGGGCGACGTTTTTGAAAATACACAAACAAAGCCGCGGATACAGCTTGTTTTATCATGTAAACTAAGGGAAAAAGATAAATATTCAACAGTGCCGTTACAAGGCTGTCTAGTATTAATTAGCAACAGTAATGGCCGCAATTTTTTCAGACTTCCAGTTTAGAGTTTTTTTTATCAAAAAGTAAAAGTCGCATCGTTTGTTTTTATTTGTGACGTATTAAAATTAGTATTATTTAAAAGCTGCTCAAATTAGACTGTGTGCTGAGAATATGGAACAACTCATTATCACTCTTAAAAAGGAATTCTTTTGAAAAGTATTTAATAGATATGCTGCTTTTACTCACATGAATATACGGGATTGTGCGGCTAGGTAGTTGTTGCGCCGTTTCTTCTACCCATCTATAGCACTAGCTTTTTAAGGGCTGTCTTTATATATTATTTACTATATATACCGGTTTTTATCGGTTTTTGCGTCGTGAGTAAAAACCGGTATATACAGTAAAAAATATGGATAAAAAGTCTTTATGTAATTTAACGACCAAAAGCAGTTACTTTTGTAAATCTACTTTGAATAAATGATTTTTTATCTTTATCTTTCCCGACTGGTGTCTATTTAAAGTGTTCATTAAGATTAATTGATCCTACTAGATACTGTCCGCAACTTGGTCGGTGTAGAAAACCTCGAGTCTGAAGGTTCTTCTAAGTACATATTAATGAATTTTTAAAATTGGATACATAGTTTCGGAGACTACCTCTTATTTAATTGTTTTTTTATTTTATTTAAAACGTCACCCCACACTAGGAATTTCTCCTGTATCGTGGCTGCGTTTCACAAACATGTAATATCACATACACAAACACCCAGACTCGGGACAAATACCTGCGGATCGCATAAATTCTTGTCCCGTGCGGGAATTGAACCCGTAACCCTTAGCGCAGCTGTCCAATCGCTTTGCCACTGCGCCAGTTGGGTCGTCATCGATTCGATCGTCGATCGTTTATTTATTGCACTACGTAGTACAAGAAACAAGTACATACTACTACTAACATAGGCCCCTTTAAGAGTAGCAACACTTATTATAAGTAAAAATATGAAACTACAGTAGGTTTATAAGGCTTACATCCAAACATACGAAGCACACATACTCCCAACAAAATTGTCCATTGCTTTAATTAGGGCTACCTTGAAAGTTCGTCAGTGTCGGCACCGAAGGACTATGAATTTTGTTCTGTTTACCTTGTCACTTGTGAAAACAATATGGCGGCGTGTCGTACTTTTAGTAGGTTGGAGACACGTGCATAGCCTGTGGATAGGCAAACTGTTGTTGTCAAGACAATGTTGTAATGTGAGGTGAAATGGAAATTCAAAACATTATATACATTTAAAGTTAACTAGCTTTTTGGTTAGTATTATTTAAATACCTCTATATAAGCCCTATTTAAAACCATCAGAGGGTTGAATTTAAAAAAGTAGCCTATGCCCTTTCCCGGGTCTTAAACTTTCTACATGCCAAATTTCATCAAAATCCGTCCAGCGGTTTAGTCGTGAAGGTGTAACAGACAGACAGACAGTTAAACAAACACAGAGTTACTTCCAAATTAATATTATTAGTATGGAAGTATGGATTGTAGCAAATGGATAGCTTTTAAAATAGTTACACATAGTAATAAATTAAAAGTAGTATGGCAGAATTGTAAAATGAGAAATCTGTGGTCTCTGTTTATCCCACTAGGAATCACTAAAGAAAAAACAAATATATACGCATGCATTTCCCGAAGACAGAGGTAAGTAGTACACTCAGATTTCGCCAGTAATATTGAAAGTCCTAATGTAATAGGCGGCGAGCCTATTGCCATAAACCTAGACTAAATGCTGCTACTGAGAATTATATAATGGTAAACTACCCAGTAACACTTTGCCCAACTTAGAATTCGATCCCAGGACCCTATGCTCAGCAGTCGCGCTTAGCGACCACTAGACCAACGAGGCAGTCCCTATCAGCATACTTTTCAATATTGATTTGTGTGTATTTTTATAATTAAAGTTTACCATCAAAATTGGTCAGTTTAAAATCACAATCAGGTTAATATTTCCCTGAATGGTGAGAAAGTTTTCCAGGACTTCTTTTATTTGCACAAATAAAAAATCTCATCAAGTCAGTCAAGATCAAGATTGTTGATCTCCAACGTAATCGAGGGAAGAAGAAAGTTAAACGTGTGCTCAATTTTACTAGGTACCTACCCAGTTAAAAGAAAATTACGTCGAATAAGGAAATACTCAGAAGAAAAGTCACTGTCGATTACCTGTAAAATGAACCCTGAAGTTCATTATTTAACTGGAGCTTATTCAAATTTTGTTACTTCAAGTTAAGTTTTGATCATGGTCTTGTAAATTGGTAATATTAATGTAACATATACCTAAAGGGTGGGGCCTGGTAATCTGTGTGACAGGGCTTCCTAGTACAGATACCAGTCTCCCACAAAGGATTAATTTTACAAACAACAATATTGTTAACATAGTTTTAAGGCACCTTTGTGGAAGAGAAAATAAATGTTTATTATTATTATTGATCGTATCATTATCTGCGTCACACATCTTTTGTCGAAATCGAAGCCGCAACCCTTGGCGCAGCAGTCCAATCGCTTAGCCACTGCGCTAACCAGGTCACCGCAGTAAATAATATGGATAACACTTACAAAAGTTACAATAATAAAATAGCCTTTTTTACTTCAATTCAATCATGAAAATTGTGCCTAAGATACATTACATACACGATTTGTAGCGTTTATATTTCGTACGAGTGGATCCTTCTCCAACCTAGATCATTTAGGATCAACCGCTACACGTAAATCCGGGACTCACTAGCGAGCTAATAAGCACTGATAGCCGAGTGGTATTACCGTTTGACTGGCAAGTCAAAGGTCGCAAGCTCAAACCCCGGCACGCACCAATGTTTCTGAATTCATGTGGTAAAAACGGTAAGGGTAAAAAAAGTGAGGAAACCTTTTTAGGCCTACAGGCGGTTTAAACTCTGACATCAGGTTATTCATCAACCATACGATAAGAAGAAGAAGAAGTTAGTCTAGAGTTCGCGAACCATGTACACACTATGTCTTCTGGTAACAGTAACGTGGAACGGTTACAGTCACAGCTCACTAGTGAGTTCCCGGCTTTACACGTACGAGTTCCTATTAGTATTCAGTGTGTGTATAATTTTTGGCTAGTACTGAAGATGCTAGTTCGAACGGTCGATTTTGGGTAAAAGTTTTACGTCAATCCTAAAGCACCTTACCGACAAGGATTATTGATTATTTAGTACGGTTAGAGGTACTATCTTAAAAGGGGCTGGACTCCTTGACTATAAAATATATACCTCTCTGTACCTACCACTACACGAAAATACAAGCGACAGGTTATGTTATTCTCTGCTGGGCAGTTTGTGGCGCCGCGTCGTTTCTTCTACCCAGCTTCAGCACTAGGAAGCGCGACGGGCGGGCCTTGATGTAATTTGACGTTAAAAAAGTAACCTATTTTGACTTCTATTCCGGTAGCTTATGAATCACACTGCTAGCAAAAACGTATTACAATAACAATTTAATTAACTGCTACACATCTGTCCTGCCACTTACAAGATAGAAGTGAAAATCACAACAAGCCAATACGAAAATAACAGATTATTCAAATGACTTACCGTCTTCCGCAAGACTCCTCGCTTGGTCCACAGTTTCCTCCTTCACCAATAAGAATACCCTACATTTTTAATATTACTTTAAAATGGAGTTTACCTGCTTGGCTCCTAAACAATATAGTATCCAAATGGCTTGTTAAATTAATTGCTTTAACGCGTGTTAGCAATTAGCGTTGTAATATTGCTATGAATATTATGCTACCTGACAATTTTAATTAATATAGTCACGGAATATTAATGGTTGATTAAGTTCCTATGTAGGTATATTACACCTGTGTCCCGAAGGGGTAGGCTTAGGGTGTAAGCCATTTCTGTTGTAGATCCCAATGTAATAGGGGGCGCGCCTATTGCCACTAACCGGGCACAATTCCAGACTTCGTATTGCTAACGAGAATTACCTAATGGAAAAAACCAGTAACACTATGGTAAACCAGGGATTCGAACCCTGGACTTCATCATCAACAGTCGCGCATAGCGACCACTAGACCAGTAGATGTGTGGCCGGTTGATGACAATAGGGTCGCCTCCTATTACATTGGAGCCTATAACATATCTGGCAAAATTTGGGTGTGCTATACACCTCTGCCTACCCCATCGAGGAATACAGGCATGATGTTTAAGCGCAAACCTTTTGAAACTGCTGTCAATTTCATCATCGTCAGCTGGAAGACATCCACTGTTGAACAAAGGCCTCCCCCTTAGAACGCCACAATAAACGACAACTTGCCATTTGCATCCTCAACTTATCTGAGAGAAAATTTAAAAATAATTCAGATTTACAGTCAGGTCAGGTGTCTATTAGTAAGTTATTTGCTTGTTGCAATTTTTAACCCGAAACAGATTGAATTGGCCGAACGCTTCTCGTCCAACTAAAAAGAGAGGATGAACGTTTTTAGATTGCTTTCCACGTTTTTTGCACGTGTCTTATAGCGCACGGGATTTCCAGTCTAGTAGAAATAATGGTGCTAGACTGGAAATCCTGTGTCTAATAATAATTACCTACTTTCTTCTTGATAACGGTACGACAATATTTCGCAAAACTATTTTCAAGAATGTGTTTTTCATTTGTTGCTTAGTGTGTGTTCTATTACATGGAATTAAGTTGAGTTTTCGAGTACATATTAGTTTAGTAGCAACATATACATAGATCCATAGTTATTTGTATAAACTACCATAAAGTTATTTCTAAGTAGGTATATAAAGTAGGTATATATTATATTAATACGTGAATAAAACACTTGCGAATGAATTAATAAGGCGAAAGAAGTATGACAGCATCGTAGCAAATGGAAATCCGTGGTCTTTGCCTACCCCTCGTGGAAAGAGGCGAGACTTTATATATGTAAAACACTTGTTGTTTTTTTAATAAAATATCGCCCCACGCTAAGACTCTCTCCTGTACTGTGGGTGCGTTTCACAAGCATGAAAATGAAAGAGAAATCACATACACAAACACCCAGACTCGGGACAAACATCTGCGGATGGCAAAAATAAATATCCCGTGCGGGAATCGAATCCTCAACCTTACGTGCAGTAGTCAAATCACTAAGCTACTGCGCCAATCAGGTTGTCGTGTTTACGAATATTGTGCGCACAGCCCCTTTACCATGAACTCTTAAAGCAGGACAGTTTACGTCGTGCAAGCGAGACGCCGCTACGTGCAGTGTAATGCAGCGTCTCGCTCGGGGCAGTGTTAAGTAATATTTTGCAACGTTCAACATATGGAGATAAAAGTGCAGAAACCTTTTCTTTTTTACCTTCTTACTCTTTACGCTGCCCCTAGAGTAAATAAAAGTACCTAGGAACAGGCCTGCTATATCGAAGGACCTGTTACCCTGGACGGTCAACCTTGCTACCATCTTTATTGACTGACCAATCTCTAGGGCTGGTCACCTCTGTCGCAAAACTAATAGTCGCTGGAGTAAATGAGTTCTCGAATGGAGGAACGTTGTGTTGGACGTCTTCCCAGATGGACCAATAACTTGAGGAGGGTAGCTGGTAGTGACTGGATGGCGAGAACAGGAGAGCAGGCCTTGTAGCGTACCCTGGGGAAGGCCTACGTCCAGCAGTGGACTGCGATAGGCTGTTGTCATGATGTTTTGACATTAACTACACCACATAACCTATTTTGACAATCTTTACACCATATCACATAGTTACATCACTCATTCATTACTCACGCTGTATACGAAGAAGTCTGAAGTCGTATCTTATTTATTTAACCGCAAAATTGTGTTAAACCTAACACGAAGCATCTTCCAATGTTACGAAGTGGTACGTATTCTATTTTGTATATATACCTACATATATCATATAAAATACATAATTCATCTTGTGGTTGACAGGCGTGTTGCTACGTGTCCTTTTGTCGCCGTTTTTATGCCACGGCTATACAACCACGTTGTAATCCCTGAAGGGGTAGGCAGAGGTGTATTCATTGTACACCCATATTCCGCCTGTTATGTAATAGGTCTCGATGTTATAGGGGGCGACCCTATCGCCATTATTTGGGCATAAATCAAGACTATGTTGCTTCCAATTACCTAATTCAAAACTCAATGACACTTTGCTCAACTAAGGTATCAAACTCTGGAGTTTATTACTTTATCTGGAGTTTATCTTTTAAATAATAACTATAATGTTTAAATTAAATTTTATCTTATAGGAAACTTTTCGCAATAGTCAGATTTTAAATCTGTTTCATAAAATGCTTCCGTGAAAATAACGAACCATGAGCGTGCCTAGATTTGAACCCACAACGCTCAGTTTATAAATCTGATACTCCAACCACGGAGCCAAAACAATTTCTTTAATAACAATAATAATTGTAAGGTCAAGTTATATAAACTTAATTACAAAAGTTATTAAACACAATTTTCCAAGAACTTACACATGAAACTTAAGTTCTTAGTTTTGTTTATAAGTTAGCACTTTAAGTACCGTAACTTTAGTGGTACTTGCTGTTTCTTGTTTAAAGGAATGACACTTTGGAACAAAAACTAGAGTTGTCTTCATTGTATTTTAATGCGTAGTGCGAAACTAAACTGCAAAAGTTCAGAAGCTTTTCTGATTGTAAAAGCTACTTCGGTGGATAAAAAAATAAAAAAAGAAAGCTGTTTTTAAATTTGTAAATGTTAGCAATATAATGACTTGTTTACAAATATAGAATACGATACAATACTTTATTCCATATGACCATAATATACTATGTTTTGTATAAACGCCTGATAATTAATAATGTCCCTGCCTATCCTTTTAGGCATTAAAGGCGTGATAGTGTGGGCAGATGAACATAATTCATCCTTGTGTATCATAGATAAATAACGTTCTTTTTATCTGGATAAGTAAAAATATTCGTAATATTCTCTCTTAACATTCTGAAGGAACAATTCTAATGCTTTCATTACAATACAAGACGGGGCCTGGATAACATAACGTTTGCGCCAAAATGCCTTATATAACAAACAAATAAAAGAGCCCACACGACAGGCAAAATATCTAAACCTGTGGATTCGTATACCTGCTAACATTTGCCGTATATTATTTGTACCGGGACTCACCAGATTATTTGACCCCTAAACACTAAGCAAACGCTGCGGAAAGTACCAGGATTAGTGGGAACGGGAGAGGGGAGAGGGGTCTTGCAAATTGGTCAGTGTCTATACAATTTTGTTGGGCACATGCGCAGTGTTCCTTCGGTCTGCCAGTCCGTGTAAGCCGGCTCGGGAGCCTGAACGCATGCTGTCTTTGCCTCGACACAAAAAAAAATATTGAAAAAAAAAATCGTGAGTGAAAACATCTCTGGTGATAATCGTAATAATTGGTTTATGTTATGTTTTGTTATTGTTGTTGTGTTATGTTGTAATTGTGGAACTGGGTCATTGCACCTGTTGACTACGGCGTAGGTGGTAGCGTAGCGTAGTACGCTAGGTTTCAGGAAATCCTGCGTATATTTTTGCGGGGACAAAAGGTTACATTGCAAATAGTAATGATAAAAGGACCAATTGATTTAAAACTGTTACAAACAAAAACACAATTTTAGGTTTTATAACGCCTGTTTTACAGACTCAAGATAGAGTAATAAATACAAAAAGAGCTAAGCTTTAATTTGCAATCAACAACGCAATAAAAAAGAAAATTGGTCATACTTAAGTGTGAGGTAAATAAGGATTTCCTATATATTTCTGATGATATTTCTATTAGAGTACGTTATGATGTGGTTTCAAGACAAAGTCAACAAATATATTTTACACAGAGGAAGTGTATACTGTCTTAATATATATTTTTTATTTGTTATAATAATAATTTATCTAGAGAAGCGTCTAGCATTTTGCCACGTGTGTATATAAGTAAATATTTTTTATGCAAATCACATTGTTTTCCAATTATACTCATACAAATATGGTTATGTATGAACAGGATTTACGTAGCCGTATGAAATTGGTTATAAAATCTCATACATAAAATTATTATCTACCGTATGTCGTTACATAAGCGGATAAACTCTTGTGAACTTATTTTATTATCAGTGTTGTCCGCGGTTTTTCGGTACAGGGATAACTTTATATATTTAGACAAAAATTGATCTTATATCCTAATCCAGCCGTGCTATTCTAAACACATCTTACGAACTCACTTCTAATTTTTTTCAGTTTCAGTTTTAATATCAAATCGTTTGTCAAATGTTATGGTATTTTAGGGTAGGATTATTAAAAATATACTTTATTGAAAACGTATCTAATTTTGAAACAGCAACCTTGCAAGATTTTTCTTAAGGTTTCGAAAGAAACTTCTTCTTCTTCTTATCGTATGGTTGATGAACAACCTGGTGTCAGAGGTTAAACCGCCTATAGGCCTCTGACATGGCTTTACACACCGTTGAAAAGTCTCTCAGGTGTGCCGGTTTCCTCACGATGTTTTCCTTCTCCGTTTTTAGCAACTGATAACTAATTTATTATACGCACATGAATTCGAAAAGACATTGGTGCGTGCCGGGGTTTGAACTTGCGTCCTTTGACTTGGCAGTCCAATGGTCATACCATTCGGCTATCAGTGCTATAAAAGTGCTTCAAAAGAAACGAAGTTACTTCTTTTCAAAAGAATATGTTTCTTGCATCCTTATTATAATAATGTTTCTTACTATAATATCACATAACTGTCCCACTACAAGGCTACAGCCTCTTCGTGTCCGTGAACTTAGCAGATCATTTCCCAGCAGATCAAAATTTTACGAAAGTTCTATTGGCATGCAGGATAGTTCTATAGTTCCTGATACTTTAAAAAAATAGTTCTAGTGTTTTAACGACAAAAAACGGTATTGAAATAATGCTCTGCTAACTTCCCGTAGCAGATCATTTTTCAAAAAACCTATTTTTAACATGAGTTCTATATGCATGCAGCTTAGTTCTATAGTTCCTGATACTTTTTGAGAATAGTTCTGGCGTTTTTACAAAAAAATTAGTCGATTGAAGTACAATGATCTGCTAACTTCCTGCAAAAGATAATTATAAGGCCGACTTACATAAAAGGTGATTAGCTACGAATTTGGTGCCAAAATTCATTGAATTCTGATAGTTAATATACTAAGCTATGCTATAAAGCACAAAATATTCTTAGATCTCTGCCTGTATCCCAGCACATCATGGGGTGAACCTATGGAATCAAACGAAAAATCACTCACATTTTTCATGTGATTGTGAAGGTCTAGTAAATGAAATTTCTTTGATCTGAGAACATAGAACTCTATAAATTCTAACGATTCATGTACTAAGCTACACATAAAAGTATATAACAAGCCTAGAACTCTGCCTATATCCCAGCACATGATAGGGTGAACCTATGAAATCAAACGCAAAATCAGTCACATTTTTCATGTGATTGTGACGGCCTAGTTCATGACATTTCTTTATTCTGAGAAGCTAGAACTCTTCAAATTCTAAAGGTTTATATACTGAGCTAAGCTATAAAGTATATAACAGGCCTACAACTCTACCTATATCCCAGCACATCATGGGGTGAACCTTCGTAGTCTAACGAAAAATCACTCACATTTTCATGTGAGTGTGACGGCCTAGTAAATGACTTTTCTTTATTCTAAGAACATAGAACTCTTGGAATTCTGACGATTCATGTACTAAACTACACATAAAAGTATATAACAAGCCTAGAACTCAGCCTATATCCCAGCACATCATGGGGTGAACCTTCGTAGTCTAACGAAAAATCACTCACATTTTCATGTGAGTGTGACGGCCTAGTAAATGACTTTTCTTTATTCTAAGAACATAGAACTCTTGGAATTCTGACGATTCATGTACTAAACTACACATAAAAGTATATAACAAGCCTAGAACTCTGCCTATATCCCAGCACATCATGGGGTGAACCTTCGTAGTCTAACGAAAAATCACTCACATTTTCATGTGATTGTGAAGGCCTAGTAAATGACTTTTTCTTATTCTGAGAACATAGAACTCTCAAAATTCTGACGATTCATGTACTAAGCTACACATAAAAGTATATAACAAGCCTAGAACTCTGCCTATATCCCAGCACATCATGGGGTGAACCTTCGTAGTCTAACGAAAAATCACTCACATTTTCATGTGATTGTGAAGGCCTAGTAAATGACTTTTCTTTATTTTGAGAACATAGAACTCTTGGAATTCTGACGATTCATGTACTAAACTACACATAAAAGTATATAACAAGCCTAGAACTCTGCCTATATCCCAGCACATCATGGGGTGAACCTTCGTAGTCTAACGAAAAATCACTCACATTTTCATGTGATTGTGAAGGCCTAGTAAATGACTTTTCCTTATTTTGAAAACATAGAAATCTTGGAATTCTGACGATTCATGTACTAAGCTACACAGAAAAGTATATAACAAGCCTAGAACTCTACCTATATCCCAGCACATCATGGGGTGAACCTTCGTAGTCTAACGAAAAATCACTCACATTTTCATGTGATTGTGAAGGCCTAGTAAATGACTTTTCCTTATTTTGAAAACATAGAAATCTCGGAATTCTGACGATTCATGTACTAAGCTACACAGAAAAGTATATAACAAGCCTAGAACTCTACCTATATCCCAGCACATCATGGGGTGAACCTTCGTAGTCAAACGAAAAATCAGTCACATTTTCATGTGATTGTGAAGGCCTAGTAAATGACTTTTCCTTATTTTGAGAACCTAGAACTCTTAGAATTCTAACGGTTCATGTACTAAGCTACACAGAAAAGTATATAACAAGCCTAGAACTCTACCTATATCCCAGCACATCATGGGATGAACCTTCGTAGTCAAACGAAAAATCACTCACATTTTCATGTGCTTGTGAAGGCCTAGTAAATGACTTTTCTTTATTCAGAGAGGCTAGAACTCTTAAAATTCTAAAATTTTATATACTGAGCTATGCTATAAAGTATATAACAAGCCTAGAACTCTACCTATATCCCAGCACATCATGGGATGAACCTTCGTAGTCAAACGAAAAATCACTCACATTTTCATGTGCTTGTGAAGGCCTAGTAAATGACTTTTCTTTATTCAGAGAGGCTAGAACTCTTAAAATTCTAAAATTTTATATACTGAGCTATGCTATAAAGTATATAACAAGCCTAGAACTCTACCTATATCCCAGCACATCATGGGGTGAACCTTCGTAGTCAAACGAAAAATCACTAACATTTTCATGTGATTGTGAAGGCCTAGTAAATGACCGTTCTAAAAGTTCTAGGCTTGTTATATACTTTTATATGTAGTTTAGTACATGAATCGTCAGAATTCCAAGAGTTCTATGTTCTCAGAATAAAGAAAAGTCATTTACTAGGCCTTCACAATCACATGAAAATGTGAGTGATTTTTCGTTAGACTACGAAGGTTCACCCCATGATGTGCTGGGATATAGGCAGAGTTCTAGGCTTGTTTTATACTTTTATGTGTAGCTTAGTACATGAATCGTCAGAATTCCAAGAGTTCTATGTTCTCAGAATAAGAAAAAGTCATTTACTAGGCCTTCACAATCACATGAAAATGTGAGTGATTTTTCGTTAGACTACGAAGGTTCACCCCATGATGTGCTGGGATATAGGCAGAGTTCTAGGCTTGTTATATACTTTTATGTGTAGCTTAGTACATGAATCGTCAGAATTCCAAGAGTTCTATGTTCTCAGAATAAGAATAAGTCATTTACTAGGCCTTCACAATCACATGAAAATGTGAGTGATTTTTCGTTAGACCACGAAGGTTCACCCCATGATGTGCTGGGATATAGGCAGAGTTCTAGGCTTGTTATATACTTTTATGTGTAGCTTAGTACATGAATCGTCAGAATTTCGAGAGTTCTATGTTCTCAGAATAAGAAAAAGTCATTTACTAGGCCTTCACAATCACATGAAAATGTGAGTGATTTTTCGTTAGACTACGAAGGTTCACCCCATGATGTGCTGGGATATAGGCAGAGTTCTAGGCTTGTTATATACTTTTATGTGTAGCTTAGTACATGAATCGTCAGAATTCCAAGAGTTCTATGTTCTCAGAATAAGAATAAGTCATTTACTAGGCCTTCACAATCACATGAAAATGTGAGTGATTTTTCGCTAGACTACGAAGGTTCACCCCATGATGTGCTGGGATAAAGGCAGAGTTCTAGGCTTGTTATATACTTTTATGTATAGCTTAGTTCATAAATCGTTAGAATTTAAAGAGTTCTAGGTTCTCAGAAAAAAGGCATGTCATTTACTAAGCCGCCACAATCACATGAAAATGTGAGTGATTTTTCGTTTGATTTCATAGGTTCACACCATGATGTGCTGGGATATAGGCAGAGTTCTAGGCTTGTTATATACTTTTCTGTGTAGCTTAGTACATGAATCGTCAGAATTCCGAGATTTCCATGTTTTCAAAATAAGAAAAAGTCATTTACTAGGCCTTCACAATCACATGAAAATGTGAGTGATTTTTCGTTAGACCACGAAGGTTCACCCCATGATGTGCTGGGATATAGGCAGAGTTCTAGGCTTGTTATATACTTTTATGTGTAGCTTAGTACATGAATCGTCAGAATTTCGAGAGTTCTATGTTCTCAGAATAAGAAAAAGTCATTTACTAGGCCTTCACAATCACATGAAAATGTGAGTGATTTTTCGTTAGACTACGAAGGTTCACCCCATGATGTGCTGGTATATAGGCAGAGTTCTAGGCTTGTTATATACTTTTATGTGTAGCTTAGTACATGAATCGTCAGAATTCCAAGAGTTCTATGTTCTCAGAATAAGAATAAGTCATTTACTAGGCCTTCACAATCACATGAAAATGTGAGTGATTTTTCGTTAGACTACGAAGGTTCACCCCATGATGTGCTGGGATATAGGCAGAGTTCTAGGCTTGTTTTATACTTTTATGTGTAGTTCAGTACATGAATCGTCAGAATTCCAAGAGTTCTATGTTCTCAGAATAAGAAAAAGTCATTTACTAGGCCTTCACAATCACATGAAAATGTGAGTGATTTTTCGTTAGACTACGAAGGTTCACCCCATGATGTGCTGGGATATAGGCAGAGTTCTAGGCTTGTTTTATACTTTTATGTGTAGTTTAGTACATGAATCGTCAGAATTCCAAGAGTTCTATGTTCTTAGAATAAAGAAAAGTCATTTACTAGGCCGTCACACTCACATGAAAATGTGAGTGATTTTTCGTTAGACTACGAAGGTTCACCCCATGATGTGCTGGGATATAGGCAGAGTTCTAGGCTTGTTATATACTTTTATGTGTAGCTTAGTACATGAATCGTCAGAATTCCAAGAGTTCTATGTTCTCAGAATAAAGAAAAGTCATTTACTAGACCTTCACAATCACATGAAAATGTGAGTGATTTTTCGTTAGACTACGAAGGTTCACCCCATGATGTGCTGGGATATAGGCAGAGTTCTAGGCTTGTTATATACTTTTATGTGTAGCTTAGTACATGAATCGTTAGAATTCCGAGAGTTCTATGTTCTCAGAATAAAGAAAAGTCATTTACTAGGCCTTCACAATCACATGAAAATGTGAGTGATTTTTCGTTAGACTACGAAGGTTCACCCCATGATGTGCTGGGATATAGGCAGAGTTCTAGGCTTGTTATATACTTTTATGTGTAGCTTAGTTCATAAATCGTTAGAATTTAAAGAGTTCTAGGTTCTCAGAAAAAAAGGCATGTCATTTACTAAGCCGCCACAATGACATGAAAATGTGAGTGATTTTTCGTTTGATTTCATAGGTTCACACCATGATGTGCTGGGATATAGGCAGAGTTCTAGGCTTGTTATATACTTTTCTGTGTAGCTTAGTACATGAATCGTCAGAATTCCGAGATTTCCATGTTTTCAAAATAAGAAAAAGTCATTTACTAGGCCTTCACAATCACATGAAAATGTGAGTGATTTTTCGTTAGACCACGAAGGTTCACCCCATGATGTGCTGGGATATAGGCAGAGTTCTAGGCTTGTTATATACTTTTATGTGTAGCTTAGTACATGAATCGTCAGAATTTCGAGAGTTCTATGTTCTCAGAATAAGAAAAAGTCATTTACTAGGCCTTCACAATCACATGAAAATGTGAGTGATTTTTCGTTAGACTACGAAGGTTCACCCCATGATGTGCTGGGATATTGGCAGAGTTCTAGGCTTGTTATATACTTTTATGTGTAGCTTAGTACATGAATCGTCAGAATTCCAAGAGTTCTATGTTCTCAGAATAAAGAAAAGTCATTTACTAGACCTTCACAATCACATGAAAATGTGAGTGATTTTTCGTTAGACTACGAAGGTTCACCCCATGATGTGCTGGGATATAGGCAGAGTTCTAGGCTTGTTATATACTTTTATGTGTAGCTTAGTACATGAATCGTTAGAATTCCGAGAGTTCTATGTTCTCAGAATAAGAATAAGTCATTTACTAGGCCTTCACAATCACATGAAAATGTGAGTGATTTTTCGTTAGACCACGAAGGTTCACCCCATGATGTGCTGGGATATAGGCAGAGTTCTAGGCTTGTTATATACTTTTATGTGTAGCTTAGTACATGAATCGTCAGAATTTCGAGAGTTCTATGTTCTCAGAATAAGAAAAAGTCATTTACTAGGCCTTCACAATCACATGAAAATGTGAGTGATTTTTCGTTAGACTACGAAGGTTCACCCCATGATGTGCTGGGATATAGGCAGAGTTCTAGGCTTGTTATATACTTTTATGTGTAGCTTAGTTCATAAATCGTTAGAATTTAAAGAGTTCTAGGTTCTCAGAAAAAAAGGCATGTCATTTACTAAGCCGCCACAATCACATGAAAATGTGAGTGATTTTTCGTTTGATTTCATAGGTTCACACCATGATGTGCTGGGATATAGGCAGAGTTCTAGGCTTGTTATATACTTTTCTGTGTAGCTTAGTACATGAATCGTCAGAATTCCGAGATTTCCATGTTTTCAAAATAAGAAAAAGTCATTTACTAGGCCTTCACAATCACATGAAAATGTGAGTGATTTTTCGTTAGACCACGAAGGTTCACCCCATGATGTGCTGGGATATAGGCAGAGTTCTAGGCTTGTTATATACTTTTATGTGTAGCTTAGTACATGAATCGTCAGAATTTCGAGAGTTCTATGTTCTCAGAATAAGAAAAAGTCATTTACTAGGCCTTCACAATCACATGAAAATGTGAGTGATTTTTCGTTAGACTACGAAGGTTCACCCCATGATGTGCTGGTATATAGGCAGAGTTCTAGGCTTGTTATATACTTTTATGTGTAGCTTAGTACATGAATCGTCAGAATTCCAAGAGTTCTATGTTCTCAGAATAAGAATAAGTCATTTACTAGGCCTTCACAATCACATGAAAATGTGAGTGATTTTTCGTTAGACTACGAAGGTTCACCCCATGATGTGCTGGGATATAGGCAGAGTTCTAGGCTTGTTATATACTTTTCTGTGTAGCTTAGTACATGAATCGTCAGAATTCCGAGATTTCCATGTTTTCAAAATAAGAAAAAGTCATTTACTAGGCCTTCACAATCACATGAAAATGTGAGTGATTTTTCGTTAGACCACGAAGGTTCACCCCATGATGTGCTGGGATATAGGCAGAGTTCTAGGCTTGTTATATACTTTTATGTGTAGCTTAGTACATGAATCGTCAGAATTTCGAGAGTTCTATGTTCTCAGAATAAGAAAAAGTCATTTACTAGGCCTTCACAATCACATGAAAATGTGAGTGATTTTTCGTTAGACTACGAAGGTTCACCCCATGATGTGCTGGTATATAGGCAGAGTTCTAGGCTTGTTATATACTTTTATGTGTAGCTTAGTACATGAATCGTCAGAATTCCAAGAGTTCTATGTTCTCAGAATAAGAATAAGTCATTTACTAGGCCTTCACAATCACATGAAAATGTGAGTGATTTTTCGTTAGACTACGAAGGTTCACCCCATGATGTGCTGGGATATAGGCAGAGTTCTAGGCTTGTTTTATACTTTTATGTGTAGTTCAGTACATGAATCGTCAGAATTCTAAGAGTTCTATGTTCTCAGAATAAGAAAAAGTCATTTACTAGGCCTTCACAATCACATGAAAATGTGAGTGATTTTTCGTTAGACTACGAAGGTTCACCCCATGATGTGCTGGGATATAGGCAGAGTTCTAGGCTTGTTTTATACTTTTATGTGTAGTTTAGTACATGAATCGTCAGAATTCCAAGAGTTCTATGTTCTTAGAATAAAGAAAAGTCATTTACTAGGCCGTCACACTCACATGAAAATGTGAGTGATTTTTCGTTAGACTACGAAGGTTCACCCCATGATGTGCTGGGATATAGGCAGAGTTCTAGGCTTGTTATATACTTTTATGTGTAGCTTAGTACATGAATCGTCAGAATTCCAAGAGTTCTATGTTCTCAGAATAAAGAAAAGTCATTTACTAGACCTTCACAATCACATGAAAATGTGAGTGATTTTTCGTTAGACTACGAAGGTTCACCCCATGATGTGCTGGGATATAGGCAGAGTTCTAGGCTTGTTATATACTTTTATGTGTAGCTTAGTACATGAATCGTTAGAATTCCGAGAGTTCTATGTTCTCAGAATAAAGAAAAGTCATTTACTAGGCCTTCACAATCACATGAAAATGTGAGTGATTTTTCGTTAGACTACGAAGGTTCACCCCATGATGTGCTGGGATATAGGCAGAGTTCTAGGCTTGTTATATACTTTTATGTGTAGCTTAGTTCATAAATCGTTAGAATTTAAAGAGTTCTAGGTTCTCAGAAAAAAAGGCATGTCATTTACTAAGCCGCCACAATCACATGAAAATGTGAGTGATTTTTCGTTTGATTTCATAGGTTCACACCATGATGTGCTGGGATATAGGTAGAGTTCTAGGCTTGTTATATACTTTTATGTGTAGCTTAGTACATGAATCGTCAGAATTCCAAGAGTTCTATGTTCTCAGAATAAGAATAAGTCATTTACTAGGCCTTCACAATCACATGAAAATGTGAGTGATTTTTCGTTAGACCACGAAGGTTCACCCCATGATGTGCTGGGATATAGGTAGAGTTCTAGGCTTGTTATATACTTTTATGTGTAGCTTAGTACATGAATCGTCAGAATTTCGAGAGTTCTATGTTCTCAGAATAAAGAAAAGTCATTTACTAGGCCGTCACACTCACATGAAAATGTGAGTGATTTTTCGTTAGACTACGAAGGTTCACCCCATGATGTGCTGGGATATAGGTAGAGTTGTAGGCCTGTTATATACTTTATAGCTTAGCTCAGTATATAAAACTTTAGAATTTGAAGAGTTCTATGTTCCCAGAATAAAGAAATGTCATGAACTAGGCCGTCACAATCACATGAAAAATGTGACTGATTTTGCGTTTGATTTCATAGGTTCACCCTATCATGTGCTGGGATATAGGCAGAGTTCTAGGCTTGTTATATACTTTTATGTGTAGCTTAGTACATGAGTCGTTAGAATTTAGAGAGTTCTATGTTCTCAGAATAAGAATAAGTCATTTACTAGGCCTTCACAATCACATGAAAATGTGAGTGATTTTTCGTTAGACTACGAAGGTTCACCCCATGATGTGCTGGGATATAGGCAGAGTTCTAGGCTTGTTATATACTTTTATGTATAGCTTAGTTCATAAATCGTTAGAATTTAAAGAGTTCTAGGTTCTCAGAAAAAAGGCATGTCATTTACTAAGCCGCCACAATCACATGAAAATGTGAGTGATTTTTCGTTTGATTTCATAGGTTCACACCATGATGTGCTGGGATATAGGCAGAGTTCTAGGCTTGTTATATACTTTTCTGTGTAGCTTAGTACATGAATCGTCAGAATTCCGAGATTTCCATGTTTTCAAAATAAGAAAAAGTCATTTACTAGGCCTTCACAATCACATGAAAATGTGAGTGATTTTTCGTTAGACCACGAAGGTTCACCCCATGATGTGCTGGGATATAGGCTGAGTTCTAGGCTTGTTATATACTTTTATGTGTAGCTTAGTACATGAATCGTCAGAATTTCGAGAGTTCTATGTTCTCAGAATAAAGAAAAGTCATTTACTAGGCCGTCACACTCACATGAAAATGTGAGTGATTTTTCGTTAGACTACGAAGGTTCACCCCATGATGTGCTGGGATATAGGTAGAGTTGTAGGCCTGTTATATACTTTATAGCTTAGCTCAGTATATAAAACTTTAGAATTTGAAGAGTTCTATGTTCCCAGAATAAAGAAATGTCATGAACTAGGCCGTCACAATCACATGAAAAATGTGACTGATTTTGCGTTTGATTTCATAGGTTCACCCTATCATGTGCTGGGATATAGGCAGAGTTCTAGGCTTGTTATATACTTTTATGTGTAGCTTAGTACATGAGTCGTTAGAATTTAGAGAGTTCTATGTTCTCAGATCAAAGAAATTTCATTTACTAGACCTTCACAATCACATGAAAAATGTGAGTGATTTTTCGTTTGATTCCATAGGTTCACCCCATGATGTGCTGGGATACAGGCAGAGATCTAAGAATATTTTGTGCTTTATAGCATAGCTTAGTATATTAACTATCAGAATTCAATGAATTTTGGCACCAAATGCGTAGCTAATCACCTTTTATGTAAGTCGGCCTTATAATTATCTTTTGCAGGAAGTTAGCAGATCATTGTACTTCAATCGACTAATTTTTTTGTAAAAACGCCAGAACTATTCTCAAAAAGTATCAGGAACTATAGAACTAAGCTGCATGCATATAGAACTCATGTTAAAAATAGGTTTTTTGAAAAATGATCTGCTACGGGAAGTTAGCAGAGCATTATTTCAATACCGTTTTTTGTCGTTAAAACACTAGAACTATTTTTTTAAAGTATCAGGAACTATAGAACTATCCTGCATGCCAATAGAACTTTCGTAAAATTTTGATCTGCTGGGAAATGATCTGCTAAGTTCACGGACACAGCCTCTTCTCACATTGAGAGCCACATATAATGATTCCAATCCATAAGTAGGTATTATTATCATACTACAAGTATGCCTCGCTGCTTCGCTCTGAATACGTTCAAGCATTCACTTTTTCCTGAAACTAAATTTTAATTGCATCCGCTACGAACGGGAGAATCTCATCGCGCGTACTTTAATGATTGCCACTTAAAATAGTTGATGGAAGTGAAATATTGAAGTCCTCTGCTTCATTCGTGTCGATTCGAGCTTAACATTTGTAAAACACTGCCTCGTTGGTCTAGTCAGACTAGGTCATGAGACCCTGGGTTCGAATTCCAGGTCAGTCAAAGTGCTACTTGGGTTATACTCAGTCGCAGTACGGGGTCTGGATTTATGCCTGGTTTTTAGCAATATAGTCCTTAAGATTTTTTAAAATTTCTAATGTACCGCGCAATTTCCTTAATTTTATCTGTGATAAAAAACTTCTCCTAACCATAACAAATACAACAAAAATAGAATTAGCTAAATTGGTTCAGCCGTTCACGCGTGATGCCGTGACCAAGGGAAATAGGGATTCATTTTATATACAGAATACTAGCTGCGCCCCGCGGTGTTAACCGCTACATTTTTTTGGGATAAAAAGTAGCCTTTGTGTTATACTAGGGTGTCAGCTACCTCCATACCAAATTTTAGCAAAATCGATCTAGCCGTTTGAGCTTGAAGAGGTACCAAACACACAAACGGCCAAAAAACCGTACTTTTACGTGATTTAGGATTCGTATTTATCCATATACTACTGAAAGTACCTCAATAAACCATTCCGTCAATCTGCGTGTTTGACTGGCGCGTTTGAAGACCATAAGCGCGCAAAGTAAATATGGTAATGGCGGAATTTGCATGAGAATCGTTCTCATTTTCTTCATCTTTGAGTTACATAAACAAACAGAGGTACATAGGCTATTACCTAAGAGATACATATATTATCATGCCTGTAATCCGAGCAGAGGTAGTCAGAGGGGTAATCTTTATTAAAAACTAGCTGCGCCTTGCAGTGTTAACCGTTAAATTTTTTTAGGGTAAACCTAAGTGTTAATCCAGGGTGTCAGTTACCTCTATACAAAATTTTATCAAAATTGGCCCAGCCGTTTGGGCGTGAAGAAGTACCAAACATACAAACTCACAAACTTTTGCCTTTACAATATTAGTGTGACCACTCATCCATAGTAGTGTGCCAGGTATACGGATCACTCGACTTTTTCATGCTTGCATATAATTTCTGGAATTTATTCCAATCTGAGATAGGAATTGAGCTCCTGGGTAGTTTGTTGCGCCGTTTTTTCTTCCCAGTTTCCAGTAGGAAACGGTGTACGGTGAACGTGGAAGAATAATGGCTTTTGCCCAGAAGTGGGGCACAGAACAAGCTATTTAAAAAAATGCACTAGGAAACGATGACGGGAGGGTATTTGAGGGCTATTTTTTTATATTATGACGATCAGAAAGTACAATTTTACTAACTAGTCTACTTTGAATAAATGCTTTTTGATCTTTATCTCGTGGATACTCTCCATGTAATTAACCTATCCTTATTCATCTGGGCCTCGATTCTACGCCTTTATGACCCAGTTTTAAGCAACAGAAGAGAAATTTTATTCCTAATCTGATCCCTACATACGGATACAAAAGAGATGCAGGGTCTGAACACAGCTTCCCATTGTCTTAACCTTTTGTTGGGTTATGCAAACGGCAGTTTAATTTATGCAAACCTGATGTATTTATAACATAGTGCCGTTTCTCGAAAGGGTTGATGGCTGTTCCATCCTCATAATAGCTCGTAATAGGGAGCAATTTATAGACAGATATTGGTATATGTTACTTTTACGTGTGTATTTATATTTTGTATATGTATGGTACAATATTGGTACGTTTAAATATTATTTTTTACACTCTTTCATCTATCGTTTTTCCTGCACACTGTCGCCTCAATCTCTTATTTATTCCTCCTTTCGTAGATCTGCAGTATCTACCTATGTACTTCATCTTACTCTTAATGTTTATTATTCTTTATATAGTGTGTGTACATAAATAATTAAATAAACATTATATAAATAATAAACCTGATAGCACTGATAGCTAAGTGGTATGACCGTTTGACAGCCAAGTCAAAGGTCGCAAGTTCAAACCCCGGCACACACCAATGTCTTTTATTTTTATGTGCGTATTATAAATTAGTTATCAGTTGATAAAAACGGTGAAGGAAAACATTGTAAGGAAACCGGCACACCTGAGAGATTTTTCAACGGTGTGTAAAGCCATGTCCTGTAGGCGGTTTAAACTCTGACACCAGGTAGTTCACAGGTAGATTTTTTATTCTTCTTCTTTTTCATATGGTTAATGAACCTGATAAAAAGAAGAAGAATAAAAAACCTGAAGATTCTAAAAGATACATCTAAAAATTACCACTTTCTAACATAGAAAAAGCAAGTTCATTCGATTTGACCAATAGAAAAGATTATGGTAGCATTCAATATAGTCTTCATTTGAAGTCGTAATCGAGTTTTCTAATCTCTCGATTGGCATCAAACAGTCGGAGTCGGTATTTTCAGTCATTCCTTTTAAGCTACATGTGTAGAAACAAGATGATTTCTATTTCTTTGACAATTTATTGGTTTGTGTTTTTTATCGTTACAAACCTGGTTTTAAGATATTGTAGATAGGAGTTTTTGTAAATTATGACTGTCTCAATAGTCTTATTGATTTTGTCGTTTTTAACATGCTTGGTTGGATTTTTATGTTGAAAAGTATTATTTTCTGTAAGTAAATTTTGAATTTGGTAAAAAGTTGTGTCAAAACTTAAATTATAATATACAGATTTTTCTGTCTTTAGCTATGAAAGAGCAATACGATTAATCAACAAAATCTTGGCAATATAAGAATTAACATATTGATAATTACCAGACACGTAAAATAACTAAAATCTCATCTAACTCGGAACATTGCGAAGAAAATCGTGGACATACAAACACACAGTTATACACGCGTCGAATACAGAAATCCTTTTCTGAAGTCGATTATGAGCGACTTAATCAGTCATTTGTTACGTGTATTTACAAAAAATTACTTTCTAATACGCTTAAAAGCATATCAGGATATACCTAAGTAGGTACACTGATTATATTATTAAAGGATTTCCTAGATGATACATTTCAATAACCTATTTGCCTTATAACTAACTTAATTATTGTATTTTTATGTCAACAAGGCCGAATGTACACGGACCTTTATATGTTATTTACCATCCTATTTTGTATGTACCTGCATTCTAAGCAAATAAAGACCTATTCTATTCTATTCTATTCTAAACAAAACAATATAGCATAAACTAAGTCACTCAAACAAACCGCTGGAAAAATAAAAAATATATTATGTCACGTCACTTTTCCCTCGCAGTTTCAAATTACTTGCAAAAGTTTCGCAAACTTTAAATCAAAGTGTCACGTTAAATAATAAATAGTACAAGTCCGTATACCGCGTTGTTTTCTTCAGGAAATTATTATAAAAAATGTTCTAATTACTATGGGGTTTATTTCTCACCGTAGTTGGTCATTGGATGGGTGACCAACTGACCGTAGATTTTTGGAATCATAAATCATGGAAATATGCCAAGATAATTATGAAAATTGTATTTTTGCCTAATATTGTGTTGACTATTCGCGTCAGAGGCAATATTAATTATAATGAAAAAATATACACTATAATTATTAATAATTGTTGATTGCATTGCAGGCTTAATCTTTTAAAGTACATGCATCTCGTAGTAGTTAAACCTAATAATTTATTTGTCTGTGTGTGTGTGTACTTTAGATATTTATTTTACTGCCTCGTTGGTCCAGAGGTCTCTAAAGCTCTAGACCGACGGACCACACTTCAACTGCAATCCAACCGCAAATTGTGGCCAATTGCAGAATCCTAAATAATACTTTGACCAAACCGGGATTCGAACCAAGGACGTAGCTCAATAGTCGCGCTTAGGCTCTAGACAGACGGAGCTACGTCCTTGGTTCGATTCCCGGTTCGGTCAAAATATTATTTGGGATTCTCCGTTTGGTAATTCTATGTAGCTGTGGAGTAGATTTGTATTCGGTTAATATTAGCTACCTAATAGTCTCGCCCCCTATTACATTGGCACCTATAACATAACTGGAGACATGTGGGTGCACTATACAGCTCTTTTTACTCCTTGGGGGAATACAGGCGTGATGTTATGTTATTAGTTCAGAGTCAGAGAAGAGAAAATTTGGAAATTAATATCGTATTTTTTCAGAATACAATGTTATTGTAATCTTTCTATTTCGGAGAAAGCTAGGGACTTTATTTTTGCTGTATTTATATATAAACAAACTATGTATTCTACATGTATATAATCATGATTATTTACTATATATTACTTACGAGAATATTCGGGAATGCCCGACTAGTGTCGGACTCAAACGGAGCCCTATTCATGAGCTGGTGACGCGGCGGTGTTGCAAGCCGGAGTACGAAAAGCGACTCTTTAGAAAGGAAATTGCCCTTCTAAGAATTAGGTACTCCTATATCGTAAGTGCGTTCCACAATCATGAAATATCACATACACAATCATCTGTGGATCGCATTAATTTTTGTCCCATCTAGAATCGTCAGGAATCAAACCCGCATCCCTCAATGCTGTCCAGTCGCTTAGCCCGTCGCCCAAAGCACGTTTTATTTGTTTCAGAAGAGGCCTTTGACCTTCAAAGGGTCTGTTATAGCCAAATACCAGCCATTTTTCACAAAGTTACTCCCACACAAATAATATAATTAGATATAATATAATATTTTTATTTAACGATTTCACCGTATAAACAGATTTAAATAAATACCTAAGCGATATTTAGAAGAGTGTAACGATTTCCTAAATAAATTAAAAAATATTGTACTTACCTTTGGCATTTAAAATAAATTAATTTCAAAGGGCGTTATTGCTGGGATTGTAGGGTATTTGCCGATTTACAGACGAATAGGTCAAACCTCTGTTAGACATAATATCATTTAACTTTATTCCGTCCCTCAATATTTAAAATTAAATGTAATTTTTTTGACTGCCTCGTTGCCTATTAAAGCTTGAATGCTGAGCGTAAGACCCTGGATTCCCGGGTCGGGCTAAGTCTTTACTGGGATTTTCCATTAGGTAATTCTCAGTAACAGCACGGAGTCTGGATTAGTGCCCAGTCAGTAGCAATAGGCTCGCCCCCTATTACATTGGGACCTATAACATAACTGGCGAGATTTAGGCATACTGTACACATCTGCCTACCTTCGTGGAATACTCGCATTTTTCTTTCATTACGGTTTTTAACACTCAGTTCGTATCCCACATGGTGGAAAACACAGAAATTGTGTTTACAAGACATCTGCCTACTCCCTAGGGAAATAGAGGCGTGATCTACCCATACATAATACAAAACGTAGGTAATAATATATCATAGCTGAACGTTATACATTATTTGGTACTTACATATTCTTTATACCTATTTTCTTTTTGTTTGCAAGCCTCAAGCATTGCAATTATGAACAATATAATATCTATTGTCTTCTTCTTTGATCGGCATGAACCAATATCCACATGGATAAATGATAAATGATTTTATTTCTGCAAAAAAGGTTTTAAAAATAACACTTTTACACGTCTTTTTTTTAAGTACATAGTTAGATGGCGTCGGCATTTTCTAACTCTCTCTCTGAGAAGAAATACCGAATACAAGTTCAATAACTTATGTGAGAATAGTGTAGGTGGTCTGGTCTTTTCAGGAAAGAACCACGGCGAGTTTGAGTCGACCTGTCCTTACAGACACGCCGTCTCGTACCATCTGATGGAAATTTTGGGTAGGCCGCATGAAATACTCAATCCGTCAGACACGTAAAAAAAAATAGTAAAAAAAAGCAAGGAATAGATCAAGCCGTGGTGTAGGGATTGGTCAGTCAACAAGGATGGTAGCAAGGTAGACCGTCCAGGGTGACGGACGTACTTAAGTATCGTCACTCGTTGAGGCTCTCTACTTGCGCCCCAATATCTATTGTATCATGTAGATTGTAGGTAATATTGACTGCTTTTTTGATCTAGTAAGCCTGGGTTTAAATCCCAGGAGGTCAAAGTTTTATTGAGTTTTTTCCAGTAGATATTTTATTCTCAGAAGCAGCACGGAGTCTGAATCTGCGCCCGGATGATGGCAATAGGCTCGCCCCCTATTACATTGGGACCTATAACATAACTGTCTTTCTGTACTATAAATCTTCTAGTATATAGGTAGCTCACTATACTATTTATAAATACCGGGATTATGGGCCTGGTTATGAATATGTACTAGCCTGGATTAGAATGCGCAACCACGTCATCTATCACACATAATACATGAAAACAATGCAATATTCCGCGCGAAAATTACCCCTGGCAATGTGGTTAGCCACATACATACACCGCCATTCGTCTCTCATTAATATCTGAGAGCTATAACGATACAAAGTTTTCGTATCAATTATTCATGCAGCTGTGCGCAAAATCTGTCTGCACGGATTCTGCATAGAGGGTTTGTTTGGATTAGCTTAAATATAAGTAGGTATTTAACCGATTTTTATACGGTTTGCCTTTCGATTATTTTACTGTCAGACCCCTTACCATGAACTGTTAAAGCAGGACAGTTGACGTTGTGGAAGCGAGACGCTGCATAACACTGCATGTAGCAGCGTCTCGCTTCCACATCGGAAAATGTCCTGTTTTAAGAGTTCATAGTAAGGGGGCTAATCGGCTGAGAAGTACCTTTGTAGATTTTATGGGACATTTGATTTAAAGTGAAATAATTATAAATGTGTGTATAACTAAGTAAGTAGTGTATAACCTCTCAATAAAGAAGATTATCTCTATCTACCATTTATATATTATCTACGGGCGTAAATGTGTGTATGTATTACTGTTTATCCTTCGGTAAAAGTTTAAATCCTGTAGTGTTTGTTAAGTTTTTTGAAACAATAACACTAACACATACACACGCCCACTGTTGAGTCACACGTCCACGGCTGGGTCAAACGCCCACTAATGGGTCACACGATCACAGCTGTTAAATAAATTACACACAGCGGGTAAATTTCGAAGTATACAATTTTTGACTTAGGTTTACATACATAACATCACGCCTGTATTCCCCGAAGGGGTAGGCAGAGGTGTACATATAGTACACCCACATTTCGCCAGTTATGTTGTAAGTCCCAATGTAATAGGGGCGAGCCTATTGCCATCAACCGGGCACAAATCCAGACTTCGTGCTGCTACTGAGAATTACTTAATGGAAAACTCAGTAACACTTTGCCCGACCCGGGATTTGAACCCAGGACCTCTTGCTCAGCAGTCGCGCTTAGCGACCACTAGACCAACGAGGCAGTCATAGGTTTACATACAATGTATAATATATAAAGACCTATGTCCAGCAGTGGACTAAGATACTGGCTGATAATGATGATGACAAAATACATAAAATAACGAAAGTAATCCCCAAGGATTAGAATTGGGGTTTCCCCTTTATCAGAGGTTACGAGCACTCACTCTTTAAGCCATCCAGCTCTTTCAAATCCCATGTAATAGGTGGCCAGCCTATTGCCATTCCACAGGCCCACGCTAGGTTTACCGTCCGGCAATGAAAGCTAATTAAATTCTTAATCCAACCTACCACGACACAACTACATAAAAACAAAATTTTAATATCTTTGACAAGTGTCAAAATGTTTTTTTCGTGTCACCGGTGACAAATGGGTATAGTAATTCAAATGACATTGACATAAGGGGTGGGTAACATAAATAACTGTCAAAAAACATCAAACGTACTAACTAATGGGATAGGCAGAACCTCCCCTTTCGTGACCAGTGAATTATTAACGAGTGTACACAGAAAACCTTTTAAAAGCAACCTTGGTTAATTAAGTATTTAAATACAAACTGAAATTAAAATTGTGAATATGTTTTACATTGATTAACTAATTAAGAGGCTGAATTCGATGCATAATAATGTTCTAAGAACTCTACATCTGTTTTACATAAATAAATAAGAAACAACAAAAAATATTGAAAATCTTTAAATTTTTTCGCCGATGACACTCGGTCATTTTTCTTCCCCGGTGGGAATCAACCCTGTTACTTGGTTTATTATTGCACAAAGACATAAAACAGTAACCTGCTTTCCCAATCATGTTAGAAAAACTATTTTTTTTTTATGTGTTTTGAGGCAGAATGAATGAAAGATCGGACTATCCAAAACTTCAGGGTCTAACCTAACCTAACTACTTTACCTCCTAAAGCGGTGATAACCAGGTCTATATCGTCCCCCACCTGGGGTCGATATAGACCATCAAGGGGTCCTTTTAAGCGAAGAATACAATGCAGGGTTTGTAAGATGTAAACACAAAGATGATTTGTGGTTACTTTCACCGTGAAAACATATCAAACCGACCAACGACGATAAGTTTTGGAAAAATATACTTGTTTTTGGAATTTTATAATATTTTAGCGAATTACTATAAATCGAAGTATATTGATAGATTTTCAATAAGGTATATTACCCAACCGAGTATACCCAAAACCGAAAAACTTGGCAAGTGGTCTATAAGTTCAAATACTAGAGTGTAGCTTTTTTTGTTTTCGAAAGGCACCCGGCTACCCAGTGGGGGTAGGAACCGGGGAGTGTGGGCTTTCTACCTCACTAAAACCACCCCGGTGGTCACCATCTGCACGAAAATGGGAGGGAATCTCTTCACCGCATCCCCCGAGATTCCCTGCCTGGGTTTCAAACCGCAACCTTGACCTGCATAGGTACCTATATAAATTCATACACTACACCACAACATGATTGCTAAACAACAGGGAATTTATCTCAATATTGGGGAAGCAAGAACCACAGGAATCTCTAGTAACACGATATACGATATAACAATATATCCGACGATATTAGAATTAATGAGAAACACAAACCTTGACTGACACGTAGGTATATTGATCGCCAAGCGTAACTGCGTCGCGTGAGGACCTGGGTTTGATTCCCGGGTCGGGTAGTGTTATCAGGTACCAGCACAGAGTCAGGTTTTATGCCCGGTTAATGGCAATAGGCTCGCCTCCTATTACATTGGGACCTATAACTTGCGAAATGTGGGTGTACTATACAGTACACACATCAGCGTACCCCTTGGAGGGTGAAAAATGAGAAACGCGATAATTATGACATAACCATTCACAATTTAATCTGTCACTGAGTTAAAGTTACTAAAGAGAGGTGACGGCGATCTTTTTCACTATCTTTTAGACAGGATTTTCTTTTGTATTTTCAAAGTATTGTTAATTATTGAGATTTTGCGAATTTGCACACCGTATTTTTGATGGTTTGTCATAGTTTTTAATAGTAATACTGTGATTGTTTGTTTTACGTGTTACGCATTTTTTTTTTTCAAATTTTCGATTGATATGTTTCATACTTGCTTTATATGGGTCGTCCTTGTATTTTATTATTGTTATATAATTTGGTTTTATCTTTCTCGTAAAAGAATTGTAACTAGGGATGTGTCTGGCTAGTCGGTAAAGCCGACTATTCGGCAGTAATGGTAGTCGGCCTATTACTCTTTTTTATAATTACATTACATTTCTTATACATATTATTACATTAAGTTAACCTTCGTCTAGCCTAGATTATAGATTATTTAACCCAGTTCCACTATTAAACATACAAAAGTAAAAATAAAAATTATTGAAAATTTTCATTTAGTAAATCAATTTAAAACCTTTTTTCAATAAAACACAAACATTAAAATAGTGTCATTATTTATAAGTTTTATTTCCAAGTGATTACGTAGGTGTGAGGAGGTGCTATTCTGTGTTTAATAAAACCGATATTATGTGAGAAAAGTGTTATGTCGGAAGGCCCGTCTCGACTCCCATCGGCTTTGACCCCAAAATGCAAGACACACGAGATGTGGGCAGCAATGACGCGGTCCATTGAAATCCTTGTCGCCTTCTTCGAATATTATGCTCAGAGGTAAGAAAACAATATACAATTTCATTTTTGAGCACCCGATTGGCGCAATGCCTAAGCTATTGAACTGCTGCACTAAGGGTTGCGGGCTCGATTTCCACACGTGACAAAGATATGTGCGATCCACGATATTTATCCCGAGTCTGGGTGTTTGTGCCTAAGCGATTGGACTGCTGCGCTGTTGCGGGTTCGATTCCCACACGGGACAAAAATATTATGTGCGATCCACAGATATTTATCCCGAGTTTGCGTGTTTGTGTATGTATTACATGTTCGTGAATCGCACCCACGATACAGGAGTAATTTCTAGTGTTCGCCCCACACTAGAAGTTAGAAAAAACACATCTATCGTGGCATCAGGAACTAGGCAGGTATGTTCAACAGCTTCTGCATTGTGCAGTATCCATCAAGTGTTGTTCACATTAGTAACAAAGTGCTTGTGTTCTCAGAGGTAAGATAATAACATACAAATTCGTCTTCTATCGCGACCGCAGGAAGTCTGTACGTAATATTAATAACAACTTATGTATGTAATAAGAGTCGTTCACATTAGATACATAGTGCTTGTGGATGGATATAAATTATTTTTAAACAAAATCTTTATTTTATTTAATCAATACTTGTATACCAGTCATAACATAACATAACATCACGCCTGTATTCCCCGAAGGGGTAGGCAGAGGTGAACATATAGTACACTCACATTTCGCTAGCTATGTTGTAAGTCCCAATGAAATAGGGGGCGAGCCTATTGCCATCAACCGGGCACAAATCCAGACTCCGTGCTGCTACTGAGAATTACCTAATGGAAAACTCAGTAACACTTTTGCCCGACCCGGGATTTGATCCCAGGACCTCTTGCTCAGCAGTCGCGCTTAGCGGCTGCTGAGCCGCTAACCAGCTAAAGACCAACAAGGCAGTCACCAGTATACCGGTCACTGGTCGAAAATTAAGAACAAACGCAATAATCAATCGTCTTTGTATAAATTTCTTTACTTTTGACTGCCTCGTTGGTTTAGTGGTCGCCAAAAGCGACTGCTGAGCATGAGGTCTTGGGTTCGAATCCTGAGTCTTATTAGGTTATTCCATTAGATAATTCTCAGTCGCAGCACGGAGTCTGGATTGGATTTATGCCCAGTTGATGGCAATAGGCTTATAACATAGCGAAAGTGAGGTGTACGATAAGAACACCTCTGCCTACCTCTGTTATGTTATGTTTATGT
The DNA here is from genome assembly GCA_905340225.1 of Abrostola tripartita. Taxonomy (NCBI): domain Eukaryota; kingdom Metazoa; phylum Arthropoda; class Insecta; order Lepidoptera; family Noctuidae; genus Abrostola; species Abrostola tripartita. The sequence goes on from HG996515.1 coordinate 3,107,920, forward strand.
TAATTTACTTTACGTTAGCTCAAACACTAGGAAAGCTCACTCTAAAACGATGAGCATCCTCATCCTAAGGGCGTATGCATTGGAGTGAATAGGAGGGCTGTTGAGTTTAACTTATAGCCTTTTTGGGGTGGGCAGTAATTTAAGTGGTGCTAGAGTGATGAACGAGTTTAAAAGGAAGGTGTACGTGACGGCAAAAGGTAATTAAGAACGGTGTAACAGAAATTTTAATTAAAAGGCTTATAACTGTAATATTGAATTGATAATATTTATTCTAAGTGGTGTGTTATATTTACAACATAATATTGTTCTCCTGACCGAATTTCGGTCACGGCGGCCTGTCTGTCGGAGACTAGCCAACTACGCAGGAGATATAATAGTGCACAAGTATACGCACAAACACAGGTGCACTCCCTATTCCCTCACTCTCATAGTCCGATGGGACGGTAGACCGACATGACTGGAGAGAGATTAGGCGCAGGACTAACGGCGACATATGAAAACGGTCATCCATCAGAATACTGACCGCGGCGAGCATGGCTTAACCTCGCAGATTGACTGATCCACACGGCAGCCACGTAGCTACGAGCCCTAATATCACTATAATACCTAAACCAACATAATGACTTGAAAAACTCGTAGTTACTTCCCAGAATTTCAAAATCAGCTAATGATGGCAAAAATCTCTTCGCTTCAGCGTTTTGTCTTTAAGCTCAAAATACCAGAACAAAAGGAAACTTTGTGAGGCAATAAATCAAATCTGTATAATGGTTTAATGGAATTTCAGAGGGACGCAGTTGGAACAGATAAAAAGCTTGCGGTCAAACTTTACGCGAACTAGTCTAGATTTTAAGTTAGCCAATAAATAAAGCTGTACTGTAAATGGCTCTTGAAAAGCCTACTATAGTGCTAGTAGGTAGAAGTTGGCTACAATATTAGCTCCGTTTCGTTGTTCTTAACTTTACGTCCATTCTGATGGCCATAGGCTCGTCCCCTATTACATTAGGATTCACAAACGAAACTGGCGAAATGTGGGTATACTAAACACCTCCGGCTATCCCTGCGAGGAATACAGGCGTGATGTTATGTTATTTATTTGGATGAAACGGAAAAGTACCCAACTCTTAAGGCCAAAGTGAGAGAAATCATATAATGCAAAAAAATAATTTTGCTTTGGGTAAAAATGATAAATGTCTCCAGTCAAATCATTGGAGCGTTTTAAAGAGAAGAAATATCTTATTTATACAAACACACCTGGACTTAGGTGAAAAATCTTTTTATTAGACTAATATTTGTCCCTTACAGGGAACCCGCAGGAAACTTTTCGCAGTAGTATTAACCTTACAAGCAGGTTCTTACACCGGTATAACTCCCGAAGCGTCCAGAACAATGGACCATTCTGCAAAACAAATTTCCCTAAGGACTGTAAGGGCGAAACACTGTCATTGCTCGAAATAAAAACTTTAGACACGATAACGGACTGGCTACGTTTTGAAAGACGTAGTTTGGTCAATATAGAGTTATCAGTTAGTATGTTAATCTCTTAGTAGCAAACTATTACGTATTAGCAAATTAAAGTGGAGTTAGGAAGGCCATCTGGCAAGATTTGGTGATGGCAGGTGGAGTAAGGCCTGAACAGAGTGGTGGCCCAGAGGATTTAGTAGAGCCCCTGGCAGACTTCCAGCCAGGTGGACTGACGATATTGCTGCTGTACAGAGAAAGACCTGGAATCAAAAGGCCCGAAACAGGACATAGTGGTGATTAAGGGAGAAGGCTTATGCCCAGCAGTGGGTCACCGACAAGCTGATGATGGTTATGATTTTAATCTCTTATATGCTTCATTCTATTCGTCTTGCGTTTTGCCACTCGTCTAGGGCCCAAGACACGATACTTTTTCTATTCATTTTAATTTTTAATTGCAATATTCTCGCCCCCCGTTACATAGGCATAGTTCTATGTAGCTGTGACTGCCTCGTTGGCCTAGTGGTCGCTAAGCGTGACTGTTGAGCATGAGGTCCTGGGCTCGAATTCTGGGTCAGGCAAAATGTTACCGGGTTTTTCCTTTAGGTAACTCTCAGTAGCAGCACTGAGTCTAGATTTGTGCCTGGTTAATGGCAAGTTATTGTACGTTTTAAGGGGGAGGCCTTTGTCCAGCAGTGGACGTCTTCCGGCTGATGATGATGGCGATAGACTCGCTTCCTTTTTTATCCGGGATATTTTATTGCCGATGACCCAAAGATGGGTCTTTTTGGTCGTCCGTGGACAAAAGGCTCACCCCCTATTACACTGGGAGTTTGACTTATAACATAACTGACAAATTGGGTGTACAATACACCTCTGCTTAACCCTAAGGGGAATACAGGCGTGATATTACGTTTACCATATAGCGCAATGTAGGTGAGGAAAAGCTCGCACATAAAGTCCAGTTTGTTTAACCATGTCATCGTATACTGTGACATTGACACATCGCCAATGTAAAGGACAAAATGGCGTACCTAACGTGCAGGTTTGGCTAAGGGTCACAGCATATTTATCAACTCGGAAAAGGAACATCAACGTATCGCCAAACAGTCGTCAAACCGAGGCGAGGCGATTACGTTACGATTCCGATTAGTGGTTACAGTAGAGAGTTTCATACAAAGAATACTGCACGAGCTCGTTCGAGTTGATACGGTGACGATCCCTTTCCGGGGTGTTATGTGTGCTATAACCTTTATAGTCACAGCTGTTTTTACTCACAGAAAACACGAGAATGTGTGGCGATCCTACTAAATTACGGCAATTTGTGTTGTTGTTGACAAATATGTCGGTTAATTCGTTGGTTATAACTGCTGAAATTTTCTTCTTGGATTAAAATGACCACTTTATTGGACAGCATATACCTAAATAACGGTATTTTACTGTTGGATTGTTTTTTGTGGTTAAAATTACTTTCGATCTAGATCAGGATTCGGGTTTAAAGTAAAAAATTACCATAACGCGCCTACATTTCTGAAGCTGTAGATACTCGTTGATATAATATGCTTTAAGGCTTCCCCACACAAGTGCATTATTGAGATAATGCGTCCCGACTTTTTGGTCTCACACATCCAACTTGCTCTGTCATTTCCATCCAGCCATTCATCAGGCACTATTCTATAAAACCTGGGCTAAAAGATCCCAAAAAAAACACTACCGACACTGCCCATTCGTTCCGCAGACCAACCGCATACAATCCAGAGACATCATGTCTATAATTTATGGCCCCATGTGTTATGAGCACAGGTGAAATATTTACGCGATATGCACGCAATTTATACGCCGAGGGAGATAAATGAAGCGTCTTATTATAGCTTGTACCGTTTGTGATTTACGGTTGGATGGGGTGGACGGCTTTATTGTACTTTATATACTTACTAAAAAGTTGCCCCATTATTGATTTTGATATTTTTATAATCGTTGTCGTAAATTATGGGTTTCGTTATTAAGAAATTCTCTGTAACAGCACACAGTTTGGTTTTGTGCCCGGTTGATAGCAATTGACGTGTGGTATCTGGCCTAGAATTGACCACCCTCTTTCCTCCCGTGGCTGTCGTAGCCACCACTAAGGGAAAATTCAGAAGATGGGCAGCAGCGTCTTCTGTAACTTCACCATCAATACTCCAATCGCCAAGCTGCTTGCCAAGCGTCGGGATTATGGGAACCTCCCCCCCCTGCTTAAATATAAGTCCCGCTAACACATTGCCTACCCTTTCGATGATTACGAAACCTATTTTGAGCCTATTTTTATTACACTAATATTATTTGTATTTTTGTTACAAAACATAAACATAACATAACATCGCGCCTGTATAATATTCCCCGAAGAGGTAGGCAGAGGTGTACATATAGTACACCCACATTTCGCCAGTTATGTTGTAAGTCCCAATGTAATAGGTGGCGAGCCTATTGCCATCAATCGGGCACAAACCCAGACTCCGTGCTGCTACTGAGAATTACCTAATGGAAAACTCAGTAACACTTTAGCCCAACCCGGGATTTGAACCCAGGACCTCTTGGTCAGCAGTCGCGCTTAGCGACCACTAGACCAACGAGGCAGTATTTTTGTTACCTCTTTTCAAAACCTCGTTTAGCAAAATCGACGAGCCGTGTATGATAAATTTGGTATGGAGGTAGCTGACACCCTGAATTAACACATAGGCTACTTTTTATCATGAAGATATGTAGCTGGTAACACCGCGGGCCGCAACTAGTGTTTTTATAAAGAAGCAATTATAAAATATTAAAAAAGTGTGTCAGACTTCACACCCGTGTGTCGCAACCGAAGGTCATTATGATATTATGTCGGCGCAGTGCCCTAATGGGGCGCTAGATCAATTTTTCAGAGGATTATGGCACACAAGATAACCCCAAAAGGTTACTGGGCCTGCTCTAATAAATTACCTATTTAGTGGTAGGTGATGAGGTAATAATGAGACCATTTTGTTTATGAAAATTTTTCGTGGTTATTACGGGTTGAGGGATTTCAGGTTGTAACATTTTGTATTTATGTTCACTTAGTATTTTGAGTTTGTAAAACTTCAAATTCAAAAGCTATTTAAGAAAATGATTATGTAATTTTTATTTAAACCTGTTTACAATGTATTAAATAATAGCTACCACCCAAGACTTAGTCCGCGTGGATTTCGAATTTTTTATAGTGTACAGCCTTTCTCGATAAATGGACGATCCAAAACAAAAATATTTTTTCAAATTGAACCAGTAATTCCTGAGAATAACGCGTTCAACCTAACAAACAAACTCTTAGGCTTTATAATAACATAAGTATAGTTAGTTGTCTTTATCATAAGTCTGAACACCTACATTTTGCGTTCGGAGCTTCGGAAAGCACATTAAGCCGTTGGTCCTGCGCCTGAACTCTCTCCGGTCGTGTCTATCTTCCCATTGAACAATGGGAGTGAGGGAATAGGGGGTGAAACCGTGTTTCTGCGCACACTTGCGCACTACAATATCTCCTGCGTAGTTGACTAGTCTCAACTGAGACAGGCCGCCTTGACTAAAATTCAGGAGAACATTAATTTTGCTATTAATTATTTATATAAGTAGTAAATAGGTGGCGAGTCTATTGCTAGTTATCGAGCTCACGCAATGCTCTACGCCTCTTTCGACTGCAAGTCGGGTTCTTTACCACAACGCCTAGCTATTCCGACGACAAAGCGATTATTTTCTATTTCGCCGCCCTGAACATTAACCGGTTTAAGAACGCCTCTATTGATTCTTAGCTTCTTCTATTGGATGGTTAATGAACAACCTGGTGTCAGAGTTTAAACCGCCTGTAGGCCTCTGACATGGCTTTACACACCGTTGAAAAATCTCTCAGGTGTGCTGGTTTCCTCAGGACACACATTTCCTATTTCACCGTTTTTAGCAACTGATAACTAATTGATAGCTTAGTACGCACATGAATTCGAAAAGACGTTGGTGCGTGCCGGCGTTTGAAGTTACGACCTTTGACTTGGCTGTCCAATGGTAACACCACTCGGCTATCAGTACTCGATTACAACCTACGCTACCTCAAAATATACGTTACAGAAATACATATTCCTAATACCATATTGAAAATACACACTTTAGCAAAAATAATCTAATTTACCGAAACCCGTTTCAATACTTTAATGCCGCCAAAACTCATTACAAATTGATCCTAAGAAGATACAGATAGGATCATCCCTTAACGTTTCGTCGTAAAACAACCCTTAAATATACAGCAGTTTAATGCTGGGGGTTGATAATGGATAATGATTACCGCTTACGATAAAATATAATCTTCGTTGTCGCTTTTTATTTTGTTTTTTTGGAGTTTTGTCAAGTGGTTTTTAAATACATACTTAATATTACGTTTGAATTCCCCGAAGCGGTAAGCAGAAGTGTATAGTGCTTCTACGTTTTGCCAGCTATGTTATAGGTCCCAATGTAATAGGGGGCGAGTCTATTGCCATCAACGAGCACAAATATGGACTCCGTGCTGCTACTGAGACTTTAATGTAAAAATCCAAGTAAACTGTTGGATTTTTCGCCCAGATTCGAACCCTAGACCTCGTGTTCATCAGTCGCGCTTTGAAATCAGTACTCGAATTTGATTTTATTATACTCATAGTCACAGAGACGATACACCAAATGACAGGAGAGCTATCAGGAGTAGGACACACGTGCTTACCAAGGCATTAGAAGAAAAGTATTTGCCTTTGTACACACAACATCCTAGTCCACTCTTAGTAGAACAATACAGGAAATTTTGGTTTAGCCAAGACTCATAACATCGCGCCTGTATTCCAAAGGGGTAGGCAGAGGTGCACAAATAGCACACCCACATTTCGCCAGTTATGTTTTTAGGTCCTAATGTAATAGGGGCGAATCTATTGCCATTTACCGAGCACAAATCCAGACTCCGTGCTGCTACTGAGAATCACCTAATGAAAAAACCCAGTAACACTCTGTCCGACCTGGAATTCGAACCCAGGACCTCGTGCTCAGCAGTCGCGCTTAGCGACCACTAGACTAACGAGGCAGTCGTAGTCGTTTGGACAAAAATAAAACCAAAATGTTTGTATGAACAAATTTCATAGCATACCCTGAAATATACACGAACATAATTTGTTCCCACAAAGTATAATTAATGTAGACATAATTACAGCAATTAGTAAACAGGGTAAATTACTGAATAGCGTTGGATACGTCAATTTAACAATGACATCATACTGTGACGTCATTCATTATGATATTGCGTTCCTGCTAAAACTGACTACGACCTACTTTGAGCGATTCCAAAAAATTGCATTTTAAGCCCAACAGTGAGCACAAAATAAGGCTTACCTGTACTATAAGTATGCCTTGTTGGTCAGAAAGTTTGACTGCAGAGCATAAGGTCCAGGATTCGATTCCTGGGTCTGGCAAACTGTTAGTCCAGTCTCAGTATCAGCACTCGGTCTGGATATTTCCCCAGTTAATGATACGTATCTATGTATGTTTCTTTTTTGCAAATGTTTGCAAATAAAAATACTTTTTGATTATTCTTAATTCTTTATTATACACAAAAAAAACATATGATAACATAATAACATTATGACATTTGATGTACAGAGGCGAGCTTAACTCAGAATTGAGTTCTCTTACAGCAAACCTTTGAGTAATTGAGAGGCTTAGAGGGTAGAAAAGTGTACTATGACTTATTCTGTTTTAAAAGAGAACCTGCTACCTTCTGCCTGCCTCGTAGGTCTAGTGGTCGCTAAGCGCGACTGATGAACAAGAGTTCCTGGGTTCGAATCCTGGGACGGGCAAAGTGTTATTGGGTTTTTCTATTAGGTAATCCTTAGTAGCAACACGGGGTCTAGTTTTGTGCCCGGTTAATGGCAATAGGCTCGCCCCCTATTACTTACAAAAGAAACCTTTAACATTACTGGTGAAATGTGGGTGTTCTTGTGCACCTCTGCCTACGCCTTCGGGGAATACAGGCGTGATGTTATGTTTATTTTATGTAGTACCTACTTACATTCAATCAGTCTAGAAATAGCACTCGTACTTATTCCTGAAAGACTATATTTATTATAAAGTTAATTAAAATCATTTCCGCCACGGGCTTACTATTTGACGTTTTCATTTCCGCAGCGGCCATCTTGGACCTTATTATGACACTACGTATTGGAACAAATGTGAATAGCAACTATTATAACTATAGAATAGTTAGTATCTATAACTAATGTAATGAAAGATGAAGTTTGTATGTAAAAGATTATCTTCGAAATGATCCTGGTCTGCCTCGTTGGTCTAGTAGTCGCTAAGCACGACTACTGAGCAAGAGGTCCTGGGTTCAAATCCCGGGTCGGGCAAAGTGATACTGAGTTTTCCATTAGGTAATTCTCAGTAGCAGCACGGAGTCTGGATTTGTGCCCGGTTGATGGCAATAGGCTTGCCCTCTATTACATTGGGGCCTGAAATGTGGGTGTACTATATGTGCACCTCTGCCTACCCCTTCGGGGAATACAGGCGTGATGTTATGTTATGTTTATGATCAACCCGATTTCAAAAATTCATAATTAACAAGAATATGATAGGTCTTAAATTCTTAATTCAAACTTAGCAGTGATAGCCGAGTGGTATAACCGCTGGACCACCAAGTCAAAGGTCGCAAGTTCAAACCCCGGCACGCAATTACGTCTTTTAGAATTCATGTGTGTTTTATAAATTAGTTAACAGTAGCTAAAAACGGTGAAGGAAAACATCGAATTTCAATGGTGTGTAAAGCCATGTCAAAGGCCTACAGGCGGTTTAAACTCTGACACCAGGTTGTTGATCAACCATACGATAAGAAGAAGAAGCTTTTTTAATAGGATCATCCCCCATGGCTGTAGATAAGTCATTTGTTTCTGTAAAAAGGGTTTTTCCTTCAAACTTTTTCACATAAGATTTTTAAAACATGAAAATTCATGGCATCGGCATTTCCTAACTGATTGCTTCTGAGAAGAAATGCCGAAACGAAATAGGGTCAAGATCTGTTTTGACGTCCTGACAAACGTTTTAAGCGCAAATAATGTAGGTTAAAATCCCTTTCTCCATTTGTATCGTTTTATATTTTCAACCTACTACATTAAATCATTCGCTAAGCAATTAAAATCCACTTTCCCAGCATAAAATATTCCAAATAAATTGTGTACAATTTTCGTTTTGCATATTTCGCTTAAACGCCTATGACAGCTTTCAGCCTGAATTAATAGTGATGTGACTTCAGTATATTATTTTATCGATATCCAAAGCGGTGACCTGTGTGGTAATAGAGTTGGATGGGGTTGCACAGATCGAAGTGACAAGGTATAAATTATGGATTTAGTTCACCTTGTGTGTCATTCCGATATTCTATGTGCACGTTTGTGAGAGTAACCTTAATAGATTTTGACTGGGTTTGTTTTGAAAAACAAACTCTGGCAAGACTATAAATTCGATTCAAGAATTAAAGTCATAAAATATGTGTTAATGCACTACGTTGGGCAATATTTTCACCTCACTTAATTAATTCTCTGCGCGCCTTGTACACTCCTAGTACCCTCTGTAAGTAGTGTGTAGTGCGGTGACACATTGGTTATGATTTGAATCCCTTAAACATACTTCATTATTTTGAGCTGATATTATATAAATCGATTCTAAACTCGATGTTCGCCCCTCTAGGATACACCCTGTAGAATTCGAGCATCAGCCCGCAAACTCGCCTGGGTAACATTTTTCATGACTTTTCCGGGATTAATGTAGCCTATGTCATCCTTGAAGATCCATTCTAAATATTGGTGTAATAATTTTGAAAATCGGATAAAGAGTTTCGAATACCCTACATACAATTAAGTTGTACCTAATTATAATATTAGTATAGATTACACGTCTAACCATATTGCACACACGATCACAAATCGTAATAATAGTTTAATTAAATTTTCAAAAGCTAAATATTGTAATTATTAGAATTTTATAATCATAATCTTCAAAATATAATATATATATTTGTTGGCCCAAGTGATTGATCACGTTATGAACCATATAAATTAATTATATCATGTAACAACAAATAAATGATTTGATTTGATTTAATTTGACGAAGGAGTGTGGGATCGTGCATAGCTAGTTTTTTTTTCGTGAGTGCGTTTCACAGACACGAATTTCCGCATACTACCAGATTCAAGACAAATATCTGCGGAACAAACATACATTAATTGTCCTGAGCTATCTATAAACGTGCACGTCACTTAGCCATGAATATTGTGTCGTATTTAGCCTGTACTATTTGTATCTCTATAGCCATACGATAGCCGTTTCAATATCGATTATAGACTCGAGCGAAATCCTAATAGTAGCCTATTAGTCACTGTCAGAATCGCCAGATTTGGCATGGTTAGTGATCGTCACTGTAATTCCATATCGAATAGTGGCTATTGTCAACTGAATTGATAATAATTGGTTAGCCAGTCGATGAGCCATTATTACGCAATGTGCCTCCACGGAATTTATGAACATTTGTCCTAAACTACCGGACTGCCTCATTGGTCTAGTGGTTAAGCGCGACTGAGCATGAGGTCCCGGGTTTGAATCCCGGGTCGGGCAAAGTGTTACTGGGTTTTTCCATTAGGGAATTCCCAGTAGCTGCGCGGTATCTGGATTTGCGCCCGGTTGATTGCAATAGGCTCGCCCCCTATTACATTGGGACTTATAACATAACTGGTGAAATGTGAGTGTACTATACACCTCTACCTACCCATTCGGGAAATACAGGCGTGATGTTATGTAAAATGGATTGTATAGATGGAACCAACATAATTCGCGCATGAATATCCTAACTATAATTATCATTACGTTTGAAGTATATTTAATATTAAAATTAGATTAAAATATTGAAGAGACATCTCAACTTCAATCATTAAGGTACTATAATTTATGTATGAATACAAGAAAGTAAATAGTACGAGGAGATACATAAGTAATTAGGTACCTACATATATTATGCTCTCTCTCTCTAAGGTACATTTACGAGTGCTGAATTCACTTAATTCTTCTTCTTATCGTATGGTTGATGAACAACCTGGTGTCAGAGTTTAAACCGCCTGTAGGCCCCTGACATGGCTTTACACACCGTTGAAAAATCTATCAGGTGTGCCGGTTTCCTCACGATGTTTTCCTTCACCGTTTATAGGAACTGATAACTAATTTATAATACGCACATGAATTCTAAAAGACATTGGTGAGTGTCGATAACTGAACCTGCGACCTCTGACTTGGCAGTCCAACGGTCATACCAGTAGGTAAGCTGTCACAACTGCCAAGTAAGGAGACGTTTACGAGTGTTGCATCCAGACTCCGTGCAGTTATTGAAAATCACATAATGGAAATGTAAAATACTCGAAAAACACCTTGACTGACCGAGAATCGATCCCAAAACCTTGAAATACTTACTGTAGTATTAACAGAGCCTAAAAAGACACTGTTATGCATATTATCTTCTCTTCTTCATCTTAAGCACTCATAAAATTATTGGAACTCAAAATGGCGGTCGAATTAATATTTTCCGATGACCCATAAATATTGAACGGTTAAAAAACATTACCCTCCTTCTGGGGCATATTCTAAAATTGGAGAAGTCACATTAATACATGCCTGGTTTAAGTTTTAAGATTACCGCGGTTTGTATACATCATACATTTAGAGTTAACCCGTTACCACGGCCTTTGCTAGTCGGCCGAAACTTCGAGAAAATAGGTGTTCATATCGTCAATTACGTACGTGGTTAAGTCCTGTTCACTCTTATTGTTGTATGATGCCTGGACCGTATCAACCACTAGGCCACCAGAAAGAGTGTAAAAGACATTGGTGAGTGTCGATAACTGAACCTGCGACCTCTGACTTGGCAGTCCAACGGTCATACCAGTAGGTAAGCTGTCACAACTGCCAAGTAAGGAGACGTTTACGAGTGTTGCATCCAGACTCCGTGCAGTTATTGAAAATCACATAATGGAAATGTAAAATACTCGAAAAACACCTTGACTGACCGAGAATCGATCCCAAAACCTTGAAATACTTACTGTAGTATTAACAGAGCCTAAAAAGACACTGTTATGCATATTATCTTCTCTTCTTCATCTTAAGCACTCATAAAATTATTGGAACTCAAAATGGCGGTCGAATTAATATTTTCCGATGACCCATAAATATTGAACGGTTAAAAAACATTACCCTCCTTCTGGGGCATATTCTAAAATTGGAGAAGTCACATTAATACATGCCTGGTTTAAGTTTTAAGATTACCGCGGTTTGTATACATCATACATTTAGAGTTAACCCGTTACCACGGCCTTTGCTAGTCGGCCGAAACTTCGAGAAAATAGGTGTTCATATCGTCAATTACGTACGTGGTTAAGTCCTGTTCACTCTTATTGTTGTATGATGCCTGGACCGTATCAACCACTAGGCCACCAGAAAGAGGTTTTCTCTCTTCAGCCTCTGCTCTCAGAGTCCAATGAGATGGTAAGACACGACCAGAAGGAGATCAGGCGCAGGACGCTTGCAATAAATCGAGGTATTTTAACAAGTCCTTTATTCTAAAATTGATAAAGGAAATTTGAAAAATGATGGACACAAGCAGGACTTAAACCGACGACCTTCGCCGTACTATGGCGCTGCTCTAACCAACTGAGGCATCGGCATCGTGTCTTTTATTGAGGCACTAAGCTCAATTAATGCTTTCAATTTATGCTTAAGCGGATTTAAAGTCATAGCTCATTTACACCATACAGCAGAAAAATGAGCATTCAAATATGGACCTTAACTCGTACGTCGTAGATACACTTTACAGTGACAGCAGAGAATAGCCAACGGAGCCATGTTACTGTACAGTGTCACTGTAAAGTGAATCTTTGGTGCACGAGTTTAAGTGTATATTTGAATGCTCATTTTTCTGCTGTACGAAGAACTTAACGAAACATTTTTTTGCGATCTCATTTCTTAGGTACAAGATTTGGTATTTATTAGTGTAGTATTTTACGGGCTAAACCTTTATTTGTTTAGTTTAAACGTTGGGGCCCAAAGAGTATTTTGATAGCACACTTGTTAACTGTAATATGTGCTACAATAGATGAGCCGTGAGTAATAGCCGGTAAGGAGGACATAATAGATTAAAAATGTTGAAATATAACTCAACATAACATCACGCCTGTATTCCCCGAAGGGGTAGGCAGAGGTGTACACCACCACCAATAGTACACCCACATTTCGCCAGTTATGTTATAGGTCCCAATGTAATCGGCAGACTCCGTGCCGCTTCTACGAATTGCCTATTGGAAAAACCCAGTAACAATTGACCTGACCCGGTATTCGTACCCACGACCTCTCGCTCAGCAGTCGCGCTTAACGATGTCCAGAACATCGAGGCAAATAATATATTTATAATTTATCACTTCCGAATATTAAAAACCACACCTGCCTACTCCTTCGCGGATAACATGCAAATTTTAACATATAAAATGACCCCAATACCTTGAAAATTGTCTGTACTTTTATATTCACGCTACATATTGAATTTCTAATGCTCTGAATTTCCTGAAACGTGCTGAAAGAACCCGTCGCTATGGCAACCAAATCAATAGGACTGCAGAGCATTTGTACGAACATTTTAAACTTCTGAAACTGCAATTTTGCCGACGGAAACAGGGTATGTAAGTATTATACCGACGTCTTTTGAAATTGTAAACGAAATTGAATGTGTTTCATTAAGTGTAAAGTATGTTATTAGATTTCTAAGGACATGTTGAAATTAGTTTCTTGTTATCGTCATAATTTCAGTTATAGTAACTATACTATATATATAATAACTATATATATATATATTCACGGGAAAGCTCAGGGAAGTTAGCGTAGTTTCAGCTTCACCAATCAATTCAGGTTTTGCATTAAAACTACTAATTTGCCTTTTAATTAATTGTCGACCTGGTTGGCGCAGCGGCTAAGCAATTGGACTGCTGCGCTAAGGGTTGCGGGTTCGATTCCCGCACGGGACCAAAATTTGTGTGATCCGCAGATGTTTGTCCCGAGTCTGGGTGTTTTTATATGTGATATTTCATGTTTGTGAAACGCACCCACGAAACAGGAGAAATTCCTAGTGTGGGGCGACGTTTTTTTTTAAAAAAGAAAAGAAATAGGAATATAATACTAATATATTTGTTCATTGTTTTCAGGTAAGTTATTGGCGGTTTCACTAAGTATAGACGGTAAGACGACAAGCGAAAGAAAATTAATTAAAATTATTAATGAACCCGTCTAATGCGTCACGGGCGATGATATAAAGAAGTTAACATTTAAACATACTTCTTTATTGATTCGTTTAAAGAGGCCTATAGCAGTGATAGCTGAGTGGTATGACCGTTGGACTGACAAGTCAAAGACTGCAATTTAAAACCCCGGCACGCACCAATGTCTTTTCTAATTCATGTGCGAACTATACATTAGTAATCAGTTGCAAACAACAGTGAAGGAAAACATCGTGAGGCAACCGGCACACCTGAGAGGTTTTTCAACGGTGTATAAAGCCATGTCAGAGGCCTACAGGCGGTTTAAACTCCGACACCAGGTTGTTTAACAACCATACCATAAGAGAAGAAGGCACTCGATTCGTCCCCTATCTGGGGACCTATATCGAAACTGGAAAAATGTGGGTGTGCTACACACCTCTGCCTACCCCTTCAGGGAATACAGGTGTGATATTATAGATATTTATATTACACCTTAACCCAACCCTACAAACGCCGCGTCATGATAATCTGCTTAACTAACCCGTCGATCAAATATAATAGGCAACAAAACGCTCCGACTTTTTATACCTCGCCTAAATGACAGTCCATTCCCAGGCTATGAGCGTAACCCCCCTCCCCCAATTAATCCGATTCATTAATCAAATCAACTCTGCCCAGTAATGACTAAGCTTTTTGCGAGTATTCGGCGAAAATGCCACGTCTATAACTACCTAGCAGTGGAGGGTTAAGATTAATTATTAGAATTGATTTGAGTTATTAATTATCAATTAATGTTGGTACCTACCTAACTAGATTGATATTAGGTACCTGCGATTATTCATTAAATTATTTATTTTAACGTAATTAATGGACTTGCGAAATCAATGAACGTTCAAGAATTACCAATAAATCTATAAAAGATATAAATAGCTAGAAAATATATTTGGGACATTCGCGCTCGTTGATCTTGTGGTTGCTGTTTGAACTTGAGGAACCCAGGACCTGGCGCTCAGCAGTCACGCTTATCAACCACTAGACCAACGAGTCAGTCTACATTACCTCTTGGTAACATAATAATAATCAGGCTTAGCCAAAGTCGATTATAGCCGGTGGCTATCGGCTAAACTTCATTATAGCCGCAAACGGCGACGACTTAACATAACCGTATTATATAATAGGCGATGACGCAGCAAAATGTATCGTTTGCTATCGAAAACCTGCAAATTGCGGCTGATAGAGAAATGGCCTGGGTTTAAAAACTGGAAGTTTAAGCATAAAGTTGGGGGTTCAAACCCAGGCATGTATTAATGTTGCGACCACTAGACCAACGAGGCAGCAAAAACAATCTTCCACCAATATTTAAAATGGACCTTTAGTCTGGATACAGGCTTTCATTTCCGTAAAAGGATCCTTCATGTCCAGCAGTGGACTGCAACGGGCTGATGATGATGATGATCATTCAGATGAAGTTGCTGAATCTGGTAGTATAGTAGCAACTTAGACCACTTCCTAAGTGGTCAAAGTTGCTTTATAAAAACAACCAATTTTACCACAGTGTCGATTTGCAAGCTCGTCAGCCGATAAAGTTTTTATTTTGTTCCCCTTTTCAATAGTCTGAACGCGAACACTGAGCGTTCTAGTGCAAATAAAAAGAGAATTGATCTAGAAACTTCAATGTAAAGCCATAGCTTCAAATAGCCGCAGTTACAGACCAACTTTCTAACTCGATCCGAGTACAGATAGTCCGGAAACATTCAATATACTGGGATTGATTTTCAATCTCCCGTTTTATTTTGTGTAAAATCACTGTTCTTCTTCGTATCGACATAAGTCAATAGCCACATGGAATAGATCTTGCCGTAGAGATTAGTCAATCAACAAGGATAATAGCGAGGTTGACTGTGCGGGGTGCGCCGGACGTACTAAAGTATCGTCACTCGTGGAGGCCCTCTACTTGCACCACCATGTTACTGTTTTAAGCAGGAACAAAGGCGTTGGTTGGTTTTTAGCTAATTGTCATTTACTACACGACATTTTCTAACGGAAAACAATATTTACTGTTCGAAAAAAAAATCTGTTAGAAAATTAGAAAAAATTGACCATATGATTTAAACTAAGCAACATTTTTCCAATTCAAGCTTCAAGACACAGCAAAAAGACTATTTCAGGAAAGTATTTGAACAAGTCCTATGATAATATCCATAAGTAAAATCGTTCGTATGCAGTAAACTACTTTCTAAAATAAAATAAAAACCATTCATGCTTTAAAAGTATCAAAAACCTAATCACTACACACCGTTCAACTTGAAAGCTACGAGTCAATGAAGCTTAAATATTCATCGCAATATAAAAATCGTTTCAAACAGTGCTCCAAAACTCATCAATATTTCAGGACGCAATGAAACAAAATGGCGGATAAAACCCCTGTCAGTTACTCTGTAAACAATACTTGTATTTCAAATTGACATAACAATGACGTAAGCGATAGGCTGATTGATGGTGACGTTTTCAAAATATAAACCGTGCGATGTTGACTGAAGCAGAAATGGTTACCATTGTTAGTTAAACGTTAAAATTCTGTTCATTTTGCAGACTTTAGATGATACACTTGCTTTCCTCTATAGGCTATTTTAAATAACATTGGTAATGAAATAAACTTACAGATACGAGCGTAGAGATGGCACAGAATCTGTTTCTTAAAGTTAATTAAGACTTCTATGTGCTTTCCAAAGCACGACAGAATATCAAAGTGTGACGATCTAAGGACTGGCCGTAAGCACTGCATTACGAACTTCATATGAAGATCATATGACTTTTAGTGTCATTTTTGCATGTTGCCCATGCCAAGCTTGAATCTAAATTGATAAAGTAAATTTGAAAAATGATGGACTCGACAGGCTTGAAACTACGACCTTCGCCGTACCGTGGCGCTGTTCTAACCAACTGAGCCACCGTGTCCCTGCTCTCACCCGTCTAATTTCAAGTTCCCTCTTAGTATTTACGTCTTAAGGGTGACGTCATTAAATAAGATCAGCCTGTAAAAGTCCGACTGCAGGCCAAAGGCAAAAGTTTAGAGTTTCATACAAATAAGGAAAATCTATTAATAGCGTCTATTTCTCATTAGGTAGTTTTTTTCATAGAATACAGATCATTAAGTCTTTACCGTTAGTCCGTGTCTAAAGGTATTTGAAACCAATTTAATAACGATATTCATATTCAATGTATATATTTATAAATAATACTTTTCTTGTTATACAAACTTCAAAATATTTTAACGGTCAATATAGCTTCGAAATAATCTTTAATTCAAGCCCTATCTTTCGTTGTTTTACACCCGATTTCTGAAAGGTTGAACATAAAATCAACTGCACTGTTTATGATACCACATTGCTGTATGCATATTTGACCAGATTTAAACCTTAAAATGTTAACGACTTAAAAGCTCAACACATACATTTTAGACAGGGAAAATTTTAATTTTAATAGACCTCTTAAATATAACCGCACGCTGTGGGATCTTCGGACCCCAAAACGGATAAAACTAAAGCCACGAATTTTACCTGAGCCATATTATCCCTTAAATAATTTTAAGGGTACCATTATTTAGACTGGAGTGAGGGTATGAGCAGAAATAATAAATTAAGACGACAGTGGCCCTTTGTCCCTTCCTAATCGGAGTTCCGTGGGCAAATGGCTAAACTTGAGCCGTTTTCAGACTTCAACTTCCAACGAGTTTGGATGAAGACTGATGGTTTTCGGGTGACGTATCAATTTGGGAAAGACGATAATGCAAGAATTATGGCTGAATGTAATTGTGTTTTGTATCGACTTCTAAAAAGAAAATGCTTTCTCGATGTAGTCCTTTTTGTGGAATGTAGCTCTTTCCTTTCTTTCTCTTTCTCTCTCTGCCTGGCTAGTAATGGTGGGACCTTATGGTGGTGGATTCATCTTTCATTATTTTCTCCTTCACTTCGCTCTGTCCAGGTCGTCGTCTTTGCTTACCTGACACTCTTACATGTCATCCGGCATGAAGCCTATTTAGCTACGATATTTTTACGAAAAACGCTTTTGGTTTCACTTTGAGTAAACAGTGATTAATTTCAGTGAAAACTTTGAAATCACCTGACAAAGTTTTGGAGTTTTAAATGGATGACAGCTAATCTTTATGTAGACTGTTACACAAACGGAGGATTTATACTCAGTCCGGAGTCCGGATCTTTACACGGTTAATGGAAATAGGCTCGCCCCCTATATGCATTGGGACTTATTAACTGGTGGAATGGGGTGTACTATTTATACACCTCAGCCTACCTCTCCCGTGAATACAGGCGTGACGTTATGTTAAGATTTATGTTTATTATGAGTTACTGATTGAGTTACAATATAAAGTAGAGAGCCTCCGTGAGTGACGATACTGAAAACGTCAGGCAAATCCCGGACGGTCAACCTCGCTACCATCCTTGTTGACTGACCAATCTCTACACCACGGCATGACCTATTCCATGTGGCTATTGGCGCATGCCGATAGCCGATACGAAGAAGAAAATATAAGTACATTAATTAAACAGTACAATTCAATCTCCTTGTGGATTACTATAGATAGTATTAAACAGTTCTCAATCCTACCTTTATATTGGTATAACAGAAGCAACATGAAAGCTGACTAGAATCAAACAAATAAGAACAAGGTACGCAGTATTCGGTAATCGGATACCATTCCAATCGGAGGCAATAAATGAGAAACTTGGTACTGACTGCAAAATATCTTCACGATTCATCCAACGTGCCTACCTTTAATAAAATCTCTTCTCATTCTATCCATTATATTCTTACTAGCTTTTGCCCGCGACTTTGCCCGCGTTAACGCCTATTTAAACCCCTTAAACGGTTGAATAAAAAAATAGTTAGCCTACTAGTAGCCTATGTCCTTTCTCGGGTTTTATATTTTCAACATGCCAAATTTTATCTAAATCTGTCCAGCAGTTTAGTGGTGAAGGCGTAACAGACAGACAGAGTTACTTTCATATTTATTATATTAGTATGGAAGTATGGATAAAAACTCCTATATATTATATTATGTATAGATGTACCTGTCCCCTTACTTAGCAGGACATTTATCGTTGTGGAAGCGAGACGCCGCTATGTGCAGTCTAGTGTGGCATCTCGCTTACTCAACGGTAAACGTCCTGTTTTAAGAGTTCATGGTAAAGGGGCTGATTGGGGCAGTGGCTAAGCGATTAAACTGCTGCACTAAGGATTGCGGTCTCGATTCCCGCACAGGATATAAAAAATGTGTGATCCGCAGACCTTTGTCCCGAGTCTGGGTGTTTGTGTGTGGTATTTCATGTTTGTGAAACGCACCCACGATACAGGAGAAATTCTTGAAGTGGGGCGATGATTAAAAAAAGGACAAAAATATATGACTGTCTACCAACCTCCACCTTCGTTCAAATTTTCTTTATTAATTTAAATTAAAGCCAAGCATGGGCAACTTAAACGCAAAATGGCTGGCAGCGGTTGGAAGCGGAAGGCCGAAGATCGAGCAGTAGCGTACCATAGGAGAGACCTGTGTCCAGCATTGGACTGAGATAGGCTGATGATGATGATGATGATGGGCAACTTGCTAAATTTTATCAAAATCTTGCATACCTTCGTTGCCAACTGTACCAAAATAAAACTATTAGTGTGGAACTTATTCCGATTGGTCCGTTACAACATCATTATGCTTTGTCTCCCTCTAACACTCAGGATAATCGAAATTCTCAAGTAGGGGTAAGATACACTATACAGATGTTTTTTTCTTTTTTCTCGTAGAGACACCTTTAAAAGAAATGTTTACCTTTTTTCGGTGTGTTTGTGTATAATCAAGGTTGTTTTGCCTAAAGGGTAGACAGAAGTGTGTTACTACGACGCATTACATTGACATACAGACTTTAGTCTGTTGTAAGTCTTCAAAATAATAAGTAGCAATTCTAATAAGGGTGGTTATTATCATCGATATGACTATAACAGCAGCGACGGCCGAGTGGTATGACCGTTGGACTGCCAAATCAAAGGTCGCAATTTCAAACCTCAATTATTTTTCGAATTCGTGTGCATAAGTAGTAAAAAATTAGTTATCAGTTGCTTAAAACGGTGAAGGAAAACATCTTCAACGGTGTGTAAAGCCATGTCAGAGGTCTAAAGGCGATTTAAACTCTGAGACCAGGTTTTTCATCAACCATACGATAAGAAGAAGATTACTATTTATCCGTCACTATTATTTAAAAAGCAAGCGCAATTTATAACATACTAGCTATGCCCCACGGTTTCAGCCGCGTTTTATTTATATTTGCGTAATCTCCATTAGACTTTTGAAATTCTAGTACACAAAGTTTGAAAACACGGCTTCTGCGGACCAGACCAAATAGAGATTGATCTCCATTATACTTCTGTTATCCTGGTACCCATGACATAAATACGTATATTTAAAACTAAGTTCGGTCTAGCGAGCCACATTAGATAGAGCTCATCAAAGAAGTTAATTTCAGGGGTCGCCGTTGTCGAAATCGACAAGGAGGACTAATTATATACCCATGACGTGAGTACATTTTAGAACAGAAAAATGTATTTTAGAAAATAAATTATAGCCTACATTACTTTCTGGTAATTTAGCCTTCTATTGGTGAAAAAATGGCTAAAATATATTTATTTATTTATTAAAATTCTAACATAAGTTCACAGTACATACGACCAAAACACTTACTTAAAACCAAATAACATTCTACAAAAAATAACCCTTCCAGTAGTTTCGGAGCCTATTAGATTAGATATTAGACTATTAGACGAAAAATTTATTTGTTTGTTTCGTTGTACCAATGAAACAGACAAACAAAAAAATCTTTCCTCTCTAAAATATCAGTATAGATATACGAGTTAGTATCTATACTTTCTTACATTATTATAGCTGGTGGAAAAAATCAAGTAGGATCTAATAAAAAAAACTCATAACCCGAAACAAACTTCGCACAAGGCTCGGCTGTTAATGGTTCCTCAACAAAATAATCTTATCATAAAACCGCCGTAAAATAGGCGTATTCTCTGGTAGAAGGAATAACCTCGCAAAAATCTTCAATACTGTAGGTACCCGATTTGAGTACAGTGAAATTTCTGTGCGTATAACAAAAGCCGGAATGATGAAATTACGGAAAATACTCAAAAGAACCTCGGGGCTGATTTCGATGTAATTTGAAACGGAATCATTTGATTTTTTGAAGAATCAGTTTTCCTTGTTACGAATGGAAACCATAGAATCTTGTTGTGCTACATCAAAATAGGACTAGTAACGCCATCTGGTTATGTCAGTATAAGTTAATTGAAGTGCAGTAAAAGAAGATGATTATGTTGTGTTATTTTTGTAATCTCTAATCTAATATCTAATTCCAAGTACTAACTATCACAATTTTGTTTATGAAAAAAGGCGGACCCTTTTCTATCATACTATTTGATAGTGCATCTACTAGGAATCTAATTATAGTACCATTGACAGATGGCGGTCTAAAGAAAAATGTTGATAAGTAATAAAACTATTCATAATTTTGTAACTATTCTGTATCTTATCAAAATGATGCAAGTTTTAAATCATACGTCTGTGTGTTAATTCACGTACTTACGTTAAAAACATTCTGTATCGGTAGAATCTCAATTATTGTATCATGCTCAAAAATGGCGCGTATATGTATGGATATACTGTGAAAACGTGACATTTAACATACGTAACTGAACAAAAATTGCGAATGACGACTTCGCAAATAACCTACCACGTCTTTTTTATTATTAACATTCGGCACCCTGTGCAAAATTACCGGTAAAGTAAAAGGAAGAATTGAAACGAAAGCGAAGCGACGTATTCCAAAGGAATGCTTTATGACAGACGGTACAGTGGAGGACAGAATAATTGGGTTACTTTCATTGTGAAGACGTGATTGTGAAAGTGTTCGCTCCACTTTTTAATGTACCTTTCACGAGGGATGAAAGATGTTAAATTCTAGCTTTTGTTCCCAGTTTTGTAGGAGTAAAGTTTTTGATACGTCCCAAGGTGAGTTCGTTTGACGAAACTTCAAAATAATTAGGTCTTCTCTCTAAGAAAATAAATTAGCTTGCTTATACCTGTATCCTGATGTGACTTAAAATATTTTAGATGACATTTTTTTCTACTGATTTGATTTTATGGCGGAGAGTTTTAACAGTTTAATTACCAAAATAGAATGGTGACAAGACTATTCACACCAACTAAACGAGGTCATAATTTACATGATGGGTTTGACTGGACTCGCCCAAGCCGTGTCCCCAATGGTAATGAAGTCTATTAGATAGACATTAGCTATAACCTAGCCGCAGTAATGACCAGCGACAAATTATCAATAATTCGGTCATTTGCAAGCATTAAGTGCTCATCTAGTTATTTATTAGGATCAATGTTCTGTTTATTATTTACATACCTATATTAAGATTCTCTTTAACCTGATTTGGCCGTTTTTTTAGGGACCCATTTATTTTCTATATCAGAAATCTCAGTACCTACCTCAGACTCGTTGGTCTAGTGGTCGGTAAGCGCGACTGCTGAGCTTGAGGTCCTGGGTTCGAATCCCGCGTCGGGCAAATTGTTATTGGATTTTTCCATCAGGTAATTCTCTGTACGGAGTCTGGATTTGTACCTAGTTGATGGCACGCCCTATATTACATCGTACCTACAACATAACTGGCGAAATGTGGGTTTACTCGGTATTAACATAACCTTTGTTTTTTTTTAACCTGAGGGAAATGCGTTACACATCCCCCGCCGCTGGGAGACGACGAGGGTATGTGGGTCTCTCCCCCGTGAACCCAATAAGATCCACAGGGGCCTACCAACAAAAAACCTTACGACTTGTCGGCTTCGGCGCAAAAGTGGCGGGGCGGCGGGATCGCTATAGCATTCTACCGCCAACAGGTATATGTACACCTCTGCCTACCCATTCGAGGAATACAGGCATGATGAAACTGTGAGCTAAATTTAAAATAAAATATAGGTAAATTAATTATTTATTTTGGTAAAAATAGGTTTTGATCAAGTCACACGTTCTTAAACCCAGATGAAGCCGACAAGCTTATTGCCATAAAATAAGAAACCATAAACAGATATATTCTCTATTATACCTCATTCCTTTTATCCTCATTTCATCTACGCCTCACTGTCCCTATAATATAGAATCCAGGAAATTGTATCGCAAAACAATCTTGGAAAAATCCGTTATAATAAGAATGAGAGTGCGTGCGTGACTTGATTAATTAGTAGTTCAGTAATGACGGAGACACGAGAAGATGGGAAGTTTTGTCAAATAAATGACATTTGATTTTTTTTTCCTCTGTAATATGATTATTATGTGAAAGTTTAGGTATGGTAGTGTAGTAATGCGTGTTTCGGTTTCACTTTAATGTAGTCTTAATATATTTTTTTTAAACGTCGCCCCACTAAATTTCTCCTGTGTTGTGGGTGCGTTTCACATACACAAACACCCAGACTCTGGACATACATCTGCGGTTTACACAATTTTTTGCCCCGTGCGGGTATCGAACGCAATCCTTAGCGCAGCAGTCCAATCGCTTAGCCACTTCACTAATCAGGTCGTCAATATAAAAGGAAATATTTAAGCAATAAGTACCTAAATTGAATGTTGTCTGTGCGATTATTTAAAAAAAAAGTGAATCGCCTCTATCGCACACACTACCTCATAGCGGCAATGTGGACATATTTTATTGTAAGTACCTACTTTTAGTGAATACGCAAAGATAGCACTTATCTTACTGTTAATTCTAGTTAGTGAGTAATGTATAAATTAAGATAACTCAATATCGACTTGGATTTAGTCTGTAAGGATATTGTTAGGAAAAAATCATAGAATAAAAAAACTTAGTAGAGCAATATTTTTCAATTGTTAAGCTATCCTGACCGCAGGACTTAAGCTTATGTCTGAAATAGAGAAAGTTGTTCATAATGATGAGATTATTCATCCTTTAAAAGATTTCAAATTATATCTATTTCACCCTGTATATCTATCAAATCATGTTGATACAATAAAAATAAAAACAACATTTCAGATAATACGCCTTAGACTTTTCTAGAACACCAACAAAGGCTAAGACTTCCAGCTAATAATCGCAATGTGCAGATAATTATAACGCTTCAGTGCGCAGGCGCGCTACCCCTCTGTGTCCAACGTAGCGAGAATATTTCAAAAAGATCGGACACGAAGCGTCGTGACCGGATAGAGGCTTCCTGACGCCATTTTGTAGGGACCACGTCCGGTAGCAGTCTTTTACCCTTCAAGAAATAAAATCAAAAAGGGGTGAAAAAAGGCATGTGCCTAATGTCTATGCACTTTTTGTTAGACAATTTTTTTAAACGTCGCCCCACACTAGGAATTTCTCCTGTATCGTGGGTGCGTTTCACAAACATGAAATATCACATATACAAACAAACATCTGCGGATCACACAATTTTTGTCCCGTGTCATACACAAACACCCAGACTCGGGACAAACATCTGCGGATCACACAAATTTTTGTGCCGGGTGGGAATTGAACCAGCAGCAGTCCAATCGCTTAGCCACTGCGCCAATCAGGTCGTCAAATATCTTATTAAAAGTCCTCTTAAATTTTTGACCGCTTGGTACGTCTCAGCTCCTACCTTCTCTTTTACATGCTGAATATAACTACGGCTAGCCCTTCCCCATCCTCTTCTGCCTTCTATTTTTCCTTCTTAAATAGTCTTATGGAAGTTGTCATGACGTATCGAGAAGATATAATATTATTATGTTGTATTAAACCAATCTAGTACAAGTTTTAATCAGTGTTCTAGTTAGTCTCGTTAAGCGCGACTGGTGAATATGCGGTCCTGGGTTCGAATCCCAGGTCAGGCTGTTACTGAGTTTTTCCGTTAGATAATTTCTCAGTAGCAGTCTTTGGATTTGTGCCACAGTTTGATCGTCTGATCCACACCCTTAAATAAGCACTGATAGCCGAGTGGTATGACCGTTGGACTGTCATCAAATTCGCAATTTCGAACACCGGCACGTACCAATGTCTTTTCGAATTCATGCGAAGAATGACAAGGAGAGTGTCGAATTAATTTCAAAAAACGGTGGAGAAAAACATCGTGAGGAAGCCAGCACTCCTGAGAGATTTTTTAACGGTGTGTAAAGCCATATTAGGGGCCTACAGGCTTCCCTACAGGTGATTTAAATTCTGACACCAGGTTGTTCATGAATCATACTATAAGTAGAAGACCCTTATTGACCATGTATTAATGTTACTCTGTGTTTTAAGCCTAAAACATTTTATAACATAATTTAATTAGTTGGAAAGGCAGTTTTATAAGCTGACACCTCTCCTTTGACATTTAATTAAACTAAAAACTTTATGGGGTGATTACATAGAACGAGGTTCAACTTAACGTAATTTATTTAACACTTTCGAGTTTTTTGTGAGACTTCCTAAGCTTGTTATATTAAACATTTTTGTATGACTTAGAGCCGATATTTCAATCGTCAGATAAATTGTCACTTTGACAGTTAATGTATGTCATAACGTCAAATTTATTCTACTAGTAAAAATTATATGTGACTGGTGAATTTTTCTTACAAAATATTGTAAAAATCGCCTGCCTTTCATGCATGACCGCTGAGCTTGAGGTACTGGGTTCGATTCTCGGGGTCGGGTAAAATGTTAATAAAATTTTATATTAGCTAATTCCCAGTAGCAACACGGTGTCTGGATTTATACCCGATTAATGGTAATAGGCTCGCGCCTCGCTCCTATCACATTGGGACCTATAACATAACCGGCGTAATGTGGGTGTATTCTACACCTCTGCCTACTTCTTTGAGAAGTACAAGCGTGATGTTATGTTATGTTAAATTGGTATAATATTTATTTCCAGTCTTGTTTCACCAACCAGAAATAATCTTAAGTAAACATTTATTTTATAAGCGCTGATTCACGCTTGTCGAAATCCAATATTGGTTTAGAATTTTAGATAAAATCTTTTACGCAATCAGAATATAATACCATTTGTAATGAAGGAAAACAATGTTTTATAAAAATATAGGTAGGTACTTACTTTTTTATACAGTGTCTTTTTGAAATCATCTCCGTATCATAAATTAGTCATCAGTTGCTAAAAACGGTAAAGGAAAACATCGAGAGGAAACCGGCACACCTGAGAGATTTTTTAACGGTGTGTAAAGCCATGTCAGAGGCCAACAGGCGGTTTTAACTCTGACACCACGTTTTTCGTCAACCATACGATAAGAAGAAGGCTTGACAGTCAAACGTCTATTGTCGGCCTTTTTAGGTTCACCCACATTTTATTGTTCAGGTATCATGATAAAATACTTTGAGGACTGTCATTGGTGGAAACTGCTCGCTTCATTCAAATGTATACGTAACATGTTAATTAATTCAACCTATTAATTAGTGACTTAATTTAAGTGTCACGTGTAGTGAAGCTAATGTTTCCATCTAGTTATGATAATTATTCAGTTTTATTTTTGTGTAGTCGCGTGCTCGCTCTAAGGGAGTGGAAAAAATACAAATATGAAACAACTTTTTTCAAAGAAAATGGATATTTTAAATCATACCTATTGAGACGTTGCCTTGGAACCTATAACATAAGTGGCGAAATGTGAGTGTACTACACACCTCTGCCTACCCCTCCTAGGAATACAGGCGTGCCATTACACGTTACATTGTTTTACTACCTGACACGCTGATCTGACTACCTGACAGGCTGATCGTACTCCTTGCCACGCTGAACTTATTAGCTGACACGCTGACCTGACTTAATGACACGCTGATCTGACTACCTGACAGGCTGATCTTACTACTTGACACGCTGAACTTATTACTTGACAAGCTGACCTGACTTAATGACACGCTGATCTGACTACCTGACAGGCTGATCGTACTCCTTGATACGCAGAACTTATTACCTGACACGCTGACCTGACTTAATAACACGCTGATCTGACTACCTGATACGTTTACCAATTGGCCAACATAAAAACGTAATTAGGATTACATAGCATTGCTAATGAAATAAATTAATTATACTTAGCAGCGTCCTATTAATCAGTCCTCCAGTGCTTTCCTTAATGAAATTAAAAGGAAATACTTTAAAGATTCAGGGTAGGTACAAACGTTTGCGTGGTGGGTGCGTAGTGCGAAGCGACGGCATTTTCATAACGTTTATTCAATGATTTATCGTTCAGAACTATTCATACAAGATCTCTTTTGTTATCGGTGTCCCTTTTTAAGATATCGGAAGATAGATTATCCCTTTAATTAAAAATAGAATTATACTTTTTTTGCCTGGAAAGTTACAGACTTCGCGTAGGCCTGATTCAATAATCGGGCCGTAGCAGCACGGAGTCTGAATTTGTGCCCGCTTGATGGCAATAGGCTCGCCCCCTATTACATTGAGACCTATAACATAAATGGTGAAATATGGGTGTACTATTTCCGCACCTCTGCTTACCCTCTTTGGGGAATATAGGCGGTATGATGTTATGTTGAATATATTATAGTCGGTACGTGTATTTAATTTTTTAATGACATCATTGCCCTACACTAGGAATTTATCGTGCATCGTGGGTGCGTTTCACAAACATGAAATATCACATTCACGAACACAGACTTCGAACAAACATCTGCGGAAAACAAAAAAAATTGTGCCGTGCGGGAACCGAGTCCGCAACCCTTAGCGCAGCAGTCCTATTGCTTAGCCACCGCGCCATCAGGTTGTGCAGTTTTTACATTTATGGTAATCTTGTTTTTTCTTCAAATACCAATATACGAAAGGGTTAGTTTTCTTTTCAGCTTATACACCTAAGAAATCTGTACATATTGACATTTCCTCTATTTATGGAGATTCTATATTGTCTGAGAAGGTAAAACAATATCCCAATATACATATTTTGTTATCGCAAAACAAAGTCTGTCCTTCATTCATACATAATACATAAAGTCACGCCTATTTCCACGAGGGGTAGGCAGAGACCACGGATTTCCATTTGCTACGATCCTGACATACTTCTGTCCTTCAATATCTATATAAATCAAAAATCAGCACGTTATTTATTCCAAATAGGATTAAGTAACACATACTAGCTTTAGACCATGGCCTTGTTCCTCTCAGTCCGATTCTTCTTCTTATCGTATGGTTGATGAATAACCTGGTGTCAGAATTTAAACTGCCTGTAGGCTTCTGACATGGCTTTACACACCGTTGAAAAATCTCTCAGGTGTGCCAGTTTCCTCACGATGTTTTATATTTTCTCAGTGTCATGTGTCTTGCATTCCTGGGATAAAAATAAGATAGGTATAGATTCTTCTGGTCCATTAATTACCTCTAATACACAATATTGATGTTATCTGTTGCTGCTTCATTGCGTGAAAAAACGGAAAACTGACATGATTTATACATAACTGCAATTTTCTTAAGGCACTTTAACATTAGCAGCACGTTGTCTGGGTTTGTGTCATCATTGGGACCTATAACATCACTGGTGAAATGTAGGTGTACTAAATAAAACCTACAGAATAAAGGCGTGGTATTATGTAATGGTATATTCCCTTAATTACGCTCTATATTATCTAGGATGCTACTCCTACCCTTAAAATATAATTATTTACATAACTAAACGTGCTGACAAAGTCACATTAACTATCTGAGCTTTGAAACTAACATTACACATTACAAGTTCATAAGATAATACTTCAGTGTTTCTCAACAAAGGTAATTAATCATTCTTAATGTACTTAAATCTTCACGCCTCTATGCCCTAAACGGGTAGGTAGATCTCGGTACAAAAATCTGTAAGCTACAGAAACTTATATATCAAGCTAGAATCCAACTCAATGCTAGGCAATCAAGTCACCAAAAAGCACGTTTCATTGCCCACATACAGCCGGCTATTATTGCCCATACACTGCTTTGTTCGCCTCAATCAACAACCCTAAAAAAAACAAAAAACTATCGAAATTTTCCAGCACTATTTACGTAAGTACAATAGCTGAAAAATGACAACGAACAATTTTTCAGCGGTTGAAATTAAAAGCGAAAGGGTTGAAATTGAACGTAAAGGAGGTTGAAATATGAAACGAACAGTAATGTCGAAGCGAAAGGGGTTGGCTTTGAAACATTACCGGTGTCCGTTTAGGATGATTACTGAGGACATTTCGACTGAAAATGTTTCGTGGTTGTAATATAAAACTGACCTTAATCGTTAGATATTCTTGTCTTATAAAATACAAGGGGTATCCCGCGGTTTCGCCCGCTTTCAATTTGAATTTTGAAAGACACGTAGCGCCATCTAGCGACTAAAGGGTATTGTGACGTTTCGTTGTGAATTTTCCCTCGAGAACAGTACTTTAATTCTGGATGACTGCTTCCTTAAGTCCTACCTTGTTTCCTGTACAGACAGATGTTCAGACAATGTATTCTATTTTACAAAAATTCATGATGACCAAAGGTTCAATGGTGTAGGCGTAAAAAGGTAAAAAACAAACTGACTTTCGCATTTATAATATTAGTTAAGTAACTACCACACGGACCGATCAATCTGGTTAAGGAGGTTAAGCAGCGCTTGCCGCGGTCAGTTCGTAGATGGGTGACCATAATAATAGAATTATTTTATCACGAGATGCATAACGTAATTGCATTTATTCCAACCATTGCAGCGCTGATCAGTTGACAAGTGACGTTAAGCAGCATTTAATGCGGTCAATCAATGGATGGGTACAAAATGAAAGGCATTGCGTATTGTAATCTAATTATAAGTTTTGTATGGAACGTCTGCCTACCCAAGAAAAGGCGTGATGAAATCATTATAACCGTCATCAGTGAGGGGCCAAACTCTTATCCGGCCCTACTTAGTGCAGGCTGGGGGCGCAAACATTTTGACGAGCGAGATAAATAACCCCGTCGTAGGGTATAATCAATTTGAAACTTGAATCACGGCTTGCCGTCGACGGATAGGCAGATATGCAGGATTAATGACTTGTTACAAATGGACTTGACAACTAGAATTGTTGACGATTGTGGTCAAGCATTTAGTATTATACTGAGGTAGCTACGTGGCTTAAGCCTCGGTCAGTCTTGTGATGGGTGACCCTTTTCACATGTCGAGACCCCTCCGTGCTTCGGAAGACTCGTTAAGTCGTTGGTCCTGCGCCTGATCTCACTCCGGTCGTGTCGGTCTACCGTCCCATCGAACTAAAAAAAACCTCCTCAGTCGGTATGTTTTCACTTCTCGGCATACGGAGTAACGAACGTATTTTTTCGACATTCTACCCACCCTAATGTCATTTGAGCACCATTAGCATATCACATACATCGCATTAGGGACTAAGGAAGGTAATTGTCACACCCTTTTCACTTAATTAACGGAATATTTAAATTCAACCATTTTGAGGTTACGTTGTCTACGTGAAAATGTGAAAGGGACTACTTTATTTTAAGTACCTACTTGTTGAAATTTCTTTGTTTAGTCGACAATTAAAGTAGCTAAACATAAAAGAAATAAACATAGGTAATGTTCTCCAGAACAAATTTCGGTCGCGGCGACCTGTCTCAGCTGAGAGATATTATAGTGCACAAGTATGCTCGCAAACACAGGTGCACTCCCTATTCCCTCACTCTCATATTCCGATGTGTCGGCAGACCGACAGGACCGGAGAGAGATCAGGCGCAGAACCAACGGCTTAACGTGCCTTCCGAAGCACTGGTTAAAAGGTACCATTAATTGAAAGCAGTGATAGCCGAGTGGTATGACCGTTGGACAGCGAAATCATAGCTGTGATCATAGGTCGTAAGTTAAAACACCGGCACGCACCGATGTCTTTTTGAATTCATGTGCGTATTATAAATTAGTGATCAGTAGCTAAGATGATGAAGGAAAAGATCGTGAGGAAACCGGCAGTCCTGAGAAATTTTTCAACAGTGTGTAAAGCCATCTCGGAGGCCTACAGGCGTGAAGCAACACCAACTATTCCAAAATGGAGTACTTTCCTACATTGGACGATTTAACATTTAGTCCACATAGATCGCGCGCATCGTTGGAACATATTACACGCTGCGCATTTTATTCCTTAATGCCGTGCTGCGTAATGCCAATGTGCAAAACTGCAGTCGGAATTATGAAAAACATGTTAGGATTACTTTTCATGTGTGCACGGAAAGGAAACATGGCCGAACGCGGGGCCTGTATATAGTATATAGCTAACGTCCAAACTCAGAGACATTTAATGATTACTTAAACAATCACTAAGTAAAGATTATCCTTGTATATTCTTTGCTTAGTGTTAGTTTAAGTAATCGTTAACGTCTCTAAGTGCGGTGGGTACAGTCACAGTAACTTACAGTTAAATATAATCTTCAACAGAAAACAGTAGTATGTTTTGCATCAATCGTAATGCATTATTTACGGTTTAATCTTGACATGATGTTATGAGCACAAGTTTCTCAAAACTAATTTAAGTCGTATAAATATTATATAAACCATTTTGTCACAGGGAGCAGTGTTTTTGAAATTATAGTTTAAAAGTTTAAGCTCGCGACTTCATCCGTAAGAAAATTCTCAGCGCGACTTTTCCGGGAAAGTGTGCCTGTGTATCCAGGTTATAACAATGTGTGCTGAATTACGTATAAACATAGTCATCATCATCAGCCGGAAGACGTACAGTCGTACACTGTTAAACAAAAGCCACAATTAACTGCAACGTGCCATTAGCATCCACCGGTTGTCCGTATCTCTGACAATATCGTCGGTCCACCTGGTGGGAGGCCTGCCAACGCAGCGTCTTCCGGTGGTCACTCGAGAACCTTTCTTCCCCAGCGGTTATCGGTTCTTCGAGCGATATGGCCTACCCATTGCCACTTCAACTTGCATATTCTTTGAGCTATGACAGTAGTTCTTTGACGAATTTCCGTATTTCGGATCCTGTTGCACAAAGAAACTTCGAGCATAGCTTTAGAGACTTACTTAGCTACCTTCTATCCCGGAAAAGACGTTGAAATTCTCCAACCGCCGAAGTTGCGTAAGCTAGTAACGGCTTAAAACGACGGATATTTTGGAAATTTGAGAAACTTATTTTTTAAGGCGGTGCATAATTAAATTTTGTTTTAATCTGCTTATTCTTTTTTTGAAGCAATTTATTATTTATTACAACTGAAAGTTTTTAATTAAACTGTTCATTTTCTTGCTGTAAACTTTTTCGGTTAAATATTTAAGTTTCGGATTGAAATTTTACCCTTTTCTCTGATTGTCAAAAGTTTTAAAAGTATTACACTGCACGTAGCGCCGTCTCGCTCCCTCAACGGAAAAAAGGGACTGACGTGTAAAAGTTGCTGTAAAAACCTATTTAAAGAAATAAATCATTTATTTATTCAAAAGCTGAAGGCTTAATTAATAATTCTTAGAATAAGTTTAATTATGTGTCTAGTACGAACATAATAAGCAATAAACTCTCCCGAACAAGTCCAACGAAACTAGACACTTTTCCCAATGGGAGTTGACTCTCATTTAGATAAATAGTCAGATAGAATTCTCATTGTTTTAGTTTTAGTCAAAGATATTATAGAATTATTTACTTATATTAAAGTTAGGTGAATTAATATTAAGGTTTAGAGACAGCAACTTTTAAAAGGCAAGAAGCCTAGTGTGTGGCCGAAGAATGACAATAGGCTCTCCACAGTTACCGCCTATTACAAACGGTTTACTTATGATAAGCATAAAATATAATGTGATACTATACATTGACATAACGAAATTCAGCGTAGTGATCGTTACACAAAACATTATTAGCCATAAATGGTTTGCCATAATAATGTCCTCCTGACCGAATTTCGGTCACGGCGGCCTGTCTCAGCTGAGACTAGCCATCTGCGCAGGAGATATTATAGTGCACAAGTATGCGCGCAGACACAGGTGCACTCCCTATTCCATCACTCTCATAATCCGATGGGACGGTAGACCGACACGACCGGAGAGAGATCAGGCGCAGGACCAACAGCTTTACGTGCCTTCCGAAGCACGGTGGGGTCTCGACATGTGAAAACGGTCACCCATCACAAGACTGACCGCGGCGAGCAAATGTTATAAATGCATTATAATAAAGGAGCATAATTTTATAAGGCATAATGTTATAAACGCATAATAATCAAATAGAACCTCACAATTAAAAAAAAAGGTTTAAAATATCTTTAAAGGGTGGTGATTATTAGACGAATAAATATTATGCCTTGAAAATGCAACTGCAAATTATGTCAAAATAAATTAGACCAAATAACCTAGTTATGCTAACCCGTATTATTAGGCTAATCAAAATTATACGTAAAAGTTATGCCAAACAATTTTATGCCAAGAGGGGTATTTCCCATGTTCTATTACTTAGCTAAGAGCCACTTATAAACAGTTACTTAGTCTGGTATTATTATAGGGGTACTAAGAGAAGTAATTAAATGCCCTAACTATAGTTAAATCGTAGTTAAAATATTTATTACCTACTTAAGTGCGTAAATGTAACATTAATTCTACTCCAGCACCTCCTTGAAGTTAGGGCGGCGATAGGATATCCAAGCGTGTTATATTTCGTAACTTAATCTAAGTTGGGGTATCTTTGTAAGATAAGTAGTTGTTACAAGACATTAATGGTAAGTAATGTTTACCGGTTACCATGGAAACCGTAAGAGATAAGTTTAGGTAGGTATACTATATCCTTCTTGCTTTTACACGATGATAAACTTCTGTTAACTTAAACTGGCTTGATTGGCGCAGTTGCTGAGCGATTGGAGTGCTGCGCTAGGGATTGCGGGTTCAATTCTCGCACGGGAAAATAATTTGTGCGATCCGCAGATGTTTGTCCCGAGTATCGGTGTTTATGTATGTGATCAGGTCGTCAAATAATATATAAGTTTTCCCACGGTGTTTTCCTTCACCGTTTTTAGCAACTGATAACTAATTTACAGTACGCACATGAATTTTAAAAGACATTGGTGCGTGGGTTTGTGCTTGCGACCTTTGACTTGGCAGTCCAACGGTCATACCACTCGGCTGTCACTGCAGTTCAGCTAGCATTAGTCGTATACTCTGGAAAAGAGTAAAAAAGCTCCTGCCATTATTATGAGGTATCACGAAAGTAAATACGGTACTCAGCGTCAAAACAACACACATTTTCATACCAAAATTCCATTAGTATTTTAAAAGAGGCTGAAATGGACCATATTTCATCCCATCAAAACGCGTTTTTATGTCACGGGAAATGTATATTTTAATGTACTCTTTCATGCCTGTATTTTACGCTGCGATGGGTAGGAATGACTGCATACTCACGTTTGCTGTTACACAGTATAATTAATGCGACTGTCATACGAATAGTAGGCGCAGTTACAATAAGCTGGAGTGAAGTTAGTCAACCAGGATATTAAAACATAAAATCACACCTGTATTCCCCGGAGCGATATGCAGAGGTTTGTAGTATACTCACATTTCGCCAGGTGTGTTATAGGTCCCAATGTAATAGAGGGCGAGCCTATTGCCATTAACCGGGCACTAATCCAGACTCCGTGCTGCTACTGAAAATTACCTAATAGGACAACTAAACAAAGCATAATTATTATTTTATCTTAACTAAAATATTATACCTAGGCAGGTAAATTTTGGGACATCACAGGTATTATGAGGTTTTTAGAGGGTAAGTCCCTGTCGAATGTGGATCTTATTGGGCTCATGGGAGAGAGTCCTATATACCCCCGTTGTCTCCGAATGGTGGGTGAAGCGTAATGCATTTCCCTCACTCCAAAAAAAACGGTGCACAGTTGAAAATAGGCTCTTCAGTCAGAAAAGACACGACAAAATATTCCACCCAGACGAAGTGTAGGCTGAAATCATTAATCAAAACGTGAAAGCAATGAATTTAAACTGACCAAGTTTAATTTAATTTCATCACGACCTTTCGACTTCTGGCGTTAAATTTAATGCTAAAAGGACAGTAGTTACCAAGGTAGTTTAGACGGTCGTAAACTAACTGACAGTTAAAGTAAACACAGGAATTTATGTTGATTAAACAAATTTACTTGAGCTATGTTCGGCCAATCAGCGGGCGATAATTAAATGTTGGATGTTCATTGGTCTGAATCTAGATCGTAATTTTCTCTTGAGTGTTTTTAATCATACTATACAGTATACACAGGTAAGTTGTGACCATTCAACTTTATTACTATAACCTATTATTCACGTAGAGTTAGAGCACTGATAGCCGAGTAGCATGACCGTTGGACTGCCAAGTCAAAGGTCGCAAGTTCAAACCCCGGCACACATTAATGTCTTTTCGAATTCATGTGCGTACTATAAATTAGTTATCAGTCGCTAAAAACGGTGAAGGAAAACATCGTGAGGAAACCGGCACACCTGAGAGATTTTTCAACGGTGTGTAAAGCCATGTCAGGGGCCTATAGGTGGTTTAAACTCTGACACCAGATTGATCATCAACCATACCATAAGACGAAGTAAAAAGACATTTTATACACCGTTTATAAAACAAACTCTTACCAGTTAGTTACCTGTAAAAGTACATTGAACAAGAAATTCTCATAACATACTGCGTTAGCCTTCAAAGTAGGTAGTAATGGTAGCCGGTTTCAAGTCACATTCCCCCCCCCCTGACAAGTGGCAGAATGTCCGCTGCCTCTATTGTGCGTCCGGCATTCATGCTCGCACATTTCCTAGCCTAGATACTCTAACTTCGTAGTTACGTGAGTCTGACACGTTACGTAAGAGTCGCTTGTTGTATTGAGCAGCTGGTTTGCTGTTTAGACCTGTTTTATGTCAAAGCTACACTTATAATATATGTCTGTGGGTCTTATCGTACTAATCCTAGTGTACTAATGAGATCCTGACCGAATTTCTCTATAAATGATCTTTGGGTTTTTGTTAATGTGCTAAACTACTGACTGGATTTTGAGGAAAATTAACATTTATATAGCTTAAATACATTCGATTCCGATCATCAATAATAGTTTTATTAAGATCGCCTCGATGGTTCTCAATGGTTATCATTGTAGATCCTGGTTTACAGGAGTTATAATGATGGGCACGATTGGTGAGCTGGTCCCGTAAAAATATAAAGATCTAAAATATAAACTTTGTACCCCATAACAAGCAGCCAAACATGTTACGTTTGTCCCCCAATCGAGTTAGGTACGAATTACAGATTATCTCTTGCGTCGCGTCGGTTGAACGTAGCCCAACGCTGAAAATTTAATTATGTCTCTTACGTAACTTATTTAAGCTCTTAAGTTGGGTAGAATTAATATAAGCTGGCTTAAAGGTAAGGAAAAAGGTTAACAATTAGTTTACGTGATTAAAATTTACTATAGGTACTATACAAATAAAATTGTAACGTCAGTTTATAATATCAAAATATAGCAATATAAAAGGTTTTTTTAAATTCAAGCACAAGAAACTATAAAGGTACCTACGATAGATAACTACTTAAATCTAAAAGGTATTTTTTTTTAATGTTTGTCTGTCCGTCTGTTTGTTCCAGCTAATCTCTAAAACGGCTGGACCAATTTAGATGGTTTGGGGACGAATAGAATGTAAAATAAATGGGATTGACATATGTCATAAATTACAAAGTCGAAACATTATGTCATCCTCATACATTTATCATTCTATTCGCTTTCTATTCGTTTAGCCACTTGTCTAAAGGTAGTCTTGCCAAAGGTAACCGTATTACCCAGTAACTGTACAAATGAAAGGCAAAACTTTTCATTTCACTTACGTACGACGCGTCGTTTTCG
This sequence comes from Abrostola tripartita, assembly GCA_905340225.1. Lineage (NCBI taxonomy): Eukaryota > Metazoa > Arthropoda > Insecta > Lepidoptera > Noctuidae > Abrostola > Abrostola tripartita. The sequence continues at coordinate 3,144,595 of HG996515.1, forward strand.
TTTTATGCCATCGTTGAAGCTTCGTACAGTTCGTACTTCTAATTTAGTTCTGAAACTTTGAGGTTTTCATTTAGGAACCCTAGTTTTTGAGGATAAAAATCTTATTTCGTGTCACTTCAGTTAATAAATTACCTTGACGAAATCCTGAGTACGTTTAATTTATATGTACCTGAAATTGTATTTTGACGGCGTATTTTTTTTATTTTAATATTATACTATTTAATCATTCACAATTAGCTGTAACTTGCGATATTGCCCGCGTTTTTCTTATTTCCCGAAGAACCCTAAATAATGTCTATCAGCATATTATACCTGCTAATGAAAGTCCCGCCAAAATCGGTCCAGCTGTTTCGGTGATTAACCAGAACAAATAGACAGACAAACAAAAAATATTAAATTGTATTTTGTTATAATGTATCGTACACTTGCAATATTTTGTAAAAAGCTGATATTTGAATACTACAAACACACTTTTTATTTATAAAAATAATCATGTATTTAGCCTCGTTGGTCTAGTGGTCGCTGAGCGCTACTGCTGAGCAAGAGGTCCTGGGTTCAAATCCCGGGTCGGGCAAAGTGTTACTGAGTTTTCCATTAGGTAATTCTCAGTAGCAGCACGGAGTCTGGATTTGTGCCCGGTTGATGGCAATAGGCTCGCCCCCTATTACATTGGGACTTACAACATAACTGGCGAAATGTGGGTGTATTACATGTTCACCTCTGCCTACCCCTTCGGGGAATACAGGCGTGATGTTATGTTATGTTATGTCATGTATTTATAAGACACCCCTATATTTATTTTGCCTCGTTGGTCGACTGCTGAGCAAGAGGTCTTGGGTTCGAATCCCGAATTGGGCAAAGTGTTACTGGGTTTTTCCATTAGGTAATTCTCAGTAGCAGCACGGAGTCTGGATTTGTGCCCGATTGATGGCAATAGGCTCGCCCCCTATTACATTGGGACCTACATAACGGGTGAGATGTGGGTTTACTTTATGTGCACCTCTGCCTACCCCTTCGGGGAATACAGGCGTGATGTTATGCTTGTGTTATGTATGACTAAGGACGTCTCCGTTCTCATCTTGATAATGTTCACGCAACTTTAGTACTTAACTTACTTAACGCAGGTAATTAGAGTCAGTCTAGACGCCCTTAGTTAATCAAGGCCACCTAACAAGCTAGGCGGCCATCTAAGTTCAGATGTAGTTAAAGCATGATTATTTTAATACTCGGTTCAATTTAACTATGCAACATGCAATTTGATTGTCGCTAAGCGCAAATGCGGAGCATGGAGTCGCGGGTTCAAATCCCGGGTTGGCCAGTTTTTTTGGGTTTTTTCATTTAGATCATCTCAATGTAAAAACGGAGTCTGAATATGTATCTATAACATTGGGAGTTGAGACCTAAAACAATGACATGCTATGCTTACTAATAGGTCAAATAAATAATAATAACTAAATTTCAATAAAACAATTCTTATTATCGTATGGTTGATAAACAACCCTGGTGTCAGAGTTTAAACTGATAGGCCTCTGACATGGCTCTACACACCATTGAAAAATCTCTCAGGTGTGCCAGTTTCCTCATGATGTTTTCCTTCGCCGTTATTAGCAACTGACACTAATTTATAATGTGCACATGAATTCGAAAAACCGGTGCGTGCGGGGATTTGATCTTGCGACCTTTGACTTGGCAGTCCAGCGGTCATACCACTCGTCTATCACTGCTTTATTAGTAGTAATATATAAAGGTACCTGCTTATATTATTCAATAACATCGAAACTCTTAAGTACTTGCCTACCGACCAATAAATATTACTTTTTATAACTGCTATATAAAATATCTTCTAGCTACCTGACGATGTTTGAAGGTTACAGTGAAAAAGCCAAGGACGCGCAAATTTACTGCCATTTAAAATTATCTTTTATGACCGTTTTAAAATGGAAAAGGGAATGAGAGGAAGGATATGATTGAAGCATTTTGTTCAGGTTCAGACAGTTGGAATTTGGTCAAGAGTTTTAAAAAGAAGGTGGAGTATAGAGGATGATGGCGATAGTTACGCCAATAAGAGTTAAGATTTAAATCTTCTATTTCATCATCATCATCAGCCGGAAGACATCCACTGTTGAACAAAGGCCTCCCTCTTAGAACGCCACAATGAACGACAACTTGCCATTTGCATCCTCCGCTTGTCCGTAACTCCTTCTATTTAGAAAAGAAAACACTACCAAAAGCTATACTAGTACTCGACTAAGAAAGACTTGATATACATTTCCGCATATTCTAACAATAAAGACATGAAAAAAAAACATTTGACGTATTGAAAAAGCCGTTACCAAACGATACCAATTAAATAAGGTGTGAGAAAAAGACCAAAGATTGCTTTAGTCCAGAGTCACCATGCACAACTGAGCATGAGGTCCTGGGTTTGATTCCCGGGTCAGGCAAAGTGTTACTGGGTTTTTCCATTAGGTAATTCTCAGTAGCGGCACGGAGTCTGGATTTGTGTCCGGTTGATGGCAATAGGCTCGCCCCCTGTTATATTGGGATCTACAACATAACTGGCAAAATGTGGGTGTACTACACACCTTTGCTTACCCTTTCGGAGAATGCAGGTGTGCATTGAGAAGATACTTTTCCATTCTTCTTCTTCTTATCGTATGGTTGATGAACAACCTGGTGTCAGAGTTTGAACCGCCTGTAGGCCTCTGACATGGCTTTACACAGCGTTTAACAATCTCTTAGGTGTGCCGGTTTCCTCACGATGTTTTCCTTCACCGTTTTTAGCAACTGGTAACCTTTTTATTTCAAAGACTGGTCAAATTAAAGGTAAAATTGGTAAGCTTTAAAGTTCATTCCATTATTTAAAAGCGTTATTATGAACTTTAGTTTAAAAGGCTAACATAATGCCCATAAAAAATTGAAAAACATGTTAAAAACTTACATTCAGTTGTGAATAAAATGTATGAAAAGAAATAGCCAAAATTTTAATCTCGATTTTACATGTGATCTTTTAGTAAAACCTTTTAGTTTGTCGAGTAAGGCAATCTTTGAAACTTACATTTAACTAGGTTTTTGTAAAAATAAATGTTAAATTACAGTAAAGTAAGGGTATAAATAGTTATTATGTAGCAAATATTTAAGCAGCAAAATCATCGAACATAATTTAAAATAAAAGACTAATACGATTCTTCAAAAGAATATTAAAACCCAAAATCCCTTAGCTGCAAATCTGGGTACCTCAAAATACAATATCCCTAGGGACATTTTACCCCAAACCCGGCCCAAAGCATCACCAAAATTAAAAATAAATAACAAAAAGAAAAGCATTTTCAAAAAACGATGACACAAGTCAGACCCTTATCATGTCATGTATGAGATGTGACGTTTTTGACCTCAAAAGATGCTATAATGTTAGTTATCACGGCAATTTGTTACAAAACCGGCTTATCTTCGCTTTGTGAAAGTTTTTGTGACGTGGTAATGACATATTAAATCCAGGAATAGACGCCATTACAGTTGATATCAGAACCTGTCACCATGTCGTTGTCTTATCATCAACAAATATAAATAAAATTGGAGTGTCTGTGATAACATCAATTTTTTTTTTCATCATTGGATACGATAGTATACACTTTACCTATAGCAAAAATGCAATTAAATATTTTTTTATCAGTCTGTTTGTTCCGAGTAAACTCCGAAACGGCTGGACCGATTTTGATAGGATTTTCACTGGCGAGTAACTGTTGTAATAAGGAGTACCTATCAAAGGGTACTTTTAATTGTGAAAATATTTAGGGTTCCGCGAGAAATTAAATAAAATGATAAATATATGGGATTGATACAGCCGGAGGCCAAGGCTTGTCAAACGTAGTTTAGGACGCCCTCCGGCCAGATGGATCCGTTGAGGAGGGTAGCTGGTAGTGACTGGATGGCGAAAATGGAGAGAGGGCTTTGTGGCGTAGCCTGGGGGAGGGCTTCGTCCAGCTGTGGACTGCAATAGACTGATACGTGTGATATAATCGATACAATAAGTCATACTAGTGATTGCCAAGCGTGCTGAGTATGAGGTCCTGGGTTCAAATCCCGGGCAAAGGGTTATCGAGTTTTTCTGCGCGATAATTCTCAGTACAAGCACGGAGTCTGACACAAACATCTGCGGATCACACCATTTTTTTTCTCAGTTACCCGCAACCTTCACCACTGAGTCAATCAAGTTGCCAGTTAATAGAGGTTTATCATTATTTTAAGCAAGAGGGTTATTGTTTTACCTAAACTTATCTCTTACGGTTTCCATGGTAACCGAATAATATTCCATTAGTAATTTAGTACCGCTCACACAGTGCGAAGTGCAAACACCCCGGTGACTTACGTTTATCCCCGGCTTTAATTAAAACGACGCTCAAAATTACAATCGTAATGTAATTTATTAAATCCAATTAAGTTAATTAAAGTAAAAATACTGTTCCTGGTTGATAGATCTTTAATGACAGGTTTTGTAATATAATAGATCAAGCCGTGAAAAGATTACTGACTTGTTGGTGTAGTGGTCGTATTGCGCGACTGTTGAGCGGTCTCGCTTTCGATACCCGGGTTGGGCAAAGTGGTAATGGGTTTTTTTCCGAACGTAATCGTTAGGAGCAGCACGACTCAGATTCATAATGATAAGCGCCAAAAAACAGGTATGTTATTGGCAAAGAGGCCATACATCGCAATATTTACTAGCTTTGCTTTTGAACAAGACAAAATTATTATTTTTTAAATCTTAACCTATAAGTTATATGGGTATTTATGTGTTAGTAAAGTGGTTAATAAATAAATAAATAAATTTAGAAGTGCCTAGTATTGGTGACAATTAATTTTAAAGGTATTTATAGGCCGTAAGTCGAGAGCCACCACGAGTGCTACCTGAGTACGTCCGTCACTAGACGAACAACCTCGCTTCCATCCTTGTTGATGGCAATCTCTAAACGGCATGACCAACCTTAACCTGGGCTTGCATTTTAGGTTATTTTGCGCTGTGCAAGCGAGATACCGCTACGTTTATTGTAATGCGTCATCTCATAGTAACCCTGCTGTTCCCTCATGACAATAAACTCACGCTGATATGAAAAAGACGAAGTATTTTAGTTTCGGTTTTCCAAAAATTCACTTCTCAAAGTCAATCACCTCTCTCTAATTAACTTGAACAAGTATGGATTTTATGACCTAAAGGCCGAAACATATACCAGCGTTGCAGCACCGCAACGCTGAAATCGGCGTCTTCACAGGTAGATTTCTTGATATCTTTAGCCGAGGAACGCTCCTGTGAACACAATTTTCGCGACAATGGAATGCTGTTATGTTTTTCAGCCCTAAGTTGTATCACGGTCACCATTTAGCCATGACAAAACAATACTCGAGAACGAATGAATAAATGAACTGTTTCTCCAGCAGCCATTATTAGATGGTTCGATTTCCGTTCACCGTTCCCCGTGTACCGTTCAAACTCGCCACAATAGGGGAGTCTCATTGTGTCCACGTCACGGAAGATTCTATTCTTCGTGGTGTACTAGCAGTTGAGAGTGGGTTTGTCTGTGTGGTTGTACATAAGATAAAACGTAACATCACGCCTGTATTCCCCGAAGGGGTAGGCAGAGGTGCATCTATAGTACACTCCAATTTAGCCAGTTATGTTATGGTACCAATGTAATAGGGGGCGAGCCTACTGCCATCAACCGGGCAAAAATCTAGATTCCGGACTGCTACTGAGGATTACCTAATGGTAAACCTAATAACAATTATTTATTAGTAGACTTCAAACTAACTAAACATGGTCCAGCGGTCGTTAAGCGGGACTGCTAAGCATAAAGTACTAGGTTCGATTCCCGGGCCAGGCAAAGCGTTATTGGTTTTTGTCCAATCGTTAATTCTCAGTGGTGTCTCGGAGTCTGTATTTGTACCCGGTTGATGGCCATAAGCTCGCTCCTGATTTAATTAGGACCTATAACATAACTGGGGTAAATGTGGGTGTACTATAGGTACACCTCTGCCTACCGCCTTCGGGGAACGCAGGCATGATAATAAATTATGTAACAATTTAAAAGATAATTATTAGCAGATTATAACGCATTACTTGTTAACCCTTTAAGGTTTATGACCTATCCCTTATTAAAAGATAAAATCGCTAAATGGGTCACATAACGAATTTCTGATTATAATCTGCAACAATATATCACATCCTTTTAAAAGTTCCTCAAACGGTTTATAACTGCAAAGCTACCACTTCTTCTTCCTATCGGCATGAGCCTATAGCCACATGGAATAGGTCATGCCATGGTGTAGAGATTGGTCAGTCAACAAGGATGGTAGCGAGGTTGACCGTCCAGGGTGCACCTGACGTACCTACTTAAGTATCGTCACTCGTGGAGACTCTCTACTTGCACCCTTATCTAACACTAAGATTAATAAGTTAGTCCTGCGCCTGATCTCTCTCCGGTTGTATTTTACCGTCACATCGAACTAAAAGTGTGAGGGAATCGAGAGTGCACCTGGGTTTTCACACACAATTATGCACTATAATATCTCCTACGTCGATGGCTAGTCTCCGTTGAGATAGGTCGCAGACAATAAAGATTACATTACTTTGGTGAAAACGAAATTCTTTCATTTGCTAAAAACGGTGAAGAAAAACATCGTGATGGAACCGGCACACCTGAGAGATCAACGGTGTATAAAGCCATGTCAGAGGCCTACAGGCTGTTTAACTTTAAACTCTGACACCAGGTTGTTAATAAAATAAGGTTGTTAGTAAAAATACAGACAAATATTTTATATCTAATAAGATTTTAAAATAATTAAGATATATAATCAAAATTGTAATAAATCAAACAAATAAAGAAATAAAGCCAAGTTCGATCAATTAAAAACAAATCAAATAATTGAAAAATTAATAAAAGGCTTATAGGGCTGGAGCCCGCTTTGATATTTAAATGTAACTTTGCTAAGCGATTTTAATCTTTAAACTTATGCAATAAAGTACGTTTCAGCTTGAATCATCGTTAGTTTAACGTTTACTGGGCCTGAAGGATTCTAAAATTAAATATCGTCGCATGGGATTTTGTGCCTTATGTTGAGTGGTTACAGTGCATTTTGTTGTGGCCAGATTTTTAATATATAACAGATGATACAAGGATTTGGATATTAAATAAGAACATGGCTGCTTTTCTAATAAATTGTTTATGTCATCGTTGTGTGTGAACGAACATTTTAGATAATATATTTCGTGTTAAATAATAATTATAGCGCTTATAATAACTTTTATCTACACTGTTACTGGGCAAAATCTGTTATTCATTCTATAACATCCATACTAACATTATAAATGCGAATGGAACTCTGTTACGCTTTTTCGGCGACACCACTGCACCAATTTTGATGAAAACAATACAGCGTAAGCTTGAACTCTAACCGCCGCACTCAGAGACGTTAATGATTACTTAAACTGGCACTAAGTATCGATTTCACAAAGAAAACGTTTACTTAGTGATAGTTTAAGTAATCATTCCTTGTCTCTGCGTTCGGCGGTTAGAAAGACATGGGTTATTTTACCCGAAAAAGAAGCATTAAAATTTTCCTTGCAGACAACGTTGCGGGAGGAAGCTATGTTAGTATACACACATACAATCTCGCATGTCTCCCAAAAGATCTACGATCATTAATACAGGTTTGAGAAAATTATACCTATGATTGCTTTGAGGACCGACATTTCATTTGAAATATACATATTTGTCTAAATTCTTTACCTGTTAAACTCACTCAAGATACAATCTAATTTCAAACTACAGGAAAACACAAAAATAAACAGACTTTACTTGCTACCAACTACATAAAAAAACCACATTTTATTCCTCCGTAAGTTTTACCTGCTGTTCCCCAGAGAACAGCTTTAAACCATACTATACATCAAACGAGAACATTCAAAGTACACGTTAGTTCGTCTCTTACTCTAGTTGTCATCTGAGACTAGGCTGACGGAATAGTTTATGCGGGGAAGCTACAAACCGACTACAGGTGTATTCAAGTATTCATAGGCTTAACTATTTAAAAGACTTTTCAGCCATTACTATGAAGTCTTAAAGCAGGAGATTTTTCGTTGTGGAAGTGAGACACCGCTACGTGCAGTGTAGTGCGGCGTATCACTTCTTTTACGGAAAATCTCCCGCTTATAGGGTCAGTTATAGGACGTAAACGTGCGTTTGACAAAAAATATAGGTTTCTATGCGATAAAAATTACGTAAGTATTATTATTTCAATATTTTTTAGAATTAACCACCCCCTTTCCTCTCGTGGGTGTCGTGAGGGGCGACTTAGGCAAAATCCAGAAGATGGGCAGCAGCGTCTTCTGTAACTTGACCACCAACACTGCGATCACCAAGTCGCTTTCCAACCGTGGGGACTATGGCAACCTCCCCCCTTGTAAAAGGGTGAGGCCTTCGTTCAATAGCAGTCGTCTTCCAGCTGATGATGATGATGATTTTTATTTTTTTACTGAGGGATTCCATCTTCCTGGGGCGGACGAAGGGATTTGCCGGACTTCTTACCGGCTATAACCCCAGGGTGTCCTAATTACCTTGGGTAATACTTTAAGGTTCAAGTTATCTTATAGGAAAATTAATTGAAATTGGTTGAGGGGTTTAGTTTTTAAATGGAGAAATCAGACTTTTTTTTTAAAGTAAATAATATAACAACAGATTTGCAGAGCTGTGTAGTACACTATTTTGCCAGCTATAGGTCCCAATGTAATAGGGGACGAGCCTATTGCCATCAACCGGGCACAAATCCAGACTCCGTGCTGCTACTGAGAATTACCTAATAGAAAAACCCAGTAACACTTTGCCCGACCCGGGGCTCGGAACCCAGTTTCTGGGTTATAGAAGAAGGAGAAGAAAGCATAATACATTTATTTGACAGCAAAACTGGGACAACACAACACTGTTTCAATGTAAAAAATGAGTAGGAACTACTTGGTATCCTAAATCGATCTAAAAAATAATACGATAACAATATGTTTGCTGACAGTGGTTGTCAGAATTTCAGGCTGCTGGCTACCGTAGCGACTGTCAGAAACCTACGAATGTCAGTCGGAGCCGACGGCTTGACGTGCTGTCTGATGCAGGATGACTAGCCAACGACACAGAGTGGTATCATAGAACACACTACACAAGTGTGTGTAATTATAGGTGCATTTCTTCAACACTCATAGTACCTATAAGTTCGGTTTAAAGATTTTTATTTCTTAAGAATATAAGAATATAAAAAAGAATACAGTTTTTTTTACAATATTATAAATAAACTTGAAATGCTTAATTAGGGACATATACCCCCTTACTTATAAAAATTGTCAGTGTTGAACAATCGGTTAAATTATACCTGTCACTGTCGTTTGCATATAAAAAAATAGAGATGTCAATAGACTTAAAAAGTGGTTATCTTAAAACACAGGTTAGCATTGTTTATAAAGGGATAATTTCATATCACCTCTGGCACATTGCATGAATAGAATTAATTAATTTTAAGGAGTCTACATTTGTGCCCGGTTGCCCCCCACCCGGAGCAATAGGCTCGCCCGCTATCACATTGGGACCTATAACATAACTAGCGAAATGTGGGTGTACCTCTCTCTACTAGGAACATTTTCCCGATTAATTTTAACTTCCGTTAGTCAAGGTAACATTGGGCTCAGTTTTAACGCCAACATTCAGTATTAGTAACTATAGTTACACAAATAACGATAAAAGTAGGTACGGATAATAGCCGCCCACGTTTTGGCCGTAACCCTTTGTCTAACCCCGACGTCCCAATAACAGTAATCGACAATAATAAATGCCGCCAACAATTTTTACTGTACCTTGTTACTACTCTTTCTTTTGCCAACTTATACATTTTAATGTCCATAAGCTGATATTCTCAATACACAGAATCTTTGCTATTTAAAAATATATTGTATGGCTTGAATACGCGGGAGCCTCGCAACACGGCTCGGTCTGAAACTAGCCCCAAGCCATATTCATAGAACGTGTCTAGATTTTATGACAAATACGTGTGTCTATTTGTACTTGTATCTACGATTCTGTTACCCGTTTGTTCGAAAATATTACTACGGTATTATTTTGCTGCAAACGTTACGTGCTTTTGATAAAATACATCCATTGTAATAACCATTTACACAATTTTTGGTAACTTCGAAATAATCTCCATTCCAATCTCCAATTGCCATTTTATTTTTATTACTTCCGTGGGTATTATCCAAAGTATTTAATATATACGCCGGTTTTACTCACGCATGTATTCGGAAATGCCCGACTAGTTTCGAACTTTAACGAAGCCCTTATTCACGAGCTGGTTACGCGGCAGTGTCGCGAGCCGAACTGATCTCTATGACCGAATTTCGGTTACTGAGGTTAACTAAAGCTCAACTGGGAATCGCCAACATCGCAGGAGATATTATAGTTTACAAGTGTGTTAATACAGGTGCACTGTCTTTTCTCTCACACTCATAGTCTGATGGGACGGTAAGTCGACCGAAGAGAGATCTGATACAGGACACAGGCTTAACCTCACAGAACCAAGGTCTGACGCTGCTAGCTTGACCTTAGACATTGACTGCCAATGCACTAGCTATAAGCTCCTTTTGATAATGGATGATAAGGTAAAGTCACTAATTACTAAAATTATCATCAACATAATTATATCAGCCCGGTATCACCCACTGCTGAGGATAGACCTCTATTTTCCTCTGCCATTCTTCTCTGGTATGAGCGTCTCTCCTCCTGGTTTTCTTCGCACATTTTCGAACATCGTCAACCCATTCTGCTGTTAGTCGATCGTGGTTTCTTTGACCTTCACTCGGTCAAAGAAATTACAAACATTTTAAAATGTTGAATGAATACTTATAATCAAAACGATCTTGAAATGCATCAATAACTTAAGGAACTTTCATATATCACAAGCAAATTTTTGCTTATAATTAGATCTTGAAATTGTGTGTAACCAACCGATCTTATGTAATTGAAATAAAGTTTTACCAACGACCACGTCACAAACATTGCCCAAATCGTGGCCCAAACGCCATGAAATTATCATAAGTAGGTTCATTACAGACGAAATTGGTGCCGTTTATAATATAAACACGTGCAATTGACATTTATCACTTGGACAAATAATAACCTAAGCCAACACGGGCCCCAAATTCTGTTTAGTCCCTTTTTTGTCCCCCCTAAGCTGGGGCGAGTTATTGGGCCATAAATCAAGGACTATGAATTTGGGAATACACATGGATTTGGTGCAAAGTTGGCGAACTGTTTTTTGTTAATGCAACTGTACTGTGTTATTTATATCAGACTTATTTTTGGTGGAGTAGGCACAGGTACAGCACATCCAAGTATTGCTAGTTAGTCTTTTGTGATTGGAAGCAAGCCTATTGTTATTTTCCTGCAAGATTTTAAATTTACAAGTTGGTTTGGTACTCCTGAACAGCAAACGACTTCGCGGCAGAACGAGAAATATACGGTGCGTCGAACTGGACTCCTGTTTTTAAGACTGGCGTCAAGTAGCTGTAGATAGAGACAAGTGGATGGAAGGAAGGCCCTTGCCCTGCAGTGAGATAGTACGGGCTGATAATAAATAATAATTTAACCTACTCCAGTTATTGCTTTTCTATAATTGATGTAAACACTAGTCTTAGTACACCTGAATTGTTATTATATATGTTTGTGTTTATATTGTTGATGTGCTTTATTAATAAATAAATAAATAATCTATTCTGATTCTCCTTATATATTACATACATACATAGAGTTACGCCTATTTCACAAAGGGTAGGCAGAGACCATGGATTTTTATTTGCTACGATCCTGGCATACTTCTTTCGCCTAACACACGCTCGTCGGTTAAGGCTACTCCTCGCTTGATATTACACGCGTGAATATATAGTACACACTTAAATAAAGTCATGGGCTGAAATAAACTCATTTTACCTCTGTTTCCGAGGTATAACAAAAGTAAGAATGTTTTATTAAGACCCTGCTGTTTTCCTCTATATATCTTCACTAACCTGACCTCAAGTAAATCTGTGTTCTATCTAATGTACTTGTGACATTTTAGGGTCCTAAGATACCAATGTATTATACACAAACATATATCATTACGCCTGTATTCCCCGCAGCAGTTGGCAAACATATATCGTACTCATATTTCGCCAGTTATGTTGTTTGTTCCAATGTAATAGGGGGCAAGCCTGTTGCCATTAATCGGGCACAAATCCAAAAGTGCTGCTACTGAAAATTACCCGAGAATCCAAAACCTCACGCTCAGCAGTCCCGCTTTGCGACCACTCAACCAGCGAGGCAGTAATATACAAGTTTTGTTTCCGAAACTGAAGAAGACCTCTGACTGCATATTATACTTGATGTTAATCTCGATTTATCTTTGTTTCATGTACCCTCGACATCTCCAGAGCGCAGCTTGAGTAAGTATTTTACAGATTGTACCAGTTTTCAGAATTACAGAACCTGATGACCAATACCATGAACTTAAAGCAGGACATTCTCCGTTGTGGAAGAGAGATACCGCTACTTGAAGTTTAGAGCAGCATATCGCTATCACAACGGAAAATGTCCTGCTTTAAAAGTTTATGGTAAGGGGGCTACTATAAGCTTGCGTTGCAGGTAATTTTCCGTTGTGGAAACGAAACGTCGCTATGTGCAGTGTAGTGCGGTGCCTCGCTTCCACAACACAATGCAAGCTCATAGTAACACCCAAGGGTAATAATTTATATTACCTGTACTTGGATTTCATAAGTTTATTTGATTTATAGATTATGTAAAATATACCTCTAGTTCGGGTCTTATTCGTTTACATATTAAAAACAAAATATTGGTAATTTTGACTGAGCTAGAGATTTCGATCGAGTCTCATTGAATGTAGTAACGAAGAAGTCTTTTCTTGGCAACGGATAACTCCCGTACTATTATATATTAAAAATAATTATTACAAGTAATGTTCCTTCTCTATTTGAGAACAAGCCTTTGTCCTTCAGTAGGTGAAATCTATAGGCTAGAATTCTCAAAATATATCTATTTTTTAAGTACTAAAAATTTCTGAAGCAATGCTGAACAACATGATAATCATTTAACAAAATTTAATAATGTATTGATCAGTATTACCATTTTCTTTTTTCCTGTCTCTCTTCTCTTCTACTCTTTTAATATATTCTATATTACTTCAATATTCTAGAAAGCTCGTAATATGGGAGTTTGTAGTGCGACAAAACTTTGTTGTAAATACTTTACCTGGAAACTGTTGGAACTCATTCATCGTGTATTCTGCTAAAAGCATTTATGGGTCCCATAGGATGACATGGTTATTTTGTGGCATGGCTAAAAGGTGAATAATTAATTCCTTTCTCACTGTAGTTTTTCTTTTTATTACTTTGACTAGTATTTTTCCAACAACAGTTTTCTTAGTTTGTGTTTTCAAAGGTATTTAAAAGATCAGTTTGAAATATATATTTGAATAATTACAGGTTTATACTTAAAAATATTGTATTCAAAGATGTTTGCACGAATATTCTTTTTTATAACATTAATACGTCTTTTTATGCCTTCCCTTTTTTTGACATCTGTAAATTTATTTTCTACTCTTCTTACCAATCTTTCGTAATACCCATCTCTCTTCTCAGAAGTCCGTGGTGGGGTCTTTACATGGATTTTTCTTATATTTTCTCCTACTAATGTCTGAGTGAAAAAAGAGGTTTTCCTAAGAAAATAATATCTTCTATTTTTGTCGATTTCGCAGAATACTGTCTTCTCTCGCGGCTTTTTGCTCTTCATAGCTACTTATCTTTCTTGCCTAGCTGACTTATATATTTCTCTTAAATCTTCTTTATGTTCATTATCTATTTTTGCCACACGAGTCAATACTTATTCTCTCCATACCGAGCACAATATATTAGATACTTGTTATACACCGCGTTGGCGGCTACGACCCCATTTCAGTGCCCTTTGTATTGAATTAAAATCAATTTGTGTCAAGTATGTTAGGATCCAATTCCATTGTAACCAGATACAATTGCATACCGATTTCATATACTATGGAAGACTTGACATCCAGTCTACTTATTTCCATTCTGTTTTTTTGACCTATGCTCTTTTTCTCTGACATGACTTTGTCAAATCGATGAGTAAACTTCTAATAATTAAATGTGTCTTTTAAATCTTTTGACATTTCTTTACTGACAGGTTACTGAACGTGAAAGGCATCGATCAGTGCCTAAATAAGCGGACTTTAAAAAAGAAAAAGTTATTGACTGCCACAAAGATTCTGACCATAAATACATCTACACTTGACAACACACACTACAATTTTTTTTTGTGTTGTGGGTTACACACAAGCTCTTACACATCCAGGGTTAGGACAATATTTGCGGGTGACAAACAGTGCTCTCGTGTCGGAATCGAACCCGTAGCCACCACACTCCAACCACTTAGCCACTGCAACAATCAGATCACCCAATTCTTCTAAAATTAACCTCCACTTGCAGGACGACTTCAATAAGCTCCCCTCAAGCGAAGTCACCTGCTGGCAGCAGCGCTGGAGCTGCTGCAAGCGCCTCCACTGCCCCGGGCGAGAGGACACCGACCGCCCACAACAAACAACTGCAAAATGTCAAGGGACAGGATCATCCGCCGCACCCATCTGTAAGTAGGACCTCTAGTAGACTATAGTGCCTCAAATAACGCAATTTACACTAAGAGTCTTTAAAATATTGAATTGAAATGTTAATAATTGATATCAGTTTCATAGGATGACTTCTTTTACAAATTAATGTAGTATAACCAAGGATACGGCTGGCTGTGTTCACTAAAAGCGGTGTATGTGGTGACGTCAATATGACGTCATATTTAACTTTGAAGGCCGCCTTTCATAGTCTACTTTCGACTGCCTATCCAAAAATGACGTCATGTAAGACACATATTGTCAATTAGTGTTTGAGAGCTGACACGGTTCCCTCGATAAATGGCAAAACGCTAGACGAATAGAAGTCGAATAGAATGAAAATATATAGGATTGACAATAGACATTTATATCGAAACATTATGTCATCACCATATACTTGTAATTCTATTCAATTTCTATTCGTTAAGTGTTGTGTCAGTTATGTAGGACCTCTGTATGATTACGACATAATTAAGATTAGATTGAAACGAAATCAGTTCATAAGTTTCTGGAATTAGCTTCCAGAATAAATAGAGTAGCTAAGTGGCTAGAATACCAGCTAGGTCCGTGTAAATACGATGGCACATCAGTACTGAACCTAGAATAGGGTTGTTTAGAGTCCAGAAAGGGTATTCAATGTGTGTTTAGGATCCGATTGGAAGACTAAAGGATATTAAACACGTGTGTTGAATAGACAATGGTAAAGGTAGGATTAAAACTATAGTTCGGAAGAGAGTAATTATAGTTACAATAAATAAATAGTGATTAGTTGATAATTTACAAATAATGGTTGTTATTATTTTAACTGATAAACAGACAAACAATAAAATGGCCAAAAATTATTAAAGCCAAATGATTTCGGTAAAGAAATAAACGCACGTCATAGTCGTAGTCATAGTCATAATGTTTTTATTTCTAGGCTACAAAAGAGCACTTACAAAACGTCAAACTAGTTGCACGGTTCCAAAAAGTCGTTTCTATGGAGAAGAACCGGCAAGAAACTCCATAGTTACGCTCTCAAGAGTTTTATTAAGACCATAATGCTTCAACGTTTGAACCACAATTTTATATTGTGAGTTCAATGTCACACAAGTAGGTAGTAATTACGTATCATTTTTGACATTAAATCAAAGAGATGAGACCGAAATTGTAGGTTATAATTCTGAGGTTAAACCTACGAGAATTCCTCTACAGTTACTCTTAACCTATAAGCTATCGCTTTGTTCTTCACATCGACATTTCGATTCTTCTCCATTATTCATGATGTTCTAAAACAGTTTATTAAAACATGAAATCAGTTTCCAAGAACTTTTGTAATCAGGAAGTTACAAAGAGATTTTCAATTAGTTATTTCCATCTGAATATGAATTTCTGATTGCAAAACATGGAATGGACTGTGTATTTAGAAATTGTTGATACTAGGATAAATTTTAATTAAATACCTCTTACAAGGTTATTGGGAAATTAAAAACTAAGATGAATTTGCAAATAATTGGATCATGCATGATGTAAGAAGCTTAACTTTAAATTAATTTCTTTTGATTCTAGATAATGGTTTTCAATTTATTATCTACCCTAAAATATGAAGTCTTCATATTTTAGGGTAGATAATAATAAGAACATAAAATGAAAGACTATACTATCCCAATTAACGAATTAATTAACGAAGAGAAAATAAATGTTTATTATTAACGATTAAAATTTACGAAAGCGTAAAATTTCAAAATTTTGGACCTTAAATTCTCTTCGGTTTAATGTTAATTTTTTTGCTTATTATCTGTAAAGTTATAAACAAAGTAAGAACATTTTGAACCTTCAATTTGTTGTTCACACAAAGCGAAGGGTCTGTTAACAAACTTTGGAGTTAAGCGTTATTGGAAACCTCATACTATGATTAAAGTTACTAAATAGTTTATAGCCTTTACCTTTTCGGTAAAGGCTGAACTCAAATTATGGATATAAATAGAACAGAACAATTGAAGTTAATATAAATCTAGAATTAGACAATGAAGTGATAGGGAAACTTAATGATATTGAGAATGATAGAGAACGATTAGAAGTCATTTAAGATTGTGATAATTTATAGTAGATATATTGCAAAGAATAATAAGATTCAGATGAAGATAGAAAATTATGAGAAACTGCCAGAGAAACAGATGATGAGTTTGGAAAAATTATAGATTTTAAAATGGCTGTAAATTATAAAATCCGTCTAGATACGTAACTAGAATAATGTCCAGCCCTCCTAAACAAGTGGCAAACGCTTGACGAATAGAAATCTAATAGAATGATAAATGTATAGATTTGACATATGTCATCGATAACATAGTGGAAACATTATGCCATCTCCATACATTTTCATTATCATTCTATTCAATTTCTATTCGTCAAGCGTTTTGCCGCTTGTCTAAGGAAGCAGTTCTAGAAATAACATCCCATAGTGAAATAGGTAGCTTAGCTTTAGAAAATTAACAAATTTCCAAAATACAATAATTAATTTCCGTAGATGCTCCGTAATGGCCAACTATAAATTGAAAATTAATACTGTTATCAATTATTAAAATAAGATAAGATGAAATTTGGTATAATTGAAATAAACAGCAAGTAAGTCAGGGAGTTGATTACTAATTAATGTGTTCGCTAATGATGTTAATCAAAAATATTATTTACTATATTATGCCGGTTTTACTCTCGAGAATATTCGCTGTTTAGCTCGCAAACCCGCCGCGTCACCTGCTTAAGAATAGGGACTTCGTTCGAGTCCGATACTGTCGGGCATTCCCGAATATTCACGTGGATAAAACCGGCATATAGAGTAAATAATATGGATAATACTTACGAAAGTTACTATAGTAAGTTAATCAGTGTGTTGTTAGTCGATGTGATTGGCCGTTGTTACTCCAAAATTGACTGTTGAATTGTTGATAAAGTAGTGGTTTCTAGGTGTTTCAGAAATATGTATCTACCTGTTTTATGATATGTGTATTGTCATGGTATGTTCAGTTTTTGCCGTCAGTCACAGTGTTATTAACAGTTTTTATATTAAAAATAACATTTCTAAACGATTATGTTTCTATTTGAGTTTCAAAATTTGGGTTGAATTTCGAAATTTCATCACACCTTCATTTTACTTCCGTATTTAAACTGACAATTTTGAAGGTAAGTTGGGATGTTAGAACATTGGTATCCTTCTGATACTTTAAGATACATTACAACATCTTCATACGGAAGTAAAATCGAATGAACTAAAAATTCGGTACGAAAAATTTGTTTTAAGAAAAGTTTTAGTTTTTTAGTTCCTAGAATCGATTTTTTACATTTTGAATTATTCTATCGCTGTGACTTGCTGCGGAAACATAGATGTTATAATAAAAACTGTAAGGCTTTTCCTTATATTGTGTGTTTTGTTGAAAAAGGACAGCCCGGAAACATGAATGATAGAATAATATTATTTATACTAATTAAATTATAGATATTCGCTGCAGTATTACTTTAAGTTTATCTGTCCCTAATTTCTGTTTACTAACAAAGAGCTTTACATCTTACTCATGGTTATTTTCCTAATAATTAGGTTACATTTATGATGATTTAATCATTTTTTTAATCAAGAAATGTTTGCCTTAAAAATAGAATGACGTTTAACACCACACTACTCTTTAAATTTCACATTTTTGACACTAAAAATTATCTTAACTATGTACTTTTACCTTACCTAACCCTTTAGACCCTTACCGTTAACTCTTTAAGCAGTTCACGTTGTGGAAGCAAGAAGCATTACACTACACAAAAAGCTGCAAAAAAAGGTGTTACTGGATTTTCCGTTGAAAATCGAGCCCAATTCGCAGAAGCCTTGCCCAAGCCAAATACCCAGAATTTAGCAAAAGGTGTTTAACATCACACCTCGGGAACCCTTTAGCATTGCGAGCACGTTTATTGGCTGAAGCAACTAACCCACCCCTGAGGCTATCATTAACACTTATTAAGCCACTAATGAGCTGCCCTAATTCCTACTATGTCGTCGTACCGGCTGACTATTTCACACCGACGAACGGGCAAAAGTTTAATGGGTTTAAAATGTCTGCGGTCTGATGCGCGTGGTACGGTTGCGCTATAGATAATCTGCTCTAAACTGCATATATTGTTTCAGGAAGTAGAAAATAAAAGTTGAAAAGCTTTTAAGATTTAAATTATCGATTGATTAAAGCTATAAGTTTGGAACCGCTAGACCAACGAGGCAGTCATTTATTCAGGCAGTTACTTAATCTCAATAAAAAACACAAAGTCTCAACTTGACAAGAACAAATTACTTAAGTTTATGAAACACGAGTTCGTCTTAATTGTTATTTACGAAAAATGTAACTTGCATACCTTCCTATTTTTCATCAAGGAAATACGTTATGACGTCAGATAAAATTACACACATAAAGTCACGCCTATTTCCCAGAGGGGTAGGCAGTGACCACGGATTTCCATTTGCTACGATCCTGGCATACTTCTTTCGCCTCATTCACTCGCATCACATTCCTCATACACGCTCGTCAGTTAAGAGTACTCCGCACTTGACCCTTTTGCAGAACATCTCCGATTTGGTCTAAATAATATGTTTGCCGAGATCGCTCTATCAAATTTCCTCACTCTTCTTTCATCCAGATAAAATAATATTTCATTAACCTGCGTTCAACGTTTCAGTCTTACAGGTATACCCTATCTATACCTGCAACAAGGTACCTTTATTAGCCCTCCTTTTAAACCAAAACACGTAGGATAAGGAATAAATAATTCATCCGAAGTAATAAAAACCCTCTTCCAGTCGACACAGGTGGTTCGTTCAGCCGAGCTAAGACGGTAAGACGTACGTTTGTATATATATAGACAGACAGCGATACGTATTTATATATAAGAAAACCCAGAAGGGGTCGGCAGAAGTGAGGCCTATTAGCCTATATAACAAATCCCTTTTGGCATTCATTATAAAAAATGTTTTAGCCGTAATCGCTTTTCGATATAAGTATTGGTGAAAAGAGGATAGCTATATAGGCTTGGTAACAGCCTGGTAATTTGGTCAAGATCGAAAGACAGCTGCTTTTTCTGTGGTCGCTTTGTAGATGGGTGACCATTTATAACCGTACTGAGACCCCCTTGTACCATAGCACGTTAAGCTGATGGCTTCGGCTATCTTTAGTTGTATATTAGACACTTGGTTAATCACCCTATCTTGCAAGAAAAATTCAAATTAAATCAACTTTAATTTCGAGTTTATATTTGGGTTCATGAATCAGCATTGCCATTCAACGAAAATCTAGCTCAGGCGCGACTGACCTCTGTTCAGCAGTGGAGTGAAATAGGCTGATGATGATTCAACGTGGAATTGCTGTCAGTTTTCTGGGCACGTTACCTTTTGACAACGATGAGAAAGAATACATACTTTTATGCTAATTGATCCTATTTTATTTATATTCTTTTTAATGCCGTTTAGTTATTGGAGTTCTAGATAGTTTGATAGCAGTATAAAGCAACATTTAAAAATAATCTCATTCTATTCTACTTGGACTCAGTTACAAATAAGAAAGTAACACCTTCGACCAGGTAAAAGAACCAGACCAGAACATTAACCTAACAATAATGAGGTTTTCTTCCGGATAATGTGAGTTCTGAAGTTTTTGTGTCTTGTAATGGTTGGTGTAATCTCTGTTTTGTCTTGACATTGTTAGCAAGAAATCATACTGCTTTTAAGATTTTTTTATATACAATGAAATGCCTGTATACCCCGAAGATGTAGGCAAAGATGTATGGAATAGAATGACATGTATGCGACACAACACACACGGCAGCCCAAACAAAAGAAAAATACACCAACGAATATACCAACTCTGCATAATTATGCTGAGTGTAGAATACCTAGCGTTGGTTTTCAGTTGGCACCCCATAGTGATACACAGACGCAGGCAGACACAATATAGCATACATTTTGGTATTTATGTGATAGGTCCAATGTGATAAAGGGCGAGCCTATTGCCATTAACCGAGCAGAAATCCAAACTCCGTGTTACTGAGAATATTCACCTACTGCAAAAATCCAATATCTGTCCGACCCAGAAATTAAATCAAGTACTTCATGCTCAGTAGACGCGCTTGCAACCACTGAACCTAAGAAAATTTCTTGATATGATTCTATGAATAACACCTAACATGGTTTCGAAGTCAAAATGGACACTCTTGGAATCTCTTCGTATACGACAGCCGAGGATTAGTTATATAGGCGAGGTATATTTTTCTTGAGGCGTGATACCTGTCACCTACGTCGCAGACTTTCGTCCGACGAAGGATTTATAATTTTAATTTATACAATTAATATAATAAAGAAATCAAATTTCTGCTATTCACAGGCTTATTTTCTAAGTCTTAGAAATTAAACTTCATCCGCATCATGTTACTATAGTACTGCCTACTTCATAAGTTTATTGTACCTCACAGGACTAAGTATGCAAATTTAATTAAACTTCGGTGTTCTAAACTCGCTTAAATTGAAGCGATTACGTAGACAAGGAACACGTGCTGTTAATGAGAAATTATATTCTGTGATGGCGGTATAACATACTTATCACGACTTATCATCTTTCGACTGCCTCGTTGGTCTGCTGGTCGCAAAGCGCTACTGCTAAGCTTGATCCTGGGTGCAAACGCAGGTCAGGCGAAGTATTATTGAGTTTTTCCGTTGGGTAATCCGATATATGCAAATGGCAAGTTGTCGTTCATTGTGGCGTTCTAAGGGGGAGGCCTTTGTTCCACAGAGGACGTCTTCCGGCTGATGATGGTTAGGTAATTCTCAGTGCAGCACAAAGTCTGGATTTTTACCTAGTTGATGGTAATAGGCTCGCCCCTGAAATTGAGACTAAAAATATTGCTGGAATAAATTTGGAAATATGGAAATACGGGTCTAATGTAATGTTCTCAAAATCAAAATATATTATCTATCTCAGTAATATTGTAAAGGCGAACGTTTGTGAGTGTGTTTGTATGTTTGGCTAAACAAATTTTCCTAAAGTTAGGTATAGAGGTGACTAACACCCTGGATTAACACATACGCTACATTTTATCCCGAAAAAATGTAGCGGGTAACACCGCATGCGCAGCTAGTATATTCTATGGTCGAATTCATAATTTCTATCAACCGCTCGTGGATTTCAGTATACCCATTTCTATATTGGCTATGAATGTTCCAGTGATCCATTATGCATAACAATTGAATATGCGACCGTCTTCCCGCTGTTTATACGTTCCGATTCAGTTTGCAGTGAGCGGAAATATTATGGTAATAGGTTCTTTTTATATCCATTGATTTTGGTGAGAGATTCTCTGAGGATGGTGAATTTGTACAAGCTTTTTGTACAAGCTTTTTTCAATCGTCTTTTATGTTTGACGCGCTGTTCAGTACGGTTAAGTTCTAGTTTTGAGGATTTAAAGTAACCTCTTTTAAAAAAGTCGAAACCGCCTGTTTTCTCCACTTTAACACATTTCGACAGTTATGTTATAGGTCGTGCCTATTGTCACTAACCGGGCACATAATCTAGACTCCGTGCTGCTACTGAGAATTGCCTAAACCCAATACTCACCTAATACTTTGCCCGACCCGGGATTCGAACCCTCACGTTCAGTAATCGCGCTTTGTGGCCACTAGCCCAACGAGGCTGTCTCGTAAACAAAACAAAAACTACAATAATTACGCGGGTCAACTATATTTGTTCCAAGAAAATTATCATATAGATCATCATCATCATCAGCCGGAAGACGTACACTGATGAACAAAGGCCTTCCCCTTTTAGAAGGGGGGTTGCCATAATCCCCACGCTTGGCTAGCGGCTTGGGGATCGCTGTGTTTGTGGTCAAGTTACAGAAGACGCTGCTGCCCATCTTCTGGATTTTCAAAGATCATCCCGGTTTCTTAATAGGTAGTTTAGATTTTAGTTCATCACGTTAACTTCTTTAGGAGGCGTTGTGTTCGTTGCCATAGAAACAACAAACGTTTTAGATAGTAAGTTAAAAATGCAACAACTCATGGTTGACACAGTGAAAAAGAAATATGGTCTTACCACGACATTTTCATGTTTTACACTTCTACAAGGAAACGCAAGTAGTTTATTATTTATTATTTTTATTCTATAAAACGTGGCCGCTATATATTTCATTTCGCGTAGATTTCTTTGTTGCAAAGGCGACTTTCACGCTTGCAGGTTTTCAATTTGATTTCATACTTGCGTAATGCTTTTGAAATGCAGACCAAGTCAAAAAGTCACTCCTGTGCCCCAGAGAAGTGGGCAGAATCGATGGATTTGTTTCGATCCTGGTAAATTCTTTCACCTCATTCGCTTTCATAACACATGCTCCGATTTCGAGTCCTTCTTACCTGGTCTTTCACCAGAACACCTCTGCTCTGGTCAGAGTATGTTGGCAGAGGTCTTCTCACACAAGGCAAATATGAAAAAGATTTTAGTTTTCAAAAATTTTCTCCAAAATATCTAAATTTGTGCTAAGTTTATGGCAATTCGCCCTTCCTTTATATTGAGACCTATAACATAACTAACGAAATTTGGGTGCACTGGTCAGAATATAACATGACTACATAACTCAATTATATGATCCAGTAGAATGTTACAGGTAATGTAGGCACAGGGGTCTCGTTAAGCCAAATTGTCATTGATTTCGTAGTAAAATAACTTGTTCCATTACAAACGAGAGCGGGCGCTGAATAATTCATACATTATGTCCACCGCTGGTTGAGCGCGAGTGTTGGGTGATTAGCGGGTACGGAATGTTCTTGGTCAGATTTTGATATCAATTTTTTTAAGATTTTTAGTTTATCCTTTAGATTATTATTAGTGTTATTACAACAGTAATCCTTAAAAGATTGAATTGAGGACAACAAGCAATAAGAAGAAAAAAAAATTGCTATTGTATGAATGACATTTCAAAATGTAGGTTGGTGATTTTAGACTTACACAAACGCCCAGACACAGCACATATATATTATACACGTAAAGCAAGATCAAGAGCAGCGTTGACAGGCCTCCTACCCGGTGGACCGACGACATCGTCAGAGTTGCTGCAACAGGATACAAATGGCAAGTTGTCTTTCATTGTGGCGTTCTAAGGGGGAGGCCTTTGTTAGTCTTCCGGCTGATGATAACGATGAAATCAAGAAACAATAGCATAATTGTGCCGGGCTATAGAACGAAACTACCTAATCAACATACGTTTGCACCTTTTATAGTATGACAAACTAACTGGCGTATGTAAAATAAAGTAAAAGGAATAACTAAATATGAACATATGAAAATGGAAAAAGCACAAAAAGAAAACGCGACCAAAAACACAGTAATATAAAAAAGTAACATCGCATTCATATCAACACTTAAGCAAGAATTCAGATCAATTTCAAAGGGTTCCGATCCCAACTGTGAATTCCTTTATAGCAGTCAAAAGGGGACAAAACGAACCTAAGAAAACAGGAAAAATCCAGTTTTCCGAGTGTCGATATTATTTTTTAGCACCCTCTCGAGTTTCAATACAATGTTTTCTATATTGTACGATATGCCGCTAGCTTTTTGCCTTTTAGAGGCTGCTAGCAACACATTGCATAATTGAGTTTGGATGTTATAACCCTGGCAAGTGGCGATATAGCCTTTCCAATATTATATTAAATACTTTCTTACCTGGCTATCAGTGAACGAAACCAGCATAATGGAACTAATCTTGAATTAAGTTGACAATCTCTCTCACCGCCGAACTCAGAAACATTTAATGACTTCTTAAATTGTGACTAAGTAAGGGTTTTCTTTGTGAAATCTTTACTTAACCCAAAAATTTTTGCTCATAATAAAGTGAAGGTTAATTAAAATTTATACAGTTTTTGTATAAATTTTAATGAACCGAAAATTCGATTTTTGTTTGCCTTTAAATTAATAAATAGTAAGACAATGGAGTTGGCCAATTAGTGACGTCACAGTTTCCTATTCCCATACAAAATCTATGGATGAATAGCGTTTCGACAGCTCATAAAAAGTATGTCAATTGAATAATGGTGTCAAATACCCAATTGTGTCACAGTCTAGACAAAGATAACAGGGAGCCTAGACAAGAGGCAAAACACTTGACAAATATAAATCAAATACAATAAATGTATAGTGCTGACATAATAGTTCGACGATGTAATCTATGATATAATATTATGTCAAAGTCAATCCCATACATTTTTCATTGTTTTATTCGTCTAGCATTTTCCCACTTGTCTAGGACGTTGTGTGAGGTCTTCCTTTTTTTGACCAGGGCAATCCTTAGGTACCTCCGTCCTGGGGCGGACGACGGGGTATTCCGCACTCTTACCGGCCAAAACCCCAGGTTGTCCTCCTAACTGCCTAAGTTGAGAGACGTGGACGCTGCGTACGCTGTACCGCATCCCTTGACAGGTTCCAAACCGCCTCTTCTTGGCGGGTACCGCTCACTACGCACGGCGTGCGAGGTCTTTCGACCGGTTGGCAGGCAATGTCAACCCCTATCTCTGTTAATGTTCGGGTGACGGCTTATCAAACGTTTTAACATTTTGCGGCCCACAACTTTGCACTATAACGGCGTGCTTTCCTGGCAACAGAAGAGAATCTATCCTTGACCAGTCTTCGTACAGAAAGTTCCTCATTATTGCCTCACCGCTGTTACATTGTACCACGCGCAAAGTGCGAACAAATTAGACTGGACGTGTGCACTAGACCGAAATTACTAAGAATACTTTATCAGCTGGGAACACACATTAGGGGTGGTACTTACACGCAGGGAATGCTTTATATTAATTAATCTTTGCACTATAATAAATGAAAATCTCTGTCTATTTGCTCTCTTGTCTAAACTCGTCTTCTTCTTATCGTATGGTTGATGTACAACCATATATTATATTTTTATTTATGTGATCAGCATTATGCCTAGAATCGTCGAAGGGGTAGGCAATGGTGTTATACGCATAATATTTATTGGCTCATCTTGACCCTTGAAATAGTTGGTGAGCCCAAAGCAATTTAAATCTACACTATTTTCCACATATAAGGAATATTCTAAATTAGTCAGCAAAATTATAGAGTAACCAAGAAAGTCCATCTAACATTCGTACTTGTCAAAATTTCAAACCTTATCCAAAATAATTCTAGATATTTTTCTTCCAAAAAGATGCTTTTTTAACAGAATATGTTATGTTTTTAAATAACCTTTACTTGTTACCAGCCCTATACGTCTAAAACTACAATGTACGCTGAAACCCAACGCGAAAGTAACTGAAAACATAATGAAAACTATTCAACGTTAGTTTTTGTTCAAAACTGTAGTTTCACTACTGAAAAGGGAATTCAAGCGTGCGAAATTAGAGCTTCATTGTTGCAAAAATTACACGTGTAATTAAATATTTGTGTTCGTTTTGTATTTTCAATTGTAACTGCAGAACTCATTCTTTGTTTTGAAGCTATGGTTACCTTGGCAGCTTAACAGATGTATTATGGAGATTAATATGAACTATTTGGTTTGATTCGCAATGTTTTGATAAAGTCTGACAACCTGATTGGCGCAGTGGCTAAGCGATTAGACTGCTGCGCTAAGGGTTGCGGGTTCGATTCCCGCACGGGGCAAAAATTTGTGCGATCCACATTTGATTGTCCCGAGTCTGGGTGTTTGTGTATGTGATATTTCATGTTTGTAAAACGCACCCACGATACAGGAGAAATTCTTAGTGTGGGGCGACGTTTTTTAAAAAAAAAAAAAAAAAAGTGCCCGCAGCAGCCGTGTTCTCGAACGTTGGATATCAGAAGTGTAATGGAGATTACACAAATGCGAATGTAACACGGGTAAAACTGCGAGGAATAACTAATACTTAATAAACTTTTCCTGTCTTAATAATTTGTTGTCATTTTTTATGTAGGTACCTAATTCTCACAATTTTCTATTAATCCTTTTCGTATAAAATAAGATCTATATCATTGCAAAAAATACACGTGTAACTTTGTATAAAATTAGAGCCACATAATTGCAAAAAATGCACGTGTAATTTTTGTTCGTTTTCTATTTTAGATGTTGTGTAATTTTTTCTTTATTAACAATGGTTACTATGGCAACTTAATTACAAGCTTTTATAAGTTTCTTAAGTTAAGCGGCTCTTAGTTAAAGGCATGTTAAAGTCAGACACAGTTAGGTATAGTTTGGCCAACTCTTAATATTATTTCAACCTGATTCTAACACTGTTTTTTACTTCAGGCTTGATAAGCGCTCGGGACAAATACAATATTTGTTTAGGATATAAATATTTGTTAGGAGTCTATATGAAGTTTGTAAAGACATTGTATATCTATATCTACGTCATGGAATACCTCATTGGTCTAGTGGTCGCTGACGCTGAGTGCTACTGCGAGGGTTCGAATTCCGGGTAGAGAAAAGTGTTAGGTTCTTCCATTTGGTTATTCTCAGTAGCACGGAATCTGGATTTGTGAGCGGTTAGTAACATTGAGAGCTTTTACATAACTGGCAAAATTTGAGTGTACTATATACCTTCCGGGATACAGGCTATATAATCATGTTATATACCTACCTATGTGAATGTTACAAATAAATTCCCAGTGAAGGACAGTCTTCATTAAGAAACCCAATCGACATGCAGATCACCTCTCCCAGTCAAACGACTGACCCAAGTATTTACATTGAGTTTCACGTAATTGAAGAAATCCGAATAAAATAAAGTTCTACCGGATAATTCAATTCGCTTCAACTCGATTTTTGTTCGGCAAAGAGAATCTGAACTATTTCCATTCGAATTCTCCTCGTTCTATTCAACTAAGTTACGTAAGTGATGTGAAAAAAGAATTCGTCGAGTATCTACGTTTCACGAGCACTATTGATGTCAAGTCGCTTGTGAATAATTTACTATACTGACGGAAACCAAAGTTTTTACATTATTGATGGCGTGTTCAGTGCACGCCGAATTTTGTTACTTAATAGTTATTTCTTTAGGGTTAACATTTATATGTATATAAAGTGATATGGTAACTGGTATGGTGAATAAGTTTCGCATTTTAGTAACTTTTATGTTAGATTTTAATTCTTACTTATTTGAAAAACGTTTTAAATGGGAATGTTATTCTAAAGTCGGAAAAA
Source organism: Abrostola tripartita (assembly GCA_905340225.1). Lineage (NCBI taxonomy): Eukaryota > Metazoa > Arthropoda > Insecta > Lepidoptera > Noctuidae > Abrostola > Abrostola tripartita. The sequence continues at coordinate 3,172,528 of HG996515.1, forward strand.
GCGAACCCGTCTTAACATATCATTTACTTATGAATTTAGGTACTATTATAGTGTAACACGAAAAAAAAAACGAAAAAAAAAATATCATATTTATCGACAATAATTATAAGGTTTATTAGATAGTATGTCTTTATTTTGATGTTTTATCTTAACAATCTACGTATTTAAGACTAACGCAGACATTTTCGGATTCTTAAAGTATGTTGCCACCAAAATACGTTTCAAATAGCGTCACTCATATTAAAACTAATGAGTTTCTTTCTATAATTTCCAGTATACCGACTATTATTATAAGTGTAACATCTATGTATTAGATACATCTGTATGTGTGTAGGTATGTAAATATCAGTGAACAATTAGCCACTGACCGTACAATAGCAGACAAAGGGATATAATTATACATACAGTCGTTTAGTTTATTTTTCTGCAAGATTTGAGTATCTATCTAGTTTTTAGCAGTTATCAACAATTATTTATGTTTTTTATTTAATATTTCTGTGATTAAAATCATATTTTTGTTAGAAAGTGCGGTGTTTGTGTATGTTATATTTTATTTTCTTAAGGTGTACTAAGAAAAGAAATTAGTGAGAAGATGTATTTAACAAAAAACAATTATTATAAAAAATAAAAAAAAACTTTGTCTGCTTTACACATTATATTGCGTAGATAAAATTATAACACTATATTAATAGGATAAGCAGATGTTGATAGATTTAAGTAAAACTCAAATTGGATTATCACGGTAAACTAACATAATGACGTAAGCAGAAAACAAACAGTACATCCTTTATTCATCACGAGTCATGCAGTCATACACAAAAGTCTTACAAATGTAGATCTCTAAAAATGTATTTCGTAAAATAATTTAGCGGTTTTTTTGAATGTGTGTATGAATTTTGTAAAAAAGTGTAAAAGTATTTTTATCGCAAAGTGTTTCCGAACTGTCCTTTAGTTACCTGTGCTCCTTGTTTTTTGTTTTTTTAATTTTATTTTCGGTGGAGTTTTTCTAAACTATGAATTCTCTTTCCATGCTTTCTCCTTCAAACATGGTAGGTAGAAGAGGTTGTATATGAAAAGAATAGAGAGAGTTACCGAAAAAATGGCAAAACGCTTTTGGAGATTTGCTTTTATGAATTTTTTTTTTCAATAATATTAAGATGCTTAACAATTTCAGTGAGCCGACTTGTCTCCTGAAAGCTTAATCATATTATAGTTTTGTAAATATATGCTGCGCAAAAAACCTAATTGGCTTTAAAAAAATATTTTTAATGCAAAATTTCACAAAAAATTTAAATCGTAAATTCCACACGAGAACTGGAGTAGCTTTTTTAAAATTAAATCACGTTTTTATCTTCAAAAACAATTAAATATTTTTTCACTAAAATCACGATGAACCAATTTAGACTTAGTTACGTAGAAATTAGGAGTTAGAATAGCCTAGCACTCACCATCCACGAATCAATGATTATATTTTATTACTTATAAAATTATTAAAAAGTAATGTGAGAATCCGATACTAACTTTTAATTTTCTTGATAAGTAACTGAAAAATCATAAAAAAGAAAAACAAATTAGTCCCACATTATTTTTTAACAATTTGTAAGAAATTATTTATGAGTTTTATAAATAGTCCTGCAATAGTTATAGTTTAAATAAGACTTTCAGATATATTTTATATAATAAATATAAAATAATTATATTGTAGATTTAGAATTATAGCCTAGAATATAGTCATAGTATTAATTGCTTTATTTACAAAATAAAATTTATAAAACACATTTTTTGATAAAGTCGTTTCGAAGCTATTTTTCCCCAAATTCTTACCCTGTAGACTGGACTTACAATAGTATTTTACAAAAATATTACAAAGAAGTATTATATTACTTAGTAAAAAGAGTTTTGATTGGATCTTCCCTTTTAAGCATTATACCCCTTTTGCATGAACCAAAAACCCATTAATTTTTGTGATGTTTTTACCTCGAAAAAAAATCTTATATATAGGTACGAAGTTTAATTAACTATGTCTTTGTATTAAAAAAAAACGTCTTTCTCATTAAGCTAAGGTACAAGTTGTTTTAAGGAAGTATTTTTCTCTGCACGACAAAATGTGGGCGAAATTTTGGTAAAATAACTGGTGGAAATATTTTTTATGTTTTTTTACTGCTCTTAATTTTTTTTATTTGCTGTTACAGGCTTATCTAATAATTCAATTTATTGAAAATAACAATATTGTTTCTAGTGTACTTATTTAGCGAATATCTTAAACTATTAATAGTTATTTTTTGTGTTTTTTCTTATTATTATTATTAAATTAAAGATTTTTATTTAATAATACTCAATAATTTTCCAAAACATAACACAAAACACCGGGTATTTTCCAAACTTTCGGCCGACCACGCTTCGAGACGGCGCCAAGCCACACAAATGCTTTAAGTGTCCGATTTCGGCTGACAGATGGCGTTTCTTCAGAACCGCTCCATCTCGCTGGTGGACATGTACATCGACAACTCCGAGCCCTCGGAGAACGTCGGACAGATCCACTTCAGCCTGGAATACGACTTCCAGAACACTACTCTGATATTAAGGATAATTCAGGTAAGTTGCCAACTTGCCACTGGGCCACCGTCGTAAAGAACAAATGCCGCCAGACTCCTCCGGACTCACTTCTTAGTTGACAACTACCTACTACCTATTTAATTTTTTCTTTTATCTGCACTAGGTTATAATATTATAATTTAAGTGAATAAATAAATGAACATTTACAAGCTGTGCCCTGTTCGTCCGCGTGTTTTAGATTTGTGGGTTCTTTACGTTTGCGCGGAACTCGGAACCCTAATTTGTTTTACAAAAATAAAAAAGACTATATTATGCCCCATTTCCCCAGCTATCTGCACTTAAAATCGGTCCAGCCTTAACGGTGATTTGTCATTACAAACAGACACGAAACAGTCGGGCATTCCCGAATACACACGTGAGTATAACCGGGATATATAGTAAATAATATGGATAACACTCACGGAAGTTATTATAGTAAAAATATTACCCCTTTGAAGCCAAACTTAACAAATAAAATACATAAGTTTGAATGTAAAAATATTTGCGTTTCTTTTGAGCGTGTTTCAATTATGTTTCAGCGTTTGCTTGCCTATTTATTGAACTAACAATAATAAGGAATAGTCCATTGTACCATCACGAATAGCCGCGATAATTTCTTAAATAAACCTATGTAATAATGGAATCTTTTGTTTGCTTAGTAATATTTACTGATCCCTAGATGGACTCGCTTTCGTGTTCAATATTTTCGTCTGGTCTGAAAAATAAATAGTGGCCCGTGGCATTTCGGTACACTGTTTTCAGATTTCTCCAAAAGTTTCTACCCATTTAGTCTGAACTAGGCTTTAGTCTGTTTTTGTTTTTCATTGATTTAGATTTTTATTGATAAACCGTGTAATTAATATGGCGAAAGGGATTACTCATATTAATGAACTTTTTTTTTTTTGCCGGAAACGGAAGAATATTATGGATATTTTTTTTGTCACATCTTAACTGTACCATATTCTTACAAATAAATGTTATGTTATCTTATCTTTGTTTAAATTATTGGTAATTATTTCAAAACTTCTTTCACATACGTTAAAGTTCAAAGTACTGTCAAATTCAACTCTATGCATTTTTATATAATACTAGCTGCGCCCAGCCGTGTTACCCGCTAGATTTTCACGGGATAAAAAGCCTATATATTAATCCAGGGTGTCAGCTACCTCCATAACAAATTTTAGCAAAATCGGTCCAGCCGTTTGAGCGTGAAGAGGGAACAAACACACACACAAATACACTTACAAACTTTTGCCTTTATAATATTAGTTTGATGTATATATAGAGATACTATAGAAAGTGGGTAGATAATTTTGCGAGGACAATCTAAAACAACTGTGAGTACGTACAGCCCCCTTACAAGAATTCTTAAAGAAGGATATTTTCAGTTAAGGTTCATTTCATGGACCCCAATGACCTTTTTTAAGACAAATTCATCTGAACTACCCACATAACAGCCAAATGTCAACTTGTAACAATCTCGCTTTAGGGCGAACTTCATAGAACGAAAAGGAACAAGTAATGTTTACAAGACGACGCCTACGCAGCACGCGTTCAATGTTCATGTCCTAAAAAAACATTTCGCGGATAGTTACAAATATTCAGGTTTTTAGGAAAGGTTATTACTTTCACCGTTACTATATAGGAACTACCGTGTGGTATCCGGCCTAGAATTGACCACCCCTTTCCTCCCGTGGGTGTCGTAAGAGGCGACTAAGGGAAAACCAAGAAGATGGACAGCAGCGTCTTCTGTAACTTGACCACCAGCACTGCGATCCCCAAGCCGCTTGCCAAGCGTGGGCATGGCAACTCCCTTCCTTCTAAAAGGGGAAGGCCTTTGTTCAACAGTGGATGTCGTCCGGCTGATGATGATGATAGTGATATGGGAACTTATTAAGTGCGACGAGTCAATTTTTTTTATATCTAGTGTATACCACCGTGTGCGGCTAACAAATTAAAATCATTTTCTTATATAATAGTTTTACCATCGGCCGAGACGATTCATGGTCATATTTTTACAGACAAAACCATAATTGTCTAATCAATGTGAGTTAAAAAGGTATTTTCATTCTTATAACATTTTTTTTAAATTATGTCTTTCTAGTGAGGACATTCTACTTCTGTATATAGGCCCTATGTTCAAATGTTTCAAAAGACCAACTTCTCAACGCTTTCAAATCGTTACTAGAAATCTGACCACCATTTCCTTTTAGGGCAAGGAGCTTCCTGCAAAAGACTTAAGTGGAACTTCAGATCCTTACGTACGGGTCACACTGCTGCCAGACAAGAAGCACCGGCTGGAGACGAAGATCAAGAGACGCACCCTCAACCCTCGGTGGAACGAGACCTTCTACTTCGAAGGGTTCCCCATTCAGAAGCTGCAGAGTCGGGTAAGGAATCATCATTTAAAATCATTTTTAGGGGCTCCAGAAAATTGGTTTATCGTTGTGCGAATAGAAATAATATTATGACTACGTAATTTAAGGGACTGATGATTTTGAATAGGTCAGATTGTCAGTGTCAATCTCATTCTCAGTGCTAAGGAAAAAGCAAAATACTGCTTGGTTAAAAGTCATCTTAAAATAATGGATGGAAGAAACTTCAAATAATACGAATACTTTAGACACTTAGACCTCTTTTTTTGTATGAAAGTGGATGCTTGGTGAAGCGAGCCACTGCTAAATACGAAGATCGATATACGAAGAAGAAGAGACGATACCAATCATGTGAAATTAGGCTCGATTTCCAAAGTCGTCAGTCCAGTCATCAGTTCAGATCCAAGTTTTAAATTCCAAGTAATAGAGAGCAAATCTAATGCTTTACCTGCTTATAAGTTTGACAGAAACCTTTCTAAAACTACAGAACCTTGAAATTTTAAGTAAGTCCTAACAAAGGCTTACGAAGCAACACAATCTCCAAACTCCAAAACATATTTTGAGGTCAAGGTCTTTGAATCACACATAATACGAAAACAATGCAAACTAAAGGGTACATATTAAGATATAATCAATACCGTTTTAATCTAAAGGCCTTGATAGGCTGTTCTCAAATATTGTTACCTACCGAAGATACAAGCGCGCGTTCACACTGAAGCCATTGATAGCTGGTTGTGAGAAGGCTCATTGTAAGTCTACACTCGAAGTTAGACCGCATTTTTCGTGCTCACTGACATTTTGGTGGTCTGAAGTGGGTACAAAACCCGAAAACTAGCGAATACGCGTTGCTATGTTTTTTCTGGCAGACCTTTTACCAGTAAAGTTAAATAGGTCCCAAGTAACAGGAGGAAAGCCTATAGCCATTAACCAGCTTAAACTCCGTGCGTCTACTGAGGACTATGTATTTTTCTTATTTTTCGGATCACATAAATTTTTATCCTGCACGGCAATCGCACCCGCAACCCGTAGCGTAGCAGACTAATTGCTTAGCCACTGCGCCAATCACGTCGTCCAATTGAAAATCAATAACACTGCCCGATATAGAAATCCAATCTATGTCCGCAAGTTTAGGCATCCACGTTACGAGATGGTTTCTTCTTCTTATGTAAATAAAGACACAGCCGAGTGGTATGACCGTTGGACTGCAGTGGCTGAAGTGAACGGTCGTAAGTTCAAACCCCAGTACGCACCAATGTCTTTTCGAATTCATGTGCGTACTATAAACTAGTCATCAGTTGCTAAAAACGGTGTAGGAAAACATCGTAACGAAACTGGCACACCCGAGAGATTTTTCAACGGTATGTAAAGCCATGTCAGAGGCCCCACAGGCGGTTTAAACTGTGACACCAGGTTGTTCATCAACCATACGATAAGAAGAAGAATTAAGAAACAAGTGTAATTTTTATGGAAGAGAAGTCTGTCTCTGGCAGAATATTTAGTGTGAAAGCAGCCTTAAGGCCCCCAATTGAAATACCTTCAATACCAATGAAGGAAGGGCCACCCCTAAGGCCAAATTGATATTAATAGACTTTTGACACCCGTTTGCGTGACTAAAAGCTGCTCGGGCCCTCAGGGATAGTTGGGTTAATCGCTTTTATGTTTAATTAATGAAAATGGTTTTTTTTCTTGTGGTATTTATGTACTACAGTTTCGTTATCCCACGTAAGTACGAGTTTAAAATATGGGACATTGTCTTGTTTAATTTACGCTACATTGATAATTTTAACAATTGGATTAACCTGACACCGGTTAGGGATATTGCTAAGATGATCTTGACAAAAAATATGATCATGTCGTTAAAAATATCTCGTTGATTGATTATCGTTTTTATTCCTTCCATGAATCTGGTATTTTGGAAGGTCTTCTTATCGTATGGTTGATGAACAACCTGGTGTCAGAATTTAAACCGCCTGTAGGCCTCTGACATGGCTTTACACACCGTTGAAAAATCTCTCAGGTGTGCCGGTTTCCTCATTATGTTTTCCTTCACCGTTTTTAGCAACTGATAAAGTTTATAGTACGCAAATTATTTCGAAAAGACATTGGAGCGTGCCAGGGTTTGAACTTGTCACCTTCGACTTGGCGGTCCAACGGGCATACTGGCTATCACTGCTTTTAGCGATCACTTTCACGCTCATCATGGTTCTTAGTTTATTATCATCGTCATAATTTCAGCCTGATATCACCCATTGCTGAGATTTGGCCTAGCTGTTCCTCTGCCATCCTTCTCTTTTGTTTAGTATTGTCATTTATTAAATCTGATGTTTCTGTTCTAGGTACTTCATCTCCACGTGTTTGACTACGATCGATTCTCAAGAGATGACTCCATCGGCGAAGTGTTCCTGCCTCTATGTCAGGTAAACCTTTGCTTATACCACTGTTACTATGTCTTCTAGGTACGGGACTAGCTTGATAACTGTGACCTATATATTATACTATCTGCGGCCCGCGATGTTACCCGCTAAATTTTTTCGGGATAAATAGCTTATGTGTTAATCCAGGGTGTCAGCTACCTCTACACCAAATTGTATAAAAATTGGTCCAGTCGTTTGAGCGTGAAAAAGTAACAAACATACAAACACACACTCACAAACTTTCGGCTTTATAATATTAGTGTCATGTGGAAAGAAATTTTATCTGTAATGAGCACGGGACATTTTCAGTTTCCAGCTCTGCAGTCTTCTTTTTTGTATTGACATAAACACGTGGAATAGGATATGCCGTAGTGTAGAGATTGCTCAGTCAACAAGGGTGGCAGAAAGGTTGACCATCCAGGGTGCGCCGGACGTACTTAAGTATCGTCACCCGTGGAGGCTATCTATTTACACCCGAAACACTCAGCAGGCTGAATATCCGTCACTGCGGCCAATCTAAACTAATACAAGACAACTACGCAGGAGATATTGTATTGCACGTGTGTAAAATCAGTTGCAATCTCTTTTCTCTCACACTAATAATCCAATGGAAATGACAAAACGAACTCTCAAATGTTTCAAAAAGATCCAAGGACTGATATATTATGGTAGCTACGATCCTTTAAACGAACACGGGCTAATTAACAGATACTTGAAACGGGTAAATATATTTAACTGAACTATCGTTTTTTACGGAACCTCTCTAAAACTTCAACGGTGGCGTATACCCCTTGTATTCAGCCGACCGTCTCAGCTGCTATAATTTTCAATTTCATTTCCAATTGTATTCTTAATAGCTTGTGATACTAGTCTGGTATGAACAGATAGAAGTTTCACGTAGTTTTATGTAAAGAGACCTATAGAATATAACATTACGTCTTTGTTTCCTGAAATTTTATGTTAAAGCTTATACTTTCTCTATGGTTAAAGTTAGATTTTGGAAAACAAGTATAAAAATACCATAATGTAATAGGGGGAAAACCAAGAAATCCCATGATGTAAAAAATGATTGTTAAATTAAAATGTTGTATTTCTGTACTGACTTAATGACGTTAAATACCTTACTGGATGCGGAAGGCGGAGGACCGGGTTTTGTGGCCCAACTTGATCTTGGGAACTTGGCTGGGAAAGGCCTATGTCCAGCAGTGGACCGCGATAGGCTGAGAGAGAGAGAGAAACGCCACAAAATGCGCTTACATTTTCGCATGCCGCACAAGACAAAATGAGTGGAATCTATTTTATTTTTTTTACATTATTTACCATCTGTCTCTACACACCATATTTTAAGCGAATAGAATGCTGACGTGACCAAGGGGATCACAGATTTATTTTTATATGTATAGATTAATACCAATCTAATTGCACGACTCGTTAAAAATAAAAAATAAAATGGTATAAAAAAATCCAAAAAATCCTCCTTTTGTACCTTTTTTTAGAAATCTCTAGCATTTATGTAACTATAATTAGTAATCTATATTCTATAGCACCCAAGCTGATACCTAGGAACCTATATATTACCTGAGCTTGACGCGTAATTTCACGGAGCGTTTGTTATGTACGTACAAAATTGTGTTTATATTATGTACATAGATTTCCATGACAATCGCGAAATAAAATGAGTCTTTATTCTGGTAAGGATATTTTAAATACATTTATGCGTATATTTGAGCAGTTTAAAATATCAAATTATGTACCGATTGCCCGTCTCGCCGGACTATATGTTTGAGAGAATAGAGATTGAACCTGTAAGTATTATCATACATTATTCTCCATGGGACACAAAGTATACAAAATTGCAGCAATTAATCTATTTTTCCAGTGTTTATGTACTTAGACACAAAACATCACATGCGACTAATCAATACAATGAATGACTGAGTATTGAATCTCTTCCCCGTTGTGTCGGTCTGACATCCCATCAGACTACAAGAGTAAGGGAATAAAGACTGCATCTGTATATCAAGGTACAGCCTTTTTTAAACGGTACAAAAAGTAATCAGCTGTTTCATACATTTTAGTCGAGTAGTTTTGTATGGGACAGCTGCTTAATTATTTTTTGTGATTACGATATTGGTCTCATAGAGAAAGTTGTTCAGTTTGATGGTCTGTATCACACCTTAAATGATCACGAATTTATATTACAAGTCGTTTCTACAAAAGGATACTTGCTTAAATTAAAAATTTACCGAATTATACAGCAGCACTGATAGCCGAGTGGTATAACCGTTGGGCTGCCGCAAAGGTCGCAAGTCCAAACGCCGGTACGTACCAATGTCTTTTCGAATTTATGTGCGAACTATGAATTAGTTATCAGTCGCTAAAAACGGTGAAGGAAAAGATCGTGAGGAAACCAGCCTGTGAGATTTTTCAACGGTGTGTAAAGCCATGACAGAGGCCTACAGGCGGTTTAAACTCTGACACCAGGTTGTTCATCAACTATACGATAAGAAGATCTGATGTTTTAATAAATGATCCGGTTAAACGCGTCTCTACCCTAATCAAAAGTTCTTACCGTAATAACTTTTAAAGATTGCCATTCCATGGAAGTATATAGGTACTTAGTAGTGTAATAAGCCTAGCCTAGATTCTAGACTTAAATTAGTAGTTAGTCCCTATTATGATAAGTTTATGGTCTGCACTACGAAAAGCTAATTATAGATACTAAACTTCTAAATCTTTTTAACTGACTTCAAAATAGAGAGGTTCTGTATGCAACTGTACTTTAGTTAGCTAATTTTATTTTGATATTCTTTGTTGTGGTTTTTTCATGTTTGGAAGTTTTTTATAAGGCGAAAACTTGGCGACTGCAATAGTCACTGGAACTCTTATATTCTACGATTAGGTATTGCAATCGACTATCAATGTCATCATCATCATCTTGAGCCGAAAGACGTCCACTGTTGAACAAAGGCCTCCCCCTATTAGAAGGGGGGGTTGCCATAATCCCCACGCTTGGTAAGCGGCTTAGGGATCGCAGTGTTGGTGGTCAAGTAACAGAAGACGCTGCTGCTCATCTTCTGGATTTTCCCTTAGTCGCCTCTCACGACCCCCACTGGAGGAAAGGGAGTTCTCAATTCTACGCCAGATACCACAGAGAACACGGATTTCCATTTGCTACGATCCTGGCATAATTCCGTTAAAGATATTTGATTTTTTTTACAAATGAAAATGATAGTGTTTATACTGTGTCATTATTAACTGTTTGAGAGGACGGCTGTTTTATATTACTTATTTACGCATTCAATCTTTATGATTTATACTTCTGCATTTATAAAACCCAAAACAATTCTCAGTTTTATTATAACTGGGTCTGATTGCAGCTGTTTAATTATTTCTTTCACAGATTTTAATTAAATAATAATAGGCGCAGGCTGGCAAAGGGTTGAAAGTCTCTCGGAAGGAGAGGAGAAAACAAAGCGCTTAGTTATTGGCTGTAAAGGGTCATGTCTCAGTCTGTGTCAATAAAAAAATATGAAAATGTTAATCTTTTTCAGTAATATTCAAAAAAGTTTGCTAATTAGGCTTTTCTTGAAAAAAACATAACAAGCCTGTATTCCCCGAAGAGGTAGGGGGTATAGTACACCCACATTTCGCCAGTGATTTTATAGATCCCAATGTTATAAAGGCAAGCCTATTGCCCTCAACTAGGCAAAACTCCAACCATCCAGAAAAATATTGATTTTCTACTGCCTGTATAATATTTACTTACGAATATAAGGGCTCTCTGCCTACCTTTTCGGTGTTCCTCGCGTAATGATATACATAATACCAAAAGACAGATGAGAACCAATTTCCTTTCAAATAAAATTGCTTTTCCTACAAAGAAGAAGCGATAAATTTAGCAAAAGATTATGTTTCTCCTTAAAAGGTTTGGACCGTAATTATTTTTTCTTTGTAGGATTGACATACATATTTGCGGATTAATTACGCATTTTAACCGACTTCAAAGAAAGGTGGTTCATCAATAAAAAAAGGTTTTTATAACAAGATGCCCGCCGCTTTTAATGATAGCTTACGGGCTCATTTTCAAATCGATATGAGGTTATTTTCACATAGAAACAGACATTCCGTGGTGTAAAATTCTCCAGTCTATTAGATTGGTAGCGATGTTGACCGTCCAGGGTGACGGACGTACTTAGGTATCACTCGTGGAGGCTATATTTTGCATTATATTTGCACCCCTACATTCACACGATGATCTTTGGCTTTGCAATGGATAAGCGATTTAAATATTGCGTTATGTGTTGTGAGTTTGATCGCTATACGAAAAGAATATTTGTGTGAAAACAAAACGTAACATCACGCCTGTATCCCCCGAAGGGGTAGGCAGAGGTACACATATAGTACACCCACATTTCGCCAGTTATGTTATTAATCCCAATATAATAGGGAGCGGGCCTATTGCCATCAACCGGACACAAATCTGGGCACAAATACCTAATGGAAAAACTCAGTAACACTTTGCCCGACCCGGGATTCTAACCTCGTGCTCAGCAGTCTTGCTTAGCGACCACGGAACCAACGAGGCAGTCATTGTCTGAAATTATTTTCCTTGTCTTAGCATGTTATGTTTCAAGCCTGAGAAACGTATTCATGATTTAAGATAATTCTAGTGCGAAGGTTGATTCTTTATTGTATAAAAAACATATTTTATCTTGTAGTTCTTTAGTATACTTGCGTTCCTTCTATATATCACGAAAATACGTAAATCGTAGTTGGTGCGTGCTTATGATACTATCCTGTACACTCAATCTCTGGAAACCAAACAGAAGTTAGAACAAAAGTTTCACTCTGTACAAAGAAGGTAATAAGTTTACTTTTATCCCATCACTTTTCAAAAACTAATTATAGGTAGGTATATAGGTTTTCTGGTATTCCGCGGAGTTCCAAAACTTTTTTCATTTAATAGGTCCTATTAAATAACGGACGTCCTATTAGATAAAGACGACCTGATTGGCTCAGTGGCTAAGCGATTAGACTGCTGCGCTAAGGGTTGCGGGTTCGATTCCCGCACGGGGCTAAAATTTGTGCGATCCACATTTGATTGTCCCGAGTCTGGGTGTTTGTGTATGTGATATTTCATTTTTTGTAAAACACACCCACGATACAGGAAAAATTCCTAGAGAGGGGGGACGTTTAAAAAAAAACTAATTTCATTAACTACTTAGGCTCTAAAATGCTACTGAGAAAACACTGAAAAAAAACTCAATAACTACTTTTCATTAGGTAATTCTCAGTAGCAGCACAGAGTCTGGATTTGCACCCGGTCGATGGCAATAGGCTCGCCCCCTATCAAATAGGGACTTATACCATAACTGGCGAAATTTGAGTGTACTATATGTACACATTGTACACCTCTGCCTACCCCTTCGAGGAATACAGGTGTGATGTTATGTATGTTATTTTCTGTTCTAACCTTCTGTTCATTTGTTTATTCATTTTTCATCTTTTATACACCGCCCTATCTTTCTACATTTTATTTTATCCCTGAACAATATACATGAAAGTTATCTAAAAATATAAGATAATGTTCGTATAAAGTACGGACACAGTTGTTCTGTAATATATCTCAGAAGATTGGGATATTAGTTATGTTAAAATACTTTTTGTTTAACGAGCCTTACGTAAAATACTGGGCATTTTTTGCTGTATATTTTCAGATAATGTCCTCTCGCATTTTCTTAACGACCTGACTAGAATTTTATCATCATGTGCCTAAAATTTTACTACGCTGAGGCTGGTTTCCAGTCTTACTGGATGCAGCTGGATATCAGTATTCTACATGGAGCGACTGCCTATCTGACATCCATTAAAATAACATCAAAAACAAAAAATCACGCCTTTATTTTTCGAAGAGGTAGGCAGAGGTGCACTAATAGTAACACCCACAATGCGCCAGTTATGTTATAAGTCCCAAAGTGATGGGGGCGAGCCTATTGCCTAGTAACCTAGTAACATTGCCTGAGCCCGGGATTCAAACCTCGGACGTCATGCTCAGTCACGCATAGCGACTGATAGACCAACGAGGCAGTCAAGGAGTATCTGGCTACAAATTATAACCACCTTTACCTCCCCTTTTACCCACTACCTATCGCTGATGCGTCAAAGTCAAATGTTAAGGTTAAGAAATTAAGTATGCCTCCTGCAGGTGCAATCTTAGGCTATGCAATGTTTATCGAATGAGATATTGCTAATAAAAATGCATCAGGAGCCTTAGAAATTTCTGAACATTATGTATATCTGTTTAAAATATTGTAATATATGTATTTATGTGGAAAGACTATGTTTCACGCCTGTTATTCCTAGGGAGGTTGGCAGAGCTGTTCTTATTTATCAGGAATCTAAACACATATTTTGACGATCAGATTGACGCAGTGGCTTAGTGGGAAGACTGATGCGCTCAAGAAAGCGGATTCGATTGCCGCATGACAATCATTTGTACATGTAATCCACAGATATTTTTCTGTTCCGAGAATTTGTATAACTAAGTAAGTTATATTTTATGCCTGTAAAATGCTCCAGCGATACAGGAGAAATTGCGAGTTTCAGGCAATGTTATATTTGTTATGTTACTTTGTTTGTTTATTCCTAGTGTTACATATTTCACTAGGAACTTTCTTAGCAAGTCTATTGCCATTATTCGGACATGTCAAATAATTGTATCCGAAATTCGGTCAAAATTACTTCACAGGCAGAATCGAAACTCAATTCTCAATTCTTTATTGCGTACCATAATGTTACATAGGTGGTAGGGAAATAAATATATTAGTCACAATTATGGACCCTGTCGGGCACAGCATAGATCAAGTAGGAGAGAGGATGAAGACACTGTGTTTTATTAGTCAAGAATAAATATATCTGTTTTATTATTACTGAATTTAATGTAAGAATTTTTATTATTATTTTTATGTATATTTATTTATTTATTTGGTACCATTTATTACAATAATTATAATCCTAAGTTATTTATTGAACGCTTTATATTTATATAGTAATTATAAGTCGTTAGGCATATTTTTAATAGGAAATTGTTGTAGATATATGTTTTAAATTGCTATGTGTTTGTAAGTAATCGTGAAGTTATTTATCATTTAAATATTCGTTTATGCTATAATAACATTTGTCTAACAGAAAAAGCTTCAATTTATTGATAAAGATGTTGTATTTCTTAAAATTCCTAATTTTTTCGGGCAGCTTATTATAGATTTTTATGGACATGACGAAGGCACTCAGGCTCAGGCATCAGAGTGCATTTTTAGACGCGATGCACGATGTTGGTAGGTTAAGTCTATTTTTATGTCTTAAAATAATTTTTGTTTGTATGTCCTCTCTTTTTGTAAAGAATTCTGGGTACTTACGTACGAACTTACAAACTTCAAAAATATAGAGACAGGGTAGGGATAAGATCTTTAGTTCCTGAAAGTGAGGTTTACAACTATCGGTATCTTCAATATTTACTAAAATTCTTATCAGCTTTTTTTGTAGGGTGAACAGCGTGGGCGCGTCAGTGCTGTTGCCCCATAGGATGACACCGTATTTAAGCCATGCGTAGGCATACGCGTAGTACGTTACGAGTGCTGTTTTAAGGTCTGTAGTTTTTTTAATTTCGCGGAAGGCGTATGAAAATTTAGATATTTTTGCTCTTACTTTCTGAATGTGTGACTTCCAATTTATATGCGTATCTATGTTTAGGCCTAGTAGGGTGAATTTATCAACTACTTCTAATTGATTATTTTTAAAGCTAAATTTTATATTTATTGATGTTTTTTGACGAGGGTAGAATGAAATTATTTTAGTTTTATTGAAGTTAATTTCTAGGTTGTGTTCAGACATCCAATTTATTGTAGAATCTAGTATGGAATTTAATTTATCATTTAAGTTGGAATTATTTTCGCAAGAGGTAAGTATTGATATGTCATCCGCAAACAAAACACATGGCTCATTTATATAGTCAGGAAGATCGTTTACATAAACAACAAATAAGAAGCAGCCTATTACGCTTCCTTGTGGGATTGAAGCGGTAATTTGTTTGTTATCGGATCTGATTAATTCTATTTCATTTTTGCTGTTGTTG
This sequence comes from Abrostola tripartita, assembly GCA_905340225.1. Taxonomy (NCBI): domain Eukaryota; kingdom Metazoa; phylum Arthropoda; class Insecta; order Lepidoptera; family Noctuidae; genus Abrostola; species Abrostola tripartita. Next base: position 3,188,046 of record HG996515.1, read on the forward strand.
TAATGTTCGATTTCAACTATTTGTTCCCTATGTTTTAAATACGATACAAACCAGTCATAACATTTGCCGCGGAGTCCTATGCTATATAGTTTTTTTAATAATATTTCAAATTGTACTTTATCGTACGCTTTAGTCATATCTAGCAAAAGCCCTATCGCGTATTTTTTATTATTAATGATATCAAGGGCCCTTTGAAAACTCAAGGTTGCATAAAAACAAAACTGTTTAACTAATTTTAGCATTTAGTTGACAAAATTTACTCTACATTGTTGTCTATAATACAATTTAAAGTTAAGGGCCCTTAATGGTAACAATTTACACATTTTTACTATAAAATTATTACGCCATTTTATCGGTACCTACTAACCAACAGTATGATAATATACAGCATGATTGTATTGATCGGCGAGGTTAAGTAATGTTTGCTCAGCGGCGCCGCTTGTGTCGAGAGAGAACCATGTTAACATAGTATATCAACATTATAGAGGTATATATATATATATATATATAATACCTATCACAGTGCTTAGAAACCGGGTTTATCTGCAATTTTGTTCATGAAAATGTAACCACAAGTCACTGCCTCGTTGGTCCAGTGGACTGCTGAGCGTGAGGTCGTGGGTTCTATTCTCAAGTCGGGCTAAATATAATTGGGTTTTTCGTTAGATAATTCTTAGAAGCAGCACGGAGTCTAGATTTGTGCCCGATTGATGGCAATAGGCTTGCTCCTTATTACATCGGACCTATCTAACTATCTAACCCTCATCACTGTAATGGATGGCATGGGATTATGTGCGTATCCTTATTTTCCCATTTGTTATTTTCAGGTGGACCTCAGTGAGAAGCCGTCTTTCTGGAAGGCGCTGAAGCCTCCAGCGAAGGACAAGTGCGGTGAGCTGCTGACGTCATTGTGCTACCACCCCAGCAACAGCGTGCTCACCCTGACGCTGCTGAAGGCCAGGAACCTGAAGGCAAAGGATATTAACGGGAAATCAGGCAAGTTACCAGTGTACTTATATTCGTATTATATTCTCGGGGAAATCAGGCAAATTACAAGGTTTATACTTCAGTATCTAGGAGTGCTTGAGAGAATAAGCTATGTACTACTAACTAATAGAGTATCGAAAGAAAATCTGATACCAGTTTTATTAGAAGGTACTAATCATCCTCGTTCAGACTGCCTCGTTGGTCTAGTGGTCGCTAAGCGCAACTGCTGAGCAAGAGGTCCTGGGTTCAAATCCCGGGTCGGGCAACGTGTTACTGAGTTTTCCATTAGGTAATTCTCAGTAGCAGCATGGAGTCTAGATTTGTGCCCGGTTGATGGCAATAGGCTCGCCCCCTATTACATTGGGACTTACAACATAACCGGCGAAATGTGGGTGTACTATATGTTCACCTCTGCCTACCCCTTCGGGGAATACAGGCGTGATGTTATGTTATGTTACTAATCATCCAGTAACTGGGTTGATATAACCTAAAAAAATGTAGAAACCATAAAGAATACTTGAGCCTAGACATACATAAGTTCCGAAGTCTTAGTTGTGAAGTCATCAGTGTATCAGCGATCTAAATGAGTATTTTGAGGACCTGCCTCCTTACCATGTAATATAATCAGTCCCATTACCATGAACTCTTAAAGCAGGACAGTTTACCATGTGGAAGCGAGACGCTGCATTACACTGCGCGTAGCGACGTCTCGCTTCCACATGGTAAACTGTCCTGCTTTAAGAGTTCATGGTAATGGGACTGATTGGCGCAGTGGCTAAGCGATTGGCCTGCTGCGGTAAGGGTTGCGGGCTCAATTCCCACACGGGACAGAACATTTTGCGATCTGCAGATGTTTGTCCCGACTCAAGGTGTTTGTGTATGTGATATTTCATGTTTGCCAAACGCACTCACGAATACAGGAGAAATTCCTAATGTGGGGTGATGTTAAAAATTAAATCATTGTCGACCCGTCGTTTTGTTAACCCCCGACGGAAAAAGAGGGGTGTTATAAGTTTGACCGCTATGTGTGTCTGTCTGTCTGTCTGTCTGTGGCACCGTAGCTCTAAAACGGGTAAACCGATTTGGATGCGGTTTGTTATATTTGAAAATAAATTTTCCAGCGAGTGTTCTTAGACATGTTTGATCAAAATGGGTTCAGCCATTTATAAGATATGGGGGGTGAAAGTGGGGATGATCAATCTAATATTTTTATATATACACAAGTGGGGTATCAAATCAAAGGGCATAATGTGCACATTACAAAAACTTAAATAATATCAAAATCGGTTCAGCCATTTACAAGATATAGGGGATGAAAGTGGGGATGACCAATCGAATATTTTCATATATATCCAAGTGGGGTATCAAATGAAAGGACATAATGTGCACATTACAAAGAAATAAGTTATATCAAAATATGGTATGGTGGTATTGGTAAGTTATTGCTCTAAAAACGTAGCGGTACCCCGCCGCAACATTGTCTTAAATACGTGTTACTCGGATCGGATTAAATGGCTCTATGTTAGGTGTTATTTTTGACTTTTTAAATGACCGCTTTTCTCTTTTGCGTAGGGGGTTTTTTAAATTTTTATAGGTAATAAGGCTTGCCCTCTGCCTAGAAATTCTTAATCCTTAGCATAACGAAACTTCTTATAAAAACAAAAAAATATATTAAAAACAACTTTTGAACAGTTTAGTAATTGAATCATCAAAGTCTTTATAATTTGAAGACGCTTCAAGTTTCATTAATTGCCAATTTTGAAAGTAGTCTTAAAAATGTGCTTTTTTTTATAACTATTATTTATTTTAAAAGAATTTCGAGAGTTTAACGTGGAAACCATTTTAAATCTAATTAAGATAGCGCTTTTCTGTAATAGGATGTCTTTTTTCAACAAAGAAAATAATATCTTGCACGGATTATAATATTATTTTGTGTGAGAAGCGTTTGCTTTAAGGTAAGACTGTAATTACATACATAAAGACACGCCTATTTCCCAGGGTAGGCAGAGACCACAGATTTCCACTTGCTACGATCCTGGCATAGTTTTTTCCCCACATTCACTCGCATCGGTCGGTTAAGAAAGTAATTAATATTAATTTGAAAATACATTGGACAATATGTGAAGAAATGGACAATGGGCCCAGCTAATGTTGTACCGGGACGAGCATGACCCGGTAAGGCGCTGATTTTCAGCTGTAATTAAAAAGAGAAGAGAAATAAAGCACATCTTAATTGACCTGATTGATGCAATGGCTGAGCGATTGGACTGCTGCGCTAACGGTTGCGGTTCCCGCACGAGACAATAAATTGTGTGATCCGCAGATGTTTGTCACGAGTCTGGGTGTTTGTGTATGTGATATTTCATGTTTGTGAAACGCCCCCACTATACAGGAGAAATGCATAGCGTGAGGCGACGTTTAAAAAAAGTTATTTATTGGATTTGGAGAGACCCACAAGTAGATCAAAATCTAGATTAGGACAAATTATTATTTCTTTTAGGTATATGAAGTAGGCAGTTTTTGAAGGAAGATTATTCAGAACAATTTTAAAAATCTTTTCTCTAGATCGTACCTCACAATAACAAAAGGCCCGAAATATTTAATTAAAACCCCAATTTCTATGATTGAAACATCTTTCAGATTGAATCCATAAAATTTGGAAGAAGCACTTTTATGATCTTGACTAATATACCCTCTGTAGGGTGCGTGAATCGAGATATGAATCTTAAAAGTTCCAATTAAGTGTCGGTTCCATTTTCAACGGTAACTCGACTCTCTGAAATATTGCCTGAGTTTTTTTCCGCCTTAATGATCGCTGGAAGCAGGGTTGTCACTTTAGGGATTTTCCGGTTCGAATATTTTTCTTAGATGTTCGTTTGCAAACATTTTTTGAGCATACATTTTTTATTTAATTGTAGAGTGTTTATGACTGCAACTTTTATCATCAATTTTGAAGGGCTCGTAAATATATTGTTCCCGTACAGATTTGTCTTATATGCAGCGCTATATATAATATGTAGTTTTTTGATGGATGACTACATTTTACAAATCGAGACCACTTGTGCGTATTAGTTTTCTTTTCCCTGACGAGAATTGGTAAGCGTATTGGAAAGATATACTTTTGCCTTTCGCCTCTTGAAAATCAATAGCAACGAATTGCATAACATAGTTGTTAAGTGTTTAAAGAACTTAGATTTCAATGAAGCCTGAGTCATGATTAATCTCATTGTTTAATGTACCCAAATGTATGAATTATGAATATACCGTACATTAGGTACATTTTCGTCCTACATTAGGTACATTTTTAAACCCCGGGCTACTAAGAATTGGTACTAAGAATTATTTCCCTTACCAAAAGAACCCTGACAAAAAATACAATAACCATAATCTCACGGCAAAAAACCAACCACGCAAATATAATTCTTACTAGCCAATTGTCCAAAATCCGATGCTTAAATCCCAGTCAGTCGTCCAAACACAACTAAAAAGTCGTAGATCAATCGCTCTCAAGTGTGCCCTTTAAGCTAACCCAATCAAGTGGCCATTTTGTTACAAAAATCTCGTATTCCAAACTCACAATTTCGTCAGAATTTTACTTTGAGTCGACAACCCTAATTTAAGGCGAATACATTTTTCCTGAAGAATTTTCGTGATAAAATGTCTTGCAGATTAAGGCGGAGTTCATTAAAGTCCCTTTTTATTTGTTATATACTTTTATGAATAGCGTAACTTTTATTACGTTAACGAGTTCACTAGAAATTGTTATATTGTACTGCGACTGGTTTTTTAGCGTTGAAAGCTTTATAAAATTCGTTTTTCAGTTTTTCGTCACTATTGTAGGTAAAATTATACGATTTTTACACAGAGAAATAATAACTTCTATGATTTTTTCGTTAAATGGTTTTATACTTCTGTGTTTACATTTTTTAACATAAACTTATCATACGTGTTTTTTACTAAAAAATAATTTAATCTATATACCTATATGTGTGAAGTATACTCACGCTTATTGTCTATTATATACCACGAATTACCGGAAGATAATTTTATGATAAAGTTCTAACCTGTATACTTAATAACCAATATTTTTTCTCTCTTCCAGATCCCTACGTAAAAGTCTGGTTACAGTTTGGTGACAAACGCATCGAGAAGCGTAAGACAGCCATCTTCAAATGCACACTGAACCCCGTCTTCAACGACTCCTTCTCCTTCAACGTACCCTGGGAGAAGATCAGGGAGTGCTCCCTGGATGTCCAGGTTATGGACTTCGACAATATCGGTAGGAACGAGCTGATCGGCAGAATATTGCTAGCTGGTGAGTCCTACTACTCCTATATATTCTTTTATGATTAATTTCGTTGTGGGTTCCAAGACAGTCCAGTCATTTCTCTGACGCCTCGAGCTTCATTGCCTCGATGGTTCTGAATGGTTATCATTGTAGATCCTGGCTTACAGGAGTTCCAATGATGGGCATGAGTGGTGGGCTTGTCCCGTAAAAATTATAGCTGGTGCGTTGGACCCATTCGTTTTAACTTTTGTTCCTATGGCGCTTGGCAACTGGGCTTATGTCAGTTATGGATCCTTATTATGCTTATCACATATTTTTTAATAGCAATTAAACCTCTACAATACATACTTTATCTTCATTTGTATAACATTAGAAGTTTTAACAATTTTATTTATAGTTTCTTTAATCCATTTTGATTTATATTCCGTAGGTATAGGCATTAAAAGCAATACACACCTTTGCAATAACGACCTTTTACTGGAATTTTGTTAAATCAGAATAGGTTTTATTAAGAGTGTCTTAATTTCAAAACTGATTTAAAATATAATTTACATACTTGTAATCATGATAAATCATGTTAAACATATCTTATTATAATGTTATGAGAGTTGAGGTAAGTTCTAAGCCTGCCGTGATCTGCACCTGGCTCGTCGACTGTATTTGTCAGCAACGAATCTGCAATTTCAATAATTATAAATCAATCTATCTTTTATGTTATCTTTTCCAGGGAAAAACGGGTCCGGAGCGACCGAAACCAAACACTGGCAAGACATGATTACAAAACCTCGGCAGACCATCGTGCAGTGGCATCGCTTGAAGCCCGAGTGAATTCAACGAGAAAAAAAAGTAACAAAATTAAAACAAAAAAACGTCTTAAGACTGAACGGTTAACAAAATTTAATGGCGCACCAATCTCTCTGATCTGTCCTTGCATTGGCGTTGTGCACAATTTTTATCTTTTTTTCTGTTAAAAGATAAACTTTTCCTTTTTTTTGGTTGATGGTTTATCCATATTTAAAGCCTATTATTTCCTAAGTTATTATATCCATAATAAAAAATATTTGCAGAAAAAACAAATTATTAATTTGACTGCATTGACAGTAATTTTTTTATAATTTATATTTTATATTTGTTTTTTTATTGTTAATATCGTGATCTGATTTTTCAACGCACATTACTTTAATTAATGATTCTCTTATGTTACGTACACGTTACTTTTTCAAACTTGACTATCTTTAAAAGAAAAAGATTAAAATGACTTAAAATTAAAATCAAAAAGGTGATATTTCTAAAAAAAGGAAAATCAAATTGTTGAACATTAACTTTTCCTAATAATGAGACTATTTTTAAATGCTGTTCATAAAATGTTATTGATTACAGCATTTTTCTTTAATTATCATTATTTTTATTCCTTCTTCAAGATTTTTAAGACTAACTATTTGACTTTTGACAATCTCTTTTAAAAAAAAATGTAATTCAAACATGTTGTTTTCTAGTTTATGTTCGAACCCTACCACTGATATAACTTTTTTTTTCTGTTTTTGCTTTTAGGTATTTTTTTTTTTCACTTTTTACCCTTAATGACACAGCATTTGTAACTAGTTTCAAGTCTTCAAGCTATATTGACGTTTTACTTGATAAGTAATGGTTGGATGATGGATGTTAAGAATTTTAATAAAATTATTGTTAGAATTATAAATTAATTGTTAAAAATGTAGTATATGGAAGGTCGGGTTCACATCGCACAAAGAAGAATAGATTTTTTCTTCTTTTTTATTTTGATGTTCTTTCTTTTTTTATTGTGATATATTTATGTAAATTTCGATATTTAATCATTGAAGGATGTGTTTCGCTTCAGAATTGCTCAATTAAGAGTCAACAAAATTAACAAAAAAAAAACATTTTTTACTTTAACATTTTTAAAATGTGATCAATTCATGAGAGTAATGATACTGCCAAATTGTTACCTATGAAAATAAAAACAATAAAAAAAACATCTAAACAAGAATTTTGAGAAAAACAATGTGTCAAACGTTTGCTTTCGATAAAAATGCTTAATGACTTAAGTACAGATTCTAAATTAATTGTTAAAAATTAAGAAAAGTGTTGCAAGTGTATGAGGCTGGTCAATTTTAGGTGAGAATTTAAAGTGGTTTAAGGTATGCCCAGAGTTGCGCGCCGTTCTTTGAAAGTCATTCCGCAACTTTCATCTAGTTTTGTTTAATAGGTAGCAATGTTTTTGTTAAAGATATAATATATATATATACATATATAATAAAAATAGTATTGAGATGCTTGTTGTTACATGTTAAAGCTTACATTCCGTAAAAGTAGTTCGAATCGATGTTAAAAAGTATTGAGAAATAAAAAAAATATCATCAAAATCCAAAATATTGTATACATTTATAAAAGTTTTATAGGAATTAGCGTATTTATAGGTGTACCATGTAGCTTGTTGTAATAGGTGTTAGACAGTTCAATGTTCATATTAATTAGTTGCAAAAAACAGTCTTTTAAAACAGAAATTAAAAAAAAGATTTAATAATTTTTACTAAAAATCCTCTAACTGAGCTTCAAAAACCGATTTTAGTGGAAAATGTCAAGAAAATATAAAATTAAGATATTTAAATAGTTTTAGTAAATGAATGACACGGTTAGTTATATCGATACTAAATGAATAAGGCAATAAGCAGAGGTATAGTAAAGCTAAATCCACAGGGGGCGAGCCTTATGCCAAAAACCAGGCACCGTGCTGATAGTAAAAATGTTCTAATGGTAAATCCATTTTTTTAAGTACTCGTACTCGCGATTTTTAGGCCAAAGTTAGATTTAATAACTAGTTAGATTTCAAAAGCCTTACATGTATTTGGAACTCGGCGAGATGTTTCAACATAAGTATCGATGTGACTGACCGAGTTTTGAAACTAATTACATGACATACATTAATTATCTGTCTTAACTTCGAGTTAGAACGAATTAAATAAGCCAGTTTCATTCTGTATTCAAGTTTACCCAACACTTAAACTAAACTCGAAATAAATATCTATAGGCATTCGTATCATGCAGATATTTGTTCCGATTCTTGTAAAACAATGTTCATCAATGATGAACATTTTTTTCAAAATCAAAAAATAATTTGTTAAAATTTCAATAATTAGTGTTGAGAACTATATTTTTACACTCGTATTGAAGTGACTATTTTTGATGAGGTATCAAATAAAACCTTACATGCTTTTTCAATTATTTTTGCTAAGCATTTTTAATGTTAATTTTACTACATGTACGCTAACGCTTTATTAAATTAGGTGTAATCCTAATTCTCGGGAAAAAATTAAAAAAAGTCGTAAAATGTTTTTGTTACACAATAATTGGTTTCGGCAAATTGTACCGAAACCAAACTTGAACTTACCTCACTTGAAAATATATCTTAGAGAAAAAAAACTTGAAAAGTCGATTCTTTGTTTTTGAACTGTTTTTTAAAAACAAAAGCATATCCTGGTATTGGTAGGAGAGTAAAAATAAAAAAAAATATTGTAAGTATAAAAGAAAGGTCAAAATGAGAGGAATTATTCTAATAACTGTACATAAAATAGGAAAAATGTATTGATTGTCGTCATGCAAAGTTTGAGCTAATAACAAATGTAATTCATATTTACATAAATGTTGAATGAAATGTATTTTTGCATCTTCCAAATAATAAATACCTCTTTTATGCTTCATTAATATTTTTAATATGAGTAGCAGAAAAATATTTTTTCAAGAAATAAAATAATTACAAATAATATTTTTTCACTAATACAGCTATTTTGTTTTAATGGAATGAATCAGTTGCTGGGCACATCAATATACTTTATTTGAAATAAGCTTAGAATTTTAAAAAAACACTAATTAACATTCCTTTTTGTGTTTAGTTTGTCAAAGGAATTCTTTTGTTTTTTCTTCATGAAAAATGACAGCTGCAGTTAGCTATCCTAATGCCCTCGACATAGAGGTAAAAACTGTAAAATAAATAAGTAAATAATTTCGGTAAAAATTGCTAATGTTATTTCAAATGGAGTTATAAAATATGTAATCAAATTTCGATAAAAAAAACTTTAGTTCATTTTCAAGACTTTACATACTAAAATTAATAAAAATTGTGTCGGTCAACTGATTTTTACAGCCTTTTCGATTTCAAAATCATTGTGATGTACAATTATTACATATCAATTCATTATTATTTTCAAAGCCTTGAAGGAATATATATTTTGGTGAAATGTTCTAAAAAACTATTAGATTTAACACTGCGCACATATAAAGTTATTTTTTATCTATATACAGAGAAGCACGTTATATTTTTCTTAAGTAACTATGAAAAATATGTTGTTATGTTTTATTATGACACATATTTTCTTTTACATGAAAACATTGCAAGGATTAATCCGAACGAATTTTAAAATTTTTGTATTTGATTTTTTGTTTTGTGAAAACCTGAATCGAAGTCGATTCGCATTAATTTTAATCATATAACATTGATATATTTAAATGTTATCATGTAATCGCAAATAACATAACGAGACAATGAGTTACATTGCAAAATAAATGTAATAATCGTGCTTTTGTCATCCGCTATTATTGTGGGGACAGCTTCGGTTTCGTTCGGTAAAGTTCGGCTCAAACGATGTAACTTATAATCGCGGTCTGTGTCTATTTTGTGCAATATAAATGTTATAAAATTAGGAAAAATGTGATTTTAAAAATATAGATGATTATATTTTATCGTATAGTTAAAAAAATAATAACGTTTTAAAATATATTATGTAATATCATGTAATGTAAGGATTCAGTGTTTAGATTAGATGAGAAAGTTAAAAATGTATTTATAGAAATGTTACGTTAAACAAATAAGGATGTATTCGCTTCAATTAAATTGTTTTTTTTTTCTATTTTTTTTTTGTTTAGTTAACACGCATAGTTGTCATTGTCTACTTTAGTCAAATTTTTGTTCATGATTAATTAAGGTTTTTAGATGTATGGATCATTATAATTATTATATTATACACGTATTATAAAGTGTTGACAATCATTAATGTATTGTGTATTTATTAATTGTAATTAAATTCATTATTCCTGAATAAAATATTGAGTTAATTAATTGTTGGATTTTATTCACATTAGCACATTTCATAAGTACAAAAGATTTTATCTTAATCATATAGAAGTTTTTAAAATCTGCAAGAAATCTAAATAATGGAAATAACAGAAATCTAAAATAAATCTGGTTTGGTTTAGATCAAAAGTCAAAGGGTCTCAATATAAAGGATATCCGAAATCGAATCGAAATTTCTTTAGGATTATAATAAGTCTAGATGTTGATTCGTCTGATTTGTTTAAAAAATTTGACCGCTGCGGCTATTTTAGAACGAGTACTAGAATATCATAATGAATTGGTGCAAATGCATTTTTTTTGTTTTTGTCTATAGATCGTAGATACTATCTCGTATCTCTACATAAAATTTTAAACGTTATTATTATTATTAATATATAAATCTTAAACGGGAATAGTTTGGGGGGGCATCGCGTGGGTCATCAACTTGGTGCGCTCCACGGCATGCTTCTGCTAGTCTTACTACGCATCAAGCGCGAAGATAACATAATTATAGTAGTAATGCCTAGTCATTAAGGTTTTTTTTTATTTCTCCGGAAAAAACAAATAGGTAAATAAAAAAATGATATAGAAATTTTGTATTTTTTTATTGAATAACTTTTCTATTTATATTAATGTTATCAATATCACAAAACATTAAAGTTAGGTAGGTATTCAAGTAAAAAAGCCGATAAACTTCTAAAAACATAAATACGCTGTGGGAAAAAAATACAAAAAAATAGGAAAAAAGTTTTTTTAAGTTTTCTATTTTTTTCAAAACAGCGTATAGTACAATATGTTACAATCACGAACAGCGTTCTTTACATTTTTGTGTCAATACGCTTCCCATCGTCACAATGACTAAACTAACGGTTATCAGATTCATTTGTAAATTGTATAAAAGACAGGAAATAGAAATCTGCTTTTGAACTCTTTTGTGACTCAGTCACACCAAACCGCTTGCAAACCACGAAAATATGTCCACATTGACCGATACTAGCTGTTAGAATATAGTTACAGTTACCGAACGTAACTATATTCGTAAGTTACAAGGCAAGAAAAAAAGTAAGTATTACAAAAAAAACCATCGTGGCAATATCATTCGGTCAACAGAACAGAAATTAAAATTTGGTATATTAAAGGAATATTTTGAGACCAATTTAATTAGTTTTTCAAGAAAACGCAAAAAACTACCGGGCATTTTACTATCCCATCACTAAAAAATATATCAACCAATGAGATTCCAGCATTTAATTTATCGCGTGATGTCTGACCAATCACTTGTTCGAAATACACCGGACTTTAGAGTTGTCCGGTGTTGTAAAATGCCCTAATTTTTGAGAGTTTTTTATGCTTTCTTCTCTTCTTCTTTCTTCTCCGCTTCTGGAGCGGGTGTGGGGAGTTCAGGGTACTCCAGTTTCACACCTTCCTCGCATGTGAAGATTGGACAGCAGCCGGGGAACGGCGCAGTCTTGTTGGTCTTGTCTGAAAATTGAGAACAAATTGTTATTGGGTAGTTCTCAGGAGCAGCACGGAGTCTGGAAGCCCGGTTAATGGAAATAGGCTCGCTCCTGTGGGTATACTATAATACACCTGTACCTTCCCCTTTGGGAAATAAAGGCGTGATGTTAAATGTTATGGATATGGTTTCAGGACAGTTCAACTTCTGCCTGACACTTCTTCTGGTTAAATATTTTATATGTGTCCTTACCAGTGTCAAGTTTGCACTTGGGGTTGGCAATAGGCAGAGGCCCGCAGTCCTCAACGAGTTCCAGAAGCCTGGGGGGAGTGTCCTCGCTGACGACGCAGGTGCTGCGGCCACAGAAGGGAGCCAGGTCCCAAGTGTTGCCGGGCTCGACGGTCGCGCAGCGGGTCGACGCGAAACACATGCCGGGGAAGTCTGGAAAAAAATAAGTTGGTTAGGAATTTTTGAAATGAAAAATAAGTTGAATGATGTATAGATTTTAGGTTCTAGGCTTGTGTGATAACGATAGTAGCTATTTTTACGAAATAAGTATGTAACTATAAAAATGTTTGGGGATCTTAAAAATTCGCAGTGAAAATTCTCTAATGTAGGTAGGTAATTAGGCATTTTAAGTAACTAGGAACTGTTTTCTTATTTACGAATTATATTATAACGTGCATTGTTATCCAAATATTAGTTTTTTGGAAGTTAAACAAATGGGTGATATTTTTCTTGCAGAACAAAAATCTAAGTACGCACTTTATCTTTTAATGTAAACTAAAGTGATCTTAAACAATATAATTATACATCACAATAACAATATCACTAAGTAGTAAGAGCGAAGCCATGTATACCAATACAACAAAACAAATATTGGTCTCGAACTATCGACGCGCACTCAGAATGCTCACTTTCTAACACTTGGACTAGAGAGTGAAGATTTCTAAATGTGCGTATATTATTACATGTAATACCATAGACTATAGCTTCTTAAACATTAAAAAAAAAAGATTTATTTGAAGTCAATACGATATCATATAAAAAGATTTTAGTATTTTTTAAACTAGATTGAAAAGTAATTTTTAAACGACTTCAAAAAAGCTAGTGTTTTAATCCCACTGTATTGAGTATGTTACACGAAATAATCTTAATCGTTTGCCAATAGATATCGTTGTCTTTTAAATTTTAAATGTAACATTTTTATAAAAATTTGTTTCTTGTGAAATCATCGTATAATTGAAATAAGGATGGTGTATGGACCTTAAAATATGTACCTGCCTAAATAAACCCAAAATCGTCGCTATATATTAAAATCCGACAGATAAACTTTCATTTACATCTATCACATAGAATAAATTTTTGCTGCTACTGCTACTTAATTTGTACTGACAAACTCATTAACGCCATTCTATGACACAAAGGAGCCATACACGTTATATTCACATGACATTTTAGCAATAGGTATAGAAAATTCACACGCTATACATCATAACATCGACCCCGAGCCGACCCTGATCTAAATACGTGGAAAGCTTCAAAATGCCCAATTGTTTCAGAAAATTACGACAAATGTGAATTGTTCAAACCTAACAAATGTCATTCGTGTGTGGCGCCATTTTGGCATTGTCCGCGCATGCGTATTTGTTACACGTTTGAAGTTTTGTGTGTGACTTTTGTTAAGTGTAACTAAAATGGCTTTTCGTATTTTAAGTTCTGAGATTCTTCAGGGACGAATTATGAATACGATTCCTATCCATTGCCAGAAACGTGAGCCCAAAGAAGCGGCAACATAAGTTTACAATTCCTATGTATTAAATAACTAAGTTAACCCTCTTCCTGTCCCCGCTTTTGCTGTGCCCGACAGGATCCATATTATAAATCCACCTGTGTACTTTTATAGACTGCAATGAAGTATTGAGTCACCCCAGTAAAAGATAAATTAAGGTTATAATAAAAAGACGATAAGTGGTAGATAATTATCTCGCTACTTATACTAAGAGAAGAAATGTAGACGAAATAAAAACTCCTTTGTCTTTCCCTTCGAGACTTCCAGACACAATTAAGTGTATGTAAGAACCGTTAATTATCACTTTAAATCTTCGTAACAACGACTCATCATTAAACGAATGAGTCTTTTCCTAAAATAGACAGATGACATCCACATCGTTAAAGTTTTAGAAGAATAGTCGTAATATAGACTGTTTCCTTATTAACTTTACAGTCACGGTTAATCCTTGCTTCTTAACGAATTTTTATGGTCTTTCTGATTTGGTCCTGTGAGTCATAAGTACCTATTAACTGGATAGTTTCCGGTCCTTTGTTACCGAGTTGAAAATTTTGTGTGAGTAAAATATTTTTATGATTATCGTAAAATTGATTTCTTTGTAGTTTCATAAATTTAATTTAATTGAATTATATCAAATACCGTTTTGTTTTTGGTTCAATATAAATTTAATTAATTAGTGGCACAAATTCGTTATTCACGCTGAACTTGGGCGTGTAATATGTAAATTTTTCACATAACAATCACGCATAATTCGTGGCCAGCCGTTTGCTATTTTATCATGCCCATTCTTGGATCCCGCCTATCATGACTTTTTCTCCCAACAATGGAATTGTATTCTCAATCCGTTACCGTGGGGTATAATTAATTAAAATAATTGACACTTAAGTAAAAATGTAGCAATTAAAGTCCCCTAAAAGTCTAGCAGCTTTAATACCTTAAAATACTGAGAGACTCCATATTTACTGCAAGCGGAAGGCACTGAACATTGCAAAAGTGAAAGTACCTCATACATCTAGATTAAGCTTTGTAGAACAATCTAGGGTTGTCAAACGCGTATAAAAGGACCAGTGTTTAATTTACTGGTTATCGGAGTTTTGTAACGATTTGTGATACTAGTTTTATTGGTTTACATAATACTAAGAGGACTTAAAATAAAACCTGTTGCTGTGCTAGTTTAAGTTAACCTTTTTGATGTAGTACCCTAAACTCTAAGTAGGTTTTTAGGTTTTACTACTTCATCTGTATGATCAAGTCTAAAATCGAAATTTCGATAAAATGCTTGCGAAAATTCATCGTTGTAAAATGTGATTACATTAATGTATGAAGCGCAGATATTTGTCGCATTGTGTTTGCCCAACCTGACCAAAAGGCCCAAAATGAAAACAAGCACAACAGGATCAAAATCTTAAAGTTCCGCGAAGCACTGATCAACAACATTTAAAAGGGTAAATATTCACAATCTTGGCTTCAAAAGTGACAACCTTATTACGTCCTAGTTAATCCATCGACGAATCGAACATTCGCAACAAAGTTACGTAAGTTGGAACGTGCTACAATTTTTTAATCCTCCTTTAGCAATAAGCCTACATACATAATACATTAGTATGTTAAACTGAATATGGACCTGTTAAAGTCCGGAATAAAAATGGACGTTGAAGTCTATCATGAAAAAAGACTTAAAAATAATTTTAAAGTCGACTTATTATATGGTTTTCGCAACAAATATTATTATTTTCTTTTATAGTTTTACCTGGTTATTCTCGACGACGAAGAATGTTTTCCACAAAAAATATTTTTTTTTGGTGTATTATGACGTTATCATCATTTTTTATAAATAGGACAAATATTTAGTTATATCTCAATAGGTTCAACTTAAAGTAAGCGCTTAATTTGAGTTCCTACACCTAGATAACTACAGCGTTCATTAAAATAGAAGTATCTCAACCAGACCTTTTAATCGGAACTCAAATCTATGTAAACCACAAAGAGTTTAAAAGCAACGACAATAACCGCACTTTTAACCTTAAAATCTCCACTAAATACAAAGGTAACTTCCTCTTACCACAGGTTAGTATTAACAAGCTGTTACCAGTGAAAGGTAAGCAGGAAGACTGGTGATCGTGACAATTGTAAGCGAAATAAATGACAATGAAAGATTGAATGTGTTTCCGATGAGAAAGTCGGTAATTAGGTACTACTTTGGTTGTGCCTGATGAGTGGAGGCAATAAGGCGTAAAAAAGCTATTAACGGGCCATATTACCTATTGGTTTGTGTTGCAATAAATCATGAAATGCATCTTCGAATAAGAACATAATTATAAACTTTATTATCGCTAATATTATAAATGCGAAAGTAATTGTTTATTTATCCGTATGTCTATTTATCGTCTTGTTTAGGTGGTTTAAGCCTTAAGGTATGTCATAAACTATTATTTAACCAAATAAAATCAAGAGCGGAAGCTGTAATTTAAAAAATTGGTCACCTTGAATACAGAAACTCAATACCTCGATATATAATTCTAGATTAAATAAAACTAGATTTAAAAATTCATAACACAAAAGTGGTTTGACATGAGCTGTCATTGGAAATGTCAAATGAAATTGACAATTCTTTTTTACATATCTTTTGTATGGCCTTGCTCTTATTATTATTATTTGTCTTTTAGTGACAAAAAGTACTGTTTTTATCGGCCTTACTCTGACATTGAAATAGCCTTGTGAGATTTATTGAACTGTGTGATCGTGTTAAAGTGTTTAAAATGACGATCAAAAATGAGTCATTTTAAAGCCGATGATGACAAGATTGGCGCAGTGGGTAACTGGTTATAAGGATTGCGAGTTCGATTCCCGTGCGTGACAAATGTTTGTGTGATCCGCAGATATTAATTGTCTCGAGTTTGTGCCTGTTTTTTACTAACTTTTTACACAGATATTTTACTGACCAAAAAATTTTGCTGACTCCTGGCAATAAATTGTGCCCGACAGGACAAATTTTAATACGATATGATAAAATATGGGTGTCCTGTGTCCCCACTTCGTTAGGGAATAAGGCATCATGTACAGGCATAATGTAAAAGCATAATATACCTAGGTACATAAGATCATAGAACATAGAATCATTGAAAGTAAATCTTTACCATAAAGACTACTTAACCGTTTCAAATGTGATTCACGAATTGCGAAAGATTTGCAAAATCTTAATACGATTAAATCTAAGATGAATTTACCGCTCATAAATGTCAAACCACTAAACTTATTGTAATGTGGCAACACTATCCATTGACATTTTGAGATTAATTGACACTTTAATCCAATGTTAAGTTGTATGTGGTTTAATGTCAGTTCGCCATTCGCTTGCATTCATAATTGCATTAATGTATTTAATGTGTTCTTGGCATTTGTAATTTTCCTCTTTGCATTTAATTCCTAGAACTGTAGTTATATTATGAAGCTTTAATTACCAAAAAGTGTAGGTAGAGTCTATACACATACATCGCACCAGACTATGATTCATATTTCAATAGGCTAATCAATGAACTTGAAGAATGATATTGTCAACTTTTCAAAAATAACATATGTCTGAGATTTATGGTAAACCAAAACGTCAGTTATAATCGTAGGAAACATGTAATAAGGTCGAGTCTATTGCTAGTAACCAGGCACAAATCCGGACTCCGTGCAGCTGAGAATTACCCAATGGAAAAACAAAATAACACTACGTGACTCAGGAACCGAACCCATGACCTCCTGCTCTTAGAGCTAAACTGTCTTGTTTAACAATAAAAAATCAGTTGACGAGCCAACCAAAGTTTTTACATAACGCAACGTGAGTCGTTTTACGGAACGTTTCAAGATATTCTTTCGTAAATCTTAGGCATCTTAATGCGTTTAAAATTCAACAAGTGGTATGTGACATCATTCCTTACGTTTCTTAGCCACTTTATGTACGTGCAGTGCCTTTGCACTTATGAAATTAAGAAAGAAATGTTTGACGTTTATTTGAAAGTAGAATGTCACTTGTGTCTAAGCATTTTGGCAGTTAGTTAACCCGCTCATCGCTGTTGGTAAAAAATCGATTTTTTAATTTAGAAATTATTGGCACTGAATTTTTAGAATAGGTATTTATTGCATTTTATTTTATAACCAATAAAAATTCCTAC
This sequence comes from Abrostola tripartita, assembly GCA_905340225.1. NCBI lineage: Eukaryota > Metazoa > Arthropoda > Insecta > Lepidoptera > Noctuidae > Abrostola > Abrostola tripartita. The sequence continues at coordinate 3,205,857 of HG996515.1, forward strand.
CACTAACCATTGCAAATTTATTTCAGAAATATATCCAAGATAAATAAATACATAAATATTATCAAAGGATGTGCTGCCAAATCTAAATCGTTCATAATTTTCTTGTTTTTTGTGTGTCTAGGTCACGCGTCTAGAATTTTCTGCTTACATAAATAAAACTATTCGTAAGTAAGCCGCATGCATAACTTAACTTGATCAAGAGCAGCCCTGCACTGCAGATAGTCCAAGGCCTATCCCATTCACTTTTGCATTTATTTGTGTATGACTCAGTCTTTTTATTATTACGCCTCTTACGTTTTAAGGCCACCAGGAAACTACTGAATTAAATAATAATAAACACTTTAGTTACACTTCCATGAAAGTCTGACAAAAAAGGTATGAAAAATTCGCGGCCGTTTTAATTTTGTATTAATTAATTTGTTTGTTTCGAGGCAATTGAGTGGAGGCGTAAAATTCCCATTTAAATCGTAGCATTAATTTGTGATTATTTATGTAAGTGTTACTTAAGTGCTTTATGTAATATTATGTAAACAAACACGGCCATTATTATGTATTCGGTTTTTTTATATAATCTTCTTTATTTCCGATCTGGGAAGTTTTTTTCCATTGATAAAAGTTTTTAAGTGCAATCGCGGTCATTATTTATAATGCATATGTGGTTTTTTATAGTGTTGGCCTAGAAATCATTTGGTATATACAATCAAATGCTCTACTTTAGTTCCTTGTTGTAAAATAACCGAAAAATCTACTTTCTACTATCTTTGAATTGATTAATTCTTTTTTTATCTATTTGTATACGGTACCGTAAATGCATGTTATGCGGCATGTGGCCCACAAACTGTTAGAATGCAAAATTAATGGCTATCTTCCGTTAAATTATAATTCATACATAAATAACGTTATGCTGTATTTAGCGCGCAAAAAAGCATTATACAGTTTTCAACAAAACCATTTTATCGTTTTAGTTCATCATATAACAGAATTAAGTATAATTATAGTGGAAATAAAATACTGCTGTGTATCTGGTCATAAAACTTGTTATATGAGATGAAAATGATTAATTCGCGTTCCACTTTGAGACCAGTTTTCTGGTACCTACCCAAAAAGTGCATGCATTTTAGGGTTATCGATTTTTATTACTTTTTTGAGTTTTATCCTTATGGAGGGTTCAATGAATTTTGGTGAAGCTTTGTTATGTTAATATAATATTGCAAGAAATTTAACGTGGAATTTTTATGTGCGTAAAAAATAAACAATAAAAGCAAGACATATTTTTCAATACTCAATACTTAATTGCATTCCATAATAGTACATAGGTGGACTTACAATATTACAGATCATTATGGACCCTGTCAGCTAATTATTAATAAAACATCACCTGTATCTTTTTCATTGCAGGCCAAACGCCTCTTCACACGAGAAAGTAAAAGCATTTCATATTTCGTCTCAAATAAATATAAAAGTTATTTAACAATACTATTGACTGACTGGTCTGTAAAATAATTATCTCTTGGACAGTACTCAAAAATAGCATAACATATTTGGGGGCCAACCCTAGCATTAAGTCCATATTTTGACAGTACCGTTATTTCGAAAAGAAATAAACAAGTTACAAGCATCTCAATTCCTTTTTTGAATCCAATCGCCATGATTGTTGGTTTTGTAAATCGAATGCATCGACAGTATTTTTTTATTTCAATGCGTCATGGCGACCAAAAAGTTTAATGTCCTTTGTGTTGTATGCAGGTCACTAACTCTTTGCAGATAAAAGTAAATTGTATGGACAATGTTTTTTTTTATTAAATAAATATATAGCACATGATTCACTCAGTTCTGAATTTAGAATGTATTTGTGAATTATTTTATTATGTATATATTTATTTATGTTTTTAGTTCATTATTTATATTGATATCCTATTAAGGTAGATACCGGTTGTAAAAAAAAAACAAGAGAAAACCCCCAAATGTATCAGTATATAGTACACATAGCAGTCGACATAATTTAAAAGTTAGCTTTTTTACCAATATTTTTTTAGAAAAATGGAAGCTTTACGTTTTTAATACAATCAATAAAAATGTCTTTTCTCCTAATTTATAGCCTGTCTACAACAGCTAATTGATAGAATCTTACACAAATCATCAGCGGTGAAAGTGTTAATAAAACTGTGAACAAATTAGTGAAAGGTTTCGTCTATAATACAAATTTGTCTCCAATGAGATACTGTATAGCTAATAAATCTGTCTAGACTTGAAAGTTTGCGCTTATTTTATAACTTGGCCTTTTTCTTATTTCATACATCCGTGGTCAAATTTCAGAGTGTGGTACAGATCGTCATTCTGAACCACTTTCTCTATGGAACCAAACTCGTAATTGAAAAAATACCACAGTCTAAAATATTTTACACACACACAACATAAAATCAAGCAATAATGCAAACAATTTAAAAAGATATGTTCTTTATATACAAGAAAATAATGTCTACTTATTTACAGTGGAAAAATGTCGGCACATGGAGCCTATCGTTGACTATACAGATAATATAACTACAACCAATAATAATAACTCACTAAAATGGCCTTATATTTATAATTCAGCGTACCAAAAGAAACGCCATAAAAATAACACGCTTCAATTCTATTCAGTTCAGCGATATAATTTATTAGAATCGATTTCGTTTGTCCATTTATTGCATCACTGCATAAATTTCTCCTAGTGAGTGTATTTTACTGACATACAATCTATACATCCAATCTTGGAACAAACATTTGCGGGTCACTCAAATATTGGGGCCAAAATGGAAGCAAGATTAGAGCACTACTTTAACTACTAACCTTTGTGTATTATTTAAATCAGTCAGTGGATTAATCAGGTCAAATCCATATTCTAAAAGCTGTATGTCTTCGACTGATAAGTATTCCTACTACCTATTTAGTACATCGTCATTAAGTATAATATTTAGAAACGACCATTGCTTCATATAATACGGAAGAATTAATTTGAAAGTTGAACGCAGTGAAATCGCAATCAGTTACGAAGCAGGAATCTACTAATCATTTTGCAATTAATATATCATAGTAAACGAAGTCGTTAAATTGCAAGAAGTTACTGAAAACATTAAAACAATGTCATTGGACTGGTGTTAGTAGAGACCCTCCACGAGTGATACCTAAGTACGTCCGTCACCTTGGACGGCCAATCTTGTTGACTGCACCATCGCCACACCACAGAATGATCTATTTTCATGTGAAAAATTGGCATGGGCAAATATCGTGTACTTTGATGTATGAAAGTCCCATGTTGAAAGACAATTGCTGTTCCCTTACAACTCTAGGGAATATTTCTTAGCGCAATTTTTACGGTAGTGTTCCATAATTAATTTCACTAAGAATTTAGCTAATATCAGGCCATTAATTGTTCTTACATTTCTACATATACAGTTTAATAAAACCGATTTGACTTGGCTTTAATGAAACCTCTCCAAAGACCTTTTAGAGTAGCGAGCACAAAACAATGAGAATAACATAATTCTCGAAACTCGAAAGGAAAATGTTGCTAAAATTGCTGTTAAATGTACAGTATATAACAATAACTAATCGTTAGACCAATCTGAACTTTGCGCTAACATTTACAATCTAGATCGGCCTCGCTAGCACTAACTGGTAGCTGCTTATTAATCTATAATTCTAACTGAGTCTAGCCTAGTCTTACCTAACTTGTTACAGCTAAGTCACGAATTGACACGAGAATAAGGCTTATGTAACCCCTTTATAGTATGGACGGTATCAAGAAAATAACAGGATGATATTAATTTAGAGAAGCGATCGATCAAGTTAAACTTGCCGAGATCTTATTCTGGATGGGTGGTTTTCTTGTTAAGATAGACAACGTGTCTGAACGTTACATGTAGAATACTAATATCCAGGAAAATCCAATATGACTGGAAGCTGACAAGTAAGTGAAGTAAGGAAAAGGCTTCGCCGATGATCTGTTAGTTTTCAGGTTGAATTTGATCCTGACCAGCAAAGTCAATAATTCTTCAAAAGGCAGATTCATACAGACCCATTCATTATGAATAAACTCACAGCTCATTTAAATGACCGCAGCACACGGGTTAGTCTCCAATCGATCGATCTTTGCCCATTATAATTATAATTTATCACCGCATTGCAATATCATTGAACGAACGGGAAGTTTTGCAATCAGGATTCATTTGTAATTATGAGGTACATACATAATAGGACGTTGTCGTAACTTGGTAGGATGTTTCGTAATCCGGTTGTGTGGCTCGTGGCGGTGCACTGGATGAATGTCGATTAGCCGATGTTGTTGTTGACTGTTGTCATACGGTTATGCCTGCAATTGGGGTCTTGTTGAGGCCTTTTACGGAGTCATTTATTTATGTACTTAATCCCAAAAAGAGCGGCAAGATTTGTTGTTTTTATGAGGAGTTTACACCTATATATTGCCGGTTAAGTCTCAGGCCTATAGCCTATTGGAATTTAACGGGCTTACAACGGGAGTTATAAAATCCTGAGAAATATTGCATGAATACAATCATCATCATCACCATGTTTTATAAAAACAAGATTATTCTTTATCATCATAGCAAGATCCATATAAACATTATTAAAGATGATCGAAAAGTATAACTTATCCTTTTCATCTATATCTTCAAATTTAATTTATGAGTCTCCTGTCATTCCTCGGTTAGTCAGAACTTATATTTAATTAACATGATCTTCATCAATTGACTTCTTAACCTCTGTTGATTACTTAATTAAAAACCTATTTGTTTCATGATTATTTTTCTCATTAAAATTAAGGACACCAGCAAGTAATTCTTACATATTACCAGTATCATATTCTCGTTAGTTATGATTGATTCAAGCATACTTAGGAAAAGACTAAATGATGATTAATGGACATATAAGATGTGTAAAGTGTCTTCGTAATCCACAATTGTGTCATGATCGTTCTGTTTTCTGTTTCTGCAAAAACCTGCGTTGCCTCGTATCTTTTATTATGATCCTTGGCCCAAATATTTACTTGCCTTAACCTTTGTCCTTAAGTATTAAATTGTTTCTTTTGGTGGTACAATTAGTATAATTGCGTCTTCTGTGGTATTATTTTGGTTATTACAGTGTCGAAGAGTAAGTCATCTTACACTATTATTTTTATTATAATTGACTTTGATCTTTTCGTCATTTATAATCCGAAACTTCTCTTAACTCTTTCCTAGTGATTGTACTTCATCATTGGGTAAACTTAATGGTACACTACAATTGCTTGCATTATACTAATGTAACAATGGTTTGTTCTTCTTTTGCAAATAGTCAAAGCACGAAAATTAAAACTTTGTACTATTGAGCAAATCTGGTCTTATTAATTTTAGATTATAATGATTCTTCTGCAGTGATTTTGACCTATCCAAAATATAAAACTATGGAAACACTGAGGCGTAGAACTAAATAGCCTCATGTACCTACACGTTTGTTTGATAAATAAATTATCGTTCAATACTTTCACTTTCTCCAATATCCGATAACTTATTTTTACATAAAGCTTTTGCTTACTTCAAAGGCATTGTCTAAAAACCCATTAGCTAAAGTAAATAATGAAGAAACGTGATAGTTTAACAGGAACTTGTGTTGACACGCAACGAGACAATAAACCAGTTAAAAAACCAGACTGTTCATCAGTTTCACTGTTAAATCACTTACTGTGACTTGTGGAGCGGTTAGGGCTGCCAAAAATAATAGTTGTTATATTTGTATGTTTTTAAAGATTGGCGTCAAGCAGCTGTAGACAAAGACAAGTGGAAGGAGCGAAGGGATGTATTTGCCCTGCTATGAGACAGTACGGGCTGATAATAAAAAAAATATTGTTTTCTGTTATTTTAAAAGCTAAGTTCGAAAAGAGTGAAGCGCATATGTTGATTTTTTGTCAAATTTCTCCATTTTATTCTCTTTTTTGCCTTCTCTATGTCTCTGCTGGGAAATTATCTCCTATCCTCACTTTAAAACAGTCACAGAGACTTCATTTCTTCATGAATCTTCCCCTCAAAAGGTGTCCATGTCATGACATCGCCATTTATTAACACACACACATATTATTAACGTCCGATATTTAAGTGGCAACCCTGTGCAATACAAGTAGGCCGCTACAGTTGTCAGTTACATAAGCGTGACACTTTTTTCACTCTAAATACACACGCAATGAAACAAGACAGACAACTAATAATACTACATAATAGCATCATACTTATTCACGTTTTTGACAAATAAATTATTTATATATTTTAGTTTTATTTTTATTTTTAATTAACAAAATAAATATACATTTTATTTGTTTGAGGATTAAGAACGTAATTATTTTCGTTCATTATAAAAGATTACTCATCTAAACTAAAGTAAAGAAGAAGAATTACTAATGAAAATCAGCTAACAAACTGTCAAATCTCTTGTTTGCTAAAAGCATTGTATTTTTTTTATCTTGTTGATGTTATTTTTATTTGATATTTTGTCAGTGGACAGAGCTGTCATATTTGGCTTAAATCGTGTGGCAAACGCTATTTTGGGTTGCTGGAAAATTTAATCAAAATCTTTCTTTCGGAATCCTAAATTGGTTTGATACCACTTTATATTTATAATAAGGGTCCGTCAATTGATTTATAATAATAATAATAATAATAAAAAACTTTTATTTAAACAACAATTGGTGTTATACAGTTTGTGATTGGAGCCTCCTTTTAAGCAAGTGATGCCTGTGTTAGGAGACTCCGCTCTTTCATAACAAAAATAAAACAGGAGAAAATTACACAGCAATAAGTTTTTTTTTTCTTTTACAGATTGTTTTAAAAGGAAATAAAAATAAAATTAAGTATTTAAATAAAACAGTATTTTACTAAGATTACGATTTGTGTGTGTGTGTGTGTGTGTGTGTGTGCGTGTGTAAGAGAGTGTGTGTGTGCGAGGGTGTGTGCGTGTGTGTGCGGTTGTGTAAAAATGTGTTTATCTTTTGAGCAGCCTCTCAAACCGGGCGTAATAGACCGCAATATTGAAAACTAAAATTATTTTACATTTTACAACGCCTCTCAAACTTTACCCATAAATTCTTAGTCACCAGTAAAGAGGTGGTGATTATAGGTGGCATACCAATGATGTTTTTAAATAGGTTCAATATAAAATAATCATCCCATAGAGATTACAATAGTGTTCGCTTGTTTAACATCGATAGCATGGATATTATGAAAATATAACCTTTTGTTCTTTTATAAACCACCTTCTATACCTACTAGGTACCTACTGTAATACTGTACCCGTTGTGATAACTATAGATTACGAAATAGGAAATGGCCGTGATATATAATATTTATATTTATAAAAACGTCGCCCCACACATGAATTACTTCTGTATCGTGGGTGCGTTACACAAACATGAAATATCGCATACACAAACACAACTTCTGACAAACATCTGCGGATTTCACTAAATTTTGCCACGTGCGGGAATCGAACCCGCAACACCTAGCGCAGCAATCCAATCGGTTTGCCACTGCGCCAATTAGGTCGTCGAAGCAATTATACTTCACCTAATAATAATTTTTGAAGTACCTACTACACAATAAAAGCCATTTTTTTTTTCATATCTAGCTAAAAAATATAAAAATGCGAAAAAGTTCATGATTTCTGACTTAAAGATATAGATTCAATGAGTAAAATATTAAAAACGAAAAAAAATTAATCAGTTATTTATCTAACGAAAAGTATTTGTTTTTTAAATTCAAATAAGATGAAGTCGGTTAAAATTTTCATTTAAGAAGGCCAGTATGTTTTGCAAATAGTTAAATAATAACTATGACCTAACCAGTGTAATGTATTATTAACAAACTAGTAAACCGTATCAACGCATTGAACTATCACTATCTTCCAGAACGTTCGATACATTAATTGGTTGCTTTTCAATAAAATTCTTTGCATTTTACCTTTCAAGTATTCACTAATAACCACTACAATTCATTAGCGATAATCTTAAAGCATTTTTGTAATTAGGTATGATTTTAATGCGAGTAATTAATTATTTGTGTATAAAAACGATATAGAAGAAAATAGGACGTTTATAGGCAGGCGTTATGATTGTTCTAATATTAAATAAACTTGTTTAAATATTTAAGTCATCTTTTGTTTAAATACTACCCAACTAGCAAATTAGATAAATCAATATTATTAATTTCCGAACGTACGGATCTGTTATAAATTTAACAAAGGCTGATACTCAGCCTATTTCGTATTTTTGTGAATATTTTTCCTTTGCCACACGACCATAAAAGTATTTTTGTTTTTTTAAGGCACTGACCTCTTAGCACGTCAGCCGGGATCAGCCTCCTGAAAGTCTTCGGCCTCTCATCCTCTTTCTGTTCTTCTGCGGCGAAAGCGAGGGCGAATACAGCGAATGCGACGAAGTATTTCATTTTGACAACACCTTACGAATGCCGAATCGTAAAAAAATATGAAAAAAAAAACAACGATGTGTTTCGCGCGGTTTTTTGACAGGTACGCGTCAGCGCTGCACCAAGACTGAGTCAAAAGTTCGAGTTTCCCGCGCTTTTATGCCAACTGTCAAGCGGGGAGTGAGAGGACAAGATGGCCGGGGTATTTTTTTTCTCATATATTTCAGGGTTGGCTTTTGTTGTGAAATTTTTATTATTTTTACGATGTTATCAGTTTTGAAGTGACTACCTAACACTTTAATGTTGATGGTATCCTAATTTCGACGTTCGATTCTGTCTAAATATTTTTGAGACTATTGTTCTTGATAATTGTTATTAATAAACGTTGTAACTAGTTTATTATTGAACAGTATAATAAGACTACAAAAAATCGATGTTTTGGACCCAATCAAGATCAAAAAAAAACGAAACAATACATACTTGGTCGTAAAATATTGATTCATTAATTTCGAACTATGGTTGATTGTGTATAAAGTCTGTTTATTGCTATGCAATAAATTATATTGCATTGTCTTACGCACATAAAATTAATAAGTATTAAATCTAATAATCAATATGTATTAAAAAAAGTACAGATATGTTACTAGCGCACTCATTTTGAATATTCAACAATTATTGTAGTCTTGGATAGCACAATTGTCGTCCGATACATAAGACTAGTGCAGTGCTGTATTTCTTGTCAGAGGTCGTCAGTTAGGAAATGCGGATGCCATCTAACTAGTTTAAAAAAAAATGACGTGTTAAAGTGTTTTTTAAAAACTATTTGCAGAAATAAAATCATTTGTCATTTATGGGACTCAGAGTTCGGAACACTTTTCTCATTCATTTTGTTTGCATATGACGTATCTATACTTTTTCATATATCATTGATAATAATATTTAAATAAATAATATAATACGAGATATCTGTTGTCACACAGGTATAATCGCACTATCTTTTCTAAAAATACTGAAACATCATTTAATTTCGAAACTGGACAAGATTATTATAGATTCTGAAATAAAAAAAATAACGTAACTATATTTCTCTTGTATTGCGTTCATAAACTTGTAGTTAATTTATAGCTCACAATAATAATAATTTTCCGGACTGAGAGTGAGAATCTACCCTAGTGGCAGTTGCACATTGCGACTGCTGAGCGTGAGTTCCTAGATGCGATTCTCGGGTCGGGCAAAGTGTTATTAAGTTTTTTATTAGGTACCTAATTCTCAGGGTATACTGGCGTGCTGTCATGTTAATTCTCAATAGCAGCACGGAGTCTAGATTTGTGCCGGGTTAATGACAATAGGCTCACACTCTAATACATCCGAACCTAGATCATAGCTGGCAAAATGTACAAGTCCCTATAAGTACACTCTTCTCTTTCAAGGAAATAGGTGTAATATCACAGTATTTAAGAAATGAGCATTTATGGAGTAGGTATGGGATTAGAAATAATGGGTGAAGATGGTTAACGAAGTATTATAAAGACGAAAGTTTGTGTGTTTGTATGTTTGTTACATATTCACACTATAACGGCTGGTCCAATTTTGATAAAATTTGGTATGGAGGCAGCTGGCACCCTGGATTAACACATAGGCTATTTATCCCGAAAAATTTAACAGGTAGCACCGCGGGGCGCAACTATGTGTAATAAATGAGGCACGCGTTAATATTATGACAATAAATTGATTGTCAGTGACATTGGTTCTATTGAATTATTTGCTGTGTGATGCAGGCTCTATGAATGGCAATAGGCTAGCCTTCTATAACAAAGAACACATAATTAGTACAATACGCTTGAAAAAAATTAGTGTACAAGACAGTACCTATACACGTCTGCCTACCCCTTCGGAGATTACAAGATTTTTATTATCTAAATCTAAATTGATAAAGGAAATCTTAAAAATGATGGACACGAGCGAGACTCGAACCCACGACCTTCGCCGATCCGTGGCGTAGCTCTGCCAACTGAGCTATTGTGTCGCTGCTCGCAGCCATCGAATTTCAAATTCCTTTAATTGTGGAGAAGGATTGAAAAAAACATTGACCCACACTAGGAATTTCTCCTGAATCGTGGGAGTGAAGCTAGCTAAACATGTTTATAGAGAGAATTAATGGTGAGACAGAAACGTCATAATGTTAGTTAATCATCCATAGTTCCTGCCTACCTTTATGACGTATATCTTTGCCTATCTTTATCGTATAGTTGATGAACAACCTGGTGTCAGAGTTTAAACCGCCTGTAGGCCTCTGACATGGCTTTACAACGTTCAAAAATATCTCAGGTGTGCCGGTTTCCTCACAATACTCAATACTTAATTGTATTCCATAATAGTACATAGGTGGACTTATGTACAATATTACAGATCATTATGGACCCTGTCGGGCACAGCAAAAGTGGAGAGAGGAAGAGGGTTAACCTAGTTATTAACAACATAAGAATTATGAACATATATCTATGGAACTTATTCTAGTAATATGTTTTCCCTCACCGTTTTTGCAACTGATAACTAATTTATAATACGCACATGAATTTGAAAAGGCATTGGTGCCGGGGTTTGAAGTTGCGACCTTTGATTTGGTAGTCCAACGGTCATACCACTCGGCTATCAGTGCTATGAGTATATTATTTATGTAAGTACTATACGCCTACGCAAATGACTGCAGTAAACTAAACATAACTGGTTTGATATTGCTTGCACCAGGTAGCCAGCCGCCAGGTACCTACGGTAATAAATTTTAATTCATTATTGCATGTGTGTCTGCTATACTGGCTGTGTCATATCACCAAGTTTGATAAGTAGCCGTTTCTAGTCTTTAATATAAGACTTAGGTAACTGCACGCTGTTCAAACATTGCAAGTAATTATATTATGTATAACATAACATAATATTACGCCTGTATTCCCCGAAGGGGTAGGCAGAGGTGTGTAGTACACCCACATTTCAGTTATGTTATAGGTCCCAATGTAATTGGGGTCGAGCCTATTGCTATTAACCGGGCTCAAATCCAGACTCCGTGCTGTTACTGAGAATTGCCTGATGGGGCAACCCAGTAACACTGCCCAACCCGGGATTCGAACCCAGGACCTCATGCTCGGCAGCCGCGCTTATTGACCACTAGACTAAGGAGGCAATCAATTATTTACATTTATACGATGAATAAAGTTGTTTAGAAGGAGTAGCCTTTGCCAACAATGGGAAACAAACTAGGCTAAAAAAGAATATTATAAAGAGGTAAAATTAATTAGTTTGTATGTTAGGTATCTCCGGAACTAATCAGACTTCCAAAATTCTTTCGCCAATATTTAGAATGGTCCTTCGTGGTGGACTTGGGTAACTTTAATCCCAAAAAAGATGACATTTTTTTCCAGACATAGTCGCGGGCGGACGCTCGTCTTTTATAATAATTATGATTTTGATGGATGATGGACACTGCCTGTCATTATTTTTTAATAATAAAACATGTTACGATTCGCCACACATTGATAAATATAATTTTATATTGAGTTCAATATGTATAATAAATAATATTTTATAATCATGTATTTTCAATACACTCACGTTTTGAATAAAAAATATGTTGTGAGTAAATTATTTTATAGTTCCACGAAATAGGAGCCGAGCCTATTGCCATTAACCGGACACAAAACCAGACTCCGTGCTTCTGAGAATTATCTAATGGAAAATCTCTATTACTCTTTGTCCAGCCCGGGAATTAAACCCTGGCGCTCAACACTCGTGCTCGAGCTATGTTATTGGCTTTAATTAATATAATGGGGTGGACACGGGACCTTAACCATAACTGGAGAAATGTTGGTGTAATTTACACCACTGCCTACACCCGTTGTGGAATAAATGCTTGATGTTCCGTATGTAAAAGTTACGGTCAATATTACTTGGGCGAAAACGAGTACTGTATAATAATACAATTTCAAACGCTTGTTCTTCTGCCGATCCTGTTTATGATTCAGCGTGAAGTCATAGATCTTTTACTTTCGCTGTACTAGTCGTTCACTCAAGGACTGTATGAGAAAGGCGGACCGTCTAATTAATCTAAGCGTCGTACGCGCAGCTACGGTGTGCAAGATCCTTCTTTTTCGTCTTCGTATCGGCATAGGCCAATAGCCACATGGAATAGGTCATCATGCCGTGGTAAAGAGATTGGTCAGTAAACAAGGATGGTAGCGAGGTTGACCGTCCAGGGTGCGCCGGACATACCTAAGCAACGTCGCTGTTGGCGGCTCTCCACTTGCACCTCATGATCAAGATCCTAGGTTTGATTCCTTGGTGAGGTCAGTAACTGTTATCCTTACTTATGTATAAATGCCTCAGACATTAAGTCCGCCTATGTAACTAATTGTTGCTCAAATGAATACGAACAAATGCTAAAGGTAATCTGTAACTGTCACTTATTAACATAAAATTATTATATGGGCTTCTTGATATCCTGTAAATAGCAACGACGCCTGCAAAATCTACCCTAAACACACATTAATTATTCCTGAATTAATGAACATATGTAATTCGACTTCTATGGAACTCTATACATCCATTAACGATGAAACTTCAGGAGTATTAATAGGCAAGCCTATAAAGATATATGTTTTAATTTTTTTAAGTAACCCTCCAGCCCATGTAAATTATAGCTAAGAACCCTCTCGATCACGTTCGTGTCCAGAGACTCCAATAGGTAAAAGATATATATATATATATCATGTAAATGGCTGAACTGATTTCGATAAAATATGCTTAAGAACCACCGCTAGAAAACCTGCTTTCAAATAAAAAAACTGCATCCAAATCGGTTCACCCGTTTAAGAGTTACGGTGCCCCAGACAGACAGACACACATAGCGGTCAAATACCCCTCTTTCAGCGTCGTTAAAAAAGGGAAACAACCCCGAATACTTTATTTTTTAAGTCTGTTAAAAAAGGTTCCTTCTCTGTATTATGATGAAGCTTTTGCCAGCAGAAAAACAGGTACACACTGATGTTACTTAACAAGGTTCTTTATAAGCAGTTGCAAAGTAATACTTAATACTTACTTCCGCATGTAAAAACCGTATAATATTGTTCAAGCATATTAATCTCAATGCAACTTAAGTACTTGAATCCAGTTATGGATCAGTTTGTACCTCCATACACAGAAATGTCACATTTTGACATTTTCAGCTTAAATAGATGTCATTTTTGACATTGACATTACAAGATCCGTGGGTGGACAGATTATAATTATTTTTCTGTTGCCAGAAAAGCGAGTCGTTGGATGCGACGAACCCACTGTAGGCTCGATAGCAATAGGTTCGCCACCAAGGCCATTTGGGTGAATAGACTTCTTAAAAGATAACTATTTTGCCTACCTAACAATCTCCACAAGTGTATATAGGATAGGTACGAATGATCGTTTGGTCCACACCATAAATTCCTGACCGATTTATCTATTTTTCTCTGCATAAGTCATTGTTAAGTTTTATATTATTATAATTAAATATAGCACGTGCACAGGAAGTATAAGATAAGATAGAGCTAAAAAAAGGGCCGATAAACTGATTCGTTCAGAAGGAGCTATTTATCATAGTGGTTTCTCCACCTATAAAAAATGAAATTGCCAACTGATTAGGATTTAAAAACATCGCCCCACACTAGGAATTTCTCCTGTATCGCGGGTGCGTTTCACAAACATGAAATATCACATACACAAACACTCAGACTCGGGACAAACGTCTGAGGATTACGCATAGTTTTGTCCCGTACGGGATTCCAACCCGCAACCCTTAGCACAGCATTCCTATTACTTAGTCACTGCGCCAATCTTCTCTGTAACTTTCTCCTGTATCTGATTCTGTAGTTTTTATAATTACAAACTCATGCATAAAGTACTAGATTTGAGACAAATAATCTGCGGATTACAGGTATGTTGTCCCAAGCTTCGTAATCAATTGAATCTTGATAGCGGCTATTGATCTAATAACGACTCAATCTCAGTGGCGCTTATGTTTTCATTAAAATATAACATCACGCCTGTATTCCCCGAAGGGGTAGGTAGAGGTGCACAACTGCACATATAATATATATAACTAGTCCACACACATTTCGCCAAGTATGTTAAAGGTCCCAACGTAATAAGGAGCCTATTGCCATCAACCGGGCATAAATTAAGACTCCGTGCTGCTACTGAGAATTACCTAAGGGAAAAACCCAATAATACTTTGCCCGACCTAGAATTCGAACCCAGGACCTCATGCTAACCACCACCAGACCAACGAGGCAGTCTTAGGACAGAGGCAGTTTTTATTTCATAGGCTACAAGAAAGCATTTTTATTAAACCTAAAATAATCATTTACTTAACTACAAAAATAAATATGCTATTCTATTTTATCATATGCCTAGCTTTTTTGGAAAATGTATGTCTAGAAGCCGACTCCAACAAAGAATAGGTTTCAAATTCCAGACATACTCGATACAGCTAGCATCCTACTCATAATTCAATGAAAGAATAAAAATGAATTTCAAAATGGACGACACATTGTAGGGGAGACTTCGATAAAAATGGTTGCGTGGGTATGACAGCAGTGAGAACGGGATATTGTGACGGTAAGTTACATCATCATGTTTATTACGTCACCATACCGATTGCAGTACTATATTTTTATCAATATCTATAAAAATGAATCCCTATTTCCCTTGGTTAAGGCATCACGCGTGAACGGCTGAACCAATTTCGCTAATTCTTTTTTTGTCGTTGGTTACTGTGAGGAGAAGGTTCTTATAAAAAAATAATAAGTAAGTTGCGCGGGACATTAGAAAATTCTTAATGCTTTTGACAATATACTTTTCTTTTACTTGTCTAATGTAACATTATATTGTACTACCCAAGACTACAATTATCCCTTTTTCGGGTCTTCAAAATGAGCGCGCTAGTAACATATCTGTTCTTTTTGAAATATCATTGACCTAATCACGATAGGAGATACGTGGCATTATAAACTAGATGGAAAACATTGCAAGCACTAACTAGTGTAGGCGAATCAGTCTAGATCAGATGTATCAAGGTTAAAGATGTATATTATTAGATCATACAATCTAATGACTTGAGAGGCTACTGCGTAAATGCCTAGCTTAGGTATTTTAGAGTGCCTTTCAAAATACTAGACTACAAAATGATCACATCTCCTAGTTTCACATAGCTCGAATAGAGGTGAAAATATGACGACCTGATTGGCGCAGTGGCTAAACGATTGGGCTGCTGCGCTAAGGGTTGAGGGTTTGATTCCCGCACGGAGTAAAAATTTGTGCGAACTGCAGTTGTTTGTCCCGAGTCGGGGTGTTTGTGTATCTGATATTTCATGTTTGTGAAACGCACCCACGACACCGGAGAAATTCCTAGTGAGGGGCGAGGTTATTTAAAAAAAAAGAATATTATAAGAAAACTTCATAATATTATAGGTACGAGCAGTAATCTTTACATTGGGACCTATAACTGGCGAAATATGGGTGTCGGTACGATATATGTGCACCTCTGCCTCTACCTCTGGGGAATACGGTGTGCTGTTATGTATGTATGTAACTATGTATATGTCCTTATATTAAGATGGGACAGTAAGACACGACTGGGGAGAGATCAAGTGCAGGACGCACGGCGCACCGTGCTCTCGGAAGCTAGGAGAGATCTTAAAGTGTAAAGACTCAAGCGATTAGTAAAAATAATACATACAGCCGAATTGAGAACCTCCTTTTTCGTGAAGTCGGTTAAAAGGACTTACTCATTCTGAATGACTTCAATATCACGCAAGTCAGAATAGAAATCACAGCTTTTATTTAGATCGTCGAGCGATACAGATGCGTTGTGAAAGTTCAATACCAAGCTGTAGACATAATGAAAGTGCAGTGTCAACTGTATACCTATGTATGTGATCGCAACAGTATTCCATAATATCACGCCTTTATTACCCGCAGTGGTAGGTAGAAGTGTATTTACCAGTTATTTGATAGGTAGGAATATTTTATGGTTCATTATGGCGTTCTAACGGAGGCCTTTGTTCAACATTGGACGTCTTCTGGCTGATGATGATAATATGTTGTTACGTTAGGATGGTGAGACAATTACCAATAATCAGGCACAAATCCAGACTCCTTGCTCCCAACTCTCTTGACCGACACGGGAATCATACCCAGGACCTCACGTCTAAGCAGTCTCTTCGTGCCACCGCTAAATCAACGAGGTCTAGTCAAAACTGAATTCTATTATGACACTGTAAAATTAATATCGTTTGTGATATTTTGACTGTTGGCGTTTATTTTTTTTAAATGATGGTAGATTCCTGATAGCGCAGCTGCTAAGTGAGAGTGCAGCTCTAAAGGTAGTGGGTGTGATCCTTGAATGTATGTTAACGTCTTAATCTTGGCTACGATGGGAGCACACTAACTTCAAATAAGACCACAAAAATATTTGTTCTCTTATTTCTCGGGCCGTTTCTGAAGCAGATCGGTAATCCAGTACATTGTTTATCGAAGGCTAGTGTCAAATCTCGCCGCTGATTTATACGTGAGTTCGTAAGATGTCTTTAGAATAGCAAGTGACTGTAATTCGTAAGACAAGATGAAGATACAATCACATATAAAAGATTTTGGTAATCTAGGCCGCAAGTTAGTTTTGTACGCAGCTCGCATCAGGTGAAGCAATCCTCGAACCGGTCGGCAATCGGATGGGACTCGAATGACATGTGATTAATTATCGATTGATTGATCGATGACATAATCAATCTGTAATCGATACGATTATATGCATTTGCAATATGCATGATTTAATTAGCTTTAATAACATTTTGGGTTTAAACAAAATAACTAAATAATGATGTGGAGGACTACCTCGTTGGTCTAGTGGTCGCTAAGCGCGACTGCTGTGCATGAGGTCCTGGGATCAAATCCCGGGTCGGGCAAAGTGTTACTAGGGTTTTCCATTAGGTATTTCTCAATAGCAGTACGGAGTCTGGATTTGTGCCCGGTTAATGGCAATAGTCTTGCCCCGTATTACATTAGGACCTATAACTTAACTGGCGGAATGTCGGTGTACTATACACTTATACCTAACATGGGGAATATACGCGAGATGTGTGTGCATATATGTGTGTATGTGTGTGTGTGTGTGTGTGTGTGTAAGTGTGTGAAAACCATTCACCTATGGCATGTGCATTATGTGACGAAGTTTCGGTCACAGCGGCCAATCTAAACTGAGACAAATCTTCCCAAGAGTTTACAAGTAACCACTGCGTTCCACTAATACATTAACCACCTTCTTCTTCTTCTTATCGTATGGTTGATGAACACGCTGGTGTCAGAGTTTAAACCGCCTGTAGGCCTCTGCCGTGGCTTTACACACCGTTGAAAAATCTCTCAGGTGTGCCGGTTTCCACACAATGTTTTGCCTTCAACCCCTATTGTTAGTAATAATTATCCATTATTCGGGGACAAAGCCATTCTACCTGCTGCTACTGAGAATTGCCTAATGGAAAAACCCAGTAACTATGCCCGACCCGGGTATCAAACCCAGGACCTCATGCTCTGCAGTCACACTTAGCGACCACTAGACCAACAAGACATGGTTTTCATTTTAATCGTTTTCAATTTGTTTTTGATGGACTTGTCTCCCAAACCTTAAACACATTGGTTTATTCCATTTTGATGAAAAAAACTGTAAACAATCGACCCGAATAACTACGAACCATGACACGTTCATTCATTCGTTCAATCGATTGCTTCACTCTGTTGTCATTCATTGTTATTTTATTGACCTGTTTTAGGATTATTGTATGTCTATTGATGCATGCTTTTTATATTTTTCCATTGTTTTACTCTCTGTGGTCTTACTGTTCTGCGACTACAATACAATATTGCGTACAGGGTAATGATGGGGCTGCCGTGCTTGTGTAGTGCCTCAGGGATGTTTTCCGAAGTAGGTATACCAGATTTTTATTCGCTAATGCGTTCATGAATAGCGTCCCTGTCCCCTTAGATAAGTGGTAAAACACTTGACGAATAGAAATCGAATAGAATGAAAAATGTATCATCATTATCATCAGCCCTTTGCAGTCCACTGCTGGACACAGGCCTCTCCAAATGTACGCCACAAAGCCCGGTCTGCTGCTTTATGCATCCAGTCGTAGCCTGCCCTCTTATGAAAGTCATCCCGCCATCTGGCCAGAGGGCGACCCACGCTACGTTTACCAAGACGCGGTCTCCACTCCAGAACACGCTTACTGCAGCGGTTATCGGTTCTGCGACATATGTGGCCAGTTCATGAAAAAGACATAATATGTTATCGATAACATAGTCGAAACATTATGTCATCCCCATATATTTATTATTCTATTCGATTTGTATTCGTCGAGCGTTTTGCCGATTGCCTGAGGGTGCTGATGCGGCGAGTGCGCCACAGTTTCAACAGTTTGGTGCGATTGTGGCCAGTAGGGTTGATAGCTATCATGTAGCACCGGATAACAACCCATAGAGCGTCGTTCAATTATGTCAAATAGACTTAAGTTTTTCCATAGAACGCCACAATGAACGACAACTTGCCATTTGCATTCACCGGTTACTTACTTGCATACATTACAATGCCGCATTACACTGCACATATCGGTGTCTCGCTTCCACAACGTAAACTGCCCTGCTTAAATAGTTCATGGTTAGGGGGTGGTGGAAGGCCTACTAACGCTGCTTCTGGAATAGGTACTTGGAACTTTTTGAATATCAATTTATGTTACCTATAACGCGTGCAATCCCAGGTGTCACACAAATTGTATCGTAATACAAATTATTTGAATTTTTGATATGAGCGAATCTTATTGTAGGTAATGGGAAAATCATTTGAAATTGCAACAACATTTGTTAACCTTTATCATACTTGAAAATCCATTGTAGTTCAAACATAATAAAACATTTGACAATGCTCACAGTTTATTCACCTTAGTAAAGGTGGTTGACCATTTTTAACCAACATCAAAAAAAGGAGGAGGTTCTTAATTCGTCGCGATCTTTTTTTATAGGTATGTGCCCTCATAACACAGTCATTTATGAACGGATTTCATTATACCATATATGACCATACCTTTCATGCCTAGTATTTTATTGCCTACTTCTGACCAGTTATACTTTACATATAATTATGTAAAGCACGCTAAGACTGCTTAGCGAGAAGTCTTGAGTTCGGGGATTATCTATGTATATATTGAGTTTGTTTCGGTATTTCTTCTCAGAGGTAGTCAGTTAGGAAATGCCGACACCATCATTCTTACTTGTTTATAAAAAAATGACGTGTAAAAGTGTTTTTTTTAAACCTTTTTGCTTAAATAAAATCATTTATCATTATTATTAATACGTGAAGCAAAAACTTTGAACCCCTTTTTACGAAAATTACTCGGACAGAGGAGTACGAATACTGGCACAGTTAAAGTTTAAATAAAAATACACAAATGTTTGTCCAGTGCGGGAATCGAGCCCGAGATCTCAAGCGCAGCAGTCCAATCGCTTAACCACTGCGCCAGTTAGGTCGTCATCAATGGAAGTATGTTTTAAAAAAGGTATTTACCATTTAGCTGTTGGTTTGCTTAGATGGTATTAATAATTCCTAATTCCTAGATACACAGAGAAAACATAACCCTTTGCGCTGTTTAACAATATCGATCTAAAACCATTGTGTAATGTGGAGAATAAAGTAACAATCACTAAGTCTTATTAGGACCCTCCTCCGTAAAGTCGGTTAAACCGTTACAGGAAATGACGCATCTAAATTACATACATACATTGGTATATGAGTGTAAACGTCGGTGTGTACTAACGTAACTATCATCCGTGTTTTGAAACTGTCACGCGTCACAAACCACCATAGTTTAGAAGGGGTTACATGGTTTCATCATACATAACTACTGTATTTTCCAAAAGGGTAGGCAGAGGTGTATAGTACACCCACATGTAGCCAGTTACGTTATAGGTCCCAATGTAATAGGGGCCGAACTCGACGCCATTAACAACGCACAAATCCAGACTCCGTGCTGCCACTGAGACTTACCTAATTATTATTGAGAAACCCAAAAACTTTGCCTAACCCGGAATTCAAACTTTGGACCTGCTCAGCAGTCGCGCTTAGCTACCACTTGACCAACGCCAGGCAGAGCTATTTACAAATAAACAAATAAAAAAAACAAATATTTGTGGATTCCGGACCCTCACCAGCTCACCACATCCGTTAAGCTGTTGGTCCTGCGCCTGATATCTCTCCGGTCGTGTCTTACCATCCCATCGGACTATGGGAGTGAGGGAATAGGGAGTGCACCTGTCTTTAAGCGCGTACCCTGCAATTCTTATCACACCCACAGATTCATAAGACACTGCGCCAATGGGGTCAATACTAACTTGTTCTTTCAAGGAATATACCTATAGATACTACATTCTGTAGGTTTTTATTTATTTCATCCTCGAAAAAATCACAGCTCAACTATAATTACAACTAAGGGTATTCAAGTCAAGAACACATTGTGTGCGTCTGTATTATGAAATATTAACTAAACGATGACGCTGGCCCAGGTAAGGAAGCCATTACAAAATCATGTTGTTTATGGTCAAGACAATGGGTAGGTAATAGTGGGGTTGCCAGACTTAGAAGTCAGTTTTGCTGTTTTATTTTTAATTATTTTAATTACCCTTATATCGTCAGGGTTATAATTCCCCTTTATCTAATATTTTCCGACTTCCTCGTTGGTGTAGTGGTCGCTAAGCGCGACTGCTGAGCATGAGGTCCTGGGCTCGAATCCCGGGTAGGGCAAAGTGTTACTGGGTTTTTCCATAAGGTCATTTTCAGTAGCAACACGGAGTCTGGATTTGTACCCGGTTGATGACAATAGGCTCGCCCCCTACTACATTGGGACCTTCAACATAACTAGCGAAATGTGACTGGTGTTTCTACATAACATAACATAACATCACGCCTGTATTCCCCGCAGGGGTAGGCAGAGGTGTACAGATAGTACACCCACATTTCGCCAGTTATGTTGTAAGTCCTAATGTAATAGGGGGCGAGCCTATTGCCATCAAAGGGGCACAAATGCAGACTCCATGCTGCTACTGAGAATCTCCAAATGGCAAACTCAGTAACACTTTGCCCGACCCGGGATTTCGAACCCAGGACCTCTTGCTCATCGGCCGTGTTTCTAATCTGGCAACATTTCATATTTTATCATGATGTTACAACTTAACACCATGAAGTTAGCTAATTGGTTATCTTTACGCCTTAGTTAGTATATGGGTTGGCGAAAGTAAATGTTTAAAGTTTTGTATTTTTCCTATGTACAACATAATTATTGTTGTAATGTCGTATCTCGTAGCTATAGTCACCTCTGTGTCTACGTTTTTAATTTCTATCGAAATCTATCTTACTACTTAAGGTACCTACCTACCGGTAGATACCTACACTGGTGCATAGGGAACTGTCATTCCTTGGTACTGGGAAAAAGAATTGATTTATAAATAACCAACTTAGGTGGGGCGTCGATATACGCAAAATTGGCAGCGGTTGGAAGCGATAGGCCGAAGATCGAGCTCAGTGGCGTGCTATACGAGAGGCCTATGTCCAGCAGTGGACTGAGATAGCTGATGATGGTGATAATGAACTTAGGTATCTACAAACTTACTAGAGTAAAGATCTCAACGTTTTATCATCACTAATAATAAGACAGAATATATCAGAATAATAATGAGCAGGTAAGTATTTTAAGTAAAGATAAATTGATAAAGGACGGTGGCTCAGTTGGTTAGAGCAACGCCAAGGTACGGCGAAGGTCGCGGGTTCAAGTCCCGCTAGTGTCCATAATTTTTCAAATTTCCTTTATCAATTTAGATCCAAGCATGGGCAACATGCTAAAATGGCACGAAAAATCTTGTAAAGATAGTATAAGAGTATTATAAATGAATCGGTGCACAAATCACACAACACAAACATAAATAAATCTTAACCGTTTAATCACTCTACGCTGATCAGGCCATCAAATCAACCTATCACTTACATTGAACGGTAGGTGAGTAGGGAAGTGAAACCAAGGTAATTATAAGTTAATAATATTAGTCATTCGCAGATCCCGGTGACAGACTAGCCGCGCTCGCTATACCGGTTCTTGTGACGTAATATGGAAATATACTGGACCACTGACAGTAGATCTACGTGTATTTGAAGTAGGTAGGCAGATTTTATAAGCTTTGGTAGATTTAATGTAAATCCTGCCTATAGGTGACCTAAAGGCCACTTCTTACTCAGTGGAACGAGCATTGATCAACATGCTTCTGTCCCAGTGCAGGACTAAGGCCTCTTCTCATACGCTGACGATTTATGTGTAAAGTCTAAGTATGTCCAAGTTTCACCTCATATTAAGACTTGCTTAGATTTAACCTGCAACATAATACCTGCCTCCATAATACTTGTTATGTTTTTCATAACTGGAGTAATTTGAACACCATTAATGACAACACATAAGATATTGACAGGAAATCTGTTCTTCTAGCAAGCGAAGTGTTCATTATTTATCGTTGTTTATTCTTATTGTAGTAAAAAAATTAGTCTGATTAATAAACACACATTTTTAAATCAACTAGCTTATTCTATGACTCACTGCTGAGCAATGGCCTCCGTTATTTGTCCTCAAATATCTATGTAATGCCCTTTCAGGCCTTGACTTCCCGCAGGTGTCCAAATTGTCCCGCCATCGCCTTCTCGGTCTGCCTGGTCGTCGACAAAGACAAAGACATTGATTGCCCAAACTGTGTACACTGTACATAGTTGCTTTACATAATTTTGATATCAACAGCCTACCCCATCGGGTGTGACCTGTGACGGCCGGCAGTGGGTATCCATTTTGTGGTAATATTGGCCCATCTCTGCAGATCCATTCGCCATGGCCGGCCCACGCCCTCTTATGTTGGGTAGTTTTTCTGCTCACCTCTGATATACCTGTCATGGAACAAAGTAGTGTTCTTCATCCGGCACAGACTAAATACCTGTGTGAAAAAAAAAAACGTAAAAATGCGCAAAAATATTTCAGAAAAACATTAATGTGATAAATACGGCACTGCCCTTTCACTGAACCTGAAACTGAACCTATTGTTATTTAAATTCTATTGTCAAACAATACAATAAGTCATTGTAATATTAAAACCACGGAAATGGTACATTCCGTGGTTCAGACTAACAGATTTGGACACGTCAGCGTCATTCCAACAGCTCTATTTATCTCTTTGTCTTCCAAATATACAGCATTGTTTTACAGTAAGTATATTGAAGTAGCTTTTGTTAACCTTTGTTTGAGCGCCTTTTTAACCGACTTCGAAAAAAGGAGGAGGCTCTCAATTCGACGGGATTTTTTTTATTTTTAGAAGCGTATATTTTAAATGTTATGACATAAGAAAGGGGCTTTTGTCATTTTGACTGAAATTGCCCGAGATTCGCTAATGGATGTGGTTATTGCTATGCGTGTTTATTATTATGTACAGGGCAAGGCTGCAGAATAGTTAGATGATTCGTGTGTATTTTTGAAAATAATGCAAAGATTACGAAATATACATGAGTGCACATCTTCTTTAATAAGGAAGCGAAAACTACGGATCCCATTTTAAGACTATTTTGCGTACGGTGGAGTTTGATATTTGGCATAGTTCGCAGGTCCACAGGTCTGCTGGAAGAGATTTCTTCATGAAATAAGCAGTCCAATATTACTTTTAATGTTCTTTCTTTTATATGTTTCTTTCTTGTGTGTACATAAACTATAAATAAATAGTTAAAGATTATGCGATGAAGAAGTGCAGAAACTTATTCATTTTTACTTTGAATGATTTGAAAATTTTATTCTGAATTTCGAGGTATACCCAGACCAGAACCAGAAATAATTACTGCGCTGACCCCAAGAGCATTGCTCTTATCCTTCCCATTCATCACAGGAGAAGAAGTTTTGGAGAACCTACCAGGAAATGACTTACAAAACTCTTTAGACAGTAGCTGTGTATTCTTCCGGACAGTTTGCAACGGGTCATAAACTCCGAATTGCGTTAAATAGCTATAGTTATTGTCATTATATAACAGTTGTTACAATTTAGAACATTTGGAATTCTTAATGTTTTTCACCGTTAACACAGAGACACGGAGATTTAGAGACACGGAGATCTGCGTGTTTTCGATTACATAGTAGGCCAGCTTTATAGCTACTGCGCAGGTCAGTGTGCAAGGTTAAGCAACGTTTGCTACGGTCAGGCCTTTGAACGGTAATCGTTTGACAAAAATTAAGACTTCGAAGCTTTGAAGAGCATGTTAGGCCGTTGGTCTTGCATCTGATCTTTCTTCGGTCGTGTCGGCTTGAATTGTCGAATTTTACGCGATATTTACCTAGCAAGGACTTATTTTTATTTCGATAATACTTTATGATTAATTTACATCTGGTGGAGTGCCGGGGCAGAATAGCACCTCCCCATTTCGTCCCGTGGGTGTCGTAGGAGGCGATTGAGGGAAGATCCAGGAGATGGATAGCAGCGTCTTCTGCAACTTCATCACCAATACTGCGATCCCCAAGTCGCTTGCCAAGCGTGGGTATTACGGCAGCCTCCCCAGCTTAGGCAACAGAAGCTTTTTTTCAACAGTGGACGTCTTCTAGCTGATGATGAATCCCTCGTAATCGGAGAGGGGCCTCTTTTGAAAGCCTTTGAGAAAATAAATTATTTGTATTATCTGTGGTTCCCAGAGTGGAAGGCAGAAACCATGAATGACAATTACCTAGGTTCCTAGCATGGATACCCTTTTCGTTTCATTCCCTTTCATGACACTCTTGATTCATGCTCTTCGGCTCTCAGCTTCAGAATAGATCTGATCTGGCCAGACTACATTCGTTTAAGTCGGTTAAAACAAGTATACTTCGACCTTGACAAAGCAAAGTGAGTAATTATTTCCAAAAATACTTTACTAGTGTTCACAAGTTAATGATGTTATCTTTTTTCACCCATAAAGCTTCCAAACAAAGGTACGTTTAATGTAACACCCACGGGCCCACGGAACATGAACAATGTAATTAGTGACCTTAATTCTAGGGTCACATAATGCCCACCAGCCGTGGAAAGGTTTCGCTGTATTTTATAAAGCCTTTGTGTTTGAAAACATACGGGAAAGTGAGGTGGGCGTGCCCGAAAAACGCTGGAACAGTTTTGCTGTACGAACTTTGAGCGTTTTATTCTCTGAATTTAAAATGAGAAATTAATGGTTATGCTTTTGCCTTGATGTTGTAGGTAAAGGCGCGTTTGAGCACCTCTACATTGCGTTAGACAATTTTAAACATAGATACTGGACATAAAACACTTTGACTGTCCGCGTAGCAGACACAATGGCTGTACCATATATGGCTCATCGGACTGGGAAAGGGTTAATTTGATGTAGTTTTGAAATGTTGTTCCCTCGTACTGAAGAAAAATACGTGTAAAAGTGTTATGCAAAACACATTTGCAGGTATAAAAGTATAATATAAGTGCTAACAACACATACACAATTAAGGTAAAAAATTATAAGTAACAGCGAACAATTAATTAAATTGTTAATGAGGTGGAGTAGTCATTACAAAGATAATTAACTCAAGATCGACTCGGAATTAACGCGGAAACGGCGTAACACGGTAAGCAACAAGAAAATTATCATTCGGTGGACACTGTTTTACAAATATAACTTTTCTGATCCTGAGCAGATTAGAATAGTACTTTATTAGCGATTCTGACAGTCTCTTACAATGTATTCTTGTTCGCTAGATAATCTTTACACCACAGAGTGAGCTATTTCTATGTTCAATACAGCAAAAGGCGAATATAAAACGATAGCGTGCCCGCATGTTTTACACAACAGTATGTTTTCACAAGTCTTGTTAAAATCACGGAAAAAACGTATCTTTTTTGTTTATCTGTGTCACCTTCAGAACTATAATAACCATGTATTTGATACCATTTTGTAAATGTAGACATAACATCACGCCTGTATTTCCCGAAGGGGTATGCAGAGCTGTATAGTAAAAAATAAATAAAAAATTATTGTAACATCTGGTTAAAAATTTGTATGTGTTCATGTATGTAGGAGTGTATTCATTTTGTATGTATTTTGTAACGTCTTAAATTACTGTAATTGGTTTATGCCGTTGTAATTTAATTAATTAAATAAATAAATAAATAGTACGCCCACACCTCGCCAGTTATGATTTTGGTCCCAATGTATTAGGGAGCGAGCCTATTGCAATCAAACGGGCTCCTTGCTGCTACTGACAACTAACTAATGGAAGAACTTAATAAAACTTCACCCGAACCGGAAATGGAACCCTCGACCTCAAGAGTCACACTATAATCACTTGACTATCGAGGCAATGTTGTCAGTACATTGACTAATGATATTGATCAGCATAACATGATCTTAATTAATAATTTCCATCAGTATGTATAATTATGTTCCTTCCTAATCATTAAATTGTTAATTCGTGTAATTTGTACCTTAATTGGTATTTTAAGTTAATTAATTATACAGGGAGTAATTGCGTTAATTTAAAGCACTTACCCGTTAACTTGCAATCAGATTGCCCCGTGATAGGCTTGAAATTTTGTGCTTAAATGTACACCCCTGCTTACTGCTGTCTATGATTACAAGCGTTAGTGTATTTATGTTAATAAATCAACAATCTAATTGACTGTAGAAACAGTACATATCGGAGTTCCCAATGTAATAGGGGACGAGCCAATTGCCATCAACCGGGCACAAATCCAGACTCCGTGCTGCTACTGAGAATTACCTTGGGAAAACCCAATAACTATGCCCGACACTTTTTTTGGAGCTAAGCAAACACATTACGCATCCCCCTCCGCTGGGAGACGATGGGGGTATGTAGGACTATTCTGTAGAACCCAATAAGATCTACAGGGGCCTATCCACCAGAACGTCACAATGCCTTCGCTGTGCTTCGGATGGCAGGGAGGCGGGATCACAATAGCACTTTACCGCCAACAACACTGCCCGACCCGGGATATGCGTGGACCTCATGCTCAGAAGACACGGTTAGCGACCGCTAGACCAACGAGGCAGTCAATAAGAAGGTGGCGTCAATAATACGCAGAGTAAGGGAAGCACCAACAGCGTCCTAAGGTATTTGCAGCGAGGCTGGATGGGCTGACTAAAGGTTTATCAAGTTGCATGTTACAAATGGAATTCGATAAATCTCCCTGAGGGAGCTATTTTTATTTCTATTTCAGTTTATTACTAGCTTTTGCCCGCGGCTTCGCCCGCGTTATCCCCTGTTTAAATGCCTTAGTAGGTTGAATTAAAAAAAAAAGCCTATGTCCTTTCTCGGGTCTTAAACTCTCTAAATTCAAATTTGATCAAAATCCGTCCAGCGGTTTAGTCGTGAAGGTGTAATAGACAAACAGACAGACAGTTACTTTCACATTTATAATATTAGTATGGATGTTTACTAACATAGTTCATAAGCAATTGTACTAACACACTATGAGCCATGTTTATCATCATCATCAGCCCATTGCTGGACACAGGCCTCTCCAAATGTACGCCAAAAGTCCGGTCTGCTGCTTTATGCATCCAGTCGTAGCCTGCCCTCTTATGTAAGCCATCCCGCCATCCGGCCAGTGGGCGACCCACGCTACGTTTACCAAGACGAGGTCTCCACTCCAGAACACGCTTACTCCAGCGGTTATCAGTTCTGCGACATATGTGGCCAGCCCATTGCCACTTCAACCTATTAACTACCGACATAGCTCTGAAAGTTGAGCCATGTTGCTTGGTAATAAAAGATTTTTATGTATTTTAATAATATCTCTCATTATAATATGAGTTCACTCCAAAACCGCAGTTTTAATTTATAGTATCGTTTAGCAACACATTTATTCTCACAATGCAATATTTTTTATACTTTTGCACACGCAAAGACAATTCAGTGAATTGTATTCTCGTAACAGATAAAAAAGCTTTTATTCAAAGTTAGGAAATAGTATGCAAGCATAGATTTTAGGGTACCGTATATCTAAAAATCTATCTATGTAATACTTTACACTAAAAGAGACCCACTTTACCCATATTACAGACTTTTCCCACTATTTCCCATATGCCAGAGATATTTCCCATTATTTTAAGCATATTCCTCGTGCGGTGGAGTGTGAGATTATAAGTAATATTTAAAATAAAGCAAATAATAATAATATCTTGGGACAGCTCACACACGGTCATCTGATCCCAAACTAAGCAGAGCCTGTATTATGGCAACCAGACAACTGATAAACATACTTATATATTTTTAAATACATACATAATATAGATAAAAACACCCGGACACAGAAAAAATCATTATGCTCATCACACAAAGATTTGTCCTGGGTGGGAATCGAACCTAAACAGGAGGTCGTCTCCGGTTTAGCAGTCAGGGCCACTAACCACTAGACCAACAGGCCAGTCAATATCAAGATTTGGCATAGGTTAAAGTTTATATGAAGAAGAAGTGCAGAAACCTATGTTATTAATTATGGTCGTATTTTTATCTTCCGCGTTGGTCTAGTGGTGCTAAACGCGACTGGTGAGCATGAGATCCTAGGTCAGAATCCCGGGTCGGGCAAAGTGTTACTGGGTTTTCCATTCGGTTATTCTCAGTAGCAGCACGGAGTCTGGCTTTACGCCAGGTTGATGGCAATAGACTCGCCCCTTACAGGTAGTATTATTAGGTAACATAACTTTTGCATAGGCTTGTCCCTATTACATTGGAACCTATATTATAACTGTCTAAATGCGAGCATACTATACACTACTGCTAATCCCTATGGGGTATGTAGGTGAGATGCTATATAATGGGCATAGCATCTGGATAAAGATCGAAGACTCTTTAAAAATACAAATATATTAATCCTAAACGATTCGTCGTATTTTCTAGACAAGCCGTCGGATCGTGGACGTCTGATGATCTCTTGAAAATCGGGATTGGCGATTTAACGCGCTTTCTACAGAAATTACTACAAAGACTGTGCCTAAATAGCTCCGTGGCTGAGCTAGACTACGACAGGTTTTGATTTGCAAGCTAAAAGTGTTTATACGAGTATTTCTGTCTAGAGTTTAATAAGTTATTCAACTTCAAAGAAAGATGATTGCTCTTTTCTTGCTGGTAGAACAGTCGCTATTATTTAGTATCCTTATCTTCTCTTCTTTGTTTTGACATGAATAACCTACATCAGTAGCATACCCAGTGTAAGATGTCAGCAGTGCTGTCTATCTACAGTGCCTTGAAAGATCTATTTTGAATCATCAATCTTGGAGAGTCCTTTGATACGCTCTTTCATTATAAAGTTCTTTCGACTGACCAGCTTACTGTCTGTCTTTTTCTGTCAGCATTATTCACTTGCTAGTCTTTTGTCTCTTTCTCGTACTAGAAGCTTTTAAGTTTAGTTTCTTCTTCGCGATCTGGGTCGAGATATAGTACAATACGATGACCTAAAAAATCTGTCTTTGTAATCGTCCGCTTCATAATTCGAAGAGATATTACCCAACGCAGATCCTTTGTACAGCTTTAACCTTTTTACTGAACAGTAAGCATGATATAATATTATTAAATGCATATTCAAAAGCGGCAACAAATTAAATGTAAATTATGCTTGTTATGTGAAATTCGCAAGAGGCAGTTGCTTGTTCGTTACATAACTTTTTGAGTGGCCATTTATATTCGGATTCATCCGGTCTTCATGTTTATTTTGATTTTGTGTATGATAATGCAATATATTAATGTTTATCTATGGACCATCCATGGTTTCTCCCTATATCAATAGAATAATTAATCATCTATCTTTTGCCTGTTATTTTTCATACTTAAAATCCCTCATTCCAAAAATGTTGCCCTAAAATGCTACCTTACTTACTCCGTTAACTCAGCGACCCAAAGTGTGTACATCTTGGCATCCAAACGAGGGTTCTCCATCTTTTTCGGTCCGCCGGAGTGATTTTGTCAAAAGAGATCTTCATGAGCTTCAAGCTACTAGCGGGATATCACGAACGACCGAAAAAAATGCTACCTAATAGAAGTTGTTAGTTATGAGCAATGTCGTCTCATCCTTTTCTGTTATTCAACTGCAGCTTATCAAGCCTCAAGAGATGAAAATCATATGCATATTACGAAAATCTTTCTAGAAAGATCCTTACAGTACTACTGACCTGACCAGTTTCTTAAGTGCGGCAAATTGTGTAACCGAGTTCTGTAACAGATCCTACGTCAAACAGTATTGAATGCGTCAGACTAACCCTCAAGGTTAGTAGGACAAAGGCCTGTACTTTAAAGAATCTGTTAGCTTTGTGAGTAATTTACTTAAAATACGCTTGCCTAAGAGGAAAACGTAAGTTTTCAAAACAGCTTTCTGCAATGTTGAAACGATGTTTGAAATTGTAGATGGGATTATTGACGCAATACCTACCTAAGTGTGTTTCAGGAATATTATATTGATTTAACCAAGATACATAGCTTCACGCCTATTCTTTTCGAAACGGTCGTGGTGTGTTGTAGCTAATCTCCAAAACAGTAGGACGGATTTTGACAGGACCTTACATTAGTAGATTGCTGATTTTATGAATTAAAAACCTACGTCCTGCCGCCATACTTGTTGTCGTTGTGTAAAATGTACACCCTGTACTAAACTTTTGCGGTAGGTAGGACGTACTGTTAATATTGAAACTCTAAGCTTCTGCAGGCAAAAAAGAAAAACGCGGATGAAAACGCGGGTTAATTGTTTTTGCAATAATTAATATGTACAATGATCGTTAACCTGTTGCTACTGGTTTAAAATTCTAACTAGGTTGAATGTGTTAATTAAAAAGTAACACGCGTTTACAATTTGACTCTGATATCACATAAATAATAAAAAACCGGTTATATCACGGTAACGCCGATGCTATTAAGTAATAGCTAACAGTTAACTGCTAGTTATAACATAATACGTTCAACTCTACAATTAATGACTGCGAAAGTCACGCACAAATATAATTTTAACGCTTTTTTTTATTGTTACCTGAAAAGTATTTAATTTGAATCGAGTCTTGATAGATACTTACCTCCTTAATAATTTAAACGGATTTTATTTTTAATGTAAGTGTTATTGATTTTTTCCATTAGATAATTCTCAGTAGCAGCACGGAGTCTGGATTTGTGCCCGATTTATAGTAATAGGCTCGCCCCCTATTGGGACTTATAACAAAACTGGTGAAATGTAGGTGTACTATACTCCTTCACCTACCTTCAGGGAATACAGACGTAGTATTATGTTGTTAAATAAACCAATAGCATGAAATAAAGACCAGATTTCTGCCATATTAGCCACCATCCCACGTGAAGATGACGTCACAACCACTTTCTCCGTCGCGAGCGAGCGCCGTGACTCACCGTGTGCCTGTAGAAGCAGCGATTTATGATGCACTAGCTTCCGACCGTGGGTTCGTTCATGTGGAAAATTACTGCGGCTTTCTTGGGATATAAAGTAGGTAGCATAAATTATGTGCGTCCAAAGAGACAAAGGGCACATAACAGAGCAGTTTTCCTCTGCCAAACAAATATCAAACTTACAGTGAATGAAATAAAGTTAAAAGTAAGAGTTCAAGTCTTCTCTATAGGCTTATACCAAGATCCATTGTAATAAGGTTACGAAAAGGGTGAAAAGGAAACACATAGACAGAGTCAGTCAGGATAAATTCTTAAAATATTGTATAGATTCTATACATAGAATACCTTCAATAATTACTATTCTATGCCTTAAATTAACACATTTTTTAAACTTTTTTTTAAAGTTCTTAGGTACTTATTGTAATTCTAAAACCTTTCTATTTCTATATTAGAATAGGGACTTCATCATCTATATCATTATGGATGATGACGTCCCTAGTCTAATATTATCGGCTTTCTCTCCAAACCCCAACCTCGATCCCCGCCGTTTTAGCAACCCCACACGGTCCGCAGTCAGTCAGTCTCCGATCTCGCAACAGCCATAAAACCCTCAATATTTGGCGGAGCACGACAAATACAGCATATCAAAAACATCCTGCATTTCGTGTAACACGATTTTCTCATTGTTTTGGTATTTTATAGCTTAAGCTTTTGATAAATGCTTTCGAAAACAGAGGTCTTCTGTTATAAGTCTTTGTGAGACAATCTGGTTGCCTTTCATAACCTTGGTCTTCGTTCTAAGTATTAGCTGTGGTATTAGGTGCATGACAGTTCACGAAATATTATTTTGGGGTGCAAGTAGAGAGCCGCCACGAGTGACAATACTTAAGTACGCCCGGCGCACCATGAACGGTCAACCTCGCTACCATCCTTGTTGACTGACCAATCTCTACACCACGGCATGACCTATTCCATGTGGCTATAGGCTCATGCCAATACGAAGAAGAGATTCAAAATAAGATAGAAGACTATGTATTTACTTCTTCAGTCTTGTGTTCGCAAAGCGCGATTGCTAAGCGTAAGGTCCTCGGTTCGACTAACGAGCCGGGCGAATGTTATTGGGTACTAAGTAAGTCTCAGCACGGAGTCTGGATTTGTCCCTCAAACCATAACTAGTAAAATTCGATGGATAAACCCGTATAAAATTCGATGTTATGTTCTATTTGAGTCCATTTTTACGTCATAGACCCAAGGTGTTCTTTTTCATCAAAAGTCTAAAGGTACACCCACATTTTAATTACCATAGGTCCGCATTTAAGAAGCGAGTCTATTACCATTGTCTGGGCCCACACAAATAGGTCCTATACATTACAAAAAAAATGTGTTTCTATTATAAACACAATCATGAACTAGGGTAATCATATCTGGACAATGTTTGTGTTTTTTGTTAAAATCTTCACGCTGTATGAGTTTAGGTGATGAGCAGGAGTTAATAACAGCCTTGGCATCGATGCTTACTCTGCTATGAAAATTAAAACTGTTTGGTTAAAATTAGGCGTAACTATGTGTGTTGGGTTGTAGATTTTTATATATTTTAAAGTATTAAGTATGTATGTACTTAATTAGAAATAACTTTGATGTTATATGCGGCTTTGTAATACGAAATTATGAAGTAGATATATGTAGCTAGTTTTATATAATTAAATAGGTATGTGCTTATTACTATGTTACCTACGTAATATTTTAATTAAGTTGATGTGTCTTACCATTTTCATCTGCTAGCATCTCGCATACTACCATATGACAGCACTGGTATGAACATAGGTACCTACCTAAATAGTAAAAAACCACCTTCAGGTCTTCTTCTTATCGTATGGTTGATGAACAACCTTTTTTTTTTTTTTTTTTTTTTTTTTTTTTTTTTTTTTTTTTTTTTTTTTTTTTTTTTTTTTTTTAACGTGAGGGAAATGCGTTACGCATTCCCCGCCGCTGGGAGGCGACGGGGATATGTGGGACTCTCCCCCGTGAACCCAATAAGATCCACAGGGGCCTACCCACTAAAAACCTCACATGTTGCCTGCTTCGGCGCATAAGTGGCGGGGAGGCGGGATCGCTATAGCATTCTACCGCCAACCCCACCAGCGCTATCCGCCCACTGACACTGACCCTTTGGCGCATGGGTGCGCGTCACCAGAGGGAGAGGTGGGCCACATCAGGCAGACATGGGCACCACCTCCCTACCAGTGGCAGCTGGAGCAGGGGTCGGCCGCAGGGTTGCGGTCTTCCCCTTACCCTTTTGGGGCACGCTAGCCCCACAGGGCTTGGTGCCGATCGGGTGGTCAGCCTTTCGACCCGCAGCAGCACAGACTGTGCAGTGCGGATCCCTGGCGCACGACTTGGCCAGGTGGCCGACCTCGCCGCAGCGGTAGCACTGCGTGCGGCGTTCCTCCTCGGACGTGCAGAAGTGCTGCACGTGCCCGTTCAGTAGGCAGCGGAAGCATCGGGTGGGCCTGGCATCGAGCAGTTTTACCTGCGCCGAGACCCATCCGACCAGCAGCCTACCTCGGGCCACCTTTTGCGCGGCTGCCACAGGGCAGCGCACCCATACGCTGCCAAGGCCGGAGGGGGTGTGACGTACCTCCCCCGCCTTGACCTCGTCGGCCGTGCAGCCACCCGTACGGGCGACTGCGGCGACGACACTTTCGGACGTCGCGGAGTCGTCCAAGCCCGAAATGCGCATCTCTGCGCACTTGATAGGCCTGGAGACCCGGACGTCCTCGGCACCCAGTGCCTCTCTCAACTTTGCCGCGAGGGCGTCGGCCTTCTCGCCGCTCTTCGCCCCCGGCAACTCGAAAATGCGGGCCCCGGTCACCGCCTGCCTGTATCGCAGGCCGGTGATCCCGAGGTCCGCAAGGGGCACCTTTTCCTTGGCCGTCGTGAGGACGGCCGCGTAGGAGAGGCCGCGCTCAACCGCGCCTGGCTGCAGCGTAATTACTACAGCCGACGAGCGCGGCACGCGCAGCCTCGGTGCCCTCTTCTTAGGCGCCTTCTTGGGCGCCTTTTTCTTCTGCCCCTTTGCAGGGGCGCCCGAGCCCTTGTTTTTGGGCTGTTCGGGCCCCTTCTTTTGCCCCTTTTTCTTGGCCACCGTGGTCCAGCCCTCCTCCGTTAGGACGGGGCTGGCAGAGGTGGTGGCCTCAGGGGCGGCCGCCGCTGTAGAAGTCGAAGGCTGCGGAGGATCCGCAACCTTCTTCTTCTTGGGCTGCTGCTTCTTTCCCTTGGGAGGGTCCGAAGCAGCAGCAAGCTGTGGGGCAGCAATAGGGGCAGGCGCCATCTGCACCCGCTCCGTCGCCACCGGCAGACTCTCGACCGGAGCCGGAGAGTCCGCCCTCCTTCTGTCCGCCGCGAGGGGTGGACGGGTCCGCTGCTCAGGCAGCAAGCGGTCGTCCAGGGCGGCGAACCGCGCGTTCACCATGGTCCCGACTTGGACCATGATGGCGCGCGACAACTCCTCAACGTCCAAGGACGGTGGACGTGTCGCCGCAGCAGCCGCGGCCTCAGCCGCACCCTGCCGCTTCGCCATGGATCTTATTTCACGGCGAAGCTTCTTCATCTCCCCACTGAGGGCGCGGCTATGCGCCTTCAGAGTGGCGTTCTCTTCGCTCAGCGCAATCATTTCGTCATTGACGAAACGCTCGCTGAGGAACCCCACATCTTCGCGGATGGACTGCACGGCCTCGTTGAGGATCCGCACATATCCACCCTTCAAATTCCGCGACTTCGCGGCGACCTTTGCCACTAGTGACAGGGAGTCGTTCACCTTGTCCTTTACTTGGAGGCCGTACTTCTCCAATGAGAATAACTCATCCGTATCGGAGACATCCTGTATCGCCCTCTGGCGAGCTTCGTTCCGCTGCTCGACAGCTTCTGCCTCACGGAGGATCTCCTCCTCCGTGTCTAGCTCCCGCTGCCGAGCTTGCGCGGCCTTCAACTCGGCCTGGGCCTTGGCCACACCGACATATTTGCCGGAGGTTGGCGGTCGGCCCCTGCCTCGTTTTGACGCGCTCCCCGAGCGCGATCCGGACGATGGCCTCGAGCCGCCCTCAGGCGACGACGAGCCAGACCGTGGCCGTTTCCGGTAGGTTTTGCCTACCGCCCCGACCACTAGGTCATCCGGGCTCCTAAAACCGGACGCGCTGCCTTCCGAAGTCGGCTCCACGTCGGTCCCGGAGCGTCTAGAGTCCTCCCGACTCTTCCTCAAACTGCTCTTGCGAGCAGATGAGTGGCACTGGGTGCCCCCCCCAGAATACGAGGGGCAGACGGACCCCGAAGGGCCCGCAGAGGATTGTCCAGCCGCGGAGCGGGTGGTACCTCCCTGGGGTAGTTTTCTATTGCCAGGTGCCATTTCATAAGTTTCCTTTTTTGTGCCAGGGGTGTGGTCCCCTGGGACATCCTCGGGACGGGGTTCGCCCCCGCCATTCAGCCCACGGCCGGACGTCACCAGCACGAGCTTAGGGTAATTTTATAGTGTTGTCTTCACGCAGCCCCCGGCCAATAAAGGCAAGGAACCCCCATTCCTGTCCCAAAAAGAACAGGATTACGGGTTCGGCCGGCGGTGGCCAACTGCCATGCCCGACTGCCCACTCTCGTGAACAGCCGGACCCGCCGCCCGCGCTCGTAACCGCCTCCCCCTCCAGAAGGAGAGGAGGAAACAAGCACTCCGCCGTCGCCGCTGCTCGGAATACGTCCGAGACGCCGACCGGCTCTCCGCACCTCGCAAAACCACAAAGTGCGGACCAACGACGGTGACCAAAAGGTCCCGCCCGGCCAGACAAAAGGCATCTGACCAGACCCGCCGCCATGATCGCTTCTCGCGAGAGAGGCGATCCCAACACAGTCAGTCGCTAGTTCGCATCCCAGTCATGTCTGAAAACAGACACGTACCAGGAGCGAACTTCCCCAACCCCCCAGCGACCGACTATGACCGCGTCCTCAATGAATGAGGAGCGGTCCCAACGCCTGGTTTTGGTCCGCGCCGGTCGAAACCGGTACCGCGCATATCTGCGCGGCGTTCCCCTATCCGCCACCCGGGGGACGCGCCCGATACGAGTCCAGAAACTCGTCCGGCAGGCCAAACTGACCCGCCGCGGGATGGTTGATGAACAACCTGGTGTCAGAGTTTGAACCGCCTGTAGGCCTCTGACATGGCTTTACACACCGTTACCTTTGGTGATAAATCAACAAAGTGTTTTTTTTTAATATCCTCCTAATTAGTGCTGCCATCTATTACGTTCATTAGACCAAAACTTATCACATACAAATAAATTATAATTATTAATAATGGGAACGAAAGTTATGAAATATAGTAATGATGCATTGTTACTAAATCAACATGGACGGTAACCGTGTTTACTTCCATTGTTTTATTGATTGCATCAATAAATTAAATATTTACCAAGGCGTAAAACAAGTTAAGGGATCTGTTTAATGACTTTATTTTACCTAATTCTAGTCTGTCTCCAAATGAACATTATGCTAATTACGTAAAAATTATAATTTGACTAGCATCTAGTTTCGCAATTGTATTAATTCAATGCTGAATAGGTTAGCCAGTTACATAAGAGTAAACAGGAATTAACAGCAAATAATTATTACGAAATCGATCCATGCGATGTAAAAAAAGAAAGTGCCATTTAAAATGACAATTTTAATGCAAAAAATGCAGTTAATCTTCAGTTAACCTTTGTAAATGATGAATTGCATATTCTTCATGACTGCATATTTCTTTTCCTACCATCAAAAGAGCATTAGAGTCGTTTAAAAAAGGACTAAGGCACAATAATTAACATACTTAATTTATGAACTTTGTTTAGCGCCATCTATGCCAAAAACGTTGAAAACGGTAGATTGGGAAAACTTTTAAGATGACAAATTAAGTGATGATAGTTTTACACACTGCTAACAGATGGCAAGAGATGCTCTGTACTAAAAAGCGGTATGCTCACTCATGGATACCAACATTACAAAAACAACGACTTTTATAAGGCAACTAAATAAAAAAGCATATTTTCAAAAAGACATTTTGAATAAAATTGTGTTATTCTTAATTTGAAGGTATAATAACCGTTCAGTAATGTTAAAAAGGCAAATAATTTGATAATGGAAAAAATAATAGCTTGCTGTTTACCCTCAATTTTGAAATTGGTAAGTTTTAACATAATAACAAAATGTGTTTATTTGCAAATATTTTACTCTAACATATTGTGAGCAGTAAAACATAGAGCGTAAAATGTAAAAGATTTTTGAACTGTAACTTTCCGTGATTACTCTGTTCAGTTAGCAGCACTGTCTCGCGGTAGCTCAACGCCGCGATAGACATTGTCAATTTGTCACTCACGAAATTCGTTCAAATTATTGTGAATTTAATTATTTTACGTGTTTTATTAATAAAACAATACATTATTAATAAGAGCTTTCAACAGTGTTAAGTGTGGCATTGTGTTAATAAAGTGTTAAACTTACTATTGTGTTAATATTGTGAAGTGATTCAAAATGAGTAATTTTACGAAATTTATCAAAACTACACCAATCACTGATGACTATGAAATCTCCAACACGGTGCTTGGCCTCGGCATCAATGGAAAGGTGGGTGTTCAATTTCCAATTATTAAAAAAAAACGGTTTTTATTAGGAATTTTAATAGTTGTTTACATATGACGTCACATGTTAATTTTAGACTGTACCCGTTATTACCTTTATCTCATCACGGCTGAATGACAAAAGAATTATAATTAGTTCTGTCTTGGTGGTATTTTTTTTATTGTTTACGCCATTTTGAAATTATGCATTATTTCCTGGAATGATCAATAATGCATTGTGATGTAATAGTATAAACAATTATGTCTCAAAGAATGTGCTATAAATATGCATCGTAGGTTAATTTATTATTCTCTGCGGTCTATAAATTAATTACACCATAACATGATTGTAGAATCAAAACAAACTTACTTTAGTAAATATTGCACAAGTATTGCCATTGTTATTCTATAAAGTCAATAAAACGAGTCAAAGAAAGATGATAAATATTTAGACCTGTGAATGGATGGGATTTCCTAGTAGAAAGTGGGTTTTCTTGGGTTTTGGATTTTTGCTCCATTGGGTAACTTAGCCCAATAAGTTTCTACATATTTTGTATGGTGAAAGTTAGATATTGATGCATACACTGTAAGTCATTTTCGTATTTCTGATCATTTATCTTTTTTCTGCTATCAATCATACTTACATTCCTATTCACAGATAAACTGGCTACAACTTTTGTGCCAATTATCAGCAGTTAAAAATTTACAAATAATTAAAAAATTATCAACATTGCTATTTATTACTTAACCACTTTAGATAGTAAATAATAATGAGAAGAATATTTACATGGGTCTTATAACATTTGGGGAATTGAGATTGTAGGTAAGTAGATCATACACCTCTAACCCTCCAAATGTAAAATGTATCATACACATAACATCACGCCTATATTCCCCGAAGGGGTAGGCAGAAGAGACTGTATAGTACACACATTTCGCCAGTTATGTTATAGGTCCCAATGTAATAGGGGGTATGCCTATTGCTATTCAAACCCAGGACCTCAGCAGTCGCACTTAGTCACCACTAGACTCACAAGGCAGTCGGTGTTATGTTACTTTATAATAGGTAATTATAGTGCGGGAAAAAGTATCAATTAAGAAATTACGTATGCTTGCAATCATGAGTAAGCAATCTATAAAAAAACGAAGTGTTTTGTGTATCCAATTTGCAGAAATAAAATCATTTATCATTTAAGAATTTGTAAAGTTCATTGTTGGTGATATTCCAATTAGTATGAATCACAATCTATTTGTGAGTTTCGTGTGATGTTATTGAACTTCACATCCATACTTGTTGCACTGATATCTCAAACATTTTATATATAAATGTATAAACAGCGTAGTTAGGTGCTCTCAGATGAGATAGACTGCTATGACCAAAATCCGGTCAGGAGAACATTATAACTATAGTCTATGCCATCAAAAATAATTAGTCTTGATGTATATTTAAATTAAACCACTTAAACGTTTCATCTTGAGACTTGAGTATGCAGTTGTCCTTTCAAATGTGACACTACGGTATTAAATTTGAGGTCATCTTAAGGATAATATTATGACAGCATTTGAAATGATGGACTACTTTATTCTGAGGTCGCGGCAGGTGAAGATTATTCATCACACTTGTAAAGTCTAAAATGTATTTAGAGCAGTTTTCCTTTATCTTCTTCATATCCTATGGTTGATGAACAACCTGGTGTCAGAGTTTAAACCGCCTGCAGGCCTCTAACATGGCTTTACACACCGTTGAAAAATCTCTCATGTGTGCCGGTTTCCTCACGATGTTTTCCTTCACTGTTTTTAGCAAATGATAACTAATTTCTAGTACGCACATGAATTCGAAGAAAAGACATTGGTGTTGCGGGGGTTTTAACTTCCGACCTTTGACTTGGCAGTCCAACGTTCACATCACTCGGCTATCAGTGCAGTATTAGTTTTTCTTTATTATAAGGTAGTACACCCACACATCACCACTCATCATAATATCTAGTAACAAGTGATAAGCCTATTGCCGTTGATTGATCTCACACAGGGTTTATCATCTCCCATGTGATGGGAGACGAACTTATTACCATTATTTAGGTCTATACTGCGTTTTAGTGTCTCTGACTTGCTTTTTCCGCGACGAAATAGAATATAATAGTATAAGTTATATGTTGCTTCCCCCCCCCCCCACTTATTTCAGCCCTTTAGGCCTGTATTCCCATAATGAGTTGGTTGTCTTGTATTTATGTCTTCAATTAGCGAAAGCGTTATTAGATCATCTGTAGTACCTAATTATTACTCCCATAATTATGTAGTAGGCAAGCCTATCGGCAATATATCAGCAAATTTTACGACGCTACAAAAAATGTAGGATAGCCGTTATTTAAGACAACATAATATTTAAAAATACGTTAAACATTTAAATAACTTGTGACTCATGATTTGAAACTATGATATCATAAAAAATATGTAAATTAATAACACTGCGAAATCTTCATTCTAAGGTAAGTCACGTGGGAAGCCAGTTTTGTGGAATAATTACAACTCGTAATCTTGTAGGTACATATTAAATAAATAAATCAAGTTTTTTGTCATCTTGTTAGCCCTGACATCTTTTTATAATCAAAGGCAGCTTCAATTAACTGCCCCCGACGCCACAAAACACTGCACGTAGCCAGCGGCGCGCGGCGTCTCACTTTCTCAACAGAAAATATCCTGCTTTAAGAGTTCTTGGTAAAGGGGCTGTTGCTAGCATTGGAGCTACTTAGTCAAACGAAGCTACCTACATGCTTAGCGCATTATCTTTCTTAAAATAAAACGTCGCCCCACACTAGAATGAAATATCACATACACAAATACCCAGACTCGGGACAAACATCTGCGGCGCGCACAAATTTTTGCCCCGCACGGGAATCGAACCCGCAATTATAGCACAGCAGTCAAATCGCTGAGGCACTGCGCCAATTATTTAAACCAATTCTCTTCTTGCATAGTTCTGAGATCTGATTCTGAAAAGTATCCTATCTATGAGTATGAATGAAGAATTTAATGACAAAGAAAGCATCAATAGTGGTTATATTACAATCTGTGGTAGCTGCCTACCCCTCTGAATAACATCCGTGGTATTTATTTCTGATACAATTTTTTTTAAATTCTTTCCTGTCGATAAAATTTACGGAGACGTCGACGAAATGAAATAGCCTTG
Organism: Abrostola tripartita; assembly: GCA_905340225.1. Lineage (NCBI taxonomy): Eukaryota > Metazoa > Arthropoda > Insecta > Lepidoptera > Noctuidae > Abrostola > Abrostola tripartita. Next base: position 3,247,639 of record HG996515.1, read on the forward strand.
CAACCATTTATCTTTTAAATGATTAGTTACGATACTGCTAATCAAGCTAACTACCAGCGATATTATTTGTGTGTTTACCTCGTAATAATAAATGTTAAGACTGTAATATCCGTCTATTCTTAATGCAGAAGATGTGGAAACGAAATTAACCTACCAACAAGACTTCAAACGGAACGGACCCAACTTAAAATGTGGCGTCTCACTTCCACTTGGTAAACTGTCCTGTTTTAGGAGTTCATGTTAAAGGGGCAGGCATTCCACAAAGTGTACTTAGGTGGTAAACATATAGTACCTATGAGATTGTTATGAACCTTGAAGAGCTATCTAGTATGAGATGGTTTTGAACCCTGAAGATCTAAGGATCAGAAAAATAGTCGCAGAAACGGAAGCCTTTTAGTCTATTTACTTGAATAAGAATTTTTTTATTTAAACCGCCTTTAATAAATATTTTTTTGGCATGAATTATTCAAAATGTAATTAAATTGATTACTCCTGCATTATGATCTAGATCTACGTACCCAAACCGTTCCTACTTTTATATACATACATATATACATAACATCACGCCTGTATTCCCGGAAGGGGTAGGCAGAGGTGTACATATAGTACACCCACATTTCGCCAGTTATGTTGTAAGTCCCAATGTAATAGGGGGCGAGCCTATTGCCATCAACCGGGCACAAATCCAGACTCCGTGCTGCTACTGAGAATTACCTAATGGAAAACTCAGTAACACTTTGCCCGACCCGGGATTTGAACCCAGGACCTCTTGCTCAGCAGTCGCGCTTAGCGACCACTAGACCAACGAGGCAGTCTTTTATATATTTAGGCAATAAATTTTAAATATTAGGCAATCGCATCGATAACGAAACGTTTTTAAAAGATCTCTGCTTTAAATTGCGATGATTCGTAAGTAGTTTTGTCGGAGACGCGTATTGTGCGTCATCGTTTGTTTTAGGTGATTTCGTGACACGGTAGTCCAAAATACAATGATTGTAAGGTTAATATTAAGAGTAGTTACTGGTTTTATAGTTATCTTGATTGTGTAAAATTGATTCGTAGCCTTGCGGTAATAAAAAGTCACGTCTAGCCCCAGGAAACCCAGGATTCAAGTTAATTATCACCATATTCCATTCCATATCATATAGACAGCCAGTTACTTTACGCATAGTTATTACATTAGTGAGGAAGGATTGTCGATTTCATAACAAAGCTATAACTGTGCATTCTCTGAATACTCTTAAATGAATAATGAACTATTTAAACAACCCGGTTCAGGAGTCAGGAGAAATATCTTCAGATCACTCATATTTTTGTCCTGTGCGGGAATTGAACCCGAAACATTTCCGCGTGCATAAGGCAATTCATTTCCCCACTTCCTTTCTTGATTCCTCGATGATTACCTGACATCATCTCAATATTTGTTTTGGTAAAGACTAACTTAGTGACGTCATACGTCTTTCAGATTCAGGTTCGATGACCCTATACATATTTTTACCGCCTTTGAAGGTTTTACTATCTAGATTCTAGCGTAATATCGTAAATATTAGCGTTGAGCCGGGCTTATGTAAATGTACCCATCTGTTTTGTACTTTAATAATTTACTTGATTTTCTTTGTAATATTTAAGTAAGTACTAGGATTTTACCTTAAGTATTAATTAGCTCTTCGTGTCTTCTTTGAATGTAGGTACCTATTTAATAATTAATTAATTCGACGAAGTAATTAGGAACCCATTTTCTATTGTCGTTTTTTTCTATGGACTGCGTATTTGATTTTTGTACGATAAAGGTAATTTCTAGATATCAATCGCGACCTCCTCAGAAGAATACTCCTTTTCTCACGCCTTTATTCCCCGCGGGGATAGGCAGAATATGTGTGTAGTACACCCACATTTCGCCAGTTGTGTTCTACCACTCAATGTAATAGGGGGCAAGCCTATTACCATCAACCGGGCACAGATCCAGATTCCGTGCTGCTACTGAAAACTGCCTACCTACTGGATAAACCCAATAACACTTTCCCTGACCCGGGATTCGAACATAAATTCTCATGTTTAGCAGTCCCGCTTGACGACTACTAGACCATCGAGGCAGTCCAAAAACTTCTTTACACATCATCATCAGCCAAAAGACGTCCACTGTTGAACATGGACCTCCCCGTTTAAGGGGTATGCCATAATCAGCAGTATTGGTGGTAAAGTTACGAAGACGCTGCTACCCATCTTCTGAGTTTTCTCTTAGTCGCTTCTTACGAAACCCACGGGAGGAAAGGGTTAGGTCTATTCTGGGCCGGATACCACTCGGCAAACTGCTTTACACAACGAAATATAAATCTAAATTATGGTTACATTGCAGAAATAATCGCTAAACATGCAATAAAGAAAGAAACGTAGCACTCAAAATAAGTATTGGGAACTTCCTCCATTTTGAAATTTGGTTAAAAATGTAAGTTAATCTTGCTTGACAAATTATAGTGTCTTTAGTTTGACACGAGCAACGTATTGCGACAAGTTGATGGTGATATATCGCGGTGAATTGTCTTATTTGACCTACTTGGCTGGATTTCCTTTCATGTGAAACACGAATAATGTATTACTGTAAGTGACTAAATAATATGTTTTGTTATAAGTTTGAAATGTTTTTATTTAGTACGCCAATAACGTGCTTAAACGATTTGTTTGTCTTCTTTTTGTTTAAACAAATTTGTTTGAATATATATATTTTCTATGAAAAACATGACCTATAATACCTAGGTGAAATCAACGAATTGGTGCTCTTTATGTTTATAGAGCACCAATTCGTTGAGCAGTCCATTCGGTGACCAAATAAGAATATTAGTGGTAGTGTTTCTTGTTTATTTTACTATCTGTCTCCTGCGTTTTCTTTTACTCGCACACCCTAAATATTTAAGTCCAGCCGTTTCGGAGACAACAGAAAAGCAATAGGCAGACCGACAAAACTTTAAAATAATGTTTATTCGTTTATTTTATATATTTAAAATTAAATAATGTATTTGTAACTTGTAACTAGGGTTTCCGAAAAGGTTTAAGTTCGACATTGCTATGTCATACACCTACACACTGTGTGTGTGTTAGCCCGAATATAATGGTTTTAGGTCGCAAAAGATAGTCGACAAGCTTATCACAATTTATCAGAGAAAATACCGAAACTAAGCTATACCCATTACTGATAACATTATTAAAACCACGTATCTTTGACTCGATGGAAACTGCCACCAACAAGCGTGATATAGGTACCTAACTAATATAATGCAAGTAGTAATATCATCATAAATTCTGAAATTGTTGAATTAGACAACTAAGTAGAGCCTACGTATGTAGTCAACAAGAATACTTACGTTTCTTCTTCTTCAGGCTTCTTAAAAGTTAAACAAAGATATTATAAATTAATTTTATAATATGATTTGATAAATCCACTTGATATTGTACCTATATTAGTATTGACTTATCATTATGTATTGTAAGATGTACCTATTAATTACTTTTCAATAATTGCTGATTGAGCTTATTACAATAAGAAGTACCTAACTTGAAAAGAAATATTATTTAAATTAGAATCTTTCATTTTCTATTAAGAAAATTGTCGTAGGTAGGTACATTACATTTTATAGAATTAGGTACGGACAATTGTACAAGCACTCGTGACCTTTAATTTATCTGAAAGTTCTAAACAAAAGAGTTTTTTGTAAAGTAGAGCTTTACAAAAAGTCTTTTGCCCGCCCACGTTTTAAGCGGGGAAACATTTTACAGACAAAAACCGCTTAATTTTTTTGTGAAACAGAATTGAATAGGCGTGTTTACAACTTTCGTTTTATTTCTTCTTTGAATTTCTAATAATATAATAAGAGGCTCTATTTGTGTAAAAAAAGATTTCATGACTAAAAAGTAAATTATATACCTATTTCTGGCGCTTTTAATACGCTGATAAATTAATATGGTCTGCTGCGCTATAGGTTGTCAGTTCATAGTTTGAGCACGAGACAAATATTTATTTGATCCGTGGATTTAAGTCACAAGTCTCGGCATTAGACTATATCATGATAATACTGTCAGACCTCCAGCCAGGTTTACTGACAATATCGCTGCTGAACAGGGAAAAGGCTGCAAAAGGCTCAAAACAGGATAGAGTGGCGTTTAAAGGAGGAGGCTTATGCCCAGCAGTGGGTCACCTAAAAGCTGATGATGATGATGATAATACTTGTGTATAATAGATACATATAGCTATCTATACCTGTCTAGGCACCAACAATGAAAAAATACTAATAACATTTGCTTAATTAATTTTTGTGTGCCTTATCACGATGAAAATTCAACGAAATACAGTTCTAAACACTGTCCAGGTACTTTTCCGGCCCATCAGTTATTACTAACGATGCCTTGGGTTTAATATTAACACTTAACCAAACACCGATCGTAATTAGCTTGCTGCACGAATAAACACTTAATCTGTCATAACATTGATCTATCAGTAACGTTGTTTCCGTTGAACCGTATCTTTCTACATTCGTCATCGCATATGACGTCACTAGCCACTACGGAGGGCATTGACATTGAAGCATCAGTTGCTCCTGGTGATCTAGACTCCTCGCTATGTGACGTAAGGTATTGATTCTATATCTGCATCAGGAAAGACTGGAAGCGGACGCTAGCTTGCCCCGGGACAAGTGATAAAACGCTTGACGAATAGAATGGTAAAATGTACGGGGATGACATATGACAATGTTTCGATTAAAGCTGGTTTTACAGCTGTCCTGGAGATCCGTAAGGGCTTCCAGAACGGAGACACACATGAGGCGCTAGAACATAGTTTCACAGCGACGCGGATTGGTCCGTACGCGACCCACTCCGGGTAGAGCCCGTACATCGCTACCCGCGTTCTAGCAACCGTATCGTACTAAACCCTCGTTTCAGAACACTGCGGGCGCTACCCGTACACCCCGTACCCGTACACTCGTACAGTCTCCCGAACAGCTGTGAAACCAGCCTTATAAGTAATCTAAGACATTTAATCCCATACATTTTTCATTCTATTCCACTTGTCTAGGGCGCGTGGACCCTGGCTGAATTTGTCTATCTTAAAATTTTTGCCACAGCGACAACTAATATAATACATAAATATAACTAGTTTGCACGAGACATTGCATGTATTGCTCTTTCGAAAAGGTCGAGATGTAAGATGTCTGGTGACGTCATGATGTGGAAATCATTACTTGTCTATTTGTCTCGAGACCGTCTAATGAACAGGTTCTCAATAATGTAAAGTTTCTTAGAATATGTAAAGTAAACAGACAGCTAAGTATGTCAGTACTACTTCAATTCTATGTAAGGAATAAGAAATACAATACTTGTCTAACACTTAACTCGCACATAAGAACTCTTATCCTGAGGTACAAGATTAAATTCCCGCTATGTTCGTTAACTTTTGGGTTTTTCTACTATAATAAGTTCGGCTTGCGACTCTGCCGTGTAACCAGTTCATGAATAAGGGCTCCGTTCAAGTTGGAAACTAGTCGGGCATTCCCGAATACACACGGGATTAAAACCGGCGTATACAATATAGTAAATAATATTGGGTTTTCTTAAGAAGTAAGTGTAGTAAATTCCTGTTACTAATTAGATACGAGTCTAATCTATTCTTATTTCTTTCTCATAATATTTTTTTTTTATTAAGAACTAATGTACCGCAATCACAATAAAAGTTATAATTAATTATTATTTGATCATTCAACCATGTTGTAGCTTGTAACTCCGTCGTACGACACAGACGATACGTCACAGTACCTCAGATAAAACTGTCAGTGACATACATAGGTACTATAAGCAATATTTGCACGAACCATTTTCCCTGTTGCACGCACAATGTATTTTATTATCACTGCTTCGTAGAGAATGTACTGACATAAAATATAACCGACTGTTATTATCCTTTTTATGGCCATTAAACAGATTCTGATGAAATCCTGCTTCTGTTTATGAGTTTGGATATTTGTTACTCTTTCATGCAAGAATGGCTGAACGGATTTGAATGAGATTTGGCACAAGGTAAGTTTATAACCTGATTGAATACTGGCTAAATATTAGCCAGGTAAAGACGCTTTGGAATTTTACGCGTTGACAAAGTAGCAGGCAATAGCTACTTATGCCAGAAAATAGAGTTATTGATGAAATTTCGATCGATGAACGTCTGTGACTGCTATGACAACTTCATCCAAATCGGATCAGTAGTTTTTGAGAAAATTGCTGACATAGATATTTAGTAATAATTGTATATAGCATTGAATAGAGAACTTCCTATTTAGCAGTCGTTTAAAAATATTTTATGTCATAAGGAACAATATAATATAAACCTCTCAACAATTTGAATCACGATAGATCTATTATGGCCATTGAACACAATGAGATATTATTAATGTTATATCCTTGACGTGCATCGCCGATCATTGGTGTCTTGTTAGGATGATTAGCGGAAGCGCCACTGTCATATTAGAACCTACCTTTATTGAATGTTATAATAAAAAGGGTCCTCTAACTATAAACGACAATTTCTGTTTAGTCTCGTGAGTTACATATGACATTTTGATTGTACACACTTTTCATGTACCTATCTTACAAATAAATGACAAGATCCCGTGGGATGCCGGGCCAGAAAAGCTCCTCTCCATTTCATCCTTTGGGTGTCGTAAGAGCCGACTAAGAGAAAATCCAGAAGATGGGCAGAAATGTCTTCTGATCCTTCACCATAAAAACTGCGATCCCCAAGTTGCCTGCCAAGCGTGGGGATTAGAGCAAGCTCCCACTCCTCTAAGGGGGAGGCCTTTTTTTCACAGTGGACGTATTCCGGCTGATGTTGATGACATGACTAGATTTGAGGCTAGACCAAAACTGTGTGGACGAGAATTAGACTTCTGTTAAATACAATACTGTTCTAAAAACACCTCCTGCTGTAGCCACAGATAGATTCTTATCAAATGACATTGGGTTTATCATGTTTATGTTGAGAAATTGTTAGTTTGGGTTTTTTTATGTTAAAAGCGATTGACATTTATTAAGAGCATCCACCCAATGCCAGACAAAATTAGCACATTTTGCCTCCGATCCTTACTATTATTAATGCGAAAACCGCTAAAACCATTGTCATAAAATTTAATGTGAATATAGCTGTGAGAAAGACCATAGGCTCCTATTTATCCCAGAAAAATATAAAAATAACAATAAGATTTTCCCCATAGCAAAGTCAGGAGAAAAGCAAGTCAAATTGGCTTCTGTAAACCCTAACTTGTGTGTAGGCTGACACAATTTATTTTGGTCGTGACACCTATCTAAGCGTGAAATTGATCCAGTTGTACATCAAAACACCAGGTCGACGCGACACCTTATCTAAATTTACACCCCGACGCGTATCGATTGAGAATTTTGCCTGTATTACGAACGTGACCTTTAAGGCCTTACGTAAATTTTGAACGGATGTAATAATATCTACTGATGTAGATCCTTTATCAAAAATGTGACGTAACTGTTCTGTTTCAAGTTACTTAATCAGGAACCACTGAACCAAATATTTTTGATTATATCTGGATATAACTTGAACCCTATTCCATTTATAATATCTTTAGACATTTAGAAAACCCTATATTTTCTGTGTATCTATGACGAAGAAATGAAAGCTGTTGTAAACATTGTTGTAGTAAATTCATCTTTTGCCTTTATTTTGATTCTTCATCATCATCTGACACGTCCACTGTTGGACAAAGGCCTCCCCCTTAGAACACCATTTTGATTCTTACGCCTGTGAAATAGAATTCAAAATTGATTAATGTAATTGTAAATACGTTTGCCAAAAAATCTGTCAACAAATGGAGTTACGGTAAAGGACGTAACTCACGTAACGTATATCTTGTCCTGGTAAAACAACAGTGCAAATTCGCTAAGAACACCTGGACAAGAGACGCTCAAGATAGAGATGATTGGTAGAGAAAAAGGGAGGCCTATACCCAGCAGTGGGTGATACCGGGCTGAAATGATGATGATGAAGAACGCAGTGGTAATTTTACCGCGGACGAAGTCACGGGCGATTCCTAGTACCTTCTATAGAAGGCTTTTGCTTATATCTACGCTTGTTAACGTGAAGTTCAAGTTAAAACGAAGTTAGACTTCGCTGTCGGTCCGTATCAGTTTACAAGGTAAATGGGACACTGAAAGGGTGAAATTTATTCTTGTAACAAAACCTTGCATTCGCGATTGGAACGCCTTCTTCACCAAGAGTCGGGCATATAATTTGTTGAGAGAATGAGATGGGCAGATGACATCGTTGTCTTAGTAGGTGGTACCTGTGTGAGGCTGGCAGAGGCGTAGAGACTGGCACAAGAGACGAGACGCCTGTACCCAGTAGGTGACGTCGGGCTTCGGATGAAGATGCGAGAATCAAACCACTACGCATTATTTTACTTAGACGGCAGTTGATGTATGTAAAAAACTATTATTTAGCCATCTCTGGTGATATTGGGCATCAAGAGGCCTACAGGCGGTTTTAACTATGACACCAGATTGTTCATTAACCATAGGATAAGAAGAACAAGGGCATCGACCCAAACATGGTTGGAAGTCTAAACGACCGTTTATTAAAAGCAGAAAACCTGGTACCTTATATTATGTGAAATCTCGTAAGTCTGCCTATAATAAATATCGTTTAAAATTTACTAACACCTACGTTCAAAGATCAATCAAAACTTGTGCCTCGTAAATATCTCGACACTCATTCCGTATCGTAGGCCCGTACCGAATCGTACATCTATACTCGGATGCAAACATCCGGATTGGAACTAGCGACCTTGTGTGGTAACAAGGGGACGCTGAGTTTAGACTAATACGTCATTCAACAGTAGTTCATACTTTATATTTTATGATCTTATTCGTCGATTTTGGCTAGGTTTATTTCATAAACATAACATCACGCCTGTATTCTCCGAAGGAGTAGGCAGAGAAGCACAATAGTACACCCACATTTCGCCAGTTATGTTATTGGTACCAATGTAATAGCGGGCGAGCCTATTGCCACCAAACAGAAACAATCCTTGCTGCGTTTTACTATTGATTAAATTTCAACTGTCAATAGACTGAAGCAGTGTTTAAGTTCTTCTTATCGTATGGTTGATGAACAACCTGGTGTCAGGGTTTAAACCGCCTGTAGGCCTCTAACATGGCTTTACACACCGTTGAAAAATCTATCAGATGTACCGGTCTCACGATGTTTTCCCTCACCGTTTTTAGCAACTGATAACTAATTTTTAATACGCACTTGAATTCGAAAAGACATTGGTGCGTGCCGGGGTTTGAATTTGCGACCTTTGACTTGGCAGTCCTACGGTCATACCACTCGGCTATCAGTGTTTTTTTAAGTTGAAAGACATTTTATTATTGTTCACACCACAATGACATTTTATTAGTCGTGTAGGTATGGGTAGGTAAGTATTGTATGAGAGAGTTTAGGACGGAGCCTATAGAGAAAGTTGTTTAGTTTGATGATCTGATCGACACCCGTAAATATTACCACGCATTTGATTTACGTTGTATTCAATCTCTTTGTATTGTTCTGTCTATAAATAAGTATAAGAGGTATTATGTTTGTTGTGTGTGACATTAAGATAAATCAGGTAGGTATCCGAAAGAAATCGATGTCATTTCTATTTCAAGCAAATGAGATTTAATTGAATGATAAAGAGTTATTATTAAAAACGTATAACAGTTTCTTTTATTAGGTCACGATTATTTATATTATAATTAAAACAAAGCAGATAAAGTTTGTACCAATTTAAATAACTAATAACATATTTAATACGTAAAACCACTCTGTAATTACTCATCGAACTTTGTAAAATGCTTTAAAAGCGTAAAAGCAGTTTAAGCTCTAAAAGCCATATTTAGCACTTTAGAACTTTAATAGTTTTATAAAGTGCGTCTCATAATATCTTAACGACTTAGCAATACACATTAAAATACATTGTTCTGCCTAGAATTGAAAATAACGTGGTTAAGACAGGCTTGTTGCCGTAAAATCTACGTTAAATTCCACGCTTTATGGACACTCAAACTACTAGGGTTGTCACAGATGTGTAGGTATTAATTATGCTATGTAGCTACCCCGCAGTTCAGTCGATCTGCGAGGTTAAGCGGTGCTTCGTGGTCAGTCTAGTGATGGGTGACCGTTTTCACATGTCGAGACCCCACTGTGCTTCGGAAGGCACGTTAAGGCGTTGGTCCAGCGCCTGATCTATCTCCAGTCGTGTCGGTCTACCGTCCCATCGGATTATAAGAGTGAGGGAATAGGGAGTGCACCTGTGTTTGCGCGCATACTTGTGCACTATAATATCGTCTGCGTAGTTGGTTACTCTCAGCTGAGACAGGCCGTCGTGACCGAAATTCTGTCAGGAGGACATTATTTTATAATTATGATTGTTGATTTACAGCTGAATGTTAGGTTTTCTATCGTTTGTCTTAACATGCCCAACGTGCTACACTATTGAAGTCGCCGTCAGCGTTAGCACTTGTGTTTTGGCATACTCTTTTATTTTTGCGTGCGTTTTCCAACAACACGATATGGCACTTTCAGTGTTTTTAAATGACGTAAGAGTGCTGTTTCATATACGTTGATATTCATTTTGACGTGGAAAGAGAATGTCATGAATTTGAGTTTCTTCTGTGAGAGGTTAGAGGCCTCAAGTTTACTACCTAGATTGGTTTAGTCATAATGAACACGAAGCAAGTTCAAAAATGTACTTAAATGAAATAGGATCTTTTTAAGCAAGCCTCCAATACAAAAGTAACATCTATAGTCTCATTGTTTTACGATTATAATAATAGTAGTAATATAAACTCTTATAAACATAAACAAAGGCTTTCCCAGTGTCCGTGATAACCCTGCGCGACTTTATCAAAAATAAGTTGAATGCGCCGAATTCATTGTCTGTTCAACTCTTGATTTTTATATTGGCCTTCGTTCAAGGTCGCGTTGTTCACTCCAATGTTTACGGATTTCACGTAGGTAGGTATCTATGTGTTGTCTGGGTTTTATACTTTTTTATATAGGTACCTATTGTCTTTGTCAGAGTTTGAGATCTTATAGCCTGAGTTTTATTCCGCCATCTTGGTGTCAAAATGATTTTTGATAAGTTTAGTGTACTTAGTTACTCTAGCGTGCATACTATTAGTACTATAAAGACTAGAGCAGGGATAGCAAACATTTATGGACTACCGTGGCTTTTTTTCTAAAGAGAATGTTATGTTTAATGAAGCCATAGATGTGCCATTATTTCGCTATCCCTGGTCCTACAGTAACTAAGTACACATTGCAATGTTTGTATGTCTTTCCGTTCATTTGCATTAATTTATTGCGCTACTAATGATAATACCGTCAATAGATCAATATTGTGCTTTACCCGACTATGGCAAAAAATGCCCGAAAAGGGTTATGTGTTTAACAGTATTTAGTTATGTGGAATGGGCCATTTAGCCAAGGCACTTCCTAAACTCTTTGTCTAGTTGTTGATATTGCATCTGATATTTACACTAATTTATTTCCTAGAATCCTATTTAAACCACAAATAACATTGCTATGATCATAAAACTATTGATTGAGTTGAGGTAATAGGATAACAGTATAATATAATATTATAGTTGCATCCTCTGATGCGAAACTGAAATGAACTCGTGTTGATAGTAAAATTGTAATGGCGAACTTGGAGAATGAAATCTAATCTTAGATTTACGATTATGAGTATTATGATAGACAGGGTATACTTTTATGTTATAGTATAGCAGTAATGCTACCACTGTATATTTCGGTAGGGTTCGTAGCTACATCGAGAGCTACCGCGTAGATTAGTTTGTGAGGGGATGATGGGAGACAAACGTCCTCTTCAAGCTCCCCTCGGGTCTTTAGAATACACGCTAAACCGTTGTTTCTGCACCAGGGGCTTTAGACAAGTGGCAAACCTTGATGAATAGAAATTGAGTAGAATGAAAAATGTATTGGATTGACATTATGTCATCATAGATTAGATTATTTCATCCTCATACATTTTTCATTCTATTCAATTTCTATTCGTCAAGCACTTTGACACTTGTCAAACGAGGCTGTTCTCTTTACGGTCGTGTAGATTCACTGTCCCATCAGACTATGAGTGTGAGGAAATAGAAGAATGCACCCCTATGTTTGCACCCTCTTAAGCAGTAATATCTCCTAGTTTATGTAGGTTAGTCTCAGTTGATATTGGCGGAACTAAATTAATTTCGGTCTGCAGAACAATTTTCTCTGTACCTTTAAGTATCATACTTTAATTCTCTACCAGTTTGACTAAATTGTAGCATACAGACTGTAATTTTTAAATGGTAGTGAGCAAGACTATCGCTATTTACTTGGCACAATATTAAATTAGCGTTAAAATCTCTGTTGCATTTAGTCATTTACCTTTCCATTTGCCGAATTTTTCAATCAAATTAACCTGTCATGGACTTATACATAACATAACATCACGCCCATATTCCCCGAAAGGGTAGGCAGAGGTGTATAGCAACACCCTCATCTCGCCAGTTCTGTTATAGGTCCCAATGTAATAGGGGGCGAGCCTATTGCCATCAACCGGGCACAAATCCAGACACCGTGCTGCTACTGAGAATTACCTAATGGAAAATCTCAGTAACACTTTGCCCGACCCAGGATTCGAACCCAGGACCTCATACTCAGCAGTCGCGCTTAGCGACCACTAGACCAACGAGGCAGTCATTCATTTAACTTTAAGAAGGCCTACGTCACACCACAACATTATTCAGTAGACTGTATAAAAATATGATGTGAAACCATTTTTTTGTTTATCTTTATTTGGGAAACTAACAATTAACAAGAAATCTACTAATTGATTCAGATTGCTTCCTTGGGTTTTGATAAGGTTTTTCCGCGCTATCAATACACAATACACATATCTGGTTAATTAGATTAACTCTACATACCTATCAGATATATAGTAACACAATTTAAATCGAAAGGTTTTTATGTTTATTAAACTATTTTTAGTATTTGTCTATAAATACTTACGTTCACGACTGTAATTCCCAAAAGCGTAGGTAGAACTGTTCTCCTTTGTCAAGAGCCTGTACACCCACGATTCGCGACCCGACATACCTAAGTCCCATACCAGTGTTAGTAAGCCCATTGTGCAAACGACATTGCGTTTGTTTTTATTTACTGTAGCGTTGTCTGTGATGGATGTTTTTTTATTTATTAAATAACTTAACACGATACACAGCATATAAAGTACAATAATGTTATTAAAGGGTCAAGGTCACTTTAGAGTGAAAGTGAAAGTTCCACGTGAAAGTAGGGACTACACTGCACAGATATAAAAATTACATTAAGCCCCGGCAGATCTAAAATCTTTAAGAGTAAAAGATATCTAGTGAAAAGTAGCCGCCATTGGCATGACGTCAAGAATCGGTTGACCTGCATATACTTGGCAGTTGATTCCTTATGCTGTATTTGGAGAAAACATTGCATCATGCCTTTTTTGAAAGGAGTACCTGTGCTGAAACAAAATAATGTAACCTTTAAAGGAGATTCCTTTAATTTTGACAGCTTCATAAGTCCGATGCAAACGTGGGTCCATGCCATTTATCTGGCATTTGTCACGAGCGGGGACGAAACCCATAGCGCAGCGGTCTAACCACTAACTATGGCTGTAAACAGGATGTCAGTTTTAACAAAATATGCCAGAGATAAGTTGAGGATACTTCATACTGTATTCAATCATTTTCAAGTTTTCTCTAATAACGCTAGATTACTTTTATACGCAATATTTATCCCGGGAAAGGTACATCGTTATTATTTGTTCTCGTACCTAAGAACACAACCCTGACTCCCGTCTGACGCAGTAGCTAGGTCAAGGATGCATGAAACGAGAGGTGACCTACAAAATACAGATGTGTGTCATTGCTGTGCAGATTTCTAATACCTACCTAGCCTACTTACCTAGTACCTAGAAGGGAATTTTGGAACTGGTAATTCCTCTTACCCCCTAAAATTGGTTGCTGCCCCCACAAGATTCGACAGAAGTCGCTCGTGTTATTAAGCAGGTTATCAATACATAGCTTTGCAAACCGTAATATATCAGGTAACAAAATATAAATCACATTTTGTGTTCGGAAGTAGTGTCTTCTGTAAGTATAGTTATTTCTAGCTAATCGTAAAACGTTAATACTGTAATCGGGGACAACAAAAAGAAAATCTGTTCGCCCCAGTGGGTCACAAGAGGAATAAGCCTTTAAAACGACGCGTTAACATTTCTTATTGACCTCCAGAGCTCACAATAATGGGCACGCAATGCCAAAACCATTAGAAGGCGGGCGCATCAATCATTCTCCCACAGTTTAACTTTGGTGAGGTCAATTATTGAACCGAAACGGGGAATGGAAATAATGGGACATAATCAGCTAAACTTTATCCGGTATGGCTCGGTTTCGAACTCAATAGGATTAGTCTGATTACTGATCTGATTATTATTAAGACAAAGTTTAAGTTCGTCCTTACTTATATTATGTACATAATTATGTTTTTTAAATGGTCTAGTATATTGTTAATTAATAAGTTAAATCTATAAAATATAGCCCTATTATTTACTAGTCTTTGCCCGTGGTCTATTGTACTCTCGTAGTCTTTTACCAATCCGTGCGTAGAATATTATTACGTCTATCCGTTATCTTTGCTGCGTAAAAGAAAAATAAAGAGACTTGAATAAATAAGGGTAGAGTAAAAATAAAACATGGGTATATCGTAAGGATCCAAAAAATATTTCCTTCCTCCGTACTAGGCAGCATTCTTCAATTTTCCTTACTTCAAGCGATACCCACGTCAACCTATTTACATGACGATCATATTAAAACATTCGTAAACACTCGGCACCGGAATCCTTGAAATACACCCACCCATTCATGAAAAAACGTCAGAGACAGTCATAATCTATTTAAACGAACACTTTTTTGTTATGAGTAATAAATGAACACATTTTTCTGCGGTTTGTACATTCACCATGCATCTATGCCTGTCTGTAATACCCAAAAGCATACATATTAGCAGTCTAAGCGCTTACGTCAGTCCCGGGTTATAGGTGGATGACACGTGAAAAGAAAATCTTTTGCCCTGCAGTTACGAATTACGATAAAGAAAACAGATCATTTAAAGAAAAAAAAATAGTATTTTTAGGACGTCCATTCATAAAGACACTGCATCTATATCGCCCACACGTCACCGCTTCCTATAGCCGGAAAGAAGAACGGCGGAACAAACACACCAGCAGTGGGACAACATAAGCTCAACTTTGGCGATCTGCCCCTAACCATGAAATCTTAAAGCAGGGCAGTTTACGTTGTGAAAGTGAGACGTCACATTACACTGCACGTAGCGGTGGCGTCTCGCTTACACAACGTAAACTGCCCTGCTTTAAGAGTTCATGGTAAGGTGGCTGATTGGTGCGATTGGTCTGCTGCGCTAGACGCAAATACCCGCACGGCACAACAATTTGGGTGATCCGCAGATGTTTGTCCCGAGTCTGGGTGTGTGCATGCATTTCATTTCTATGAAACACACCCACGATACAAGACATCGAATGGGAATTCTTTATCCGTCCACGGAAAAGTTTGTTTGTAGTGACTACGATAACGGTATTTTTATACGTGCCTACGTCACTGATTACGTCATACTTGCGAAGTTCGCATTCTTGGCCCGCATTCCTTTTTTGGCATTTTACAAGTCGTGATGGTATTTTAAATTCATTAACTTGCAACGATGCCTTACATGTGTGAAATATTTTACCATAATTAGTTAGGTACCTACTTGAAATAGCAGAAATCAGATGCGGGCACGTAAATTCTATATGTTTAACATAAATGTTATAAGAATTTTGTTAAAAACGACGACGGTCGCACTTTGCGAGCACTGGACCAACGTAGCAGACTCCAGTGGAAACCATTATTAGATTTAATTATACATACAGTATTGGATGGGAAATGAAACCTAACATTTCCCATTTCCAAGCTTTACATAGGAGCAATTCCTAGTATTTCATCGTTCGTTTTGAGTATATATGTGTGTAAATATATTTTGATTACTTATGAAGCTGAAGAGTTTGTTTGTTTGGTTTAACGCGCTAATCTCAGAAACTACTGGTTCGAATTGAAAAAATCTTTCCGTGTTGGATAGTTCATTAAACGAGGAAGTCTATAGGCTATAAAACTTTCGTAATCCACGCGGACAAAGTCGCGAGCTTAAGCTAGTGAAACATAATATAAAGCCAGCATGATTTCATACACCCACATTCGATAATGTTTGAATATTGATGATGAATTACCAGAATGATTCACACCTCACAGTTTTCCCCGAACGGCGTTTGTATACAAACCAAAGCGATAAATACGTTTCTTTGAACACAACGTGCTCTGATTTTCCGGGACATGTTTAGTTCTTGGTAGGTAAAAAGACGTCCAGCCCGGGGGGAGTTTATTTAAATACTACGTACTAATATTGTAATTGTAAATGAAAGTAAGTTTCAATATGAGGGGTGATCATCTTCGAAACTATTCGACTGATATTTATCATTCTTTCACACATATTTAGACTGGATCTTCAGAGGCGTAGGCTACTTTGATAGTTTTGTGAACTTGGCAAGCGACTTTGCAAATTGTTTTTTTTTTGGTTCCTTCCATAGATTTAGGTAGGTAGTGGATAGTAGTGAAGCTAATTTCGTTAGTAGTAGTGTCCAATATTTTTATTGACAAATGAAACATTCATAAAAAATCAGCACCCGAAATGGCAAAAAAGGGCTGTTTCTTATAGCACTATGTTAGTAGTGGTTTGTAGTAAAAATATATTCTTTGTAGTAGAACAGAAAAATTTGAAAAAAATATTTTCATACGAGAGTATTTTTTGCAAAGTCGGGTGCCAAGTTCACAAAGCTTACTTTGATCCCGGAAAAGACACGCCAAGTTATCTACGCAGATAAAGTCGCAAACTGAAACTATTTGATAATGTGAAAGTTAGTGTGAGTGAAAGGTATTAGGATATTTGACACAGATAGGTACCCTGCAGTATTAGGCTATTGTTTTTTCTGGACCCGGTGGCCTATTTGGACACCTTTGCGGGAAAGACATAGCCCGAAATTGCAATGGATTTGTGGAGGAATAATGGGGACGCCTTTGCCAAGTCGGCTACTTACCATCCCCAAAAATATAAGTTGAAATTTTTCACATAACTGTTGAAGTGTTTGTGCACTATACGGTTCTGCCTCCCCCTTCGGGAAATACAAGCGTGATGTTATGTTATTTGGAGTAAAGTTGTGTGATATTATTAACCTGTTATCACTGACTGAACGTTGTTTGTTAAACGATAAACTAAAACATTGGTACAGTTAGTGCTAATTGTACAGCTTACCTTATCATAAACCCACATGTCGGCGAGATAGCTCACTTCCTATGGCAAGGGATAATGTTGATAGCATCACTTATTAAGTAGGAAGGGATAAAGCGATTCGATTTTTGATTTAATGATTAGAATTAGATATTATTTATTTGTTATATAGTACAAGTATTAGAGTGATATACGTATCTTTTGACATCTATAATTCCAGGCTCCCTCTTTTATTTAGTTTGTCACTGGGAACCCGTATGGGCACGGTAAATGATCCTATTACGTGGTACTATTATGTAGGGACGGGAAACTATTTCTGCTTAACCTTCAAGAGTTATAGACGTATTTATAATATATGTAGGAGTGTGATTCAGGCATTTTATGCATGTAATATTTTAGATTCGATTGTGAGTATTACATTACAATACTGCCTCCCTGACTTGACGAGCATTCGCCTGTTATGTAATTTTTTAGTAAAATAACTCGAAATTATTGCCTAATATTTTTCGTTAATTGAGCAAACTCAAACTTTAGGATAGCGTCAAGCCCAGCCCAATGCGTCGGCTGATGCAATACAAAGTACCTACAGTTTATTGTACACAAATTGTAATCTTATCTTAGCCCTTATCTATCTCTTAATACACGAACGGCGCTCGTTGTGCTAATAAATTATTGGCGCCGAACATACAATTTATTACATCATTTACTGAGAAGTCATTTTCCTAAATGGCTATAATTACAAGACGAAAATGTAGGGAAGTCTGGACTATCGATAATGAGGCCCTAGACAAGTGGCAAAACACTTTACGAATAAAATGATAATAATGTTCTCCTAACTGAATTTCATTTACGGCGTCCTGTCTCAGCTGAGACTAGCCAACTACGCAGGAGATATTATAGTGCACAAGTATGCGCCCAAACACAGGTGGTCTCCGTATTTACCCTATTTCAAATGGAGCATAGCATGTTTTTAATAACAAACAGAGACAAAGTTGGCAGATTATTTGTTGATAGTCCAGTTACGTTAAAACATGATTGCCTGCTGTTGCCAGCGCCTCGTATGTGTTCTTAATTCTTATCTGTGTCTATGTCACACCTCTGGATGCTGCGTTCCTGTCTATGACTCATCTGGCTAAAGTGATTTTCAAGAAAGTGATTTAGATGTTATTTGGGGATATTATACGAAAACCTCATTAGAAAAATCGCAATTAGGTATAATATTAAGGATTTAGAGAAGTTTTTTTTTAGCCTGTGTTGTCCCACTGCAGATCAAACGCCTCCCTTTCATTCTTCCTCTTTATTCCGTTATCTGGGTCTGACGCGATGACGCGATATATTTTGGGACCTAGTCGGTGCAAAACGATACAGACGTATTATAATTGAAATGAATTTTAAAGAGGACATAACTAATGCTTAATACACTCATGCGTGACGTGACATGCATACATAATTATATTACCCTTATTTTGAAGTTTGTAATAAAAGAACAATTAATTTCCAAACGAGTGGGTAACTCTGAATATCAGTGGACTTAAGAATGCTTTTTACAAGTATTTGTTACTTCAGTAAAGGTTACTGCCCCCTTACCAGGACAGTTTACGACGTGGAAGCGAGACGCCGCTACGTGCAGTGTAATGCGGCGTCTCGCCTCCACGTTTTAAACTGTCCTGCTTTTAGAGTTCATGGTAAGGCTGGGTTGTGTAATACATAATCCGTTTTTAACTGGCGTGGACAACTTCTATAATTGGCTAAACAAGGCAATTTTTCATCACGAACAAAAATCTAGGCAAATTCATTTTCTTACAGAAAAACGAACTTTGATTGCGACACTTACTGATGAGGTTTTTTAATAGATTGTTTGCATATGTACAATAAAATAAAGTTTGCGCGCATTAATAGTCTGCCTAAATTCTATAATAAATATCTGTCAAATAAAGAAAGAAAGTAAAGACACAAAAATACTTTTTTTTTTTTTAAAACGTCGCCCCACACTAGGAATTTCTCCTGTATCGTGGGTGCGTTTCACAAACATGTAATATCACATACACAAACACCCAGACTCGGGACAAATATCTGTGGATCGCACAAATTTTTGTCCCGTGCGGGAATCGAACCCGCAACCCTTAGCGCAGCAGCACATTAAACCATATGTGCTTACTTCTCCAAACAGGATACACGAACAGTTATTCATTGTCTGACGGACATCTGCCTGGCGCACAGACACCATGACTCATGGATGAAAATCACGTTAATACTGCTACAAAATCTGATGTCACGTGGTTATAATTACCTATATGTGCTAGCTCACGTGTTGCAACAGCACTGAAAAAGAGCAATTATATATGTATCAGACGCGTAATTATGTCCTCCTGTCCGAATTTCGGACACGGCACACATGATATCTACATATGCAGACGAGCAAAGTACGCACTCTCTATTCCCTCACACTCATAGTCCGATAGGACGGTAAGACAGGACCGGAGTGAGATCTGGTGCAAGACTTACAGCTTCATCATTTCACATCAACATCGTGAGGAAACCGGCATACCTGAGAGATTTTTCAACGGTGTGTAAAGCCATGTCAGAGGCCTACAGGCGGTTTAAACTCTGACACCAGGTTGTTCATCAACCATACGATAAGAAGATCAACACGGTTTCACCTACTGCTAGGTATAGACGTCCCTTTTTCTCTGCCATCTTACTTACAGCTTACTTCTGGTAAACTTTATCGGCCTTATTACAAAAAGCGGTTTATCTAAAAACCAAGGTTTAAAACCTCTAAAAACCACGGTTTATAGGAAAGTGTTATTACAAAAAGTGGTTCTGCGAAAAACCATTGTCCATTCTATGGTCTAACGCCAAACCTGGGCGGCCCCTAGTTTAAAGTAAAGAACTATGGTTTAAAATATCATATCTGTCAAATTTCATCTTTTAGGTTATCATATATTGTTGTTGTTTTTACCTGAACATGGATATTATAATGGTCAATTTATTTGATATTGAGGATATTGAAACCGATAATACAGATATTATTTGCTTTTGTTGATTCATCATACAAAATATAATAGAATACGATTCACAAGAGGAATTATTAGATCCTCTCGTCTGTGAGCCATACCGGCTCCCGGTATGACAATATATTCGCATATATTTCACTACAAATGCCGTTCTAACGCATTATTTATGTTTATCAATACATAAACTAGCATAAATTACATACTTTTGGTTTTAACATACTAAATTACGTCAACAAACATCTCATAAACAAATAAGTTCGAATCGAATTACGTCACGTTTCGTTACACGGATGTATTTAGTTGTATTACTAGCTAATACAACAAGCTTCATTCTAAACAAAACTACAGTTGACGATATAATTGATATTAAAATCTAAGCAAAATAATAATAGTCTCAATATTTTTAACGCTTCTATAGAATATTTAATCATTAGTCTATTATTAAACTTTTTTCTTTTCTGGGCAAATGGAACGTTTTTGTAGAATGATAACATTATGTTTGTATTAATCTGTGGTTGCTATACAAACAATGGTTCAAATGACAGTGCTAAGAAAACCACGGTTTTTATAACTTCTGTAATAAGGACAAATTTAGACCATGGTTCTTCAGATAAGCCTAGACTTGAAAGGCCAGGTTTAAACCGATGTTTATTTAGTTTTTTGTAATGAGACTGTATTAGTTTATTTTTTATGCATTCTTTTCGATTACTATTTTTCAAGCGTTATGCCACTAGTCTATGGGGGCAGGACATTTTCCGTGGTGTAAAGTGTGTATAGTGCGGCGTCTCGCTTCCACTCTGTCTTCCTGCTTTAGGAGCTCAGGGTAGGTTGGCAGTTGTTTTGTACGAAGTGATAATAATACGTTACATTGATAATATTGTTCATTGTTATTTGCGAGTCGTAGTAAATATTATGCGATCGTATTAACATTCAATGAAGCTGTTTTAATGAACACTAATATGCAACTAAACAGTGCTAATGATTATGGTTTGCGTTCATTGCGAGTCATATTGTTTCCTAGTATACATTGTATACTACGCTGGGTAACGATTTGTTTATTATAGTTAAATAAAATATCGTTGTTACTTAGTGGTTGATGGACCACGTTTGTAAGCTAAAGGTTACAGGTTCAGACCTACGCAAGTGTAATTGTGAGTTTTTATTGATGTGTATATTCTTTCTTAGACATAATGCCTCGTTGGTCTCTTGCCGCTGCCACGCAAAGCGCGTCTCAGCGTGCGGTTTTAGGTTTAATTTCCTGGTCAAGCAGTATTATTGGGCTTTTGTAATTCTCATTAGCAGAACGTAGTCTGGATTTGTGCCCGTTAATGGCAATAGTCTCGCCCCCTATTATATTGGGACCTATAACATAACTGGCGAAATGTGTACTGTGTGCACCTCTGTCTACCCCTTCGGTGACAACAGGTGTTATGTAATGTTATATTCTAAAGTGCAGGTCACTTATTTCATTATATCGCGTCTTTTCTTACAAAACTACATTAATAGTAATCACATGTTATGAAAACTTCAAGTGCTGACAAATGACGATTTAATAAATGATTAATTGTACTTTACGCAACAGCGTACGTTCTCCTGAAACCCATTAGATGGCATATCACACAATCCCTTTATTTGTTTATGCTGTATTTACGTCATGAACGTTATTCTTAGGAGCGTGCGTCATTTAGCAAAATATTGTCAATACAATTCGACTTCATTAAGTTTATTATGCACACGGACTGTGGGAGAGCGTCAACTGCAGTGTAAACTGTAGATTTAATTATGGTAATGGCCGTTAAATTGAAGACTTATGGCTTTAGGTTATTGTGTTTACCAACACGCATGAAACTTGCTCCTTCACATTATAAGGCCTAACTATTTCGGTCGGCTTCTAAGTAATCTTACTAGATGCAGCTTACCGGGACCTATTTTACATGAAGCGACTGGCTATCTGACCTCTACAATTTCTAACCCATACAACTATTAGGTACCTAATCTGTGTCCATATGATACCCCTGGTCAGGGCCGGATTATCCATTAGGCAGAATAGCCATCTGCCTAGGGGGCCTCGCGCCACGAGATATTAATATCTTTTAAATTTTATTCTTAATTTACAACAATTTTAAGACTTGTATGTGACAGACCATTAATGACAATGACTGCCTAAAGGGTAATGGGCCCTGAGACGTGTATTGCCTAGGGGCCCCGATACAGTTAATCCAGTCCGGTCACTTATTCACCGCGGCAAGTCAAGCTTAACCGTGATCGATCCGCAGCCAATAACCTTCTCATCCCCATCAACAACCCACTGCTGGGTATAGGCCCTCTCTTAAACTATGCCATCCTATGTGGTCTTGTGCTAATCTTATCCAGGTGCGCCCCAGACTCTTTGCAATATCGTCGACTTATCTCGCTGCCAGGCAAAAACCAATTATGGCCTAGGCCGCACTACGGTTAAACCGTTGCGGTTTTTAACCGCATGATTTTGTGGCACAAGAAAATAAATGCTAGCGGCCGCTTGCAGTGTTATCCCGCGCGGCGGTTTGTATGAGTTTTCTTGTCACGCGGTTAAAAACCGCGGCGGTTTAACCGTAATGCGGCCTGGACCTATAATCCGAAAAAAAATAAACATTCTTAACTTTATCTAATTATCTAGCACTGCATTGCACCCACTAGCAACCTTAGTCTATTTAATAAAAATACAGAGTTGCTGACAAATGTTTTAATAGTTGACATAAAAGAAAGCTTTCAACGACTTACAATTTAGGTCAAGTTCGAAGCGAGACATTCGCGTGCCAAATATTTACGCGTTGGCGTGTTATTTATCGCGTTATGTAATGTACTTATGACAAATTACATTCATTTAGGTATTATTATAATTATTATGATGATCTTATCGGTTTAGCGACTTGCCCTGCATTTAGGAGTATACGCATCGTGTCTCGACTCGAACTATGACGTTTGTGTATAGGTTTATCAATTGACTAGGTATAGTTTATTAACAGGATTTACCTAGTCATTATATAAACATGCTTAATTTATTGTATAATTTGGTATTTAGGTTAACTTGTAACACAAAATGTCCTGCCCCCCTAGACAAGTGGTAAAACGCTTGACGAATATAGATCGATAGAGTTTCTTAAACGATAAATGTATGGGGATGACATAATGTTTCGACTGCGTTATCGATGACATAATTATGTCAAACCCATATGTTTTTCATTCTATGCGTTCAAGCGTTTTGTCACTTGTCTAGGGGGACTGCACTGCTTTGCTTCAAAATCTTTCACTAAATATTATGTCAGGCATACGTTAAGGATGGGAATTTAACACTAATAGTTTGTTGAGTTTACTTACACTTCTTTTAAAGCAAAAAAGAAACATGGAGTGGCAAATACATACGAGTATATCAAAATGTGTCATTATACCAACGGACGCTGCCAAAATTTTAGTTTAGATTAAGTAAATTGACATACTGGTTTAAAATTCAAAATATTATAGTACCTATTTTAGCTATTTCGTATAACATTCAGTGTCATTACAATTTACAACCAATTATATTGATTACAGGTGGTGGAATGCAAAGAGAAGAAGACCGGAGCGAAGCGGGCGTTGAAGGTTCTTCACGACAACGCGAAGGCCCGGAGAGAGGTTGAGCTTCATTGGAGGGCCCGCGGCTGTATTCACATAGTTCAGGTACGTACATAAAAATTAAATAAAGGTAACATATCAACACACCTGTGTTTCCCGAAGGGGTAGGCAAAGGTGTGTATTACAGTCACATTTCGCTATAATAATAGGGGGCGAGCATATTGCCGTTATCCTGGGATAAATTCGGAATCCGTGCTGCTATCGAAAATTACCTAATGGACAAACCTAATAAACCTTTGCTGGACCCGGGATTTGAACCCAGGACATCCTCAGTAGTCGCACAGTCTAGAAGATAAGAATAATTGAGCATCAGATCCTGGGTTCGAATAATTGTTATGTGGCCAGTTTTCCTGAGTGATATCGATTAATAACGTTTCTAAAATCTAACTAAAATCATCTTTGCTTACGTTACGATGCTCGTTTTATGCAATTAATTATAAAAGTCTTCTTATTTTATTACACTTTATATTATATTATACTTTATTTATACCTCAAAACGCTATCGTTGAATTGCTACAAATCGATTACAGAAACAGCAAATCACCTATTCGGTTCTACGTCTTGGTGGGCGTTGCTTAACTTATCGATTTGTGACGATAATCAATGACCTTACTCGATGAATGCCCCATTACTCAATGACTAATATCGATTGTCAAACAATAGAGTATTATGTCTGACATGTCGTTCAATTATGTTATTCCAAATATTTTACAATTGTTCAGTATAATAATGTACTCCTGAATCTCGGTCCCGGCGGCCTATCTCATCTGAGACTAGCCAGCTACGCAGGAGATATTATAGTGCACAAGTATGCGCGCGAACACAGGTGCACTCCCTCTTCCCTCACTCTCGCAGTCCGATGGGACGGTAGACCGACACGACCGGCGGGAGATAGGCTCAGGACCTTTACATGATATTTACAGGTTTGTAGATGATACATTTATCTATTGTTTTGAGCTTAAATTAATTGAATCTTTGGATAGGTCGGTTTTAATTAAGACGTCTGTTATTGAACGTTAACTAGTTAATTGATAGCCGAGTGGTATGACCGTTGGACTGTCAAATCAAAGGTCGCAAGTTCAAACCCCGCTGCGCACCAAAGTCTATTCGAATTCATGTGCGTATTATAAATAAAACTGCTAAAGAAAACTTTTGTTGATGCATTCATTATTTCCCATTCTTTTTCTTCTTATAGTATGGTTGATGAACAACCTGATGTCAAAGTTTAAACCGTTATAAATTAGTTATCAGTTGCTAAAAACGGTAAAGGAAAACATCGCGAGGAAACCGGCACACCTGAGAGATTTTTAGTTGGAATGAGATCATCTCTGTGAAAATACCTCAATTTTATATTTTATGGATGTGTTGAGATCACGAATCGTTTCAGATACAATACCTTAATCATAACAGTCAATGACTACGCGATATGAATCATTTTAGCACCCAATAACCGAGTAATACGCAGTATATGAATGTAATAACCGCACTAGCAGATATCAAAGCAACTAGTTCAAAAAAAATTTTTTTAAGTAACTCCCGACACATTTCATAAATCATAAGTATTTCATAAATAATAGCTAAACCATCTCGATCACGTCAGCTTTTAAATAAATAAATCGCATCATAATCGGTCCATTAGTTTAGGAGCTACGATGCCGCAGACTGATACACAGACAGAATCGTCGAGCTTATAACACCCCTCTTTTTGCGTCGGGGTTTAAAAACGAACGTGTTTGTGCCTACATACTAATATATGTATTTGTATTTGAAATATTGCAAGTAGGTACTGAAGGTATAGTCAACCACATAAGTAGGTTAACAATTTTACATGTCAAACATTAATTAGACACATTGTTCAAATATTTTTATTCTTGATCTTACTATTTAAAAACTAAAATGTTTAGCTACTTTCGGAGCTGACGTCAGGTTGTAAACAAATTTAAGAGTAAAAAAAATAATTGATGAACTTCCTGTATTTTATATGCATAATGCAAGCGTTAGATAAGAGGGTAACATTTATGCGCACATTGCACTGTTCACTGTCGCGTGATTATCATTCAATGCTTACTTAATTATCGTATGATATGTTTTGTAATACTGATAAGATATCTTGAGGCCAATGTTTTCAATGCCATACGTCATCGTTTCGTAGACTTTATTCATACTATATTTAAGTATACCTAATGTTAGGGACACACTTTTGTCATGCACTATATTGTTCACACTGATCATGAACTTACACTTTGACTGTGCCTAAAGCAGACAGAATAGTTCTATAATCCCCATGCCCCAGATATGGGTCTTACACTGTGCAAGGGTTAAAATGAACTGATTAATCGAACTCCTTTAGAACTTTTAATCATTTCTTCCTGATCGATTTCGATTATGGCGGCCAATCTAAGGTTTAGAAAATTACACTACAGTGTATAAACCGACAACTTTTCTAGTCCAGTGGAATGGTAAACCTGCATGACCGGAGCCTCTGACTCGAAACTTTTAATTATATTGGTATTGTTTAATTATGGAAACTATCGCATTATCTCTACTTGAATTTTCCTATCAGAAAAACCCAACGACAGTTTGTCAAACAGAAATTTCGGTTTGAGGACCGAACGCTTATTAGTCACACTTTAAAATAATTAATGGCAATGGTTTATCTTAGTGGTTTGCCCTAATTACACATTGATGTCTGTAAACAATTAATAAAATTACCTAATTTACGCGATTTCGATAAAGATAGTGTTTAAAAATTCCGTATCCCTCTCTGATCCATAAACAATATCTATGCTCAAAATCTTTTCTATCTATTGCTCTGTAGTTGGAAATAGTAAGAAAAACTAACAAATAAACAAAGTCACGTTTGTTGCCCGGAGAAAAAGGCAGTCACCACTGACATCCGGATACGGTCCTGGGTAACCGCTTTCGCCTCATTTACCTGCTCTCATAGCATTGTTCAATCATGCTTGCTGGTATAATGGTACTCCTAACCTTGTGAAGAATGTATTTGGATGTTTCTTCTTCTTCGTACCTATCGGCATAAGTCTAATATCGCTCACAAGGCAACAGTTCATGCAATTGTGTAGGGATTGGTTGGCTGCGAGGTTGACCGTCCAGGGTGCGCCAAACGTACTTAGCTGTCGTCACTTGCGGAGGCTCTCTACTTGCACTCCTTGTATTTGGGTGACTGCCGTCATCGCCGATACTGTTAATCCCTTTGGGAAATTATAAGCGTGATGCATTGAATGTACAATTAACATAATAATTTGTGGCACGCGACAGCCCTGAGAGAATGGGTAATGACGTAGGCTATTTATGACCGACTTCTATTGTACGCAGTAAATGGTGAAAATCAATAACTTGAGACTTGATATTTATATTTTATGGAGTTTATGCTCGATAAAATAACATAACCTCAATCCTGTATTGCTCGAAGAGGCCGGCAGAGGTGTTCAGTACAACCACATTTCTAAATGTAATAAGGGGCGAGCTTATTGCAGTCAACCGGGCGCAAATCTAAACTGGATGCCGCTACTGAGAATTACCTGATGGAAAAACCCAATAACAATGCCCGACCCCGGATTCAAATCCAGGACTTCATGTTGACCAGTGCTTGACGATCACTATACCAACGTTAACCAAGTCCATTATCAATCTGATTTTACTACGGAGGTTATCCCAAGTCCGTTTTATTTTACCCGATATAACCGAACTGTTCGGCTTGCGACTCTGCCGCGACACCTACCCATGAATAGGGGCTCCGTTTCCAAAACTAGTCGGGTATATAAAAAATAATATGCATAACATTAGTGTCGTTAGTAGACTTCTATGCGCCCATTGAATTGTCTCTGGTCCTGGACTGGTCATTTCTGCGCCCCTCTAGGGTCTTCGCCCTGTGCCTGGGCACCACTGGCACCGCCCTAGTTAGGGCACTGGATAACACTCACGAAATTTATTAAAGTAAAAGTTCTGCATTGTGTTTTGCAGGTCATAGATGTATACGAAAATTCGTACGGAGGTCGAGGGTGTCTCCTGGTAGTGATGGAGTGCATGGACGGCGGCGAGCTGTTCCAGAGGATACAGGACAACAGAGAAGGGGCCTTCACTGAGCGACAGGCCGCCGAGGTAATAATAACAGTTAATTTACTTTAATTTAAAATATAGCTACATATTTCATTAATACAAGATATAAAATTGAATAAAAATTTCAAAGTAGGGGCATGTATCCAAATGGAACTGCACAATATTCAAAAATTCAAAATGTATATGTTTAATTTTATGCAAAAATATTGGAGTTTATGAAACTACTAGCTGCGCCCTGCAGTGTTACCCACTACATTTTTCGGGATAAAAAGTAGCATGTGTGGTAATCCAGGGTTTCAGCTACCCCCATATCGAATTTTATTAAAATTTTGCCCAGCCATTTGAGCGTGAAGAAGTAACAAACACACACACACACTCACAAACCTTTGCCTTATTAATTTTTGTGTGATATAGTTCCTCATAGAATTCCAATCTTTTTATTTCCAGATAATGCACTCAATATGCGTCGCAGTCCGCCACCTGCACGACTCAAACATAGCTCACCGGGACATCAAACCCGAGAACTTGTTATACTCCACCACTCAACCCAACGCAGCTCTCAAGCTCACAGATTTCGGCTTTGCTAAGGAGACCCTGACCCCTGCTGATACGCTCCAGACACCGTGTTATACACCCTACTATGTCGCTCCAGAGGTCAGTTATTTTTTATTACAGTTTTACACACACTTAGATAACTGTCGTTAAGAAATGTCATTGCATTATCATTCGCGTAAAAAATACTCACTGTATTACGTATATTATTTATATACATAAAAAAAAGATACCGACGAATTGAGAACCTCCGCCTTTTTTTTTGAAGTCGGGTAAAAACAGGTATTAAACTGTCTCTGTACAAAAGTTTATCCGTTCAGCCGTACAATATCTCAGCCGTTTTTGAATAAATATAAATACGCAATAGCAGATCAGTCGATCTGCGAGGTTTACCGTTCTCGCCGCGGTCAGTCTTGTGATGGGTGACTGTTTTCACAAGAGACCTGTCCGTGCTTCGGAAGGCACGTTAAGCCGTTGGTCCTGCGCCTGATCTCTCCGGTCGTGTCGGTCTACTTTCCCATCGAACTATGAGAGTGCGGGAATAGGGAGTGCACTTGTGTTTGTGCGCATACTTGTGCACTATAATAATATCTCCTGTAGTTGGCTAGTCTCAGATGAGATAGGAGGACATAATTATTATTAGTAGGATAAAATGCTAATTACTTTTTCAGGTGCTAGGCCCAGAGAAGTACGATAAGTCCTGCGACATCTGGTCACTAGGCGTGGTGATGTATATCTTGTTATGTGGCTTCCCGCCCTTCTACTCCAACCATGGACTGGCTATATCGCCCGGCATGAAGAAGGTAAGAAATCTGATAATAATGTGATGGCTCTTAACATCCTCTGCCTACCCCTTAAGGGATTACAGCCGTGATTGTGTGTAAGACGCGATGGTTAATGTTTTTAATCCACTTTCATTTTTTGTATTTTTTTTTATCAGTTTTGATTAATCGTGGCCTCCAGAATTGGTTTGGCACTAATCACAATTATATGATTTTTGGTGTCATTTTAGCATGTTACCAATGCTAAGCTTGCATCTAAATTAAAATTGATTATGGAAATTTGAAAAATTATGGACACAAGCGGGACTTGAAGTGGGTTCTGGGTTCAAGTACCGCTCGTGTCCATCATTTTTTAAATTTCCTTTTTCAATTTTGACTAATCACAATTGATTGACGTCAATACATATTTCTTGAAAAGTAAAAAAATATATTTTCTAGTTTCCTTGAAATCGGTCAATAGAGATTTCCCCAGTCCCGTTATCTCTTTGTCCGTAATAAAATCCTACAAGCTTTCTCTCCACCTGTCCCTTGGTTGTCTGGAAGAAATAGCTTTAAGCAACAAGACCGCCACTTGCACTGTTATTAGTTTTAACTTTTTTCTGTAATTCCTGGTGTATATTATATATCCACATTTCCAGCGAATCAGACTAGGCCAGTACGATTTCCCGGAGCCCGAGTGGTCTAACGTGTCGACTGAAGCCAAGAATCTCATCCGAGGCATGCTGTCTGTGGACCCCGCCAAGAGATTGACCATACAACAGGTTTGTACCCTAATAAAAATGGAAAAAAATATGATCAAGAAAAGACAGAAGAATCATTTATTGAAAATAAACTACTTACTTTTAAAACGGCTCATTAAACATTATAAATTAAGCCCTCAGAGAATATAATTATAACAAATCATTATAAAAAAATTAAATACCTATTTGATTAAAAATATTGTTCCATACATTGAGTTGATTAGGTAGGTAATTAAGTATTTGGTAGGTAGTTACGTTTTTCTTGTGATTACGCTGTTGATCGCAGAGGGAAAGTTGTTTAGTTTGATGGCCTGATCCACAACCTGAAATTTGAAACTGATTTTTGATACACATTCTTTAAATCATCATCATCAAAATGTATGAATAACTAGCTGCGCCCAGCGGTGTTACCCGCTACATTTTCACGGTATAAAAAGTAGCCTATATGTTAATCCAGGGTGTCAGCTACCTCCATACTAAATTTTAGCAAAATCGGTCCAGCCGTTTTAGTGTGAAGAGGTAACAAACATACAAACACACTCACAAACTTTCGCCTTCATAAATGTAGTGTGATAATTAAGAGACTGGAATGACTAAATACTGGGTACCGTGGCGCATTATGTACAGTTTATCTTTAAGAATTATTTTACTAATTTGTATTTAAATAAATATATTCTATTCTATTCTACCCGCAGGTGATTTCAAGCCCATGGCTGCGACAGAACACACAGAAAAACTGTTTAGACATTTGACAATCATTAGCTTTTTTAAATTATGATTATGACGAACGCACCCAAACACAAGACATTAAATAAAACTATTTTAACTTGAAACGAACCCTGAATAGGATCCAAGAAGAGGGTAACATATATCAAATAGACCACTATTAAATACGTAAAAATAATTTATTTTAAATAAACTTAATAAAATGTATTGTCAAATCCTCTTTCGTGATTGGAACATTTATATACCTGCCCATACATTTATCATTCTATTCCATTTCTATTTGTCAAGCGTTTAGCCACTTATCTAAGGGGGATGTTATTTTAAAGATATATTTTACACTTTTTTTTTTAATAACTCTATGCATAGGCCTCTCTCAAGTTACGCCACAACACCCGGTTCACTGCCTTCAGCATCCAGTCCGACCCAGCTATCTTTACCAAGTCGTCGGTCTCTTTACCAGGTCGTCGGTCCATCGGGGTGATAGATAATAATATAGCAGTGGACCGCGATAGGCTGAGAGATCATGATGGTGAAATCTGACGACCTAATTGGCGCAGTGGCTAAGCGATTCGACTGCTCCGCTAAGGGGGTTCAATTCCCGCACGGGACCAAAATTTGTGCGATCCGCAGATGTTTGTCCCGACTCTGGGTGTTTGTGTGTGTGATATTTCATGTTTGTAAAACACCCACGATACTGGAGAAAGTCATACGGTGGGGCGACGTTTTTTATAAACACAAAAAAAATCTATTCTATTCTATTCGCAGGTGATGTCGAGCCCGTGGGTGCGGCAGTTCGCGCAGGTGCCGCAGACCCCGCTGTACACGCACGCGCTGCTGCGCGAGGGCGGCGAGGCGTGGGCCGACGTGCAGGACGAGATGACGCGCTCGCTCGCCACCATGCGCGTCGACTACGATCAGGTGACGGCGAGTGTCTGCTACTGCTTACACCTGCGCGTGCGCAGCATGCACACTACACACCCGCGGTACACGCACGCGCTGCTGCGCGAGGGCGGCGAGGCGTGGGCCGACGTGCAGGACGAGATGACGCGCTCGCTCGCCACCATGCGCGTCGACTACGATCAGGTGACGGCGAGTGTCTGCTACTGCTTACACCTGCGCGTGCGCAGCATGCACACTACACACCCGCGGTACACGCACGCGCTGCTGCGCGAGGGCGGCGAGGCGTGGGCCGACGTGCAGGACGAGATGACGCGCTCGCTCGCCACCATGCGCGTCGACTACGATCAGGTGACGGCGAGTGTCTGCTACTGCTTACACCTGCGCGTGCGCAGCATGCACACTACACACCCGCGGTACACGCACGCGCTGCTGCGCGAGGGCGGCGAGGCGTGGGCCGACGTGCAGGACGAGATGACGCGCTCGCTCGCCACCATGCGCGTCGACTACGATCAGGTGACGGCGAGTGTCTGCTACTGCTTACACCTGCGCGTGCGCAGCATGCACACTACACACCCGCGGTACACGCACGCGCTGCTGCGCGAGGGCGGCGAGGCGTGGGCCGACGTGCAGGACGAGATGACGCGCTCGCTCGCCACCATGCGCGTCGACTACGATCAGGTGACGGCGAGTGTCTGCTACTGCTTACACCTGCGCGTGCGCAGCATGCACACTACACACCCGCGGTACACGCACGCGCTGCTGCGCGAGGGCGGCGAGGCGTGGGCCGACGTGCAGGACGAGATGACGCGCTCGCTCGCCACCATGCGCGTCGACTACGATCAGGTGACGGCGAGTGTCTGCTACTGCTTACACCTGCGCGTGCGCAGCATGCACACTACACACCCGCGGTACACGCACGCGCTGCTGCGCGAGGGCGGCGAGGCGTGGGCCGACGTGCAGGACGAGATGACGCGCTCGCTCGCCACCATGCGCGTCGACTACGATCAGGTGACGGCGAGTGTCTGCTACTGCTTACACCTGCGCGTGCGCAGCATGCACACTACACACCCGCGGTACACGCACGCGCTGCTGCGCGAGGGCGGCGAGGCGTGGGCCGACGTGCAGGACGAGATGACGCGCTCGCTCGCCACCATGCGCGTCGACTACGATCAGGTGACGGCGAGTGTCTGCTACTGCTTACACCTGCGCGTGCGCAGCATGCACACTACACACCCGCGGTACACGCACGCGCTGCTGCGCGAGGGCGGCGAGGCGTGGGCCGACGTGCAGGACGAGATGACGCGCTCGCTCGCCACCATGCGCGTCGACTACGATCAGGTGACGGCGAGTGTCTGCTACTGCTTACACCTGCGCGTGCGCAGCATGCACACTACACACCCGCGGTACACGCACGCGCTGCTGCGCGAGGGCGGCGAGGCGTGGGCCGACGTGCAGGACGAGATGACGCGCTCGCTCGCCACCATGCGCGTCGACTACGATCAGGTGACGGCGAGTGTCTGCTACTGCTTACACCTGCGCGTGCGCAGCATGCACACTACACACCCGCGGTACACGCACGCGCTGCTGCGCGAGGGCGGCGAGGCGTGGGCCGACGTGCAGGACGAGATGACGCGCTCGCTCGCCACCATGCGCGTCGACTACGATCAGGTGACGGCGAGTGTCTGCTACTGCTTACACCTGCGCGTGCGCAGCATGCACACTACACACCCGCGGTACACGCACGCGCTGCTGCGCGAGGGCGGCGAGGCGTGGGCCGACGTGCAGGACGAGATGACGCGCTCGCTCGCCACCATGCGCGTCGACTACGATCAGGTGACGGCGAGTGTCTGCTACTGCTTACACCTGCGCGTGCGCAGCATGCACACTACACACCCGCGGTACACGCACGCGCTGCTGCGCGAGGGCGGCGAGGCGTGGGCCGACGTGCAGGACGAGATGACGCGCTCGCTCGCCACCATGCGCGTCGACTACGATCAGGTGACGGCGAGTGTCTGCTACTGCTTACACCTGCGCGTGCGCAGCATGCACACTACACACCCGCGGTACACGCACGCGCTGCTGCGCGAGGGCGGCGAGGCGTGGGCCGACGTGCTGGTGCATCGTGCAGTGCGACATGCGCATTGCTGTTTTTACAGCAGTAGTCGTTTGCGTGGAAAGACCTGACATATTTTTGGTAATGACAATTTTTCTTAAAGTAAAAGTATTTGTCGGTCTGTCCATTACCATAAATCTTGAATGTCGGATACTAAAATGTCATGGTCATAGTAATAATTTCATATAGGCTATTAGAGAGCACTAATATAACGTCAAATCAACCAAGTTGCTCGTTACTTTACGATCGAATCGTTATATTAAATAATACTTACTTTCAAAATACTACATCTTAAAATACAGGTATAAACTAGCTTAAGAGGTAGAGTTTT
The DNA here is from genome assembly GCA_905340225.1 of Abrostola tripartita. Classification (NCBI taxonomy): domain Eukaryota; kingdom Metazoa; phylum Arthropoda; class Insecta; order Lepidoptera; family Noctuidae; genus Abrostola; species Abrostola tripartita. The sequence goes on from HG996515.1 coordinate 3,281,998, forward strand.
ATTCTTTTACAGAATTGGAAACCTAAACTGTAAATGTTTTTTTAAACCAAACCAAACTTTATTTCAAAGTCCTAATCTATCTTGGTTTTGGTTAAATAAAGGTTTATTATTATTAATTCAATATATTATTCATAAATTGGATTAAGAACATTCAAAATGCCTTAGCTAAACGATTAGGTAAGAGCATTAAAGATCTTCCACTAACAATTAATATCTAATTTCCAGGTCCAAATCAAGACTTTAGAACAAAGCAACAACTCCCTCTTAAACAAGCGGCGGAACAAAGTGGGCGCTTGAGCAGGCATGCGCACGCGCATAGCGCCGCCATCTTGTATGACGGTACTTGAAGATAACTACGATGTGATACGAGTATGATTTACACCTTTTGGTGAGAGCCATCTAGTTGGTGTTTAAGTAAACATTGTGTTTTTATGATTTCCAATATTGTGAACTTTATAGCAATCGATCTGCGTATATCATATCATCTCTCAGCCTATCGTGCTCCACTGCTGGGTCTTTCTGATTGAACGGCTTTCCAAAATTCTCAATTTTTTTTTACTTTTTTTGGGATAAAACATTTTTTAGTAAAATGTTTTTATTTCATATAGGTTACATTAGAGCACCAACAAATTAAACAACCGTCAAATCTAGTTGCTTTGAAGTTTAAGCTGCCTCTCAATTCAATTTCTTTGCGATCGGTCCAGTAGTTCAGTCGTTATGTGGTGACATACAAACTGAGCTTTCAGATTTACTTTAAAACTTTTCCTTTTCAGATCTTTAATATGATTTTGTACCATAAAGCCGTTTTTATTTAGTCTCAATCGCAAGGAATTTATATTGCAAGTTATTGCATTAGGCTGAATATGCTTGATCAAGGCTGAGTAATACAGATAATTAATCGTTATTCAAGCTTATGTCTGGTCGTACATTTAATTTAAAAACAAACATCACAAAAAAAATATTTGATAATAAATCCGAAATACCGAATTAGTTTTTTCAATTTTGGTTCTGTCTCGTTCATGAAATGCTCGGACATTTTTTTTACTGATTCATGTATTTTTAAGACGAGATTGAAACGTGGTCTCTATCTACCCCTCTAGGAAATAGGCGTGACTTTATGTATGTATGTATGAGATTGAAATTGCCTTTTAAAAGAGGTAGGATAACAAGATCATTGGTTTACAATTTTGGAAACTATAAAAATGTAGTGTAATTAATGTTTTAGAAAAATATGTATAACAAAAATTGTTGTGTAGTTCAATGGAAATGATTAAAATAGAAATTAATTAAAGAATAATAATTACTATTTTTGTTACAAACTCTATTTTTTCTACGTTACTTTTAAAGTTCAAATATACATTTCGAAATCACAATTATTATAAATAGTTTTAAGTGTTTAATTATAGTTTTGTTGTAAGATTTCTTTACCTTATAATGTGGACCCTAGACTAAGGATCACATAGGTATTACTTGTATATAGGAATGTCTACTTAATTAAATAACTGTCCATACGAATCACATTTAATTAATTTCATACAAAACTTTAAAAAAATATTACAACTTATTTGAAAACCAATCATAACAAATCACTCTTAAAGTACTTAAAAAGAAATTTGTTCATTCATTCACTCCAACGAATGAATGAATGAACATTTTATTTCAGACTCGATCATAATTGACTTTTAGTTTGACATTTAGATGTTTGTTGAACAATGAAGTCACTAAGCATAATAATCTGCTTACACCTTTGTAATAAGCGTTATACATATTGTACGACTATTTTCTATTTTTATGTTTTTTTTTTTCAAATGGGTATTTCAGTTCATTCGACTATATTGAAAGTAATACCAATTGAATTCTAAATATTAATTATTAACGCTTGTAATGGCATGGTAGGGACATTAAGGGCATTACTGCAAAAAGGTTTAATATTAAAAAAAAACTGTACAATTGTGAAATCTGTACATACATGCTTTCCACAACGACATATGTATATTCTATATAATATAATATAACTATGAATCCAAAATAAAAAAGTTATTTTTTGCTACAGACAAAATAATTTTTGTAAATGTATTTTTAAGTGTGGTGCTCTAAAATAATGTGTTCCCGTTAATATCAAGTGCATATAATGATCTCCTTATACTACACCTAATAGTAAATAATAGGGGTCGAAAACCGGGATACCGAAAATTCCGGTATTTGCCTGGTATTTCGGTGATTTTGACCCAATATTCCCGTATTTCGGATCCCGGTTAACGACCTCTAGTAAATAGTAAGGCTTATGTATGTGACTTAACCGCAACATTAAATACGCTAAGCCATGTTATATTTTATAGTGCAGGCGCCAAAGGTACTTGAGTATGCAAAATAAGAGGAAAGCATTCCGTAAAAACTAGCCAAGTTCGAGTCGAAATTGCGCACAAACGGTTCCGTGCGATTATCTACAAAAACGAAAAAAAAAACACGTTTGTTGTATCGTAGCCCCTTATATATTTATTTTATTCTGTTTCTTAGCATTTGTTGTTATAGCGGTAACAGAAATACATCATCTGTGAAAATTTCAACTGTCTAACTATCACGGTTCATGAGATACAGCCTGGTGACAGACGGACAGATGAACAGGCGGACAGCGGAGTCTTAGTAATAGGGTCCCGTTTTACCCTTTGGGTACGGAACCCTAAAAAAGCAAAAGAGTACAGTACTAGATCAATACCACTTCGCGCCCTAACGCTTAATGCTTTATGATTGGGTTATATTAAATTAATCAGCACAAAACAAGCTAAAATAAATTTAAATATACCATAAATTAAAAAAAAAACTTTTATATTATTTATCTCTGATTTAAATATTCTATCTTCTTAAATTGATGTAAAGTTTGTTTTTTACAATTATTTGTAAGTTTTTCTAAAGTTAAGCTGCTATGGTTGACGGTACGTTGTTGTGTATTAAATGTATGGTTAAACATTGCATTTGCGATCATAATCACAAGCTCATTAAGCTAATTAAGAGTCCATTTGCATGTTGTGATTAGATTAAATCTAGGTTTATAGATAAATAAGTAAAAAGATCTAAATATGTTAAACTCTATGAAAGTGGCACGCTAAAAGTAGGCTAATTAGCGCACTTAAACTCCACTCAGCTCTTTTTCGCGCCTGACAATAATTATGACATGCCGTCCTACTTCCACATGTCATCTAATAAAAAGCACTGATAGCCGAGTGGTATGACCGTTGGACTGCCAAGTCAAAGGTCGCGAGTTCAAACCCCGGCACGCACCAATGTCTTTTCAAATTCATGTACGCATTATAAATTAGTTATTAGTTGCTAAAACGGTGAATGAAAACATCGTGAGGAAACCGGCACACCTGAATGATGTTTCAACGATGTGGAAAGCCATGTCAGAGGCCTACAGGCGGTTTAAACTCTGACACCAGGTTGTTGATCAACCATACGATAAGAAGAAGACAATACTGTGTGCCGTTTTTGAAGGTAACATATCTAGCTCTTTTTACTTTGATATCATTGTTTAAATGTTACTTAATAGCTTATTTTTGGACAGAACTATGCCCCATTTGAAATATATGATATGTACTTTTAGTGTCATTCAAGCATATTGCCCATGTTAAACTTGAATCTAAATTCATAAAAGAAATTTGAAAAATGATGTACACAAGCGGGACTTGCACCCGCGGTCTGCGTCGATCCGTGGTGGTGGCGCAGTTTTGCCAACTGAGGTATCGTGTCGCTGCACGCACCCATCGAATTTCAAGTTCCGTTTTAGTATTTGGGTGACGTCAGGTATCGTCTGTCATTAATATGTATATTATTAATATTTATCTATATAACAAATGTAAGAGATAGCCGTCAATGTGTATCCTAACTTGAACCTTTTATACTTTTTGTTGAATTGACGTTGTAATATACTCCATTCAATTTAACATTACATAATTTCCTGATCAAAATCCAGTAAATCTCAGCTGAGACTAATCAACTACGCAGGATATATTATAGTGCACAAGTATGCGCGCAAACAGGTGCAGTCCCTATCCCCTCACTCTCATAGTCTGATGGGACGGTAAGACAGGACCGGAGAGAGATCAGCCGCAGGACCAACGGCTTAACGTGCGTTCTGGATCACGGAAAGTCTCGACATGTGAAATACGGTCACCCATCGAAAGACTGACCGCTGAGAGCACGGCTTAACCTTCCATTGACTTATGGAAAGTAGCGCAGTAACTACGTAACCTCGAGCCCCTAATTTGTATAATGTTATATTGAATGGAGTATAGTTCACTGTTGTTCCTTTAGTCTGTAATTGACTATGATATTTCCCAAAGCTTCCACTTCGACCTATAGCCATTAGGATTAAATATGCGCTTTGGAAAAGACATAATAATAAGTAACACATTTATGCGACAATCGCAGCGATTAGTCTTATATGCGACACGATTGTAGTATAAAATCGCAAGAACAAAGCATTCAGATTTGTCTGTATGACTTATTGTCAATATTTGTATGTAAAATGGCGGTTTAAGGCCCATGGTTAATAAATAAAGGAGCTTTATTATTTAAGTCTGAATAGATTATTGAGATTATAAAACAAATGGATTGCTATAGCTTGATGTCATCGGCTCCGTCCAATAAATATTGGAAGAAAAAGGTAGGTTTTGATTAAAATTAAGCCAATTGAGCTTAATTTTTATCATAACCCTCTAATTTTTTTCTGAAAGTGAATTGTAATTTGAAAGTCCATTAAATTCTTACCAAAGTAATGTTCAACTTTGCCTATAGGTATTGTTTATAAGTATGGAAGAAGGTAGAAATTAGCGCGACCTATAATAAATGTATACCTATACTTATTGTTAATGTCATGATTTTGATACCACTTTTCACTTTATCCGCTGAATGATTAATACCATGTGGGAATGAGGTCAAATTAAATCTAGAAATTATATTATTCTGTGCAATAGCACTCCATTTGTTTTATAGTCTTTGGGCTGTACAACTTACATACTTATAGTCCCGCCAGTAACCACCTAAGAGGTAGGCAGAGGTGCCTATTCACCGACGTTGGGCCCCTCACCATTAGTCATGTAGTAGTTAACGAGCTTATTGCAATTATTGGGCCCATACTGGGTTCGTCGACTTGCTTTTTCGGTGTCGGAAAGTATTGATCCCTCGACAAAAGTCGAAATTGTCAATTTTGTGTATTAAATGTCAAATAGTGAGGTGCTGTCACAAATTATTGTTTAGAATTTAAAAGCGTGAAAAAATTGTAATGTATTGAAGATATTGAGTGACTTCTATGCTAATTGTATTGTGAAAAATAAAATAAGGCCGTATACCCTATTTGTTTTTTTATTACTCTCTTTTCCAATACAATATAAACAGTCTATAACTGTCTCACAGCAAGGCAATGGCCTCTTCGTATGACGGATTGAGCATTGATCACCACGCTAGCTCACTGCGGGTTGGCAATTTCAAATAATTAAATTAAGGTTTCGTCACCGTTAGTCAGTGGTGTCTTAGAATATATAAGAACGTATTTATGACATTGAAAGTCACAGTGGTACTTTCCTCTTGAACTTGTAACCTTGCATAAAATTCCGGTCTGTCAACCACTTCGCCACCACGACACTGTTTACTACAGAGCACGAATTCAATGGTTTTGTACCAGTAAAACCTATAGTCTACAGACAGAACCCGGTAGATGAACAAACATAAAAATTTCAGAAACAAACTGAAAAGTTACAGTTTAGGATAACAATCATTAGTATCTATTTTATTAATTATTTATTTTAACGTGCTGTCCGTAGCACGGCCCATCTGTGCTTATAACTAGCTTTTGCTACGACTGAACTAACTACCATGCTTAATTAGGTAGATACATAAATCAAACCAATTAATTTTAACAAAACGTTTATTTCTTACGCATAGACCGCACCAATACTGGAATGTATTCAAAGCTACCATTTGCACAACAACCAATTACATAATATCTATTATATAGCACATAATTATTTATATAAAATACGTAAAACTTCATACAATATTGTCTGTTAATCGGGTTTAAAAACTTCTAAAAATTACGTTTATATAGAATTATTTATTTTTCTCCGGAGTTCATTACTAAATAACAGTTAAGTGTATATAACTATATATTGATTAAATGATATTATAATAGAAAAATTAATTTTATCGTTGTCTTGAATATTAGTTTAATGAATCTTGAAAGCCTAACAGAACAAAAAAGTCATGTAAATTATTAATTACAATATAAAAATAATTTCGAGGGAAATAAGAGATTCTTGGATTCAAAATCACAAAAAAAAGTTATAAGCTTACACAAATAGATAATACTCTTTTCCATATAAAATATTTTAGATGTTCTATCTCACGAAGTCCGTCTGGCTCTCGCTGTAGTTGTAAAGTTTACTGATAAGCGCTTGTGTGTCGCCGTCACAACCGTGACGGAGCGCTCTTCAAGTAACACACACTATAACAATGTGCCTGTGCACGTCTGACATTCGTAGTTAAACGGACTTCGTGAGATAGAACAACTATTACTGAAAACTTAAATATTAATGATACAAAAATAAGTAAAACGTTTTCCAAACTACTCAATGGTCAAAGTTTCTAAAACTTCTAATTATAACAATTATTATCTTACTGCTCATAGTGCATAGTTTTATATACACCTATTTATGTCGGATTATATTTAAATTAAAATTTATTTTCATCTTTTCCGTTGGTTTTTGGCCACCGTTCTTTTAGTGTGATAATTTACATTATTATTTTAACATTATTCCTTAACAAAATAAATTTTTATTTTTTGCTTTTTGTACGAGAATTGGCCGTAACTATCCTAGTCATTTATTGCTTCAAACACGATAGGAGAGATGCTAAAAAAAATCACTATTTACCAATGTTTTCTATGACAAAATCATTGACATAACATCACGCCTGTATTCCCCGAAAGGTTAGGCAAATTTGTGTAGTTCACCCACATTTCGCCAATTATGTTATAGGGGGCAAACCTACAACGACAAAAAAAAACTTTTTATTTAAAAAAACGACATAAACATAGTATATAAGAGATTCCATTCAACAATAGTAAAAGTTTCGCCCTCAACTAGTTTTCTAGCTTCTTATAAGAAAGTATATAGTATGTATATAACAGGCGCTATCCAAGCACACTGGGCGAGCGTACAGCTTGTCATCCAGGCGAAGATATGCCACATGAGGCCGAGGATGAAGAGCTGCCAGATGACGTGGAACGTCAGGAGACTGCAACGGATACAAAATAGTTTTAAAATTGTTTATACACGTCATAATGATGTCCTCCTGGCCAAATTTCGGTCAAGGATATCTCATCTAAGACTGTCCAACTACGCAGGAGATATTATAGTGCACAAGTATGCGCGCAAATACAGGTGCACTCCCTATTCCTTCACTCTCATAGTCCGAGGGGACGGAAGACCGACACGACCGGAGAGGTCCAGCCGTTTGAGCGTGAAGTATAACAAACACAATCTCCAAATTTCGCCTTTATCATATTAGTGTGATGATAGAATAACATCACGCCTACTTACCGAAGGGGTAGGCAGTAAAGAAAGGAAAATAATACTTACACCATGTCCTTCTTCCGTGCAGCGGGCAATGTAGACTCCTTCTCATGGTTCAGATACCTTCGGACGCCCAAGTGGAGGGTTTGAAAGTAGGTGAGCCACTGAATCGAATACAATAAGCTTTAACTATACATATTATATACACCTAAATTGTACTATATTCTGATGACAAATAAATTATTTAGTTTTTTCTTACTTTAGTCACTTTCATGGATTTTTATAAATCATAACATCACGCATGTAAAAGGGTAGGCAGACGTGCATATATAGTACACTCACATTCTGCCAGTTATGTAATAGGGGCGAGGCTATTGCTATCAACCGGACACAAATCCAGACTCCGCGCTGCACTAAGAACTACCTCATGGAAAAACCCATTTTGGGAAATACAGAAGTGATGTTGCTTTTATGTTTTTTAACCTTTTGAACCCCACGGTCGGATATAGCCGACAAAAAACGACCAGTTATTTGGTGCATTACGTATAAGGGCTAATTAAAAAAAACAATGGCTAAGTCAAAAGACAAACTAAAAAGTAAAAAACTAATTCCATCGCAGTCCCAAAAAAAATTTGTTTCTTTTTTTATATCCTATGTTACTCACGATGGTGCACGGATTCTAAAGACACTCCATACATAAAATCGGTAAAGGCATCCAGAAGTAATGATGGAATAAAGAAACTCACATACATACATGAACCCTGAAAACATTACACTCTATTTTTGGGCAGTCGTGTAATTATACTCACTTGTAAACTAGATATATCAATGAAGAACAGTTCCTTATCAGTCTTGTTGAGTTTCTTGGCCAGCTCCAGCGTGTTGGGGTTGTGAAACTTCCACTCGCTGAAGATGAACCGCTGCAGCCGGTTCAGGGAGTTCCACACGTTCTTGTGGAGGCGGACCAGGCTGGGCGTAAATATATATATCATAATTAGGGTGTTATTATATATTCAATTAGTGTTTTTTAAAACGTCACAGCACACTAGGTCTCTCTTTTGTGTCGTGAGTGTGTTTCACAAACATGAAATACCACATACACAAACACCCGGACTCGGGACAAACATCAACTCTTCCCTTAGCGCAACAGTCCAAATATTTATCAAACTAATAAAATACATAATATGAAGTTAAATTTAATAAGTAGTAATAATGAATAATGTCCACCTAACCGAATTACGGTCCCGGCGGCCTATCTCACCTGAGACCAGCCAACTACGCAGGAGATATTATAGTGCACAAGTATGTGCGCAAACACAGGTGCACTCCCTATTCCGTCACTCTCATAGTCCGATGGGACGGTAGACCGACACAACCGGAGAGAGATCAGGCGCAGCAACAGCTTAACGTGCTTTCCGAAGCACGGAGGGATCACGACATGTGAAAACGATCACCCATCACAAGACTGACCGCGGCGAGCACGGCTTTACTTCTAATATCGACTGTTTTGCGCGGCTAGGACATAGCTATAAGAGTTAAACATACATGTTATAGATTGTACAGGATATTACTCACATAGGTCTCTTGCCAGACAACCGTAGCATCATGTCCAATAGTATAGCGGGGAAGAAGTGCACGAGGATCGCCGATATGCGGAACATCAGAAGAGACGGGACGAACTTCAAGTGGGGGTACCTGGAAATTTGTATTTAAGAAGCTGACCCTCAATTTACCATTAACTTGTCTTTTTTTTAGAAAAATCGTCCATACTCTAGGAATTTCTGAGGTGCGTTTCACAAACATGAAATATCACATACACGAACACCCAGACTCGGGACAAGTAATAAATCATATATGTATATTTTATTTGTGTTGAAAATATAAAAAAAAAACACACTATACAAACGTTTGCGGATCACACAAACGCGCGGAAATCGAGCCCGCAACCCTTAGCGCAGCAGTCCGATCGCTTAGCCACTGAGCCAATAAAGTCCTCATCATTTTAAATTGTGCTTATTATTTCATTTTATAATTTCTTCCATACCATCACGCCTGAATTCCCAGAGTAGCCAGAGAACCTACATTGCGCCAGTTGTGTTATAGGTACCAACGTAATAGGGGGCAGGCGTGTTGCCATCAAGGCACAAATCGACTGGCGACTGAGAATGACCTAATCGCAAACCCAATAACACTGCCCGGGATTCAAACTAAGGACCTCATGCTGTCGCAATTTATTTTGATGAAATAATACTGTGCTTACCATACAGCTGTCTTCAGAGGATGTTTGTGCAGCATCCCGTTGACCGAGTCTTCTATCATAGACCACCTGAACGGGTTGCTAGTTGACGATGAACAATGGTACACTGTTAGACCCGACCTGTAAGTTATAAAAAACATAACATCACGCCTGTACTCCCCATAGGGTAGGCAGAGGTATATCTGCCTATAGTACACCCACATTTTTTTAGTTATGTTTATACTAGTTGCGCCTAGGGGTGTTACCTGCTACATTTTTTTAGGATACATAACATAACATCACGCCTGTATTCCCCGAAGGGGTAGGCAGAGGTGCACATAGTGCACCCACATTTCGCCAGTCATGTTGTAAGTCCCAATGTAATAGGGGGCGAGCCTATTGCCATCAACCGGGCACAATTCCAGACTCCGTGCTGTTACTGAGAATTACCTAATGGAAAACTCAGTAACACTTTGCCCGACCCGGGATTTGAACCCAGGACCTTGCTCAGCAGTCGCGCTTAGCGACCACTAGACCAACGAGGCAGTCAGTTTTTTAGGATAAAAAGTAGCCTATGTGTTAATCCAGGCTGTTAGGTGCCTCCATACTAAATTTTAGCAAAATCGGTCCAGCCGTTTGATCTTGAAGAGATAGCTTAGTGTAGCGTACTAGCTTCCGCCTGCGACTTCGTCCGCGTGAATTTCGAATGTTTTATAGCCTATAGCGTTCCTTGATAAATGGGATAACTAACACAATTTTTTTAAGGCAATTTAATACAATGAATGTGAGTGAACCTGAAATCCAGTTACAACAGAACAGAACACCAACAACAACTGTACACAACTCCAACAACTGTACACAACTCCAACAACTGTACACAACACCAACAACTGTACACAACACCAACGTACCCAACACCAACAACAACGTACACAACTCCAACAACTGTACACATTACCAACAACTCACTTGGTCTTGCCCGCCTCCCAGCCCGCTACTAGCAGCTCGTTGACCACAACATCCACCGGGATGTAGTCCGCTATGTTCTTCTTAGCGAGCGGCAGGCGGCGGACGACGCCTGGAACAAACAATAGTTTAGAAAATAAATCTTTTAAAAAACGTCACCCCACTCTAGGAAATTTCTCCTGCATCGTGGGTGCGTTTCACAAACATTGAAAATCACATACACAGACGCCCAGACTCGGGACAAATATCTGCGGATCGCACAAATTTGTGTCCCGCGCGGGAATCGAGCCCGCAACTCCTAGCTCAGCAGTCCAATCGCATAGCCACTGCGTCAATCAGGACGTCATTATTACTAATCTATATTTCTATACGCATAAAAAACTGTAAGTAGCGAAGCGCTGTCGCATATTCCCTACTAGCTAGATAGTTCTAAGCTGTCCTTGCCACAGTTAGATTTATGATGGGTGACCGTTTTTCATCGAGACCTCTGTGCCTCTGAAAGTTAAGTCAGTTGGTCTTGCACCCGATCTCTCTTCGGTCATGTCTTACCGACCCGTATTATTGAGGAAATGGACAGGGCATCAAAGTTTGCAATAATTTATTTATAATTTATGTACACACAAGAAAGAAACATACAAAAAGAAAGAACAGTAATACAGTACAAAGGTACGGTATAATTGAAAATTCTGCAAATATAATATCTTCTGTGTATTTGATTAAAATAGTCTCCAGTTGATATATCCACCTGAGTTCATTTCAGCATGTTTTCTTATAGGTAGTCAATCAGAAAATGCCGAGGCCTTCCAGTTAAAAAATATACAGCAGAGAAAAATAACGACTTTGTAGGTACCTTTAGCGGCCCCCATTAGGAATCCTTGGGGTCCCACTTTGGAGCAGGTCCAACCAGGAAGGGGCTCCTTCCATGCCGCCACGACTGAAAAAAATATAATATCGTAAGGTCCTCAATATGGTTAGGTAGTGTGGTTACAGAAGATCTTAAAAAGACTACTGCACTCCTCCCTGTATGTATAGGAACAGTTAGTAAAAATAAAATGACTTCACTTGGATTTAAGCGAAGTTGAAATTGGCGCCAAATTCTATTTGTTTGCTTTGTTAGTAGTTTTAATGCTATCTCAAACTTTTTGATTAAATAAGTTAACTAATTTTGGGATTTGGGCGCTAGGAACAGGGTAACAAATGAACCCGTACTGTTACATCAATGTGTTCAAGAGGATAAACTCACTCATGGTCGGCCTCACAATAGTGCAGGGGAAGAGGTCGGCGCACTTGACGACCTCGTGCTCGGCCAAGTGTTTGGTGAACGTGTAGGTGTTCGGGTGGCTCTTCAGCAGCCTGAGGAAATAAAAAAATAAGCAGTCTTCTTTAAATATAAAGAAAAAGGAAAGAAAATTTGTTTTGACAAGCAATGATAAGGTTGCAATTAAATCTTACCTATATCTAAGTTATTAACTATTTACTAGACACCAGCTCATAACCGAGCTCTGTTTGATACCAAAACTAGTCGGGTACATCACTACATAGAATAAAACAGAGTCGCTTTCTCTGTCCCTATATCCTATGTATGCTTAAATCTTAAAAACTACGCAACGGATTTTGATGCGGTTTTTTTTAATAGATAGAGTGATTTAAGAGGAAGGTTTATATGTATAATAACATTCATTAAATAGTGGAGAAATACTTATAATATATATTTTATACCCGTGCGAAGCCGGAGCGGGCCGCTAGTCTTAAAATAAAAGTGAGTAAAACCAGAGTAAATAGTTTCAGATGCAATCCCAGTTTAATACATTAATTTGTAGAATTTCAAGTCGAAAAGCTTAGAAGCTACTAGCTACGTGGCTACCGCTGGCATCAGTCGATCTGCAAGGTTACCGCCCCGCCCACTGCGGTCACTCTTTAGATTGACAAGGATGGGCAATGATTGGTGAGGATGGGCGAGAATTGGCGAAGATAGGACGGATGGGCGAAGATGGGCGAGGATGGTCGAGGATGGGCGACCGATTTCACATCGAGACCTTTCCGTGACTTGAGAGTACAATAAGCTTGGTCAAGTTTCATTTGTATACGACAATAAAAAGTAGATTAAAATTGTCGTCCAAGATTCCAGTAACAGAAGTTAATGTAAAAGCATGCTTAAAAACAACTTACTTAGGTTCTATTTCCAGCAGCGCCTCATCGTTTAGAGTTCCTACTAAGGATATGACCTTTTCCGCCTCTTCGGGCGCCTCATAGACCTTCTCATGAGCCTCTGTCAGGTAGGAGTTGACGTACCCTGATGAAACATGTACCATGACCTGTGTGGAATGAATTATTAAAGGGTTGAGACATGATTATGCCTAGTTTCACGATCTGATTAGCGCAGTAGCTAAGCGATTGGACTGCTGCGCTGAATAAGAGAGTTTTAAGAGTTGCGGGTTCGATTGCCCCGAACAAAAATTGCGATCCACAGAAGTTTATCCCGAGTCTGGGTGTTTGTGTATGTGATATTTTATGTTCGTGAAAAGCAACAATGCAGGAGCAATTCCAATGTCTTTTCAAATTCATGAGCGTACTATAAATTACTTATTAGATGTTAAAATGGCTAAAGAAAAACATCGTGAGGAAACCAGCACACCTGAGAGATTTTTCAACAGTGTGTAAAGCCATGTCAGAGGCCTACAGGCGGTTTAAACTCTGACACCAGGTTGTTCATCAACCATACGATAAGATGAAGAAGGAGAAATTCCGAGTGTGGGGCGACGTTTTCATAAGAAAAAAAAAAGTAAAAAAATACGTAAAAAGTAGTGGTAGCCAAAAGGTCACTTGACCGCAACGGCTTTATAAATTTTAACTTTCTTCACTTCTTTTCTACATAAACTTTAAATATCAAATATCACTCTACCTCAAGCACACCATATTCTTCATCTTCATATAAGCTAATTTTAAACTTCAAAATTGCTCTAAGATTTTAATCTTACCTTCAATTTCTTGGCCTCTTTACAAAGCTCCATAACCCTTCTTGTTCCAAGTAGGTTAATCTTGACAGTAGGCCTCAAACTCTCCTGAAAGTCCAGGGTAGCTGCTGAATGGATGACCACCTCGATGTTATCCACCAGGGTCTGTCGGTCCTGGGTGCTAAGACCCAGGCCATCTTCGCCGACATCACCAGCTATGGGGACTAGCTTCTGGAATATGTCTGTTGTATTGCTTTCCAGAAGCTTCTCGAACACCTTTAAGATAAATAAAAAAAACATGAAACACAATATATCATGCCTGTATTCCTCATAGGGGTAGGCAGAGGTATGGATTACTCCCACATTTCGCCAATGTAATAGGGGGCAAGCCTATTGCCATCAATCGGACCCAAATCCAGACTCCGTGCTGCTACTGAGAATAACACAATTACAGTGTGCCTAACCCAGGATTCAAACCCAGGACTTCATGCTCAGCAGTAGCACTTAACTTTGTAGACTAAAGCTGACAAAAGACGACAAATAATTTGTAGCTTGGCAAGGAAGGGGCACCGATGCGTTTAGGCTCTTGGGACTGGCGTTGAAAAGGTTACCAACAAAGCGTAATATCATCTTGTAAATCTACAATAACAATGACTGGTATTAAAGATTACATTACAAGACACACGGTGGGAACATAATAAATAATTTGAGTTGAAGAGTTAGCCTTCAAACTGTCTAATAATACAATGGGATACGAGTTTAATAGTTTTTGTAGTCATAATAAAAATTGAGACCTGCCCAAGTTGGTTTAGGTCCATAGCAGAATAGAATAGCAAACACTTTACAACAGACGCTTATAAAACTTGTAGATATGTGACTTTTGGTGCCATTTTAGCATATTGCCTATGCTAAGCTTGAATCTAAATTGATAAAGGAAATTTGAAAAATGATGGACACAAGCAGGACTTGATCCTGTGACCTTCGCCATACTGTTGTACAGATAGTTAAAATATCAATATATAGGTAATGAGATAGGGCGCCCACAAAAAACCGGGATGCAATGCGATACGACGTGGTATCACAGGAATTTGCTTGCTGCAGCTCGTAGATATTTGTGATGCGTTGCGAATTCACAGTTATACAGTTATATGTGGTAGCCCTTAGTCAACCATAGACTATAGAAAACTTTCAATGTAGAATAAAATAGTATTTGTTGTATAGGAGCTAGGACATTATAGTTGAGTATGGAATACTATGATATTATTAAACTCTTCTAAGCATAACCTTTTTATTACTTTAGGTACCACAGTGTAATAGTGCCACTGGCAAGGAGTTCTATTCATCATTGCGACTCCAAGATGGTAGGATCATTTAATTATGTTCTTCTTATTCTTTGTTACATAAAACAATAAGTTGCAATAATTTTATGCAGATGCATAATATAGATAATTACCTACATTATATTGTTTCATTGCTATGATTAATGATTAATATGTGACCGGGCTCTGTGGCGTACATTGGGAGAGGCCTATGTCCAGCAGTGGACTGCAACGGGCTGATGATGATGATGATGATGTGAATAAACATGTACTTAATAGGCTACTAATAAACCCATCAGCTAGTACTTAAAACAGCAAAAGTCTTGCTGTTTATCCATTGTAAAGGACTGTAAAAATTTAATAAAATTTTAAACTACTTTACTTTCTCTTTTATTAACTTACCGGGTTTTTAGGGAATTCTTGCAGTCTCTCGGTTATTTCCTTGCCTTTCTTGGGTCTCATGAGGAGATAAATCTTGCCTACGTCAGGAATACATCGTAAAATCTTCTCTATAAGGCATAAACCGACGAATCCTGTGCCGCCGGTAATAAAAAAGTTTTTGCCGGTGTAAAACGCTCGAACTTGCGATGCTTCTGACATTTTTGCACTTTCTTCACCGGCTTTATGTTAGATCCTGTAATTAAGGATATAATTTGGGTTTAATAAGTTTAGAAAATGTTTAGGAAATATTCATAAAAGAAAAAGGAAACTTTTTAGAAGTTACTGTTTTTTTTTTTTTTTTTTTCTTCTTGTGGAAGTTACTGTTGTTGAGTTGTCAACTTGTCAAAGTCACATGAACTTTGACTGACATTTTGGACTTTTTTTTGCGTATGGGAAACTAGTCTTTCAGCAAAAAATAATAAATTTTGTATTATTATGTATTTAAATTGCTAAGTGATCCAAATGACACAATAAAGAAGAAATGATGATAAATAGAAATATAATTATGATAAATAGGAATTTTTCATTTACTCGGATAGTTAAAACGTTTTTTCATGTTACCGGTTTACAAACGTAAACAAATCTAGCCATTAAGATATACCAATTAAATACAATACAAATACAATAAAGACAAAAAAATACAATGGATTTTATGGGTCCGTGGAAGCGGCACAAACCGGTCTGATATTAATAGCAGGTCTGCAACTAGTCTAGTTGTAATAATTGTTTTGTACTTAAACGGGTTATAAGGCGTTGTTACGTATAATTATTATGGGAATGCCATGCTATAATTCAAATGAACGTAATTAAACCTCTAAAAATTAAGTGAAGAGTTTAAAGAGATCCTCTACTGTGGTAGAGGATCTCTTTAATTAATATAATTAATATTGGCTTGACGTTTTGAGGGCAAAACGTCAAGCCAAAATTTTAAACTTACGTTCACGTTAATTCCCGTTTCTTAATCATGCAACGCGATAGTATAAAAGTTAGTTCACATTGTATTTTGAACCCGCGACCTTGTTAATATGAATCCGACCCCAAAACTACAAGTCCACCATGACTTTTTGACTTAACTTAAATGGTCAGACGGTGACCTACTTAATGCTCACTTTACCTTGTATCCTTAAAAAGATCAAGCCTTGTGTCATGTGTACCTCTTGAAATACACAAGATAATTTAACAATTCTGTAGGTAACTAGTTACTTCTTAAAATACCTACATTTGAGTTTACGCAACACTTGACTAGACGTTTGTTCTGTATTCTGAGGGCTAGACATTAAAAAGTTGTGGTAAACGTACATTAATAGTTCTAAACGTTTTATTTATATATATAGGTATATAAATAAAATATAGCCCGTAAATGTTTCTACCTAGAATTCCACTCTAGTTTCTTGGTTTCAAATTGTTTTTTTGATAAAAAAGAACTGCAAATATTGTATCTAATATAGTTATCTTTCATTATTATTGTAAGATTTTATCTTTTATTATTTTATAATTAGGTATCTATGGTTTCCAGGCTGCTCGTCCTCGTCGCTCGTCAAGATTTAGAGTTATTTTTAGTCCAGTCAACAACATTTAAACGAGATTTTAACAAAATAACAAATCAAAACAATTTATATGATTGAAGCAAACCTCCTTTGATTATTACGTACCTAACCTCTTATAATTTAAAAAATATTTTAATTTTATCTCCTTTCATTTCACATCGTTAGAACAAGCTTTTGTTTTTTCCATGTTATGTGGAAAAATACCAAGCAAAATGGTTAGGTACCTACCATTTAGTAGACTCAGGTAGGTCCGAATTTATTTGCTTTACGTTCTTCAAGGCTAACTAGTTAACCAAATTGAGGTCTTGATTCTAGTGCGTTCAAGGGTTTTACAAATACCTACTTGCTTACTAGCGATATCTTAATTATATAATTCTTCTTGTATGTGTGTTTGTCACCTAGCTCCTAAACTGCTGGATCGATTTGGATGGAGATTGTATGCTTTACTATTGCAAACCAAAATCAACCAATTAAAATAATTTCTCCGGTAAAAAATTAAACCAGGATTTCAATAAAGATTTAACGTGTAGGTTTGAGATGAAGTTAAAAGTCCACAGTGAAACTGTTCGTTAGCACTTAGCAGGTCACTGACCGGCCCACAGCACGTAGGTAATGGGCGTGATGGTATGCAATACTTACAGTACTCACACATCCGTTGTTCTAAATGGTAACCAGGAAGGTTTTACAACCAGAGCTTAGAGCCGGTAATGTATAATAGTGATCATTTTCCGGTTTCTTTGCTTATTAATATATTTTTTTAAAGTAAACTACGCCCTACACTTTGAATTTCTCCTGTATCGTGGGTGCGTTTCACAAACATGAAATATCACATACACACACAGACTCTGGACAAACATCTGCGGATCGCACAAATGATATCCTTTACGGAAATCGAACCCGCAACCCTGCTGCTGTCCAAGCTTAGCCACTACATCGTCACCGGATCACCATCCAGCAGCAGTCCAATCGCATCATTTTATTAAGCTTCACATCATTTTATTGCGCGATATGATGCTAATAGATTTATCTATTAGTAATAAATAATAAAAGGCTCGACAGTGAAAACAGTAGAAAAAATAAAAATAAACGAGTGGAAATAATTTGAAATTCCTATCTATCACTGTATCGAATCTCATGCAAATTGATTAAGCTTACATAATTAGATAACATCATAACCAAGCCTTTTCTCAATTCCTATTTATGTTGGGGTCGGCTTCCAACTAAACCATTATGTAGCTGGATCTCAGTGCCTACTCTACATGAAGCGACTGCCGATCTGACCTCCACAGCTCAAAAATAACAAAATCAAAGTTAG
Organism: Abrostola tripartita; assembly: GCA_905340225.1. NCBI lineage: Eukaryota > Metazoa > Arthropoda > Insecta > Lepidoptera > Noctuidae > Abrostola > Abrostola tripartita. The sequence goes on from HG996515.1 coordinate 3,300,344, forward strand.
GTACTAAAGACAAGAATAAATTAGAGTTTCATTGGGCAATATACATTAAAAATACTTTCGCAAAAACGGCTTTAATATAACACTAAGCTGTTATTTTGGTAATAAATATGCGTCGGCTTCTTATGTCATTAAAATTTATATGTTTCATAAAAATATGTTAAGAAACTTCTATTAGGCATGGAATTTTACAACGAAGTAGGTAATTCTATCCGGTGTTTTTCCATATTTCGCGACCAGTGGAGCACACTCAGTTACTTAACAATCTGCAAGGCCTTTTCTGCCTATATAAAACAAGCTGTACCCGCGATTTTGCCCACGAAATAAATGTTTGTTGATTACAAAATAATAAACGTTCTTAATTTTCAATTGAATGATGTAGAAGCGATCTCTGTAATATTTTGTTTAAAATCTTTAATTGATAAATATAAAATACGAAAAAAAAATCTAGGTAATGTTTTCTTTAGAAAATAAATTGATAAACGAACGTACTTACTTCCGTTATCAAGGTAAACAGCCAGATATTTTCAGTTGGTAGTTTTAAAAAAAATATAAAAACACAGTTTTTCAGTTTTTTTGTGTTCGTTTTTTGTCATGGCAGTCGTGTTTTTTGTTGTATTTTTTATTTGTTTCATTTTTTTATAGCCTATGTTACTTGCAATAGTGTAAGGATTCTAACGACACTTCATACATCAAAATTGGTTAAGGCATTCAGACGTTATGGTGGAATAAACTCTCGTACATACATACATACATGCATGAACCCTGAAAATTTTACACTCCTTTTTTTGGGCAGTCGTGTAATAAAGTTCTTGCAAACACTACATAAATATTGATTTAAAATTAAATTACCCTTTATTTAATTTTAAAGTAAATGAAAAATCCACTTTAGTATCTACTAAAAAACTTGGTCATTATCATTTAAACCTAGACAGAGTTACTTATACTGGATAGGAAATATTACATATCTGTCTACCCATCATTTAGGCGTGATCATATTATTATGCTTACAACACGTTATAGACATTAATTATATCATTCTTGTCGTAATAGCTCTAACATTGTGATTGTGGCACTCTATAGCACAACGACCCTACTCTCTTTCAAAGGCATGACGTAACAGTAATACATTACCCATCTTACATACACAGTCGGGTAATCAGTCATAAGTTGCTCTCTTTACAAATCTCATTATCCATTCATAATGGTTTCGATATTTTTTTGTATAGTGCTCTATAGTTCTCTAGAAAGGAGCATCTTTATTTGTTACTCTTTTCATTTTTACTAGGTCCTATTTAGACATATTATCACGCTTGTCTTCCCCGAAGGGGTAGACGGAGGTGTAAACTGTATTACTTACGTTGCGCTAGGTACCTAAAATTATGTACCTAATAGGGGGCGAGCCTATTGCCATTAAAAACAAATCCAGAATTCACGTAATGGAAAAACCAAGTAACACTTTAATAAATCAAACCCAGGACCTTACACTCAGTCAAGCTTGCGACCACCTGACCAACCAAGCAATATCACAATACATATTAATATCCTACAAATATTAAAAACGTGGATGTTAGGTTGGATGTTTGTTGATGTCATTCGTACACATAGACACAATATAAGGAAAGGAAAAATGACTGTCCGCGGAGCCTGTGGCTAGTACTATAAAGGTATATTGTTCTTGTAAATACTACAATGCTGAACACTATATTACCTCTAGTTCATGGAGCGTTGTTTAGTAATCAATCAACCGGCATTGAATGAGTGCCAACAGACGGAGGATTCCTACAGCTCATACAAGACAACCTTCACACACGAAGAGGAGCAAATACATTAAATAAATAATGTTTAGTGAGTACTTATGTCATACAAATCAACGGGGTCGATTCTCGAGGCGTAAACATAACATCACGCTTGTATTCCCCGAAGGGATAGGCAGAGGTGTGGGTATTTTACCCATATTTCGCCATTTATGTGATAGATCCAAATTTAATAGGGGCAATAGATGGCAATAAGCTCGCCTATTGCCATCAATCGGCCACAAATCCAGACTCCGTGGTTCTACTAAAATTACCGAATGAAAAAACACAATATCACTTGTCCATGTCACGTCCTAAAATCTTTTCCGACCTGCGCTAACCTGGGAATCGAAACCAGGACGTCACGTTCAGCAAACGCGCTGTGCGATTACTAGTCTAAGAAGAGAGTTTGCGCATCATCAATATTTGTACCGGGGTGTACAATTATAAGTTTCTTAAACAATTGATGGCAATTATCTGTTGTAATTAAAAACATGTCTGCGTTGTTGCTTGCACAAGCATCGTCAAAATAATAATGTAGGTACTTAGTTGTACTCGTAAACAAATACATTAACGTCAACGTTAGTAATTAAAAATATACATTGTTAATTTACTAACTTTAAGACAATAATGACGTAAGTAACAAAATTGTTATTTAAACGAATAGTAGGCATGGGCGTTTTCGTTTTTAGTTGCAAACGGATATGCAACCGATATTCAGTTTTCATATCGATATCGAAAACTGTTATCAGATATCGATATTAGTGGTACGATTTGTACAAGTAACTGAAACGAATGAAACGCACTAACAACAAACGCAAACTCACACTTTTACCGTTAATAAGGAAAGTTGCTTACTTATGGAATCTTTATATAAATAGAAACTAGACCTTATTGCTAGCGCGTTAAGATATAGATATTGCGCACACACTATTATTAACCAAATAACCAATCACTAGCCGAAGTTACGTAATATTCATCGCATTTATTCGCTTCATCACTTTTACGCCAGTAAAAAATTATATGGTAAGACAGAGACAAAGCGAATAAAAACCGTCGATGTCATATCGCTCGTGATTTGAAGTTTGCGTTTCGTTCGTTATTCGTAGTTCGTTCATGTTGTTGCGCTTTGGATAAACTATAACTCGAATAACTCGATGAAGTTTAAGTTTTTTGAAAACGGTTATGTATATTTAGATATCGATACGATATGATAATAAATACATATCCGATATAAATTACGTTTTGATATATCGAACCCATGCCTAACGAATAGTATTCACACTAATATCTTAAAGACGAAAGTTTGTGAGTGAGTGTTTCTATGTTTGTTACTTCTTCACGCTGAAACGGCTGGTCCAATTTTGTTAAGATTTGGTATGGAGGTAGCTGACAACCTGGATTAACATATAGACTACTCTTATCCCGATAAAATGTAGCGGGTAACACCGCCGCGCAGCTAGTAAGTACATAAAAAGAACTTTGTACACCTTTTTTACCGATTGCGCACACGGTAACTGCCATGTTGCTCTTGCAATCGCTAAGCATGACTGCTGAGCATGGGGTCCAATACTTATTTTTTATTCATACATAGTAATAACAATATTATATATTACACCATTAAAATTTCATCATTTCTTTTTTATTATATTTTAATGTTTTTTTAAAGCCAATAGGTTAAAAACCTTGTATAACTGTTATGAATAACTAACTGAAGTTATTTATAAAGTGAAATTCCAAGGATTTCTATTTTTAGTTTGCATCAAATTTACATTTTATGTAATTGGGATGTTGACACCGCTGACAAAACGCTACTCTCCATAGATTAATATGATAATAGGAGCCTGTGACGTCAATTGTTCGCCACGGTCTTTTAAAGAATGCAACGCTTCTGCGCCCTCAACGCCATAACTCTACCAGGAGACAATATTAAATCGTAACATTTGTGTAATGTAATAATAAACAATAATCGCAATCAAATGTAACGATTAGATTTATTGTCTTCAAATAAAATTGTGGCGTGGACAGCACGAGATCGCTTGTCTTCCATATACATAAGCGATCTTGCACTTGCACAGGTTAATTGATATCAAAGCAAATAAAAATCGATTTTTACAAATAAATGATTATTATTATTATTACAGTTAGTTAAAAAGGTACTTAAAGTTTTTTTTACAGAAGTAGTATTAGAATTATTGCTCTACTTAAACATAGTTGCTGTAACATATCAGACTTTTCAATTTTGGTTCTGTTTTGATGATTGATTATGGCAACCCCCCTTTATAAGATGGCTGATGATGAAGAGAAACAACAGTCCCCTTACCATGAACTCTGAAGACAGGACAGTTTACGTTGTGAAGGCGAGACACCGCATTACAATTCACGTAGCAGCGTCTAGCTTCCATATCGTAAACTGTCCTGTTTTAGGAGCTCATGGTAAGGGTGCAGGACATTTAACATTAAGTACTAACCAACAATCGTGCATAACAAACCGGCTCTTTAACCACTGCACTGCCACAACAATTATACAAAAAGTGAAACTTATCCGGACGTTTCCATTGCAGTGTGACAGTGGTTGGTGTCTAGAAAGCGTGCTTCAGCCGCGCATTTTACGTAATAACTGGGTAATGACCGAACTGCCTGCAATGACAGTTTAATAGTCGAGAACATGTTCATTGTATGTTTATCATCACGCCTGTTCTCAAAAACTAGACTTGATCACTCCGTCTAGTTCGCCGCTCCTAAACGAACTAGTTCGCTCTTCTAGTTCCTCAGCTCCCAGCTCGGATCAGAGGAAGGCAGATCGCTCGCTCATTCGTTCGGATCTTTTGTTACATTTTTTATTTTTACCTTTACTTTCGACGTGCATCATACGAACTAAAAAGAGCTTAAGAGCGAGGGATCTGAGAACTAGTTCACGTAGTTCGTCTGTGGGAGCGGTCTTACAGTTTGTTCGCGAACTACACAAGACTACCAAAAACGGTAGCTGGAGGTGTAAGAAGACATTGTACACCTCTACCAGTTGTATGCCTACTCTAAACAGACTTCAAGTAAGGCGCATGTCTCGCTAAAGGTCCGGATAAGAAGTCATAGTTATTAGTAACATCATCATCATTATCAGCTTATTTTAGTCCACTGCTGGACAAAGGCCTAATTAGTTAGATGCGGGAGACTAATTCTTAAAAAAAAACTGTATTTTCGTCAAGAACGGTAATAGTACTAAGGCTAGTCTATTGCCATTTTTTAATTTAGGACCGTCACTGACTAATATAATTTTCTAATGTAAAAAATTTGTAACATTTAATTCGTTAAGGGAATCGAACCCAACTTCTCACTAATAAACTGTACTAGGCGGTACTTTTCAAACCATGTTTTGCATACAAATGTCATCTTCAACATACAGGGTTTTTAAACATGTACCTCTGTGAAGCCCAACATGATATGAATTCGAATAGACCCTATTAATGGCAATAGGCTCGGCATTAAAATGTATGTGGGTCTTTAAACTGTTGATTAAGTAGAGCCTTTCTGCCTATCTTTTAAATATTATCAGGTGTGATCGTCACACAGACTACATGCATTTCCAGTTTTTAATTGCACGACTGCTATATAAATATAATATGTACACTATTTAACGCAGTGAACAGGAAAATCAAGTTATTTACCCAAGGAGGTCTAGATGACATTCGTCAATATCTGAGAAGTCAATATATTTACTTGTCCCCCCCGGTCTGGTGCTTCAGAAGGCACGTTAAGCTGTTGGTCCTGCGCCTGATCTCTCTCCGGTCGTGTTTTACCGTCCTATCGGACTATGAGAGTGAGGGAATAGGGAGTGCACCTGTGTTCGCACGCATACTTGTGCACTATAATATCTCTTGCGTAGTCGGTAGGCCAGCAACTAGACGTGTTTGTATATATACTATGCATTTATACATGTACAATTAAAATTCACAAGTATACCAATTAGTCGTGCGACCGTCAACACAGTCATTACACGCAGTTTTTTCTCTCAGTCATGGTATATTGCATTATTGCGTAACCTTCACATAAATATATTTACCGTGAAAACAATTCTTACGGCATCACGAAAGTGTGAAGGGTGAACGAACTGTGTCAAATAAATTGTTGGCTTTTAAACAAACTTTCATGAGTAAAATTAACGATAAGTGTGTCACGATATATATCAGAAATAATACAACTCTTAATCGTCAGTTAAATTATTATTATAATAACAAAAGTTTTCTTTCAGAAACTCCATATTTGTAATAAATTCGAAGAATAAAATTGCCATTTTGACAGTTAATGTATGGATAATATAGCCCCCTATTACAGTGGGGCATAACTGGCGAAATGCGCACCTCTGCCTACCCGTTCAGGGAATACAGGCGTAATGTTATGATAAGTGTATTTCTCTGTAGCAGCACGGAATCAGAATTAGGGCTCCCACACATAACTGCGAATTCGCAACGCATCGCAGTTATGTGTGGGAGCCCTTAGGGCGGGTTGCGTCAAACAGTCTGTCAACGTTACATACGTACGTCAAAAAATAACAATTATCTACAGAAGATGTTTATCGTAGGTAAAATATGAAACGATGTTTCATGGCTTAAATAGCCCGGTTATCAACGTTATTAGGGCTGCAAGTAGAAAACAAAACATTTTCGTTATTAATGCGGCTAGAAGAAAACAATATTGGGATTGCCATTTTTACATTTTCGTGTGCGTCAAGTGAGGCTTAAGCAACCCACCTTTAGTGTCCAATATAGCAATAAGCTCGTAGCTCATTGGGACGTTTAACGTAACGAAGTTTGGGTGTACTATAAACCTCTGCCTACCCCTTCGGAGAATACATTTGTCATGTTATGACATAACCACACACTTCTGGCCACACTAAACAAACAACTAGCGGTCAAAGGTTCATCACACTAAGGCTATAATGAGTATTTGGCATGTTTGCTTAAAAAATACAAGGCTACATAACTTTAAGTTATTATGATACAGACTTTGTATGACTTGCAGAGTGTAGGCAGCACTTCCGCAATAGTACGGTCAGCAAAAGTAACCTGACAAGACTATACAAAAGAAATATTGGTGACGGTGTCTGCTGCAGGGTTGCGGGTTCGATTCCCGTAATGGACAAAAAATTGTGCTAACCGCAGATGATTGTCCCGAGTCTGGGTGTTTGTGTATGTGATATTTCATGTTTGTGAAACGCACCCACGATACAGAACTGAAATTCCTAGTGTGGGGCGTGTGTTTAAGAAAAAATGAAGGTATAATAAATCGGACTAAGTTATTGTTTCAAATTACCAGATAGTCAAAATGATGACTTTTACTATGTAACAACTTGTTCTTTTATTGATGACATATTTAAGAATTTAAATGTTTAAAATTTTTGTTGTTGACTGTACCTACCCGTTGTATTGATTTAAATACATAAAGATTAACCTCAGAAAAACTAATTATGTTGCTATCAAGGACTTTATAACAGGTGTTGTAAATTATTGTTAAGATAAATTACATCATCATAAAAGACAAAAGACGTCCACTGTTGAACATAGGCCTCTCCGATTAAGCGAGGGAGGGGGGGCATAATCCCCACGCTTGGCAAGCGGCTTGGGGATCGCAGTATTGGTGAATTTACAGAAGACGCTACTGCCCATCTTCTGAATTTTCCTTTTAGTCGCCTCTTACGACTCCCACGGGAGAAAAGGGGGTGGTCAATTCTAGGCCGGATACCACAAGGCAAGATAAATTATATGTAAGTAGATAAAGTGGCATGGTCCAAACTCCCAAATGGTTGACAAATTCCCTTTGAATTAATTAAAGATTTAGAAAAATCTGCTGATTTATATCCATATCAAAGTGATCGCTTGCCGAAATTTAACATTTTTTCTTTTTGCATCCCTTTATTTAAGAAAATGTATTTCTTTTTTATTTTAGTGGGAAGACTATGGCTGAAATAATAATATTTTAAATTGTTGCATGATCTTTAATTCATCATCATTTCAGCCGATTTTATCATTCACTACTGGGTATAGGCCTCTCATTTTCTCTGCCATCCTGCGTTTGAGCATCTACTGTTCAGGTGATTTTCGCACCTCTGCTTTTAATCAACCCAGCGTGATTTTGGTCATCCCTATCTTAGGTTACCAGGGATAAGTTCTAATAACTTTACTTTTATAAAAAAACAACCTACTATACAAGGAAAAACACTTTTAGATTAATAAAATACTGATGACTAAAAATTACGAGTATCAAACCCGCTAAAGAATGCTAACCGCGCCAGGATACTATTAGCAGAACATAATAATTTGTTACACAAGCGTCTAGAAAATACACATATTTTGCCAAACAGAAATATATTATGTATATATATTAGGTATATAGGTAAAATTAAATTTACATTATCTACATATTTTTATTCACAATAATTTAATATTTTTGACACTTAAATAAATAACTAATAATGTAATCAAACTCACCGGTAAACACGTTACCAAAAAGTCCAGTTACTATCACACTGTTGCAACAAAACGTGCGCACGCGTCGAATGCGCAGGAGTTACTGGTAAACTGTAAACGTAATTGTAAGAATCTCTGTTGGCGTTGGTTGTTGTTGGAGATCCTTGAGTTAAGAAAACAGACTGGTTTTACTTTTAAACGAATTATTTATGTTTTGAGCGCGTATTTTTTTTATTAGTCATAAGTTAACATCACTGTATAGTCTCTATTTCCCGTAGGGATAGGTCGTACACTCACATTATGCCAGTTATGACATAAGTCCCAATGTAATAGGGGGCGAGCCTATTGCAATTAACCGGGCACATGTCCAGACTGGAAAAACCCAATAACACTTTTCTGGATGTGGGAATCGAACACAGGACCTCATGCTTAACAGTCGCGCAGTGCGACCACTAGACCAACGAGATAATCTTAAAAAAGCTTTTTAAATTGAGTGACGAAAAATCAGGGAAAAGTCGTATATATATATATTGACAACTCATTGGCACAGTAGCTAAGCGATTGGACTGCAGCACTAAGGGTTGCGGGCTCTTATTTCACCCCTAATTGTATACTAGCGAACTTGAACGCGACTTCGTCCGCGTGGATTTCACAGGATTTTTTTTCTTTTTTTGCAGCATTTTTCTTTTATGCTCCGCTCCTATTGGTCGTAGCGTGATGTTAAGTAGCCTATAGCCTTCCAAGATAAATGGACTATCTGACAAAAGAAGATTTTTTTAATTTGAAACAGTAGTTCCTAAGATTAACGCGTTCAACTAAACAAACAAATTGTTCTGCTTTATAGCTGAAAGAGATAAGCAAATTAAATATTTTGATCTGGCGCACGAGGTTGTCGACATGTGGGAGGTGGACTCAGCAATAATTGTACCGATAGTCGTTTCGGCCAATGGTCTCATGGCCAAGAGTCTCGACCAACACCTGAAGAGACTCACGTTAGGCGGTTGGGTCAAGGGCTTGATGCAGAAGGCGGTACTCCTCGACACGGCACGCATTGTGAGGAGGTTCCTCTCTCTGGAGCCCTAACCACCGGTAGCTTGGACCCTGTTTCCGCTGCTGGTTGGCCTCAATTTTTTATATTTTTAAATATTGTATTTTTATATAGATATTTAAATCTATCTATTTTGTTTTTAATTTATTGACTCTTTTTACAAACTGACGTAACAAAATTAAATTTATCTTTATTATTTATGAAAATAATGTACAATGTAGGATTTATCCTTTTTATGTAGTTTCTTGTCTGGCGCTTTGAGTATCTTATACAGCCTACCCAAATGTCCCGCAGATGGTACGAGACGGGTCATCTGTCAGGACTGGTTGACTCGAATCTGCTTTGGCTCCTTCTTCAAAAGGCCATCACAGACGACCTACATTGTACATACCGACATGAAATTATGTTATTTGTAAATGTGAGCATTGTGTAGGTCTTTCTTTTCTTTTTTTACAATTTTTTTTTTCACCTGTCTGGCGGTTTGAGTATTTCATGCGGCCTACCCAAATGTCCTTCAGATGGTACGAGACGGGGCGTCTGTAAGGACAGGTCGACTCAAACTCGCCGTGGTTCTTTCCTAAAAAGGCCTCTTTTCAGACCACCTACACTGTTCTCACATAAATTATTGAACTTGTCTGGACTTCAAAAGAGACCTTGACCCCTGAGTTTGTTTCGGTGTTTCTTCTCAGAGGTAGTCAGTTAGGAAATGCCGACACCATCATTCTAACTAGTTTATAAAAAAATGACGTGTAAAAGTGTTTTTTTAAAACCTATTTGCTGAAATAAAATAATTTATCATTTTAAAAATGTAATTTATAAGAAAAATGTTTTAATTAAAGGAAATTAATAATATTTTAATATAATTTGGTACGGAACCATTGTATAAAGTTAAAACGTGTATTTCTAAAGATAATAAGGGAAGCGAAGCATGGCGGACAGCTTACCGACACGATAGAAGAGTTTGCGGCAACGTTAGTGTAGTAATCTAATTGCACAATAGATAATTATCATCGTCTTCGCATATTTATGGAGACATTACAAAGATCTTCGTACCGACATGAGATAATAGGATATAACACCTTTTTTTAATGTTCTAAATCAATCCTGAGGTCATAATGAACCAGTAGATATTTTATTTGAATTTAATAAAACCGAGAAATGCCTTAAAATCTTATTTTTATTTATGATTTTGAATTTTCGCGCGGATTGCTAACCGCCATGCATTTCGGCTCGTGACGTCACTCGGATAGTGAACAATACGGCAGAACATATGTATATACCCTGACGGTTAGTACTATCGGAATGTCGTCACGTCGGAATCAATATGGCGAATGGCGTTTTAGACATTTGAAAAACAGGTTAAAAAATACTATTTTTAAAGTTGAATACAATTTAAATTGCATTTTTATGTATAAATACCGTTTCTTGTTTACTTTTTACTAAGTCTATAATAAACATGCATGATTATATTTTTTTATATGGTGTAAAATACCTTGGTCACATAAAAATTATGTAGTGTAGAGATTGGCAACAACAGGGATGGTAGCCGACTGCCTCTTTGGTCTATTGGTTGCTAACCGCGACTGCTGAGCACGACGTCCTGGGTTCCATTCCCGGGTCGGGCAGTGTTATTACGGACGGAGGACGGAGTCTGCATTTGTGCCTGGTTGATGGCAATAGGCTGGCCCCCTATTACATTGGACCCTATAACATAACTGGCGAAATGTGAGTGTGTACTACAGGTACACCTCTGCTTACCACTTCGTTAATACAGTCGTGATGTTATGATAAGGATGGTAGCGACTAGCGAGATTGACCGGTCAGGGTATCGTACTTAGGTATCACTCGTGGAGGCAGTCTACGGCACGGAGCTGGATTTGTGCTTGGATAAGCAATAGGCTCACAACCTATTACGTGACACCTACAACTCACGAAATGTGTGTACTAAAGACCTCTGCTGACGTGAATCGTGATGTACGGAACAAATTACGACTTTTTATGACAGAAATAAATATTAATTGAAAACACTGCAACATTCATTTTATTATGAAGCAGTTAAGTTTGAATTCTACTTAAAATTCAATTACTTGTGTATTTTTACCAACAAACTGCATAATTTAATCTGAACGAGGAAAAATTCCATTAGAAATAATATTTTATTACTATACATCTAAATGGTAGAATAGTCTTTGGTTAACTTTCACTGTTCCTACATAACTATCTACCTACTTTAGCGAGACACCGCTACGTGCAGTGTTATGCGGCGTCTCGCTTCCTCAACGTAAACTGCCTTGCATTAAGTGTTCATGGTAAGGAGGCTGAACGCAAACATGGATTGATATGTTTGCGAATTAATGGAAGAAGATACTGTCAGAATGTTTAATTGATTGCTAGAAGAACGTGACTGTGCTAATTGAATTGAAATTAAATTTAAACAGCGTAATTTGTTTCAGCTGTTGTATTTTAAAATAAATAAATGGTATCTATCTCTCACATCCGACTGATATTTTATAGGCGAAAGTTTGTGAGTGTGTTTGTATGTGTTACCTCTTCACGCTTAAACGGCTGGACCGATTTTGCTAGAATTTGGTATGGAGGTAACTGACACCCTAGATTAACACATGGCTGGCAGGCCAAGTTTTTATCCCGAAAAAATGTAGCGGGTAACATAACCGCGGGGTGCAACTAGTCTTAAATATAAATGATTGTCTTCTGCGTTTCTAAACCACTGATCAGAAAGTGATGAAACTTTGTTAACGTCTTCTGAGGACACCCAAGAACGTTTCTGGCTAATAATTCTATATTATTTTTATCCAAAAACCACGCGAACGAAGTCGCGAAGGCATCAGATAGTGTACTATAAAAATAATAGACTGCCTCGTTTGTCTAGTGGTAGAGTGAGGTCCTGGATACGATTCCAGGGAAGGGAAAAGTGAAGTGTAGAATTCTCTACTGCTCCAAGTCAATATTATCTATCTACTCCGTCAGGGAATAAAGGCATGATGTTATATTTTTTATATTAAAAAACAATAATTTATAATAGACGGAACCATAGCGTCTACTTACAGGTTTTTAGTAATGGCGGCCGCAAGGCATTGACCAGTTAAGTGCGCCTGCGCCGCTTGGTCATCGTTTTTGTTTGCACTTTTTGCCCTTCATAAGATCTTGATCATGTTGCAATGTTATATATTACTTGTAATTAATATATATAAATTAATTATATATAATATGTATACGTGAAGAAAACACTTTGGATCCCATTTTAAGAATATATAATGCACGGAGGATTGTGATATGACATATTCCAATTAATAAATCATAAATTATGTTTAATAAGCTACGCCCCGCGGTCTAACCTGCTACATTTTTTTGGAATAAAAAGTAGCCTGTGTTAATCCAGGGTGTCAGCTACCTCCATAGAAAATGTTATCAAAATCGGTCCAGCCGTTTGAGCGTGAAGAAGTAAAGAACATACAAACACACTCACAAAATTTCATCTTTGTAATTTAAGTATGATTCGTCGACCTAATTGGGGCAGTGGCCAGGTGATTGAGCGACTGCTGCGCTAAAGGTTGCGGGTTCGATTTTCGCTTAGGACAAAAATTTGTGCGATCAAATGTTTATCCCGAGTCTGGGTGTTTATGCATGTGATATTTCATGTTTGTGGAATGCACCTACTATAAAGGAGAAAGTCTTTGTATGGGGATAGATAGATTGATATTCTTTATTAGACACCAAGACAACGTTTTTTTAAATATCTATCATTTGGAAAGTCGTCTTAATATCGTGTGTCGTTTAGTTATTAAACTCATATAATTTGGTGACGAGGCAACTAAAGGAAAATCCAGAAGACAGGCAGCAGCGTCTTCTGTAACTTGACCACCAATACTGCGAACCCAAAGCCGCTTGCCAAACATGGTGATTATGGCAACCCCCCCCTTCTTAAAGGGGGAGGCCTTTGTTCAACAGTGGACGTCTTTCGGCTGATGATGAATTTGGTAACGATATTAAATGACATTAAAATGTGTCAATATTTTGTTGGTTATAAGACTATAAATTAGTTATCAGTTGCTAAAAAGTAAACATCGTGAGGAAACCGGCATACTTGTCAGATTTTTCAACGGTCTATAAAGCATGTCAGAGGCCTACAGGCGGTTTAAATTCTGACACTAGGTTGTTCATCAACCATACGATAAGAAGAAGAATAAAATAAAACTGCCATTCTAAACATCTACAATTTAATCTTGTATCTTATGAAATACAAATTTGTGGATTCTTACTGTAACTTGTAACTACTACTTATCCTCACGCTAGGCTCCTGCAGGATAGACAGAGGCCCAGCGCTATCTAAATACACGATAGTTATAGAATTACATATAAATACTACAGTATAAGCTAGATACGATGACATTTTAAACACATTTAGTATACGCTACATGATGAAATATAAATCAATTCTGTTTTTATCATGTATCAGTAGACTAGAGACCAATGTACAACTCGTAAAAGGTACATTAAGATATTTATTTCTTTAGAAGAAAAAAACTATAATTAAGGTTTTTTATTCTTGAAAATTTCAAACATTAAAAAAAATATGCAAATAAAAAGTCGTAAACGAAGATTGAGTAGCGTATACTAAATATATCTTTAATTTTAAGTCTCTAAACATCTAGATACTTTATTTATCCAACTACTTAAATAAGATTTCCTAATTTATAATAAAAAAAAACATATGCGTTTTGAAGAAATAATAATACGCATTTCATTATTACAATAGTAAAATTATTTAAGCTTATATATTATTACTAATAGTGCTATAATAAAAAGACGTTTGTCCCTTTTTAACAAATGAAAGACGACAAAATTTACAAATAATAAACTCATATTCTTTATTTATTTAAGTTTTATAATAAATCTAGTCTGTGATCAATAAAATAAGTATATTAATTTATTCTTCTCTGTAAAATATAAATTTAATTTTAGGTCAAGCGATATTTCAATTCTTGTAGGCGTGTTTCATTATCTGCCATTTATTATAATAATAGATTTAGATTACATTAATATTCAATTTAATTAAAATATTTAAATTTTCAATTTAATTTAGATACTGTCATCTATAGCCATAAATAGCTGCATGATTTAAAAATTAAAGCCAAACTTGAGAAATAAATAATTTGTGATGATTAAATAGTAATATGGCAAGAAAATACCTAGACCTAATTATTAATTAAGCTTATATTGTAAAGCTATCAATATGCAGATCTCTTCTGTACTATTTGAAGGGCTTTTAAGGTAAAGAAATGTCTCGTGATATTTTTTGATTTACCGTATTAAGCTAGGTTTGTCATTTTAATAGTATAATGCACTGTAATAATGTGAGAAGTGTACCAATCACTTATTATTATGTGTGATTTAAATAATAACAGTATTTCAATAATAATAAATGTGCTTGTCTTGCTTTTGAGCCATTATTATTATTATTTTGTTTCAAAATCATTAAATTTTATTTGATATGATTATGATTTTTTGACATTACAATTTCTTATTATTTTTGAATAATACTTTTTTTAAATACACATACATATACGTTGGTCATTAATTGAAAAACAGAAACAGGTTAATCCAAACGATAAAAATTCAGTAAAAAAATAATAAATATACTTATGCTTTAAAGGTTTCAATTCCTGTCATATTGTAAACACTCGGAATGCCTGATAAAGCCATAAAATTACACTGAGATTATATATCTACCATCAAAAATCGAATGTGTGTATTTTTCAAGCATTTTAAAATTCTTGAATTGCAATTAGCTTTTTCAGTAATCGTTTTAAAAATTGCATGGGGAATGTTTAAAAATATAGTATAACCGAAGAATTTAATCATCCTTAATAACGCCCGTGAATAATGAAAGTGAAAGTAGTCTACAGTATGCCATTTTATTTTTAGAAGAACATATTTTGACACTTCTGATTTCTTATTGTGCCCTTATTCTGACGCGAATGATGATTAGATATAAAAATAAATTCCATTTATATTAAAACTAATAATGAAAAACTCTGAGATTGTTTTAAATAAACTTACTGGGCCACTTTAAGATTAAATTTCTTTTAAAGTGTTCTATCACTAATATACAGAAAGGACAAAAAGGTTCCTCTCATCCATAATATATGCATAGTAAAAAAGCAACATGATTTAAAGAGAAAGAAACCTACTATTTTATAATAATATCGACGCAACTGTGATTTCTTTAATGTTTAACAAATACTTATAAACTAATTAAGTACTGGCTTGGAATGTATAGATTTATGTACTATACCTACGTATGATTGAAATAATATCAATAGATTGAGAGAAATAATTACGAAATAGTAAAGAAAATATCTTAAAACGGATCCTGCCAATATTTAAACTCAAAAAAGGGTTATTAAAATCTCCTTTTCCATACAAATATACAATAATCATTAATAAAAACACATTGGACTTAAACCCAATGTGCCATATTCTACATACTATAAAAATAATATAAACACCTGATATGATGAATGGCTTGGCTCATTCATAGTCCAAAAATAATAATAATTTCATTATCTGAGTATTTAACTTATATAATTTCAAAGAATAGAACTTAGAAATATTCACAAATAATAATCTAAGTCTAAAAATAAAGCTGCAAAAATACTACTAAAATAAAATTCATTATTACAAAAAAAGATCCTATTATGTACTAAAAATAATAATAGTAGCTACCACCATTTCTAGTTTAAATTGTATAAAAATATTATCTAATAAAAAACCAATTCCTTTAAATATTAAATTGTAACTTATTTTTTACTCAGTTTTATTTTTGTGATTTACATGTTCAAAACATAATAAATTTACAAAAAAAAAAAATATTTCAACATACTGTTGTCAATTCGCAGTCATTTTCTACTGTACCGTCATTTGCTGATATGTCTTAATTTACTTAAAAAACGTTATCTAATAACTTGGGTTAATAAAACCAGACCTGATTACTAAAAAAGCTAGCTAAGTGACGTCACAATGACGTCATATTTGAGTTAGACAGCCACTACTTCTCACGCACGTAACACATACTGTCAATTTGTGTCAAATAGACATGTTTTTTAAGCCAAGTTTAACAATAAACGTTAAAATAATCCTCAATAATCACTGTTTAAACTTGTCTCTTTTATTAACTTTCTAGCCTTTGTGATAGCGAGCTTATTTATATAAACTTTTATTAAACAATAGTGTGTCATGCTTTGTGACATGCTAGATAAGCTTAAAGCACCGCAAAGCTCATAATCGATACAATTACCCCGATATTATCCTGTGTAACTTACTGAATCGATATTTTGTAATCGGTACTAATTTTGTATGATTATAAATTTTTCGAAAACGGATTTCGGTAGACAAATTTTAACAGATACTAGTTAACTACTCCCGATAATTATATTGATCTGTAATCTACATTCCCTGACACTTATACAGTTATACACGACTGGGGAGAGATTTATTCATTTATTCGTTTTTTATTATTGAGATCAGATGAAGGATCTCTGAAGCGCGGAGGGGTTCATTCTGAAAAATTGTCACCCATCCCAAAACCAACCACCGCAATTACTGCATAAGTTTTCAGATAAAAATCTGCTCGGTAGTTATATTGTTAAGCCATTTACTAATATTGGAAACACGATAATATCGGGTCTAAAGTATTATGTCAAATAATAAAAATATATTATTAATATGAACAATATTCAGAAAATATATGATAAGTAAACTTTTTCATATGATCTTAGCCGCTAAGGCTATTAAATGAATAACAAAATTAGCCTCATATCGTAAGGCTAATTATGAGGCTATAATAGGACGGATAATTACATAATTGCACTTACGGAATGTGTTATATTGTAATTGTTACTATTCATATTTTAATAGTACTAAAATACTTATACTTAATAATACATATTAATAGAATGTTTATTCATAAGGTTTCTTTATGTTCCAAGAGTCCCAGACGAAGGGTCCTTTTGGAAAGAACATAAGAGATGTTATGAGTCCTTATTGATAGATGTTGATTTTAATATAACATATTGAAGCTTACGATTTGTGGATTTATAATTATTTTTTTATTCTGCAAGCCAAGTCTGATGTTATTAGGTATTTCGAAACCAGAAACAGTACTCTTATTTTTTCTTGTCTTTTTCTTTTCATTGGTTTTATTCAAGATTTTTTACATACCACAAAAAAGTGCCTACCAGCCGAAAAAGATCCCCACATGACACACACAAGTATATTCGTAGCTAATTAATGGAATAAGGGTAAAACCATTTTCAATGTTTGCTAAATATACAAAGAAGCCAAGACCGAAAAATGCAAATATATTAATCTTTTACCTAGTCGAAAGTGGCCCAAAGGGGTTACTGCGACCACGGATTTCCATTTGATACAATCCTCGCATACACATTCACACATACTTAACCCACTCGTAACCTCTTTTTCTTAGGGATAACATGTTTGGCGGTGGAATACTAATCCGATCCCGCCTCCCTGCCATCAAAAGCGTAGAGGAGGTCAGGAGGTATTGAGTTTTTAGTGGGTAGGCCCCTGTGGATCTTATTAGGGTCATAGGGGAGAGTACTACCGCTAGACTTACGTCGTCTCCCAGCGGCGGGGGACGGGTGATGAATTTATTCACTCAAAAAAATAACATGTATCAATAAGGTCTTTAACATAGATATTATTATTATTAAAGTTATGTTATAAAGTTATTAGTGACGTCAGTTGTGACAGTCTCTGTGTATACGTATATTGTATTCGATGAATGGTATTCTGTGCTCCTGGATGGGGTAGCATAGGTCCTGTGAACAATCAAAGATATTAAATAAGTTTGTTTTGACATTATTATAATATTTTGATGAACAAATAACATATTTTTTTGCCGTTGCGTTTTGGTGCAGTATCTACATTTTTGTTATAAAAAACTAGGGGTTGTTTTTCCTTTAATAGGTTAGGTTCATGTTCTGTATCAGTACCACTAGTTCCCATATTTGTTTTTGCTCAGAAGTGATTTATTCAGGAGTTATTCTAGTATTTATTCATAAACCATTACTATATTTTTCTTCGTTCAATTAGAAATTACACACAAGGTATTTAAACAATCATACCTTATTTGGGAACAGCATCTTCAGCGGCAGAAAGCTAGCTCGGACCCTTATCATGCGATCCACGTTGCACTCCAGCGCCATCTTGATGCTCCATGTGTTTTCAGACAGCGCAGGCTTCGGCGACTCCTTGGTAGACTGGCAGGACTTCGACGAGTCGTAGTTGCATTGCAGGTCGCAGAGGCGAAACTCTTTTAGCTTTTGAGACCTGTGAGAAGTATACAGAAGTATAATGCCGGAGGAAGGCCCAGACGCAGATGGCAGGACTGTTTGGACGCCTTTCAATACAACTGGCCGGAGCGGAAATTGGAAGCTCCAGGGAGAGGCCTTTGCCCACCAGTGGGACACTAGTAATGGTAGGTATTAAAGAACAAGTTTATTGGTTTTACATATGTGTTTATAATAGAAAAACTGTGGGACTTACGACAGAAAGAATTCGTAACTGAAAATTGACGATTTTTAGGGTTTTTTTAAGGTTCATTTGTACATCATCATCAGCATAAGCTGGGGTTTGCCATAATCCCCACGCTTGGCAAGCGGCTTGGGGATAGCAGTATTGGTTGTGGAGTTACAGAAGACGCTGCTGCCCATCTCCTGAATTTTCTCTTAGTCGCGATATGACATCCATGGGAGGAAAGGGGGTGGTCAATTCGAGGCCGGATACCACACGGCTTTTTTATTTGTACATAATATATAAATGATGATAAGTTTTTCGTATTTTTGTATGGGCATGAAATTTTTTTTTATGTAAATATGTCGCGTCGTTGTGTATAGAAAATCCAGTCAACAAGGATGGTAGCGAGGTTGACTGTCCAGGGTGACGGACGTACTTAGGTATCACTCGTGGATCGTGGAGACTCTCTATTAGCTGGTTTCTTTTAATCACAAATCGTTTAAGCGTAATTCTTCTAATATAGACTACGGGAGACTTACCTGAACGTGAGATCAACGTGCTTGTGACTGAGGCAGTGTGACAGAGGCACGGTGTACGTAAAGTTATGCACGGTGTTCGCACACACATACTCGGTGAACAAAGACGAGTTGATGATGGACTTGCTCGAGATGCCGACGCGCACTGTGTCGCATTCTGGAAAACAATTGGTGCAAATATACATACAGAGATCTCCTCTTCGAAGTCAGTTACTGACTTTGTAAATAAATAAAAAACCTTTATCTAGACTAAGAGCGCCCAAGTTACATAGTGTAACTAAAACTGAAATTTTCAGGGGTGCCGGTTTCGTCACGATAATTTCCTTCACCGTTTTTAGCAACTGATACCTATTTTTTAAAACATGCATGAATTCGAAAGTACATTGGTGTGTGCCGGGGTTTGAACTTGCGACCTTTGTCATGGCATTCCAACGGTCATACCACTCTGCTATTTTCTTATTAGAAACTCTGAAAAAGTTCGAGGTTTTGAAATCTAGAGCAAGCAAAAATATGTCTTATGTAACTCACCATAAGGTCCAATATTCTCATGAGACTGCTCACTAAGAATCATCTCTTCAGAACTACTCTTCAGTTCTTCTCTTGTCTCCCTCTTTGGTCGGACATCTCTTTTCATCCTACTTCCATTGTCCGTCCCATTCTGTTTGTTATCCAAGAAGTTGGACTCTGCTATAATCTCTTCGTTGGTCTTAAACGAGTCGTTCTCACTTCGAAGTGATTCTGACTCTGTTTTCAGGGAGTCTGTGTTGTTTTTCTCGGGTATTACTGGTATGCTCGGCAGTTTGTCTCGTGGGAGTGGTTCTAAGGGTCTTGTAAAGGTGTCGTTCAGTTCCTTGTCGGGTTTGGACCTCTCTAGGGGCTCTTGATTGTCGTAGGTTTGGGGCGGGTCGAGGCCGCAGGGGGACTGTAAATGTTTGGATATTATTGTTGTTGCAATCTTTTGGAATGGTGGTAAAGATTTTAGTTAAAAATATAAGGTAATTATTTTTTTTAAACGTCGCCCTACACTATTATTTTCTCCTGTATCGTGGGTGCATTTCACAAACATGAAATATCACATACACAAACGCCCAGACCCGGGACAAACAAATGTGGATCGCACAAATTTTTGTTCCGTGCGGGAATCGAACCCGCAACCCTTAGCGCAGCAGTCTAATCGCTTAGCCACTACGCCAATCAGGTCGTGAATATGAGAGTTAATAGTACGATTAGAAGATTTAGGCAGCAAGTACGAGTAGTTATGTATTTGTTGCAGTGCCTTGAAGTCTCTAGCATGTTTTGTGCATAGCACTGCAGCAGGTGCATAGCATAATATGTTTCATTGGTTTACAAACTCCACATTTTTATGAAACATATTAGAAAACTTATTAATCCAGTTATGATTAGTATAAGATATTATGTTATCTCAAACTGAACCTTATATGAACACAAAGGTTCGCTGTTAAAACTAAAGTTCTTACCAATAGAGATCTGATCCATGATGTGATTTTCACAATATCCTTAATCGCAGCGTGTAAAACATTATCATATTAACGATACGTTCAAGATTATAATTAATAACTAGCTGCGCCCCGCGATATTACCCGCTACATTTTTTCGGGTTAAAAAGTAGCCATTGTGTTAATCTCGAGTGACAGCTACCTCCATACCAAATTTTAGTAAAATTGGTCTAGCCGTTTTTGTTAAATGAAAAACGTCGCCCCACACTAGGAATTTCTCCTGTATCGTAGGTGCGTTTCACAAACATAAGATACCATATACACAAACACCCAGGCTCAGGACAAACATCTGCGATAACACAATTTTTTGTCCCGTGGAGGAATCGAACCCGCAGCGGTTCAATCACTTAGCCACTGTGCCAATCAGGTTGTCGTCATATATTTAATTACTGATAATAATATTTAAATTTATGACCTGATATGTAAGTAACATTATTTATAAAGACTATAGTCTATTGCCAACTGACCTGGCATTCTGGGTCCAGTTCGTTGTTGGTGTTGGCAGCGAAAGAGCACCCCCCACCGATGACGTCAGCGATCCTCGACAGTGATATAGGCCGCTCTGTCTGCAGCGATTGTAGCGTCGGGACCGTGTCTGTTTGGGAACAATGAAATATCGTAATTAAAACATATCATGACCAAATATAGGAAGATTTGGAAAACCTATGGAGATACCTTTTTCAGCACAAAATTGGCTAGCCTATATACATATTTTTACATATCTTCCATGCCTCCTGTCTTTGTCTATAAGAGAAGAGGCCTTTGCCCTGCAGTGGGACACTTATACGCTGGTATTATTATTATTAACTTCAATGCTACGGCTTACAATCATGGGCAGCCACCCCTTCCATGTCGGCAGAGGTGTAAAATAGACTACCTCTAATGATATTACAAGTAAAATAATTTGGTCACTGGACATGTTGTACGCCCTTCGAAAGTGGCACGTTAAATGTAGGCTAATTAGCCCACACTCAGCACATCTCTTTTTCACTCCTACTATGCTATTCTGAAACACTAACATTAACTCGCACGTCACCTCGCTATGCGCTAGTGTCTTCGATCAACAATATACTAGATTAAAAATCAAGAACAGAATCATATCGCCTAAGTGGCCGAGAAAGCAGGCACTGCGGCATGTTAACGTCTTAATGTTGGCTACGATTGGAGCATACTAACTTCAAATAAGACCACAAAATTATTTGAGCTCTTACTTCTCGGGCCGTTTTTAAAGTGTTGATCGGTAATCTAGTACATAGTTGATCGAAGGCTAGTGTCAAATCTCACCGCGAATTTAGGAGTGAGTTCGTAAGATGTCTTTAGAATAACACGGCTGATAATTACGTCTCTTACTTTACACGCGGAAGTAGGTTGGCAAAATAGACTAGCGATGCCAGTTATGGTATAAGTCCCATGTAATAAGGGCCAATATGTGCCGTGTGGTATCCGGCTTAGAATTGACCACCCCCTTTCCTCCCGTGGGTGTCGTAAGAGGCGACTAAGGGAAAATTCAGAAGATGGGCAGCAGCGTCTTCTGTAACTCCACCACCAATACTGCGATCCCCAAGCCGCCTGCCAAGCGTGGGGATTATGGCATACCCCCCCCCGCTAAAACGGGGAGGCCTATGTTCAACAGTGGACGTCTTTTGGCTGATGATGATGAATAAGGGCCAGCGTATTGCCAACCGGGCACAAACCCGGACTCCGTGTTGCCACTAAGAATAACTAATTACCCAATAAAACATCCCCAAAAATATTGTAATCAAATAAAATAAAGTTGAAAATCCAAAATAATACATACTTATAAGATTGCTTCCATAATTCTTAGTGGGGTGGGCAGAAGTGGAGACTGTATGCGGAGACTCTGTGGGTGCAGGTGTTACATACTCCTGGGTCGTTTTATGGGGTCCTTTCTCTGTAACAATATTATATTATTACTTAAACTGTTCGCCTGATAAAATGGGCAATTTATTTAAGCTTGAGTTGAGAATGGGAATTTAATCTGGCATGTGCTTTTTAAGTTATTAAAAGACGGAAGTGTTTAGCATGTGTTTTTTCAACAAAAGACTACTGTGTAGGTGTAGAGAAATATCGTGATAAAACAAGGAGTTGATTTCAATGGCTGTATCGCTAATGAAAAAAGGCTTTTGCAAACATGAGAATGATAGTAATAAAATAAATGTTAAGACATACCTTTCGCAGTTTTCTTAGAAGCTGTATGTTGCGATGATTTTAAGTTCTGAAATAAAACAGCACATTGTTAATACCGATATACATAACAAAACATCACGCCTGTATTGCCTGAAGGAGTAGTCAGAGGTGTAGTACGCCCACATATCGCTAGTTACATTATAGATGCGAGGGCGAATTTATTTGTTTTTTAAATATGTTTTTTGGCAAGAAACTTGCCCCTCGGACTTGGCAGTCGTGTTTCTTTTTAAATATATGTTTTCATTTGTTACTTTTCATATAGCCTATGGTACTTGCGATAGTGCAAGGATTCTAACGACACTACATACATCAACATCGGTTTAGGCATTCAGAAGTTATGGTGGAATAATGAAACTCACATACATAAACCCTGATAACATTACACTCCTTTTTTGGGCGGTCGTATAAAATCTGGTACAATTCTAACGTCCATGCTGCTACTGATAATAACCTTATGGAAAAACCCAGTAACTCCTTGCCTGACCTGAGAATCGAACTTAAGATAAGATCTTCTCACCTGTATCTGGTTCAGATCAGGCGGCGTTCTATGCGTGTGAGGTTCATTGTTCAGTTTCCCGTAGTGTGGGAAATGTAGCTTGTCCTGTAGTCGGATCTCCTTCATTGATATGAGTTCCTGGTGCTCGCGGAAGTACAGCGCTGACATCACCACAAGGCTGGGAAAAGGATGGGTGGGTGAATACAAATATCCTGTCTTACTATCCTGCTTGTATTATATACCCCTAAGATTATGAGGATGCACGCAAAAACTACTGAACGGATTTTGATGAAACTTAGAGTAATACAATACAGCATAAACATCGGAATAAACAAAGAAAAGAAAGAAAACGTTTTTATAACACAGTCGTTTAATTTTTATAACGACAAAGGGAAAAGTTTAATTTTCACCAGCATTAATGCAAATATAACAGATTTTTTTCCGTTTAATGTTCATGTTTATAGAACTTGAAACAGATGAAAGAATATAAGCTGTTAGAAAATAATGATTTTCTTAGATTTTGAGTTCTTAAAATAGTGTACCTTATTACAACAAAATAATAATACACTTACCATACAGCCATAATAAATATTAATATAGTTATAACAATTTGCAGAAACTTATTCGATATCAATTCACTGCTGGTATCTCCGTAATCTTTTCTACAACAAAATCCCAATTTGGAGTTGCCATACGTAAAATTTTCGTCACTCTTCAACCATAGACACGTGTCTTTTTTCTTTGTCAATGTGCTGTCATAACTGTCATCCGGATATTTTTGAATATTTGACTCTGTATAAGTCGGATTTTCGACATGTTCCGGCTTTTCGAGTTTGTTTGAGTGGTACCTCACACATGTTTTATTATAGTTGTAATATTTCCCGTATTTCGAGTAGTTTCCGTGGCAGTTTTTGCACTGTTTTCGGGTGTATTTCGGGGAGTTGTGACTTAGTTTATGGCAACACTCGTGTTTTCGTATGTTCCGGGCAATATCTCTGATTTGGTCTATGGATATGTTGCCGTCACTGTATAGGGATTTTGATGAGTTTGACATTGCTGAGTAGCGGGAATCTGAAAAGAAATATACGTGTAAAGAAAATTAAGAGCGTGACTCCGTATTTGATTAATCTGCGTGGTAAATGATTCAAAATGTTGTGTCGGTGGTATCGACAATATAGAGGAAATTCCGGATGAGAGGCATATTTTTTTATTAAGATAGCCTAATAATTGCCATTTTCGTAAATTTAAGAGCTTTGAGTTCTTGTCGGTGGAGCAAACGCAACTGTACTCTACTTTCAGCATTCCATTGGCAACTTGATAGGTTTTTTCTTAACACACAGAAAAATGAGCAACAGAGCTAAAGTTGTCATATTGATATAATATAATATTTGTGAAATTTATACATTCCGTGATAGCAACGTATGCAAGTCAATTGTGACCATTTTGTTCCTTAATAGCAACAACATAATTCATATTATTAACTAAATAATGATTCTACTGAAGCTGCTGTGTTAATACCAAGTCTTTTAGACGATGTTTGTATCCTTACCATTACTGACACTGGACCTAGAGCTGTCCCTCCTCTGCAGCACGCTGATCTTGCACAGCTTCTTGTTAATCCTCTCCAGCTGGTCGATCCTGGACTCCAGGTTACCAGTCACCTTGCACAACTCCTTGACGGCTCCGATGTTCTCCATGAAGATTCGGTCCTGGGTACAAAGGATTGAGGGGTTTATATGTAGCAGTTTTGGTTTTGTAGCCTTGAACCAGAACCTGACTCCAGAAGATAAATGTAGGTAATACAGGTTTGTAGCTTTTTTTAGAATTTTTGTAGTAGTTTAGCAATTTATTGCCCAATAATTTACAGGTGATTTCTTGTTTCCCTATTTCGATTTTTGGGAGCTATGTGGGCTTTAATTACCTGACAAATAACAAATGACTTGCTAGGCTTTGATATTGTTGATAGGTAGTAAAATACTAATAACTTATTATATAACTATAATTATTAAATCTTAACTTATGAGTTAGTATAAGTTGGTTAATAAATTAATTAATAAAAAGAAATGAAATTTTTGTTATAATTATAATTCGTATTTTTACGCGGACTGTTCAGATTGGAGGACCTCCAGGAGTCCGCGGACTCTGGTTTGGGACTCTTGCACTCTGAGCTTGGTACACCTCCCTCACGGCCTCACCTTATTGACAACCAGGAACTTGGGTATGGTGTCCCCGTTGGGCAGCGTGACGTCCCCCGCCTCCTTGACGGCCTCGGGCAGCACGCGGCGCACCTCCTGCGCGATGACGCCCGTGTCCAGCTGCGGGGCCGCGCGCGCCGGGTCGTAGCCCAGCAGGCCCGAGTGCTCCGCGAATGACGGGTCGTAGTTGAACCTAAGGAACAAGGTTCCATTTGAGAAAGTTACGGGTTTGAGATTTAATGGGAATTTTGGGGAAGTTGTCTTTGTTTGTTAGGATTTTATGGCGAAATTGCTAGATTAATTGACATCGAATTTAGTACAAAAATAGTATAATTACTATTTTGTTTTTTTTTGTAAAATTGTTTAAGTAGTGAAAAAAACTCTGTTCGTTAACGTAAAAATATTTTTTATGGCAAAGGCTAGTATTATATAAAGATATGTCCAACATTAGCGTTCTCAATATTATACTTACTTGACTACTCTAATGCTTTGAACGTTCTTCAGCTGCTGCGCTGTATCCAACTCTTCAATATTGTGTTTCGCACGAGCATCTGAAGGGTGCAGGATATGACCCATCACTTTCAGATTGCCTGAAAATTAATGAAAATCGGTTTAAAGACTTTTTTTTTATTTTTCTTATAAAAACAATACAGTTTTTTTTACAATAAGATTAATAAACTTCAAATTCTTAATTATATAAATTCATCATTACCTCTGGCGCATTTCATTAATACATTTAATTAATTTTAAAATAATACAGTAATCAGTTCAAACTTTGTAAAATCAATTTCAATTTCGAAATTTCGTGGTGCATAAATATTTTTTTAATTTAGTTTTAAATGAGCTAACATTATTGCATTATTTTAAATAATTTGGTAATTTATTATACAATTGTGCTCCCTCAAATACAATCGTTGTCTTTCCATAATTAGTTCGCGGTTTAAATAACTTAAGTTTATTCCTATTTCTTAGATTGTGGCTACTCTCCTTTTTTTGCAGTGTTATGTTTGTTTGGATCGTGTTATTGCTTATTTTGTTGACTAGAATACAGGTACAGTAAGTATATAGTTGTTTTAAATTCATCAAATTGGTCTTTTCATAAATTAATTTTGTTGGAGTTAGGTAATGGTAACGATACAATACTTTAATTATTTTGTTTTGAGTAATTTGTAACGGTTTTATGTGAGTTGCAGCTGCCCTGCCCCATATCTCGATCATGTATTCCAGGTGTGATTTAACCAACGAGTTATAAATGATAGTACGTATTTTCTTTGGTATGCAATTTGCTGTTTTACGTAGTGCTCCCAATAAAGAAACGAGTTTATTTTGTATGCTATTAATGTGATATCGCCAGGTTAATTTATCATCTATCCATAGCCCTAAGTATTTTTCTTCGCGTGAGCGTTGTATTATATCATTATTAACGGTTAGAGGCGGAAATGTGGGTATTAGTTTATTTTTTGCAGCGAAAATCATGTAGGTAAGATGTTTTTGATGTGTTTATTGTAAGTAAATTGTATTTTAACCACTCGTTAATTAAGTTGAGGTCTTTTTGAGCATGGGTTATAATGTCATTGATGGATTTATCAAAATAAAATAGACATGACGTATCGTCCGCGTATAAAGTTAAATCGCCGGTTAGTCCTATTTGGTTTATGTTGTTTACGTATATAAGAAAAAGTAACGGACTAATGATCGAGCCTTGTGGGCAGCCGTATGACAAGTTTCGAGCCGTGCTTACATAATTATCAATTTTGACTACTTGTTTTCTATTTTGTAGATATGATTTGAACATGTTAAGGGCTGGGCCTGTAACACCTACGTTGTTAAGTTTTTCTATTAATTTTGTATGACTAACTGTGTCGAAACATTTTTTTAAATCAATAAATATCCCAAGGCCAATCTTTTTTTGATCAATATTGGTTTTTATTTTAGTGATTAAGTCTATTGTCGCTGAGACAGTGCTTGACCTTGGGCGAAAACCGTATTGTACGTCAGTTAAAAACTTTTTTTGATCCAGATATTTTTTTAGGCGGTCATATAACACTCGTTCGAAGATCTTTGATATGACCGGTAACACGGAAACAGGTCTATAGTTGCCCGGGTCCGACTTTTTTCCGGACTTATAAATAGGACTAACTCTCGCTATTTTTAGCGTATCGGGGTAAGTGCCGTGATACAAACACTTATTTATGCAGTTTGTTAAACGCTCCAGAATTATAGTTTTTAGGCATTTAATTGATTTTGTGTTGATTCCGTCTAGGCCGGTACTTTTGTCACTATCGAGATTATCTATTATTTTTGATATTTCGTGTGTGCTGCATGGAGAGAACTCGTTAAGTGTTTTGTTGTGTAGGTAGTTGCGCTCATACATTAATGTGTTGCCGTTGTTTATGTGGTATATGTTTGGTATTTTATTTGCTAAGTCCTCACCCACGGATGTAAAGAATGAGTTAAATGTGTTACAAATTGCATTACCTTCCTTGATGAAAATGCCTGAAAATACCTGAAATAATGTACATAGTACATACATACATAACATCACGCTTGTATTCCCCGAAGGGGTAGGCAGAGGTGAACAAATGGTACACCCACATTTCGCCAGATAAGTTGTAAATCCCAATGTAATAGGGGGCGAGCCTATTGCCATCAACCGGGCACAAATCCAGACTCCGTGCTACTACTGAGAATTACCTAATGGAAAACTCAGTAAGACTTTGCCCGACCCGGGATTTGAACCCAGGACCTCTTGGTCAGCAGTCGCGCTTAGCGACCACTAGACCAACGAGGCAGCCGAGATATGTAATTAATACAATGTGTTTAAACAGAGGGACAGTTGTGTTGTTGTATCTCAAAACACATTTGCCTAACCCGGAAATCGTACCCAAGACCCCACGCTCGGCAGTTACGCTCGCAACTAAACCAACATGGCAGTCCAGTGAGCTTACTCTCCAATTTTATTTCGACCAAATTGCATTGGAATTGTAAAGTTTCGTACTCTTAAACTTAATATTGGCGTCAAATTATTTCAATATTATGTGTCCATTGGGAGGAACTAACTGAAATCAAAAGATTGACAGCATTTTTTTCAATAAAGCTAAATCATGTTACCGGTAATTCAATATAAATTTTGCATTGTATTAGAATTGAATTTAAATTGGACAGTAGGTCGCTTGATGGCTGAGAAAATGGAAAAAGAATATTTAAGTGTTAATTAAGAAGCTCTTACCATTAACAACGCAGGACTCATCAGGTCGGTCAGTGTTAATGCCAACCCTGCCACTGAAGTGGACGCTGTTGTCTGACACTCCTCGCTGCCACCAGCTCTCGGAGCAGTCTGACTCGAATTGCCCGGGGTTTGAGGCCTGTGCGACGAAAATATTTTTTTATTAGTTAATTTCTAAGAAGAAATACTGTTTTTTAAGAAAAATCTAAGCCCAAGCACTTTGCTTGAATAAATAGCATTTAAATAAAAAATAGTAGTTTCACGAGAACTCCCTTATATATAAACATCTAGATTCCACACCCGACTTCATTTACGTGGAACAACTCTTCGTAGCCTAAGTCCACCCTGAAGGTTCATTTTATATATTGGTGAAAGAATTTTGGAAATCGGATGGATAGTTTCCAAGATTACCCATAAAGATCTCATATGTAGATAAACCTGTGGCATTCGCCATTCAACCAAAAAATTGTTATGATTCAGACGATTTACCCTGACAATATTTTAGTTACTGGCACTCGCGGCGATGATGAAGTCCGTGTGGGCCACGTGCGCCCTAGGGGCCTCCACCAGCTGGAAGTAGCGGTAGTCGGGGTTCGGCTGCCGTTCTTTCTCGTGTTGTTGTTTGTTTGAATCACTACCACTCACCCTGACGATGATCCTGTCACTGGCACTCGCGGTGATGATGAAGTCCGTGTGGGCCACGTGCGCCCTGAGGGCCACCACAAGCTGGAAGTGGCGCTGGTCGGGGTTCGGACTGCCTTACTTCCTCACATTGTTGTTTGTTTGGACCACTACCACTCACCCTGACGATGATCCTGTCACTGGCACTCGCGGTGATGATGAAGTCCGTGTGGGCCACGTGCGCCCTGAGGGCCACCACAAGCTGGAAGTGGCGCTGGTCGGGGTTCGGACTGCCTTACTTCCTCACATTGTTGTTTGTTTGGACCACTACCACTCACCCTGACGATGATCCTGTCACTGGCACTCGCGGCGATGATGAAGTCCGTGTGGGCCACGTGCGCCCTGAGGGCCACCACCAGCTGGAAGTGGCGCTGGTCGGGGTTCGGCCTGCCCTTCTTCCTCATGTTGTTGTTTGTTGTCTCAGCGAAGTGGAGCCGCCCTACTGTTACTTTTGCACCTTCGCGACGGAGTTCCACACTGAAATAATAATTGTATATAATTTAGAAGAAAATTCTTCCCACATTATAATAATAAATCGCTTATTTATATGTTAATGGTAACAGAAGCACTTACGGAACAGGATGAAACGGTTTCTTTGTTCTGTCAGATTGGCTTTGTTCAATTCTCACTTCTTGACTTGGGTCCTCGGCCTGTAAGAGATAAGTAATGAAAAAGGCTAAAATATAATTAAAATATGATAATAACTTGGTTGAAAGTCATGAAAACCCGATTTGGAGAGTAACATAGTGACTGCACTGTGAGGTGCGAGCAAGATTTCCGCAAGGAAAAAAATAATATTTTTTTCGCAAATAGCCAACGACTTATTTAACAAACCAATCGTTCTAACCAAAAGCTCGGTATTTTGATGTAACCTAACCTAGGTTACAGTAAAAATCCTGGATTCTCCAGGCTAGATTGATCAAAGCTTACCTGATGTTAAATCAAAATCTAAGATTATCCATGCTGACAGATCAAACTTTTCTAGATCATAATTCATGTTTCTCCATGCTAGATCCCTTACCTTAACCCCATAGAAATGTAAGCAGAAGTTGGAAATCTTCTTGAACCCTTCCCCAGTCTTCACATAATGAGGTTCTCCTTGCATATGGATCTGACAGGTCACCTGGAAGTGGTTTTTCTTCTGGCAGACGAAAGCCTCGTCTATTTGGGAGAAGTTGAAGCCTTTGTCGGCCCCGACTACGTAGGAAGGAGGTTGTCTGGGAAAAAAGAGTATTGTTAGTGTTAGCGAAGAAGATTAAGTTCTTAACTGATTTGGAAGTTTAAAAGGAGCTATGTATATGTTCTATTCTAACAAATACTTATGAAAGGAGAGTAACCAAGAAGTTTCTTGATTGTTCTGTGTCTGCTGTTTGTGTTGAAGTTAGATAAAAAAAACTTCGATGGTCGGCAGATCTGAAGAAGACTTATGGTGATAAACAATTGAATGCTATTGATATTGAAGTCGGTAAGTACATTTTCCGGAAAATCTTTTTTTTATTGCGCTTTATGCGTCCTCACCACAGTCAAGACGAAAACATTAATGTGATTGATAATAATCATATCTGTATCAGAATCAACAGTCTCCAAAAGCAAAGCATTACTTACAGTGGCTTCAAGTTGCAGTCATACAGAGAATGCCAGACGTTCTGCTGGAAGGAGCCGAACCTGATGCACTGTAGGGGGGCGTCGTCTCCCGCCTCCGAGCCGTCCACAGAGGGGGGCGCGGGTCGAGGGACGTGCGACACACTCTCAGGCGATAAGGCCGCTGTTGAAACAGAAACGTAAGTATAACCCGCTGATCTATACATTGATCATGAAGAGAAACAATCCATGTACCCCCTTTGAGGCATGCGCGCAGAGGTTAAGATTAGATAAGATTTTCCTAGTTATCGTTGATAGCAGGAGTGCAGAGATTCGACCGACCTTTTTTTCATATTAACTGTCGCTTTTCGACTAATGGACCAACCCCCAGATTCGGGCCAAATTTCTGCAGACACACTCAGCTTCATTTTTCGATAATTAAATACACACAAAATCTTGAAATCTTACCAGGCTCACATTTGACTTGAGAGTTCGTATCTTGAGAATGCTTCCTCTTCTTCGCATTAGGTTCCTGAAGACTTGTATACACTGGAGTGAGGGTCTCATGACCTAACGCTACTAGCTGCGGGTTTATCATACCCTGCTCCAATTCAGGCATATCTACCCTCATCTGACTGTACCTATTCGTGTAGACATCGCCCAGACTCAAATCATGTCTAACAGTCCTAATCCCTAGCTCCACGATGCTAGAATCTTGGGGTAAAACCACTACATCATTGAGGTTATTTCTTAGGACTTCATGGTCTATGTTATCTGACTTCTCGTATATGTACTCGCCGTTTTGTTGGAGGATCTCCTGTGTTGTGATGTGGTCGTGGACGAGCATGTAGTCTGTGCTGAGGACTGCCTGGGGTACGGCAATTGCGTGGGGTACCTGGGTCTCTGACGGACTGTAGGGGTTCTCTGACCCAGAGTCCGGCGGACTTTCTGGTAGCTGGTGGCCCCTGGAAAATTGGAATTTAGTTAATAGATGAGTAACATAGCATATATGACGACCTGAGAAGGTATAAGCAACAAAGATCTTGAGTCCCGTGGAGTGCCGGGCCAGAATAGCACCTGCCCATTTTGTCCCGTGGGTGTCGTAGGAGGCGACTAAGGAGGAATCCAGAAGATGGGCAGCAGCATCTTCTGTAACCACACCACCAATACTGCGATGCCCAAGCTGCATCCCAAGCGTGGGGATTACGGCGCCCCCTTTTAAGGAGGAGGCCTTTGGACGTTTTCCAGCTTATGATGATGATGTAGACTAAATGTTATTATATTTATCATAAGCTAGTCAAGGAAAAGCTATGCGAGAACTAATTAGAGACAAAGAATGAAAAGAACAATATAGTCAATTAAAGAACTCTATTCTTATTCTATTCTTAACACTCACACTGTGAACTTTACCATCCTGACCATGAGATTGGTGACCGGTTGACCATATCGTGCATCACGAACAATATTCGGCCAGAATTACATTGAGCGTACTTTCCCCTACATCTCACCTGATACAAGTACTCTCGGCGACCTACCTAATGCTGGAGTCGCGGAATAATGCTTAGTACCGACTCAAGCACACAGTGGCAAGAGCAACTCTGGTAGTTTAAGTCAGTAAGAGGTAATATTTCCCCAGGGCGGAGAAAGTCCATGTTAATTTTCCTCAGGTCGAAAAAGGCGGATATTTAGTTGACTTACCCAGTCCGGCGAGGGTCGATGGTCTGGGGGGCATAGCATCCTTCCCCGACGGAGCTCATATACGCCTCTATGTCCAACTCATCGATAAAGCCCGGACCTGCAACAAACACGAGGTTCTGTTAGCTTCCAGTTATTTCTCGCACAGGAATAGATGATGGGGCAAAGGCCTCCCCTTTCTTCTTTTAAACCACTCTATCCTTCGCAGTTTAGATGATACAGCATTTAAAAAGTGGACACATGAGTCTTACCGCCGAACTCAAAAACACTAATGGTAACTTGAACTGTCATAAAGTAAAAGTTTCCTTTGTCAAATCTTTACTTAGTGTCAGTTTTAGTAATCCTTAACGTGTCTGAGTGCGGCAGATAGACCCTTTTTCTAAAATTATTTACGTCTCAATTTCTTCCCCCTCTAATAAGCGAAGATTAGCAGTCAGTTCTGCTATTTTAAACGATCCTTAACCAGTCTATTACAGTGTGTCTACCATGAGTTGTTGCGTTTTTAACTTAACTATCCAAAGCGTTTGTTATTTCTATGGCAACGAGATCAAATCCCTAGAGTTACCGCGATAAACTAATATTTGTAGAATGCAGAAAACGCGATGTTCTATAACAGTTTTCTCGCTACAAATACCGTCAAAAATACTGTCTGCAAGTCTGTCAAGCTCTGAAACCGAATGGTAAGACCATTGAACTGCCAAGTCAAAGGTCACAAGTTCAAACCCCGGCACGCACCTATGTCTTTTCGAATTCATGTGCGATTTATAAATTAGTTAACAGTTGCTAAAAACGGTTAAGAAAAAATCGTGAGAAAACCGGCACATCTGAGAGATTTTTCAACGGTTTGAAAGCCATATCAGAGGCCTACATGCGGTTTAAACTCTGACACCAGGTTGTTCATCAACCATACGATACGAAGAAGACTGTCAGCTGACCCGCGTTTTTGGTAACTTCACGTTATTTACTTTTGCTACTCATGGTGGACACACAGGTGCTATTCCTTCACCATTGTCACTGAAGCTACACTCACTCAAGTAGAAAGAATTGCACAAGTCAACAGCACTTTTAATTTCCTATTACCGATGAAGCAATCACTTTCGTAAGTGCATAAATTAAGAATGGACTTACGCGATTTATAATTGGTTTTGCCCATTCCTGGATAAATGTGAGCTGTGTTATATCGTGTTAATTAATTGTTAATTAAATAGAGATAGATTATATTGTGTAACTTTTGATAGGTGATGAAAATTACGTAATTATCAGTTCAAAGTTCTCTTGTAATTTTTAAGAACGCAAGTTTTTAGCACATAGCTTAATTTTGCTCTTTTGTGACTCGGCTGGTTTATAAATACATTGACTTTAACTGTTTATTTAGAGCCCAGATTTATGTCGTTCTTCAAATAATATTTTACTTTTTATCAAATATCTATATTTTGGTAAGTTATCAAATAAAACTTGTCAAAATGTTCGATATTTTTAGGTATGTATTTTAACTCATATTTTTTAGAGGCTGTTAAGTTTGGAATAATGAATAAAATCTCTACCAAATATGAGCTCAGATTACTTGAAAGTTGAAACATAGACATTATAATATTTAGCAAAATAGAGCGTTTATTTCTATAACTTAAGTTCATCCATTTTAAAATTTTACTGAACTCTAAACACAAATGAAATAAAATGAGTCCGCGTGAACGGTAGCGGTCCAGTGAACCAAAATAATAAGCTTTCTAGATCTATAAAGTAGTCACCAAAAGTCACATTTTCAAAGAAACCACAATTTAAAAACTGTCACTAATAAATACACTTTACTGAACTATAGCACAACTTGTGATGTATGATAGAAAAATGATACTGTTTCTATACTTGCGAAACACGCAACAAACGTATACGCATACGAACAACGCTTCCGGCCCCCTCCTATATTTAGCTGCTTATGCGCATATATTAATAAACAAAACAAAATGAACTGACATTACTACTGATGCAGATTGATCATAGTATGTTTGAATCGCATGCGTAGTCAATGTTTTTTGTTTGATCTATCACTGACTGATGGACTGGTATAGGTCTCTGATCATCATCGAAGGCCTCTCCCTTTTAGAAGGGGGGGCTAAAATTCCCACACTTGGCAAACGGCTTGGGGATCGCAGTGTTAGTGGTCATGTTACAGAAGACACTGCTGCCCATCTTCTGGATTGTTTGATTCCCTTAGTCGCCTCTTACGACACCCACGGGAGGAGAAGGGGTGGTCTCTACTACTCTCTACAAGGGAACTTAAAATTCGATGGGTGCGAGCAGCGACACGATCTCAGTTGGTTAGTGCTGCGCCCCGGTACGGCGAAGGTCGCGGATTCAAGTATCGCTCGTGTCCATCATTTTTCAAATTTCCTTTATCAATTTAAATTCAAGTCTCTACTTGGCTTGATCGAATCAAAATCGATTACAGACAAGAAATTTAACATTGAATTATGAAGATTTAATCCAGTTTAACTAAAGATTAAATTAAACTACATTTAATCTAAGTTATTCGCACTGTCTGACACGGAAACAGGTAAAACTTTTTGTCACTAACCAATTAAAATGCGTACACGCATTTTTGCGTATTATAAAAACAACGCACGCAAGTTGCTCGCGACCGTTGCCCGACTTGCAGAGTTGCGTGAAAACTTCACGGAATAAAAATTATAGGTGCGCGTGCGCCGGTCGCTGTTGTCACAGCATGAGGCTCTACGTAATAAGCTTGTCTTCGGTAAAGGGCATTGGACCACAATGACGTGAGGTGCTACAAACACGCCGATCGAAAAAAATATCATGTATCTTACGGGACTTTCTATTACATTTTGATCACTGCTTGGTTTGGCATCGGTTCTAATGGTAATTTGACGTTAATACAGGTTTGATTACCTATTGGTATAAATATTTAAAATACATATTTAATCGTATAGAAAATAAGTTAGCAAACACATGAATTATCTTCAGTGTATGACGGATTTTTTTCCTTTTTTTAATTCAATAAATAATTTTACGCTATGATAATACTTAGTACGCGACCAAAACCGTTAGGTACATAACAACTATAATAGCACAACGAAAAACATATAACAACTAACTGAAAACCAAACTTCAAGGAGCGCTAATCAATCAGATAATCACTGTCGTGCGCCTGCGCGTCACTAGGGGAAGTGCGGCGATATAGCCGGAGTGTGGGCTCCGAAATCGCAACCGCATCCTGGTTGCATAGTAAGTAAATTATCATTAACATAATTATGCGATAACACCGGTAACTATGATCTCTCTGCTTGACAAAAAATCTTGCCCACGCGCATAACGCTATAGTGTTCATGGCGCGACCATGCGTGACCACTGATCACCAGTAAGTGGCAGGTAGGTGCATCAATTATCTGGCTATTTGCAAATCCTAATGCGCATGATCAAGTATGTGGGAAAAGCCTAGTGGTATTTTCTTTAGGGATTCCGTAGATACCTTACCCATATATATAATATAGCCTTTTCTAAACTATGTTGAGTCGGCTTCCAGTCTTACTGGAAGCAGCTGGAGACCAGATTTTACATGAAGCGATTGGCTATCTGACCTCCACAATCCAGGTACTGGGTAATACGATGCCCGTAGACTGGATGTCAGACTTTCGGGCTTCTGACCTAACTACCGACTGTCTAAGATCTACTAACGACGGCTGGAGAAGGTTTACTTGCTGTCCGAGGCAAAAGAGGAACCCAGTATGTATTGGTTGGTTTCCCATATATGGACCGACCCCGAGGAACGCAGCTTTTATCGATTGAGCCTCGAGCCTATACAATTAGATATTTAATATTCCTTAATCAACAATATTATTGCTCCACCTACAGGTAAAATTCTGAATGCAAAATATATAAAAGAGGGAACTGCGGCGTTTAAGAGAGGAGGTTTATGCCCAGCGGTGGGAAACCTGAAACTGATGATGATGATGTAACAACAATATTATTTTCGGCTAGAGAAGAGTAGGTAAAACATAATTTGCTGCTTGACATAATCTTAGCAAGTTTCTGATCAATAGTCGTGACAAAATAGTGTCGGTAAGTAACACCAACAATAAATAATATTCGATAAAGGAACAATAATTCCGTGCACATGGAACGCCCGATTGCATATCCGCGCATTATGTAAGTAAGTATGTAAACAAGAACAATTTTTAATTTATGGACGTTAACCTAAGGATCCCTAACGATAATAATATACGGTTCAAGTCATCGACACTGATCGAATGAATAAATGAACGAGTGAAAGGACTGAGGTGAACGGCTTGTCCAGTACTGCGCCACAGAATAGGTAGCTGTCAGAAGGGTCACTTAATGCATCTTAATTAATTCAAAAATAGCCATTCTGTCTTTTTATTATGGCCTATTATAATAGGCCTTATTTATTGAATGGAATTGCCCCTGGGAGACGACAGGGTTATACTTATATGGGACTCTTCCAGGGAACCAAAGAGGCCGATCCACGAGGGTATACCCACTAAAAACCACACGATGCCTGCTGGCGCCTATGAGGGCGGAGAGGCGGGATCGATTCAGCACTCTACCGCAAAAATAATATAGGCCTGCTTTTGACACAAAATTACAGTTTGAGCCAAAGAAGACTGTTTTTTTTAAGAAACAGTGGCAAGGAGCAGCTCTCTTAAATATGATGTCATTTCAACTCTTGATTAGTAAATAATATCTTTTTTTGGGCCTCGTTGGTTTATTAATCTTTCCTTAATATTAGACCGATCTTAGTTTTGATTTCGAAATAGAATAAATTATAATAAAAACAAAATTTTTAGACACAAGCTTTTAAATTAGCTAGACTCAAAGTATTATGCAGATGAATTAAACAAGCCTAAACACGATGGGATTCCGTCATATCCCATCGTGACAGAGTTCCTATGACCACCTTCTGACTCCATGATCAGACCAGCTTATACCATAATATTGTATCGTCAACCTTTATAATTATGTAAAATTTCATTTGAATCGGATGTCAAGAAGTGGTTCAAATTAAGATTGCAAGATTTGACCTAAACAAACTAACATACATACAAACAAACATTGTAAGTTAAATAAAAGCTTGTAAAAACAGTAGCTGTCTAACATTTTTCCCGACCCACGAATCAATCCTACGACTTCACTATACGACTGGCAGTTTGACAGAGTGGTATTTCTGCAGTTATTTACTCTGTGTCTGCATTTAACTGAATCCCCTGCATGTCATATAGTCATGATGCCCGCTTGCGGCAGATTTATGTTGGGTTTATTATTTTAAATCTAATGAGATTATAGAATCAATTATAAGTATTATACGGTCGATGAGTTACAAAAGTAAAAAACGTCAAGTTTGCAAAAACGGACAGTTATTGTACCTAGAAAACTGTCATAGAACGTCGCATTTTTTGACTTAATTTACAGTTTTTGGTTCATCGCGATAACTTCAAGGGGCTTTATGCTCGTTGCCATAAAAATAACAAACGTTATCGATAGTAAGATAAAAAAAAAGATTCCGACGAATTGAGAACCTCCTCCTTTTTTGAAGTCGGTTAAAAATGCATTAATACGTCACAACTCACCGACGGGAGACACACGACGCTCTTTGGTGTAAGTTGTAAATCTCTATATATATAAAACAAAGTCGGGTTAGTTACACAATAATTTATAACTTAAGAAGAGCGGGACTGATTTGAATTATCTTTGATTTGTTGGATTCGTCTCCGCCCCGTATTTAAAGGTTATGATAACTTTATAATTATTGATATTAGGTATAAATAATTATGTAAAAGGAATTTAATGATATGCTGGGTATACAGGCTCAAAAAGTGGTACATTAAAACATAGCTAATTAGTTCTCCAGAACTCAGCTAATCTCTTTCTCATCTCCCGATAATTACGCATGCCGTCTTACTCCACGTGTAATCTAATGTAGTGTGATGCAATACTTTATACAATTGCTTTTTTATTCCATCCTGCAAGGGTGCTGGATAATAAAATATTACACTTATATCACACTTATAAAGGCGAAAGTTTGTGAGTGTGTTTGTATGTTTGGTACCTCTTCACGCACAAATAGCTGGACTGATTTTGATAAAATTTGGTATCGAGGTAGCTGACACCCTGGATTAACACATAAGCTACTTGTTATCCCGAAAAAATGTAGCGCGTAACACAGTGGGGCGCAGCTTGTTGTAAATAAACATAAATTCTTTTGATTGCAGATTGGATTTTCGCCTTGACCTAAAACGCGGTGATAACTTTACAAATAGTTTGTACAAATGTTTGTAAATACAGGTCATTAGTATTTAATTTATATTTAAACTTACTTTTGTTTTTAAAGCGATAACTCTTTGAACTTATGATAACCTTTTACATATACCAAAGGAGGCGAAAAAAATCATAGCTAGATTCAAACCGCACTGATTACTCACAAGTAAATTCAGGGTATTCCCTGAAAATGGAGATCCGTGGTCTCCACCTGCTTAAACCCCAAAATCAGACCTATTTCTAAAAGGGGTAGGTAGAGTATAAAGAACGTGATATACCCCTTTCGTTTAAGTCACACTCTTCAAATTATTATAATATTGTGTATGTGTGTATTTGGGTGCGTGCGTGTGTGTGTGTGTGTGTGTGTGTGCGTGCGTGGGTGTGTATGATTGATCATCTTATAGTATTCCAAAATCATATATTTCAATCATCATATTTTTATTCTTATTAATCTTAATATTAGGCTGCATTTGTATACCCCTTTATTATTATAGAGTGAAGCGATTAATAAGAAATTAAAAGAAAAAATATAGGTTCTCCTTTTTTGGCGGTCGGTTAAAAGAAGCCATCGACCCAATACAGGGGCGGGTCAACAATGTAATAAACAAAACAATTAGGCTCAAGATCTATAGGTTATCTAAACCAAGACCTATCCTTGACCGAAATATTATCAAATTTAGATTAGACTAACTGATAGACGAAAAATAGATTTAATTAGTTTATTAACTGACATAAAAACATAAGACTACTGGCGACGACAAGTGACGACCTTATTAGCGCAGTGGTTAAGACAGCTGCGCCAAAGGTTCGATTCCCGCACGGGCCAAAAAATTATGTGCACGGGCAAAAAAAACTATAGTATAACTGGCGAAATGTGTACCATACACCTCTACCTATCCCGTCGGGAAATAAGGGCGTGATTGTTAAGTTATTATCATGTAACTAAACATAATCTAGGGTAAATTTAAATATAAAATAACAAATTATTTTGGCTTTTAGCGGCTCATAGCTACGCTACCACTCAGATCGCTCGATCTTTGAGGTTAAGCCGTGCTGGCCGCGGTCAGTCTTGTGATAAGTGACCGTTTTTAGATATCGCTCTCCGCTACGACAGGATACTAACATAATGGATTCAAATTAATTAACGATTTGTACGCGGTAGCTCAGTTGCTAAGATCTCCGCCACGGATCGGTACAGGTCGTGGGTTCGAGCCCCGATCGTTCATCATTATCAAATTTATTTTCGTTTAGATGCTAAAAACATATGAAGAAATCTTAAAAATAATGGATATTAATCACTATCAATTATCCTACCTCAATTTTATCAAAACCTACACACACAGTGCACCTGTTTTCCGCCCCTAAACGCACCCCATGTAAAAGGTAAATATTTTACGAACAAATCACACAGTTGACTAAGCAGGCTAATTCCGTGCGCCCTATGACGCTAATTTGTGAAGTAAATTCTGTTTACCCCTGGGGTTCGGACTGTTGATCCGTGAAAATGCATCTGGTACGTAACCTGTAATTTTGTTTAATTCGTTCGGAAAATATAGTGTCATTTTGGTTTATTCTTCTTATCATAGGGTTGATGAACAACCTGGTGTCAGAGTTTAAACCGCCTGTAGGGCTTTGACATGGTTTTACACACCGTTGAAAAATCTCTCAGGTGTGCCGGTTTCCTCACGATGTTTTCTTCACCGTTTTTAGCAACTGATAACTAATTTATAGTACGAACATGAATTCGAAAAGATATTGGCGCGTGCCGGATTTGAACTTGCAATCTTTGACTTGGCAGTCCAACGGTCATACCACTCCGATGTCAACTGTATCCCTTTTTTTATACAAAATTACAATGATAAACCAAGATTCAATTATACCTGTCACTGTCGTTTGCATATCAAAGAATAAAGATGACAATAGACTTAATACAGGGTTTAGTTAATGCCGGTATGATCCTCGTTTATGAATAAGAGGGATAGAGTAACTATAGGTACACTGTACAGTATACATTCCGGCATCTAATAAATCTTGGACCAGACATTGTACTACATTCGTACGTCGCGATGTCACTGCCCATTCACTAACCCCGTAGACGACCAATTGATAAATAATAGCTGCTATAAAAATCTCTGCGGTTAGATGAATGAATGGATTCAACATACAATTGTGCTGTCAAAATCTTGGTGTATGTATGACCGAATGAGTTGATTTAATCATTTAAGGACTACGAAAGATCGATTTTAATTATATAACCAATAAGTGGGTAGAAACGCACAAAATTCAGGTAGATTATAGTTTTTTATAGATTTTTTTGTGTAGACGTACAATTTTACCATAAAATGACGTCACACTTATATTCCCGAAGGGGTATGCACTAGGCAGAGGTGCCCATTATTATAGAACACCATTTCGCCAGTTCTGTTATTAGTCCTAATGTATTAGGGGGCGAGCCTATTGCCATCAACCGGGCACAAATCCAGACTCCGTGCTGCTACGGCAATAGGCTCGCTCTCCATAACTTAACTATAACATTATTGGTGAAATGAGAGAGTAATATACATACATACTCCCTGCCTACCCCTTCTGAGAATACCGACGTGATGTTATATTATGTTAAGATGTACTAAAAACAAAATAAGAATCACAAAACTAAGTTTTAAAACGATAAAAATGTATAAAACCTACAATACTCTATGGCGTCCGGTGTTATCAACAGACAGACAGATTGAGTTACTGTATGTATTAAATAAAGAGATATGACGAATACTCTGCTGCTATATTAATATTATATAGCCACGCAAACGTACCTACTTGTATGATAAATACATTGAAATTAAGGATTTAAATCTGGACAGAAACTCTCATTGTATTAAATAAAGTCCTCCTTTTGTGTAGTCGGTAAATAATATGAACATTGAACAGAGGTAGATAGGTATTCTAACTATTCTGACTACCATTTTTAATTTGGATATTGACAAGATCTCGTTCGGGCCGATTTTTCAGTCGCCAGATAATTTTTAGCTGTAGTTAATAATGACGTTTTAACATATTTTCCATACAACTTTATTCTTCGAATATAATTTATCTCACGTCTGAAAAAACGGCCCTTAAACATAGCCTTAATCAACAATAGCCAAGAACGATCTAAATGACCATCAGTACATAAATAACATCAAAATCCGCCAAGTTGTTTAGGAGAAGAATTGCAAGCTTCCATCGAAATTCCAAATCGATATACAGATGTTAAAATTCTAAGTATCGATTTTATCTTGTTATTGACGACAACTGTTTGTTATGACGTCAAAGGCTGAGCTTTAGCCTAATTTTTGGGCTGGATAAATAATAATATTTATCTAATATGTTGTAGGTACGATCTACGGATTTATTTTAAGAGATTTCCTCCATGTTTTGTGTTGATAAAGTTACACTCTGTATACTGTTTACCATATTACATAATTCTTGTGTTACTGGGTAGTTTGTTGCGCCGGTTCTTCTACCCAGCTATAGCACTAGGAAGGGACCTATATCATAGCTGGCGAAATGTGAGTGTATTATACACCTTTACCAATGGCACTGATAGCCGAGTGGTATGACCATTGGATTGCCAAAGGTCGCAAGTTCAAACCACGGCACGCACCAATGTCTTTTCGAATTCATGTGCGTATTATAAATTAATTATCAGTTGCTTAAACCGGTGAAGGAAAACATCGTGAGGAAACCGGCACACCTGAGAGATTTTTCAACGGTGTGTACTGTAAAGCCATGTCAGAGGCCTACAGGCGGTTTAAACTCTGACACCAGGTTGTTAATCAACCATACGATAAGAAGAAGACCTTTACCAATCCCAGTATTCACCGTACAGCCGTCGCGTTATGTTCTATGTTAAGAATAAATCATAACAATCTAGGTTTATGACCTAAAGAGCGTCGCTCTTCCAGAGAATATAGTAGTGGTTGAAACGTTGTTACATACATACATAAAGTCACGCCTATTTCCCAGAGGGGTAGGCAGAGACCACAGATTTCCATTTGCTACGATTCTGACATACTCCTTACGCCTCATTCACTCGAATCACATTCTCCATACACGCTCGTCGGTCTAGGTTACGCGATTGGACTGTTGTCGGTTCGATTTCCACACGGGGCAAAAATTTGTGTGAACCGCAGATGCTTGTTCGAAGTGTTTGTGTATGTGATATTTTATGTTTGTGAAACGCACCCACGAGAAATTTCGAATGCGGGCCGACGTTTTTTTTAAAAAAAGGGTACTCCTCACTTGACTCCCTTTTGTAGAACATCTCTGATCTGGTCCAAGTATGTTCCCCGAGATCTTCCCCTTCCCGATACTCCACTAACATTCGCCTCTTATATTTGCTTTGTCACCCTTCTTTCATCCATCCTTTCTACATGCCCAAACCGTCTAAGTACCTATATTCTTCTCAATTTACGTAATTTATTCACTCCGCACCTCTCTCTTATAAACGTTGTATTATGTCGCACCATTTACTATTGCGTTATTGCAAATTATAACGCAATAGTAAGCACGTGTTTTCAACCGCACTAATATGGCCATTATGATAAACGTTGACAATGTTCTCGGCTTGTCTAATGTCTACACGATGGCCCATTTTGGGTGGAACTTAACGTATATATTTAGTTCGTAAAGATTTAGAAATGTCGCGTTGTTTTCTCCTCTTTATTTTAATGAGCTTTTATCCTGTGGATATGCCAGCTCCATAATTCATACATGCATGCACAAATGTCGCGTTTTATAAGTCATTTGTTATTTTTCAAATGTCATTGGTTCAAATCTATCTTCTATATACATATAATAAAATCGTAAACGACCCGTGTCTGTACATTCAATATTAAAAAAGAAAACCAATTTATACACTCTTTATTTGTGTAACCGAAGCCAAAAATATAGTTTTTAAAATTTTTGTCTGTTTGTTGGTTTGTCTGTTTGTCGGTTTGTCTGTTTGTCGGTTTGTCTGTTTGTCTGTGCGTTTGAACGCGCTAATCTCAGAAACGACTGAACCGATTTGAATGCGGTTTTCACTGATGTATTGTGGCAAGCTTCCCATAACATTTAGTGTTTGTTTCATTCAAATCGGTTCACAAACAAAAAAGTTACGTCAATCTTTACATTACATTACATTACATATTATTACATACAAGTAATAAAACAGTACGGCTTGGCGTAAGTACTAATAGAATCTGCTCAAACTTGGCAAATATATTCTTTAAGGGCTGGCGGGTAACATAGGCTATATATTATCCCGGTATTTGCAAATGGGGATGAGCAATATTGCATTGTCTCTTTGTTCGTCTACTATTCACTGCAGGATTAATAAAAGACAAAACCAATAGTTGAAATATGTAGATTAGTTACAGATGAACCTCTGAATTGGAAATCATCACGCTATCACAAGGAACTCAGCAGTAAATCATGACATGTA
The DNA here is from genome assembly GCA_905340225.1 of Abrostola tripartita. NCBI lineage: Eukaryota > Metazoa > Arthropoda > Insecta > Lepidoptera > Noctuidae > Abrostola > Abrostola tripartita. The sequence continues at coordinate 3,345,091 of HG996515.1, forward strand.
TAGAAACGTCTATTTTGAACCAATTGTCAAATATCATCGTAGCGTGGCGGTTCAGCGATCGCCCTGCGTGTGATTAGTATAGTGTTCGATCCTTGGCAAAGGTTTTTCTTTTTGCATTAGCTTTCATTTCCTTTTGCATGTTTTTGCACTTTAATAATTATAATAGACCTTTATTTATACTTTTCACATAACATTTCGGACTATTTACTATGTTTTAATTAATTTCAATTTTTAATTAGTTTTTCTACAAAATACATACGATAAGGTATTCGGAAACTAAATTTGCATTTGGATAGTAACTATAGGCCCCCATCACAAAGAATTTATACGAACGCATTAAGGGGGTACTAAATATGTTGCTGCCTTCCTCCGAAGAATATAGGCGTTGATATAACTAATAGTATGGAGTGAAATGACGATAAAGATGACATAAATCATATTAATATTTTTTATTGCGATTACGCCAAAGAATTGTCGACTTATACGTAGGCACGGCAAACGGTGAAGAGTTTTCAGGAAACATTAAGGCCATTGAATGTATGATTGTCTAAAGTGTTATTCTAAATAATCGCAACTAACAATCACCTATACCACGCAAAACAGGGTCCAACGTCTGCCTCCTTATGAACTGTGCGCTTTCTTACTAAATTTCAGGACGAAGTTATTTAAATTGGCAACACCGCGGTCGTTTTTAGGCTGCAGGCTCTACTATTTTTAATAATTAATGCTGTAGGCAACTATTTAAAATAAAGGCGCAAAGCCTACCATCGTTAAAGACTACATAACTATGATGATGAGGTGATAATAAAATCGGCCTTAATAGCGCTGGGCTTGCTCAACGTCAATTGGTTTTCTTAGATGCTCTTGGAATGCACTTATGCCCACTGGCATTCTTCCTGGAGGCTGAAACAAGGAGGTAATGAAAATAGTACCTTCCCTCTGCTCTTTGATGTATGTAACGTGACGACGAATGTGTGTATGGAAATATGACACTTGCTTAGAGAAAATTCGTCTTTAATTGTATGGGATTAATGTACGATGACAGATAAATAGCCATTCAAGGTTTAAGACAGAACTTGGCAGGTTACCATGATAATTATGTAACATGTATGGATTTTTTCTCATTACCTCATAGACAATTGTAAATTTCGCAGCAAGTGACACATAAAGTAATTACCGTTCAAATTTTGCGGTTTTGTTAAAAAAATACCAGAAAGTATTCGTAGATAAATAAGTGTTTTCAAGATTTTTAACCTACATCAAAAAGCTAGCCTGGTAGGTATTTTTTTCAGTTAAAAGTTCAATGGGCTACTGATGTTTTATCCGAAATACACGCGGACGAAGTCGCAGGCAACAGATAGACATGTAATAAAATAGTATGGCTAGGCGTAAAAACTACTGAATAGAATCCAATTTTGCTGTGTCCGAATGTCCACGCGAACGGAGTCGCGGGCACAGCTATCAATAATAATATAACTATATCTTTACATATAATAAAATCGTGAATGACCCGTGTCTGTACAATCAATATTAAAAAAGAAAAACAATTTATACACTTTGTATTTATGTTACCGAAGCCAATAATATAGTTTTTAAAATTTTTGTCTGTTTGTCTGTGCGTTTGAACGCGCTAATCTCAGAAACGGCTGAACCGCTTTGAATGCGGTTTTCACTGATGTATTCTGGCAAACTTTCCATAACATTGAGTGTGTGTTTCATTTAAATCGGTTCACAAACAAAGAAGTTACGTCAATCTTTACATATACATGTGATAAAACAGTAGAGCTTGGCGTAAAAACTACTAAATAGAATCCAATTTTGCTGTTTCCGAATGCCCACGCGGACGGAGTCGCGGGCACCGCTAGTAATTCTAATAAATCGATAAGAATTTTCCGGAAAATCTACCTTTAAATATATATTCAATATCACACTAATATTATTATGGCGAAAGTTTGTGAGTGAGTGTGGTTGTATGTTACTCCACGCTCAAACGGCTGGACCGATTTAGCTAAAATTTTGGTATGATGGTAGGTAGCTGACGCCCTGGATTAACACATAGGCTTTTTATCTCGAAAAAATGTAGCGCAGCAAGTTCTCAACAAGTGGTTAAACATACTATTATATGATCAGTTTGTTGTAATTATACGCTAATTTATAACACTGTAGATATCATGAAATAAGTATCAGTTTACGCTATTCGAGCTCCTAAATGGAAAACCCCAACATTATTGTGTGACGCAGGAATTGAACTTTATACTGTAAGGTATGTGGCAGACGTTCTCAATATTAGTCATGTAAAAAGACTAGTATTATTTGTGAGCAGGAGTGGCATTATTTTGACTGGCCTGTTGGTCTAGTGGTTAGTGACGCTGACTGCTAAACCGGAGGTTGTGGGTTCGATTCCCACCCAGGACAAATCTTTGTGTGATGAGCATAATGATTTGTTCTGTGTCTGGGTGTAAATTATCTATATTATGTATGTATTTAGAAATATTTAAGTATGTTTATCAGTTGTCTGGTTGCCATAATACAGGCTCTGCCTAGTTTGGGATCAGATGACCGTGTGTGGGCTGTCCAAAAAAAAATAAAAAAAATAGACAACCTTATGAGAGGGAGTTATCAAAATCATCGAAATTGACTCATGATACAGGAAAAACACGTCTGCCTACCCCTTCAGGGATCATATGTGTGAATACTGCCTTACATATACAAATTCACAATGTTTATCAATTGATTAGAATATACCTGTCACTGTCACTGTCATTTGCATGTCAAAGAATTGTGATGACCATAGATTTAGGGCGGGTTGCTTCAGCTTCACTTGTCGCACACGTAAATGTTAAAAATGGCGATACTAATTTTCTTTTCTTCTAGCAGCCCTAATAACGAAAAAAATTTGTTTACTACTTGCAGCCCTATATCTTTGATAACCGGGTTTTTTATGCCATATTTTACGTACGCCAAACATTTTCTGTAATCGTTATTTTGTGACGTACGTTTGTGATGTTACCAGACTGTTTGAAGACTTGGTATTCAAAATCTATGGTTTGAAGTAACCCGCTGTTAAGAGTGTTTAAGTTAAGAGATTTTTTTTTTAAACGTCTTCCCCACACTAGGAATTTCTCCTGTTTCGTGGGTGCGTTTCACAAACATGAAATATCACATACACAAACACCCAGACTCGGGACAAACATCTGCGGATCGCACAAATTTTTGCCCCGTGCGGGAATCGAACCCGCAACCCTTAGCGCAGCAGTCTAATTGCTTAGCCATTGCGTCAATCAGGTCGTCAGATATTTTAGCATCGTTTATAAGAAGGCGTATGTATGGTTGTTCGTAAGTAGATATATTTATTTATTGACATACATAATTATCGACTTTCTTTCAAGCCACTCCACTTTGCCTGGTCATAACAACTGGCCAACACAGATGACTGTCAGAGCGCGCACATCGGCCCCTTCATTAGTTAATTACCAACATGTCAAGTTTGATCAGTTGCCCGTTATAAGTAAACTGGTATGTAACTTACCTCCATTCTTAATGGACTAATTAACAATTTTTCTAATTTTGTAATTTATATTCAAAAGATGGTAAATATAACAAAGTATTATATTAAACATGAACCCTGATAGGTACTGCAAACAATTTATAGGATTTTAAATTAAAATAACAACTAAGCATAGATTTACTTACATTCTAAATAAAGATCATTCGGTTAATAATCCTTGAAATCGTTTTATTTTAAATATTATGTTTGAACCTAACATACATTTTTCTAAAGGCCGACGGTTCATACACCCGTCTTACACCCGGTAAAAGGCTGGTTAAAATAAGTATATTATGATCATCATCAGCCTATTTTATTTAGTCCACTGCTGGGCATAGGTATCTACTATGGCACGCCACTGAGCTCGATCTTCGGCCTTCCGCTTCCAGCCGCTGCCAGCCATTTTGTGTATATCGTCGCCCCACTTAGCTGGAGGACTTCCTACACTACGTTTAGCGAGCCGTGGTCTCCACTCCAGAAATAAATAATTCATATTAATTATAAATTAGCTAACATACCCGGCAAATGAACACCGCTGTCAATTTGATAACAGAAAACATTACGCCTGTATTACCCGCAGGGGTAGGCGTGTAACACCCATACTTCGCCAGTTATGATAAAAGTCCCAAGAGGCTCGCCTATTGCCATTAACCGGCACATATCCAGAGTCCGTGCTACTACTGAGAATTACCTAATGGAAAGACCCAATAACACTTTGCTCTAACTGAAATATGACGAACCCAGGAGCTCATGCTCAGCGATCGTGCTTAGCGACCACTAGACCAACGAGGCAGCTAATGTATTATTATTACTAAATTCACTTTAACAATAATACCTTAACCCGCGTTAAATATAACTTGGTTACGTTAATTACACAGTTTAGTTAGAATTCATGCGGTTAAGTAATTATTGTTAGTTATTTCTGTAATAACATGTTACTCGCTTCTCAAACATTAAAGTACGGTTACTTTAATCCAGAAGCGAGTTCAGAAAAAAAAATCATAGGTATCTATATAAGTGTTATAATCAAGTATATTTGCTTTATATAAATTTCGGGAACAAAAGAATCTATGTCTTCAAAACAAAACGTTATTGGCTTTTTTTAACCAAATTAAATATGTAAATGATTTCTTTAAATAACAATCACTTAATAAATTTTCTCATTAATATCTCTGTTACTTGTCAGGATTAAAAACAGAACGGGGCACCAGATCACTAAGAAATAATATAATCACATCAGCCTAATTGCAGTCCACTGCTGGACGTAGGCCTCTCCCAGGATACGCCACAAAGCCCGCTCTTCTGGTTTCGCCATCCAGTCACTACCAGTTAAAGAAGAAGTATCAAATACCAATAATTATGAGTACATACACAAAAATAAATTACGAGTATGAATTTACACGCCACAATGGTCATATCAACCGTATTACCAAAACCGGTATGTATGGACGAATTAATTATATTTAAATACTTACTACGAAAGCGGCCAACGGTCCATTAAACTAGGCTGTGTGCTATTCTGAAACATTATGCGGCGCGATTGCTGCAGTTTCATATTTTTGCAGAATTACCTATACTTCAAATTTTTAAAAGTTTGATCTCGATTACGATATATCAAAATATTTTATTTTATTAAGGTAATGAAAATGTTTAACGGTCACAATCCCAATATGTGTCAAGAGACGCAAGTATATAGAAAAACAGGAGCCCTTAATAAATCTTATAAAATGTCATTGCAATAAAGAGTGAAATCCTGAAATTATTAATACCTAGTTCAAGTTACGCCTACTTTATTTGTACACAATACATATTTTCTTCAATTTACAAAGTGTAAACAAAGAATTAGTCTTCATACGAGCAAAATGACTCTTTTAAAGTTAGCCTGACCTGTGGACTATTTAGCCGCTCAAGGATTGGGTTACTTTGCGACTGAAAGAAGTGTCTGACATTTCAGACATACATTTTCTGTGATAGACGTAGTGGCCTAAGATGATGATGAACTTGTAAAACAACTAGAAACAGTTAAACCTGTGTCAGTGTTAACTGTTAAACTCGCAGTTAGACGCTCGAATTAAGTCAAATAGTTTACATTTAAGTGTTTAATGTTTGGGGTTTCCGCAGTCACTTCTTAGTAATTTGTAGCGATGAAACATAAAACTTTAACAATAATATGAATGTTTTATTAGGAGTTACGTGTATATGCAATGTCGTGGAAGGTCACAACTACATAAGGTGTTATAGTTCATCTGGAATGCTACAAAGAAATAATACTTAGAATTAGAGACAGGCGAGGTAGAGGGCTGAAGATGGAGCTCAGTGGCGTGCTATAGGAGAGGCCTATGTCCAGCAGTAGAGATAGATAGGTTTCACGAGTGATACCTAAGTACGTCATCCAAGACGGTAAACTCGCTACTGTAATAGTTGATCTTGATGACAATCTCTACATCACTGCATGACATGGTTCCTTGTGAGATGTAGCTCATGCAACAAAGAAATATGTCTTAACACACAAGAAAAACGAAAACGACATGTGTGCTGCTCAAAGTTTGTGAAAAGTCTAGCGTTTTTCTCGTCTTTGCCATATTACACGTCGTGTCTTTCCATTATTCTAACATAGACACATACACGCCTATAATTCACGAAAGGATAACGGAATAAGCTAATTCTTAAAATTTTAACACTGCGATAAAGAAAAAAAAATCTATATCTGACGCAAAGAAGGGGACCCTACTTGCAGGTCAAAAACACGACAGTAAGGAGTTTAATCCGGTTTTATCCAGTGACCTACAAAAAGAGGTCAATCATTAGAGCAATCTTCACTTTATTGGCTACGCACAATTAGGATCTATTTCCCCATTGGCATGTTGTTAGTTCATTAGTTGTTCGGATTATAATTATGGTTGTAATTGAGACTAAGATCATTAAAGGATAGTTTTAAATGCTAATCGTTGTCAAATAGTGGTTGGAGACGATTTAATTGCGGTTTGGTGTATCTGAAAATATCGAAACTAGATTTTATTGAACCTACAAAATTCGAGGGTTTTTGTAAAAAATACTGACTATTTCTACAAGATTATAGTTATGTGGTTATCAATTAGCACGTGGTTATAATATAATATACAGTACTCTACTAAACCCTTCTAATAGGCGATTAAAGTAAAAGAATATGATAGGAATCGTTTTCTCCTATCAAAAAAGTACGCTTTGGCTTGCAAAGACGCGACTCCGTGACGACACCAGTTTCATCATCATCTCAGCAAGAAGATTAGCGAAGTGGCTAAGCGATTGGACTGCTGCGATAAGGGTTGCGGGTTCGATTCCCGCAAGGGACCAAAATTTGTTCGATCCGCAGCTTTATGTCCCGAGCCTGGGTGTTTGTGTGTGTAAACGCACCCACGATACAGGAGACAAACCTGATGTGAGGCGACGTTTTTATTTAAAAAATACAATCATCTCATCAGTTTCAAAGTTACTGAAGCATAATACGCAATGTAGTACACTCTAAAGCGAACCAAAATCTGATGTGGCAAAAGAACCTCCTATAGCTTGAAACACCAGCATTGTAGAAAAAACGTATTAATTACTAATGGTTAATTAAGAAAGGTGGGAAGCTAGTCAGCAGATTGTCGCCTTCAGTTTTAAGGTACCTTGACGTTAGGTTTGATTCTCAAGGTCCGTAAATGTTGAAAGGTCAGGTAAATACTATTAGGTTTATCTTAACAAAGTAAAAGTTACAACGAATAAGCATTGGTAACTTACTGCACATCTAAAAATATACTTTTAAACACGCATAGTTACATCCTATTCAGTCGCGTAATAATGAATCACACTAATATTACAAATGCGCGTACGCATACGTTTGTAAGTGTGTTTGTATGATTGGTACCTCTTCATGCTCAAACGGCTGGAACTATTTTGCTAAAATTTGGTGTGGAGGTAGCTGACACCCTGGATTAACACATAGGCTTTTTATCTTAAAAAAATGTAGCGGGTAGTACCGCGGGGCGCAGCTAGTATGATAATAATGATCACTTCTAAAATGAAATTCGATGACACTTTTTGTATCGTATGTTGATTGATTTCAAACACTTTCGTTTAGTGGTTTGAAGTCATAAATCAATAAGTGACAAAGCATATCTAACCAGAGATTCTGTTATGTTAGGGTAGCATCCATACAACATTTTTAGGCGTGTTTTGACTGCCAAATTACAGCGAAGTGTGAAACTGCTGCCAAGTAAAAAAATTAAATGTTGCCGCAGATAAATGTTGCATATTTATATAATAATTATTATTATTTATAATTATAATAATTGTTTGAAATGTTATATTGTTTAATTTGAATTATCACATGTTATACATTTAATATGTAAGTAAACTCTCAATAATGGTAATATTAAACTTAGCGCTTAAGTTAGATACCTACTGTATTTTCTTATTTTTTATTAAAATAAGTGTTGCTACACCCTTACAGGGTCTATGTCTGTTCTGATAACATGTAATTGTTTTCTGTGAAACTACATAGTGCAATAAATAAATAAATATTTGAGTTTGAAGTTATTAGTATTAGAACTTAGCTACATATTATATCATTTTTAATTGTTTATTACCTTGGCCCCTGCTCTGTGACCTGGTGGTCCGTGCGTTCGATTCCTGACCGGCGTCCTCCATGTGCCAAGTATATTCCATCTTAGTTCAGTACGCACACATTTTACTATCTGTATTTTATTTCACGTTGCGTCGAGAACGAACCCAATATGACACATCGCGGTAAACGTCAAATTTTGAATTTTATTTTTTCTGCACCGACTATTAAAGGTATTTAATTTTTTCCCAACGGATACAGCGTGGATTTGCAAATTATACTTGTAGTAAATTGTTTACATATCACGTGCGTAAGTATATTGTTTTTATAGAACTGCGTTTTCACTTTTAAATCACATTTCACAGTGAAATTAGTATGAGCGTCGAACCGTCACGATTCAGCCAGTGTGTAGCGAATTTAAATACGACGGAAAAGTATTTATTAACTTTTAAAACACTTGTAACATTCGTTGTTATTTTTGTATTGATTTTCGAACGCACGAGACTGATCTTTATTTAAAAAAACTCTTTTGTTTGTCTAATACGTACGTCCGTCATTAGTTTAAACTTAGAAGGCACTGACAACAAACGTCAACAGCGCGTTTCACCCCTTGCGTGCGACAGAGACAGTGACCAAGACATGCAGGTGTAATAGCAAGTAAGAGGGGGACAGGTACGTTTGCCTTTTCACGGTTTCCACGAAAAACATTGGTGGTTTTGAGGGAAAATATTGACCAATGGCGTGATTTTCCTTTTACGAGTTAAACGGTTAGGGGGATGATTTTGGTATAATTTGAATATTAGGGGAGGACGATCATTTACCTCCAGTACGTTATAAGTAAAAGTAAATTTATTTAAATATGTAACCATTTTTCTAGTGACTGGTTAGTACCCACTATATAATAATGTTCTCCTGACTGAATTACGATCACGGCGGCCTGTGTCACCTGAGACTAGCCAACTACGCAGGAGATATTATAGTGCACAAGTATGCGCGCAGACACAGGTGCACTCCCTATTCCCTCACTCTCATAGTCCGATGGGAATGCAGACCGATACGACTGGAGAGAGACCAGGCGCAGGACCAACGGCTTAACGTGCCTTCCGAAGCACAGAGGGGTCTCGACATGTGATAACGGGCACCCATCACAAGACTGACTGCGGCGGGCACGGCTTAACCTCGCAAATCGACTGATCTGCGTGGTAGCCACGTAGCTACAAATCCCTCAAACTAAGAGTATTTTATTAAATAAATTATGTATCTATTTAATAAAATACTCTAATAAAATAAATACTCTTTTAAGCAGATATAGACTCTGTACTAGAAATGTTCCTAGGCATAGCTTTTTGGTATTGTTCAATGATTAATTAATATTTATTTCTGAGCGTGATTTGTTCTGCCTGTCTACCTCACGAGTTACTATGTACTTATTGGTTTCAGAGCTAGGCTTAATTACATTGAAGGTAGAGCATTATCCAACCACATCGGCAGGTGCCTACATGAACTACGTCCATAAGTATGTAGTCTAGTTGAGGAAACCCATGGATGTCTTTTAAGATGATAATTGCAATCAGATACAGATCCATTTAATCCCTCAAAGTCTACTAATATAATAAAACTTCATAAATATTATTTTTAACACAAGTTCACAACGCGGCTTTGGTTAAACATTTTTTGATCACTTTCTTTAGCAATATTAGATCATCTCCTTTTGTAAATTTTGAAATTAATTACAATAAAATAAGCCGATAAGATAGCCAAGCAAGTCAGAGTTGTTAATACATACATAACATCACGCCTGTATTCTCTGAAGGGGTAGGCACAGGTCCCAATGCAATAGGAAGCGAGCCTATTGCCATCAACCGGGCAGAAATCTAGACTCCGTGCTGCTACAGAGAATTACTACTTGAAAAACCCAATAAGACATTGCCCGACCCGGGATGTGAACCAAGGACCTCGTGTTCACCAGTCGCGCTTAGCGACACCTTCGTCCACTTAGCCCTTCTTGGTCAAGACTCTTAGCTTTAAAAATGTAACTGACAGACGCTTACTTTCGCATTTAAATATAACTAGGTCCAGGATTCTAATCAGATTCTAAACACAGCTTACTTTTACAACATGTATAGAATGACAAACAGTTTATACATAATCATACTTAAATACCGTGTAGGCTTCATACTAGTTTCCAAACACGTCTTCGCCTGCGTGAAAAAATGTGCTCTACATTCGATTTTAACCTCCCCATCATTTTAACAGGGAATAATTTTCCTCGCCGAACATAATAATTAATTAATAATAGCCTATAACTGTCCTAGTGCAGGGCAATGGCCTCATCTCTTATCACCATCATCAGCCATAACTTTCACTGTTAATCAAAGGCCTCCGCCTAAGGGGAAGGAGGGTTGCCATAATCCTCACGCTGGGAAGCGGCTTGGAGTTCGCAGTATTGGTGAAGTTACAGAAACGCTGCTGCCCATCTTTTGGATTTTTCTTAGTCGCGTCCTACGACACCCAACGGGACGTGATGGGGTGGTGGTATGTATGGTATGGCTCGGCACTCCACAGGCTACTCCAACCAGGTCGGAGATAATCCGGAGAACGGTTAAGTGAGCAGTACCCTTAACCGACGTGGATGAGGCGAAACAAGTATGCCAGGATCGTAGTAAATGAAAATCCGTGGTCTCTGCCTACCCCTCCGGGAAACAGGCGTAACTTTATGTATGTACGGCTAAAATTGTAAGGCTGTACTCACAACTATAGCCTTACAAGTTTTTTCTCTGATTCTGCCACTTTGTTCTAGCAGTCACAAACCATAAGATCCTGGGGTCAAATTCCAGGGCGGTAAAATGTTATTGGGTTTACAACTTTACAATATGTAATTCTCAGTAGCAGCAGAGTGTGGGTTTGTGCCCGGTAGATGGCAATAGGCTCGTCTGAAAATCATCAAATGCCTTCCTCGGGAAATCAGACGTGATGTTATGTCTAAAAGATATGGCACACCAGACTTCTCTGAATTTTTTAACAATTTTCTTGTTTATACTCTTTGAATAGCCCAATAAGGCACCGTTAAGTCCACATCTCTTAACTACCCCAACCATGTGTATTAGACCATATCACAGGTGCCCAATGACCAATATGTTACGATTCTGCTATTTCACCGGCTCGCTCAATGGTGCGTTGCGGGTTCATATGAGGAATTATCAGGTGGTGATCGATGGACGGTGACGACAGCTGGCTGGGCTTTAACGGCTTAAAACATCTGACTGTTGAGGGTCTTGCAAGGTTATGCAGCGATTGACAAGGTTAGTTTTTGGATGGGTAGCCCTAGGTTAAACAGCGCCATCTATGGATGAGCGTTTTTCGCTTAAGGAACACCTCACCGTGCTTCGGAGCGCACGTTAAGCTGTTGGTAATGCGTGTGATCTTTCTCCGGCCGTATGAGACAATAAAGTCTTGTACGTACATGGCAAAGTTGAGCAGTGCTAGTCACTGTCAGTTTTTTGATGGGTGACCGTTTTATTAATCTTGCGATATCCCGCCGTGTCTCGGAAAGTGCGTTAAGCTATTGGCCCTACATCTGATCTGTCTCCGGTCTTGTCTGTTTACTGTTACATCGGATAATGAGAGTGAGGGAACAGAGAGTGGATATGTATGGATAGTTTGTGCTCTTATATATCTCATGCGTCTTAGTTATTTTCAGTAGCAGCACGGAGTATAGGTTTGTGCTTGGTTGATGGCAGTAGGCTCGCCCCCTATTACATTGGGACCTATAACGTAACTGGCGAAATGTGGGTGTACTATACACCTCTGCCTACCCCTTCGATAATGTTATGTATACCACTATATACATAGTATATCCTTATTATCATATTGCCAGTAGATCGCACGAAACTGCGTCAAATCGCTCGTCATTAAAATAAGCTATTAAAAAAACAATCAGTCGACGTGACGTTTGTTCCCACGGCGGCTATTACGATGCAACAATAGGGGGCTGGGCAGGACAGGTGACCTTTAAAACAAACTAGCACTTAGATTAATCTACTGTAAATAAGTCATTTTGATTAGGTAGGTGTTGTGGTTAGGAATCCTACTGCTAAGCGTGAGTTCTTCGGTTTGATTCCTATGCCGATAGTGATGAGTTTTTGTCCAGAAGATTCTTAGTGGTGATTTGTGATTTTGTAAGAATTAAATTTACGGCACTGTATATATATAAGTATGTCTACCTAAAACATTGTATATAGCCGTGGCATAAAATTTGGTATGTAGGTAGCTGACACCCCGGATTAATACATAGGCTACTTTACATCCCGAAAAAATGTAGCGGGCAACACCGCGGGTGCAGCTAGTACTTTAATAAAAAGGAGAACTAGCTACCGTGTATCTCACACCTAACCTCATATTTTAAGAACATAACATAACATCACGCCTGTATTCCCCAAAGGGGTAGGCAGAGGTGAACATGTAGTACACCCACATTTCGCCAGTTATGTTGTTAGTCCTAATGTAATAGGGGGCGAGTCTATTGCCATCAACCGGGCACAGATCCAGACTCCGTGCTGCTACTGATAATTACCTAATGGAAAACTCAGTAACACTTTGCCCGACCCGGGATTTGAACCCAAGACCTCTTGCTCAGCTGTCGCGCTTAGCGACCACTAGACCAACGAGGCAGTCACGTAACCTCATTTTCAATTTTTTTATCATAAAAATTAGGGTTGTCGATTATAAACGGATATACGCATCATCAGGGGTCGTGCGACTGACCCGACAACCGATACTGTAATTAAGTGAATTATTTGACACCCCTATGTTAATAAAATAATTGGTTTATGGGACTGTGTAGAGCACATCTAAAACGTCATAATAGTTTAGTCCCGAGCCTCGGAAAACACTTCCAGCCTTGTGTCCTGCACTGATCTTTCTCTGTTCCTGTCTTACCGTCCCATCGGACTATAAGAGTGAAGGCATAGGGAGTGCACCTGTGATAGCGCGCATACTTGTGAACTAAGTAGGTATATTTAATATCTCTAGCGTTGGTTATTTATCTATTCTATATATCAAAGTATTCTCTTAGATGCGACTTGTTTGATCTTCTTCCATCATGGACGGTTGATTCGACTGTCACTGGTGTTGGAGTTGGCAGCTATCAAACTTTGTCTAAATAAATTGATTACTATGTCAAAGCATCGTAAAATGATGTCGTATTCTATCCCAATCCATTAATAATCATCCATCTAATTAAAAAAGGGAGGCTTCTTCTTTCAAAGTTGGTAAAAATGATTATTACATCGAAATAAATCGTTTCATATTTCACAACAACAAAAAATAAAAATATCTGTTCTTTCCAGCTTTCCTTTACTAACATTAATTAATGGTAAAATCATTAATAAGTTCGCCATAATCTGGGTTCATTTGCATAACTAATTTACAAACGGTAGACTGTAAAATTAGACGGACTGTAGAAGGTCAAAAACTGAGGAAAATAAGCGCTTGATAAAAATCTGTCGTTTTGATTAGGGGTCTACTTTAAAGCAAGTTGCTGTGGACGATATTAAAATTATAGGCATCATCAGTGGCCTAAGACAAGTGGGAAAACGATCGACGAATAGATATGGAATAGAATAATAAAAATATGGGGATGCCACTGTTCCGATTATATAATCTAAGATATGCCTCATTCGTCTAGCGGTCACGAAGCGCGACTGCTGAGCATGTTCGAATCCCGTGACGGGCAAAGTGTTAGTGGGTTTTCCATTAGGTAATTCTCAGTAGCAGCACGGAGTCTGGATGGTATACGGTTAATGGCAATAGGTTCGCCCCCTATTACGTTGGGACGGGCGAATTGTAGGTGCATTATATGTACATCTCTGCAAGGAATATAAGCGTGATATTTTGTATATTATACTAACCAACCTATTTTGCGACAATTAACGATATAATAATATTTAATCCTATCTTTCTTATTCAAAGAAATATACCGCGATCTCTACCAGTTTCCCAAAACGTTCGAATCATAATTCCACCAAAGCTCGATAGTATACCTCAGCTATACCTGTAGCTACCTACCTAGCACCTGCTGGTAATATTAGCTGAAGTTTATAGCCTTACCTCACGGTGGCAAACAACGTCACGACCACACGGCACGGTTGCCCAGGCAGTTTGATCGATACTGCTTTTGTTTTGCCCATGAAATGCTAAGATTTTATGTAAGCATGTTTGGTTTTGAACAGGGTTTGAAGCTATCAATGTTTGGGATTTCGGAATAGTTTTAGGCTTGCTTATAATATTAGGTTCTTTTAAAGTTAATACCTTTTTTTCATAAGTTACGTATTTCTACATAGATACTAGAGGTCACCTAAAGTTCTAAATAAATATTTTAGTGTAGTCCTTTTGACCGCCACGTCATGCATAGAAGGCAAACGTTTCCACGCTCTCTTAGCTTCAATAACTTTGAATAGAAGACAATACTTAAACGTAACATTTGTGTAAACAATAATCGTAATATATGTTATGATTAGATATTGTCTTCTTATAAAATCGTATATATATATATATATATAAGTCCGTGACGGTCAAGGGGTTAAGAAAACTAATAATAAACACGCTTTTTCTGACTCCTGACCAATCTGGTGGGGTTTACAAGCCAATGAAGAGTTCCAGTAGCTACCTCTTGGCTTCATTAAATCAGTTCTATGATACCAAATAGCTTTATTGTCATATAAACTCCTTGGAAGGTTTTAATTGACTTTCAAGATTTGCATACAGAGTTACAAGTGAAGCTGATAAACTGAGTTAAAAGGAGGATCATAATATGACGTTTATACTATCAGACATAATGTAGATATGCAAAAGCACCTCTGCCGACTCTCACCGAGTATACAGAAAGCAAAAAAACAAGTGGAATGTACCAGAAATGGCTAACAAACCATTTAGGGCATCAAAACTATTTTAACCTTTCTGCTTGATCTTTTGATCGTCTTATTTCGGATATGTTCGGCTAAAATCGTTAAAGGTAAAGTAATTGGTGTACCTTAACAACATCGACCAAATATACTGTGGGCGGAGCCTATCCCTACCCTATTGTCATGGCCTTACCAATCAGAAACCAGGATTTTAAATCGGGAACGCGTGCCGATGCGTCGCTACTTAATAACGTCAAAAATTGACGTACCGTCAAACCATAACAGTTGCATACAGGGTGGTTTTAATAATCATTGTGTTTAACTAGTACGTTTGTATGTTTTACTAAACAGCTTGAAATAAATATTTACAGGCAATTGGAGAAGACAAAAAAACAAAAATGGAGAGACAGTGTTTGACAGTGGAATTGCTTTAGCGATAAAGAAAAAAAATACAGGATTGATTTCATTAATGCCTATAATTTTACGTCGGTAAATTAAATCAGTCTAGACTCGTTATGCATCTTGTTGCATTATTTCATACCACACACAGCTATCATAGTACCTACTAAATCGGAAAAAGTCTTTCAAACCAAAAATAATAATCAAATTTTATTCAGATCTTGATTATTCTTTACTATACTAGCCGAGATATAACCTCCTCTTTTTTTGAAGAAGGTTAAAAATAGTGTCACCCTGAAAAATGTAAAACAAAAATTTGCCATTTGACCTAATCACAATGGTAATGCTTCTTCACCGAAAAATCTTGTACATTTGTCGGCCGAAGTCACAAATATTAGTAAACGCGCATTGCCTCGTGTGTTTATAGGAGAGCTGTTTACCTTGACATTTGAATACAATCGTTAGTGGCTCTTGGTATATTAGTATGTCTTTGACAGTAGCCAAAACAGATTGATTAAGAAACAAACCTTTTTTGGTTTTCAAGAAAAAAATTAAGAAGTATCGATTTTCGTCGCTATATATGCTCATTAACAATGCTAGACCAGGGGCCCCAAAAATGTGGCAAAACGTTTGACGAATAGATATCGAGTAGCGTGACTATTTTTTTTTTTTTTTTAATATAAAAGAAAAACGTCGCCCCTCACTTGGAATTTCTCCTGTATCGTGGGTGCGTTTCACAAACATGAAATATCACATACACAATCACCCAGACTCGGGACAATCAAATGTGGATTGCACAAATTTTTGCCCCGTGCGGGGATCGAACCCGCAACCCTTAGCGCAGCAGTCTAATCGCTTAGCCACTACGCCAATCAGGTCGTCTATTGAGCATGAAGTCCTGGGTTCGAATCCAGGATCGGCAAAAGTATTATTATTTTTATATTTTTTCTTACTTGGTGTAAAATACCTTATTTCCCAAAAGGTCATATCCCATTTTAATAACATCCTGTATAAGCTAATGACATCACAACATGATAAATTTTCACTGCCATGTCCTTAATTTTACAGAGACGTAAAACACGAAATAATATAAATTACATAGATATTAACAGTCGTATAATTTTTATATACTAATTAGATTTGTGGAGGAAGGGATGTGGAGTTCCTCCAACGAAAAGGAAGATCTTCCAACCAGGCGGTGGTATGCCTGGTGGGCCGCGGCGCCCCTCTTCTCAACTCGGGGCGGCTGTATATATAGCTAGCGCGTGTGATTACTTCGCTAGCGCGATGCAGGAATGTCATCATGATTCGTCCTTCGACGGGTAGATGTCGCTACATCTACTCCCCTCCAAGACTGGAAGTCGATGAGTGTTGCCGATGCCAGTAGTATGTTCCAGTGAGTCGGAACGAGTGCTGCGTATCCCAGTGAGTCGGGATGCGTGTGGGCGACTGCGTTGTACCGGTGAGGTTTATGCGCTTCTTACAAGGACCGGCGGTGCTGCAGTGTAGTTCCCAAGTTGCGTGCCAGAGGGTAGACCAGTCTGCGGCGATCGCTGCAGGGTGTGGTTTACCCATGAAGGCTGAGGATGCTGGCTGGCTGCTGCTGCTGCTGTAGTGGAGAGGAGTGCGACGAAGGTGGTGATGATGCTGCTGCTCGAAGGTTGCTTCAATCACGTCGGGGTCACCAATGTGGAGGAAGGGATGTGGAGTTCCTCCAACGAAAAGGAAGATCTTCCAACCAGGCGGTGGTATGCCTGGTGGGCCGCGGCGCCCCACTTCTCAACTCGGGGCGGCTGTATATATAGCTAGCGCGTGTGATTACTTCGCTAGCGCGATGCAGGAATGTCATCATGATTCGTCCTTCGACGGGTAGATGTCGCTACAGATTCTTATTCTTAAGATAATTACAATGTGCCGTGTGGTATCCGGCCTAGAATTGACCACCCCGTTTCCTCCCGTGGGTGTCGTAAGAGGCGACTAAGGGAAAATTCAGAAGATGGGCAGCAGCGTCTTCTGTAGCTTCACCACCAATACTGCGATCCCCAAGCCGCTTGCCAAGCGTGGGGATTATGGCAAACCCCCCTCGCTTAAACGGGGGGGCTTATGTTCAACAGTGGACGTCTTTGGCTGATGATGATGAATTACAATGTTATGTTTAATTTTTCGTCGGGTGTCGTAAGAGGCGTTTATGGGAAAATCCAAAAGATAGGCAGCACAGCATCTTCTGTGACTTGACCACCAATACTGCGATCCTAAAGCCGTGGACGTGCCAAGCGTGGGGATTATGGCAACTCCCCCCCTTTTTCTAGGGGGAGGCCTTTGTTCAGCGGTGGACGTCTTCCGGCTGATGATGATGCTGATGTTTAATTTTAAACACAAGTCTGTATGTTTGTTTTATAATGTAACGCTAACGATGCAGGTTTAACAGAAAGTGGTATTTTCGGGGTTTCGATCTATAGGCATAAATAGACAAGTGGCAAAACGCTAGACTAATTTTAATCGTATAAATAAATGTATAGGAACAACATATAAGGGGCGAGCCTATTGCCATCAACCGGGCAATTTTAAACTTGTTTTTGGCTCATAGTATTTCACCCTCCGATGTGGTGGTCGAAGCCATAAGTCCTGTTTTATGTTGTTTGCTGTTTATTATTTTCATTTGTGTATTTTCAACGATTTAAGTTTTCGTCTTTATTATGATTTTTACTGAATTTTTAAGTATTTGGTTAATGTAATCAGCGTAACCAATTTATTTACATTATTATAACTATTTTTAGTCTTTTGTATAGTGCTCATGGGTGTGTGTAATTTTTGATGTTTGTTTTTAAAAAAAAAACGTCGCCCCACACTAGGTATTTCTCGTATATCGTGGGTGCGTTTCACACACATGAAATATCACATACACAATCACCCAGATCGGGACAAACATCTGCGGATCGCACAATTTTTTGTCCCGTGCGGGAATCGAACCATAGCGGAGCAGTCCAATCGCTTAGCCAGTGCGCTCATCAAGTCGTCAATCGTCGTCGTATCTACTATCGTTACATATCCCCATTAATATTTGTATTAGTAAGACTCACGAGTGAAATTCCTAGTATCTACACACACGGGTTACTATAAAAATATTTTTACACGACTGCCCAAAAAAGGAGTGTAATGTTTTCAGGGTTCATGTATGTATGCATGTATGTATGTATGTGAGTTTCTTTATTCCACCATAACTTCTGAATGCCTGAACCGATTTCGATGTATGGAGTGTCGTTAGAATCCTTACGCTATCGCGAGTAACATAGGCTATAAAAAAAGGAAACATTTTTTTTTTAATTATGTTTTTTTGATATAAAACTTAATAGTATTTTGTTAGCCTTTCGCTTACAGTATCTTAGTAACGCCCTCTGTCGGCATCGGTTATAGACACCCCTATTTATTATAATAATAGCCTTTTTACCGAGTCATGGGTAGGGGTACAAGAAGACAGCCTACCCGAGCGATAGTAGGTACGTACCTAATTATTCATCCGGCGCATTGCAGAAAGTTCCGAACGTTTTTATGATTTAATATGGACATCACGTCCGTTATTCTCGACACGGTAGGCAGAGGTGTAGGTATACCTACTTGTATAGTCAAATGTCGCCAATATGTTACCCTATAGGTTGTACGGGGCCTAGGGGCGAACCAGTTGCCATTTTTGTCTGTCTGTCTGTTTGTTCCGGTTATCTCCGAAACAGCTGGTCCGATGTTGACGGAATATATTAAGAGTACCGCGGGAAACAAATCAAAACCCATAAAACTCTTATAAAAGTCAGATCTAAATAGGTAAATCTGTTATCTGCTACGTACAGGTAATTTTACTCAAAATCCACGAGGATGAATATAAGCTAGTCTATTATAAACAACCGTATCGGTCAGTGTTACATTTTTTACCACCTCCAAACCTTGGCATTGGACAGCCTTCAATTAACAACACGACTGCGGTA
Source organism: Abrostola tripartita (assembly GCA_905340225.1). NCBI lineage: Eukaryota > Metazoa > Arthropoda > Insecta > Lepidoptera > Noctuidae > Abrostola > Abrostola tripartita. The sequence goes on from HG996515.1 coordinate 3,364,498, forward strand.
ACTATCGACTTGGCACATTTTAAGCAGCCTCTAATTTTAGAACTACAAATGCATTATTGCATGAAATTGGTATTTTTTTGTTGTAAACGAAGGCTGTTGCGCGTTTTTATGCGGTTTGTTTGTTCGTCTTTACCCTTGTATCTCTAAAACGGCTGAGCAGATACAGATTAGTGTGAAATTATTAACATAATATTTTTTGTTCTGTTCGCAAACTTAGGCATTGAAATTAAAATGTTTCATTGACCTATTTTTGTTTCAACAATGAACAACTTTTTTGTTAAAGCAATGAGTTGAATAAAATATATTTCATAAGAAGTAGTATATTTTTTTTTTCCTAAATTCCTAAACTCCCAGGTCTTGAGGTCACAGGAAGTAAAGGTACTTAAACTGTTGGTTTCTGCTACTGATATCCAAAGGATATCCCTTAGGAATGATAACAAACGTTTTTATGTTATTGTTTATTATTGTAATACCTGTGTTCACAAATAAAGATTGATTGATTGATTGTTTAAATTACATAATAGGTTATCATAATTTTTTTTTAACCTTTCCCCCACCATAAGACTTTTTCCTGTATCGTAGGTGCGTTTCACAAACATAAAATATCACATATACAAACATCTGCAGACCGCACAAATTTTTGTCGCGTGCGGAAATCGAACCCGCGACCCTTTGCGCAGCAGTCCAATCACTTAGGCACTTCTCCAAACAAGTAGTTGTCTTATCTATTTGTGTTCTATCTTAAAGTCAGCCTACCTATTTAAAAAATACAGTCGTGATGACGTAAATAGTAAGTTCTCTTTGTTAATTCAAAAGAATTCGCTATTTACGTCACTTAAAAGCAAAAAGCAGATGCACGTTTCATTAATTTGCACCAACAATAAAATTGTGTTTCCAAGTCGCTAGTTTAAGTATTATAACCGTACGGTTTTCGCAATGTTGTGAATCTATGACATTGTAGAGTTGTATAATGAAGAATAGGAACCAACTGGACATTAGTACCAGTAAATACGCTGTATAGTTACGGCAGTTCAAAACGGGGAAGGCAGAACTTTTTGATAGCTGCAGTAAGTGATGTAGGTAACTTATTATGAGTTTAAAGTCTATGGTTTAAAGTTAAAAAGCACCGATAGCCGAGTGCTATGACCGTTAGACTGCTAAATCAAAGGTCGCAAGTTCAAACCCCGGCACGTACTTATGTCTTTTCGAATTTATAGTACGCACATGAAGCGTACTATAAATTAGTTATCAGTTGCTAAAAACGGTAAGGGAAAATATCGTGAGGAAACCGGCACACCTGAGAGATTTTCAACGGATTGTAAAGCCATTTCAGAGGCCTACAGGTGGTTTAAACTCTGTTGTTCATCAACCAGACGGTAGGAATAAGACTATGAATATTTTGACTAGCTTTGAATGCTCTTATGGGGTCCAGATAACAACCGATGTGGCATTTTTAAAATCACTTTTTGTTTCTTACTTATAAAAAAAACATAAACATTCACGCCTTTATTCACCGAAAGGGTAGGCAGAGGTGTATAGTACACCCACATTTCGCCATTGATATAATAAATCCCAATGGGACGAGGGTATTGCCTTCAACCGGTCATAAATGTCCGGCCTAGTGATGTACTGTCTGACTTGTCTTGATTATATCGATTGTTAACATCGTTGGGATTTAAATGATCAACAAAAAGCTTTGTTAAATTGAAATTGATTCAAACTTAATTACGAGCATTACTGTATTTATCATTAACCGAAATTTTTAAACACTAGGAGAACAGAAGGTACCTATTTGCAGGAGTATCTTCTAATTAATATCTATTTATTAAAAGTGATTGGATTGGATTACAAATCCAGACTCCGTGCTGCTACTGAGGATTACCTAATGGAAAAACCCAGTAACACTTTGCCCGACCCGAGATTCGAACCCAGGACGGACCTCATGCAGACTCACTTAGCAACTCCAAACCAACAAGGCAGTCTATAAACATATAGTTTGCAGCTGTAATGTTGTCTGACGTGACTTGATAGGGGGCGTGTCTGTCGCCATTCACAGCGCTCTAGACCCAGTTTGTAATTGAGATTATAATCTAGCTAAACTTGGTACCTATGTACCTAAATGTCGATGTTGAATGGTTTGACGCCGTTTTCTTGTGCAAGCTGCCTTTTAGATGGTAAATACTAAGATTATGCATCTTTACTATTTTTAATGTAAAACTACTGTAAAACTGCTGACACGATTTTCATGAAATTTCGATTGGAGATAAGACAAACGCTACTTTATTTCGGAAGATGTAGACGTGAATTTGTAGCTGGTAGATAGTGCATACGTGCAAAAACGTTAAAATAATCATCACATCTGCCTATTTCAGTCCACTGCTGGTCGTAGCCTCCCCCAGGGTACGCTACAAGGCCCGCTCTCCCGTTTTCGCCTCCAGTCGCTACCAGCAACTCTCCTAAAGTCATTGGTCCATCTGGCCGGAGGGTGTCCATTTAAAATTATAATTAAAAATTATTAAAAATCATAGTAATAGCTATGTTCTGATGATGATTAAAACTGGAATTCCTATACCCTTCGAGACCCCGCCATGCTTCGGAAGGCCGTTAAGCCGTTGGTCCTGCGCCTGATCTCTCTCCGGTCGTGACGATCTACCGTCCCATCGGACTATGAGAGTGAGGGAATAAGGAGTGCACCTGTGTTTGCGCGCATATTTGTGCACTATAATATCTCCTGCGTAGTTAGCTAATCTCAGATGGGACAGGCCGCCGTGATCGAAATTTAGTCAGGAGAACATTAATATAGGTATTGTATTATATTTATATTGTATTATTATTGATATTATAGGTACCTGCGTATTATTTTTTAAGCAAAATATTTATTATGAGTCAACATAAAAATGTTATCATTGTATTTAATCAGCTGGTTTCTGGCAGGAAAGAGACAACGATGGTTTTCTCAGCATCTTACTTAACAATTTACAAATGATTATAAGACTAGTTATTTTTGTCACAATACAAATAAATAGCAGAAGTTTTACTATGCTTAATTTCAAGCCTGTATTCCCCGAAGGGGTAGGCAGAGGTGTGTAAGATTTTTATTATTTTATTATATTTATTTAATTCCTCCAGTTATGTTATAGGTCCCAATGAAATAGGAGGCGAGCCTATTGCCATTTACCGGGCACAAATCCAGACTCCGTGCTGCTACTGAGAATTATCTATTCGAAAAACCCAATAACACTTTGCCCGACCCAGGCTACGAACCTAGGAGCTCGTGCTAAACAGTCACGCTTAGCGACCACTAGACCAACGAGGCAGTGGAGTAGTATTTCAACTTAGATAAATAACACTCTACCAGCCATGATTTCAACTACAGATTAATGCAAGTAGGGACAAAAAAATAAACAATCTAACTACGTAGGTATTTGCTTTTAACCGCACCACAATATATTTGATAAATTTTATAGTTTATTAAAATGCTGTATACATAAAATACAATATTATTGCGCGTTTTACACCGTGTGAGGAATACCATAAACATTTTATGGTTTCTATAAGGCTATAAACAATAGTTTTGAAACAAGGCGTGGGAAAATGTTAGCACCAGTCCACTGATGTTAACCGACTGGTGGTTTAACGCTGCTTCACTAGTCTCCTACAGGAGGTACTTCCTTCATAGAACTGAATAAAAGTACCTATCAGACGACCTGATTGGCGCAGTGGCTGAGCGATTAGACTGCTGCGCTTAGGGTTGCGGGTTCGATTCCCTCACGGGGCAAAAAATTGTGCGATCCACATTTGATTGTCCCGAGTCTGGGTGTTTGTGTATGTGATATTTTATGTTTGTGAAACGCACCTACGATACAGGAGAAATTCCAAGAGTGGGGCGACGTTTTTTCTTTATAAAAAAAATCTATAAAATTTCTTAATCCAGGCCCTGAAATACCTAGCGGGGCCCGCCGTGAAGAGGCGGGTCGGAACCTGTCAAGGGATGCGGTGCAGCGGTAGGAGGACAGCCTGAGGAGCCGGTAAGAGTCCTGTATACTCCTTCTTTCGACATACCCCTCCGTCCGGCCCAGGACAGAGGAAGTCCATAATTATTTCTACAGTAAAAAAGGTCCTGATATAGTTGCCCCCCTAGACAAGTGGCAAAACGCTTGACGAATAGAACTTAGAAATTGAATAGAATGCTACATGTATGGGGATGACATAATATTTCGACAATATTATTGATGACATAATGTCAATCAAACTCATAAATTTTTCATTCTATTCTATTCGTCAAGCGTTTTGCCACTTGTCTAAAGGGGCTGTGAGTAAAATTGTATACAAAGCTGTTCCCTGGACAAATGGCACGAATGCCAGACGAATAGAATACAATGGTGAATGTATGGGGGTTGTCATATTGTATATTGAATAAGGGTGTATAAAGTTGCACACATATCAACCAGGAAGGGATCGTCACCGTGTCAACTCGAGCCGTGTAGTATTATTTGTATGAAACTCCCTACTGCACTGCACACTAATCAGAATCGTAACGTAATCGCCTCGCCTCGGGTTGACGCCTGTTCGACGGCGAAGCGAAAGGCGATACGGTGACGATCACTTTCCGATTTGATATGTGTGCCGTGATTTTAACTCCTGCGTTGGCTCGTCTCAGTTGAGATGTTCCTCACACAAAACCTGCACAGGGACCTATTCTACCGCACTAGCACTTCTGTTACATAGCTGCCGCACGTTATGTTCCCACGTAGACAAAGACAATGGTACACAAAAGGAGCTAAAGTGAACCATTGTGCGCGTGATTACAAGCCACTGATTATTCTATGCATTCGAAACACCTGTGAGTGTTATAAGCCACATATCAGCTGGGCTAAATCCGAGAAATTGTAAACCTGTTACATATGCCAATTTTTTAACATTAATTTGCCTCTAGTGGGCTATGAGGTCCTAGACTCTAATTCCGGGTCGGGCAGTGTTACTGTGTTTTTCCATTAAGTTTTTCTTAGTAGCAGCACGGAATTTGTATTTTTGCCCGGTTGATGGCAATACGCTTGCCTCCTATACTATGGGACCTTTAAAATAACTGGCGATGTGGATGTACTTACTAGTGGGTACCTCTGCCTCCCCTTTCGGGAAATACAGGCGTGATGATATGTCATGTGATGACCCAACAGGACAAAAAGGATTTAATATAATATACCTATTTATTACAGTTTTCGAAAAAAGGTAGAACCGACTATATTTGTATTCTTTGCAGGTCTATCTCTGAATGTCTTGATGAGATCATCAAAACAAGCAATCTTTTCTAAAAAATACTAGTAAACAAAAAAATAATGACCAGAATCTGTTTATCATTGGCGAAATCATCGCTGAACAACATTATAAAAACATATAGTCAAATTCTCAGAGAATCTCTTCTTTTTGGAAGTAGGTTGTTTAAAAATAAACATAAGTCATGTCATGAGCCAGTTAGTGGACTACCTAGGGTGTCAAAATATAAGTTTGTTCAGGCACCACACAATATTTAGGCTCAGAATATATTACCTGCTGGAAATGTATTCAGCAGCGATATAGGGATCTGATATAGGGGAAAATGGGGAAATATAAAGCAGCAAAATGCGAATGTATGGAGCAGCAAAATGGGGACATATGGAGCAGCGAAATGCGGATTTATTGAGCAGCAAAATGGGGACATATGGAGCAGCAAAATGCGGATTTATTGAGCAGCGAAATGGGGAAATACGGAGCAGTAAAATGCGGATTTATTGAGCAGCGAAATGGGGAAATACGGAGCAGTAAAATGCGGATTTATTGAGCAGCAAAATGGGGACATATGGAGCAGCAAAATGCGGATTTATTGAGCAGCGAAATGGGGAAATACGGAGCAGTAAAATAGGGATATATGAACAGCGAAATGGAGATGTATGGAGCAGCGAAATGGGAAAATATTGAGCAGCAATATGGGGATGTATTGAGCAGCAAAATGGGGATATATTGAGCAGCGAAATGGGGAAATATGGAGCAATAAAATGGGGAAATATTGAGCAGCAAAATGCAGATGTATGCAGCAGAGAAATGGAGTGTGTAGAGCAGAGAAATAAGGATGTACGGAGCAGCAAAATGGGGATGTATAATACATACCTGATATAAAAAAAACTTTGCTAGGTAGAAAAATATAGACGTATAAACTTCTAAGAAAGGAGAACAGTTCTGCCTGCTTGTTTTGGGAAATGAAGGCGACATTGTTATGTATGTATGAAATCTGTGAGTGAGAGAAATTCATCTATTGAAAACTGTTTGTAAACATTAAATATTGTTATATTGTTCTTGTATAATATTTAATGAAGACGATAGATTGTGCCTTTCTTCTCATCGTAGACTAAGATCAATCGTAGATCTATAGATCTATTGGTTATATTTGGTTCTGGGTTCGAATCCCGGGTCAGGAAAAGTGTTATTGGGTTTTTCCATTAGGTAATTTTCAGTAGCAACACGGACTCCGGATTTGTGTCCGGTTAATCGCAAACTCGCCGTCTATTACATTAAAACCTGTAACATAACTGGTGAAATGTGGGTGTATCACCTTTGCCTGTCTACAGGGAGGAAAGAGCGTGATGTTATGTTATATTAACACCGACACAGCTTGCGTTACTTAGTTACTAACAATAGAGGTTATATTCTCACGACCCCTCTATCAAAAGGCTCGCTTCTTATTTGAACTGATATCGGCCGCTTAGCTAATAAGTAATATTAATTAATTAATATAGATGTTATACAGACAAATATGAGGTATTTGTCTGTCTCTTGACCTTCTCTGTTCACATACAAAACACATGCAGATACGCTGTGTGTGGTCCAAATGATAAGCGGTAGGCGATTTTTAATGGTATTATTTAGGTACTTAGATTTTGAAGACATTGTAGGTATAAAAAATCGGTTAAACTGCATGGTCCCGCTTATAACCGATTTGAAAATCGAAAAACTAACCGCAACTAAAGTAAAAAAGTCATCTAAGTATAAAAAGTGAGCAAAGTAAAATGTTTAGAAAACGGTATTGTATCTAGATCGTTGAACAAATAACAATAGTTACAATAGAACCTTTAATTAACAAACTGCCAAATGCCTAAATTTTTATTCAGTAGCAGCAAAATAATTACAAAAACAAATCTGTCAATTTGACAGTTGATCTTCGCTACCGCGCCTGCGCAATTCACAAGCCAGGTCACGTGTCCAGAAAACAAAAAATATTGTACCCGCTACCCGTTTATGCCTCATACCGCGCCACCCGTCGCGTTACAAAGTAGATAATAGAGTATCTGGTACCAGCAATCGGCCTATTGTACTATAGTTAGGGCTGACAAATTTCTGGTACCTTTATAATGCCTTGACATCATTCTCATAATCATCCAATTGACGGGCATGTCGGCGACTGGCAAGGAAAAGAAAAGTAGCTTATGGTTTTAGCTTGTTTGATTATGAGAGAAACAATAAGATGATCGTAAACGTCAGTACCCATCGATGCCTTAGGCAAACTATAACTTAATACCTGGCAATAACGGTATTAGGACTGCAGTAGCTAAAGCTAATAGCAGTTAATTGCATAAAACGAGCGCTTGGAAGAATTTTCTACCAGAAAATCCTAATAAAACTTTCCTATCGGGGTGTCAATTCCAAGACCTTACGATTGAGATTCCTAAATATCTAGAATAATTACACGCCTTGACTCGATATCAAACTGGAAATAGTACCGTGTTTTTAAAAGAAAACTATATACGAACAGGAAAAGTTAGTTGTGATATCTTATACCTTATTCAGTTACTATTCAACCATTTTTCCTTATAGCTTAAGAGCTATAAAAATAAACGTACTGACGTCTACAAGTATAACTTATAACATTCGCTTTTTCCTCACGTTACTATTGGGAAGGCTAATTTACATATAAGTTGATTAAACATGTACAAAAAAGGCAGAAATCAAAGTTTAAACACCGAATAAAAGCTGCATTACTTTAGTAATTTCAAAGCATATCAATCCAGTCTAATCTCAGCGACTGTCGTTCGAATCCCAGGTCGGGCAAAGTGTTACTGGGTTTTTTCATTAGGTAATTCCCAGTAGTAACACAGAGACTGGGTTTGTGCCCAGTTGATGGCAATAGGCTAGCCTTAACATTGGGACTTACTACATAACTGGCGAAATGTGTGCTATACAGTATACACCTCTGCCTACCGTTTCGGGGAATATAGGCGTGATGTTATGTTTTAAATCCAGTCATTTGTGTGGGTAGTCTGTAGGCAATCAATTGTACTACGCACTACAACGAAACGATAAGCTATCACATAAAATTCCTGAATTGGGAAATGTGAGACAGACGACATAAAGTAAATTATCACAAAATAATGTATGTAGATGATATTATTACAGTTTATGACGATTTTTAAACACTAAGGAGAAAGTCACCTTTTGCAGTAAGGTGACAAAGGATAATAAGCTGACAGGATATTAAAAAAAAAAGTATTTCATATAAAGCAATTACAGGCGCTTATGAAACGTCAAAAAAGTTACACGGCTCAAATGTTGTCTTTCCTATGGAGAAGAACCGGCAAGCAATTCCAAATTATTTATTTTATTTTTATCTGCTTTCAACCAGTGGTCGTGGTGGCCTAGTGGTTGACATACCGGATTTCTATGCACGAGGTTGCAGGTTCAAACCCAGGCAAGTATCAATGTGACTTTTTCAAGGTCATAAATACTTTCTTAGATATTCTAAGACACCACTGACTGACGGTGACGGAAAACATCGTAAGGAAACCTGGATTTAATTATCTGAAATCGCCAACCCGCAGTGAGCTAGCGTGGTGATCAGTGCTCAATCCTTCTCTATACGAGAAGAGGCCTTTGCCCTGCAGTGGGACAGTTATAGGCTGTTATTATTATATTATTATTATTCAACCAGATATGTCTGTGGACTGAAATACTGGAATCCTTTCAGTTTTTATATTATTCTTTTTATACAGGAAGAGTTGTCAATTATCATCTTTTTAGACGAAATACTACCAGAGCTAAGTTTACGCCTCCGCTAGGCTTCGCGTCACCTCATAGATAGGTAGAAATAATATTAAAATAAATTAAAATAAACAACAGCTCATAGAATAGGCACAAAAAGACGTACCTTTCAAAAATGTTAATTAAGTATTAAACTCGACAATTAAATATAAATTATGTAAATTAATAAAACAGTTTTCCCACATTATTGTTTTTTGACGACGCGCGACAGGCTTTTATAATACCTAATATTTTAATACACTGCAATGCTTTTTTTTCAAGGTATCAGTATCATAGTAGGTATAGGATATCAGGTCCCTTTGACGTTTTAATCGCCACGGGATAATATAGAAAACAAACGTTTCCGTGCCCTCCACGCCACGATTTTATTAGAAGACAATATTTAATCGTAACATTTATTACGATTATTGTTTGTTATTACATTACACAAATGTCACGATTAGGTAATGTCTTCTATTCAAAGTTATGGCTTGAAGTGCAAGGAAACGTTTGGCTTCTATACATGTCCGACATGACTGTAGCAGTCAAAGGGTTAATATCCTATTTATTTAAAACGTAACCACTTGAATGCAGCAGATTTTTTTTTGCAAAAAAAATCCATGCTCGTTTCGCTACGATGTTTACGAATGCATGTTTAATTAATTTTATACATGTATTCGCAGCTTAAAGATGCAAGGCGAGTCCATTGCCCAATATTGGGCACAATATAAAGACTAGTGATAAGAATTTTCTAACAGAAAACTCAGATAAAATTTCTTAAAAAATTCGTAACCGCAGATTCGCTGCTCGCGTTGGCAAATAATGCGACTGCTTTTTATAATAATAAACACAAACATATCTCATTAATATTAATGTTACAACATTAAAGAAGGTATGCCCCAAGTGTGTTTAGTCCTTAACTCACGATCACGATTCAGTCATTCACGATTGGCGCTAGATTTATAAATAATCTAAGGTTTAATTAGACGCAGGTAATAATCTTACGTAACATCACGTTCTACACCATGGTTTTTTAAATTCCGCAGATTAATCACGTGATTATAAGGCTATGTTTAGTATTATAGACTACAATAGATTTAGATAGGACATGGAGGAGATGGAATGAAAAAAAATATTGAGATTTTCTGTCAGAAAATTTTCATTTTAGTCCACATTTTTTAATTGTGCACGTATTGGAAATTTAGGGATTCGATTTTACCTTCAAATTAGCTTTAACGTGCCTTGAATACTTCTATACCTATACAGCTGTATATAAATTTAAATGATTGGCCTACAAATCGTATCCAGGATAGATTTCATTGATTAGTATTAGTACCTACGACGAAAACTAATGATTAAGTAGGTACCTACCTAATGGCAAAAGATACCTAGGTATCGTAAGGTAGTCGAGACAATAAAAGAAAACTAAAAGAAAAGGTATTAGGTATCTCAAACAGTGACAGAAGCGCCACCTGTGGTGTTACAATATAAACTATGGATATAAAAAGTATAAAAGATTCTAATAAGAATCTCATGGATTTTATTTATTCCAATTTTTATTAGAAAAATTGGCCAGATTTATTATTTTTGATGTGTCAAAGAGTAAGGTACCTAACTGTTATGAATCGTAATTCCAATCATTTGAGTACGCATTGGTATTTACGTCGCAAACTCGCAAGTGATAAGGATTTTCAAACTACCGGTTTACTAACAAAAAAAGTGACTTAAAAGCGCCAAATGATCTTTAATTTTTATCTAAATGACCTACAAAGGTTAAGTTTAAGGTACAAATCAAAATTGGGATTCCCAAATTGAATCTATGACGTTCCTAAAATATATAAAGTAGGACAAACAAACGCAAAAGAAATTGGCAGGTAATTTAGTTGTAAAGTCTTTAGTAGGTAGGTATATTTAACTATGCGTATAAAGGGACAAAAAAAAAGTTTAAAATCTTTTTACCTTAACAAAAACTTAAAAACATCAAGACATCGTATGCAAATTGACGAACACGAACAAATGGTCATAGACCTTAGTCGCTTGCTTTGAATACTAATTAACTGCAAACGGACCCTTTCTGTAGAAAGCCATACTTACTTAGAGGGGATAATCCAGTTATCACATCCATTTTTCTAATAAAACACAAGCAACAAATGTTCTTTTCACTTTAAATGGATGTTTATATCTGTCACCCATTTCTTTGACACTATTTTGCACATAAAACCAATTTGTTAAAAGTGTGTTTGCACATTATAACTGGTTATTGTTAACAAATGTCACTGATTGTGCATTTTTTCCGTATTTGTGATCAAATCAGTAAGCACTATCACATTGGTTTCATTCCCCCGTTGTTTGCAGGTCGAATATGATACCTCACTCGCGTACCATTTGCTATTACGAACAAAAACTAAACACGACACGTCGAAAACTTTGTTAGGAACAAACACAGGACAATATAAAGCTTGTATCTATCAAAATTTCACGGTAAAATCACATAAACCTATTCTTTGAAATACACACGACATAAAAACATGAGAAACGTCATTCTACTAAATAGCAAAACAGGTTTTGTTTTTTTTCTCCCGATCGAGTTATTCTGTACCACGTGACAGTATCGACTTTTACAACGTAGTTCCGAAGTTCACGGATAGATGGCATCACGTGCGGCGTGCAAAATCAAAGGCGAACGTAATTAAATCCGACTGGCAGGTATAAAGATTATTTTTTCACGTGAAACGAACCATGAAAATTTTATTGGCAAAGTGAATATTTTCGTATGGAATGAATTTCATTTTATGTTGATTACAAACATTGGCGATAACACGAGAGCGGCGACTTTTTAGTCGAACGGGTTTTATGTATTGTTAATCTTAAGGTCAATTGGTAATTTCTCTCAAAAAATGTCCTTCGAATTTTGCGTAACTATGAAACAAATATTGCTAAAAACATCCTAATAGAGATATTTGAGAACTCACACTGCCATCTGGGATGAGATGAATGTACCATACATAATTACTAAAAAGTCTCGTCTAACATTGGAGGGGTAAAACTAAGACCTCAGATCGCATGCAAAAATCATGGGTTCAGTTCTTAGGTCAGGTAAGTAATGAATTTTGAAGAGAAAGTAAGAAATATTTATCGCATCTATCCGGAGCTACCTCGCTGAAACCATCTGAAACATAGCATAGCATTACACCTGTATACCCATAAGGGGTAGGCAGAGGTGTACAGCCACATTTCGCCAGTTATGTTATATGTCAAAATGTGATAGGAAGCGAGTGTATTGCCATCAACCTGGCACAAATCCAGACTCTGAGCTGCTCCGAGATCCGCTACTGCCCCTATTACATGCTATTACATAGAACTATTGATGAGTACGACTAATATGGAATAACACCACTCTCGTACCATCTGAAGGACATTTGGGTAGGCCGCATGAAATAATTAAACCGTCAGACACGTAAAAGAAATATTAGTAAAAAACCTACACAATGACAATGCTCACAGTGTAATAGGTTATAGTTAAAGACTTTATGCCATTGTGTAGACAGGTGTACCATGCATAGACCAGTACTGACAACTATTGACAGTTGCCATGGCAACGTACAGTAAAAACTTCAGTGATTTCCTTGTTATAAACCAGTGGTGAGTTTTTTTCAGTAAATTCTAAGTTATTTCGCTAATAAAAGTAAGTATTTAAAATACTATTTATATGCAAAAGGCTTGCACACAGATTATCACGCTGTTATGTTGTATTATTGAGGTAGGCAGAGTGTATTACGCGCTGTTACGACTATTATTTTATTATTACATTGATTTCTTCACGTTTCTGTCTAGTTTAAACAATTTACCTACTAGAAAAACCTACGGCCGATGTGTTTTATTCCATACATCACTCTTACAACCATTTCCTCTAAATCCAGGTAGCCATAGAAGTATTAGGCCTATTAAATTGTCTAATTACTCGTAATTATGTAGCAATCATGGATGTGTAATCATTTCATATACAGTGTAAAGAAGAATTATCATTTTTTAATCGATAGATTAATTTGCCTAAATCTAAAACGTATGTGGATAAATATTACAACTCTACCGACTCTACCATCTTACATTCTTGTAGCGCCATCTATGATCTGAAGAGCAAACTCGATAGTTCACTAGATGGAATGTAGATGCAAGTTTATTATACAAGATGATGACGATAATTAATTAGTTTAACCAAAGGCCAAGGGTTCTAAATTGAAGAATATATTAGGTGGTGTATAATCTGATTTTGGACTTTTATGGCAATAGGCTGGCCACCTATTACATAGGACAAAGGATGAGTGGCTAATCGCGGGTCCAGCCCCCTTACCATGAACTCTTAAAACAGGACAGGTTATGATGTGGAAGCGAGATGCCGCTACGTGAAGTGTTATGCAGTGTCTCGCTTCCACAACGTAAACTGTCCTGTTTTAAGAGTTCATGGTAAGGGGGCATAAGACATAAGACATTTATTTCTTAACAAAACTTACGTTTGTGTTGAAAATGAATACAATCATAAACTTAGTAACAGTAAAAAAAAAAGAATTCACATTACAACAAATGCCTGGAGTACCCTGTCTACAGCACGGAGGGGGGACTGACCCGAGGATGTCTGAAGGTGCTGGGTCACATTATTAAAAATTTATATAACAAATAAAAGCTGATATGTGAAAGCATCTCTGCCTACCCCTTCAGTGAATATAATACAGGCGTGATTGTATACAATATATGTAGAATAACATTATAATCTTAACTATGTTGTCCTATATATAGGTAAATGACTTTTTCTTTCCATTTCAAGGAAATATTTCCTAAAACACTTTCTATTGTTGCAGATTGAAAGCAACTCCTCAAAATGCCGGAGCTTGTTGAGCAGATGTACTGCTCGCAGCAGATTGTGATACCACCTAAATTTCCTTACGTTCTAAAGAGATATTGTAAAGGTGAGGTCTACTTACCCACTGTTGATGTAGCGTCGTAATTATCTCATTTCCTCTTCTTATATGGTTGATGAACAACCTGGTGACAGAGTTTAAACCGCCTGTAGGCCTCTGTCATGGCTTTACACACCGTTGAAAAATCTCAGGTGTGCCTGTTTCCTCACGATGTTTTCCTTCACCGTTGAAAAATCTCAGGAGTGCCGGTTTCCTCACGATGTTTTCCTTCACCGTTTTTAGCAACCGGTAACTAATTTATAGTACGCACATGAATTCGAAAAGACATTGGTGTATGCCGGGGTTTGAACTTGCGACCTTTGACTTGGCAGTCCAACGGTCATACCACTCGGTTATCAGTGCTTAAAGTAAAAGTGCGTAAAGTACGAAAGTTGTAATACAATACTGTATCCTGTATATCCTAATATAAAATATAATTTACATTGCAATGTCATTAAAATTACCATTATACGGGCTACTCAGTGGTATATTAATTATCCACTAAATAAATTAGCAACATGTGATTGTTTGCCTTTGCCCTCCGATCCTGCCCTCATTAATAATAGTAAAATTAAACTATTACCATTGAGTCACATAAATGAGTTAAGACTTTTGTCCTAATGTTAATTTCCCAGCTGCAATAAAAACCCAGCCGTACGATCTTCTCCGCTGGTCCTTTGAATACTTCAGAGCGCTGGCGGAACACCGGCCGCCGCCTGTCAAGCTTCGCCTGGAGTACCCTGTCTACAGCACGGAGGGGGGACTGACCCGAGGATGTCTGAAGGTGCTGGGTCATCAGGTAACCTTCCATTTTACTTTTTTAACTGTTTACCTGATAACAGCAGTTGATAACAGTAGTGGTTGCTAAGTGCGACTGCTGAGCATAAGGTCCCGGGTTCGAATCCGGGGTCGGGGAAAGTGTTACTGGGTTTTTCCATTAGGTAATTCCACGGGGTAATTCTCAGTCGCAGCGCGGAGTTTGGATTTGTGCCCTACTGACGGCAATAGGCTCGCCCCTTATTACATTGGATTGGGCCTGTAACATACCTGGCGAAATGAGGATGTACTTTACAGTCGCCTCTGCCTACCCCTTCGGGGAATACAGGCGTGATGTTATGTAATGTCTTTTGGTCTATGTTATTCCGATTTATGTCTCTTATTTTTAAAGCCAAGTTCTTGTTAATAAAACCGTCTCGATTCTGTTGTGCTGTTCAGTAGATTATATTATAGCTAAGCGATTGGGCTGCTGCGCTAAGGGATGCGGGTTTGATCCGTGATTGTATTTGTTTGATGAATATCTTAGGACAAATATGTTCTTGCAGCAAAGACAAACCCAGACTGTTTGTCTTTCACTCCCACGATACAGGAGAAAGTTCTAGCGAGGGGCGGAGTTTAGTCAAAAATATTTAATTCTTCCTCTAGCTGTTTGGCATGACAGACATTCCGACGGCGATCTTGTACCAGGCTTGGCAAGGCTTCTGCCTCGATAACAACGAGCTGAAGAGGATTCTATGCCTCTGCGAGGTCTACCTGCGCCAGGAATCTGTTCCTTACCTCCAATTCATGGCGGTGGCTGGAGGGATGCTCACTAAGGTATGGTCATATAGACAGTATTTGTCTTTATAACCAGTGATGGTCCTAACATTCGTACTTAAAATATTTTAAGGGGTAGCGTTTGTTTACGCTATATTTTCTACGTAGATTTACTGACTGCCTTGTTGGTCCAGTGGTTGATAAGCATGAGGTCCTGGGTTCGAATCCCGGATCGGGCGAAGTATTACTGGGTTTTTGCATGAGGTAATTCTCAGTAGCAGCATGGAGTCTGGATCTGTGCCCGGTTGATGGCAATAGGCTCACCCCTTATTGTATTAAAATATAATTGGTGAAATGTGGGTGTACTATGTGTGCACCTCTGACTACCCCTTCGGGGAATACAGGCGTGATGTTATGTCAAGTTATATTACTATGTAGTACGTAGGTCGTAAGTCATCGTCAAACTCTACTGCACATGTGCAGAATACATACATCACCGACACTGATTTTTTGGGTCTTTCACTGGGGTATTCTAAACAATAGACCGGGTAGAATTAGTATATTATAAGTAACATTAGTTAAACCAGTATACCGAGTCAAACAGGTAGATCTGGTAGAAAAAGACCCAGTAGGACAAGTAGACTTAGTAGACCCAGTAGACCTAGTAGAATAAAAAGACTGAGTAGGCCAAATACTATGTATACTTATGCCTCTTTATTTACAGTGTTTAACTCACACAATGATCCTTCTATGTGAGTCCCTAACGAAGGAACCCGATGGGGGGTCGGCAGCGATACCAGTACAGGATTTCGTCTCGATGTACGAGTTTTTGGCCAGTATTGACGCGTCCAAAGATGTCAAATACTTAAATGGGTATAGAGAAGGTAATCATTATTATCATCATTTTTATTTATTTGAATAGGGAGGCTATATACATACAAATAGTAATACAAATAGGATCAATATATGCAAATAACAAGCTTCCATAATTAGTTCCCAACATGATAGTAATTTAAATTCAAGCATGGGCGACATGCTTAAATGACACCAAAAGTCTTAAGAAAAGTTGTGTCGGAAATGTAAAATGTTCTTTTTTTCGTTCATGTTATTGTATTGTATATAAAAAGTTGTTCATGTCAACACGATAAATTTTATAGAACCAGAAGACTGATTCACATGTTTTCCAGGGTTCGTTCCTCCGGCCGAAGAGGGTGGCGATGAGGAAGGCACAGGAGAACCTTCGGAACCGGTTAGTTAACAGACATCAACCTAAATCGATCCTCTTATAGAAACAATTTTTTTTGGGTTCGGGTGGAAACCTTTAAATGTACTCGACCCCTGTGGAGTAGGGACCTGGGAGTGTAGGATCTCTAGTGAGACTATAAAACGGTCTCCCTTGAATTCCTATAAGAATCCTAACAGGTGTAAATCGTACCAGGATATCCAAAGATCTCTGCACGCGACAAACATTTGTGTGAACCGGTTAAATGTATCCAAGTCTGAGTATTTGTGTTATGCATCCTTGATGAATTCCCAGTGTAGGAAGGTCGTTGCATAGATTAACAATCCCATATCCTTCCGTCAAAAAGCAAGCAAGTGGTAAAAGGCTACTGATCTGGAACTGAAAAAGAAGAACACTTTAGTCCATTCCTTCAGGGGTTGACGCAAGAGAAAAAAAACCTTTATTCTTGGTCTCGCACAAGTAGATTTTTCTTGTTACGAGTAAAAATTAAAAGATACTTAATTACGTGCGGTGCTTTCTCCCGTCGGCGCTACCATCCTTTTCGACTAACAAATTCCTTTCTATGATCTAATTGGCTTCAGAACAAAGAAGAAGACCGATCCATTTTAAGAAGGTAAAATTAGATCCATCTAGCCATTCCAATTACTTTCCTACAAGCAGGTAAAGCTTAAAAATGCTATTGCTACCCTTTTATTCTTCCTTACCCTCCAATCTTGTAAAGTCTTGAAAAACCTTTTCCTTCGATATTAAAATAGGTATTTTTAAATATAGGTTGGGTACCTCCAAATGACTGCATTATGTTGATAGGTATAGTGTCAAATTTTATATAGTTACATAAAACAAAGGTGAAGGCAATATCATTATCATCAGTCGGAAGACGTCCTCTGTTGAACCAAGGCAATATGTAATCTATAAAATATCGGATCTTGCCTACATCTTTGCAAGATCAAAGTAAATGCTGTATCAAAAGAGGCCTAAATACACCGCAGTTTGTGGGTGACATACCAGCCGTTAACGAGGCATTAACATTTTTATTTACCATTTTAATATCTTCCACTAGGGAGGTGAATCGCACGCTGGAAAATTAGTTAACGTAAGTCAAGATTTATGATTTAGAAAGTTAGTGTAGTATTAATGGGTCTTTTGGAAACATCCATTTTTAAATTTATGTAGTGACGCTAGTAAATTATTCACTGTAAGTATTTACTCGAAACGATGGATTTGTCATATTCCGATATCTAAGAACTTAGGACAGTAGCAGACTGCCATGCCTCAGACACAATGTATTTTTTTCGGTGGTGGGTCAAATATGACCCGCTTAGCGTTCAAAGACTTAAACGTTAGAGCTGTGAGACTATCCGTGATCTCTGTATCACTGTGATATATCAAAATTTTAGATAACTAGCTGCGCCCCGCTGTGCTACCCGCTACATTATTTCGGGATAAAAGTAGTCTATGTGTTAGTTCAGGGTGTCAGCTACCTCCATACAAAATTTGAGTAAAATCAGTCCAGCCTTTTGAGCTTGAAGAGGTATCATACAAACACACTCACAAACTTTCGCCTTTATAATATTAGTGTGAAGTGTGATGATCGCAGCAAGATGTTTCGAGCTTGTAGACTTAAAATTACTGTATTTCAGTGTCCATAACAGCAGTTGGTAGTTTGGTTTGATGAATTGCTTCGTTATGCAAGGAATACATCCCACCATTTCCCTTCCTAATATCCTATCCTAATTCACAGCTAGAATTCGACGACGAAGACGATTATTGGGGTGAACGGAATGTTCAACGTCTGTCATTAATAGATGACGCTGTAGCAAGATCTGCCAGAGTTAGCGTGAAACTAAACATGCCGCTTATTGGCAAGCTTGAGAGGTCACCGTCCATTGAGAGGGCCAGAGAGATAGAAAGAGACAACTATAATAGGGACAGAAAAGGTATCCGTATAATAAACGTGAAGAGAAAATTGTGTACCGCTTTTTAAGTATAAAGAGCGTAAGGAGCTTGTGATGTTCAAAGTTTATATTGGTGTGGAGAAAGTCTGCAGAATACTGCAAATTGATGGACGACAAGCAACTGCCTGCGGCTTCGTCTAATTAAATTAATATCAGTCTTAAGCCATGACATTTATCGGGATAAAAAGTAATCGATATCAATTGAGTGTTAACTATAATATGTGTGCCAAATTTCATCCAAATTCTTCCAAACGTTTTGCATGATTGGGTCAGAAACATCCAAAGACAAAGATACAAATTTTACCTCTTTATAATATCAATAAAGATTCCGGTTACTAGAATTGTATTAAAAGCTATCAAATATTGATCTTATTAAAATCTAATTATAACCTTCAAATTTATTGCTTACAGGGCGACCTGCTCCAAGTGAAGAAGTTGATGTTAGTTTAATTATTATTGATTCTTACGTACTTTAGTTAATAACCACGGAAGGTGAAGATACTTTTCTTATTGAACCTAATACAGGTACAATGATTTATAATAGCCAACTCGTATTTTTTAGCAATTATGCGAAAAACGCAACGATAAGTGATTATGTTTACTAAGTGCTTAACACTTTATACGTCCGCGAAGCAAACCCAAATAGGTAAACTTACATGGCTAATCGGACTGAGAAAGGTTTAACTGTCTTATCGGTCTAGTGGCCGCTGATTGCGACTACTAAGCATGGGGTCCTGGGTTCTGGTTTGGGCCAAGTGTTGCCAAGTTTTTCCTTTAGGTAATTGTCAGTAGCAACACGGAGTCTGGATTAGTGCCCGGTGGATGGCAATGACTTGCATTGGGACCTAAAACAAATCTGGCGATATGAAAGTGAACTATACACCTCATATTATTTTATACATTCATGTTATTTTATTTTATTGTCTTTTCAGAAAAAACTGCAACAACTTAGTGCAGCTAAACTTGGACAGGATATGATAATATCCAAGGAAGGTAAGATTTTACTAGGCAGTATAATAATAATTATCATTATCAGACTACGTATTTTATGAAAACTTTGATAAATGATAGACACGAGCAAGACTTGAGCCTATGACCTCCACCGATCCGTGGCGACTGTTCTTCCAACTGAGCTACTGCGGTACACCAGCAAGGCGCAAAGAAAAGCCTAACATATTAAAATCTTAAAAGCTATCTAACTATAGATACTACAGTAGGTACTTAGACAATGGTGTATCTTATGTGTCTATACTGCTTAATTTGTAACTAGATTGAATAGATATTAATGTTGTACTAGATCAAAGACCCATGGACTTTAAGGGTTTTGAAGAAGTAATCGTTGAAAAGAAAGCAATCGAAATATTTGTGTTCGACGAAGAGGACAAACCCGTAATATACGAAATATATGGTTAGGATATTTTGTTTTAAATGCCAACGCACATTGCAGATATAAATAAATGTCTAGAAAAAATAGTAGATACAAATTTAGATAAAGTTTAGATTTAGATCTCACGAAGTCCGTTTGACTATGAATGTTGTCAGGCGTGCACATGCACATTGTTGTAGTGTGTGTTACTTGAAAAGCGCTCCGTCACGGTTGCGACGCGGCAACACACAAGCGCGCTAATCAGTAAACGTAACAAATAAAGCGAGAGTCAAACGGACTTCGAGAGGACAACAGATTTAATGGAGATCATTTGGACTATTTGAATTCAGATACAGATAACGTGCAATCTGCTTAGACATAATGTTTAAAGCGTAGTCAAAAAGTATGCCCAAAAATGTTTAACCTAATTTTTAGTATATTCTCACCTATAATAATTATCATACTGAAGAATTAAACAAGTGATGCAAGCATTTCAGGTGCAATTAAACTGCAATTTGTGGACGGCTCTAATTATTTTGTAGTTGATTTTGATTCTGCAGCATTCGACTTTATTTGTAACTTTGATAGTAGTGTGAGAAGACACTTCAGTAATATCTATAAGATCTAGAACAAGTCATGAAATAAATTCAGTCTAAAGTCTCGTTAGTTATTGAATGATAAATCATTAGAGTTGTATTCCCTAATCAGCTAGATAGAGTTATGGATTAATTTAGCAGTAAATTAATAAAAGTTGGAAATCAATTTCATATGTTTTGGATTTTTATTGTATTTACAACTTAATTTTGTTAAATCATTACTTATGTATGTATCTATTCTACTCGTAGTAATGGTTTATTAATAACACATTTTATTTAGTGCTATATTATTGTCTTTATTTTCTTAGTTTTGTTCTACATTGGAGTTTGGTTTCATCTTAACAGATTCAATAGCAGTATGTGTTGAGACGTTATAAATATCAGTAGCTAAAATCAGTACCTAGTATGGAATATTTTCTACCAGGTTGTTTATAGTTTTAGATTCCTTTCAATCAGCCCTTTGTGCCTGCTCCCTCACTTGACCGCAACATACGCATCTTACCGTTACCATTAAATTTCATCTATTTCTTACTCATCAAATCATCAGATTAGTTTTTCTGGTGGGTTAAGCAGAATTTGTTACCGTCAGCTCTTGGATGGGTAACCGTTTACACATTAAGACTCATGTATACCTGGTAGAGTTATTCATCAGTAATCAATAAAATCTCCTGCGTAGTTCCCTCAGTTGACAAATCTTTAATTTGGTCAGCTGTAACTATTATATTAAACCTAATGATTAAATTAATACTAGGGGAGCCAAAATCGGACGACGATGGAGAAGATATGACTTTTGGCGGTCTAAAATCAGCAGACGATCAAAATATGAGGGACGACGACCTAGACGGTTTTCTCATGGCAGGACACTCTGAAGAGACGGCTCTCTTTTTAGCTGAAGTAATGTTGACTTAAACTTATAGTTATGGAGAGTATGGATTTGTTTGGTCTGTTACTGGTAGTTGAAAAAGTATAGAAAATTGTGATATATGCAGTATTTTATTCTTATTGCTACAGTCTTTGTGTCAGACGTATTTTATCTCATAATTATTTGTATTACTGATGTCATGTTTAGATGTAGAAACAAAACTACTATCTATTTCAATACACAAGGCTAATAACTCAATTTTAAATGCCATTAGTTTCGTAGCTTATTATAATTGGGGATTTTCAACTAGTTAATTAGTTAACATTTTTTTTTACTTTTCTAAAATCAAAGCATTATCATCATCTTCATCAGCCGGAAGACGTCCACTGTTGAACAAAGGCCTCCTAAGAACGCCACTTTGTTGTTGTACGTTCTAGTAGTAGTAAAAACAAGTTGTACATTCTTCTCTGATGTTTTTTTCCATTTCGTCATTCTACCACCCATCCCAGATGTACGCGATGCGTGATGAGCGTATGAGTGACATCGAGCAGACCTTTGATGATATAGCCGCCATTGTGGATAAATACAGGACTGCTAACTACGATCTTGGTTAGAATCATTTCCAATTCCTCTTTCCTTCCTAGCGTAAATCTACGTTTCGGCTTTTGTATTAACTAACCGAAAGGGACTCAAGGTATTAGTTTAAAAGACTCTTCAGATATAAGATATTGCCGATGGAGAAATGAACTCTTTGTGTTTTGCCTCTGTGCAGAAAATCAATTTGTTAGGAATCAACATAACTAATAAAAATCACACCGCTATGCATTATAGGTCTATATTATATTTCTTCATCCACATTAATTCATATTTTGTTTCACCTGCATTTTAGAATAATATAATTATTGATAATATTCCTCATAGGAATGGTGGCTGGTCGTCAGATGTCGACCACTAGCGGAGAGTTCATAGTACACCACATCGAGAAAGAGATTATGGACTACATCGATGAGCAGATTGCGATACTGCCCGACCCTAATCTGAAGAAAAAGAAGGTATAGCATACCGGTTAAAAGTGATTAAGATGGGCTGGATGAAAAGAGAAACGATGGACTTTTTTGCCTCTCTATTGGTTGTTTTTCTCCAAAGAAACAACTCTGAAACCGCGCAATACTGCACGGTATTCGCCTGTATAAACATCCTTACCTGAGTATGACTATGATTAACATAGTATTTTCTCCTCTCGCTCTAGACTTTTCCTATTTTTTACACTTTCTTACCTCTCTAGGGACTATAGGTGTGATCGTGTGGGTGTAAAATTAACCTCAGTATCTCTTACTATACATTATCTGTCAAACAGGCAAAACCAGAAGAAGTGGCGATGGTTCGCGACATCCTGGAGCAGTTCCTAGATGATAACATGGACATTATTGTCCCGGAGATCGAAGAAGTTGAGGAGGAGGAGGCTCCTATACCAGAGGTAAAATATCTAATACCTCTACCGAATACATTTTTGCTTTACACTAGAAACTAGAAATAAGCACCATTTCTTACACGTCTAAAACTTGACTGCATCTTAATCAGCACTAAAGTAGGGCAGGATGCAAAACTTAACTGTACAGCTAATGGCATATTAAAATTTTGTGTCTAAGCCTAATTAAGTCAAAACCAAAGTGTTGGCTAAGTTGGTTATTGATCGAATATTTATGCACAAAGTTCAAACTGGCACCAATGTGGCTACTGAAATGTTTTAGGGTCACTACCTACAGAAAGTTGTGCAATTAGCTTCTTGTTCTTATCTTACATGGTTGATGAACAACCTGGTGTCTGAGTTAAAACCGCCTCTAGGCTTATGACATGACTTTACACACGATTGAAACATCTAAGGTGTGCCGGTTTCCTCACGATGTTTTCCTTCACGGTTCTTAGCAACTGATAACTAATTTATAATACGCACATGAATTCGATAAGACATTGGTGCGTCCCGAGGTTGATGCTACCTTTTACTTGGCAGTCCAACGGTCATACCACTCGGCTATCTGTGCTATAAACTGATTGCATGATATGGGACTTGGGTATGTACTGTGAAAATGTGGACGTATGTGTGTGTAAGTCACACTCTGCCAACTCCTTAAGGGAGTAATAAATAACTGTATAATTATGACTTGACAGTATACAATTATCTTCAGATAGTAACAGTGTACGCCGTCCCCGGGATAGGAGGCCCAGTAGACGAAGACATAGTATCGGACTTTGTGGATTATTCCAACGAAGTCTGCAAGACTCAAGGTGATCTGATCATGCCAAGAAACATCAGGCACTTTATGTGCCCACCGCTCGAGAAGTAAGTATTGTGTCTCCCTCAATTAAACATAACATGAAATCTCTACTGTATTTCCCGAAGGGCCTTACATTTATAGTACATCCTTTCACCAGTTATGTTATGTTTTAAGTCCCAATGTAATAGGGGGACGAGCCTATTGCCATCAAGCGAGCATAAATGCACATTTCGTGCTGCTATTTGAATTACCCGAAAGGAAAACCCAATATCAATCTGATCGACCCAGGATTCGAACACAGGACTTCGTGCTTAGCGATCACTAGACCAACAAGGCAGTCATTCTATAAAGACTATGGAAGGTACCTGTACAGGGACATGACTTTTCATGGATTAGATCTTGGGCCATAATATTGTTTATCTTGATTCGGATTCAATTCAGAAATAGTGGTAAATAGATAACAGATTAATAAAACACTCGTTACAACAAACCAAAATATTAGAACAGTTCAATTTAAAGAAGAAGATAATAATTCCCCTTGTATTTTTGTATTTTCAGATACGTGGAAATAAACTACGACGTTATGGAACCTAAGAAAGAAGAAGTGGCCACAGCAGGTGCTATCACGGAATAAATTTATAATTAACATCATTACCATGTTGTTGCACTGCACCTTAGCTATCGTTCGAGATTCTTCAATTCAAGGTCGTCTAAATAGAAATCATCTCGAAAGCCATTTAGTTGTTCATATTAATCAGCTGTAAAAGTATCAGATGAAACCTGATTATTATTATCAGCAGAATATATCACAGCTAGGTATAAGCCTTCCCTTGCTGTGCTTCGCTTTTGTAGATTCAAAGTTTGCTAGTCGCCGTCCATCTGTTTGACACATAATGAAAAAATCACTCAAAACTTACACAATCCATATTTTATTATTTCGCAAAAAAATTGCGGACACGCAATCTCAGAAAAGCTGATCAAACAAAACCAAGAATCAACTAACGGACCCGTCATAACAGCGGCAGCGCTGTCAATTCAATTATTGTTTCTAAACGGATGATTAGAGTAAAACTTTAAAAACCCAAAATAACCATTTCCAATACGATTTTGAGCAAAACCTTTTAACCATCAAAAACATCAAATTAAAGATTTTTTTTTCCTTGTGGCAATGGAGTCACGTTACCAACTCATTAACAATTCACAGGAATTTAGGGAGATCTTTAGTTGATTTTCCGTCGATCAGCTTCTCAGAAACCGGTAATAACTGTTAAAACCAATATTTTAGGCGTTTCAGTAATAACTGCTCCGGAAGAAAAGCCCGCCTCCTAAACGAAGCTTTACAATCGAGAAAGAACTATATCTAAAAGGAAGAAAGAACGTTTTTATATTACAGTAGTTGTTCAAACTTTAATACTTAGTAGCTTGCACTTACGCACTCAAGCATCACTCATTTTTCTTGGTAATGTAGACAAAGGAAGACAGCTAAAGTTGAAATACCGTCAACTTTGATACTAGTTTTTTTATCCAGTAAGTTCTCACTTCTTTTTGAGAGACCTCTTTTCGTCAAACGGTGTAAAATAGACAAGCCTTTTTAGAAGATTTCAAAATTGAATTAATAATAGCGGCAAAGAGAAATAAGAAGCCATTTTTGTTTTTTTTTATATCACCCATAAAATAGATAGTGCTTGCAATAAACTAAATTTATTTCAAATTTGCAATCCTCTTTAAAGTTTCCATAATTACCTCTGCGTACTTATTTACACCGTTTGACTGTAAAATAAATTTATTTAGTTGTTCATATTAAACAGCGGTAACAGTATCAGACGAAGCTTGTTTATCATCATCATTATCAGATGTGCATATCACAGCTATACACAGGAATAGGCCTACCTTCTATTTCCTACTTTCTTTTGTAGTTTCAAAATTTGTTGGTCACCGTCCATCTATTTGACTGCACAGGGTTCTCCCTGTTCAGCCCTTCTGCTTTATTTTTGTTCTCCTTTTAACAATACCCCCCCAAAGAATAAACTTCAAAACGTTTATAAAAAATTGTAATAACCCTTTTATCATAAATGGTCAGTCTTTAGCCACATCGAGTCAAGCAGAAAAATGTCTTCCTTAGAACCATTATTTGTTGTATTATCATAGTATATAATTTTTATTTTGTAGTTGCCATATATATAAGTATTATGTACTAAAATAATTTAGTTGTAGTAAATATTACCTATTTATACATAATACTTATAATATGATCATTGCTGTAATTAATTTTTTTACTGTTTATACTTTAAATACAATAAATTATTATCAATAATAATTAGGGATTATTATTGTAGCTAGTATTTCTTATTTTTATAATTAAATATTAAAGCCTCCACGAGTGGCGATACCAAGTACTTCCGTCACCCTGGACGTTCAACCTCGCTACCAACCATGTTGACTGACAAATCTCTACACTACGGCATGACCTGTTTCCATGTGACATTTGGCCCATATTTTTTTATGCCCCCTGACAGTATTACGGTCAATATCAAATTAGAGTGCTACGCAGGAGAAAACAGGTACTTTCTGTTGCCTCATACGCACGATCCGAGGGCGTGTGACCGAAGAGAGATTAGGTGCAGGATCAACGACGGATTTAGTTGTTTTTTGTCACAGTGTGGTCCTAACCATATTCACTCATCCAAGGACTCTAATGTAGCTATGAGTCTTCTGTCGTTTCTATCATTACAGATTTTGTGGGGACCAATATAGGTACCGTCATTGGATCAGTTAGCATCTGTTTTTACGTGAGAGTCCTCAAAGGACTAACTCCCTAAGGGAATACTGATCAAGATTAGGAAATAAAGTTGTGTTAAGATGTGTGCTGTAGCTTTCTTTGTAATGTGGACATGCAGGATTTGGATCAAAACAAGGAGTCAAAGGGAATTTCGATGAGCAAGGCGTTTCCAATGAAAAATATTAAACTTTACATTCGTTTTATTACATTATGGAATAATAAATAAACCCCCCCATGTATATACCGACCTATCACCGAGACACGTTTCGCTGCCTGCGAACTATCGCTGTCCTTTTCTGGCTGGGCATTTGCATACCTAACGTCTCGCTTTAATAGAGAATTTCGTTTAGAAGTGATAGTTTCATGCAAGAATGCATTACGAAATGCTATTCGCAAAACTCTGATAATACATAATTTTACTTTTATTTGAAAAAATCAAAATACAATTAAATAGATTACATAAATGCAATATCAACATAATATTTTTCAGGTACGCTAAATTACATCAATCTTTTTGATCATAGTAATCACTAGAGTCTTGTATAGTGCGTTTTATACACTAGGAGGTTCGTTCGAAATACCACGCAATGCCCAGCCAGTGAAAACCACGACCATCAAACATTGAGCATATATCTTTCCTGCACTATTTATAAACATCCCTTCAAGGTTTTACTGAATTACCATAGCCATTAACCGCTGGCGTCTAAGCAAAACAAATTTTATTTAAAGCATTATTATGCGGTTTCCGAACGATATCTGCCATGTTAAAATGTCAATCTTTTGGCGGGATTTGGTGTATAAAATTTTAATCACCCTCCATTTTTTTAAT
Source organism: Abrostola tripartita (assembly GCA_905340225.1). Lineage (NCBI taxonomy): Eukaryota > Metazoa > Arthropoda > Insecta > Lepidoptera > Noctuidae > Abrostola > Abrostola tripartita. The sequence goes on from HG996515.1 coordinate 3,391,937, forward strand.
TCAATTTATGAAGAAATTTTTACTTATCGTTGGTTAAATTTTTGTACTCTTAGGTAATTTTAAAATAACGTTTAATATCGGTAGAATTTATACTATCTACTTAGCCATTAAAGTAGACAAAACTACTGCCGAATAAAATTCTACGAAAAATTGGCTAAAAGATAAATATTGGCTAAAGACCCCAACATTTATAATATATTTTTATTTTACCAATAATCTCAATTCGCCAACTAAAAAGGGTCATTTTCAATCGCTGCCATATCAACCGCCATATTAAAAGTTCGTTCGAAAACCGCCAAAACCTTACACCACTCCAAAACATGTCTACATTATTAAGATACAGCGAAAAAATGAAAAAATATTCCCGCATGTATATATTTGGATTTAACTTTGGGGTAACTAAATTCTATATACACAATAATAAGTCAGCACAAACAATTTTACCGGAGAGTTGGCCGAACAATATCTTCTTATCTTAATTAAATACAAAATTATTAAACAGAAAGCTCGTGAAAATAATAACAACTTGACTGAAGTATTTCTTTTTCAAAATGTACATATAATATACTTACAGACAAAAACAAATATTTACGTACGCTCTAGATATTAATGTATTGAAGTCATTCAATTACAAGGGAGGTTATTCAATGACTTCAATAAACTCTATTCCATTCTCGAATTCATTTCCATTTTAGGAATCTATAAGTTTCAAATTTACACTAAGAAAACTTAAATTAATTCGACACTGGAAGAAATTGGAATTGTAACCACACAGTCGGGACTGAGCTTATAAAAGATTGTTTCACTGTTATAAATAACTCGCTTCCACTGCAATGTTCAGATATAGTTAGCGGTCTTAACCAACATTAAATAAAAGGTATTAAATAATAAGTTGATATGGGAGAATTCCAAATTAACAACAGCATAGATTGAAGAAACAACGGCTAAGTAACGTTATAACTGGCAACGGGAATTCAGACATTTTTAAACGTTAATGATTTACTAGATTGAAAGAAAAGGGGACAAGACTGGTGTTAATTTGGCTAAATAAAAAAACCCTCTGGAATATTTCTCTTTGCTAACAACGCGTCTATCAATTCCCAACTCTGCGACAACGATCCCCTTTTTGACTTACAATCATTGTGATATAAGAAAAACTGTGAGAGCCAAAGTGTCCTGCGTTAGACTTATACAATAAGAAAAAATGCTAACACTTAAATAACATGTCGTATAAACTTAGGCATTACTTAACAAGTACAGCTTACACCGATTATTGTGGGACTATGAAGACATCTGCGTTTACTGGCGAGGACAACCAAGTTATAAGTACGCTTTGGGATCGTCGAGGGGCAAAAGGCCTGCCGTCTACAGGTATCCTAGCATAGATACACAAACTGAAATTTTTATTTTATATAAAAAATCAATAAATACCTACGTTAATTATCACTAAGGAAGCGTCATTTTGGAACGAATTTTATTAATTTAATTTTTAAAAATGTTTGCTTGCGTTAACTAAGCGCTTAGAAGGACCCATGTCATGTTTCTTTATAATTTAATAACTAGCTGACTGCTCTATAACTACTTGTGAAATTGTTTCCATACTTTTATGGAATTCACAAACAACCCTCGTATTCGAAGGAAGGATCTAGAATGACAGAAGTCTTTAGAGAAAACATTACACTTTGCTTTTATTGCAAGAGTAACTAATCAGAAGATTTTTAATTATCAAAGTCTATCCGGAACATAATTATGACGTTCACGAAATTAATATGTCATCTAAGTAGATACATTTATAAAACGGTTCAAAGCAATTGTAAGTTGAACACAAAAGGACTTGCAATTTATACAGTAAATATTAAAACATACAATCATAAAATACTGTTAAATATGCTTTAGGCTACTCAAAAGGGGGATTTTAATCACTCATAACAAATAAGGGTATTTGGAAGAAACCTGATTTTAAATCTAGTCGACCAAAAATCAATAAAAATCTTATTTCCCTTTACTATTTCTTAAATTTATAGGCCTTTGGCGTGCTGAATTTGACAATAACCGAATTCTATACATATCTCAAATTCCCACGCCTATTTTATTACAATATCAAAATTTTATGACATGGGAACTTCATTACTTTTTAAAAATTTGTTACGTATAAATAGACATTGTCTGATACACACGTCTTTATGTAAAAGCCATTAAAAATAGCATGTGACAAGGAAGAATATGAAATTGAGCTTCATTACAGCCAAAATAAGGAATAGTAGGAGCCATATGTACCAATCGCAAAGCTTCAATTACAACCAATAGGGAAATGGTCTCCAACAATTGGCTCCTAGGCGGGGCATCGAAATTTACAAAATGGAAAACTTTTGACAAAAACAAATCCTTATGGATTATAATAACATTTCAAACTCCTCAAAATGGATTTCAACAGCGTTGGCGGTTAACCATTTCTAAAAACCACAAGAGTGTGAATTTTAACATTCTTCTGCATTGCATTCCTACATTTCATATTACAATACCACGAATCGAACCACTACGCTCCTAGCCGCTATCAAATCGCACGATCCTTTATAATCATTATTTTATGGCATCTTCTAATGAATGATCATTATAATAATGCTATAGAAATCGTAAGAGACTAATATTTCTACTGAGCTGATCGAGTGATGATCATAAAACGGCCGATATGCTGTTATAACTTCAATGAAAATTCCAAAACATTTTTTGTAACCCAAATTAAAAAATAATTGACGTATTCTGATACCAAGATTTTGACCCTCTTACCTAACTAAACAATGCTAACATGTGTTTTAAGATAACTTCTTATTAAGTCTCATCTCTATTTTTGACATGCAAACGACAGTGACAGGTGTAATTTAACCGATTGTTTAACAATGACAATTTTTATAAGTAAGTATCGTATTTCAATACCAAAATACCTATTTATTGGACTTTGATTCGGTCTATTTATGAATCACCAACTCAATCATTACTCATAGTTTTTGTATATCATAGAAGTTTGAAAATGCAAAAGGTATAATACAAGTCGATAAATCCTTAGAAGACGCCACAATTACATTTCATTAATATTTTCGCTAAATCGTTTCATTAACAATTTTATATCGGAATCTTTATTTTACATGGGTGCCTATATATATTTCCGCGTTTAAGAACAACTCTATGTATTTAGCAAGTGTTCAAGTGTTATATCAACAGTATAATATATTCATAGAGACCGAACATTTGTGAGGAAACAGCTCAACTAATTTTAAGACTAACATCAGAGTTGTTCTTTAAAACGAATGCCTTTGACTAGTTTATAAACTTCTATTTATTATTGAGCCATCAGAAATCCTAATTGCGCTCTTGGAAAAATATACACGCGTTCGCTAAACGTAATTATATTTCCTTAAATTTGCTAAACATCTGAACCATCTTCAGTTGAAAACTGAAAGCACTTTCAATTAAAAACATAATGTAGGTAACTTACTAAGCATTTGCTTTAGGCACTTGTAGCCTCAGGTTTACATACATTTGACTATCGCGTCAGTTATACGTGCTGTCAAATCTTTTATCTTCTTTGCATCCAAACTTCCCACCTTAATTGATTCTATGAATATCGTAACATCGATGACAATCAAGGTTATATGGAATCAAAGACTCCGTGAGTGACATGATGATCGGCCAATTCAAAGCCGGGCTGTGAATAGTATTTAACAATTTATTAAAGCATGACAATAAAATTACTCGAAGACTTGGGAAATTATTGGCACAATAACTGACTTTAAAAATATAATCTCATGAGTTTTACATAAATATCAATACATTTTGCTATTGTTATTAAAACTAGGCGATAACAGATTTTGAATTCATTAGATATTGAGCTGTTAAAGGTACAAAATTATTGGAATCACTATTACTTATAACGATCCGTAACTAACAGCCTAGCGCTTGGGAAGTAGAAGAGATACACTGTGTTATGGAAAACATTAACTATATTAATTCCTAAATGCTTTTCCAAATGTCAATCTGATGGTCAACGACTCTAACAGTACTCAGGAACAGATTGTTTATCCAGATCCAGATATTTGTACACAGTTATAGACAGTTGCTGATTCTATGTTTTATAACTATAGACCTATTTAATCTTAACTTTCATACATGAAAGACTGAGAGGAAGGGTATAGGGACTATGTCTCCAAGATTCAGAACTGACCATAAATGCAATTTTCGAAAAAGCCATTACATTATCACTCCAATTCTTATACGATTCTTCACAACACAGTGTAGATCCCGAAGCAAATATAACAGCCCCGTAAAAGCTTATTTTTAAAGAGAAAAATATATTACCTAAATTATTTGCCTGTGTACTTAACAATTATCTATTGGTGTCAATGTTGAATTGGCGGGAGTCGCCATCTTGTAACAAATGTCAAACGATCGTCAATGGCCAAAATAGTTTTGTTTACCGTGGCGTGATTGGAAGCTTGTAACGAAGGGGCGTTAACGAGGTTAGATCCAATTTTAGACGACATCAGGCTATGGCTAACAGTCTAGCTGCCCTCGTTAACAGTTCTAAGACGCGTCGCCAAATGTTACGCAGCGCGTTCGAGCGTGAAAACAGAAATCTCCATAGGAAGAACACCGTGGCCACTTGAGTTAAGATGTGGACTATGTGCAATCTGTAAGGAGAAACAAAAGCACCATTATAAAAACACCAAACTCTTGAGGAAAATTTAAGGTGAATGAATGGCCACATTTTGGCCGTGTGGCCATACAATGCCAATAGCAAGGCATACCTTCGCAGCACCGCCCTGGACTTAGGCAGTGTGTCTGGGCTCTCTTTGAATAGGAACCTCCGAATGCCGAGCACGTACGACTCGATGTACGCGTCCCAGTTAATGTTCCGCACGTTGAAGTCAAAGATCCTAAAAACAAAGAAGGTAGTGTTAGCAAAGTGTGGCAACACAGAATCTCTTGTGTATAAGTAAGCAGTTGAAGATCCTTAACTAGTCAACTTTCTAGAAAATATTGATCGCAGTAAACAAATAGATGTTATTAATCATATATAATATTAATAATGTATTTATAACACATAAGCATGGCAGAGAAAAGGCAAGGCTTGTCAAGACTAACAATAATGATAATGGTTAACCTATCTTCAGCAGTAAGCTTTTGGGTTGACAAATGATTGTCTGATTGTGATAATATATGAGACAGAAACAATTGGAGGCCTATACAGGATAATGATGGTGAAGATAAAGGCACTAATGACAATGATTCTTATGATAGAGAGCATGCAGGCCTCACCGGCGGTCGTCGGGCGAGAGCGAGGCGCAGAGGGCTTGCACGTTGTCGTCGGCAAAGGCCCACTGGCGCGTCGTGAAGTACTCCAGGCACGCCGCCGCCTTCTCCAGCTTGTTCTGGACGCGCACCATCCTGCGGCAGAAAAGGAAATAAGTTTATTTAGGCATTTAAACGTATAAGAGGAATAAGCAGTTGAAAAAGATGCATATAGTCAAGTTATCGATGAAGATGAATCAAAACTGCTATATTCGTATATTAAACACATACATAAAGTCATGTTTGTTACCCAGAGGAAGACAGAGACTACGTTAAGGTTTCTTTAAACTTATAATGATTGGGACTGAAATTGCAACAAGGCATATTTAAATGATATTAGGTACTGCTGATTGAGAAATAAGTAGTCCGTTTCTCAAAATATTTTTTTCCTGCCAAAAATTTTTCGTCAGTACAGAACATCTGTTTTTGTATGTTATGTTAGTCATAAGGTGTTAATTTTATTAACTTCGATAAAATTGTCGATGTATGATGCGTGTATGAGATGTCATGATACATATTATTTAATAAAAACCGTGTCACCAGCAAATGAATTGCTCCGTTTGAGTCGAAACTTGTCGGACATCCCCAAATATCCGCATGAGTAACACCGGTATACAGTAAGTAATAAGGATAACATTGACGTACATGGGCTTCTTGCCGCTGGCGGAGGCGGCGAGGTCCATGAGCGCGGCGGGCGCGCGGTGCTGCAGCAGGGACAGCGCGGCGTGCTTCACGCGGTTGCTGGTGATGTCGCCGCCCGGGTACCACACCACCTCGTCTGCGGGGGGGGGGGGGGACACGATCATACCATATTTTTGTAGTTACAGAAAAATTTTGTGGCCTTGTAGTGTACCCTGGGAGGGGCCTACGTCCAGCAGTGAACTATCTATTATAGTCTGATGTAATATGATATGTGATGATATAATCTTGTCCCAAAGTTGATGAAAATCTTTTTTATCAGGAATCAACACAATCATTTTCTATATAATCCATGCCTCCACAGCATAAATATTCACACTTCTGAAAAATTTCATATACATGACATGATATTTAGATCATCATGTCATCTAGAATGGTCATAATGATCCAATTTTCTCTTTCATTAATAACAACCCAACAATCGAATTTGTGTGTTTGGTTTAGAAATAGATGTTAAAAGTACTCACTGAACGGATGTTTCCGCATGTATTTAAAGCTGGTCTTGACAAAGCGCTGCCACGTGATAGGGTTCTGCTGGCCGGTGCAGCAGTTGTATACCACTACGCCTTCACCTCTGTAGGTAATACCATAGTATTTACATTAGACGGCGCATTAGAAAAGACCTGGAATACTGCAGTATTTTTAGACGCGTCTAGCAAAAAAAACGCTCAGGTTAAACACCAATTAACTGAAGTTGGATAATTATTTCAACGGAGAGAGATTATTTCATTGACAATATATTTAACTAATCAAAATGGCCTTTATGAACTCTTTTGACCACTGATTTTTCCAAGAGCTACACAAAAGTAGCAATTTTTTATAGCCGGAGGATACAGGAATCTGCTATTCCTGTATCCTCCGGCTGTAAAGAATTGAATTGAAAAAAGAATTTTTAATTTAAACTACTACACAACCTTCTTTATTTGATGCCTCTTGACAGGCACATCGGTATATCGTTGCAGTTGTAGCCACCTAAAGCATTTGGCTTCAATTAGCCGCAACTTTCGTAGTGGAGTTTTAATTATAGGTAGAATGACTCACCGTCTCAAATGCGTCCTCCACGCGCATACTATCATTAGATTGATGACAGTGTCGACAGGCACCAGGTCGGCGACCTTCGTGCCGGTACCCAGCATCGTGCGGAAGATTCCTTTGCCCACCGCTGCGATGATACCGTTCGGACCATTCCAGTTATCCACCCAACCTTTTACTGGCTCTCGGAGCGATGAGAGCACTGGAAATTAGAGTTTAGAATTTATAAAACTGCTTGCAATTATCTTTCTTTTTCTGCTTTAAAAGCTCAGCTATAGTCGGTAGAGCAATCGCCACTTGTTACGCTACTGGTACTTATATCTTTTAAAGCTTGTTTTGGATTTTTTTGGATTAGGTTCAATATGTGGTAGGAATGTGTAAATCCATTGCTTTTGGACTTATATTCTAATACAGGCCCATCCCTACTTTTCCTCTAACTTGTTGCTATGTTTATTATAGTCTAGCATTCACCCGCGACTTCGTCCGCGTGGATTTCGAATGTTTTATAGCCTATAGCCTTCCTTGATAAATGGGCTCTAACACTGAAATAATTTTTCAAATCGGACCAGTAGTTCCTGAGATTAGCGCGTTTAAGCTAACAAACAAATAAACTCTTTAGCTATAAAATATTAAAAGTAGTATAGATTATCCTTTACTTCATGATCCTCCTATTTTTCCTTAAACCGAGTATGATTTACACTAGACATTTCTTATATTTTGTAACGTTGTCAAAGGGTTTAGCGTGAATTGTATTTCACATATAAACGAGTAAATTTCCTTAAATATTATTTTTCCATAAAACAATTTTAAAGTTCCCTTTTGTCCATACTCCATACTGATGATAGATAACTCTCTACTTTTAAATCACATGCATGATAATACCACCTAACGTCAACAGGTGTCTTGTTGACATGATTTAAGTATTACATAACTGCCCATATGCCCGGCGCGCCGCTCACGTTTTATCGATATATCATTGATAACACTGATTATATACAAATTAGTGATAACGCAGTTGTAATGTGACACACATATTAATTATGGTTTAAATACTGATAACAGTTAAAGGAATTACTAGGGATATTATCGGCATCAATTCTCGTTTAAAATCGGATGTCTTGGCTTTTCCCAGTAAGCAATTTTGATATCTATTGGAACACTGAACTTTTGTTGTTAACCTAAACTAAAAATCAATCCATGGATAACATCAATTGCTTAACAATAATGACCAAAATATTAATCTAATTAAAATAATCTTTGTTAAAGCGCGGATATAATAATGAACAAGGAAAAAAGATGAAGAAATACTTGGAAGATTATATCAGAAATATTCATAAAGTGTGCCTAAGAATTGACTAAAACAAAAGATTATTGATAGAGAACTCTTATCAGTATATTTATAACCTGAGTAATAAGATTATAGAATATTATTTGCTTGTAAAAGTGGTTCGAAGATTACTTTTACGAACGAGCAACAATAGTAAAACTTTTATATTATAGTTATCATGACGACCTGTGCAGTGTACAATAGCTAGATGTACACTGAATTGATTAACCAGTGTTATATATTTAACCAGTGGTTACAATTTTAATTTTAGAGTCTGACTGTTTCACGATACATTAGTGGAGTTGCCATAAATGATAACATTAATTGCTATAATCTAAATTGATAAAGGAAATTTGAAAAATGATGGACACCAGCAGGACTTGTACCCTCGACTTTCGCCGTACCGTGGCGGAGATCTGCCAACATCCATCATTTTTTAAATTTCCTTTATTAATTTAGATTCAAGCTTAGCATGGGATAATTGCACCCCCCTCCCCCTCCCCTCCAATAAGAGAGAGGCCTTTGTTCAATAGTGGACGGCTTCCGGCTGATAATGATGATTGGCAACATGCTAAAATGACACTAAGTCGTTATTATTTGCTATATTTAAATATATTTTACACGTGGAATAAGTGAAGGCCATAGTACAAAAGAAATTTCAAGTGTAAAACGTATTCAATGCATTAGTTGTTTATCAAAGAAGATAATTACAATGAATAAAAGTCGTAAGTCCAAGGCTAAAGCCTAAACCTTTTATCTAGTAATGCTGTATTATAACATATTTATTATGAGCTGCTGACCTAAAATAATCTAATCATTTACAACAGACATTAGTCACACGAATACAATAAATACATTTGTGCAAAAAACTTTCTTTGTATACACATTTACTACCTGACTTAGAATAATATATTTTGATGACTTAATAATTATAGGATAAATTAGCAAGATATTTCACTGAAATGAGTTTCTCATCCTGTGTTTTATGCATATTTTTAGCCTTTAATGGCACGTGTATTTTTGCGAATAGAAGGACCAAACAGTTACGATGATGTTATGGCTACTGCTTTTATATCTTATCGGTCCATCTATCAGTACTGTAAAACCGCAAATTTACCTGCCCACGTGGTTATGCCAAGTAATATGACATGACAAGAGTATCTATTCAACAATATTATTAGACGTACTGACTGTGTGTTTATCTCGTTTTCACGGCTGTCACTTCTATTTGATTTTGATAGAAATCGGTATTGATATAGCTTTAAATCTGGTTAAGGATATAAGACTAGAAATAACCCCAGGAAATCCAAGAATCATGTATCGTTTTTAACGTTTCCTTCTTTAAATACATTTAACAAGATCTTATATTTTACCATTAAAAATATTTAAAAAACGACTTACCAACTTATTGTTACAAAAATGTTACTACTCTATAACCCAATTTTTGAACGATGTGTTATGACGCTAGTAATTTTTTCCGCTGTTAAGCTGTTTAAGTCTCCAAATTATTTGTGTGTCAAAATAAAAACCTATATAATCTTGTGTCTACTTATATGTACATATATGTTTGTATGCCGAAAGGTAGAATGTACAAGGACTCTTGAACGTTTAACATCTTATTGTATTTTACCTACATTCTTTACAAATAAATTTTATTCTTATTCTTATTCTTAGCAATCTATTATACAAGAAAGTTACTGCTTGGCTCTACCTACATCACTTATCATAAAACAACCCACTGCAAACTTCATTAGAATTTCTTGCAAAGATAAAAGCTTCCCAGCTTTAGTTTTTAAGATTGGTGGTTAGCATTGATAGTTGAAAGTACAAAGATACAAAGGTTAATCTTACCGATAGAAGGTCGTACAATTGACACGGGCAGGTTACCGCTCTCCTTTATAAGCATGTCTTCTGCTAAGGCCTTTGTGAATGTATATGTGTTAGGCCTATCTCCTGAAATACAAAAACAAATATTATTAGGATACTATATATGCTACATTGATAAATGATAAATCATTTTATTTCTGGAAATATGTTTAAAAAAAACACTTTTACACTTAATTTTTTATAAACTAGTTAGAATGATGGTTTCGGCATTTCCTAACGACTACCTCTGAGAAGAAATGCCGAAACAAACTCAGGGGTCAATGTCTCTTTTAAAGTCCAGACAAAACTAAGTTTGTGTGAGAACAATGTAGGTCGTCATTCTCTTTTCATCATCATAATATATTTAAATTACAGAAACTTGTGACTGTTTCATTATCTAGTCATGAGATTATTGACACATTCAAATCTTTAACTTCATTACGATATAAATCATAAAATTTATTCGAGAAATGCGAAGAACTTACTAAATCTGACTGGTTCAATTCAGAAGTGTATCATCTTTGAGGATTTAATAATATCAGCCGTAGAAAGTACTGTAAAATTTTCTTTCTGTCATTCTCATCCCTCTCTAGCCAACCGCACCAATCCTTGTCTAGTCCTCATATCAGTGCACTTACCGACTAGATCGGGTGTGATCCTATCGACCAGCTCATCAGGCAGGGTCTGCACCAGCGTGACGACGTGCTCGGGGTGCGCGGGGGGAGCGTACACCGTCTCCTCCACGCGCTCGCGCTCACAGTTGCAGTATGCTGTCGATACGTGAACTAGGGCCTGGAATTATAACATATTTATAACTAAAGAGACACAGGAAAGAATTATTACACTGATTAATAACATAATTAAAAGAAAACTTGACCCAACACTAGGAATTTCTCCCCTGCGTTTTACAATCAAGAATCATTATTATATCATATTATAGGTAATCACATTCCTTCTATCTTTCTTTTCCTGATATTTCTATCAATACACCATCTCAAACTAATTTTCTTGCTGATTAATCAAAATAACATAATACTTGTATCTATTGGTAGACAATTAACTTCAAAAACTGTTTATTATTAACTTACCTATTTCAAAGTGTTACAAAAAAGACAGTTAAAACATCATCTAGATACATTAACTGCATAGATTATTATGAAGAAATAATAGTATTCCTACCTCAAGACTGAGCATACGATGGCACAGCTGCACAAGCTGCTGCGTCCCCAGCATGTTGATGGTGACGGATAGCTTCAGTTTCTCGTCAAACTTCACCGTCGCAGCAGAATGGAACACCACTGATACCTGATGGAACGCTATGGGTTAATCCAAATGTTACTAAGTAATGGATAGTCGTTGCGGTTTTTAGAGAAATGTCATTGGTTTATCTCATTAGCAAATCAAACGCTTGCCCATGTCCATGGTACCCTAAACAAATAAGAAGTGCGCGGCCAGTGATAAAGTGGCTATAATACTGGCTGTTTTAGTGAAATTAATAAATTATTATTATACTTTTCTAATTAGTAAAATAGTTCAGATAATAATATTTCAGAGTCAATTATTTTTTATTTAATATCTTTGTAGTTCCTGATAAGTTTATACTTTCAAGTCCATTGCAAGTTATTTGGGATTTTAAATCTATAATTTTTGTATCAAACGCACTTTTATTTTATCTGTATATTCAGTTTTAATAAAACTAATATTCTTGTGAAATATTTTGATTTTATTTGACCTACAATAACAGAAAGAAATATTTTGTGTCAAGTAAGATTTCACCACCCAAACAAATGACAAATCACTGAAACACAACCATTTAGATTCGTAACAAATATCTGTACATGATACAAATATTTGTCCGCGGGAATCAACCCGCTGCCTTCAACGCAGATAGCCAAGTCCTTAGCTACTGCGTCAATCGGATCATCTTCTACTTACAATTTCGATGCGAAGTTATGTTCAGAATCTGTCCAGTAGTTTTTGAAATTACCCCCAATCATGCCACCGCAACAAACAAACACACTTTCTTTATAATATTAGTATAAATAGCGACGAATGAAACAATAGAGTTCCTCTGCGTTAACGAAGCCAGGTCAACTTAACAAAAGATTTAAAAAGAAATCAGCATCCTTTCGAGCCTTATTCACATAACAACAAATGCATTGTTTACAGTAATATATTCACTCGAACAGAATTTTAGAAAGTTTATTTACTCGCGTTTCAATACATACGGTGACTACAGAAATAATAACCTTTATTATCTCAATGACAAAGACCCTTTTATTATTAACGATTCATTAACCGAGTTATTAACTGAATTTTACCTAATAAATCATTTTAAAATTCCATCAACATGTTAAAATTATCCAGCTTGAACATTCTTAGTGATTATTTTGACATCATCTATAATAACCCAATTTGGTCCTTTGATTTTAATTTTCTACAATTGCTTGGTCCTTTTACCCTAGTTCGGGTAGAAAGCCTGATAAATTGCATTGATTGCTTATTGAATGCTGACATTGCTAATCTGTCAAAATGACAGTTTTATTATGCATTTTTTCTTTATTATGTGAAACTTATTTAATTTCAAATAACATTTTTTTTAAATAATACTGATTAATCAATTAATTTTAATTAACTATTGTTTTTTTATAATATTTGTATCTTTCTGAATGCCTTCTGATTCAATATTTGCATGCCAATCAAAATGTTGAGCTACGAAAACTTTTAACTGTAACAACTTTGTACTACCCATATTTGCGAATAAATAATTATGAATTATAAAATTGAAATTGAATTATGAATTATTTTACCATATCTAGGTCTCACAGCTAGCCTAGTGTTTTCATTTGAAGTCTTGATTTTATTTGGGTAAGTAGGGTAATAGCCCATCTCCGTTGAAATTTAAATCGTCTCCTACACCATTTACTGCATTGGCACACGCCTACCTACGTGTATTGTCTGTTGTTCTTTCGTGTATTTTACACATAATGTGATTTTTATTCACTAGCAAAAATATTATATTATGAACATTTTTTCGATATATTTTTTGTTTAGGTTTGGTATCATCAGTTCTAAGATATTGAGATTTTGGTTTGGGGAAATGCGTTTGGGGAAAATGTTTTATTTTGGACATTTTATCCATCAATATTTTTGCCAAAAATCCGAAACCTAGGCACCTATGCAGGTGACATTAAACAAATGCAATATGAAACAAAATTGGTTGAACTGCCAATATACATATATTTTAATAGTAAAATGAAATTATGTTATCGCTAGTAAGTCTCTTTGTAACTTTAATGACTTATGAAGAAGTACTACTAGTTCCCACGTATCCCTTTTCTACACGTGACCCACATATTGTTTCTACCTCAGTTCTACCCGAAGGTTTGACTGGTAAAAAATTACTAAGGCATTAACCACTTAGCACACAACTGTACTGAAGAATTATATAAATAAAAATTATAGGGCTAAGCGATCGTTAAACTTTTATGCTTCCTTTGCGCACATTCAAAGTGTAAAGTAAGACCATACCTTCTGACAAAGCATGGTTTGGTCTGCGGCGCTGATGCCCAGCTCTGGTTCAGTTATGTCGCCCACTATTGGGACTATCTTGTTCAACTCCTGAGGCCGCTCTCTCCGAAGAGTCTCGAACAGCTGGAAAGAATAATGATAATACTGTATCTCTATCATCAGAAAAATAACAAATAAGGGCTCCGTTTGAGTTCGAAACTAGTCGGGCATCCCCGAATATACACGTGAGTAAAACCGGAAAATAATAAATAATATGGATAACACTGACGAAAGTTGAAATTATAAATAGACTAGAACATTATTACTCGAATACCTTTTTTTATTTGATAAATTTTTAATATAAAAAATACACGTTTAAAAACCTTTGCACAACAATTAACATTATTTATCTTTACTCAGCATTGTAAAGACCTAATGTTTATTTAAAAATGCAAAAACTATTGACGAAGAAAATCCATATATAGACTTGACAACAGAACCTATTTTAAATTTCCATATCGAGTGCACTATCTTATAAGTGGGACTTGTATGCTCTTAACGCTGGACTTTCAAGAGGGAAAACCACACTTATCTCTTGTATTTATATGAATACATAAAAATGTACATAATATACAATAGTTAGGTATTACTTGTAATTAAAGAATACTGCACCTTTTGTAGGACCCGTGAGGAGTAGCTCTTCTGTACGTAATACTAAAGATTCAGTTCCAACGGATTAACATGTTTGAATGAAATGAAATGAATGAGCGAATGAACTAAAAGAAAGAATGAATGAATGTATGAACTATAAGAAAGGATGAATGAGCGAATGTACTAAAAGAATGAATGAATGAACTAACCGGTGACTGTGTGAGCTCGGTGAGGCGCGAGGCAACATCTTGGCCTCGTTTCGGCCTCATCAGCAGGTAGATCTTCTTGATCTTTGGACAACTCCTCAGGAGCTTTTCAACCAATACCTGGAAATAAAGAAATAAAACAAATTATTAGTAAGACATTGCAAGAGTGACTGAAGTACGTCCGGCGCATCTTGGACAGTCAACCTCGCTACTATCCTTGTTGACTGACCAATGTCCACACAACGGTTTGACTTATATCCATTTGATGACATGCTATACTTACGAAAGAGATACATTGCAGATGAGAGGTGCCTATTTAATAAATGTATTATAACCCACATATAATAATAACAGCCTATAACTGTCCCACTGCAGGGCAAAGGCCTCTTCTCGTATAGAGAAGGATTGAGCACTGATCACCACGCTAGCACACTGCGGGTTGGCGATTTCAGATAATTAAATCCAGGTTTCCTTACGATGTTTTCCGTCACCGTCAGTCAGTGGTGTCTTAGAATATATAAGAAAGTATTTATAACATTGAAAAAGTCACATTGATACTTGCCTGGGTTTGAACCTGCAACCTCGTGCATAGAAATCCGGTATGTCAACCACTAGGCCACCACGACTTATTATATACTTATAACCTACATAAGTTTACAAAATAACTATTGTGCCCATTGTATACTGTTTTCTAATTTAAGTGTGTATCAAATCTGTTTAATGGTGTGCAATAAAGAATATAGTATTGTATTGTATAATCTTGACCACGTTGATCCAGTGGTCGCTAAGTGCGATTGCTGGACATGAGGTTCTGGGTTTGAATCCCAGGTACACAGTGTAACTGGGGGTTTTCCATTAGGTGATTTTGTGCCCGGTTGATGGCAATAGGTTCGCCCCCTACTACATTGGGACCCAAACCTTAACTGGCGAAATGTGGGTGTACTATATACCTCTGCCTACTCTTTCGGGGAATACAGGTGTGATGTTATGTTTTATATTCTTGGTGGCTCAGTGGTTCAAGGAAACGGACACAGGGTTGCGCGTTTGAATCCAGACATGAATTTGCTTTTTAAGGTCATAAAGTCATTGAATAGTAAATTTCTACTTTATCAAGAGCGTCGGATACCTTTCCACACCAAAGCAGTGATAGCTGAGGTGTTCGACCGTTGGACTGCCAGTCAATGGTCGCAAGTTCAAACCCCGGCTGGCACCAATATCTATTCGAATTCAGGTGCGTACTATGTATGATTGTATGATTTGTTATCAGTCCCTGAACAGTCAACCCTGCTACTGACTAGCTGCCCATTAAAACTGCGGCATGAGCTACTCTTACAGTATTGCTCAAATCTTTTACATATAAGAAGAGTCTGACGCTAATTACGGAATAAAGTTGTCTTTACTGACACGTTACAGCTGATTGTCTCACAGGGACCGTGCCAACTTTACAACGAACTGCTATAAACTGGTTTATTCTGAACCATCTAGTTAACAAGGACCTATCATGATGAGGTAAAGAACTGTGTGACGTATCTGTTCACTCTACCTCGTCGCGTCATCTGCTCACGAATAAGGGCTCCGTAACCAGTCGGCCATCCCCGAAATAACACGGGAGTACAAGCGGAAAATAGTTACTAATATGGCAAACACTCGCGAAGGTCACTTATTCAAAAGATGGGGGTATACAAGTAAATCAAAAATATATTTTTTGTCATTTTCTGATTTGACTGTGTGATATTCTGCACTCTCTAGTTCCTCACACGCATAGTTCTATTGGATGGCAAATTGGCGACTTGGGAGATCAGGCGCAGGAAAAACAATTACCTTTTTAAGACTCGAAGGGATTTCCATGTTTTAAGGACGTTTACCCATAAAAAGACCGGCCTCAGTGAGTGCTGCTACACCGGGACTTGGACTACATGAGAGCCGAGTAGCCCTTTCAAATAAATTAATATAAACCGGACAATTACAAGTACCAACTAAACTTATCAACAGTAACTATAAATGCGTAAGTAAGTTTGTTTGTTACCTTTTCACACGTAAACCATTTAACCAGTCATCATGAAATTTTGCATATACGGTGTAAGGAGTACGGAGAAGGACGTAAGGGACGTTTCATCCAAAAAAAAAGTGCTGATCCCGAGGGAAAAAACGATATCATTCGACAGTCACAATGTTTTAGACCGCTAGATGGCGCTGTGTCTTTTAAATTATAATTCAAATTTAACGCGGCTGAAACCGCGGGAAACACATAGTTTTTAATAAACTAAAATTAATGCTTCATAATAACTCTTCAGAGATCAATGTTTTACTCTACGGTTGACCCTTAACGACCTTGTAATAAGGTCATTGATCTCAAACGTCTACAAAATTAATTACGCCACATACATACTTGTATGAGCAAGCCTTGTCTAGCAATCGACATCTTCCGTCGAAAGCAACCAGTTTAGCAGTAAAAGGACTGCATTAAACCGCCTCAAAGGACTAAACTTCGATGGAAGTCGGTCTAAACTGTGCACGGGCTACATTTTAATTGGATTATTATGTTACAGCTCTTGTTCACTTTGACCCACATTTGCATTGTGTTTTTGTTGAGTTATATAGTTACAAATTTTACGTGATTTTAATTCACTTTATTATAGCACTAGCTTCCGCCCGCGACTGCGTCCGCGTGGATTTCGAATATAGCCTGTAGCCTTCCTCGAAATGGATTATCGAACACAAAAATAATTTTTGTAGTAGTAGTTCCTGAAGTTAGCGCATTTAATCAAATATATAGGTTATGTTTCTTCTTCTTTTTCGTATTGGTGTGGGCTAACTGTCAAATGCTAACTGTCAAATGCATGCATGCTAGTATCTTCGCTTGTTGAGGTTTTTTATTTGCGCTCGAAATTTTACGCTGCTAGCCATCTCTACCTATTTAAACAATTAAGTACCCACTTTAAAATATCCATTTCCTTAATCAATGTCGTCGTGGCCTAGTGGTTGATATACCGGATTTGTATGCACAAGGTTGCTGGTTCAAACCCAGGCAAGTATCAATATGACTTTTTCAATGGCATTAATACTTTCTTAGATAATCTAAGACACCACTGACTATCGGTGACGGAAAACATGGAGAGGAAACCTGGATTTAATTATCTAAAATTGCCAACGCGCGAGTGAGCTAGCGTGGTGATCAATGCTCAATTCTTCTCTATACGAGAAGAGGCCTTGCCCTGCAGGGAAAAATTATAGTCTGTTATTATTATGTATTGAAATATTAACTAAACCAATCTTCTAAATTCCTTGATCTTACTCATCCAATCTTCCTTGTTGATCTAGGGGTATTTTGGGAAGCTGGATTTGTGCCTGATTAACAATAATCTTGCCACCTATACACACTGGGAACTATAATATAACTGGTATAATGCGCGGTTATTAAACACCTCTGCTAAATCTATCCTCTTTTATGTCACCCAAACTGTCATCAATAGGAATCAGCTGACTGTATGTACTTTAAAAGCCAAAGGTCCTGGGTTCAAATCCCGGATCGGGCTGTGAAGTGTTACTGAGTTTTCTATTCGGTGATTCTCAGTAGCAGCACGGGATTTCTGACCAGTTGATGGCAATAGGTTCGCCCCCTATTACATTGGGGCGTATGACAATGTGGGTGTACTATATGTGTCCTACTACCTCTACCTTTCCTTTTGGAAAATATAGGAGTTATGTTTTTTTTATGTAAAGATAACGACAGCACTCACCTTCCCCATAAAACCAGTACCACCAGTGACGAAAACAGACTTATCAGCATAAAACTCGGCAACCGGCACATACTCCTGGCTCCCAGGCACATAGTGTCCACCAGATAAACAGGACGCCATCTTGAATTATTTTCCCTTCACAAATCTCACGCCTGAACACTTGCTAAATACATCAAAACTTGTCTAGCCGCCTCCAGTGATCATGTGCGGGTTGTCACAGGTTCGGGGGGTTGTCTAGTGAATCAACAGGTTGCAGGTTGCTTTAACATGGTTGGTTGTTTACACCTGGAAAGATAGAGAAACACTGGTTAGTTAATACTCAATGCAATCAAGGAAAACTAATGGGAGGATATCGAGGTTTCAGTCATTAGTTTGTTTTCACTGTTAAAACTTTCGTGAAAGTTATCCATATTATTTATTGAATTCTCATTTGTCTTCTTTTAATCGTGTGGTTGGTAAAAAACAGGTGTTAGTTTAAACTGCCTGTAGGCCACTGACATGGTTTACACGACGTCAAAAAATTTCTCAGCTGTGTCAGTGTCTTCACGTTGAAGATGATGATAAGAAGAAGACCGGATTTCCTCATAAAATATTTAAAATAAAGTCGTAGACATATAGCCATGAATGACGCCCTTTTTAACCTCCATATGTAATATATAATCAAGTATATAATACACAGAAACATAATATACGAGCGCATTTTCCTTGCAATCCTAAGGCCAGCCGGATTGCTAAAATCTATAGTTCAATAACTTTAGACGAGGTTGCATCCGAAATGAGCATTTGGTGCGTATTTGGGCGTCGAGGTGATATCAATACAATTCTGTAGATGAAACAATAAACTACATCTAGATACTGGCTTTGAACGTCTTATTTCGGTAAATAGATCAAGGTTGGTACAGAAGTTAGTAAATGGAACTAAAAGGTTTATATGATTTGTGCTGTAATTTTAGCATGTTGCCTATGTTGTTGTTTTATGCTAAATTTGAATCCAAAGGAAATTTGAAAAATGATGGACACGAGCGGCTTTAGAACCCGCGACCTTCGCGAATCCGTGGCACAGCTCTGCCAACTGAGCTATCGTGCCGCTGCTCGCCCCCATCCAATCCCTTTTAGTATTTACGTCTTAAGAGTGACGTCAAGTAGTATTATTAAAATGTTGCTAATGTACTCGAAGCATTGGGCCAATGGGTCGGTGACCACATTATACCACAATTTATTTCCTGCAAATCAGGTTATTCAAAATAGATCATCAATTCATCATCCTACTGTGAACTTTCGTGAGTTTCATCCTTAATGTTTACTATTTTAAAGATTTACGCACATGTATTTGTATAGGCAGGAATGTCCGACTAGATTCGGAAGCGGAGCCTAAGGGCTACTTATCGTGACCAGGTCTTAAATATGTTCAAGAGCAGGTCACAATGAGTAGTTCGGCTCGCGATGCCCCGCTAACTCATGAATAAGGGCCCCGTTTGAGTCCGAAACAAATTTGTTTGGTTGAAAACGCTAATCTCAGGAACTAATGGTTCGAATTGAAAAATATTTTTGTGTTGGTCAGTCCATTTGTCGAGGAAGGCTATAAAACATCCGCAATCCACGCAGACGAATTTGCGGGCGGAAGCTAGTAAAAATAATAATTTCCATCAATTCATTTTGGACATTTTCGCCACCCAAGTGAATGTCATTGAAACCAGTCCGTAACTATAATCAAAACAGTTGAATCACAAGAATTGGCCTTCCGGTATGTAGATTCAAAGCTACGATGAAGATGAATGTTTGCCTATGTAACATCTTTTATAAAGGTTGCGCATGCGACGCTCCGAGATAGTTATATCACCATAGACAATTATGGAGACATTTTGTGTCCGATCCAATCAGGAAACTGCGATACGGGAAAGGTTACTTAGAAAAGAAGTGTATTACTGTGATATACTTAGTTTTATGTCATCGAAAATAGGAGAACGTATATTTATAAGTAAAGAGACAGTTATAAGCTAGGCAAAAAAAATAAGATACCATGTATTGAGACTTTGACAACCTGATTGGTACAGTGGATAAGCGATGCTGCTTAAAGACAAAAGATTTGTGCGACCCGCAGGTGTTTGTCCCGAGTCTGGGTGTTTGTGACATTTTAATGTTGGTGAACCGCCACCGCGATGCAGAAGAAACGTGATGGGCGACGTTTAATACTCAAGAAATAGATCTACGAGAAAAGATGCTTCCATCAAAAAATCCAATAATATTCTTCGGCTGAGATTTATAAGCTTAAGTTACTTATGTCGAATTTGATGTTTACTTATTTATAAACCAATCTTTATATTTGTCTAAGATTTATCGTCATCATCAGCCGAAAGACGTCCACGCCTTCACCCGGTGGACCGACGATGTCGTCGGTCCACCTGGTGGGAGGCCTGCCAACGCAGCGTCTTCCGGTTCGTGGTCGCCACTCGAGAACCTTTTTTTCAGTTATCGGTTCTTCGATGAAGCCTGCCCATTGCCGATTCAACTTTCATATTCTTCGAGCTTTAAGACTCTGGTCTTTTGGCAAATTTCCATTCCGGATCCTGTCACGCAAAGAAACTCTCAGCATAGCTCTCCATAGCTTGATAAATGACTCTGAACCTCTCTCTCAGTCTCAGTCTCTCAGACCATCGTCTAAGACTGCAGTCAGCAAATGCGCAAGTTCACTAAATCGACGACTTACTATTAATTTAGAATAGCCTATAAAGTTCTATGACATTGGAAGCAGCAGGAAGTTAGAGTTTGTGGCCAGTTGATGGCAATAATCTCGCCCTTTACCGCATTGGGACCCATTTACATAACTGGCAAAATGTGGGTCCATTATATACCGCTGCCTACTCCTTTAGGGACAGGCGTGATGCTTATGTTCTTGTATGCTGTTGTAACCATTCTCTTGTTTCCTTAACTAGGAATTGGCGATGGAGTCTAATAAATGATCATATTTGGTATCATCGTCTATACAAAGACTCAAGATTAATTAATTATTTATTTCTAACCTTGTTCTTATATTTGGATATGACTATAATAATCGATCTGTATAAATATTATAATGTATGCCTTGGCTGGCTTTGAGCTAAGTTGATTTTACAAACTGGTTCAAAATTGGGTCAGTCTAATAAGGAAATGAATTTGAATCCTTGACTCAGAGTTCGTGCTATTTCATTCATGTTCTAGGTAAAAACTTCGCGGTTAAAATAGAAGATCGTAACATCATCACGCCTGTATTCTCCGAAGAGGTAGGCAGAGGTGTGTAGTTCACCCTCAATTCGCCAGTTGTGTTGTAGATCCCAATGAAGTAGGAGGCGAGATTATTGACATCAACCGGGCATGAATTAAGACTCCATGCTGCTACCGAAAATTACCTAATGGAAACCCCAGACCTAACAATTTGCCCGACCCGGCAGAAGCTTAGCATTTGCGCTTAGCGACCACTAGACTACCGAGGCAATCGATAATAAAGGTGACTTTACGATTTAGTAAGGTACCTTACATTAAATAAAATACCTATTAATAAAATCGTGGGACGCTTTTTCTTAAATTCTAATATATTACAAAATCATTTGCTTGTGAATCACAACTAACGAATTATGATTAATTTAGTAAGAAAGATTATTTATTGCTATCTACACCTAACTTAGAAGAAGTTTGTATGTTTGGATGTAAGAGGTAATCTCTGTAACTAACCATCGGATTCCCAAAATCTTGGACCGATATTAAAAATGGAGGTTGTAGAAATAGGCTACTTTAATCCTGGAAAAGACAACATCATTTTCAAAGCAGACAAAGTCATGTGCTGAATTCAGTTTTAAATATAACTCTAAATTAATTTAAAGGTAAGATGTGCTAGCTTGATATTATTATTTGATATCGCCAACCCGCAGTGAGAGTGAAGAGGCTTTGTCCCTGCAGTAGGACCATTATAGGCTGTTATTGTTATAAGCTGTGCAAGTAAACTTAAATGCTCCTTGTGCAATATGCAATTCATTATTCACACTTTGACTCGCTCATAAACTTAGTTCAAACCCTTATGTTTTTTTATTAATATGACATTAAGTATGCATATTGTGATATCAATAAGAACACCATAAAAATACCTATACAAGGTTTAAATAGTGTTGTATTTTCGCCATATTTGACGTAAACTTTTAATTCTAATGCTAAATTCAAATGCCAAGGCAGTAACAAGTTTAAGGCTAACACAGGTATATTTCTGTAGGTCGCGTAAATATGCATATCAAATCGCACAACATTTAAAATTATATAATATCTTAATCACAAATTTCTTCCGGATAAAACTGTATACAAATTGAGGTCGAGACATCGCCTATACACATATCAAGATATTTTATAAGATTTATACTAAAAGCACCTCAAACATTTACAAAATCATTACTAAAAATACTTTTTTATGAATAATACATAACATTATTCGCGTATTCTCCAAAGGGTAAGCAGAGGTATTTAGTACCTATCTTCACTCACGTTTCGCCAGTTATGTTACAGGTCCCAATGTAGGTAATTCGTAAAAATAAATAACTCCAACACCCTTACTATAAAAATGGATGTTTAAATATTTATCAAATTATACTTGTCACTGTAGTTTGCATGTCAAAGAATAAAGACGTTGATAGATTTAAAAGGTGTTTAAGTTAAAAGATTGTATTTAGAGGTTTATCATTATTTATAAGTAAAATTAATGGCAGTTTTCATTGGCGTAGAAACTGCAGTTTTCCTTAATTTGTTTCCCGAATGACTAAATACCCAACCCTCAACTATCCTGGAGGTAAAACGCTCTTTGACTGGACGTCGTCCTGGGGGATAGTCAAGCTTTTTCCCCTGAAATACATACACGCAGTGCTCAATGCAAAATACTAAAAACTACCGTTATCCCAAGAGTCCATCAATTCAAATTGCTTCAAAGCTTCCTCTAATCTACTATTTTAATTGCACCAAATATTTTAAGTAAATAGACAAAAATATAAACAAAAAATATATTTCGACAATGTACTGGATCATTTTTCCCTGGCATCCATTGAAAGAAACTTAGCGCGGAAATTGCAACAGCGATCCTTGTAATATCTATATACTATATACCGACACTTCTGTTGGAACTTATCTGTCTGTTAACCATGAAAGTGAAAACATAAGTTTCTACTTTTCCAGGGAAATAGTTTTACAAGTACAAAATAGATTGTAGATGATCTGGAAGGTCAGTTTCATTTCCTAAGCCAATGCGTATGTATGAAGAAAAAGCAAATGACGAAAAAGGGTTATGTCAGGATCGTAGCAAACCGATATCCTTTATGTGTGACAACTCCTCTGAGGAAAAGGCGTGATTTTATGTAGGTCTTTAGACTACAATCTGTTCCGACACACCGCAGTTCATTACCTCAGTATCAATCGTTTTCTGTTCCGTCTTCCATTGTGTAATCTTTGGCTGACAAAAGTTGAAGTGATGGGCAAGACTATAAACTAAAATGTTAGTGGTTGTGAAACATACCTTTTATAATAAAAATCACCGTTTGCATACGTATGTCAAGTTAAATCTTCTTAAAACAGAGGCGGTTCTGCAAAGAATTACGTTAAAATTGAATTGACTTATACTATAGCTTCAAACGTGGAGGTACTATTTGCAAGAAAGGTTTATGTGACGAAAATGCTTTGTTATCCCACAGTTAGGTATAAGCCTCTTATTTTCTTGGCTATCGGCTTCAAGGATGAGCCAATCTTGACCGCGTAGGACCTGATATTTTGTTTATAAGACATCTTCGACTCGCGAAGCACATTTCACCAAATTTGTATCATAATAATGATATATTCATTTCTCAAGAAGGCAACGCGGTGATGAAACTAGAGGAGTGCATAACGATGGTAATCTTGAGATTCTGGGTTTGCTTATAGCAATAATGCGTGATGTAGGAGAAATAAAGAAAATCTATGAATAGCAATCTTGATTGCTACATGAATATACCAAGTCAATTGAAGGAAGGATCATTCTGGTAATCTTAGTTCTTTCATATTTTAACCTCTGATCAAAACATATGTGCCTTTTAGTGATGCCAACACAAATACAGTGTTACACAAAATTATAACCTCTCCTGGAAATAAATACGTTTTTCTTGGTAAAAATGATGAAAAATCTAGAATTTTTGATGGCATAATCTGAAAAACGTTCTTACCAAAAAAAGTCGTACAAAAAAATTACACTTTTCTCTTGAAACAACTAAACGTCAATCCGTAGATTTAAAGTATGCAACACCCAAACCACTTGTACTTTGCTTTCAGATACATCTTCATGAGTCACAAGCACGGGTCAACATAAATATTTTAAGTTCATGTACAAGTTTTACAATAATTCACTTTTTATTTTATCGGTTTTCGTAAGATAGGCGCAATCTATGCCATCATTTTGACGTTTTGTGTTCAGTCATTTTTTATATTTTTATTATCTTGGTTTTAGCCAGTTTCGGTAAAGAGGTTGTATTTGATTTTGAATTTTGTTATTTGGCCGACTTTAAATTGGAGGTGTGGCTTTTTAAGTACCTAGTTAAAGTAATCTACGCTAGTATGAAAGATAAATAATACGTTCGATATTAAATTGCATACAGATATTCAACGAAAAGTTAGAAATCGTATAGTAAATATGTTTGTAGAATTGTGTATAAAATAAATTCATTCACAAGGGTTATTTCTTACTGTAAGTGAAGTTGTTTTACATCTACTAATTCCTAACTGTTTGTAGCTAATACTTTACATAAATAATAAATGTTTAAGAGTGTCGGTATAGGGTGAAGAAAAGACTGTATGCAGTAGATTCAATGAAGTATATTCTAAGAAGAATTTCAAGGTATGAGATTGAATAGCAAAAGAAAGGGGTATATTTGAGGAAGTTTAAAAGGCAAAAGCTTCTTTTCATACAAAGATAAGCTGCCCCCTTACCATAAACTTACAGCTTAGCAGGACAGTTATCGTTGTGGGAGCGAGACGCCTTACTACACTGCAGGTAACTGCGTCTCGCTTTTACAACGGAAAATGTCCTGCTATAAGAGTTGATGGTAAGGTGTCTATTTAATATTATGATGGGTCAGTATGACGCAGCATGACATATTGTACGATCAATTCAGTATTGTGACTCCCTGGGGATTTTTTCAATGCATCCTGGGCTGCTGACGTCAATCACCGTAATCTCAGCCCACACCTTTGGTTAATAAGCGTAATATTACGTAAATATATTTGTTTAGTCACATTCCGCCGTAGGCTTGGCAGCTTAAGCAACAGCTATCGTTTTGATTGATAACTAAAATTTGGAACAGATTTCTTTTGCTTGCGTTTTATCGTATGTACAGTCGGCGTAAAAATTATATGAGCCAAGAAGGAGGCATGGGCTATTAATGTGACAGTTGGATAAAATAGTCCTCAGGCCTACCATTGATTATACTTCTAATGCAATTTAGTGTAGCTTACTTTACTTTGGCGCATAAAAACAATTGTACCTATATTGGATCGCTTTTATAATATCATAATGTCATGCTACGAAATTGCGACTTCGATTAGTTGAAAATGTATCCTCATAAAATGGTTGCACATCATATTTTTTCACATTTTGTTATATTCAAATAAATAAATTATTTATTGGCTATCTTTAGTCTCCACGAGTGACGATACTTAAGTACGTCCGGCGCACCCTGGACGATCAACCTCGCTACCATCCTTGTTGACTGACCAATCTCTACACCACGGCATGACCTATTCCATGTGGCTATTGGCTCATGCCGGTATAAAAAAGAAGAAGACTGATTTCTGTTAAAAATGAAATGTTTTTTCATTGCGTTGTCAAAATAAACTTGCCACTTAATTGACGTACGATGAGCGAATCACTGTCGTGAATAAACTCCTGTTAAGAGCTCACCCTTTGCCTATTTCTTCGTGGATTACGGTCATGATTTTAAGTATGTTAGATATCTTCGGACTCGACTGTACTGGCTCTCATAACCGTCGCTTATCGACTGATAACATTATCACGTAATGTATTTACAGACGACTCTGTTTTCCTTATTTCCCGTCATGTAACAGTTCTACACTCTTCAAGAAACACTATAAAATGGTATTCTGCATGTGACTGCCTCGTTAGTCCAGTAGTTGCTAGGAGCGACTGCTGAGCATGAGGTCCTGTTCGACTCCCGGGTAAGGCAATGTGTTGCAGATGATATGATGAATATTTTAAATAGGCTGTTAAATAACCTAATTCTGGTTTTATTTGAACAGCAAATTAGGAACTATTGTAAGTTAAGTATCTGAATACCAATCTTAAATAAAAGTACCTAAATTAGAATAAGCGACTCACCAACAGTCAAACCACTTAACTGGTTTTGTGGAAAATTGTTTAATGTAAATTTTGTTTAATGAACATAATACATAAATAAATAAAAATAATATAAATCAATATTTCTCTCATCGGACTATCAGAATGGAATAGGGAGTGCATCTGTGTTTTCGCGCATATTTGTACACTATAAAATTTCCTGCGTAGTTTGCTAGTCTCAGATGAGATAGACCGCCGCGCCGTAACCGAAATTCGGTCAGGAGAACATTATTTATTATGACAGAATCGAACTCGAAACAATACATCTACTGCTAAACTTTTAAACTATTGATCCAAAACAAGTTTTCGCAAAACGTGCCAATGATTATGCAAATATTCAAATGCCAATTCTGACCGTGGCCCAGTTAACAGTATTAAGTTATAAAATAATACCGGATATTATTAGATGTCGTTTATTAACTTATAATTAATTTAAGCAATTTTTCTCACCCATTTCGAGGATGATCTATCTTCAAGGTCAGTAAATACATACCACAGTGAGGAGGTTATCTATGATACATAATACACGCCTGTAATTTGTAATAGGTATATTAATTAGGTGTCTATAAAGATAAACCCCCTTATGCATAAAAAAATGCAATTTTAAACCAAGGATTATATTATACCTGTCACTGTCGTT
The DNA here is from genome assembly GCA_905340225.1 of Abrostola tripartita. Classification (NCBI taxonomy): domain Eukaryota; kingdom Metazoa; phylum Arthropoda; class Insecta; order Lepidoptera; family Noctuidae; genus Abrostola; species Abrostola tripartita. Next base: position 3,419,340 of record HG996515.1, read on the forward strand.
TACATATCAAAGAATAGAGATGTCAATAGACTTAATACGGGGTTTAGTTAATGCTGGTATGATGCTCGTTTATGAATAAGAGGGTAAATATATGGCATTTGTTAGACTATTGTGTCTACGGTTTAAACAGGCAACCTGTTAATTAGCTGGAAGGAGAAAAACTCGAAAACAAATATTAATAATAAACAATAATTTGATATGATATAAATTAGAAATATAGTAGCGTTCGAGAGTGTTATCTATATTATTTACTATAGGAATATACCCTGGGACTCCGCCGCGTCACGAGCTCATGAAAAGGGCTCCGCTTGAGTCCGAAACTATTCTGGCATTCCAGAATATTCACGTGAGAAATTAAATGAGAAATGTTCTGAAGAAGGCTTGTTAGGGAATATCCTAAACCGACAAACATATACGATTAGATGAGCGTTAAAATAAGATGAAAGCAGTATACCTAATCTAAATACTACATGATTGTAGCAAATCTGTGGTTTCCACCGTCCTCCCCTCTAAGAAAGAGGTACGACTTCTAGTATGAGTAAACCACATTTCGCTGATCAGCAATAGACGCATGCAATAGATGGCGAGACTATCCCAATTATCGTGCTTACACTCGGCTTGTTCCCTTCATACGACAAAATGTTTCGACACCAAACAACACAACAAAAATAGCCCACCTAATCTGTCCTACACATAATTATAAAACTAGTAGGTAATACATAAAAAATAATGCACATTATTATGTTATTACAATCTACGATTCGTAGACTCCAATTAAAATTACGTCACTACCGTATCTGCTTACCTCAAAAATTGGAAAGCGTGATGTAATACCGTTAGACGGAGAGAATCGATAGGGACAAGGTCGGCCAGTGCCCCGACGACGCCCTACGAGGGACAAATAGGGACCCCGGCTTGTGTAACCTTACAAAAACTATATTACAGGAGGTTCTACTTGTAATAAAAGATTTAATAAAGAAACTGGCAATAATAACCAATGTTTTTCTTATTTTAAATAATAGATGATTTATTTTCTGGTAATTGACTTGTATGCTATGATCGTTGTGTGAGGATTTTGAACGCGATTTAAAGACCTTTGCATTGAGACAAGAGACTAATATTTAAAAGTATATACATACATATTTATAGATCAATAGGCAACATATTAATATTTTGAGAAAAAGATGTTGTGTTTTGAAAAAATAAAGATTTGATTTGTTTGTACACTTTTTTGCATTTAGATGGCGTCGGCATCCCCTGGTTGCCATTGAGAAGAAATAAGGAATTATTTTATGGGTCAAGGTCTCATTTAATGTCCAGACAAAGGTATAATAGTGTACCAATGTGAGAAAAATGTAGGTCGTCTGAGAAGGAACTGAGAACCTGTGCTGGTTAGAGTTTGTTTCTGGTGAGAGTTTGTTAGACTGCCTTATTGGCCAAGTTGTCAGAACGCGCGACTACTGGGCGCGAGGCTCTGGGTGGTTCGATTCCCGTGTTGGGAAAAGTGGTATTGGGATTTAATAATAATAATAACAGCCTATAACTGTCCCACTGCAGGGCAAAGGCCTCTTCTCGTATAGAGAAGGATTGAGCACTGATCACCACGCTAGCTCACTGCGGGTTGGCGATTTCAGATAATTAAATCCAGGTTTCCTTACGATGTTTTCCGTCACCGTCAGTCAGTGGTGTCTTAGAATATCTAAGAAAGTATTTATGACATTGAAAAAGTCACATTGATACTTGACTGGGTTTGAACCTGCAACCTCGTGCATAGAAATCCGGTATGTCAACCACTAGGCCACCACGACATTGGGATTTCCCTTTATGTAATTCTCAGTAGCATCACGGAGTCTGGATTTGTGCCCGGTTGATGGCAATAGGCTCGCCCCTTATACATTGTACCTATAACATTATTGGCAAATTGTGGGAGTGTTATACACGTCTTCCTAGCGCCTTCCTTTTGTAAATACAGGCGTGATGTTATATTTTATTTAGAAACACCATTGGCTATGTAACTAAGGAGTACTATGTATTGTAATTAGGCCTCTTCATCTATTACAGATAATGAATGCAAGGAATCATTCATCATTTGAATATCCTGTGGGGGATATTGCACTATGATAGCAGTGATAGCCGAGTCGTATGACCGTTGAACTGCCAATTCAAAGATCGCAAGTTTAAACCCGGCACGCACCATGTATTTTCTAATTCATGTGCGTACTACAAATTATTGTTTTTTTTGACTGACCCACGTTTTATTACGAAAGCTATATACAGACAAAGCCACCGGATAAGCTATGTGTCCACGCAATAGTGTAATAACGTTGATACTCGTCTATAATAGAAAGTGGAGCTCGTCATGAGGTATCGTAAAAAACACGTAATGGCCGCCCACGCTGGTCGGTGATCGGTGCCATCCTAACACAGATTACATGACATTCAAATCATATCTTCGCACCTATATTTCTTTATATGTAGGGAGTTTTTTTTTCTCTTTCTCCTGTATCGTGGGTGACTGTCACAAACATGAAATATCATATACACAAACACCCAGACTTGGGACAAATATCTGAGGACCACACAATTTTTTGTCCCGTGCGGGAATCATACCCATAACCCTTAGCGCAGCGGTACAATTGCTTAGCCACTGCGCCACTTAGGTCTTCAATTTGCTGGTAAAATATTTCGCCAGGCAGTCGAAGTATTTCTTATGTTTATAACATTTGTTCTTATACGCAATTACGCCAATTATCCCCAAAGATATAGACTCCTGTATGTCTTCCCTTATCAGAAGCCTAACACCCATTGCAACTCTTTCCATAAATCTCTTATCACGTCTGCTGGGTATGTTATGCTGTATCTTCTTCCCAACTATAGCACTAGGAAGTGGTGACGGGCGCTTTAGGTGCTGTTATTATGTAATTGACGTTCAAAAATAACTTGCCCCCTTACCATAAACTCTTAAAACAGGACAGTTTAAGATGTGGAATCGAGACACCACTACGTGCAGTGTATTGCTGCGTCTCGCTTCCACAACGTAAACTGTCCTGCTTTAAGAGTTCATGGTAAAGGGGCTATTCTTCTTTTAACAATATGATTTGTTTTTTTTTTCTTTTATTCCATGAAATAGGTGGCGTATAAAAGGTATAAGCGGTAAATGTTACGGCTTGTCACCTTTTACTTCGAACTTCCTCTTCTTCTTATCGTATGGTTGATGAACAACCTGGTGTCAGAGTTTAAACCGCCTGACATGGCTTTCCACGCCGTTGAAAATTTTCTCAGGTGTGCCGAACTTATGATGAACACCTGTATGAGATTTTATAGTCACCTGACAAAGGTCAACCAACCTCTGCCTACCCCTTCAAGGGTAACAGACGAGTTATCTATCGCTATGTACCTACGTATAACCATAGCCTTAATTTTCGTGAAAATCAAAGCTACTATATCAAAGACAAGAGCAAAGGTTTAAAATTAAAACCGCAGTTAAAATAGGTAAAACTTGGCACAAATATGGATTGGGCCGGCTAAAACTAGCCGGTTGTGTGTCAAAGACTTAATGGATCCCGAGTCTGCCATCCATTTCGGCCTAGGCCACTGGCTGAACTGGCAAAACTGGTACACTGCTTTTTTGGTCGCAGTTGCGTAACTTTATATGACTTTTCACGAAACAAACATAGCAATCGCTGAAATAGCTTAAAAATGTGGTAACTATTTGCTTAAGCCTGGGAACAAGGTTCACTTATGGCTGCAGATGTTAAATGTTTGTTGGATTCCTTGAGACAAAAAATGGCATCTTTAGCTGTCTGTGCTTCTGTTTGGTTGTGAGATTTATATAATCACATGCCAGTGTGCCCCGAAGGGATAGGTAGAGGTACAGGTACCTATCCTTCTTTTTGTGGGAGGCTACTCATGGAAGACCCTTTCAATCGTCTGGGATGACAAGCCTACAAGATAATGATCTCAGTATGACTTAGATAAATGGTAATAGGCTCGTCAAAATATAGGAATGTTGAACGAAATGTGAGTAAATAGACTTCTGATAATACAGTACATTTCTGCCTTCATATTGGGGTAACAGGCGTAATTTTATGTACAAATATAAAGTATTAATGTGATTTTGTCATACGGTAATTTTTAGCGGCACGGAGTCTGTAATTGTGCCCGGTTTGTGGCAATCGGTTCGCGACCTATCATATTAGGACCTAAAACATAACAAGCAAAATGTGGGTGTACTATACTCCTCTGCCTACCCCTCCGCGGAATACAAGTGTGATGTTATGTATGTAGAACTATGGGACAAGACATTATGGTATAATAATGTTATGTGTCTAAATAACATACTGACGGATGCAGGAACTTAGTCGGTTACATCGTTACTAATTCATTGGATGCGCTGTTTTTACTATCATGTTAGACTTATAGTCATTAAATGTCCGCCGAACTCAGAGACATTTAATGTTTACTTAAACTAAACTTAGTAAAGGTTTTCGTTGTGAAGTTTAAGTAATAATTAAATGTCTCTGAGTGCAGCAGTTAACAGTGTTTGATTAGTTGTAAACTTTGAGATATTAAAATAAAGAGAAGAGAGAATAAGAGAGGAGAATAAATAGACTAGCCTCCCTAGACAAGTGGCTAAACGCTTGACGAATGGATATCGTATAGAATGATAATTTAAATAGGTTTGACATATGTCATCGATAACATAGTCGAAACATTATGTCATCACCATACATTTATCATTCTATTCGATTTCTATTTATCAAGCGTTTTGCCACTTGTCTAGGAGGGTAGATTTGGAAAACGCCTTTCCTTTCATAGAATACAAGCGTGATTGTATGTATGAAAAGCAACAGATATTGCACATGTTATATAATGTTTTCTAAACACAAGAAGACACTATGGCATTAATGTTTTATACCGACCATAACTAGTGCATGACTCTATCCAATTACATCGCAATTGGTACAGAATTTTTAGAACCAAATAGACAAGGAAATAGAATAGTTTCTCTTTGTAAGTGCTTATCTGTTGTTGAATCGCCACTTACTTACTTTCTTAGGTCTAATAGTGAAGGAAATCTTATAATATCTAGGTAATCAGTCTATCTGTATGTATGTCACAGCCATAAGTAAATTTCGTAAGTATTCAAAAACGTGGTTCAGCTGACCGTTGACAATATTTGTACCGAGAAAACTGTCGTAGAACGTCGCGTTTTCTGCATACTACAGATTTTAGTTCATCGCGTTAACTCCAGGGGTCTTTATGATCGTTGCCATGGAAACAATAAACGTTTTCGACAGTAAGTTAAAAACGAATGAAAGCGCAAGAACTCATGGTATACCCACTGATGTATCTGTACTATAACCTAATTCGACTACCTCCAATACCCAGTTACTGTGTAATACTACACTCCACTAAGATAGTTTGTCAAATTATCGGACTTCTAACTGTACCTAACGACTGTCAGAAATGTCCGAAGCACAGAGATTTCTTTGTATGAAAACTAAAAGGCCAGTATCTATCGATCAACAGTGGCAAACGCACCAATATAATATAACAATAATGTTCTCCTGACCGAATTTCGGTCACGGCGGCCAATCTCTTCTGAAACTAGCCAACTACGCAGGAGATATTTTAGAGCACAAGTATGCGCGCAAACACAAGTGCATTCCCTCACTCTGATAATCCGATGGGACGGTAGACCGACAAGACCGGAGAGAAATCAGGCGCAGGACCAACGGCTTAACGCGCCTTCCAAAGCACGTAGGGGTCTCGACATGTTAAAACGGTCACCCAGCACAAGACTGACCGCGGCGAGCACGGCTTGACCTCGCAAATCGATTGATCTGCGCTGTAGCCACGTAGCTACGAGCCCCTCACACCAATATATCGCTTCCCGGCAAAAAAAGTGTCATAACAAATAAAACAATATAGAAGTTACTTAATAAAAATATAGGATTTTCCCGAAAATAATTTACCTTAAGAAGTACACATAAATAAATTTTAATTATATAAAAATTTTATCAAGATAGAAAATTTAAAAAAATCATAAAAGTTGTATTTTCTCGAAATAGCTGTTTTTGTGTTATAACACTATTTTTTGCCGGGAAGCGATATATGTAGTCATCGAAATAACTTGATATAGTATTACTGATCTCAATATACCACGTCAGCTCTATAAAAAACGACGGTATACAAAACTATGTCAATTTCTATACGACGAAATTATTGGGTCGTCAAGCGGGCCCAAATAATCCACAAATGGTGCATGACTGTACTGTATTCTGTACGAGACGTGGATGCTATTCTACTCACTGTCCGTTGACCTACAAGAGAAAGTGCTCACGCGCTGGTACTGTCGCGCACAGCGGTGGCTCGGATGCGATTGTTTCAGGTTTTTGTGGTATCGTTTTTTATTTCGTTTTCTTTTGAAGTCCTAATGTATATTTTGGACTATCTGTACTTTCCTCGTGGAAAGAAGCGTGACTTTATGTATGTATGTACATTAATGCATGAAACAAATACTTCCGATCCCTTTTTGAAGAATAATGTGCGCACAGAGGAGTGTGGGATTGTATTATAGTTATGAAAACTTAAACTATGCCAAATCGCGAGAAGTGCAGGAAGCTAAACTTTTTATCTTAATTACCGTCAAATTTAATATATTTTTTTAATAATTATAATTATATAAGTTTCTTGCCCTGACTGTTTATAAATTGGTTAATATTAGTTTACGTACGTATTTCTATTCACAGTTCTATTACTTGAGGAAAAGTGAATGAGGGAAATCGCTTCACTCACTTGTTGTGACAAATCCTACATTCATCCTTTATACGCCCAAACCATCTGATCATCATATTGTCTAAATCTTATAAAACAATTAATATAAATTCTATGGAAGATCTGCTTTTGACAAGTACCTACACAAGTACCCAAGTTGATAATTGTACCTAATTTGTATTATGTACTGAAATGAACCCAAATGACACAATAGGAACCATGATATGGAAGTCGTATTTATCGCTTTAATTTATCCATAAATATTGATAAAGTACTTAGTTTAATCGTTTAATTTAATTTTGTTCTTTAAATGCTATGTAATGTAATGTAATGTTTGCGGCTCTTCTATCGTAACTGTCTATCATGATTTATCTTCGGCAATCTGTATCTGGCATGTAAACTATCTTAATATCAAAAATCACAACTATCCGTTTTTCCCTGAACATACATACGAATAAACACAATAATAGCAAGAAGATACATTTTGTTGTATTTTCTATATTTCGTTACAGTCTCATGTATTAGACGTTGTCTCGTAAAAAAGTTCTAAAATAATTACATTCTCCTAGATCCTTACTCTGTAATCAAAGTAAAATTTATCCTATTCATGTCGTACCGTTACAAATAAATGATTCTACCTGACTACCAACAACCGTTTCTCTGTCTTAAAGCAATATTGTAAAGCTCATATCAACATTATAAAGGAAGTATTCAAATCATGATTAACGATAAACTTTGAATAACATACTAGGTAGAATGAATGCTGATTGTCGTCGCCGGCGCAGATACTTAATTGATTGATAAATAACCTAATGAAATACAAAGGGCTAATTTAACCGACTTATCATGTAGTTATGCATTCGCTGTGCAGATTAGTATACACAAACACAACATTATGCTTCTAATACAAAGTTTATTGCAAGGAATTTCAATTCAATGCTTATTTAGTTTTATCACAGATTAAACATAAGATAAATAGGTATATATTTGCCTAAGATTACAGATGATAACAAATAATGAGAAATGAATCCGTTGGATGGCATTAGGCTCGCTCCCTATAACATAACTGGCGAAATATGGGTGTATCTCACCTCTGCTTACCCCTTCAGGGAATACAGGCGTGAAGTTATGTCATAACAAATGAATAACAGATTCAAAGAATGGCTAATTACTTAAACATAATTTAAAAAAACATAGTATCGTTGCAAGACTTTTCTTCCCGTCAGTACTTGGCCTACTTAGAGGTAACTTAACGGACGGAGCTATTTAAGCACGCCGATGCACCAGGGTAAGTGAGATCGCTTGAACTTGTACTTAACATTATGTATCACCAAGTTTTAGAGTGTTTGTAAGTACTTAAACGTTGCTTAACTTAAGTTAAATTTTAAGGGAAAAATTAATGTGACTATGTTATGCTGCATTAAAATATGTAGACATCTAAACGTGATATTTTTCGTGACAGATAAAGAATGTAATTCCTTTCCTTTTGCCAGGAAAGCAAGTCGTAAGTTGCGATGAACCTGTGTAGGCTTGATGAACGGCAATAGGCTCGCCACCTATCGTATTACACGGGACTGCTTGCAGGTCATTTTCCGTTGAAAGCGAGACGCCGTACTACACTGAACGTAGCGGCGTCTCGCTTCCACAACGAAAAGTGACCTGCTGCTAGCTTATAGCTAGCTGTAAGATCTTGAAGATTGCCCGATTGATGGCATTAGGCTCGCCCCCTATTACATTGAGCAATGTTTGGACTTGAAATCACTGATAGTTGTAGACCATATTTTATTAAGTACAAGATTCTAACCCTACCCTCTTTATTCATATATGAAACAGCAGTTTTTGTAAAAACAAACGCAAATTTATTTAATCGTCTCTCGGATGTAGTGGTTCGCAATCGAAGGGATAACGAGAGACTATGCATTGTTAGATCTAACACGGCATTGATGCACAAAAGTATATTATGTATGGCACCCATAATATACAACAAAGTACCGAAAAGTATTAAGCAGCTAGACCTAAAACAATTTAAAGAGCATTTAAAAAAGTATTTACTTAATAAATGTTATTATAATATAATAGATTTCTTGAAAGAAACCTAAAATTACGACATGTTTTACATACTTACTGGGTCCTGTGTTTACTAAATATTTTTTATTTTATTATCTGTAATAATTTGTTTTCTGATTTTTGCAACCGTTTTGTGCAACGGAAGTTATCATATTTAGATTTGTTTTATATTAAATTCAAATAATATTTGTACGCCATGACATGGCAAACATGACAAGAACTTTTATATTATTTTACCATCTTGCATGCATTTATTACTAATGTATGTCATTAACTCATGTTTAAACAAATAAAGTTATCTTATCTTATCTTATCTATCTACATTGGGACCTGGCGAAGTGTGGATACACAAATACACAATATGGGATACGTTAATACAAAATAAGGGATACAACTCTGGCTACCAAAGAGGCAATCAAAAAAGTTGATAAGTAATTTATACCATGATCCGGGTTTTGGTTAAGTAATGCTATAGTAATGCTTGCTTACTCATACTAAGCTTTCTCTTTCATTCTGACTTTCCTGTTACCTCGAAATTATAAGTCATCAGAACGGTTCTATAGAAAATGTTTTGTAATCAATTCCGGACACTAGCTAGCTATTAATGGATCTGCTAGATATGTTATTATTATATCAATACTTATGATTTTTTATTATCAGTTTTAATGTAGATAGTAGATATAATGTTGCATTTTTTATTGTATACCAGCTGACCCGGCGATCTTTGTATCCCCTTCTCACCATTCAATGGAGCTGGGAAAGCTGGACTACCCACAAATATTTCAAAACGAAATTTTAATTTTAAAACACCACATCGGTCCAGCTGTTCTCAAGTTATCGCGTGACCATAGGAAACAGGGATACATTTTTATATTATAGAATAGATAATTATGTAATGTGTATTAAATAAAACTTTTCGTCTAACATCTTTTAATTTGTGTCATCCTCTGATCTCAAGAGAGCTACACGGTAAATATTAAAACTGTTGAAGAGTATAACTGTTGCAAACACAGGTGCACTCTCTATTCCCTCTCCCTCATATAGACTGCCACGACTGCAGAAAGATTGGGATCAAGGATGCGCCTTACTATGAACTCGCATTGCAGGTCATATTCCGTTGAGGAAGAGAGACGCCGCTGCTAGCTGGGTAGTAAGGCGTCTCGCTTCTTCAAAAACGTCCTGCAATGTGTCATCGTAACTTCGCAAGCCTAAATTTTAAGGACACGTCACAAAAGTCTACCGCTTCTAGCAAAAAAGTTGATGGTATCTTATCAATAGGTATAATTCAGTGAGATTAAGTGACAGACATACACTTAAACATATATTTAATTTAGGTATAGGCCCGTGTGATGACGTAGCTATCTGTAACGATATCTTATCGATACTATCGGGGCATGTTATGTAGTTCCGGCTAACTTTACGCTTACAGTCGTGTGGCCATTGCAAGATGCAAGAACTAATATTGTACAAAACAAAAGACTGGTAAATAAGTCAGTTGGACGACCTGATTGGCGCATTGGCTAAGCAGGTCGATTTCCGCACGGAACAAAAATTTGTGCGATCTGCAGATGTTTGCCCAAGTCTGGGTGTTTGTGGATGTGATTTTATGTTTGAGAAACGCATCCACGGTACAGGAGAGAGTTCTAGTGTGGGGCGACGTATTTTTGAGATAAAGTACGGCCATCTTGCGAGATCTTTAAATATAATAGTGTGATGATTACGATCATTGTGTTAAAATTAAAGACAGAAAAAACATTTGGAAACTTTTCCTAAGAAATAGCAATAAGCTCTCTTTTTCATATGGCCTTCCGAAAACGAGATCTCTGCTTATCTGTCCAGGGGCCCTAAACTAGTAAGCAATACGCTTGACGAATACAAATTAATTAGAATAAAAACTGTATGGGATTGACATCGAAACATTATGTCATCCCCATACATGTACGAAAGAATGATCAGTTGGTCGATAAACCCGGAGATTTTTTTCTCATTTGTATGAGCATACCTACCTAGTCTGTATGGAAAGCAAGAGTGCAATGCAATGTAAATGTAAAGCTATATTGAAGAGTGTAGCGCACACAGAATAGTAAGCGACTGGAGTACTTATACGCTTGCTTCTGCAATCACACTCACTGAAGGGTTGTCAAAGATGTTTATTATTGACAATATTCTAAGATTTGAATATATTTAAACATAAAAATTAATTGACGTTTGTTAGCGCTAAGACTCGAGAACGGCTGAACCGATGGCAAATTTTGGTCTTAAAATATTTGTGGAAATCCAGGAAAGGTTTAAATGGTAAGAAGGTATGAAATGTGTAGAATGTTCTTTTTTAAATCTATTTCTTCCATTTTGTCACTTATTTTGCAAAGGATATGATTATTTACCGTTACAATCAGTTTCGATGAAAAAAGACAAACAAATTCCTAAACAATTTAAGTTATATTTATAACTGGTTACAATTATTTCAACTGTAATCGATTACATTAGATTAAATTTACCAGCAAATCGTCTAGTCACGACAGATTTATCGTCCATATCAATACTTATTCTTTTCGACAACCGACCGATGTGTCATCATAGATTTCACCGTAGTATCATGATAGATGAATATTTTGCCATTACTCAGCGTACCGTCACCGGCTTACTGTATACTCGAATAGCAACTGCGTCATATTATTTACTATATGTGCCGGTTTTACTCACGTGAATATTCGGGAATGCCCGACCCGAGATAGGCTCGCGACTCCGCCGCGTCACGTGCCCATGAATAGAGGCTCTGTTTAAGTCCGAAACTAGTTGGGCATTCCCGATTATACACGTAAGTAAAACCGGTATATATAGTTAATAATATGAAGAGATTGCTATTCGAGGATTCAGTAAATGACAGTATGCCAGCGACGGTACGCTGAGTTATAGCAATATTAATCTATCATGTTTCTACAGTTAAATCTATGGTGACACATCAGTCACCGGTTATATAGTAATTATAAGGATAACACTCACGAAAGTTATTATAATAACAACTTTGCCAACCACACTTCGGTTACTAATTATCAATGCTTAAGACTACCTAAATACACTTACCTACACAAGACTACATGCTTCTAACTTATAAGCAATGATAAAACTTATTTTAACTTAAACCTCCTATGGTCAAGGTATGTACTAGTACCTATCGCTTACTACATTGAGTGACTTTCAAGCGCTGTATTCTTTCAGAGTAGGCCTAATTACTCGATTGGAGTCTTTTCAATCGTTGCAGTCTAATTTCCGGCGAACTAAGTGTAACAGCGGCGTGTGGACAAGGAATTTTATATAGGCAGTAAGAATTAGTGACCGTTCTGCACATACTGTTATATGTTTAGATACCGCTCCTTCCAGTCGCTTAATATTCTGTGTCGGTGCGTGACTGTGATGTCACTTTCTACGGCATTAATATTGATTTCAAACGGCTATGTTAGTCGGTGAAGTTTATACGACGATTTCATTTTGGTGTAGGCAGAAGTACGCTAGACACAAAGTATTATGAAGGTGAGTAACTGACAAAAAACGTGTCGTGGTTATACGTATAATTCTTATACAGCATGGTGTCTGGATTTGTGCCCGGTTAATGGCAAACGCGCCTTATTACATGTGGTTTACAATAACTAGCAAAACAAGGGTGTACTGTACAGTATACACCTCTGCCTAAAAATAAAGCCAGTTTATGTTTTTAATTATAAGAAATACACCCCTTTTACTGTAATTTACTGATTCACTTAAACTCACATAAATACACAGAAGGTACGTGAATGATATTTAAATCTTTCTAAAAGGGTTGAAGCGACACAAACACTGCCAACAAACTTGAATTAAGTTATAAAATTAATTAATTAAGCATAAACTTCAAACTGGACATCCGAATATTGTAATTTTGATGTAATAACACATCCATAGGAAGTATCTTAATGTAGTTACTAATTAGATGCAGTAGAGTGCAAGTGCCTTCACGAGTGACAATACCTAAGTACGTCCGTCACCCTGGACGGTCAACCTCGCTACCATCCTTGTTGACTGACCAATATTTACACCCTGGCATGACCTATTTCATTTGGCTATTGGCTCATGTCGATACGAAGAAGAAAACGCTTGGCAAGCGGCTTGGGGATCGCAGTATTGGTGGTGGAGCTACAGAAGACGCTGCTGCCCATCTTCTGAATTTTCCCTTAGTCACCTCTTACCACACCCACGAAAGGAAAGGGGGTGGTCAATTATAGGCCGGATCCAACACGGCGTATTTACTATTATTCAGGTCATACTCATGCTTATTCAGGAATGCCCGACTAGTTTCGAACTCGCGACTCTGCCGCGTAACCAGCTCATGAAGGGCTCCGTTCGAGCTCGAAACTAGTCGGGCACTCCCGAATACACACGTGGGTATAACCGGAATACATTGTAAATAATAAGAAGAAGACTGCACGATCTGAGAAACGAACTCAGGACATCATGTTCAGCAGTTGCGCAGGCAACTAGACTAATTAGTGATTTGTGATCATAATTGTTCCAATTATGGCGTTAAAGTAAAGATATTGAACCTGTTATGTATGGAAAAATTATGAGTGCATGTTCACTTTCTATACCCGCCTTTACAGAAACATACACAATTTGGTTTATACTCGTGTATGTCACCGTGCCTTTCCAATTACATAAGTTTTATTCACCTTTTATAATTAACATAAAATATAACAACACGCCTTAATTCACGAAGGAGTAGTTTGCCACCCCAGTACACCGACATTCCGCCAGTTATGTTAGGTCCCAATGTAATAGGGGGCGAGCTTATTGCCATCAACCGGGCACAAATCCAGACAACGTTCTGCGTAACCTAATAGATAAACCCGATAATACTTTGTCTGAACCGGGATTCGGATCTATAACCTCGTGCTTATCAGTCGCGTCTAGCCAGCTAGACTATCGAGGCGGTGTTTTTAATTTTTACAAAAAAAAAATACAAAAAATAGCGAGATACTGTAATATTCTGAGATCTTGTAATCAAAGAAGAATTCTATAGATACTGTAATTTTCTGTGATTTTATAATCAAAATATTATCTAATATCGGGATAGTATAAAATATCTATTGGTTAAATTGTGTCAATGAATAAATACATATGTCGAGCTTGTACTTAATTGACGACCTGATTGGCGTAGTGGCTAAGCGATTAGACTGCTGCGCTAAGGGTTGCGGGTTCGATTCCCGCACGGGGCAAAAATTTGTGCGATCCACATTTGATTGTCCCGAGTCTGGGTGTTTGTGTATGTGATATTTCATGTTTGTGAAACGCACCCACAACACAGGAGAAATTCCTAGTGTGGGGCGACGTTTTATAAAAAATTAAAAAAAAATAAAAATTTACAACACATTACAATTATATATAGGTATATACACATTTAAATACTTCCTACTTTAAAACTATGTATTTACAATTTAAATATAAAATTAAAATCAAAAAGCATCAAAATATTCTTCCTCATCGTTGTCAAAGGGTAACGTACCCAGTAGACTGGCAGCATTGCCACGTTGAATGACAATGCTGAGTCTGACCCAAAAACAAACCAGCCCTCTGATCACGCGAAGAGTCGACTAAACGTTTTGGTAGTTCTTTAAATAAGGCTCGGGCGCTCGGACCCCATGGCCTAAAAGTTTCGACCCCAAACGGCTCAAAAATACACATACTCTAAAGTTAAGTTAAGTAGCTCTTAAGTTAATATTTTCATATTATCATGATTAGGAGTTCCACTTGATCAACTCTTATAAGAGCTCAACTCTCTATAACTTGGATTAATGGTATATTTCTTTATATTATTTGACTTTTAGTCTTTTAACTTGTTGGGCTACTTTTGTACTTTAAAATAGATATTATTTTGGAAAAAAAAATTATCTTTAGTATTTTTTTCCATAGATCATGACGATATAAGAAACTCAACAGCTTTAAGGTAATATCAAAAGAATACTGAAAAAATATTTTGACAGTGAGATGATTTTACGCGTGAGAATGTAGAGATGTATTACTGTTAGAATACTATCTTTTATATTTGAATTCTATTAATGTATAACATGTTAGTTTTAACATTATATATTAAAACAATTTAAGATTAAAGTGATAGGCTTACAAATACCTGTCACTTTAATTAAATTCAAAAAATATCAACAACATCTTACTTATTTAATAAACGCGAATATTTGTTACTTTTTCACCCAAAATCTGGTGAATTAATTTTTAAGAAACTTCACTGTAGCTTAAAAATCTGTATTGTCCTGTCTGCGAGTGAAGCCGTGGGAAAAATATAGTTTCCAAGTCATTATAAATGCGTTCATTATAATAAGTAGTTATATAAAAAGTTGTCAAATGTATCTACGAATAAAATTAATTAAAAACTTACCTTTTTATGATTATTATTAAGTTTTGAGAAATTCATAAAAGCTTAATCTTAAATTCCTTTCTATTTAAACAAACATACACATCAAATGAAACAATAATGATAACAGTCACATTTCTACATCATAATTACTCTAAAAATAATAATTAAAACAACTGTACAAAAAAAAATACCCACCTCAAAAAACCACAAAAAATCCACACAAAGAATCCAAAAAAAAACCTCTTAATCAAAAAACATTAAAAACGAATTTCTTAATATTTTTAATTCAAATTCAAAAATCGACGTATCGAATATCACTTCACGATAGCACGCGCGTTTTAACGTTACCGACGTGGGTAACACTACGCTAGCCCACCGCAACTGACCGCGCGAGACTCTCTCTTCAACTTATAGTAGCATCACAAAGTAAGAAGGGGTGAGTAGAGTTCAATGTTTACGGTTTTCGGTAGTCAACCTTTGTGCGGCCTTGTGTCTATGGTGTCTCCCATAACGTAAGAATTCGTTTTGAAGGCAGTGATTTAGTTTTTTGGTTCGCGAGCCCGCCGCGTCCGATATAAGGAATCCATTTGAGTCCACAACATTAATTTTATCGTAGGGTATCTAATAGTCACTCCAGACATTTAAAATAAATATTATTTCTATTTATTTATGCTTAATGCACAAAGGCGGTTTTAATGCTAAAAAATTATTCATTTTCTATTAACCTTAGAGTGAGCAGAGTTACACAGATTTAATTATTTTGTTATTGTGAATTGGAGGTTTTAGCGTAAGCCTAATGAATAGAATATTCTGTATTGCACACATGAATACAGTTCTTAAACGAATAGTTAAATCAGAACAGACTACTAACCACAGTATTCATAAAAAAATATTTATACAAGACATATCACGTGTGTAATCCTCGGAGGATTAGTGTATAAGCAGTAGTGTTTCTGTTTATCAGGACACCAATTTCGCCACTTATTACAAGTCCCAAAATTATTTATTTATTAAGGATCTCCAACAAGGTACACATAAACAAAAATCAATATATTTGCAGGTACATGGCATTAATATAACATTGTGTTTGCAATAAGTGTGCTCTCAGGAGTCCACAGTATCCACTTATAACAAGGTGATATTTCAGACAAAAGATTAATTAGAATAATTATAATAAAATTAAAATAACAAAATAAAAGAATGTAATTAAAAAATTAAGAACACGACTTCCATATCAAAAATCGGACTAAAAAGTAAAAATCAATGTTGCAAGGATTCTAACGACACTCCATACATCAAAATCGGTTCTGGCATTCAGAAATTATGGTGGAATAAAGAAACTCACATACATACATGAACCCTGAAAACATTACACTGCTTTTATTAGGCAGTCGTGTAATTAGTGACGTGAAAATAAAACACAGCAAATAAACGTAATAATATGTTATATGATTACTGCATACAACAAATTATTAAGTTAGGTCAAAGATTTCAAGTTCAAACCCCGGCACGCACCAATGTATTTTCGAATTCTCGTGCGTATTAAAAAAATAGTTATCAGTTGCTAAAAACGGTGAAGGAAAACATCGTGAGGAAACCGACACACCTGAGAGATTTTTCAACGGTGTGTAAAGCCATGTCAGAGGCCTACAGGAGGTTTAAACTGTGACACCCGGTTGTTTATCAACCATACGATAAGAAGAAGATTGATAAACGTCTAATAAAGATCACATCTGCCTACCCCATCAGGGACTATGGGCGTAATTTCACGAATGACACACAATGACGTAAAATCCATTAAGGCGTAAGACGAACAGGTAAAAACAATACAATTAAAATGACAAAATGTTTTCTGAAATTAATTAAATGACTTTTAGAAACGGAAGATCACAATGTATTGTTAAAATTACCATATGATGTGCCTTTATTTTTGTGAACACAGTAGATACAGTCTGCAAAAAAAGTATACTTAATGGTAAATGTTGCTAACGGGCTGGTAATGATGATGTTGATGATTTTATTTCTGCAAATGGGTTTTACAAAACACCTTTACACGCCATTTTTTAAGCTAGATTGCTAGATGATCATCATTTCCTAATTGACTACTGAGAAGAAATGCCGAAACAAACTCAGGGATCAAAGTCTCTTTTGAAGTCCAGAATAGTGGAATAATTTATGTGAGAACAGTGTAGTGTGATCTGTGAAGTGGGCTTTTGAAGGAAGAACCACGGCAAGTTTGAGTCGTCCACATTTCACCAGTTATGTTATAGGTCCCAATGTAATATAGAGCGAGCCTATTGCCATTAACCGGGCACAAATCTAGACTCCGTGCCGCTACTAAGAATTACCTAATGGATAAACCCAGTAACACTTGGCCCGAACAAAATTTGAACCCAGGACCTCATGCTCAGCAGTCGCGCTCAGCGACCACTAGACCAACGAGGCAGTCTGTATATTATTATATAAGTGTCACAGATAATATATATAATTACATTTTAAAGCTAATCTAAGTTTAGCTATTGGCCGAGTTGCCGAGCACTGTAGCTATTTTAAACTGCGGTACACAGCAACGAAAGAGTAATTAGCAATGTGGGTCAAATGCATCGGTCAAGGCTGATCCATCATCGCCAGTATTGTTAAAGGGGTAGGCAGAGGCGTACGTATTACACACACCACTGTTGGTCTAATATTGCCCAGCATATTGCCATTCATTCTACAAAAATACTAACATAATATCACAACTGCGTTCCCATTACCACATTTCAACAGTTATAGGTCCCAATGTAATAGGGAGCGAGCCTATTGCCATCACCTGGGCACAAATCAAATCAAATCAAAGATCATTTATTCGACATCACATGTGACAGCACAAACAAAAGGTAAAACAACAAGGAAATATTATAAGTAGTACCATCAAACATGCAAATCCAGACTCCGCCTTCCACCGAAAATTTCCTAATGATAAAAAGTCTCTTAAAACATAATTGACGAAATGTGGGTGTACTATACCGTGCATCTCTTCCTACTCCTTCGGGGAATAGAGGCGTGATGTTCTGTAACTGATTGATATGTCACTTTGTTTTTATGTTAATTAAGTCATCTTAATTATGTAATACTTGCTGTTGAAGGTGACTCAAGGCTGGCCATAGATTTGCCATAAATATTATATTATTAATCAATGTTACATCCGATTAACATAGTTACCTTGAAACAGCATTCGGATATATTCTGCGACGTTACTACCGGATTTGTCGGCTCTTGCTTATTTAAATACTAGATTTTAATAGTGTTTTGTTTAGGTGTGAGGTATTGCCTGTAATACTACAGTTACCACAGCCGATAGATAGCTTTGTTTACTTTAGTTTATTTAGGTCACTTAATATAGATTTGTAAGCCATTTTCAGCCCGAGACAAAGGTTTCACCTAGTTCAGGAAAATTTATTTATTGTACTGGGGGCTTACCATGAACTTTCAAAATAATTGCCAAGTTCCGGGCAGTTTAACTTTGAAGGATAGCCTGACAGGTTTTCTATTTGTACCATGATCATTTCTATCAGAGCTGCAATGCATCGATTTCACATCTGCTGTATTGTCTCTGATCAGCAAAGTCTAATTTCTTCATAATATAAACAAACGTTCGGAAATACTTATCCGCAACGTTACCGGTTTTACGGTTTAAAAAAATTGTATTAAAGTATTTGAATATTTTTTTTTATTACGATGATAATAATTAAAACAATATGTTTTATTACTAAACATCGCATTAGGCATGATTAAGATGCTAGAAACCTTTTCAACACTTAAAACAGATAATGTAGACACTTGATAAAACGATTACTATTTTCGAACGATGACAAGTACGTCAGTTGGTATTTTTTAAGAAATGGAACTACCACAAATTGTGGTGTTTAAATAAGAAACATTATGTTGATTTGTTTGTTAGAATCATAAGATAGCAATAAAAATCACCAATCCGTCATCTCGTTTATAGCGATTATCATATTATGGCTATTAAGGGTATAAAACCTGAATAGTACGTACACTATTCAATAATATAGCTGATAGAAGTATACCATTTAATAGATAATATTCTGGTCGTGTGGGGTAAAAATAAACACGTAGCATAATGTCACTAGATTTATTTTCGTAATCAACATCTTAATATAACAAATACTAAAGTTTTATTTAATGCCTCAAGATATATGTTTTCTTGATACCGAGCCCAACATTATAAACCACACTACAGCCATCACTACCCATACACCAGCCGATAGTTCTTCTGCCGATCCTCTACAGTAATAGTCACAATAAACGATCTAGTTAGAGCACTGCTATCGTCCAAGAAAATGACGATAGGTTGTTTTCAACTCGTTTAATTTATTTGGTTCAGATCGGTAGCTGATTCGACCGTAGGCATGTCATGTACAAATTTCGTAGAAATCTTACAGCACGATGGACACCATGGCTTAGTCGAGTACTTGCTAATAACTTTAAGCAAAATACATTAAATATTATTTATAAATCCACAACTATTGTCAGTTTCAAACTGACATTATTTTCTCATTCCGTTTTACAGTAATTATAACTATGAAGTATGAACTTATGTTTCATTCTTAGATAAAGGAGGTTTTATTAACATGAAGATCTTCAAAATAAACGTAATATTATGTAATTTCATCGTTACACTTTTGTATAATATGCTAGTAGTACTTATACGTGAAAAAACATGTATTTTATTTAAAATTTACCGAAACAGGTCAATAAAAGTTAGTTTTTCACACCTGTTTAATCTGACAGCAAAGTAGTTCAATTCTCGATGTTTTTATGTCAAAAATTACTTCATGGTACGGATATTTGCAGGTTGCAGCCCAGCTACTGTCACGTGATCACTCGCCGGCTTAGATCACGTGACCGCTGGCTCGCCTGTTATTTTAAGTGGTCATGGTGCAAAATAACAGAACAGTTCATTTTTCGTCGAAAACAGTCCTGCTATAAGGGTTCATGGTAAGGCCCCTGTATTTTATTTTGTAAGATGTTTTTATTCATTATGGGGATCATAATGAATGATAAAACCTTTGACAAATCCGTAGAGCCGTTATATTGCCTGAGGTGGGTAGTTTATACCAATAATTCCTGGAAACTTCTATAAAAAATGCTTTATTTTAGCCGAAAAAACCCTAAACATTTTTAATTATCTGTAAATTCGTTTTTTTTTGCATTTCCTATCTGACTACCCCTTACAAGAAATGCCGAAACAAACTCAGGGGTCAATGTCTCTTTCAAAGTCCAGACAAACGTAAGTTTGTGTGAGAACAATGTAGGTCGTCTGAGATGATTAAATCCGATATGAAAAAATCCAAAGCAGGCTTGAGTCGACCCGTCCTAATGGTCTATTGATTACATCCTCATGACGTGAGCTAATATTTGATAATCTAGTGATTAAACTAACATTTTACATGAACCAAAAGGTGAATATTACCTGGCCTAACACTGGCCCTAATATCAGAAATCTAATTTTATAACTACATACTAAGAACATGAATATTTAGACATCAAAATAAATAATGTTGCCAGTCTTCTGGGCACGTTGCCTTTTGACAACGATGTGGAAGAATACTTTGATGCTTTTTAATTTTATATTTAAGTTATAAATAGTTTTGAAGTAGGTAGAATTTAAATTTTTATATGTATATAATTGTAATAATTATGTTGTAAATGCAATAAAATAATCCTTATTTCAGTTCAATGTTATAAAAATAAAATAAATAAATACGAAATTAACATTTCAATTGATTTTTATTTCCAATGGCAAATAAATCGATTAATATATTATATTATAAGTATCCATATCTATATCCAAATAAATATATTTTAAGCATCCATTGTTTGAATTAAACAATAACTTATACTATCTACTTAAATCACGGTTAATAGCGATATAAAAAAATTGCATCTTACCCCAGTCCTAAATTCTTGTCCCAACACTAATCTTACACTAACACAGCCAACTTTAAATGATTGCCATTTAAAACGAACAGTTTTATATGAAATTAATGTGGTCAATATAATAGAAAAAATTAACTGGCCAAGAGCGAGTCGAACTCACGCACGAAGAGTTCCGTACCATTATCTATAAAACGGCAAAAAAATCATGTCTGTTGTATGTTTTCAGATTTTGTCCTTTACTATTAGAAAATGCCTATTGCCAAATTTCATGATTCTAAAACACAAGAAGTTACATATAGATTTTAAGTGTTAAAATTGTAATAATAATCAGCATAATTGCCCGTATCTTTTGATTCCGTTGTCTTAGAAATTATTTTTTTTACAGCTCTAAGGGTCAGTTTTATCAATTGATAAAAAAATTATATATTAGATGTTTAGATGTATGTCGCTCTCACTTTGGTACTCCCTACACGAATTGGTACTTCCCGCCATTATTATAATTAAAGTACTTATATAATAAAATCCTTTCCAATGATATTAATATAAAGTATGCAGTCGATATTTTTAAGATTAATTATAACACTGTTACTTATGAATCATCAATCATCATCATCATCAGCTGGAAGACGTCCACTGTTGAACAAAGGCCTCCCTCTTTTAGAAGGGGGTGGGGGTTGCCATAATCCCCACGCTTGGCAAGCGGCTTGGGGATCGCAGTATTGGTTGCCCATCTTCTAGACTTTCCCTTAGTCGCCTCTTACGACACCCACGGGAGGAAAGGGGGTGGTCAATTCTAGGCAGCATACCACACGGTACTTAGGCTAATGTCTCGAAATAAAGTTTATTATTATTTTGATATTGGTTCCTAATCTAAAACTTCCTCCTTTTTATTGTATTTGTTGACATTTTGACCGTCATAATCACGTATGTATACTATACATGACAACGCAAAATGTATTCAGCAGGCCACGGTGACGTCACAATCTTATATAAAAGGTTATAAATACAGTATTGTTTTTATTTTCTGTTTAATAATTATGTAACTAGACGCATTCAATTTCAAATTCAAATCAATAAATTAGTATTTATTTTTGCAACAAACACTGTTACTGTGTTGTAATAAAATGTGCATATTTCAAGTGATTCTACCACAAGGCATGCAAAAAGTATACAATTGTGGTTTTTCAAAATATTTAAAGATTTCAAACTTTTCCACGCAAGGCGTCTCTCTTGTATCGTGGGTGCGTTTCACAAACATGTAATATCACATACACAAACACCCACACTTGGGACAAACATCTGCGGTCAGCTTTATTTTTATATATTTTATTTATTTATATAATATTATATAAAAAAAAACACAGCCGAATTGAGAACCTGAGGACCAGAAGAAATTAGAAGTTAAAAATGAATTGACGTTCGTTAGTTTCGCTGAAACTCGAGAACGGCTCAACTAATTTTAGTCTTGAAATATTTGTGGAAGTCCATAGAAGGTTTAAACGGTGCAAAGGTAATACGAAGTTCGTCGGGTCTGCTAGTTTAATAATAAATATACTTACATTATTTTAATATAATTCCCAGAATTATACAGAATAATATGAATTGCTTACAAATGCATTAGAAGACTTTTTCTAGACTCTAACCTGGAACGGGCGTGGCATCAACATAAACGGCGAATACATCTCGCACTTAAAGATTGCCGATGATATCGTAGTCATGGCAGCATCGCTGCAGGAAGTTAAAGAGATGCTGCATAGCTTAAATGAAGCCTCCCAACGAATGTGTCTCCGGATGAACCTGGACAAGAGCAAGGTCATGTCTAATGACCTCGTCGCTCCGGGACCAGTAATCGTCGCGTCGATGGCACACCAATCGAAGTTGTCAAGGTGTATGTCTATCTCGGGCAACTAATGCAGTTGGGTAGATACAACTTCGAAAAGGAAGCCGATATGAGGATTCAGTTGGGCTGGGCAGCGTTCAGAAAGTTGTACCACATAATTTCGACGGATATACCACAGAGCCTGACAACGAAGGTGTAGAAGAAGCAACAAACATACAAACACACATTTGCCTTTATAATATTAGTGTGGTTGAATTTTTATGATTGCTAATCGCGTATAGAAATATAATACCAAACTATGCGCTTGTAAAAAGTCAGCGTCAGTTGATTATTATCATTAAATCGCAATTCCTGTAATGCCCGTGTGCTATGCGATGTTATTCCGGCATGACGACATGTTTTTTTTTACGTGTTAAAGGATGAAGGATCGTCGCTTGGCGGCGAGAGCACGCCTTTGCTTTTTGGACGTGCCGGTCAAAGGATAAAGTAGTAGGCTTTTTAAGATCAAATAAAAAAATCGAACGACTCGATATACGAGATCGGCCACGAGATTTCTCGAGACTCGAGAAATTAGAAACCCTAGTTTCAAAGCACGGAAGGGTCCCAACATGTGAAAACGGTAATCCACCACTATGCTGGCCGCGACGAGCACTGCTTTGCAGGACAACGGATCTGCGCCGTAGTACTCGTAGCTACGAGCCCACTCATATCACGAACTAAACCATCTACGTACATATATTACAATCTTCAATTGAGACGTTCGTTCATTCATTCTTTTGGGTTCATCAAAGGGCCAAAGGTCACATATTTAGCAAGCCCTAGAAGAGGATATCCTCAATTTAGATGTATCGTAAATAGGCAGTGATCTACACACGTGGTTAGTACAGTCAGAACACTAACAACATAGTTAACGAATGATATCTGATACTAGTGTCATAATAAATACTTTATTATTGTATCCTTTTGTTCTGTGGTTACCATTAGCTGTTGTTTCATACGTTTTTAACCTATCGTAAACGTTTTGTTATTTCCATGGCAACGATCACAAAGCCCCCTGGAGGTAACGCGATGAACTAAAATCTGTAATGCCGAAAACTCGACGAACTGTGACAGTTTTCTCGATACAAGTTTATGGGTAAAATACCCCGCGTTTTTGAAAATTACTGTGTTCCAGAGTTCTACCTATTTATATATATAAAAATATATTATACAGAATGTAAATATATTATAATTATATAATATCTATAGGGTATAAATAACTTATATATATTTTGTATAGAATACTAATCTGATAATACTACCTTGTTGGTCTAGTGGTCGCTAAGCGTGACAACTGAGCATGTGGTCCTGGGTTCGAATGCCGGTCGGGCAAAGTGTTACTTGGTTTTTCCATTAGTCTAGTAATTCTCAGTAGCAGCACCGAGTCTTGATTTGTGCCCGGTTGATGACAAAGGACTT
Organism: Abrostola tripartita; assembly: GCA_905340225.1. NCBI lineage: Eukaryota > Metazoa > Arthropoda > Insecta > Lepidoptera > Noctuidae > Abrostola > Abrostola tripartita. The sequence continues at coordinate 3,443,831 of HG996515.1, forward strand.
GTCCCCTATTACATTGGGACCTTTAACATAACTGGCGAAATGTGGGTGTACTATATGTGCTCCTCTGCCTACCCCTTCGAGGTTTACAAGCGTGATATTATGTAGCATAATAATATGGTATAAAGATTAGCAGGTTAGCATGATGGTAGCTGGATGCCTAGGATGCACTTACTATTAGGTGTTATCTCCCAAGGGAGCACTGATAGCCGAGTGGTATGACCGTTGGACTGCCAAGTCACAGGTCGCAAGTTCGAAACCCGCCACGCACCAATCTCTTTTTGAATTCATGTACGTACTATAAATTAGTTATCATTTGCTAAAAACGGTGAAGGAAAATATCGTGAGGAAACCGGCACACCTGAGAGATTTTTCAACGGTGTATTAAGCCATGTCAGAGGCCTACAGGCGGTTTTAACTCTGACACCAGGTTGTTCATCAACCATACGATAAGAAGAAGAAGATCTCCCAAGGAGATATCTGTCTGAACTAAGAGACCAATCAAAACACAGAAGAAAATCTCCATATTGATGTAAAGCAAATAAACAGATAAATTCAACCATTTTTCTCATCGGCAGTCATTTAAAAAACACTTTAGCTGTCAATTTCACTGTTTATTTACGAAATGAATCATCAAAATGGACGCGTGCTGAAATATTAAGATTGATGATTGAGCCCAATCGGAAATAAACTTTTATTACTGTTAGCACATCTGGTATATAAAATACACGAAACTATGAAAATACTATAAAATAAAAACAAGGAATAGCTAAATTATAGTATTGTCATAAGATCTACAATGACGCAGATGAAATTCATCTTTCTGCTTCACTGTCATCTGTTATTATATTTTTTAAATATTTCGTTAATTATTGATGCCTGCTTTAGCCTCATCCTTTCCGTAAATTTTCCACATGAGAACAACATTTTTGACTCTACTAAATACATTTTACAGAAAACTATAACACTTCTCCATAAAATTTATTACACATCTTATAAGGTCAATTGGACATCCATCACAAGACTGACCGCGGCGAGCGCTGCTTAACCTTACAGATCGATCGATCTGCACTTTATCTGGTAAACAACAAACTCTTCTTGTAATAATCAATTATAACTGTAACTCTTCAAAAATTAACTATCTTGAAGACTTGTCTGTTTTGAGGACCGTACAAACAAAATTCATGTCAATAGGTCGATGCACTGATAGTCAGAGTAATTTTTTTATTAACGAAACCGTTGAACTCTGGAATAAACGGGTCCGGAATGAACCTGTGTTCTACTTCTACTTTAAGTGGCATTACAAACAAGTTTGAGGTTTGTTTGTTAGATTCTAAGAATAGGATCAGTGGACGATTTTGGTACAATAGGATAGGATGGGACATGGTACATTAAAAAAAACCTTTTAGATAGTAATACAAAATTTAGTTTAATCTATATTTATAAAACAAAGTCGCGTTTGTTAGAACACTTTAACTCGAGAACAGCTGTTGGATCGATTTTATTGATCTTTTGATATTGATTTGTTAGATTCGTCTTTGATTAGCTGAATAGGTAAAAAATATCGAAAAAAATTAAAAAGATAATCAATAATAGTAATGATAATATATTTTTTTAAATAATTTTTAAATAATTTAGCTGTGGTAAATCTCCGCCTGCTTTTCCGGGCAGGACGACGTCTACCGGGCCCTCTGCTAAATGATCATTTTTGCAAGAAACACTTTAACACGTTTTTTTTAACTAAATGCTTCGGCATTTCCCAATTGAATTTCTCTGAGAAGAAATGCCAAAACAAACTCAAGTATTGGTTTCTAAAGTACCTAATATTATCGCCTACATTTGCGCCTGAACAAGGCACTTTATTTTGGTTTGCAACCTTTGTTAACCTTAGGTGCATTTAATTATTCTGAATATGAATTCAACTAAGATGTGTGATGTCTCCTTAGTAGATACCATCTTTGGCTAAAAATTAATTAGTAAATAAAACTATTTTTACAGATTTAATCGCGGTTTTATATTGTTCTTTTTCTCGACGTTTCGAATGCTTTAGGTAGCATTTACGGCACGACACGGCTAATTAATTTAGTTATATAACTCTGTAATTTTTAGCGTGTTTACTTCTAAGATTTACCTAATTTTTTCAATCCCCTTTTCAGCCAACAAATCAAATCAAATCAAATCATCTTTATTGTGGACTATAGGTATACATCGTAAATACAGGTCTTAAATAATTAAAATAAGTTTAGCTATGTCCCGCCGTTGAGGCATACAATAATAAAATACAAATCAGAAGTTAAATCACATTAGTCATATAAGTCTCGATACATTATTAAAATATTCCAAATTATAAATACAAATAACCAACCTACCATAAGTTACAAAAGTAAATAAAGCGAAGTTTTCAAAACGCAGGAGAGCTGACAGAAGTATTAAAATTTTAAGTAAGTATACATACTATAAAGAATATTTGATTGAAAAATAATATTTGTACTGAAAAAAGCTGTCATAGATCGTCGCGTTCTACATACCTACTACAGATTCTTGTTCATCACGTTAACTCCAGGGGGCTTCGTTGCCATGGTAATAACATACACTTATGACCCTTAAAAAGGCAATAACTCGAGGTAGACATACTGAAAAGTGAGTGAGGGTAGGTGATAAGTGGAAATAGGTTCTTTACCACTTAAATTGGTCTAGACTTATACAGGGGAATCATCACGTCAGCCTATTGCAGTCCACTGCTGGACATAGGCCTCTCCCAAGGTACGCCACAAGGCCCACTCTCCCGTTTTCGCCACCCAGACCCTACCAGATACCTGGAATAAAAGGGCGGCCGGAAACTGGGGGCCTATTCCTTTGGCTACTCTTCACGGGGTGTTTTGTTATTTTTTTAATCAGGGGATAAACTGCCTTGGACTAAGATACGATAGAAGATACTCGTAACTTTTACTTGCCGATTAGCGTTAATCAAGAAGTAACTATTCAACACTTTAACTGTACAGGTGGACCGATTTTCTAAAATTTGGTATGGAGGTAGCTGACACCCTGGATTAACACATAGGCGAAATGTAGCGAGTAACACCGTGGGGCGCAGCTAGTGTTTTGTATAATTATGATATTAATATGTAAGTACGTACATTATCGAGGCCCATAGCTACATAGTTACGATATAGGGTTAATCAGTGATTCACAAGATCATTTTTTGGATGGGACACCATTTTTCACACATCCAGACTTTTCTTAACTTTGAGAGCACGTAAAACCGTTGGTACTACGCCTGATCTGTCTGTCGTGTACATAGGTCTATGAGAGTGAGGGAATAGGGAGTGCACCTGTGTTTGTACGCATACTTGTGCACTATAATATCTCCTGCGTAGTTGGCTAGTCTCAGATGAGATAGGCCGCCGTGACTGAAATAGGGTCAGATTTTCATGAATCATGCAGAATTTATGGTGGAATGAAGAAACTCACATACATACATTTATGAACCCTGAGAATATTACACTCCTTTTTTTGGGCAGTCGTGTAATAAGGCATCTTACGACCTAAAACTCTTCAACTTAACCTCAAACTCTGTCTACAACGGCAACAGGCGAGCGTCATGACCGCAATACGTTTAATTGGATGACATAATCCTCGCGAGTCCCATACAACAGCACTATCGCTGAATTTATGTAGCTGCGTACCCTACCTATAGTGTGTAATCAGAGGTTAATGGCATCTGTGCACAATTGCACATGACCGCTGGTTCGAAAATAGGAAAGTATTTTTTAGTTTTGCAATGTGAAATGAACCTACATAATGAGTTCACTCCTGAATTCTCCGAAGTGGTAGGATGAGGTGTATACTTGTATAGTATACCCACATTACCATGTCGTGTTTTAGTCAAGACACCGCATTAGCTTTCGGGCTAGGGGTTGCGAGTTTGATTCCTGCACTTGACCAATATTTTTGAGTTCTACAAATATTTCTTTATTTGTCAGTCTTGGTGTTTTTGTGGTGTGATAATCCACATATCTATTAAATGCTCCGATGAGGAAGATTAAAGTTTTAACGTTAGGCGATATTTTTTGATAATATATGCCCAGTAATTATCCATTGACTCCACGGAACTTGATAATAATATCTGACGACCTGATTGGCGCAGAGGAATGTTTGTGAAACGCACCCACGGTACAGGAGAAAATCCTAGTGTGGGGCGACGGTATTATAAAAAATGTCGCAAAAGCATTGACCATACTACATACTATGTCATAAAGTTACACCTATTTCACATAAGGGTAAGCAGAACTATAGTTTTCCCCCCTTATATATAAAAATTGACAGTGTTAAAAGTTTGATGACACTGTCATTGGGCTGTCCAAAAATAGAGATGTCTATATTCTTAAGAAGTGTTTATCTTAACACTCATTTTAACATCGTTTATAAGTAAGAGCGTTCAAGTTGATTTTCAGTTTGTAGGGGTCGCTAAAATTATAATTTTGCTGTCGATCCGCTGGCCTATTTTCAATGGCCGCCAATGCACTGCGCGGTAAAGTCTAATTGGATGACATAATTTGATGTCTGACTTATTACACTTCATTCCTAGCTATTTTACGGGATTATATCATCTCACTGACTCTAACTGCCTCGTTGTCTAGTGGTCGCATAGGCATAAAGTCCTGGGTTCGTTTCCCGGGTCGGGCAAAATTACCTGAACACGAGCCCTCCTACTACCTGTTACTGTTAATAACCAGCGTATCTCTTCTATGATAATTAGCGTTTTGAAGGGTGGATATAACGGGTGCTAATTATTATACAAGGTGTAGAAGGAAGTAACTAAAATAATTAGCAGTTATAACTAATAACGTTATAACACCGTTATAAACATTAAAATGAACACGCAACACTGAGTCAAGGTTATAAGAAGGATACATCACGCTAGTTATGGAGATACAGATGAGCAGAGTGAAGAAACAATTATCTGGATCAAATACAACATGACGTCTATGTTCCCCGAATGGGTAGGCAGTACAATACACATTTAGCCAGTCATTTTATAGGTCTCATGTATAGGGCAACTCTATAGCCATTAACCGGGCAAAATTCTAGACTCTGTGCTACTTAGAATTACATAATGTCAAATCCTATGATACTTTGCCCGACCCGGGAACAGAACTTAGGAAATCAAGCTTAATTAATATCCAATAATAATGCAACAAAAGTTTCTGTGCGCATCTTCGTCGGCGTTTCAGAACATTTTATTTTGTTCCGGACAAAACTAGGGTCTGTTTTTACATCAGTTCATGTCAAGTCCTTCATCAATATCGGTTTAGTGGTTTACGAAAGGTAACAGACAAACATAATCAGTTATTTTTATGACTGCTAATCATAAGTTTCATGTAATAGGTGACTAGACTATTGCCATTATCAAACCCTACTGACTGGGTCCTACTATTCCAGCGAAGGATGGGAGCTGAATTCGTAAACTTTCTCCCATCTAGAAACAAGGAGATTATTCAACAATGTTTTTAAATAATGTCTGAGAGCCTTTTCGTATTTTGAGTACGTTAATCAAACAGTTCGGCAATACAATATCTATTTTAAATTAGGGACAATTGTTTGATACACCTTTGACAGACGTATAACTATGATGTGATTCAAAACATCCCGCTATTTCTCACGGTGTTGGGCAGACAATAGTTGTATTTGGCAATAGATTCGGCCCTTACAAACTGGCGACCCGTTCGTCTTACCATTTATTCTACCAGCTGCGCCTCGCGGTGTTACCCGCTATACATTTTCGAGATAAAAGACCATGTGTTAATCCAGGGTGTCAGCTACCTCCATACCAAATTTTATCACAGCCGGGTAAAGTATTATAGGATTTTTCCGTGCTTCGGAAGGCATGTTAAGCTGTTGGTCCTGCGCCAGATCTCTCTCCGGTCGTGTCTTACCGTCTCATCGGACTTTGAAAGTGTGGGAATAGGGAGTGCACCTGATACTTGTACACTATAAAATCTTCTGCCTCTGACCGACATTGGATCAGGAGATGATTGAGTTTTTCCATAAGGTAATTCTCAGTAGCATCACGGAGTCTGGATTTGAAACCGGTTGATGGCAATATGCTCGCCCCCAATTACATTAGGACCTATACCATAACTGACGAAATGTGGGTGTACTATACGCCTCTGCTACCCCTCCAAAATATATAAGCGTGATGCTACACATACTTAACTAACTCATGACTTCTTTTCCCGGTTCGAGCTGAGGGTTGCGCTTGGGCAACGCATTCTATCACTCGTAAACAATGTGTCAAAATGTATAGATACGTCATAAGTTAACAAAATAAACGAGAAAAGCGATTCGAACTCTGAGTCCAAACTGCTCTAGTCTTATATCAATTAGCAATTGTACTACGCAAGACTACAATTGCCCCGGTTTCGAGTCTTTAAAATAAGCGCGCTAGTAACATATCTGTACATTTTTGAAATATCATTGCCCGTGAACGAGTATTGGGGTATGCCATGCGTGTTACCAAACCACATGAAACTATGGAGAAAATAATTAACCTGTGTTACTGTTAATTGTATACGTATATTATGGTATGAGCAGAATTTATGCCACCAAAGTTAGCACCATTTAATTATAGAAGAAATTGGAGTGTTCCAAAACAAATACCCAACGATTTATGGATTGTTGCGTTGGAATTTCTCGTGTATTGTAAGCGGTTTTTACGGGTGTGAATATCATATGTAAAAACACCATAATTTCAGATAATATTCTGTTGATTATATAAATATTTGTCATTACATAAATTGTAAATTTAAGCCCTAAAACGTCATAAGTCAAATTTGTCACAAATAAAGCTATTTGTTTTGGAATATATTAAGGTTCTTACTAAAACGATAGTAAAACGTCTTTTAATTTTGACAAGGTATAATTTAATAATTAAATAAAAAGTGACAGTGACAGGTATAGTTTAATCATTGATGAAAAAGTGTCAATTTTACTAGGTAAAGGATACGACTTCTTGTGTAGCTTATTATTTAGTTGTACATACGCTAAAGGTCCTCGGTATGATTTCTGTACGGAATCTTAGATTTTTTATTAACCCATAGCGTGTTGTAAGAGTATCAACCCGATGAATGGCAATAGGCTCGCCACCTATAACATGGTATACAAGATATGCGGCGAAATAATTTAGGTAGTGCTTCAACAGATAAAGAATCCCACTTCTGCCTACTACTCTGAAAATTACAGGCGTCATTTTATGTTTGTATTAATCACCATTCTGTTTAATGGTGATTATAGTTATAATAATAATTGTTGACTGTTTTAGCAATATAATTTTAACGGTGACAGTTGTGTGACGATTCATCAATACGTCATTCCTGGTTCTACAAATTTTTGACGCAACGTACTTGTACACATTTGTCGCAATCATAAATATTATGACATTTATGACGTTTTAGTATTATATTTTATTAAACTTAATTACTATTTTCCGTTTTCATACCCTTAACTTAATTAGTAATTATTAAATAATAACCGAAATTAATTTACTAGGTAAAGGATGGAAAGCTTTGTGAGTTATTTACAATTCAAACGAAATCCGCATAACAGGAAATAATATGAACTAATTATGTAAGCACCAAAGTTTTAAGTGCCGAAATTGCGTAGACGAAAACTAACCTATCATTTTTCATCGATCCGTCATTTCGAGTTCATCTCTAAGATTACTAACACGATTACACAGTAACAATGACCAATAATCAGATTAGTATTACACGTAACGTCTAACCCCACGCGCATAAAACGGAAAGTGTGTCAAATTTGACATTGACGAAAAAACGCCCGTGAAACCAGAAATCATCACTAAATAGCCCAGACATCGCCAGGATAGGACAGCGCATGCTTAATACCCATTCAGGAACGTATCCAGCAAGAGACAACGGTACAAGTGAGAGTGAGACACCAATAGGATTCCAAAAATTCAGGGAAACCCATTCGGCTGCCGAACATTATGTATCACTCATTAATGTTATGTCATTCTTGCTTGATCCATTTTTAAAATCCGCCAATACTAGAACGTCATAAATCGAACACATACAAATAACGAACAATTTAAAAATAAAAAATGCGGCAAATGATAGTAATTTTTCCTCAGCAAGCTAACGCCTTTAACAATTGGCCCTCAGTTACTAACTGCATTAGACAGATTTTAGGTCACACGGCTGAACTAAACTAGTGAATTAAATGAAGGATAATGTACTTACGTGTGCTGCACTGAACGGGATGACATAAAACACGTAGTCTATACATTTGTTAGAAAAACCGACGAATTAACATGTATAATAACGATTGGAGCACATGAGATAGATCAGGTCATAACCTGTGTAACACTACAATTTATTTTTACACCCACTCGGGACGTGGTGCGCGGTATTAAAATAATTTATAATATAACACGGTATGGCTGAATTGTGTATGGTTACTAGTTTCGTGGGGAAAAAAAATCAATTGCAGACGATACGTCGGGTGGCCATTTTGTATCCGACTGGGTAAGCAGGGCGATGTTTTGTACGCATGCGCCAAGTGCCGCCCAAATCTCTATGCTTCACTAGATGTCTACAGAATGTGTGGGATACTTCAAACCCTCTTATGATTACTGTTGCCATTTCAAATTGCGATTACCAATTTTAAGTTTCGAATCGCGATTCTAATTGGCATTCTCAATTCAAATTTCAAACGACAATAATAGTTTTTGAATTTCGAACTCGTACTTCTTTTTTACTGAAGATTTTTTTTATTGTTTTGCTTATTTTCTATTTTCTTTTGGCTCGCAATGTTCAGGCTATTTAATATTAGTCAGACGTTTCGGAAATGTCGCTGAATAAATGAAATAAGACCACAGGTATCTAAATGTAGAGCGATTAGTTCCTTGCTTCCGATTCGCGAAATGTGCAGAAAGATTCGCATTCAACGCGATAGATGGCGCAATTGCGAACATTCATTATTATGTCATTAAATTAGTGCCAAGTTAAAATTAAACTCAATTAGTTATGATTTGCTCGTTTCATCTCGTTATTGTAAAGCTAGTAACGAAATCAAACATTGTACTCTTAAGTATTAGAAACGTAATCGATCTGCAAGGTTAAGCAGCTTTCGTTGCGGTCATGCTTTGGATGGGTGACCAAAAGTAAGATCATGGGTTCGATTCCCAGATCATTTTTTTTTACTACTATTTAGATGGTTCCATAATTTTATATTTACCCTTGAGTATCGATTCACCCCGTTTTACCAGTATTACTTTCTAAGGATAATAAAACATCAAAATAGTACCTATATACGTAACAGTGTTTTAACTGCGCTTTGCGGTTACAGTTATCCTATTAAACTTAGTTACTAATTCACAATTTGTTTTCATAACAGCATCAGAAAAACAAGTAACAACCAATTATTTAAAAAAAATATATAACTAATTCACAATACGAGATCCGGAGGTAATTTGCCCAGGGCGGGCAAAGTGTGATTAAGTTTTTCTATAAAGTCATTCTGAGTAGCAGCACGGAGTCTGGAATTGTGGCCAGTCTATAGGCTCGCCCCCTATTACATTGGGACCTATATAACATAACTGGAGAAATGTGGGTATGCTACACACCTCTTCTTCTTCTCTTCTTCTTCGGAACATAGGCGTGTGGTTAGGATTTACATAAACAAACTCTCTTAGTGGTTGGGTTTCATTTTAAAATAATTATTTTTTGTTTTTAGATGCATCATTATTTACGTTGCAAAACTATATAGTTACCTACTTATTAATATTGTTTACGACTATAAATATTACACATCGAAGAAAATAGTCCGTTCTGTTGTTCTTATTCCTGGTTTTATGACGATTTGATTGACATACCCTATCTGTAAATGTGTGCAGTTTCCGATTACAGGTATCATTCTTAAATATACTTGGTAAATGAGAACATGAGATCGAATCCCAGGTCGGGCAAAGTTATATTAGGTTTTTGCTTTAGGTAACTCTCAGTAGCAGCACGGAGTCTGGATTTGTGCCCGGTGGATGACAATAGGCTCGCCCCCTATTACATTGGGACCAAATCGTCGTCTGGCGAAATGTGAATGTATCTACTACACACCTCTGCCTACCCCTGCGGAGAATACAGGCGTGAAGTTATGTTGTGTTTTTTTATTTCAACACAACACTACTTATTATTTGGAGCAACTTATTTCCATATTACTAATAACTAAGGACTTTCACAATAGAAGAAACAACAGCCCAATGACTCCTGCCCCCTTACCGTAAACTTTTAAAGCAGGGCACTATACGCTGTGTACGCAGCATCTTCTGTAACTTCACCACCAATACTGCGATCCCCAAGCCGCTTGCCACGCGTGGGGATTATGGCAAACCCCCCCGCTTAAACGGGAAGGCCTATGTTCAACAGTGGACGTCTTTGGCTGATGATGATGATGATGACTATACGCTGTGTATGCGAGACGCCGCTACGGGCAGTGTAATGCGGCGTCTCGCATCCACAGCAAATAGTTCCCTGCTTTAAGAGTTCATGGTAAGGGGGCCGGAGTCGGAGGTACAAAGGTAGGTACTGCTTATTTCATAAAGAAATCTCTTCCAGCTGACCAGTGAAAGAAGAAATATATCAAAAATGCTATGGGAGCCAACCCGCAGTGAGCTAGCGTGGTGATCAATGCTAAAACCTTCTCTATATGAGAATAGGCCTTTGCCTTGCAGTGGGACAGTTATAGGCTGGTGTTATTACTATAAGATCAACCCTAAAGTCACGGAAAAATTACCAGCTGAGCTAATTTGATCCAGAATCATTAACCTTAAATAAACTGAAAGATTTTCATTTGCTACGAGCCTGGTGGCTTACTCTCGAATTTAATTTTAATTCTAATACAAGGCCATTGCACTATTTATATTGATTTAAAGGAAACATGATACAGTTTTTTAAAAAGAAAATGCTCTCAGTCTTTTGATCTCAGTTAGTTCCTCCCAATGGGCACTTAATATTGAAAAATGATTTAGCGCCATTATTATGTTTAGGAGTACCTAACTTTACAAGTCCTAAGTCTCATCATTCCAATGCAATTTGATCGAAATTAAACTGTAGAGTAAACTCACTGGCATACGTCTTTCGCATTATTCAAATTCTTTCTTGTATCATTCATTATTTATGTAAGACTAGCTGCCCCAGAGAACTTCGTACCGGCTTCATCCCCATTTAAACAGTCCCTGGACTTCCACAAATACTTCAAAACCAAAATTAGCCGAATAACATAACATCACGCCTGTATTCCCCGAAGGGGTAGGCAGATGTGAACATATAGTACACCCACATTTCGCCAGTTATGTTGTAAGTCCCAATGTAATAGGGGCGAACCTATTGCCTTCAACCGGGCACAAATCCAGACTCCGTGCTGCTACTGAGAATTACCGATTGGAAAACTCAGTAACACTTTGCCCGGTATTTGAACCCAGGACCTCCTGCTCAGCAGTCGCGCTTAGCGACCACTAGACCAACGAAGCAGTCATTAGCTAAATAGGTCTTCAAAATTAGTAGTTCTTCAAATTATGGGGTGACCAAGGGAAACATGGATTCATATTTATGTATAGAATAACATCTCAAATACTAGATGATAAAAGGCAGTTTAAAAACATGTAATAAGTACCTTTTCGAGCCTATAACGAACAAATTAATGAGGAAAAGTCCATTATGTGTGACATATTATTTGCGCTCAATATAAATCGGGATATTGTGAACTTTATCCTGTTTTCATAGTCATGTAGTCTCATCATTGTTAGGGTAACCATATACATAAAATAAATAGGACAGTCCAGTAATATGTTTTTAAAGAGGTGGGAAGGTATTTTTTTCGTGTTCTCCTGAGCTAATTTCGGTTACGGCGGCCTATCTCATCTAAGACAGGAGATATTTTAATGCACAAGTATGCACGCAATCACAGGTCCACTCCCTATTCTCACACTCTTATAGTACGATAGGATGGTAGACCGACACGACCGGTGAGAGATTAGGCGCAAGACCAACGGCTTAACGTGCCCTCTGAAGCACGGAGAGGTCTTATTCCACAACGTAAACTGTCCTGTTTTAAGAGTTCATGGTAAAGGAGCCGGTTCCTAACTATGTCGGCGTACAGACAGATATTCTACATTATTCTATAGTATTCTAAATGAAATGACTGCCCATTTGGTTGACTGGTCTCTATGACCAGTAAGTCGCTGGCCAGGTTTCTGCCTCCGAGCCGTTCTGTTTTAGTTTAAATCATATTTCTACCTTGCCGATCGCTTGTCTACCTAGGCAAGTGGCATGCTCGCTAGAAAAATATAATAGAAGTAACCAAAATACCGTAATCCGATCCAAAAAAATCACTGACGTCACTCATAAAGCTGCTACGTTGAATTGGAATTGGGCTGGTCACGTCTACCGCATGGTAGACTACCAATGGGCTAAATGTACATTCCAATGGACCCCACACCAAGGTAGACGTCAGCGAGGCAGATCCAAACGGAGATGGCGACATGAACTGGACTCCATTATGTAGGACTAGACGTTGACAGCTCTTGACAGAGTTTTACGAAAGAGAGTAGGGAGGCCTATGCTCTGCAGTGTGATATTATAGGTTCATAATAATAATAATCAATGGTTAAAATAATACTATGTCTATTTAAGAAATTCCGAGTCTACAGAAAAACAGTGTCTGTAATACCTGATACGTAATAAATTAACGCACCTAAAACACGTTTAAAAACAAATGCAGTCTATGACGTCATACTCACCGCAGAATGATGACGTTTTAATTGTTTACATTAAACATTAAATTACGTACAAAACTCATAGACACCCTACAGTAGCCATTTTACAGAGTTGGTCAGTTTGCAACAACCATTTGTCCGCTTAGATCCTTAAAAAGTGCAAAAATGTTATTTAAAATATTATTCGTGTGTTTGTGTTTTAATATTTCTATGATTCAGTCGAACAGTGAGTTTTTTATAGTTTTTAATAATAAAAGCTTTATTAACCAGTTCTTTGTATACAAAAGTTTAGCAGAATTTCGATAGTTATTTGGATTGACTTGCGTCACAGTGTTCGTAAAAGGAAATTATGTATTTTATCAAAATAATTCAGCCTCTATTTTGATTTAGCATTCATCAACCCATACTTAACTTATTGGACTACTAAATATATATTTTTCTAGTCAAATCAAATGCGTTTCTCTGTGTACCCATTATATTAAAACTATAGAGTCTACCAGTACCTACCACTGCTAGACAAAGTCATCTCTTCCATCATCAATCCATCATTCTCTCATAGGTATTCTGCCTTGTTCTTCACTATCTTATGAGAATGTCTATTTCATTCCACCATCTCTAACCAGGTGTGTCTTGTTGAGGGTCCATTGTGACGTCAATTCGCCATATTGTTCATCTGACTTAATACGTCAGACGTTACGTGCTCAGTTCCATACAAATATGTCAGCTTTGAATGACATAAGCAGTGCTTAACTTGCATGGTGCTGAAGGCAATTTTGTTAAGACCATTTACCACGTTAGCTTTTTGAGCGCTACGGCCATAGATAGAAAACATTTATTACGATTATTGTTCGTCACACAAGACTGATTGACAAGATATTGGCTAATAATAAAGTTATGGTGTGGAGAGCTCGGAAACGTTTGTCTTCTATACAAGTCGTGGCGCTCAAAAGGTTAATAAGACCACTTGCATTAAAATAAGTTAGGATATGGATCCGATTGGCTAAAAACAAAAAATAGAGTAGGATTATTTAAGTCTATCTCGTTGTTCTTCTTTTTCGTTCGTTAAGCCAAACGTCACAAGGAAACTGGTCATTCCGTATTGTAGAGATTGGTCTGTCAACAAGGATGGTAGCGAGGTTGACCGTCCAGGGAGTAGTATATATCTAATATTTCTTTCAAATTTAGTCTTTAAAGAGATGCTGAGGCTGTATTAGCTTTATTATGATACTTATTTCCGAAGTCATATGTGTGATTGGTCGCCATTACAGAAATTCGGAGGGCATAAAATTATTATATATTGGATGGTCAGGTTCATAGGCTTATGTTTTATGCCTATTCCCGGTACAGATAATGTAATTGACGACACAGTACAAAACCACAAAATAAAACCGGTGTTTATTATACATGACATTAACTTATGATAATATATTTTATTTTATATACTGACTAATTTTCCTTCAATCGTTTAAAGCCAGACTTGTAGGGCAAAGGATCTTTTACTATTGGAACAAGCATTGATAACTATTAATACCCTTCACCTGCAAACTGGTTGACTTATACAAAGCATCAAATGCCGCTGTAAACGTCGCCAAGTACTGGGCACAAACAATTTAACCATTTTATACCATCGATACGAAAAGAAGAAGAAGAATACGCTAGTTCACTTTGAGTCCGAGAACGATAAAGCCCACTCAAAAATTTAGCTCAATCCTTTGGCTGGAGGCTCGTAGATCTCATCAAAAAGTCCAGTAAAGCAGATAAAGCTATTGCCTTGCGACAGGCCATTTCAATAATAAACTTATTCATGAATGATTCAATCTTTCCCTCGGGAACCGTACTTTTTTTCTAGATGATACGTACTCTGGGTCCTTTTCTGTATTCCAGACAACGTGTAAGCAAAATTTCATGATGATCGGTTTAGTGGTTTAGGCGTGAAGAGGAAACAAACTTAATTTCGTTTTAGATGTGACTAGCTGCGCTCCGCGGTGTTACCCGCTACATTTCAGGATAAAAAGGAGCCTATATGTTAGTTAATCCAGGGTGTCAACTACCTCTATATCAAATTTTAGCAAAAACCGTCCAGCCGTTTTATGGTGAAGAGGTAACAAACACACAAACACACTCACAAACTACTATATTAGTGTGATTAAGTTGTGAAGTGTGATATGTCAGCAGAATAAAATCAGTACCTAGTTTAATTACGTAAAACATTTAAATAGTTATTTAGCGTAGTTTCCTATTTAGCTGGGATTCCTATAACCACGGTTAAGCCTGAGTCAGCGTCAGCTTAACCACAAAAATAATGTTCGTTTTACAATTTAATGAAGGAATATCATGTCTTTGTTTCTACTATCGTTAGTTACAATGCTAAAGAAAGGACCAGAATATAAAATACTGCTTCGTTTGTTAGTGGTTGCTAAGCGCGACTGCTGAGCATGAGGTCCTGGGTTCGAAATCCGAGTCGGGCAAAGAGTTACTGGGTTTTTCCGTTAGATAATAATTGGTAGCAGCACGGACTCTGGATTTGTGCCCAGTTGATGGCAATAGGCCCGTCCCCTATTACATTGGGACCTATAACATAACTGGCGAAATGTGGGTGTACTATATGTGCACCTCTGCCGACACCTTCGAGGAATACAGGCGTGATGCTATGTTTTTCTGTAAAAAGATGGCGACAACTTTTTTTTCTTTTACATTTACTTACGGCCGCGGCGGTACAGGCGAGCCGATCTCTTCGACGCGACGTCTATTTTGGTTGCGTGTTCGCGGTCGCCACTCGAGAACCTTTCTTCCCCAGTGGTTATCGGTTCTTCGAGCGATATGGCCTGCCCATTGCCACTTCAACTTACATATTCCTTGAGCTATGTCGGTGACCCTAGTTCTTTGGCGAATTTCCGTATTCCGGATTCTATCGCGCAAAGAAACTCCGAGCATAGCTCTCTCTATAGCTCGTTGACTCTGAGCCTCTCCAAAAGGCCAACTGTTAGCGACCACGTCTTAAGCCATACGTCACCATTGTTAACACACTCTGGTTAAAGACGTTCGTCTTCAGACACCGCGGAATTTTGGACGAGAAGATATCGCGTAGAGAGATGAGATACAGCCCCTAAGTTAATCTGTATATGTGGCCATTTTACTTGTACCTCTGAGGACCATTTTAACAGGCCGTGATAAAAACCATGATTATTTTTGTTGCAGTGACAACCACTTATTACATAGATTTGAAGTCAAACGCCGCGAACTGCTCTATACCACCTAATATCACATTAATTGATGGACAAGTACTGACAGTATTAGTAACACCTCATATACCTAACTATGGATGGTACGTACTTAGTTTTAAACATTCTTTAAACGTTTTTATAACCGAAACATCCACTTTTTTTTAAACTGGGTTTTGCCTGCGGCTTTGCTTCTATTAATGTACATATTTAATACATTTAGTCATAAACATAATTCCACGCCTGTATTCTCCGAAGGAGTAGGCAGAAGTGTACCCACTAGTACACCCACACTTCGCCAGTTATGTTAGAGGTTCCAATGTAATAGGGAGCGAGCCTATTGCCATCAATCCGGCAAATTACCAGACTCTATGTTGCTACTGGGAATTACCTAATGGAAAAACCCAATAACAGTTTGCACGATCCGGGATTCAAGCCCGGGACCTCATGCTCAGACCAACGAGGCAGGCTTTGATTTTTTTAATAACTCTTACCACACAACTAAAGTCTCTATTAATAGAATAATGCTATTATGATCCTAAATAGACGTAGCGCCATCTACCGCTATTAATTGGGACCATCGAAAGTTCTTCTCGTGAACAGTACTTTTTTCCGGATGACACCTATATCCTTTTCTGTACCCCTAATATCGTATATGAAAAATATTAAGATGATCGCTTCAGTGGTGTTGGCGTGGTTTTATTGCTATCAGGAGATACGTAGTACGAGAGCTTTTCACCACTTTACTCTCCTTAAAAAAGCATATATTAAATCAGTTACACTCGATGCGACAATGTATGTCGGGCATCAGACGTCGCATCCAGGGCCGGATTATCCATTAGGCAAAATATGTAACCGCCTAGGGGCCCCGCATCGGCATGAGCCCCGCGCCTCGATATATTCAAAGGTTTTGATTGTTTTTAAGTCAATAAACCTAATTTTAAGATTGGTATTTAACAGACCATTCATGACAATGACTGCCTAGTTTCGTTTTTTTAAACGTACTAAAAGTAGCGTTCGCCTTCGAGAAGGCATGAAAATGGTATCGGGGCCCAAAGACATACAGTGCCTAGGGGCTCCGAACTGGGTAATCAGGCCCTGATCGCATCGAACGCGTGCATGCGCTGCGGGTTGGCGATTTTAGACCATCCAATCTAGGCATTCATCACGATGTTTTCATTTTTTATGTCCAAGAAGGTATTTATTACGTTGAAAAACTCAATTCGTACTTGTCCGGGTTTAAACCTACAAGCTTAGGTTGCTTCAAACAGACTGTTAACGTTACTTACCTACGTACGTTAAAAAATAGAGATTGCAGAAGATGTATAACGTACGTGAAATATGAAGCATTGTTTCTGTAGGCCTACGTGACTTTACACGCCGTTGAAAAATCTCTCAGGTGTGCCGGTTTCCTCACGATGTTTTCCTTCACCGTTTTTAGCAACTGATAACTAATTTGGGGCCGGTTTCTGAACTTGCGACCTTTGACTCGACAGTCTAACGGTCATACCACTCTGCTATCACTACAGCCAAGTGGCAAAACGGTTGACGAATAGAAATCGAATAGAATGGTAAATGTTTCGACCATGTTATCGTTGACATATTATGTCAAACCCATATATTTTTCATTTCTATTCGTCAAGCGTTTTGCCACTTGGCTAGGGCGGCAAATGTTCTGTCAGAACAATATTATGATTATTTTATTGTTTCAGGTGCCGACGACTGTACGCAGATTCTTCCCCAATAGAATATGAAAGCCAGCTTTTTCAAAACTTTACCGTAAGTAAAAATCTTGTAACATGTGTCATCAACATCGGTCAAATTAAGGCGTTCTATTTTCATCTTTATTTCCATGAGTGTTAGGTTGACATTTGTTTGGTACACTTTGCGCGAAAGACATGCATTATCCCAGCCGTGGGATTATAAACTGGCTATTTAAAACAATTGGAAAACCACTTTTGCTGGCAAAACGCTTCACGAATAGAATGATAAATGTATGAGGATAATATAATGCTTCGACTATTTCTATTCGTCAAACTTTACTGGTCCTAGTAGCTTTAATTTTAACAAAAACAATTTACATTATTTATATATTCAATTTTTTATACTACCTACATTAAAACTAAAAATATATACAACCAAAAAACATCATGAAATTATGCATCGAAATATTCCTCCTCGTGGCTGTCGACTGGTAGGGTGCCCATAAGGCTGGCGGCATTGCCACGTTGAATGGCAATGCTGATTGAACGAAGGTGGTCTTGATGAGGAAAATCAAACTACCGGATTAATTTACTAAGTTTATGTAACTTGACCCGAATCACGATATAGTAGTGCTTTCTCGCTCACAAAATACAATTTTTATTTTTTTTCGGAATACTTTTATGCCGACGACCCCAAGGGGGGTCTTATTGGGCGTAATCGGATAAACACAAAATACATTTATTTTTTTTTCGGTATGGGTTTAATCCCCGACACCACAGCGCAGCGCACAGATGTGCGCATGTTTCCAAACTAGAGCTGCTTCACTACCCGACTGCAGCGAAGCCCAAAAGGGTTATGCGTTTGACTTGTACTAATATTTTTTATTTTACTTTCAGATACCGAAAGTTAAAAAATCCATTGAAGGTTTATGGGAATTCAAATTATTATTTCTCAAAGACAATATGGATACGAACGGTCATATAGTACAATATGGCAATAGCAATTATACACAAAATATATGCAGAACTAATTTTACAATAGGTAATTATTTTCTAGATATTTATTTACTTTTTCCTAAGTGCCTCATTGGCCTATTGGTCGCGCGACTGACGACGTGATGGCCTAGGTTCGATCCCCTTGTTAGGCAAATCAAATTTACACTTAATACTAGATTTTACATCATTTTTTCATTGATCATAACATTTATGTACCTGTGATACAATGATATACTCATTAGTACAGGTACCACCGTTCCCCCTTTTCCTGTTATGTTCTCTTTTTTCTTTTTAATTCTATTTGTGTGAAACTACTGTTTTTTCTGAAAAAATAAATAAACTTTTATTATTATTATTTATTTAAACATATCATAGGCAGTATTGCACCTGTACACCCACATTTAGCCAGTTATGATACACATCCACATGTAATAGGGGGGGAGCCTATTGACATTACCGGGCACAAACCAAAAACTGAAAATTTCCTATTGGAAAACTCAATGACACTGCCCGACCCGAGCATCGAATCCGGTCCTCATGCTCTTCGTTGATAAGCCTCCCAGGATCGGGTGTTATTCTATTTATGTATGAAGTTCATTAATTACTGACTGGCCTGTTGGTCTAGTGGTTAGTGACCCTGACTGCCACACCGGAGGTCGTGGGTTCGATTCCCACCCAAATCTTCGTGTGATGAGCATAATCATTTGTTCTGTGTCTGGGTATAATTTATCTATATTATGTATGTATTTAGAAATATATAAGTATGTTCATCAGTTGTCTGGTTACCATAATACAGGCTCTGTCTAGTTTGGGATCAGATGACCGTGTGTGAGATGTCCCAAGATATTATATTGTTAATTAATTACATTTTCTCATTTCAGTACCTCCTGCAGCTGATAATCATAAAAGTAAGTATCCACTTTACTTTGGTCTCTTTGGTTTTGAGCACTGATAGCCGAGTGGTATGACCGTTGGACTGCCAAGTCAAAGGTCGCAAAGCCCTTAGCGCAGCAGTCCAATCGCTCTTAGCCACTGCGACAATCAGGTTGTCAGTTTGACAGCTGACCGAGAAGAAAAAATATAGAAGTTGGTTTAATTACTCTCAACTGTATGTCAATGAGCGATAGGTTGATATTCGTTTGGCAGTGGAAACTGCTCTGCGCAGCGCTTCGCCTCACGCCTGATGTATGCCGTTAAGCAACTTTTGTTGACCGCACATAACTATATATTTAGTAACTAAATTAAATATCCTTGTTGCAGCTTCGAACACCGAAATGTATATAATAATAGTGGCAGTAATTGTTACGTTGATAATAATCGCTCAAACAGTATACATCATATACCTAAGAGGCAGAGGTGAGTTACCAACCAACATACTAAATAATAAAATATACTGTCATCTGAGACTAGCCAACTACGCAGGAGATATGATGCACAAGTATGCGCGCAAACACAGGTGCACTCCCTATTCCCTCACTCTCATAGTTCAGGACGGTAAGACACGACCGGAGAGAGATCAGCCCCCTTACCAGCTGTTTACGATGTGAAAGCGGGACGCCGCATTACACTGCACGTAGCGGCGTCTCGCTTTCACATCGAAAACTGTCCTGCTTTAAGAGTTCATGGTAAGGGGGCTGGTGTAGGACTAACTGCTTAACGTGCCTTCCAAGGCACGGAAAGTATATAATAATTATTTGTACTAGTAAAGTAAAGTTTTTTTTTTAAAGTAGCCCTACACTAGCAATTTCTCCTGTATCGTGGGTGCGTTTCACAAACATGAAATATCACATACACAAACACAGACTCGGGAGAAACATCTGCGGTTCGCACAAATGTTTGCCATGTGCGGGAATCGAACCCGTCGAAATCGCTTTGCCACTGCGCCAATCAGGTCGTCGATACTATTCGTAAAGAATAAATACCGTTCCATCTGATGCAATACCTTCTTGATCAAAGCAATAATTTGGGTACTAAGGATAACATCATCTCCTAGAAGACAAGATTGAGTTATTTATTCACCGTACTTTTAAAATCCCTGGGCTTTTTTAACTTACCTGGCACCAGCAATACATCGCACCTCATTTATTTCGCTATCAACCCCTTCTAAATAATAAGCGCAACGATATTAACTGGTATTACTTTTATTTCAGCTCGAGCGATCAACCGACATAGAAATCTATCGAAGCATTCGGATCACACGAATGAAGGCAACGACAGAGGTAAGAAAATACCCCTTCGTAGAGCACATATAACTCCCCCTTATTCATAAAAAATTACAACTTTAAACCAAGGATTAACACTCTCGTTACTGTCGTTTGCATATCAAAGAATAGAGTTGTCAATAGACTTAATACGGGGTTTAGTCAATGCTAGAATAATCCTTGTTTATGAATAAGGGAGACTATGTCTAACCTAACCCCCTCTTTCAAAGCATGATAGCGAGATGCAGGAAATGCAACGGAAGCGTCGATTTTATTACTTGTGAAGAGAGAGAAAATAAAATTATCATATTTTTCTCTATCCTAAAATTGTCTGGGAAAAAGGCATTACCAATATTTTGTAACAGTTTTTAATGGTGTAACAAAAGCAAATTCATTTTTTTTAATAAAAACATTGCCGCTCAATGAGACAACTGTTACTTAAACCAATGATACTTATACAAATATGGTTGGGTCTCAAATTACCAAGTAGGTAATATCACATACTCAAACACCCAGACTCGGGACAAATATCTGCGTATTGCACAAATCTTTGTCCCGTGCAGGAATCGAACCCGCAACCCTTTGCGCAGCAGTCCAATCGCTTAGCCACTGCACCAATCGGGTCGTCAATTTTATTCTAAATTCTATTCCATTAATATTATATATTATACCTTTCATAATTCTATTCAACTATCTTTGGATATTTCAGCTCGTTACTGTTCGAACCCACGACAGAAGGTGATGAAAGTGGCTCCAATAGACACAAATCGAGACAGTGTTATTTATGAGGCACCGCAAATCGAGAAGACTAGTAAGTCAATACTTGTAACTTGTAAAACAATACTAAATTGCTTGAATTAGTTAGCCCGCTTCCTCTCTCCTAATTTGCTGTGCCCGACAGGGTCCATATTGGTCTTTTATTATGGTCTACCACCTATTTACACACATGGATTGCAATAAAGAAATAAGTATTTATCAGTGCTTATAACCTAGGGCGTCACACACACACGTTTTGTGATGTGGACCTGTCGAGGGATGCGGTGCAGCGTACGCAGACCCCGCGTCCCTCGGCCTAAGGAGCTAGGAGGATTTCTAGGGCAATTCTAGGGTTTTAGCCGGTGAGAGTCCAGCTTACCCCTCCGTCCGCGTAGGGCGGAGGAAACCATAAGGACTTCCGCAGTAATATGAAAGGGTTTATATGTATATTTGTAATAGCTTTTTGACGCTTTAAAAGACAGTAAAGAATCCACATAAAAATGAAAATCTGCGAGGAAAATTTTCGTCTTTTCCGGGTTTAAAGTAGCCTATGTTCACCCTAAAGGTCCTTTTTAAATATCATTTTGAAAGTCGGATCATGAGTTTAGAAGATTAGATTGCCGTGCTTCGGAAGGCACGTTAAACCGTTGATCCTGCATTTGATCTCTCTCCGGTCGTGTCGGTCTTCCGTCCTTTCGGACTATGAGAGTGAGGGAATAGGGAGTGCACCTGTGTTTGCGCGCATACTTGTGCACTGTAATATCTCCTGCGTAGTTGGCTAGTCTCAGATACGATAGGCCGCCGTTACCAAAATTCGAAAAATGGTCAGGAGAACATTATATTCATTAGGTATAGCTTATGCGCCTATTATTGTTATTATTTGGCAAAAGAGATATGCCGGGGTCGTAGCAAACAAAAGTCCGTAGCCCTGTCCTACTCACCTAGGGATCAGACATGGATTTATATATTATTTAATCACCTTGCTTTTTAGAATTTCCAGAGCGTGGTCCAGCTGAACCGCCGCAGCCACCTGCAGTAAACACCATTCCCCGTAAGTTCATTTCCAATTATTTAAGGAAAAATAGGTAGATTGGTTATACGAAGAGAGCGGCACATTTATTTGTATAACTAACGCTTCTAAACTCAGCTCATCTCTTTTCTTTCCTTTTTTTGGTGGGGATTTCTCATAGACTTCCTCCGTCCTGGGTCGGTCGAAGAGTATATCGTACTCTTACTGGCTAAAATCTCAGGGTGCTCTCCTGATTACTTAAGAATACCGTGCGGTTTAAGTCGGTAAGAGTCCGTCTCTTTTTCACTCCTGCCATGAATGCCATGCCATGAACTCTAAAAGCAGGACCTTTTCCATTGTGAAAGCGAGACGCCGTTGCATGCAGTGTGGCATCTCACTTAAACGACGGATACTGTCCTGATTCAAGATTTCATGGTAAGAAGGCTAATAATTACGGCACGCCGTCCAACTTCCACGTGTTTATTAACAAAATCACATCATTTAAAGTAATGTCAAAATTCTCAGGATCTCCAAGATCGGATAATATGACCAGGATGGGACAGCAAGCGTTACTGGCAGCCGCTATGCAAGGCTCAATGAACCCTCCCGTTGCTAACAGTACTTTTCCAAGGATACGTAAGTTTAGACCAGATCAACCTACTCATAGCTAAAAGCAACAGACTATTAGATTCTCCATAAAGATGATAGGGTTCCAAGCAATATAATTATGATAAAGATAGGTTATCACTATTCAAATTGATAACAGAGCGTGACTCGAACCCGCGATCTTCGCCGACTGGCTGACTCTCTATCGTCATCCAATCAAGAGCTATTCTTAAAGCTCATGTGGACAGTTTTAGGAGTGTTCTAGATATCCTAGGGGTAGACACAAATCTTCTAAGGCATGGACAAAGAGTGTTATTTACTTCGATTGTATTTATGGAAGAGCCCAACTAGTTTTGAACACAAACGGGTGTTAGAACGTCGGCTGAAAGCTAAACGAAAAATAAGCCAAGTATGTTATGTGTGTGTGTCATTGCCACACTTATATTTAAAAAGCAGACCAACTTTGTAAATGTCCATTAGGATTGGCCCAATATTACATTGACAACCGGCTGGAATCTGTATTATCCATGTGCATGTAAATAAAGGCAAACATTTGGAGTGTGTGTGTTTGGGTGTTTGTTATTTCTTCACGCTCAAATGGCTGGACCAATATGGATGAAATTTGGTATGAAGGTAGCTGGCACCCTGGATTAAGACCTAGGCTCCTTTTTATCTCAAAAAAAATGTAGCGGGTAACACCGAGAGGAGCACATAGTTATTAATAAATAAAATAAATCTTTGCTTACAGAACATCAGATCAATGTAGCCAATCGTCCTCCGTTCCCGCTGCCCTCACAAAGTGACACATACGAAGGTAAGATTCATTTAACATTACCCTTGTCGTAAATTCGCTCCTGATCCTTAAATAATAGGCTCCTTCTTCTTATCGTATGGTTGATGACCACAACCTGGTGTCAGAGTTTAAACCGCCTGTAGGCCGGATGCGAATCCCGGATCGGGAAAAGTTTTACTCGGTTTATCCATTAGTTAATTCTAAGTAGCAGCACGGAGTGTGGATTTGTCCCCGGTTCACGGCAATAGGCTCGCCCCCTATTCCATTAGGACTTATAAAATAACTGGCGAAATGTGGGTGTTATATTACATTTCTGTGTCATGATGAGTTAAGCAGAGCTGTTCTCCTTTATCAGGAGGCTATACACCAACATTTAAGGGATATGTAGCAGATGATGAACCTATTGTCATTTATGGACCCATAACGGGTTCGTCATCTCTTACTTACGAATTGTATTCTTATTGAATTCATAATCTTATTTCAGAAATGGAGTTGGAAGAAAACACATACGAACCCCCACCTATCAATAATGCGTTGCAGCCAATGTCACAAATGCTACCATTTGAACCTTCTCCGATCAAGAATGCTCAGCCTCAAATGGTACCATTTGGACCTACTAAAAAGAATGCTTTGCCACAAAGGATACCATTTGAACCTACTCCCCACAAGAGTGTCATGCCGCAGCCGGAACAGTTGCCGCGTATGTATCACAATAATAATAACTATTATAAACCCGTATTATCCCACTGCAGGGCGAAGGCATAGATAACCCCCAAAGGCCCTTCCCTCCTTCCACTTGTCCCTGCCTGCCGCCACTGGTCGCAATCCTTTAGGTAGGAGTTTAACAATCATTAGACAACGAAATAGCAGAATGTGGGTGCGCAACACACCCCAAAGGGTAGGCAGAGGTGTGTAGTACACCCACATGTCGCCAGTTATGAAGGTCCCAATATAATAGGGGGCGAGCCTATTGCCATCAACCGGACACAAATGTAGACTCTGTGCTGCTTCTGGGATTTACCCAATAGAGAAACTCAATAACACTTTGCCCGACCCGGGATTCAAACCCAAGACCTCACCTCACCAAAGCTCAGCAGTCGCGTTTAGCGACCACTGAATCAACGAGGCATGCATTTTATGAACAACCTGGTGTCAGAGTTTAAACTGCTTGTAGGCCTCTGACATGGCTTTACACACCGTTGAAAAATCTTTCAGGTGTGCGGGTTTCCTCACGATGTTTTCCTTCACCGTTTTTAGCAATATGATGATTATGATGGATGCTTTGTTTTCAATTTCAAAATTCAAGTAAACTTCGATATTTTTTGAGAGACAAACTTTTTGCTCCTCAATTTTAGCCTCTCTTCTTTATCTATGTAAGTGTTTGTCCATAATTTTCAAATTTCCTTTTATTTTTACAGCTGGCAAACTTTCGTCACTTCAAAAAGTGGTAAGACCATGTCTGAACACAGTAGTGAAGGCGCCGTTGAAGCCGGCAGTAACGCCTAAACCACAGTCATCAAGACCTGGTGAGTATTTAGACGCCTTTATGGAAAAAAAATCCTATGTGGAAAAAAAACATGTTTTGTCCGGTATTCAAGTAGCCTATGTGAAATCCACACCCTTTGTTCGGGTGAACACGCTGAAATTTTATTTTCTTTAAAAAAAACGTCGCCCCACACTAGGAATTTCTCCTGCATCGTGGGTGCGTTCCACAACCATGAAATATTACATACACGAACACTCAGACTCGAGAGAAATCGGAAATCGAACCCGCAACCAGCAGCAGCGCTGCAGTCCAATCGCTTACCCACTGCACCTTAATTTTTTGTTGAATACTGGTAAACAGCTTTATATGCGTGGCGCCCGCATTGACAAGCCGATATTTGTCCCGAATCTGGGTGTTTGTGTATATGGTATTTCATCATATGAAGCGCACCCACGATACAGGAGAAATTTCTGGTGACGTTTTTTTTAAAGAAAACAAAATTTCAGCGTGTTCACCCGAACAAAGGGTGTAGACTTGGACATAGGCTACTTTAATACCGGATAAGACATGTTTTTTTTCCTTCAGTTTCACTTGCATTTTTTGCACTTGAAATCCAAATGTTCTTCTTATTTTACAGAACATAATATGGCGCCTATCAACGAACTGGAGAATATCTGGAAAAAACGAAATGGTAACGACATTAGATATCCCACTAATATTAAAAAGGCAAAAGTTTGTGTGTTTGTATGTTTGTTGCCTCTTCAAGCCGAAACGGCTCGACTGATTTTAATAAAATTTGGTATGGAGGTAGCTGACAGTGGCACCCTGGATGAACACATAGGCTTTTCATTCCGAAAAATGTAACGGGTAACACCGCGGGGTGTTACTTAAATCTTTATCATTATAACCTTCGTAATCATAGTTTGCCAACAGAAAATAACAGACGTCGTAAAAACAAGGGAATTTGAAACAGTTGCGAGCAGCGACACGGTAGCTCAGTTGGTAAAAACTGTGCCACAGATCGGCAAAGGTTAGGTTCGAATCCCGCACGCGTCCATCTTTTTACGAAAACCCTAAAATTTTAACTTGACGAGAAATAGGTTAGGTTACTAATGCCTATTTTCGTTTTTCTTTCCACAGTGGTATCAGTACCGATACAAACCATTCCCGAACCCAATACATCAAAAGGAACAATACAAAAGCCCCGTAAGTACCCAAATACATAATTATAATATTACCGCAAGGCTGAGGGTCTCGTGGCTACGTGGCTACCGTGCAGATCAGTCGATCTGCGAGGTCAAGCTGTGCTCGCCGCAACAAGTCTTGTGATGGGTTACCGTTTTCACATGTCCAGACCCCTCCGTGCTTCGGAAGGCACGTTAAGCCGTTGGTCCTGCGTCTGATCTCTCTCCGGCGTGCCGGTCTACCGTCCCATCGGACTATGAGAATGAGGGAATAGGGAGTGCACCTGTGATTGCGTGCATACTTGTGCTCTATCATATCTCCTGCGTAGTTGGCTAGTCTCAGATGAGATAGGCCGCCGTGACCGGTATTCGGTCAGGAGACTCATCCATTATTATAATACTAGCCTATAACTCGATATCGATCGCGGGGCCCTAGGCTATTGCCCAGAATCCCATGGAAACGACGTGTCTGAATGTACACTATACTAAGCTTCATTTTTTTTTTCAGAGCCTGCCCCAGCTCCAAAGGCGAAACCACCATTGCCAATACCAGTTGAAGAAGGTACGTTGTTAGTTTTGTTAAGTGAGGCAAATAATATTATAAGTAAAAAGTACCTAAAGGTTAAACTCATTCCGAAAGTATGCAGTGATAGTCGAGTGGTATGACATTGACCTTTGACTTAAATGTGATGTGACATTCCTCATTCACGCTCGTCGGTTAAGGGTACTGCTAATCTAACCCTTTTGCAGAACATCGACTAATATTATAATAATTTTACAGAAATATACTGCAACGAGCGTCACGATTCTTCAGACGATGAATGGACGTACGAGCCACTGAAACCTTTTAACACTGATAATATATACAATGTTTAATGAATTTATTTATACGTTTATGAGTTAATCAGGCTTGGGCCATAACTAAGCCCTAAGTACAGTTCTTGACCGGCTTGAAGTTAGGCTAGGCGAAGTTCTGCGCATGTCACAGAACTGCACTCGCGATATACCCCCTTTAAATTTTTGCGCAGCCTTCCGCGCGAACTTCAGTTCGGCCAAGATCAAACGGCCGTAATATACAACCAAGTATGGTTAAGAATTTGTACTTGAATTCTCGTACCGAAGCATTTAGTATTTTAGTACCTAGTACATTTAGTTTTAAACCACAGATCTTTAAAAAGCAAACAAATATTCACCTGAACGATAGAGGTGTTACTGACTTTCAGACCTTAAATTTTGAATCTTTAGGTTTAAAATAAAATGGAATTAATGCGATTTTTTTTGCTGTCATGGCGCTTACCTAGCCATCCGACCAATAGTACCTAGTAGGATTTTCGCGCGGTATTGCATTGTGTTTCATGATTGGGCAATATACTTGAGCGCTTTACAAAATCTTCACTTCTGCGCCGGTACCTAAAATAATGGTATAAATAATTATGATTATTTAACTGTAATAGATAAAATATTAATGTAAATTCTCTAAAACAATGTTTTTTTGACTGCAATATTATTAAATAATTAATGTAATATAATAATAGTTATTTTATATTAGCTATATTTAATAAAACATAACCGTTTCATTGCTTTTTTATAAGGAGGAATGTGCATTGACAGTTATATTGAAAAAAAACTCTAGTTCAAACATACATTATATTTGTAATTTCCTATTCGGCGGGAATCAAACCTGCTACCAATCGAATAATAAATAAATAAGTAAACGCTGAAAATATGGTTGTGTAAAATTGGATCCCCAAAAAATGCATTTAATATTTATTTGCATACAAATTAAGTTTTAGTTATGTAACTGTAAAATTAGATTTTTAGTTGTTTCGAAATAAATAATCCTAGTTAGTGAATTGAGTTAATAAATAGTGACGTCACAATTTGCTATTATCATACAAAATATACGGAGAAATATCGTTATAGCGCTCATAAGTATGTCAATTGATTATTGGTGTCAAATACCCAATTTGTAGATGATTTAAACTCAATTAAGATAGTGAGTCAGGTGAAAGGTGTAGAGTGTCTATAGACTGCCAGGGTATCAAATTAATGTTAAGTCTCTGCCTACCTCTCTGGTAAGGCACGACTATAAATGTACAAAGTGTCGATCATGAGTTTAAATGCTTAGATAACTGATATATAAATAATAAGAAATTACTGTATATATTAATTTGTAGTAAGATAATAATTATTTAGTTGAACTATGTATTATTAAATAAAGATGCATTTACCTGAATTTAGTTTAATGTGTTCTTTTTTATCGTTATATCCTCATACTTGCATATCCTAAACAGGTAAGCAGATCAGTAGTCGGCCACCGAAATATTTACCATAGACAAGTATTTTTTTAGACATTCTTTTAAAGACAAGCCAAAGGGGTAGGCAGAGGTGTGTAGTACTCCCACATTTCGGCCAGTTATGATATTGGTCCCAATGTAATAGGAGGCGAACCCATTGCTATTAACTTAGCATTTAGCAACCTTTAAAAAAGGTAAAAATATAGTCTGTTCTAGAATCAAACCTAAGACTAGCAAGAAGGTTTGAAAATAACATAACATCACGCCTGTATTCCCCGAAGAGGTAGGCAGAGGTGTACATATAGTACACCCACATTTCGCCAGTTATGTTATAAGTCCCAATGTAATAGGGGGCGAGCCTATTGCCATCAACCGAGCACAAATCCAGACTCCGTGCTGCTACTGAGAATTACCTAATGGAAAACTCAGTAACACTTTGCCCGACCTGGGATTTGAACCCAGGACCTGCTGCTCAGCAGTCGCGCTTAGCGACCACTAGACCAACGAGGCAGTCGAGGTTTGAAAATAAGATTTATACAAATGAAATTATTTCAGTACATTTCAAAATAAGGTACAAAAAATATTCACAAATGAAAAACAATATATAATATGTAACTTCAAATTTTTATTTACAACCTACTTTACTAATAACAGTATTTACAAGTTTCGTTAATAAAAAAATTACAAACATAATTATTAAAAAAAAAAACAACAAGAATGTGAATAAATGAATGAACCTAGGTTTTCAGTCAGCCGTAAACGGTATCCAGCAAACATAGTAATAACATCACGCCTGTTTTCCCCAAAGGGGTAGGCAGAGGTACATTTAAGCCGTGTTTTCACTAGAGGACATGTCGCCCAACTTTCACGCGGTATGTCTTTGCGACTGTGGGAAAATGTCTCTCGACACTTGCCTCGTTCACACTGCCCAGTGGTGATTAGTATGTCGCCCGAGGAGGTTAGTATTGTTCAGTGCGGCTTACACAAAGCGACTCGAGTCCTCACTGTTCAAAACATGTCGGGCGACCGTCGAGGGACACGGAGGTCGCGACAAGTCTCGCGACCCATAGATGTCGTAAGCGACGTCGCGCGGGTCACGTAAATTTCGTGTCGAGCAACAGTGGCGCGGGACAAATGTCGTTCGTAAACGCTATATAGCGCACCCACATTTCGCCAGTTATAAGTCCCAATGTAATAGGGGGTGAGCCTATTGCCATTAACCGGACACAAACATGACCAAATCGGAGATTTTCTGCAAAAGGGTCAAGTGAGGAGTACCCTTAACCGAGGAGCGTGTGGAATGGAAATCCCTGTTTTCTGCCTACCCTAGCCAGAGAACACGGATTTCCATTTACTACAAACCTGGCAAACAAACTTTTTTCGCCTCATTCACGCGAATCACATTCCACACGCATTCTGGGAAATACGCTTGACTTTATGTATGTAAACTTGTTATTTACGTTTTACGATTATATAACTTCTGTAATATTCCAAATTTTTGACAAACAGATTGTGCTGCTGGTTAGATTGTTGCGCCGTTTCTTCTACCCAGCTATAGCACTAGGAAGCGGTGACGGGCGGGCGTTCCGGGAGGCTGCCTTAATGTAATTGGACGTGCAAAAAGTACTAATAAATAATCCAGACGCCAAGCTGATACTAAGATTGACCTAACGGAAAAACACAATAACACGGCCGACCCGGGAATGAAACCCAGGTTCTCATGCTCAGCTGTCCCGCTTAGCGACCACTAAAACAAAGGCAGTCTAGTTAAATCTAAAATACTACTTCACATCATCATCGGTTAGTTTGACTATTTTAGGATCCTGGATAATATCATCGATCCGGTGCAGGTCTTTGAGGGACACCTGTCCAGTGCCTCGCTCCATGGGTTTCGGTTGCGACGGGTCGGGCTTCCAACCCAGGAAGTTAATTATCTGGTACGTAGCTGGCACGCCACGCATCTTACGGTCCGGTAGCTCCTGGAAATGATTAGTTGAAAATTTATATAGGGTGGGTTGCACCAATCGTCTGTTATCGTTAAGTCCGTACGTCAACGTTAAGTTAGTAGAAAATTCTCATACAAGCGGCCATATTTAACGCTAACCATATGTCAAAGTTGTTGGTGCAACTCGCACTTAGTCAGTATTTGTTTACCAAAATTACCGTAATCCATTTATTGCAGATTTTCTTTATATATTTGTCTCGCGAGATGCGTCGGCCGTGTTGTACGTCATGTTTAAAGCCTTATACACACCTTTCCATACATCTCATCGTATATAGCGGCTGCCGCGAACTGCACCTCCTTGTTAAGGCGCAAGGGGCGCGTGTGAGCCGCGTTGTTCTCCCCCAGCGCCCTCACGTCCCTCATGACCTCCCACATGCTAGGGTACCACACCACCAGCGGGTCCACGTCTACCGTCTGCAGGGTAAAGCCACTCCTGGAAGCAAACACGTAGAAATTAATTTTTGCAAATCAAATTTTGATTTTCCAAAATCTTTTCACAGATTTTTAGAATATATTTAGGAGATAAATTACGATATAACTGTTACGGTCACCCATCACTAGACTGACCGTGGCGAGCACTGCTTAACCTTGATTTTTAAAATTAACGTTTGCAGAAGATGATGATGCGCCATTTTTAACATTTACGTGTGCGTTAAGCGAAGCTGAAGCAACCCGCCCTTAGTATCCGGAATGTAAATATTCATAGCGATCTGTAGTGGTAATGAACTCACGCAGTCAGTAATCCTCCGATATCTCTAATCCTGGTAAAGGGGGATATGTGTGGGGCTATGCCCCCGCTGCGCTCACTCTCTGCTAGCTGTAGGGCCTGACGCAACTCCATGAGAGTATCACCGCCGAACACACAAGCCATGAACACCTAGAACAAAGGAGAATTCTTAAAGAAGTAGAAATAAATGTGCCTGTAGTTTTATGAAGACTGGGGATCTGTCTGTTCCCGCATTTCTTGAACTAAGGCGATGGCCACTTAGAGAAGACGTAAGACAAGGACGGTTCGCGGACAGGGCGCAGACGCGAACGCGCCCTCATTTTGCGTCTTTTCTGTTTGGCCATCACCTTGGAGTTTCAGATGTCTGGTTTGTCAACAACTTACCCCATCAGGTTTTAAGCACTTCATGATCTGGTCAAAGCATCCTGGAAGGTTGTTTACCCAATGCAGGGCTAGTGATGACACTAGCAGATCCACACTGTTTTCTGGAAGCTACAATTAGTATTATGGATAATATATTGTGATAATATAGTTGAAAAAACGATGTGTAAACATGTAAAATACTTATACATGTAAAAAGGAATTTAGTAGTAAATTTTATTGATATGTTTTAGTCAAGGAACTGACTGGTGCTGTGGCTAAGCGATTGGACTGCTGCGCTGAGTTACGGGTTCGATTCCCGCACGGGACAAAATAATGTGAGATCCGCAGACGTTTGTACCAAATCTGGGTGTTTGTGTATGTGATATTTCATGTTTGTAAAATACACCCACGATACACAAGAAATTCCTAGTGTGGGGTGACTTATTTTTTTCTCTTTTTTATTAACTATGATCGGGCTAAAAGGGGAGATGTTAATTTACTTCCACTTTCACTACCTGTGGAGTATTACTAGATAATAAAGCACTAAACATTATCTTATTATCTTTGTTATTACTAAGTAAAGAAACCTCCACGTACATCAATATTCTCCTCATCCATAATTCTCTTCTCATACTTCACACCGTCTCCTATTATAGCCTTGTCAAGGTGTGTCTGACATGTGTCACATAACGTCACCTTCTCAACACTGTCCGGTAAGAGGTGACGGGCTACATAACCTCTGCTTGCTCCTGTAATTAATGTGGACTAATGTTAGTTTAGACAACGTTGAGTTTGTTTACGCAAAATGTAATTCCGTAAACAAACTACTGTATACTGTATGTAATGGTCTACCTATATGTAAGTAATAAAATTTAAACAAATGTAATCGATTACCTGTATGTAAAGAATAAAATAATAAATTGTTTTTGAAATATTTGTGGAAGTCCAAGGAAGGTTTAAATTGTGACATGGCGGTACGAAGTTCGCCGGGTCAGCTGGTAGGATTTAGATTAGAGAAGAAAACTATCTTGTGAATAACTTACAACTTTTTATTCCAAATTCTATTATTTATTCTTACAATAACTCTAAGCTAATGATATATTATACCTACAATATTTTAAATTGTTTGATTATGTGTATTTAAACCATCTAAACTAAATTAAAACCTTACCGAGTTCAACAGCATTCTTAAACACCCGTTTTATATCAAAAATACGGTCGGCAGTCCGCCAACCTACTTCTTCCTTTATATACTCGGCAAGGTGATAATCGTCCTTTTGAGCTGACCTCTCCCTCTGCAAAGCCTTCGCCTTCCTATCAAATATGTTCATAGAACGATAAACCGACGCTGCTGTCTTCTGTTTAGCTGTATTCGAAGATTTATTTCTAACTAAAACCTGGATGTAGTTACGTAAATTTAAAGACTCTTTTGGCGTTATGTGAAGCCTTGAGAGGCATTTATGGAGTTGCGTTTGTGACATGTTTAGTTAATAAATATATGGTTAGATTATTGGAGTTACAAACACATTATTGTATTTACTTTACTTGGTAAATAACGTTTACGTTTTAGGTTATGTTTTTCAACCAAGTGATAAGATCATTCAACTTTTTTTAATGACAATAAATATTTCGTTTAAGAAGTTAAGCTGAGACTCGGCCCTTAGTGGCCAACGAGTATTTACCTCTCATTTCGACAAGCCTTCTAGCCATCAACTATAGTTTCTATAAATTTCTACTTTTCTTTTCACAGCCATTGAGAACTCAACTTGCTTTTCGGGTCCTCAAAACTAAAATAGTATACGTATACGACGAGGACGAGTTAGTATTAAACAAGAGTAAAGTATGAATTATTCCTAAACCTAACTAAAAATGTCACGTCATGCAAGACTGCAAGTCAGACAATTAATGTCAATTGTCATTGTCAATTTGTCAGTCAGCTGTTATTTACCGAATCTGATTAAAACATTAAAATTTGTTTCCTATAACAACGTAATTGGTTGTTATCCAAATTCATCAATTTAGCTCAAGAAAAGTAAGTATTTCAAGTTTTCTGTAATAAAAATCAAATATTTGTACCTACTTTAATACCGCTTACATAACCTTAAAATGAAAACTTGAATGCAGATAAGTATTCAAAAATTATAAAGTAAACAGGTTGTTCATCGCTATTATATATCACTTACGTGTTTAAAAATAATGCTGGCGATGTGGTAAAGCTCATCGTTTACACCTAATGATGTCTTCAACGGGAACTGCGCAGCTGATAGTAGATACCGTCAAACGGGGAAATTAGGAACACACGAATGAAGAGGGACAAAATATGAGACAAATTGAAAGGATTCTTTTTTAGTTTCCATACAGATAATAATCTAAAGTGCTTGCAAAATACTAGATTTATATCTATTTCTTTGAACCTCTCTTGTAAAGTTTTATTCTACTTTATTGATCCCATTTGTAGTGCTCATTGGAGTCAAATATAGGCATAATGATTTACGCAAACTATATTTACAGATGTGGCCGATATTATTGCAGTTTCTGAGATCAAATGCTCCTTATTTCACATTGCCAGTGGCAGCAGTTGTTGGAGTAATAGGCTACAATCTAGAAGGCCTATTATCCGACAGATATACACCTTATAATAGTAAGTATATGTATAGATTTAAATTCCAGTATCTAGTTATAAAATCTAGTGCCAATATGAGGAAGAATAACGTCAAAAACAGACCAAACTGGTTTAGTGTCAAGTTGCAAATAAAACTAATTATTAAGATAGAAAACTATGCACATAATATTTGCACTATGCTTCTGGTCGCACATTATACTAAGTTTCTTTAAATATCTTTACTTTGTCTATACAAACCAGCCAACAAAGATGGTAGCTATGTAGACTAACTGTCTGCACAGCTAGGTTGAGAGAAAAAACAAGTTAATAATAAAATGACATAAATTCTTTAATTCCTTTATACCTTTCAGAGCCAGTCCAAGATCAAAGATTGGAGCGCTTAACCGAAGAGGATCTTTTGAAAGACCCCACTAATGTCCAGAAACTGAAATACCAAGAGAATGTACTTGGAAAGAACTTGTCACCGTCTCTTCAAAATAATTAGCTTCATAAAATATTTTGTGAGTAATTGAGAGTATGGTTGAGGTCTAATGTAATTCACGTAATTTTACAACACGGTTGATGTGTAATCTCATCTGCTGATGTCACATTTCAATATAATATAAATTTATATAAAATAATGTTGCCTGTGACAAAAAATAATTGAGACTGGACAGAAACTGTGTAAAATGTATGAGAATTAGCTTCGAGACTATAGTCAATATAGAATATTTAACTAAATGTAAACAGTCAACTACCCTCTTTTCTGATACCTCTTTGGTTGTGGCACACATATCCTTATTTGTCTCGTAGATGCTAGGGAATATATAGATAAGTATTGAAGAATGCCTTCAGTAAAGACATACCCAAGTTAGTCCTTCTAAGTAAATACAGAAATGATAAACAAAGATGCATCTTCTTTACATTTAGTTAGATATTATTTTGGATATGATGGGAATTTCTTTATTTGGATGCTAGGTCATTGTCGATGCTAGGGTCTCTCACGAGAGTTTAATGTGTGGCATACTAAGTTAAAATATTAGTATGCAGCTGCTTACAAAGTGGGCTTCTGGGAGCCACTATCTAGCCAGCCCCTAGCATCGAGGCTGCCACTAGTTGTCACAAGTCAGTGTTGCAATTGTTGGTAGATTATTTTAGAAATGGTAGAATTTAGTTAATATTGAAAATGCAAATCGTAAGCAATAGATATTAAATTATAAAGCAATGGGTTGCCATTATAAAACATAGTTCCCATATGTTTGACTGATATTTAATACGATGCAAAAAAATATGGGCTGTTAAAAATAAATATTTTAATTTTAACTGTTCAGGCCCTGCTGTACGAAATTAAGCTGTTACTTAATAAGAAAAGAGTTCAAAATAGCATGGTATTTGCAAAATTTTTAGTTTCAGTGGGCTAGACCGTTTTTTGGTGCTTATGAAGTCACAAGTATGGTTAATTGTCAGTTATTCTATAAAAAGATTGGCAACTTTTATGTATTTACATTGGGAAAATCGAATAATGTTCCATATTATAATATTAGTAATGCAAGAACAATACATAGATTAATGTCTGGAGTGGCCTATTTACAGAGAATGATATATCGGAAATAGTTATGTGCTTGCAAGGTGATATTTTATATTACTCGCAAATGGACTATACATGTTATATGTGTTCATGTCTGAAACAAAGATATTTTATTTATTTTTATTTTAAATTTTTATTAAGCATTTGGTATGTATAGAAAAATTTACCAAATTGACCATTTTTGAATGAATTAGTAATATTCAGCTTAGGATTTCTAAATAAACCCATGTCGCAA
Organism: Abrostola tripartita; assembly: GCA_905340225.1. Classification (NCBI taxonomy): domain Eukaryota; kingdom Metazoa; phylum Arthropoda; class Insecta; order Lepidoptera; family Noctuidae; genus Abrostola; species Abrostola tripartita. The sequence goes on from HG996515.1 coordinate 3,480,387, forward strand.
TATTTTAGATTAGACCTAAAATACGTATTTTTACTTTAGAAGTTGCCATTGATAAAAAAAAACATGTTTATCATCCATATAAGTCCTGCTTAGTTAAATATTTGTGTATGAAACAATGCCACATATTTTGTACAATCATAAAAAAATAAAACATTATTATTAATTAATAAACTAGACTGCGTTTAATTTTATTCACCTATATTTTCAGGCATTTTTACTTCGTAAATATTGGAACTTTGAATTATAACAAACTAAATGTTTGATAGGTATCTCGGGTAGTTGACACCTTAACCAATAATTAAAAGACTACTTCTCTACCCTACACATTTTTTGTATCTAATCTACGGTAAAGCGGTTTGACAGCTCATAAAAAGTAAGTCAATTGATTAGTGGTGTCACCTACCTAATTCCATCCATGATGACCATAAACATCAAGGGACAAGATTGATGTAGAGGCATGTCTCCCACAATATGCAGCACAGTCTGGATTTGAGACCCGGTAATGGTAATAGGCTGGTCCCTTGTAACATAACTGGCGATATGTGGGTGTAGGTACTACTCCACTGTTGCTACTATCAAATCAGGTCCCTAGTAAACATATATTTTCTTAAGTTGCAGTAGCTTAGGTTCTAAAAAGGCTAATAAAACAAAATAAAGACTCGACACTGAAATCATTTATTCTTAAAATACTTTTTTAGGAAGTAACTTTAACAAACTACAGAAACACCATACCTCATCAAAATTTTAATATTTCGAACAAAAGCGATAATTTGCACTTAAGTACACATCTCCCTAGTGTTGCCAGACCAAAATATTATTTTTGACATTTGGATCGTAGTATGTTAATATTTTATGACTTGGTGTTTTAAGTGAAACTGTTAACCACTTTTTAATTTGAATCAATTGTCAAATACAATACAAATGACAAGAAAAGCTAGTTTTTTAGTCTGGCAACACCAACCTATTCAATGTGGAATTAATTATTGCATGCTATCCAAAAGCATCATGAAACGTTGTTTTTAAAAATGTTCAAAATAGGGAAGACTGAAAGTTTTAGTTTTTAGAAATTACCCGATGCAGGCGATCGTTAATTATTCAAAAGAATATTGCAAAGTGCAGTCAAATTAAATATTTTCGTATTTAACTTAATCACGGTATCATAGTATCTTTATTATATTTTCAACCAAAAAGCCTAGAAACAGACTAGTAACACGTCACGTCACGCCAAACAATTGACACGTGTTTAAAACATGTTTTAAAACATTGATTGGGCTATTTCTGTAGCTATACCATAATCACACTCAAATATTTTCTCATTATAATATAATTGGAATTTCTCTTACATACAAATTATATACAAAAGGAAATAACATATAACTTTTGCTTAATGTATAATAAATCTCGCTATGTATTTACATAATCCATCGTATAACAAAAACAGGCAAGACAGATATAATAGGGAAGTAGAGATTTTCAATTTACTTATAAATGCGCCACTGGATCTATCTATCTTAATATAACACGTTGACAGTCCTGCATGCCTCCCACGTTGATAGCCTTGAATGCCTAACACGCTGACAGCCCTGAATGCCTTAAATGGCGGAAAATTAAAACATATTTGATACTAGAAAACTACAATTAATTTCAAACAATAAAAGTATCAATTTTTTGTAAAACGCCGCGCGCTGACTTGTGTCAACCACGATTTTTCTAACGTAAGCTAGCGAGCGTAAAATATTTGCATGGTAAACTATACAGCTGGCCTATATGCCGTGGCGGAGCACCGGGTCCTACGGCGAAACTTGGGAGAGGCCTCAGCAGTGGACTGCGATAGGTTGAGGGATGAGAGATGAATATGCCGCCGTGGTGTGCCGGGCCACGTAGGTAGGGAACTATAGTAAGCTATACAAATATTTTACGTGGTCGCTAGCTAGTTTACGTCAAAACTCATGGATTAGGAACTGAATAATCTAAGTTACAATAGGTTAGGTAAAAAGTGTGTGCAAACAAGCAATTTTGATACAGTTTGATATCTTCTATCCTTTTCTAAAGTTAATCGTCAAAAAGAGACGAAAATAACTGTCATTATGATGCATGAAAATTGAAATCTAAGCTAACGGACTGTGACGTGTTATTGAAAACGAAAAGGTTTATAACATTTTTAAAAGTTAATGACTTTATCTAGATAATATTAGAACTACCCACAACTGGGTATTTTTCAAAAATAATTACATCAAAATTATTTACAAAAAACTAACTCGCAATGACGATAATCTCCGAAAAAGCTTATTACTATAATAAACTTCAAAGAGACGCATGAAAAGAGAGAAAAGGAAGAAGGTAAGCCTTTTCCTTTCCCTTTTCGACCATAAACCTTTAATTAATAAATTTTGTCACTATACACTTTTTGTTAAAAAATATTTGTTTGCTTTACAAAAGAAAACTTCGCCTAAGATATATTTGACTTTAATTATTAGAAATAAGCTAAAGAATTATTGCTATAGAATTTATTATTCAAATTTTTATGCGGGCAACACTTTCTGCTCGGGCAATTATGGCAATTATTTGCTAAATTTTTTTTGCAGGACTAGGTAGATTAAATTGATTTGGAGATATACTTCTTTTGGCGCGCTTGATGAGGGTAAATTTTAACGATGCGCGCGCACACATATTCATAAAAGCGTCACCATGTAGTTGGCTGGTAAACGTCTCTTAATTTTTTTTGGGGATTTGTTGGATATATTTAAGGTAGTTATTTTAAGTTATAAGTACCTCTTTAAATAAACCTTTATCAATCTATTTAAAGTTTTTATTCAATGATATTTAAAAAAGTATAGATATGTTACTAGCGCGCTCATTTTTAAGACTCAATGTCCCAATTGGGTCATTTTGTCTAGCAGTGTCTGGCTAGCCGAGTGACGTTTAACATGCGCGCAATTTTCAAACACATGTTTATTCTTTTACTCTTATTGTTATAATTACGATATCTCTTTTACGTCTTTTGTCATTTGTATAATTATGTGTGTGCAGTTGTAAAAATGTATTGATACGTCATATGCTAACAAAATGAACGAGAAACGAGTGGTCCGTTTTCTCGTTCATTTTGTTAGCATATGACGTATCAATACTTTTTGACATATCACTGTCTTAATTTTATTCTATAAAGAACTGGCACACGGCCCACACCGGATGACATTTTTGGAGTAATTTTTGTTTTGTTTCGCCAAAGAAGTATAACTTCTTGCGTGCGTACATAAGTACACACACATTTTACACATATATTTTTTAGTCATACGAAGCTTATCGAACCTGCCCTTAAACTTAACGGTTCTCTCATACCATCGTAAAGAGAAAATAGAATGCAAAAGCACATCTTATAATATCGATCGACAAAATCAAGTTAAAGGGGTTTGTTTAACACTGGTCGTGAGCTGGCAACATCGCTTTTTGATAGTAAATCTATACTAATATTATTAAGAGGTAAAATTGGTATATTTGTATGTAGGGGGTAATATCCGGAACTATCCATCCGATGTCTAAAATTCTTTCACCAATATTTTGAATGGTCCCTCAAGGTGGACTATAGGCTACTTTAATCCTGGAAAAGACGCGATTTTTTATCCGGGCAGACAAAGTCGCGGGCGGGGAGTTCGTGACTGATATATGTATAAATAAAATTGTTTGAAAATGTAAAAGTTCAAGCAACTATGTACATCTTTTCCCGTCACGTAAATGAACGCTGAGCAATTACTGTCAGCGTCTATGTTTGCACTACGATACAGTCGCTTCCTATTAATTATTTAAAAACAATTCCATTTAAACATGAAAAGTCTTCTGAAGAGCGGTGTTGCCAGCGCGCAAACTCGTTTACCCTCAAACTTGGTCAACCTAAAAGCAAATACTTTTCAAAACTCATATCAATCTAGCATCACTATTTTGGTACCAACGACAGTGGCGCACTACCTAAATACACTATCTACTATTTCACATCAAAAAATTTACCTACTACATTTAAATTGTAACCATTGACAAATATGTGTATAAAAATTCAAAATATGTAAAAGCTATATTCGTTGATAAAATTTTAAATATTGCCTCTGTAGATTCAATTGGTGAAATGCCTGATATGGACACTGCCTGAAGATCGATGAAACATTAACTTTTTAATTAGAACTAGAAAATTTAAAGTAAGTTAACCTGTGCTGTCATAACTAAATTAAGTAGTATTTAATAGTGGTGATCAAACCTCGTTCTTTTTCTCTATGAGAAAAGGCTTTTGTCCATCAGTGGGACAGATATAAGCTGATATTATAAAGGGGATATAATATATAGGGCAAAAGGCCACTTCTTTAACAGAACAGAAATGAAATCTTAAAGTTTCCGTGAAAGGAGACATCGTAAAAAACCAGTCCTTTTAGAGGCTTTTGACATTGGACTAATTACGAATCGTACAACTTGCCTGAATACAATTCCTAAGAATGCCTACCACTAGCCAAAAAAGAGCTTTGAAAAGTCTCAAATACTCTTAGCCCTTTTTAGAGATCTAAGAAACTAGTATATATTTCATCTAATTAGAATTAAAATTCTATTACTTTCACAAAATTTGCGGGCCTAGGTTCAGAAGGGTCATTCAATTTGGCGCGAACTATAACTGCACGGTTTTAATTGCGGGCCTAACTTCAGAATGGTCATTTACTTTTGCTACTACTATATTTTTGACAGAAGACAGTTTCAGATACAAATTAAATTAATTATGACAGCACTCGTTTTTCACCTTTTAACCGCGACGTCATATTATTGCTATACATCCAAAACTTTGGTAAACTATCCATTGATTCCACTCAATGCAAATATCTAGACCGACATCTATGAAGCACACGACGTGGACTTTCGCATTTGTTACGCTATCTCACTCGAATACACAGAAGGGTAATACCGAATTTGACTTTTCTCAAATGATAACTTGACGATCTAATTGAAACACAAGACAAAAATGTGTACGATCCACAGATGTTTGTCTCGAGACTGGGTGTTGGTGAATGTGATATTTCATGTTTGTGAAACGCATGATAAGTAAATGCGCTTTATAGATCTCGGCCTTGCTTCTCATAATTTTATGACGGTAGCAGTAAAAGTGATACCTACTGATGCTAAAACAAATTCAGCTATCCTATAACAGTTTGCATAACAAATTTCTCAATTTCCATAAAACAACAAAACGTATCATACGTCGTAGTATTTGACTGCAAATACTTTCTCACTATATCCAGGTCTTGTAAAGCCCTAGACTTTTTGACTAACACTTCTTTTTCTTCCGACTCAGGTTTGTCCGTAGCTAGAGGCATGAGATCCTCTTTTTCTTTTTCAGCATAGTTTAACGGATCGTTAACTTTGTGGTTACCGCCAAAAACGGAACCGTTCGTGCCTTGTCCGGTGACCAATTCTTCATCAACTGTGAGGTACTGGTCCAAATTCGCTAAATTTGTAAAATATGATTCTACGTCGTAATCTTTCAACATATTCGCTAGGATTTCCTCGTCGTTCACGTAGACTTTTGGCTTGTCTACGAGACTTACTTCTTCCGGTACTGTGACGTCATATCCTGTGTCTAGAAAGCTTTTAGTTATGGCGTCGGGCGGGGTTCTTTCCCATGCCTTTTCAAGCATATTTAAAGCTTCTAAACACGTTATATTTCTGTCGACGCCTCTCAATACGTTCATCGCCTTTTCCTCAAGAATAAGCCTTCGGAATTCGTCTCTGAACTTAGCTGATACTCCATTCTTCATGGGAATCAGACCATTCGACGCCTTCCAAGGTACGAAAACTAGTTTGAGGTGAGACAACTGCAGTTTCGAGTGTATTGTGGCTCTGTCTAAAACTAGTATTGCTTTTCGATTCTTTAATTGTAACTCTCTATTCCAATATTTAACGTATTCCTCAAACATTTGTGTCGTGAAATGTGCCTGAGAATGTCTTATATAAGTAACAGGTAACGTGTCTGGGTCTCTATAGGAATGTAATAACGGATCTTCGGTTCCACAAACGAGTAGCTTCTTTTTATCGGTCCCCGGCATGTTGGCACAAAGGAAAACCGACAATCTGTCCTTAACGTAGCCTTGTATATATTTCTTTCCAGCTAGTTTCTTTATTCGACCCTTGGAGGGGTTGAAATAGAAGCCAAATTCGTCTGCAGTGTAAATATCTTCGTCTGGGATCCCTAAACGTGCATCACTCCACTGTTCTCTAAAAAAGTGGTTTTTCCATTTCGATTCCATTTGATTATGATAATCCCTTTTACAGGGGGTGCCTCTCAAAGTGATGTTGTACCTCTTCTTGAACCTATCCAGCCATTTTTTACTGCCGTTAAACGCGACAAAGCCGCTTTCTTTCGCGAACGCTTCAGCGACATCCTGCAGCATTTTGCCTGAAACTTGAATATCATTTGCCTTTTGCGTCTGAAACCATTCGACGATGCGCGTATCCAGAATACTGTTCATATACCGTGTTGTCCGTTTCCCTGCCTTTTTTGGTAGCGCATACTTTTCCCTGTCCTCCCAGATCTCGTTGACTATTTCTGGGGTTAAGTTGTATAGTCGGCATACATCGGATACTGATCTACCTTTATGCATTTTGCTAACGATGGCGCACTGCGTGGGGTGGCTTAGGTCCTCTCGTTTGAGACACTCGAACTCGCTGTAAAGGAATGTTGGCTTACCGGTCTCGTCGTCAGAGTTCTTCATGTCTTGATCTGATTGGGTGTTGTCGGCTGAAGAGCTTGGATTTACTGTACGCCGGCGTCCTGATTTCCTGGAAGATTATGTTTTACGGCTTAGCTTTAGACAAATGAGATAATATAATAATAACTTCGATTAAATTGGATAAACCCGATAACACTTCGTCCGACCCGAGAATCGAACCCGGACGACGCAGCAGGTGCGATTTGCGACCACTTGACCAACAAAGCAGACTAATGATTCTTCTTAAATGTGCTTAGAACTTAAAGTGCCAACTAATGTTTCGAATAGCCTCCGCCTACTTACGCTACATACACACGGACTAGCCGGATCTGAGATTTGCAGGGTTTAGTCACAATATAATTTATATGTATAAGTTTACACGTGCATTCGGTTTTAAGATCCGGAATATATTTTGACTAAACCGTATCCAGCAAAAATCAGAACCGGCATGTCTCTGTGTGAACGTAGCGTAACAGTACTTTCTGGGATGTTTCTTTTAACAAATTTTCCCCAGAATTTAAAGGAAAATAATTTTATGAACAAACAAAATGGTACTTATAGTACCAGTATACTCACGTTGTCGTCTCCTGCTGCCTTCTCTTAGAATGAGCCTGCTTTGTATGGTTCTTGAGCTGTGAGTTAGTATGGAACTTGGCGTGGCACTTGTCACACTCCTCTGTTCTCTCATGAGTAGCCATGTGCCTGGCCTGGAAAAAAGAAAACCATAATGGCAGTATTTTTAACCGACTTCAAAAAAGGAGGAGGTTCTCAATTCAACTGTTTTTTTGTTTGTTTGTAACACGATTTCTCCGAGACGGTTTTCATAATTCTTTTTTTAATCGATAAGGTATACTCTCGAGCTGCTCCCATTGTCACCAAGTAAGGAGCTGATGATGAACTTTGGATATATGGAACCAAACTCCTCATAAGATCATAGTAGGGCTGTCGTAACAAGTAATATTGCTTTGTTTATACGTGTAGTCGATGACTGATCACTAACATGAAAAGGGGGAGGGGTACGGAAACACCCCTCCCCCCACTTTCCATGATGAAATGAAAATTATCGTGTGAGTTATCGTTTGAAAGGGCTTTTTGTAAGGATTTCATTAGTCTTATATATGTTATTATTAGTCTGGGGAGGGATGAATCACAGGCACCACTAAAAATTGGGATATTTTTTTTATAAAAAATATAAGCCGCCTTCAAAAACACGAACTCAAAAGTCAAAAATAATACTTATTTTATTCAGTTCACTTTACATAAGAGAAGTTTAAGTTGGTGCCAAATTCAACTTTCATTACCTAATTCAGACATTCTATTTATAGTTCCAATGCTAAAAATATTAACAAAGCGAATGCATAGGATTTTCGTTTTGTTTTGTGTAAAATACCAAAGATTTATAATATTTAGACACAATAGCGAAGATTTTATTCACTTTTTAATGTTATAGTTTTTATTGTATCTTTCTTTACATATTAATTATGTAGATTGTATTTTATCTAGTGACTGAACATAAACAAACTACTCACCAAGTAATTCTTATTGTTAAATTTGAGGCCACAAAGTTTACACTGTGGGGCAGCTTTCTCCATATGAACTTTGGCATGCATGCGGAGACTAAATGCCTTTTTAAAGTATCTGCCGCATATCTCACATTTGTGTCTGAAAATAAAAACAATGATCTTTTAGTCCAATAGGGTAACATCTCACATGCATTTTAACTAGACTTAGGACCTGCAAAGTTGGGCCAATATTACCACAAAATGGATACTCACTGCGGACCGCTGATGATCAGACAGAACGGTGAGATGCCGATATAATTTGGACACCTTTGCAAAACAACAGCCTGAAAAGGCATTGGACAGGATTTTGTGGAGGAATAAGGGGGGGGCCTTTTTAATAGTGGTAAACTGAACAGACCCCTCAGAAAAGCGACAAAATGCTTGACGAATAGAAATGGATTAGAATGTAAAATGTATGGCGATGACACATGTTATCGATAACTTATTCGAAACATTATGTCATCCCCATACATTTATCATTCTATTTGTTAAGCATTTTGCCACTTGTCTAAGAGGGCAGGCTATGTAAAAAGAAATAAGAAAAGGATAAAACAACAGTGTACCTTGTCTTGACCTGGTGTTCTAGACCGTGTGTCTTCAGCTCCGCAGAGGTATCAAACTCAGCATTGCACACTGTGCATCTGTAAGTCCTTGGCTTTTTCACCTTTTCTTTAATCTGTTTTCTTCTTTTCTTAGATTTTTTGGGTCTGTCAATCTGTAAATTGTAATAGTTAATCTTATAATTTGTTTGTAAATGCTTGTGTAGCTCTGTAATTTAATTTAAATATTAAAGTACTGTAATATTATCTCTTATAACAAAGTCTAATAAAGTAAAGATTAATATTGAGTAGTTAAACCTTAGTTAGATTTTATGTTATTTTTTTGTAATTCATAAAAAATTATATTTTTTTTAGGTTATCAACATGTAGAAGATATCTGGTGTTTTATAGGGCTTTTATGAGAAATGTGTTGACCATACAAAGGCCCATTAAGAACTTAAATTTTCAAGGGAATGAGATACCAACTGATCCACACAAAAACATAAATAGTATTTGTTATTATCATTGTAACACTATCAATGTAAGATGTAAACATTCGTTAAAATAGTGTAATGATTTTTTAAGCTGGCTTCTGCCTATACATATTTTAAAACTATTAAGGCGTGCAAAGAATTAAAGCATGAAATGTCTAGATGTTTTGGGGAATATCTTGGCAATGGTGCACAATATGTATAGAAAACATATCACAGGCGCGTTGTAGATGATAGAAATATACAGTAAGTTAGTTATAGAAGACACTTTCAATAGATATTCGCGGTAACAATGAAAATACATAATATAGCAAGTGAGAGGAAAAATTGTTACCTACTTTGTTAAATTCCAGGGGACAATCCTCATCCATTTCCTCCACTTCCACGGTAACCAGCACTCCAGCCATAATAGGCTCATCGTCACTATCCTCGTCATATCTACTCCTATCATTTTCCTCTGCGATTTCGGCTTTTCGTTTCACAGCCAAGAGGCATTCGTCATCTGACGAACTATCGACATAAGTCGTCACATGGGCCTCCGAACCAGAAGCCATGTCGACGGACACGTTACTCATGACCGGTACTACACAAACGGTGTCATTATTATCGTGATAAAACTCAAGTTTTCAAGGATATAAATAAAAATAAACACCGCATATCATTGCGGACGCCATTTTCCATCTGTCAGTTTAGACCTGGCATTTTTCATAGTGGGAAATTGTTAAATAGGAACACATCCATAAAGGCTAGCATACAGAATAATATTTTAAATCAATTTGGTCTCGACAGAGCTACCTTTTTATTAAATAAATATAATAATTTATCATATGTTCTTGTATTAGCAGGTTAGGGTTAAATATTTTTGTACTTTGGCAACAAATGGCTTGTCAAGAATAAAAAAAGTTGCCGCTGTCAATGAACCGCCCGAAAAAAAGCAACGCGCATCGCTTCTCTTTTGGAATTTATGGTACTGTAACAAGGCTCCCTTTTGTGTTACCGCTGGTATTTAACGTGAAATCCACAAAAGTAACGCGTAAACAATGCGTGATTAACGTTAAACACGCTAGAATTACGCTATTAAGCGATATTGTGAGTAAAGTATTGCGATATATGGATCAATATCGCACATTAGTTAATATGCGCTAGCCAGAGCAAAGCGTCGGTTCACCAAATGGAGACGAAATCCGGCATCGGTATTCAAGACCACTGGATGAAGAGTATGATGGAGCCGGCGACCAGCGACAAACAAGATAATCGTTCGTCAGTTAAACGCGAGAAAATGGCCGAGGCATTCAACGGTGGAGACAATGTAACGTACGAGTTGAAACAGCAGAACGATACCAGGTACAGGTGCGATGTGTGTGATCTTACGTTCGAAGGCATGGAATATCTGATGCTGCACAAGAAGTTCCACGGGAATGACAAAGACACGCCAATTATGGAGCCAGAGCCGCCTGTTCATCATAAAGAAGGGCCCAAGAAACGGCGTAAGTTCAAATGCGACCAATGTGATGTTAAAGTTAATTCTCAGTACCATTTGGATATACACAGGAGCAAGCATGAAGGCGCGGCGTCTAAAAAGTACATATGTGAAGTCTGTGACCGTAGTTTTGTTGCCGCACAGTTCCTTAAAAGTCATATGCAAACACACTCATCAACATCTACTATAAACTGTGAGATTTGCAACAAAAGCTTCACTGGACAAGCATATCTGAAGCTGCATATGCAACTACATAATGACATTAAGAAATTTAAATGTTCCAAGTGTGATGAGATGTTTCCTACGAAAAATTGCTTGAAAATTCACATGAAGAAGCATTCAAAAGTGAAAAATTTTAAGTGTGACTGCTGTAATAAGCTTTTTGTTTCAAAAATAACTATGGAGAAGCACAGGCATACACATGAAGGCCAGCCAATTGATTGTCATGTGAAATGTACACAGTGTGAGAGAACTATGCACTCATCGTTACTTCGAACCCACTTAGCAAGGGCTCATCCTCCCAATGTAGATGATGATGTTAAACGACCGCATAAATGTACAACATGCGGTAAAAGCTTTATTGTGAGAATAAACCTTAACCTCCATATCAGGGTTTGTCATCCAGATCTTGCAGAGCCTGAGGATGAGGATGAAGAAATCATGACAGACAACTCTTAGTCTTAATGCATATAAGCATATTGCTACGTATTATTATACAATAATTAATTATACTTTTTTATGGTATCCTAGTAGTCTGAATTTGTTTTCCTGTAACAACTTCCAGTTAAGTTAAGTTTAATAAAGCAAATATTTTTTTAACAAGTTGTTTTTAATTTATAATATTATTTTATGTATTGCTTGTGTGCTCACCCTCATTTCCACCACTTAAGTCCCTGCATTAATATTGCCATTAAATTTCTTTAGGGATCGTAGGTCTGTAGTATAAAACGAATATTTTTGTCTATCGTGTAATTTACGTGTTTCGTTATCATAAAAAATTTGCATAAGAATTTCGAAAGCGCTCGGTGGGCGGTTTTAGAACTAAAAAGCGTCATTTAGCACGAATATTGAATGTCAACTTTGATAGAGAATAATAAAATATATATGGCTTTAATTGTCACCTGTAGACCACGACAATTAAATTATAGATCACTAACTTTCTGTAAAAAGGGGTGGGCAGATGCTATGCACGTATTCATGTCGCCAACCCATGTTTAGTTATAGAGGGCGCCCCTATTCCTATTTATTGAGCACAAGTTCATTTAAACCAGTGATTCCCAAAGTGGTCCAGGTGGACCCCCAGGGGTCCACGGGAGCCTTGCTGGGGGTCTACGTAGGCGTCAATAAAAAATGGGGGTCCATAAGATGTTAATAGGGGTCCACGAAAATTTATCTGCATATAGTTTTTATAAGGGCCTACCTATATTGTTTTAAGTACCTAACTAAGCAGATAACATTTTAATCTGGCAAGCGACTCTTACTTGTCCAAACTTGCGTATTCGATATTACAATTTCGTGTACAGACTTGCAAAGCGCAATCCGTCCGACAATGCTTAGTGCTTGTTTAGACATGATCTTGATCAAGACTATAAATACTCGATGCCAAAGGCATGCTCATTTATTTGTTTCCGGAATTTCGAAAAAGAAGGTGTGAGAAAATTTATATTAGTGTTCCTAGTGCCGGAGAAAAGTAAGTACGTACCTTTTTTTTGTTGTACCTAGTTCTTAAGTATTTTGTTTCGTGTACTGGTCGGTTGATAACAAATGCTTGTATACAATGTGTCCTAGGGATAAGTGACCGCCCGGCGTATTTAGAATATTTGTACAAAATTAAATTAAGTAAAGACGCGTGACGTGCTGCAGTTTTTTTACGATATTTCCTAAGTTTGTTCATCTTTTTCCATTATTTTTGTTTACTGACTAGCCGACATCATAATTTATCAATTAAAATCATTAGACAAAACTAAAATGTAGTAAAAAAATTACTTATATAAAATCACTAAGGCCGCTAAGTCACAAATGTAAATATAATTATTAATGATTTCGTACAAATATTCAAAAAACGCCGGGCGGTCTTATCGCTCGGACACATTGTATATAGCTAACTTAGTAACTTACAGATATTTTAATTGTCCTCTTTCGATTTGAAGACAAACACAGCACGTTTTATTCAATTGTTTTTTCACGAGAGGACTGCCTCTCTAAAAAGGCCGAAAAATCAATATTGCAGAGCAATTACTGTTTTATAAAACTACTAGCGCGTGAACTCATTGATTTAATGAAATTTTAGTTATTGTTTTTATGGTCACTTTTTTGGTCAATTTGGGATTTCGACTTTTATTTTTTCCTACACAAATATGATCAATATTCGATACTGAGTAAACTAATTTTTATTTCTACTATTAAAAAATTGTGGTAAATTAGGTATTTAACATTGATATCGCTTCGTGAAAAAGTCTGTACTTGTCTTAGCGGTTTATTAGTTGGTCCCTTTACAAGCCGTAATACTTTTTCAATATAATGATAATCATAATAATATAAAGCTGACAAAGGCTGCGTTGTGCTACCTATATTCAAATAAAAACTTGGTTACTATAACATTTTTTTTTACAGGGAAGGTAACTGATACAAAACATGGCTACAGCAAAGAAAAAATGTCGACAATACAGTGTCGATTATTTGAAATATGGTTTTGTTCCATCAGAGGCAGATAAACACTTGCCCATGTGCCTAATATGCAATAAAGTTTTAAGCAATGACTCTATGAAACCATCAAAGCTCGAAGATCATCTAAAAAGGTGTCATACTGATAAAATGGGTAAAGATTTAAAATATTTTCAAACATTGAAGGAAAAATATGAAAAGAGACCCACCATGCACAGCATGTTCGCTTCAACATCTCAAAGTAACGATGATGGCTTGCGGGCATCTTACAATATCTCATTACTAATAGCAAAATCTGGAAAACCGCACACTATCGGAGAACAATTAATTTTACCCGCTGTTGAAGAGGTTTTAAAAACTGTTTTGCACAAATCTCCATTTGACGTACTAAAAAGAATTCCATTAAGTAACAATACTGTACAAAGACGCATTGATGAAATGAGCTCTGACATCGAAAGTTTTTTGTGCAATCATCTGCAAAAAAGTCATTTTTCTATACAACTGGACGAGTCAACGTTACCCGGTAATGAAGCATTATTATTAGCATATGTCCGATTTATCATGGAGGAAGAAATTCACGAAGAATTGCTATTTGCCAGAACTTTGGAGACTGACACTAAAGGCGAATCAATATTTAATGTCCTGAGTAATTTTTTTACGGAAAAATCGATTCCATTTACAAACATTATTTCAGTGGCAACAGACGGAGCTCCTGCAATGGTAGGGCGATATCGTGGGTTTATAAGTCATCTCAAAAGAATTATACCAGGACTTACAGCTATTCATTGCGTAATCCACCGACAACATCTTGTGGCGAAACATTTAAGTGACAGGTTGAACCAATCTCTTCATTTTATAATAAACGCTGTCAACAAAATTAGAAGCAATGCATTGAATACGCGTTTATTTGCTCAATTGTGCGACGAAAATGACGAAGACTTCCAACGACTGCTCTTACATACTGAAGTACGCTGGTTGTCGAAAGGTGCATGCTTAACGAGATTTTACTCTGTTTTCGATTCCGTATTAGAGTTCTTAGAAAGTAGAGATCCAGATTTAAAAGAAAACTTGATCAAATTCAAAGGAGACATTGCGTATTTGACAGATTTGTTTAAAAAATTTAATGATATTAACTTGCAGTTACAAGGGGACAGCCTGAATTTAATAAAAACAAAGGGGATAATTTCGGCTTTTCTTGGGAAATTGAAATTTATGAAGCAAAACATTAGTCGGCGCGAATTATCTCAATTTCCAAACTTGTCGCAGGTAGAAACTATTGATGAGGATATCCATACCTACAGTCAACATTTAAGTGCCCTGCATGATGACTTCAAAACCAGGTTTGAAGATATGCTGACGATGGATATACCACCATGGATCGTAAATCCATTTGATGAAACTGAAGTGGCCAATGTATTATTACAAGAGGAGCTGCTTGAGCTAAGCACCAATGAGGAGCTGAAGGTGAAATTTAGAAAAGGCTACCAAACATTTTGGCTGCAAGCAGAAATACACGAAAAATATCCTGGACTGTGGGAAATCGCAAGGAAATTTTTGATAGCTTTTCCCTCATCATACCTTGTCGAAAGAAGTTTTAGTGCCGTTACAAACCTCTTAACAAAAAAAAGGAGCAAACTAAACATCACAGAGCGGGGGGATTTGCGGTTATTGCTCACAAAAATAAAGCCAAACATTGATCGTTTGCTGACACTCCATCAAATACATCCTTCCCATTAATTAAAATTATGTCCACAACCTATAAGTATTACCTTATTATTATTTTTTTGTAATTCTTTTCTTTTAATTAATAAAATGTTATAAAATGTACCATTTTTCGTTTTTATTTAAAATTTAAAATTTTAACCTATCAGAATATAGGGACGGAACTCAGAAGCGACACAATTTTTATTTTTAGTCGACTTTAACAATGTGGTAGGAATGTAGCAGCAGGGGGTCCACCGACACCAGTTTAATTTTGAAAGTGGTGCACGAGAAAAATAAGTTTGGGAACTACTGATTTAAACCATGATTCGATAGAGACATAGCTCCATCTAGCGGCGAATAGCTATTAAGATTTGCGGCCAGTGAATATTATCGTTCTTATAAATAGGGAGAGTGCTTTTTTCTGAAAGAACGAAAATGAAAGGAACTCTATGCATATTTTTGAACTCCTAACGTACCTTGCTAAATTTCATGATGATCGGTTCAGTGGTTTAGGCGTGAAAGGTACCTAAGAAACAAACACCTTACCTTACCTACGCATTTATAATATTAGTAAGGATTTATGTAATAAAATTACATTTTACGGAAACTAACTGTTAGTAGGTTTATGGATCAAAATAATACCGTTTTTTTAAACTGCGGTGTAGCCTAAAAGGAGCTATTGCTTTTATTACCAAAAATATTATGATCCATGTCAACTCTCGAGTATAGCCGTGGATAAAAATGAATAATTAAGAAATAAGACAGAAGTATATAAATTAATTTATTCAGTAACTAGTATAAAATATATTATTTCTCAGTCTCAGTACTTTGCTGATCATCTTTCGTTTCTGTTTTAGCTGCTTCAGCTTCTTTGTCTACCACCTTGGCTTCCTCTTCCACTTGCTAGAAGAAATAAATATTGTACATTAAAATCCAATTTTCATTTTTATTTATTTTAAGGAGTTTTAGACCCTCTCCGTGCGATTTCAAAACATTATTACAGACAAAGAGACTACAGTATTCTTCTCGATTCTTCTATTGAATGGACATGAATGAGCTTCCGACAGCTGAACGGACGCGTACGCATTTCATACAAAATGTTTTTTTAAGGGAAAATCTGAAAAAACTGATTAAGTGTAGTTAGTAGTCCCAAAAGCACCATTCCAATGTGATTATTTGATTAAAATTACGTTAATCCGTTTACTTTTAATAGATAAATAAGTAGAATTTAACTATCATTCTTTTTCAATATTCTTACAAATACGTAGGTACCACCTACCACGCATCTAGTAACGTCTTAAAAATATTTAACTAAAAATCTTACCTCTTAGTTACGGAAAAACCTAAAATTGATTCCAACTATTGAAATTTACCGCGCACCCTTTCCACCCTAAATAAATTGACCAAGTTAACCCTCCTCATTTCCGGCCTAGTTTAAAAGTAAATAGACAGGAGACACGCAAAGGTCAATTTCTTGTACAGCCTAAATTGTCATTACGTTTCAGAAGTATTTTTTAATTCTTAATAAGCATTTCTTTCGTATCATTAATGTGGTTTAAAGACTTGTATTCAGACTTGATAATTGAACAATAATATCGATGGATCACAATATAAAAGTATTTTATACTGTGAGATCGAACTCTTGAAAAGCAGTCTAATCTACACTACTGCGGCCTATATTAGATACTATTTCTACTGTTATTTTACTGACACCTACCTACTTATGAACAGTTAATATCAAGCCATAGTAGTAACATGTGATAAACACATTATTCATAAGAATCAGTCCACCAACCAACTCCAGACTTTACACAACTGAAACTGGTTAACAACGCTGGAGATGGAGATAATTATATTCCGAAGGCGCATTCTTCATCCCTTCTCACTGTAAATTCGATGGGACGCAAAACCGACTCGATCGGAGAAAGATCAGGATAAAACCAAGCGCTTAAAGAGCATTCTCGTCCTGAAGATGTCTGGTAAACAGTCTACTGTAGAAACTTAAAATCTTACCGCTGCCTTCTTCATATCCTCTTCCTTCTTCTTCTGCAACTCCTTACTAACTTCTCTGTTCAAATAGAGTTCTTTTAAACTCTTTTCCGAGACCTTATCGAATACTACGATTGGTTTAGTTGTTGCATCGTGACAGGTTCTCTGGAATTCTTCGTAACGCGTTACGATAGTGTCGAACCGTTCTTTTGACAAGCCTGAGTAACTGTCGATGCTCCTGTAAATGAAAAAAAAACTAAAAAGCCTTGCACTTTAGCCTAAGTTGCGAGTTACTTAGTCTGCGTGGAAAAAATCGTCTTTTTTGTCAAGGAACGAATTAGCCTTTGTCCACCCTGAAGGTCCATTCTAAATATTGGGCAAAGAATTTTGGAAATCGGACGGATAGTTCCTGAGATTACCCCCTACATACAAACAAACAAAGGAGAATGGGCAAATTAGTATGAGCGCTGTCTCCAGGCAGTATCAAGTTGTACAATACAAAAAAAAAGACGAACCGTTCTTTTGACAAGCCTGAGTATTTGTCGATGTTCCTGTAAATAAAAAAAATAATTAAAAAGCCTTGCACTTTACTCTTTAAGCACCAAATTCTGCTCGCAACTTAGTCTGCGTGGAAAAAATCGTCTTTTTTGTCGAGGATCGAATTAGCCTTTGTCCACCCTGAAGGTCCATTCTAAATATTGGGCAAAGAATTTTGGAAATCGGACGGATAGTTCCTGAGATTACCCCCTACATACAAACAAACAAAGGAGAATGGGCAAATTAGTATGAACGCTGTCTCCAGGCAGTATCAAGTTGTGACATGTTACTTATATGAACATAACATCGTCCAGATAAAATAAGAAGAGAAACACTAATAGTCCTTTCTCTGCACGATTATCAAAGTTGGTGTCTAAATAAAATGAAGCTTTTTTTAAGACCTTTAAAATGACATATGTCACAATTTGATACAAGGTGGGGACAAAACGCCCATTCTCCTTTCACCTCCATATAATATTCTTCTTCTTCTTCGTATCGGCATGAGCTATGTCTAAGGTGGTCATGCTCATGCCGTAGTGAAGAGATTGGGCGGTCAACAAAAATGGTAGCGAGGTTAATAATATTAGTATAGAAATTGAAAAGAATTAATAAATAAGCACTTACATTTTGAATGTAGACCTGTTATCTATTTGAATAATAAACTCCAAATGAACGTGTAACGATGACACTGGAAATCGCTACGTACCTTCCTAATTAATATATTTTTTGTTACAATCAATATTGTCAGGGACTGTCAACTATTTAGTGCTTTTATATAGAAGGATACTCAACGGATCGTGGTGGCCGGGCCCAGCGGTTATTGGATCGCATTGATTAGCAAGGTTGTAGATTAATACCCAGGCTAGTATCGATGGTTTTTTTATTTAGGTTTTCAGATACTGGTGTTAATTTTCATTCACCGTTTTTCAGACCACTGAAAAACTTAACTCTGACGTTTAATGTAACTGATGTAAGTCTGAAATCAAAGGAAAATGAATATGGCATCGAAGGACTGCCTCGCTAGTGTAGTGGTAGCTAAGAGCGATTGCTGATTATGTGGTCTTGGGTTCGAGTCCCGGGTCGTGTATTAGGTGTGCCCGGTTGATGGCAATGGGCTCGCCGCTCGCTGGTTTACCTCTTTAGAGCTGAAGGATAAAAAATCGCCTAACTGCATAGGTATAAATGCAAAAAGAAAATGACTAAAATATTGACAGCCCCTGCAACGCGGCAGTTAATAAATAAAACATAGAATAAATTGTTTATGAATCAATTAATTTGCATCGAAACAATTCACTAATTATAATATATAATTGATTTTGTTTTGATCGTAGATATAAAATACAATTTGAATATACCTACGTACGCATAGCCCTGCGTATTTCAATGTTATACTATTTTAAATAAATATATTGTTAACAATTATATGACTGCCTCGTTGGCCTCGTGATCACTAATGGTGACGGCTGAGCAGATGCCCAGTGTTATTGGGGTTTTTAATTAGGTAATTCTAAGTAGCAGAACGAACGAAACAAAATCAAGGCGTAGCCTAGAAAAGTAACGGGATTTCGTTGGTAGACGTAGTAACAGCAAAAGTTTATACAAAAATATTTGGTGTATAGAAACCATAGATTTTAAATACCAAGTAGATACTTAGTTCCTGAGATAGAAACAGCACCCTAATATTATAGGTATTGTTATCATAAGGGGAGAAGATGTATTGTTCATTAGATGTGGGTTGACATCTATGTTATAACTTGGACTTACTCGCTGCGTTACCCGACTTTGCATACCTAATTATATTGATTCTGAAAACAGTTTATTATGTACACGCTTAGGTACATAAATGATACACGTTACTTCTAAGGCAATAAACCTTTATTATACTATTTGCTAAATAATCGCATGTAAGTATTTGGTAAACTGCCTCGTTGGTCCTCATTAAATCCTCGGTTCGATTCCCAGGTCGGGAAAAGTGTTATTAAGTTTTTCCATCTGGTAATTGTCAGTAGTAATATTAAATTATTTTAACCATATATGTATCCGATAATTTTGCCGAATTGTCGTCTCAACAAACGCAAAATAAAAGTTAGTTTAAGCCATTATTGTTGAAAATACCATAAACTTTTTAACCCTTGGATTACACTATGAAATTATGAATACAGCAAAAGTAATCGTGATAACAGTAGTTCCATGTATGTATACTAGATGGCGCTTCGAGTCGATCTTCTTATGCCGATTAGGACATACATAGAATGCCAGACGTATGTTAAGGGGTAGGTTTATCCGTATATGTATTGTTTTTTTTTAACAAGAAGGTAAGTAGGTGTAAGGCTTAAACACAAAAAATAGTATTTTTTTTTATTTCTATCTATGTACTTAATATCTATTCTTATTACCTTCATAACATACCTACTTAATTAACTTTGTAATAAGCAGTAAGATAGCTATTTCGTTCATTAATTTTACCTATATAATGTTTATTTAAAGAAATAATAATTGCGTCAAAAATCATAGAAATACAATCGCAATATTCCAGTTAGTTTAGAACACGTTCTAATAAGATTTTTCCTCTTCAAATATTGTTAGCATACGTGAAACGGAACGCAAAACCACCCCTCTAAGGCTAATGACTCACTCGATCCCCTCGTTCCACCCCCTCGCGGAAATATCCGACGTCAGCCGATAAAAGCCGAAAGGGGCGCGTACCGTGCCCGCACGGAAAACATAAAATCTCAACCCACATTATTATGTAATATTTTACAATTTTTTTATCGAAACAAAATTATAAAAATTAACTTCAAAATGCGCGAAATAATGTCAAGTGCTTGTTACCTCGGATACACGTCCATGAGTTCTGTGAATGTAAAACAAAAGTGATGTGAACGAACACTATATTGATTTTTTAGTGACGTGCAGATGAAACGTTGTATGCGGAATCTAGTGTTATTATTAGATTGTGTAGTGCTTTTAATAATTCTGTGAGTCTTAATACAAATTAAGAGTGTTAATTTTACGTAAAAAATGCAATAGGATGTATAAAAACGATCCCAGTGCCTCATTCCGGAACATGTGAAAATCTGCATTAATTTTTTCATAATTAATTTTGTCGCACAATTTTTAAAAGGCAAATACTCTTCTATATTTTCCACGATACGTTAGATGTTTATGAAAACTGTGCTATTGAAAGCTTAAATTAAAATAGACGCCATATTTACGGTCTAAAAATAGTCTATACCCCAAAAAGGCCTAAAATTAAAATACGATCATAAAAAGCAGCCTAATCTATTATTAGAAAATCCATACCGCCTCCGCTTCTATGAAAGGAACACAAATAGGAATTAATTATAGTTTCTTCTATACCAAATAGTTACGTTAATTGATTTGCGAATAAACATAATTAAAATACATTAGCCAAAGGTATTTAGATTGATTTATTTAAATTAATATCCCAAATACAAGACGCAAATTCGTATGTAACACAATACTGTTCTAAGCCTCACTTTCTAAATTAAGATCGCCAAATCCTTGTAGGTTTACATTCTTACATTATTTTCCGACCAAATCTAGTTTACAAAAATACGCTAAAATAAAACAAGAATATTGCAAGGGTTAAAACGATCTACACCCAAAAAAACGCATCGCACGCAAGCCAGTATTATCATTAACTATTAAGGTTCTTTAATAAATAATACAATTAATACCTTATCACTAGAAATAGCCATAAAAATTTTAAAAATAAAATAATTGACCCTTCGATTGTTTTGTTAAAAATCCACTATTTTATCAAGGGCGCATCGTTAATGACATTGAGAAAAACCCTGACAAGTTGTATGAGTCTATAAATTGTATAGATACACTGACATTTCAATGAGATTGGATTTTGAACTTACTGAAATTTGAATTTAATTCAGTGTAATTCGTAAAGATTGAAGTTGACAGAATTTAATAAGGTTGCTGTTGAATTCTGGCGATTACTTATAAATGCGACTTTATTTTTAACCGACTTAAAAAAGAAAGGAGATTCTATGTTCGTCTGTATGTATATTTTTTATCTTAGTTATTCTAAGACACGCTTAATTTTGGTTAGTCAGCTTATCTCTTGTTAAATGACAATGACCAGGCAGACCGAGAAGGCGATGGCGAGATACGACACCTTTGCGGGAAAGACAGGGCCCTATATGGCATTAGACAGGGTTTTGTGGAAGAATAACAGGGAGGCCTTTGCCACGCAGTGGGACACCGAACAGGCTATTTAAAAAAAATGACAATTATGTAGCCCTCTGTAATACCTCTATAATATGGGAGTAGAAATTAACGTAGCAGTAGGATATCTCTGCCTACGCTGGCGTGATCTTAATCTGCCTTCATTTTGAGCCTTTGATACAACCTCGAATGCATTAGGTAATACGAATTAATTTCATATTCATTGGATGTTCAGTAAAAAGGCTAGGAGGGAAATAACCAACAGACGCAGGTCATATTATAGAGCACAAGTGTGCGCAAACACAGGTGGACTCTCTATTCCCTCACTGTCATAATCCGATGGGACGGTTTTACGGTGTGCCATACCAGAGAGAGATCCTGCGCAGGACACGCAGCCTTCCTTTTATGGGTATTGGTGTAATACCATCGACTACCATACTTAGAGCTGTTAATGAGAATACACATCATAAACATAACATCGCGCTTGTATTCCCCGAAGGGGTATGCAGAGATGCACATATAGTACACACACATTTATGATAAAAATCCCACAGTAATAGGGCCTATTATATAGTAACTTTTTGCCTGACCCTGGATTTGAATCCAGGACCTCGTGCTCAGCAGTCGCGCTTAGCGACCACTAGACCAACGATGCAGTCGGTTAATAAGAATATATTGACAAAAAACTCCAAAAACTTTTTCTTGCCGCAACCGATATTTAAACCCACAACCCTGCTGTTAATAAGAGCCAACAGACCAAGACTATTTGACTACCTACCAAGTAGGCCTTAATTTAACGTTAGCCAATTAGACAGTTTACGAACCTACTTACCTTTTATAGTAAAAAAGCTTAACCTTTTACCTTTCTTTACGTCTAAGGCCTAATCTGATTAAGCACGCGTTTTTAATGGTCTAATAGTTAAAAGGTAAGTATGTATTTACTTTTTTATGGTTCAGCGTTGAAGCAATAATTACCAGCTCTCTTCCGTTTTAAATACTGTGCCCAATCCATAATATTTTTGGGTAATATCTTGGGTATTTGACACCAAAAATTCCAAGACACAACTTCCCTTAACCTGCTATATTTTTACCCTTTTGTTTATTTTTTACTGGGAATGCCTCATGGACTTCCTCCGTTCTGGGACTCTTACCGGTTATAGCCCCAGGGTTTCCTCCTAGCTAACTTAGGTCGAGGGACGCGGTACGTTACACTGCATCCCTCGACAGGTTCCGACACACTTCTTCACGGCGTGTCCCGTTTACTATGTACGGCTGAATTTTAGCTCTGAAATCCCGATTTACATATTTTCAAATAACTATAAAATAAGATTTTTAGTTGCTTTGATATCAATTTAATAGTTAGTTAATTGAGTTGGCAAATTAGTGACGTCACAGCTTAAGTACTACCATACAAAACCTATGGAGGAATAACGTTTTGACAGCTCATAAAAAGAAGCTCTCAGTAATTACCCAAATGTGCGTTTTAAAGGCATAAGAATCAAATAGTAGAAGTAAATATCTCACAAAAAAAGTCGCATGGGTGTATCATCCAAATATATATATTGTTATCGAACCTGAAGCCGCCAGTCCATTCACTTAGCTACTCCAACGTCTGCTGGCATGTTTAAGTGAGACCGTTGTCCCATTTAATTTCTCGTCTCGTGGTCGTCAATGAAATGTGGGATCAAACTGAATTTAACTCATCTCACGTTAATATTATTTGTTTTGTAATGTTTTACGACTAATCTGCTGAATATTTTGAGAATTCTAATTATATGATAGAATCAGGTATAGAGATCGCTAGAATCCTGCGAAAGGGCAAAGGTGCTTTTAATTTGAGAAAGCTGCGGTAATCTGGTTAAAATTACGTGTATGCATCAGTTTGCTTCTGCCTACCACTTTATATACCCAGACGTAATAAAATAGGGACCAATACCTACATAAAACAAGAAAAACCTTTTCAGATCGCAAACGAATACATAGGTTATCGAGAAACGATTTTTATAGTTTGGCAACATTCCAACTAGATATGGACTGTGGTAGGTACCTACTTTTTACCGAAAACCTTTTTTGTATGACCTAATTTTCATTCCCGAATGGTCTAATTAGGTCACGCTATACTGCCTAACTAGTTAACTGGTATTCAGTCTATTGTATATGCTAATTACACTCCAAGGGATTTAATTTATTTGTCTCCGCCTGAATTTTTAGCTCGCTTTCAAATTGGTTAGGCTAAAAATGAGTGACACGTGACATGGGAACAGCATTATTATATTAAATTGACTGCCTCGTTTATCTAGTGGTTGCTAAGCGCGACTGCTGAGTATGTGGTCTCAGGTTCGGATCCCGGGTTAGGCAAAGTTTTACTGGGGTATCATTAGGTATTTTTATTATTATTCATTCATTACGTAGAGGTAAAGAGTACACCCAAATTTCGGGCGAACATATTGCCATTAGTCACATGTTCAGTTTACTTGCTTCTACTGAGAATTACCTAATGGAAAAATCCAAGAACACTTTGCTCGACTCGGGAATTGCACCCAGTACCTCACGCCCAGGAGTCGCGCTATGTGACCAGAGCCAGACCAACGAGGCAGTTTTTTTTTAATATTCCATTTAAATTGTTTTCATTAGAAACGCTTCTATTAAATTTCATTTAAAATCTGTAGAATGCAGATTATATAAATACAAAATTGGCAAATACTTTAAATGCAACTCTGTCGGTACGTCATTTAATATTAAAGTTTTCCGTTACTACGTTTGCGAGTTCCCAGGGCAAAAGCGAAACGAATTTCAATTTATATTTTATTCAATATAACTGAATTTTAACTTTTCGCTGTGGTTATATTGTGTTCGTAGTCGTTGGAGTTGAATCAAACCTTTTTTGCGGTTAAAGGTAAAATGGATAATTAGTATTCATTTACCGTTGCTTATAAAAAAGTGGTATACTTAGTTCCCGTCACGTAAAAAGAACGTTGAGCGACTGTCAGCGACTGTTTGCACTCGGATATAGTCGCTTCCTATGGTCCTAGGCTATTGTGGTTTATAATTAAGTCTAACTGTTTTATAGTATAATCATTATAGGTACTTTACTAGGTACGGAACACTTTGGAATAGACTGGAATTTAAAAAAATAGGTTACCGGAAACGGTTCTTTTTACGGGTGGGTACTATAGATAGGTTATAATCGCACTAAAAGTGGCTCAAAAACTAGGCTAATTGGCTCACCTAAACTCGTCTCATCTCTTTTTCACTCCCGATAGTTAAGATCTGCTGTCCCACTTCCACTGTAGTGTGGCATTAAAAATTTTCAATACTGTATACCGTTTTTGAAGTTCGTAGATTGCGCAGGTAATCTTGTTTGTTACCTCTTTTTACCCGATTGCACGACGTAAGGAAGGGTTATGTATTATACTTGTCATGTTTGAAAGGGGTTATGATTCGTATTATAATAGACCGTTTAACGTCCTAGGTAGGCTGGTAAAATGAAGCACTGGAATCGAAAATAGGTATCACGACAAAAAAAATCAAAATCTTACCTTATTTTGCATTTACAGATAAAACAATAATGCCACGTTAGTATTAACTTAAAAACAATCAATCGGTATGACCGTCCATCAAAATAAAGGCTTGATATAAAAAGGTAAAATGACTATAAACTTAATTCAGTGCCATCTATCGGCGAAATGACTGAACAATGTTGGTGAAATGTGAAAGATATTTATGTTTGTGACTGGACCCCGTGGTTTGAGCTGCGAAGATGGAAGGAGGGTCAACTACGACCTCAGAGGTCTACCAGTATGTTGGACCCTTCAGGTTGGAGAAGACCTTAGGAAAGGGCCAAACAGGTAAAGCATTTTTTTATACATATTTACCCCTCAAGGGAGACGACAGCGAGGAAGAACCAGACAGAGATGGCGGGACGAACTCGATTTGTATACGCTAGACTGGTCGTTGGCAGCTGGTAACAGAGAGATGTGGAAAGAGAGTGGGGAGGCCTTTGCCCAGCAGTGGGACACTTCAGGCTAATTATAATAATATGTACCTAACTTTACATGACAAGAAGTAAAAGGAGAAATACATTACTATTGTTTCCTAAGGGTCAGAACGCACATATCAAATCGGAAAGGAATCGTCACCGTATCAACTCGAGCCGTGCAGTATTCTTTTTGTACTTGTATTTTTATTTTGTATTTGTATTTGTATGAAACTCCCTACTGCAAAGGACTAATCGGATTCGTGACGCAATGGCCTCGCCTCGGGTCCGGCGAGCCGTAAGCGCGGCGTCGCTAGCCGTAGCCGAGTCTGCGTATCGGAGCAGCTGATCCGCTTTGGTAACGTGCTTACGTAGCGTTGACGCTTTCTTGACGGCGAGGCGAAAGCGATACGGTGACAATCCCTGTCCGATTTGATATGTGTGATATGACCCTAAAAAGCATAATCCTAAGAACTTTATTCTGCGTATGCGACTCATAGACCACAATGACGTAAGCGCAGCATTTCGGATTCTTTTGTGGTGGTTCTCATGTGGGACTGTGGAACCTTCTTGACGTTAAAGATTGCTTGCCAGAAAACCTTATTTTTTTAGAATTTCATCATGAACTTCTAGTTTACCCACTGCATGACATAAGCCTCCTTCCTTAAGCGCCACTGTTTGCTGTTTTAGACGATAGCATCCAGTTCTGTTCTCTGTACAGCAACAACATCGTCAGTCCACCTGGCTGGAGGTCCTCCAGGGGCTCTACTAAATCCTCTGGGCCACCACTCCGTTTGGGCCTTACTCCACCTGCCACCAAATCTTTCCAAGTGGCCTGCCCAACTCCACTTGAGTTTGGTAATACGGATCCCCTACATTAATAAAGAATAACGATAAATAAAAAAACAAACAGTAATATTATAATACTATTTATTTAAAATCACTTCAACATGAGTAAATTTTCATTCGCACAAAGTAATTTTGCCGCTCTGAAGTGACGTACAAAACGCTGCGCAGTACTCTATTTTTTAGTTATGCGCATAACCTAATAAAACAGTGAAATTGTACAAAATATATAATTAAACACATTATATATACGACTATAATACTAACTTCAGTCCATAATGTAAATGCGCGCACAAAAGTGATTTCTCACGGCGCGTGATACCACGGGTCGCCCCGCGCCGATTTGTAAAGCCAGCAAATACCACGAGCGTGCCCGCGCCATCCCAAGCTCATGGCGCGTTGTGGCTCGTCGTGTTACGCGCTGAGAGAAGCTACCATTATACGCTGTAATTCTAACATACACTAAAGTGAGTTTTATTCTAACTGCGCCACTGCTCTATACCTTTGCACCCTTTTCTTATTCTCAGACTCTTCAACCAAGGCTTGCAGTAGGGAACTTGTTAAAAACGGATCTGTAAAGAACAAGAAGTCTTTATTAATTAACAATTACGAAAATCATTATTTTTCGTATCGGTATGAGCCTATGTAGTCCGCCTATTTAAGTAGTTCTCGTCTCTTGTAGGCTCTTAGTTTACCACTAGTTTCTCTCAAATTGTGCCTGACAAATGGCAAACTGCAATATTTTTGTCACCTTTGCAGAATTAGTCTCATAGGAGACTAAGGATGAGCGATCGCTCACCTCTGCCTACCTATTAAACGATAACACGTGTAATAATAATATACTGTATACCTACATAATTACCTTCATTATTAATTCACCTTACATTGGGAGTATTGGGACCTTTAAAACTGGCGAAAAAAGGGAGTAGGTACTACTATACACCTATGCCTACCCCTGCGGGGAACACAGGCGTGATGTTTAGTTATATGCTTACCTACATTAATAAATAGAGTTAGTAATTATTTAGTTTATTATATTCATTTATCCGTCTCTATTCTGTTATCGTGCCTCTTATTGTCTAGCAGATATCACTGTCAACGATAAAACCTTTGAACATTTGCATTGAGTTCTCTCTCTTCTGTTTTATGATAGAAATGGCGTTCATACAATCAAGATATGCCTGCATTTATTGATAAAGAGTAGGTAGAGACAAAGGATCTAATAGAATGCAGTAATTTTACTTGGTTCTTATGGACACTTCTTTTTCCAGTCTTTATTGAAATCCTTCCAAAATCTCCTACACTATGTGCGTTTTAAGCACAATACTAGTTATTAAGAACAATACTACGAGTAAGTAAGTAGTTCCATCCATACATGAGACGAGGTCTGTGCCCTACAACGAGACAGTTACAGGCTGAAATTATTCATTTATGCCTGTAATAACCAGCATTGAATGGGCACGAATCCAAACCACAACCACGGTAGCTTATGATCGTTTTCAAACCACATTTTGACACGTGTTGTTTTAGTGTCTTTTATTTGTTTTGCTGCAAAACAAAAGTAGAGCATCCAAGGTGATTAAAGTCCTAGTAGCTATTTTACTTTTATCCGAAATTCTGTCATGGCGATTAATCTAAACTGATATGAGCGGCAGGAGACATTATAGTGTTTTGTGTATATTAAATTTCTTCTTTCTACTCTTGTTATTCTTACATTCTATCTCCTTTAACTCATAATCCAATGGGACTGTGGACAGACACGACTGGACGTAGATCAGATGCAGGACCAACGGCTTAAGGCCTACGAACACCGGGACGGCATGGCAGAAGATTCTAGACCTTAAATGTGCTTTCCGAGGCACCGAGGTGTCATACTATGTGGAAACAGTCAACATCCATATACAGACTGGAGTTAGAGCTGTGTTACTTCACAAATCAACTTCTTCTTCCTCTTATCGTATGGTTAATGAACAACCTGGTGTCAGAGTTTTAACCGCCTGTACGCCCCTGACATGGCTTGTTGAGAAATCTCTCAGGTGTGCCGGTTTCCTCACGATGTTTTCGTTCACCGCCTTTAGCATCTGATAATTTATAGTACGCACATGAATTCAAAAAGACATTGGTGTGTGCCGGGGTTTGAACTTGTGACCTTTGACTTGGCAGTCCAACGGTCATACCACTCGGCTATCAGTGCTTAAAACAACTGATATACATATATACATCGTACAAGCACCTATTTCATCTTTGATAATACCAAACTCAGTACAGATTCCGTCTGTAACTTTTCGTAAATGTCCAATAGCTATGACATGTCCTTTGGCTTTATGTCCAATAGCCTTTGTACCACCGTAATGAATAGTGTTCAATTTCACGTGGAACTCTTTTGACATATCTTGTCACATGTGACCACTATGAAAAGGAAATAGGCTGCCTGAAAACGAGCTTTTACCCGTTTAGGCCTTTGAAAAATGTTTTCACAACAGATAGTGTTTGAACTATGAAGACTTTTTTCCGAATTGTTGCTCTTTGAATCGTCTGTGATCTGTGATATTGCTAAATCGACTATCAGTCAGTGACGGTTGAAATAGTTATGGTAGTTTTTAACCGACTTCAAAAAGAAGAAGTTATTATATTCGGGGCGTATGATAATAATAGAAAAAAAATCAGATAGTCAGAAAACATAAAAATGATTTCTGACTATCTGATTTTTTTTCTGTTGCTTAGTTAGTATTTATATAATTTAACAGCCACACTGTCCTACAAATTGCGTGGTACGTTACCCGGTTCTACGCTCAAAAGTTGTAGTGTGATGTGCTACCCCTGTTAGCTCCCACAATCGAGAAATTTGTAAGAGAAAAGTTGGACGTCTCATTTAAATGAAGCTACTTACGGAAAATAAGCTTGATAGTTATCAGTTTTATGTTTGGTCCGTGGATCCCTGACTGTTACCGTCATTAGCCACTGACGCGCGCGGTACGCTCGCTTAACAAAGTGGCTGATAATATAGATTTGTTTGTGTGTTCACTAAATGAGTTCACGTGGGCCATATATTGTGTATTTAGTTTTATATAATTGAAAGTTATTTTATACAGCGTTTTTTTAGTACTTATTTGGAAATTATTTGTTTAGGATAGACTTGTTTATAAAATAATAATAAGTAACAACTTCTTTGTCGCATTAGGTTGAAAACCTGTAATGACGACTGTAAGTGAGAGTGTAAATAAAAAAATATCGTGATAGTAACACTGTATGCCTATATTCTAACGCATTACTACAAACTATGCTAAACGATTGTTAAGTAACTGATGTTTTTATGGAAAAAGCTTGAACTCTAGCCCTCTTATTCATAAACGAGGATCATACCGGCATTAACTAAACCCCGTATTAAGTCTATTGACATCTCTATTCTTTGATATGCAAACGACAGTGACCGATATAATTTAATCCTTGGTTTAAAATAGTAAGTTATGATTATGGCGGTACAAGAATAGGGACTATGTACCTACTTCTATCTCCAGATAAGAAACAGTAGCAATATCTACGTGGACAGACTCACGGAAGGAAGTTTCGATAAATAAAAGATTGCAGTGGCGCGGAAGTTTACAGACCAACTTCCTCTACTCAAAGTCATAGGTTCTAAACCTAACAAGCATACATAACATCACGCCTGTAGGCAGAGGAATAGATACAGTAAACTCGCATTTCGCCAGGTCGCAATCCTAATGCAAGAGGGGCGAGCCTATTGCCATTAACCGGGCACAAATCCAGACGCTGTAGTACTACTGAAAATGACCTAATGGGAAAAACCAATAACATTTTGCCCGACCCGGGGCTCGAACCCTGGATATCTTGCTCACCAGTCGCGCTATAAGGCCACTATAGACCAACTCCAACGCCTCTATGCAAAGGCATTATAAGACATATTAGACACATCCCTAGCAATGCCTAATGAACCTACTAAGTAGGTCCTTCCATCCTTTCTTCTTAACGACCTGATTGGCGCAGTGGCTAAGCGATTGGCCTGCAGCGCAAAGGGTTGCGGGTTCGATTCACGCAAACAACAAAAAATTGAGTGATCCGCAGATGTTGGTCCCGAGTCTGTGTTTTGTGTATGTGATATTTCATGTTTGTGAAACGCACCCACGATACTGGAGTAATTCCTTGTGTGGAGTGAAGTTAAAAACAGAAAATATGTACTTACTTATATTAATAAAGTTGCCAGTATTCTGTTTGTCTGTGATCGGGCTCAAAGAGACGCTGGGTGGCACAGCTTGTATGGACGCTATCTGGTGTCTGACAGTTGATGAGCTGTTCACCGCGTCTAGGACTAGCAGAATTAGAAGCCTGGAACAATCAAATAAGCTTATAGTAGTGTACTTTACTGGTAGTTGAAACCTATGATTCCAAGACTTTTTACATGCTCAATTTTAAATCTCGATAATATTTTAGTTAACTGCAATTAAAAAAATAGATTTAATATTTTTTATTGCATTGAAATCGTGAATTGGGTTGGCAAAATAGTGACGTCATAATTTGCTATTACCATACAAAATCTACGGAGGAATAAAGTTTTGACAGCTCATAAAAAGTATATCAATTGATTAGTAGTGTCAAATAACCAATTCCAAAGAGTTCCCTCGTCTGGAGCCAATCCTGGATGTAGAATCAGAATATGCAGTGTCTTCGAAACTGAACCCGTATATAAAATTTCAACCCCATAGGATTTGTGGGGTATTGTACCTACTTCTAAAGGTTCTAAATTCAGTTTCAATCCCCGTTCGGTATTTAGTATAAATACAATGTGTATTTAAGAAATTATAAAAAGATTTAGGGGGTCGATAATGTCTTCTTCATTGATATCCCCACGTATTCTTCTGGATTGGCCAAAAAGTCTCAATACACACACAGGGATTGTAATTTATTACTATTTTAATTAATAAATATTATGAACTAGGGCAGTTAGTTATATTTAATCACGGAAACTTTAGTACAAGGGGACCCGGCAGACGTTGTCCTACCCGGAAAAGCTACGCCACCTATCAGGTCCAATTATGTTTTCAAACCATCCAGAAACCCATTGAAACACACACAAAATTCCATCCAAATCGGTCCATCCGTTTAGGAGGCGTTAGGTGTCAAACACACGTACAGAAGAGTTTTGTATATGTATAAAGAAATTACTTATATAAACATACTAGATACAAATATAATTTCTAACGGAATCAAAGTAAATATATCACGATGTTTATGTACTTACCCGTTAATGATTGTCATATTTATAATGATAAAGCAACGAAGGCGTACAACTGTGTCGCGGACTACCCAGGGTACATATGAATGGTGTTTAACTACATGCATGGTTTCAGGTTTAGTCTGTATTCAGATGTACTATAGAGCTCGTAATACACCCTCGTCGTGGTAGCCTAGTTGTAGACTTACCGGATTTGTAAGCAAAACATTGTAAGTTCGAACCCAAGCTAGTATTATTTATGACATTGAAAAAGTCACATTGATCAATGTGACTTTTTCAATGTCATAAATACTTTCTTAGATATTCTTATAAACCACTGACCAATGTCGACGGAAAACATCGTGAGGAAACCTGGATTTAATTATCTGAAATCGCAAACCCGCAGTGTGCTAGCGTGGTGATCAATGCTCAATCCTTCTGTATATGAGAAGAGGCCTTTGCCCTGCAGTGGAAATTATAATCCTTTAACTTTATGTGACGAAAAAGTTGATAAAACATCTTGACAGCTACTAGAATGAGTTTTGTTCATAGCTTGGCGATTAGCGCAAAGCTAAGTGGCTGGACAGCTGCAGCTTCAAGTTGCGAGTTTGTTTCCTGCACGACATGACATGTTATTTACGCCTATTGCAATTTATCTCGAATAATCTGAAATAGTTATGGAACTAAGAACTATTAATTATCCATACTAATATTATAAATGTGATTGTAACTCTGTCTGTCCGTTTGTTACGGCTTCACGTCTAAATCGCTAGACGGATTATGATGAAATTTGGCATGAAGAAATTTTAAGACCCGAGAAAGGACATTTTTTAATTGAATCCTCTAATTAGTTTTAAATAGGGGTTAACGCGGGCGCAGCCGCGGGAAAAAGCGATATATATAAATATTACTAACCAACAATCTAAATTAACGCGAGCGAAGCCGCGGGCAAATGCTAGTTAATAATAATTACCATGCAGAATGCTGTACTCCTTGCCACGGCGCGCATAGTCTGTAGGTTCCTCTCTGTGGAGCCTTAACCACCGGCGGCTAGGACTCTGTTCCCGATGCCGATTGGCATTAAAATTTAATTTTTAATATAGTATAGGTCCCATAATCGTATGTAATAAGGGGCGAGCCTATTGCCATCATTCGGGCACAAATCTAGACTCCGTGCTGCTACTGAGAATTACCTAATGGAAAAGACCTATGATACTTTGCCCAACCCGGGGTTCGAACCCAGAACCTCGAGCTCAGTAGTTGCGCTAAGAAACCACTATAAAAACGAGGCAGTCACTTTCCAGATCTATATATTCATTACAAAGATGACAAGGCATTTACATAAAGACTATAACATAGCAATAGTATTCTAGTAACCAATTAAACCACAATCACAACGCAATCGCAATTAGATTGGAGTTGGAACGACGTCCAATAACAGCGGTATTACTCACTCTAAGTAAGTACCAGTAGCGATACAGGAAACACTGAAACAGAACCTGAGTTTCGCACTAAAACTAAATGTAAATTGTAGACCGTGGGAATGGGACAATTATTAGTGTTTTACGACTTATGGCTAAGGGGTAAGCTGTGTTTAGTGACTATAATTTTACGACTGGACTAAGATTCTGTGCATAATTAACTTCTGTGATCAAAGTTTAGTCTGTCGTAATACAAATTTTGATTAAACGGTTGCCTTAAATGGAATGTTATTCTTAATTTTTCCTTCACGGGCCATATATCTTGAAATTCTTTTTTTTAAGATATAGGTACTTTATTTGCCAGAATATGGTACAGTAAAGTTATTACATAATTTTTTTCCATAATATTTGTTATTTAAGTAACTTCTTTTTGTCACACAATTTTACAAAAGCCTTTTCTTAAAGTAATGACACAAACAGAGAGGCCTCAAAACGCAGCTGTGGGTGAAGTCTGGTTACGGGTGATAATGATGACCATTTGATCCATACTCGTTTCTTTTCTGTAGAAGAGAAGTCTTTGTGTTGTAGTAGGATAATTATAAACAGGCTCCTTTCTTTTTCTTATCCGATTGTAGCAAAGATTTCCTCTTTATTTTTCCACTAATTACAGATTTCAATGCTATTTTCGGTTTCGGTGCCTCGTTGTCTAGTGGTCGCTAAACGAAAATGCTGAGTACCTACAACGTCCTGGGTTCGAATTCCGGGTCGGGAAAAGTGTTATTGGGTTTCTCTATAAGGTAACTTTCAGTAGCAGCTCGGAGTTAGGATTTGTGTCGACGGCAATAGGCTCGCCTTCTATTACATTGGGACCTATAACTTATCTGGCGGAATGTTGGTGTACCTACCTACCTCTGCCTACTCCTTCGGGGAATACAAGCTTGATGTTATGTCCTGGTTCCTATTATAAGTACCTAATAATAGAAAAGTAGTTACTAAATATTAAGATATTATATACTAACATCACTACATAGTATAAAACAAAGTCGCTTTTTCTGTCCCTATATCCCTATGTATGGTTAAATCTTTAAAACTACGCAACGGATTTTGATGCGGTTTTTTTTAATAGATAGAGTGATCGAAGAGGAAGGTTTATATGTATAATAACATCCATTAAATAGTGGAGAAATACTTATAATATATATATTATACCCCTGCGAAGCCGGAGCGGGCCGCTAGTTGCTAGATATTATACCTACTTATTTTTTACTAAACCACTGTGAATGTTACTTGTCTGAATTATAGATCATGTTTATTATTATTGATTTATTATTATATTAAGCCCCTGTTGCGCCGAATAAACATTAATTTCATGCTTTCCATGACTCAACTTTGTCCTATTATCATTTACTATTATATAGTACCTAAAACACCCTTTTCTAATTTCCAGGTCTAGTGAAATTGGGCGTGCACTGCGTGACGGGCAAGAAGGTGGCTATCAAGATCATAAACAGAGAGAAACTCAGCGAGTCGGTGCTGATGAAGGTAATTCAATTAACGCTAATGTTTTGTGGAACGAGTTGCTTATTACGGCGGGAGACTTCCTAGTAGCAATTCATCTTTTTTTCCTCCGTGTTTTAACATTTTTTCAGTGAATAACGAACCTTGGAGGTTAGGTATTTTAAGGAAGATAAACTCTTGAAGAAACTCCCAATTTGATAGGATACTTAAACTTTGTTGGACGTGAGATTAATACCATCACAGACGACCTACATTGTACAAACCGACATGAAATTATATTATTTGTAAATGTGAGCATTGTGTAGGATTTGCTTTTTTTTTACTAATTTTTCTTTTACGTATCTGACGGTTTGAGTATTTCAAGCGGCCTACTCAAATGTCCTTCAGATGGTACGAGACTCAAACTCGCCGTGGTACTTTCTTAAAAAGACCTCTTCTCAGACCACCTACGCTGTTCTCACATAAATTATTTTTACTTGTCTGGACTTTAAAGAGACATTGACCCCTGAGTTTGTTTCGGTGTTTCTTCTCAGAGGTAGTCAGTCAGGATATGCCGACGTCATCAATCTAGTTTAAAAAAAAATGACGTGTAAAAGTGTTTTTTAAGACCTATTTGCAGAAATAAAATCATTTATCATTTACCAACTTGAACGCTAAGAATTTCTGTTTGAGAAGACTAAAATACCTACCTAATTACTTGGCGATTTTATATGTTTTTTTAAGTACAGTCAGAAACATAAATAACTGAATATTTAATTTTTTAAACATACTAATAATTGAAGAACTTCTTCATAAATAGTAAAACGTTTTAAATATTCTCAGATCATCATTTGGACGCTCCTATAATTTGAAACAATAACTTGAATTGATGTTTATTTCTTTCAATTATTTGCCGTAAGGTTTCCTAATACAGGTATTACTTATACTTAAAAGGAGGTCCCTATATAGGATGACTGTAAAAGTTGCATTAAGTTTCTGAAATAAACCTTTTTTTTTATTAACATGTTCAGCTACCTATTTTGCTGACTGTACCTATATCCCTGTTCTCTAGAGGGGTAAGCAATGACTGCAGTTTCATTTCGAAACACATTTATCATGTTCTTAAAACACGTTTTCCAAAAGAGATATTTGCGCCTTGATTTCATTGTTATATTTATAATCAGTTACAAATTCTTGATAGTTTTTTTTTCTATACTTTCAGGTGGAACGGGAAATAGCAATTATGAAATTGATAGAACATCCGCACGTGTTAGGATTGTCTGATGTTTACGAAAATAAGAAATATTTGTAAGTATTTAATTACCGTACCGTATGTATTATATTGATGTCGTGTGGTATCCGGCCTAGAATTGACCACCCCTTTTCCTCCCGTGGGTGTCGTAAGAGGCGACTAAGGAAAAACCAGAAGATGGGCAGCAGTGTTTTTGTAACTTAACTACCAATACTGCGATCCCCAAGCCGCTTGCCAAGCGTGGGGATTATGGCAAACCCTCCCTTAACGGGAGGCCTTTGTTCAACAGTGGACGTCTTCCAGCTGATGATGATTTATAGTCCGAAGGGACGGCAGGCATACGAGTGGTCATTAGACCTACAAATAATCGTAGGCTGCGAGACACAGGTGATATACTACGTTCATACTTATCAATCAGTCAATCTGCGAGGTTAAGATGTGCTTACCGAGGTCTGCCTTGTGATGGGTGACCGTTTCACATGTTAAGACCTCTATGCTGCAGAAGGCACGAAGCCGTCGGTCTGCGAGCACATTTCGCGCCGTATCTCTTATGTAGTTCCCGGTTAGTACCGGAACAATCGTTTTGGAGAATATTATTATTGTTACCTAAGTATAACGGTTACAGATTGGCACAGTAGCCAAGTGATTGGACAGCTGCGTTAAGGGTTCGATTCCAAGGGTTGCAGGTTCGATTCCAGCACTATACAAATATAAAATTGATCCGCAGATATTTAATGACATACTATCACTCGCCTCACGTATTTGCTTTGTCACTTTTCTTTCATCCATCCTTTCTACATGCTAGCAGACTATAAGATATTTATTTATTCTTCTTTCAGATATTTAGTGTTAGAGCACGTGAGTGGTGGAGAACTTTTCGACTACCTGGTGAAGAAGGGCCGGCTCACACCGAAGGAGGCGCGCCGATTCTTCAGACAGATCATATCCGCACTCGACTTCTGCCACAGTCATTCTATATGGTATGTTATATGCCTAATTATAATATATTAATTACATTCGCGCCTATATATATACATATATGTCGCTCTAGGAATTTCTCTTGCATGGTAAAAACATGATATTACATACACACCTGAACTCGGGACAAGCTTGGATGACACTGATCCTTGAATTTGTGCCCGGTTAATGGCAATAGGCTCGCCCCCATGGAAATTAAGACCTACCTATAACATTACCAACGAAATGTGGGTGTAATATACCTACACCACTATTCCGTCGGAATTAAAGGCGTAATGTTTTGGATTTAATAAATTTATTTCCTATTCCTTCCTTTGCTATATATTACTTACCTTACAATGATAAAAAGTTACCCATTAGACCATTACCTATACACAGGGCCGGATTAACCATGTTGGGGTCCCTTTATCGTTTTTAGGTCTACTGTAATACTCAGAAATATTTCACGAGGCGCAGCGCGGGTCCCCTAGGAGGTTGCCTACTCTGCCTATTGCATAATCCGGCCCTCCCTATACTAGACCGTGTGGCTATTTCGTCCTCTTTCACCCACGCACATATGCCTACCTAACAGCGTTAAAAAGTAGCCCCACGCATCATAATAACGATTTCTTTGTTTCTTCCAGCCATCGCGACCTAAAACCTGAGAACCTTCTCCTGGACGAGCGGAACAACATCAAGATAGCAGACTTCGGCATGGCCTCGCTGCAGCCCGCCGGCTCACTGCTGGAAACGTCCTGTGGCAGTCCGCACTACGCCTGCCCAGAAGTTATACGGGTAAGTTTGCTGTACCCAGTTCCCATAGTATAGTTCTCGTCACGAAAAAAGAACGCTGACCGTTAACTTAAGTCTTTGAATTCCAGTCTATTCCAAAGTGTTACGAAACTAGTAAAGTAGGTATGTACCTAAAATGATTCTACTATAAAATAATAAAACTTAATGATTTATCACAATAGCCTAAAACCATCTATACAATGAAGCGACTATGTCCGAGGGCAAACACAGTCGCTCAGCGTTCTTTTTACGTGACGGAAACTAAAGTAGCAATACATTACACACGTTAAATAACCATTTAAAAAAAAAAATATGATTAGTCGAAAAACCTAAGCAGGTTTTTAATTCCAATTAATTATCAAGAAAAAGCTTGTCACATTAATTATTCCCCTATCTAAGTAAAGTGACCCATGGGACAGTGTCTCACTCCTTACAATATTACGTTGACCCCATCAGGATCCCAAATCACATTAACTCCCAACCGCTCAACACCAAGTGTTTATATCCTGTCTGTAAACGTAATTCAATTAACCACTGGGTGTTTATTGTACTACATGTATAGCGGAACACTGTTAACCATATCATTGACTATTTATAAGTTGTAGGTACTTACTACTTACGTTATACTTATAAGTATCCGGGAACGCCCAACAAGTTACGGTCACAATTGCAATCCTTATGCGCGAGCTGGTGACGCGGCAGAGTCACAAAACGAACTCCTGAGTGACGACCAGATTGCTGCAGTGGCTATGCGATTGGACTGCTGCGCTAAGGGTTGTGGGTTCGACTCCCGCACGGGGCAAAAATGTGTGCGATCCGCAGATGTTTGTCCCGAGTCTAGGTGTTTGTGTAAGTGATGTTTCATGTTTGTTTAACACACCCACGATACAGAAGAAATTACTTATGTGGGGCGACGTTTTTAAAATAAATAAAAAAACGGTAAATAGTCAATAATATGGATAACACTTACGAAAATTACAATAGTAAAACTGTCAATAATGTTATTGTAATATACGAAGAAGGATAAAAACAAAAGAAAACAACCCAATCATTGCAAACGTATTTTAATACAACTTCGCGCCAAAAACATGGCGGGAAAACTTACAATTGAGATACAAGATGGCTACTACAAAATAGTTAAACCAATGTTTATCAAATAACCCATATCCTCATAATTATCTAGTTAAGTACTTCGTACGCATAACGTTGGTTCAAATTGAACTAAGTGGTTTAATAGAAACTTTTTAAATTGATCGTGGGTGGTTTTGTACTCAGATCAGTAGAAGAAAATTATTAGCTTATTCGTGTATGGTTTTATTGCCAAAGATCATTGCTTTGAAACTGGCATACAAGTTTATCTAATGATAAGAAATTACATATTTTAGGCAATGGGCTGTAAAACAAATAATAGATACAATATTCAGATCGAAATCAGACACAAATCATTAGGCTGTTACACATGTCACGCATTTAAAAACGTCTTTTACAAAAATCATATTATTACGTTTTAAATTCACTTTTTAAACGCAGCTATTGATACAGAGCTCTACCATTTCAAAAAACAAAACATTATTGTAATTACCAAACTAAACAGTGAATCAATTAAAATAAAAGTCAGTTAATTAAGCTAACCAAGGACGAGTTCCAAAGTGCATTAGGGTCAGATTACGAATGAACTTTACAACGGAAAGTGACACCCCTACATTAAATGGCTAGTTCCTGCTTTTAACAGTTAATTATAATTATCAAAGCATCGTGTTAAGTAAATTAAATGCCGGACAAAATATACAAAACCGGAATCCGAAGCAACTCTATTTCAAATAACAAAAGACAATCTTATTTGCAGTTTGTTTAACACATTTTGAGTTCTATTCCGTAGGCAGGTTGGCGTTAAAAACATAAGCGTGTTAACAATAACTAACTGCTTACTGCAGCTGTTGTTGGCACGTCACCTATGACTAGGTCAAGTTAATACAAATAATTGTATATCAGGTGAATTGGGAACTTGACACCACCAATCAATAGACATACGGTTTATGAGCTGTCAAAATTCTTCCTTAGATTTTGTATGGAATTAGGAATCTGTGACGTCACTAATTAGCCAACTCAATTGAATTACTATTTATTGATTTCAAAGCAAATATCGAATTTTACAGTTAATTAAACATTTATAAAGTTTAAGGCTAGAATAAAGCAATTTTAGAGAAGTAGTGTCTTGTGTTTATTGGTTAATGATGTTAATTACCCTATTGTATCAAAACATTATGTTTAATTAATAAATATGTGTATGTATGTATCTAAGATGACAATCAAAATAAAACCACTTGTGGTTCCAATATAACCAGACAACTTTCTAGGAATAATCTAAAGATAATTGGTAGTTTATGTACTATATCTATGTATATAAATGCGAGTATATTATATACTTATTGACTATTGGTTCTATTGACAATGATACTAGTATTTAGATATTCAAAAACCCTACCTACTCATTTAGAATTGTATGTACTTGATACAGGCAAATAGGCTTGCTTGAAACTTATCCTCATTTCTCTGTCTGTCTGCACTCTTCCTGTTATTAATCTTTGAACCAAAATCAACGATATAATCACAAAGTATTCGACCGAAAGACACTAACACACACACACACACACACACAAAGTATTTACGAGTTCAGACTTCAGAGATATTGCAAATCAAACAGAAGAAAAATATCTTTTACTGTGTAATTATTTTATCTTTAGTTCATTGTCAATAAAACCAACTTTTAAACTAAAAAAATGGTATGTAATGTACCTGTACAATGAGCAATTTTATTGGAATCACAGTCAAAATGTCTTTAACTTGAAAAAAATCACAGGCCCTTATAAGTGCGTAATACGATACATTTTACAACCTGCTTATTAAATTGGACAACAAAATACGCCCATCATTACTGCTACGGGGTAAAGCAACACCTATAGCGGTCGCATAGATGGGTGACCGGAATGTACGCGTTCTGTGCATTGAGGAGCACTTTTTGAATATTTTTAAGATAGTTCGCTAATAATGGAAATATTTAAAGTTAATTTAAATAACAATTAATTGAATCATCATTATAGTAATGTGATGTGATGTGATAGACGTATATTAGCGTTAATAAATGGTAAATGTAAAAAACATTACCACGAAATTACAAGACTTAACGCAATTTTTGTTAGATATATTAACTTATTTTATTTGATAACAGCTGTTTTATTGGCTATATCAGTGATTAATAATTTTGTATAAACTTTAACCCGACTATGGCAAACTGCACTCTTAAAATACTTTTTTAACTTCTTAATTACATTTTAAATGTTATCATTTAATTAAGAATTTCAGTTTAGCATACAATTTTGAAACTTTTTGATATTATTACCACTTAGAACAAATAGTGGAAAGTACTGAAAAGTCTATCAATTGACCTGCAAGAGTGTCATAAATACTAGTTTATAATAGCTTTTGTTTTATTAGAAAAAAAACTATCAGGCAAAAAATGATTATGTTTTCAGGTTTGGCAAAGAAAGTATTTAGAATTCCAAATAAATAAATAGTACTATTTATGTATTATATAATTAAAGTAAATACCATAGTCAGGATAACTCCTAATCAATATGTTAATATAACTAGTTAGTAACTTTAATATAACAGAACTTAGAAATAACAACAAAACTATTTCATAATAATAGTCAGATCAGGTCAGATGCATTCATCTTTAATTCTAGATGTCTTCTATAGTATGTATTAATACCAGCCTGTTACTATTCCACTGTTTTGGTCTCTTTACATACAGACAAAATATGAAAGTTTTATTATAGACAAGTTTATAGAATCCACCTCAAACTGTATTTTAAATCCTTCAGATTCTAAACAAATAAAAATATTTATTCGTTTTTGATACTTTACATAAATAGTTAAGCTAACACATTTAAATATATAGCCATTTTCTGTTAACAAGATCTAGAATAAAGGATGTTTACAGCTGACTAAAACTCTTACCAGTTTACATTTAATCATCATCTACCCTCTGCTTTTTGCTTGTATTTGATGGTGTCTGTGGTGGGGAGCACGCTGTGTCTCTACGCTTGCCCGAATGTCTTGCACAAGTCGTTCCTGATAGACGGTTGGAGTGTGACGATTCTCGCGTCGGTGAGAACTGTTTCAGCATTTCTACATCATTGAATATAACTTGCGCGCCGCCTCCACATGTCGGCACAACATCTCCTTTATACAATTTAGTCTCTAGCTCTCCATCAGTGTCCTGCTCTTGAGAAATAAGGCAGTATTTAGAAGTTTTAGAGTTGGCTATATCTTTTACACTTGTCAGTTTGTTTACAACTTTACTGTTGGCTATATTTGGCTTCATAACTGTGCCCATTGGAACTATTTTCGTTGGGGCGTGTTCTATCCAACCTCGGCCGTCGGCGGATAGAGATCGGCGGTGTCTGGGGTTAGCGATAGCCACACCACGGCGCGACGAAGCGGGAGTGTCTCTTTGTGTTTGAGTTGTTTGTGGAACAGAGCTGAATGGAG
The DNA here is from genome assembly GCA_905340225.1 of Abrostola tripartita. NCBI lineage: Eukaryota > Metazoa > Arthropoda > Insecta > Lepidoptera > Noctuidae > Abrostola > Abrostola tripartita. The sequence goes on from HG996515.1 coordinate 3,522,818, forward strand.
TCAGAAGATGAGCTGGCAATGCTCTTGGAGTAGATCCGGGAGTGAAATCTCTGTTGCTGGTCTGTGCACCCATTTCTCCTGTTACTTTATGGAATGCATCATTATCTCCTCTATCATTCAAAGCTTCAGCAATCATTCTCAGCCTATTCTCCTTCTCTTCTATAGCATTTCTCAATCTCTCTTTCTCACTGTTAATTTCTTTGGCCTTCTCATGTTCAGCTGCAATCTTGTGGTTGTATTTTCTTTCTAGAATCTTCTTCTGCTTTTCTTTATCAAATTTGTTCTGGCTCAACAACATCTCTTTCTCCTGTAACTCATGTTTGAGAGAAGATGTGTATTCTGTGAGTTCTGCCATTTTCCGCTGGTGTGTTACAGAAGCATTTTCTGTGGTTGTCAGGCGTTCTTCTAATGCTCTTATTCTTCGTTCTGCCGCCGCTAATTGGCCTCGTAAAGAAGCATTCTCACTCCTAACTTCTAGAGAGTCCTTTTCTAGGTCTAACAGAGCAGACCTAAGTCTTTCGTCTTTGATGGCTTTGCTGCGTTTTAGAGTTTCTCGTCGACTGATTCTCATTTCCAAATGGGCCATCAGTTCTTTGATAATATGGGCTGCTTGAGAACTGTTTAATTCCAGACTTGGGAAGTCAGGTCCTAGGCTATACACAAGACCTAGGTCCATCTCTAGATCTTTAGCTTCTGGTCTTACTAAGTTGTCTCTGGCAGTGGTGAAAAGCCTGTTAGCCTTACGACGGCCTGAAGTGACACCAATGCTTGCCGCAACATCTATAACCTGCGGTTTGGCAACTTCTACTTCGGCAGCCATCTCTGCGAATCTCATTACTTGGAGTGTCTCATCATAGTCTTCGGCTCTAGGGTTTGCACACACAACCATACGTACCTGACCTTCACCTTCAAAGAAGTTCTTAAACAAATGAGTGATTTTAGACTCTCTGTACGGTACCATATTGTTAGTGCCGCTAATCTGGTTCTCTCGTAGAGCTTCTAAGCATGTTCTAAGTGTCATCAAAGACTTGTTGATGTTGCCAGCTTCCCGGAGACGCTGGCCTGTATTCTTAGTTCTGTTTGTGCGTTCACTACCAGCTAAATCAACCATACTCAGTTGACTTATTGACAGGAACTTCTTATTCTGGATCACAGCTTCACCCATCTCATCTACCGGTGCCTGCACCAATCGTATAGTGAAGACTGAGTGGCTTCTGCTTGACTCCGCATTTAAAGATGTGTGTGCCATGCGTTTACGTTTTAAACCAAGATAAAATGCTTCAAACGCTTCCTCAGCTGACTTTATTTCAACTTCTGTGACCCCATGGACATACATATTGTGGGCTGCATCTTCACGGATAATTTTCACAGGAAGGTTCCTGCTCATCGGAGGCCCGTCCTCAAGTAAATCAAAGACACTGTTATTGTATATCTCTACATATGTAACAAACACAGCATACTGATTATCTTCATTAATACCTTCAATTTTAGTTATATCAGACGAAGACATAGCTAGGTCAGGATTTGAATTGTTCTTTCTTCCAGTTTTGAATTTGTGGAGTTCCTGCTGGCGTTCCAACATGGCCTCCGCCTCAGTTTGAATATCGAACATGTTCATTTTGTCAGGCTTGAATATGTATTTGTGAGCTTGAAAGTCGTTTATAGTTTTGAATATGATATTCAAACATCTTGGTAGTATGCCGCAGTTTTGCGGTTCACCGGTCATAGTGAAGGTTTTGCCGCTGCCTGTGACGCCATAAGTGAATAATAAACCATTTTTACCTCTAATCAGGCCTTCTACGATCGGCAAAGCGACCTTGTCGAACACTTCTTGTTGATTTGTTTCTGGCGGGAACACCTCTTTGAACGTATACTTCATAGTCTTCACATTCTCATTTCTGTAGCTAATAGCAGTTGCTGGAGGCGTTAGAAGCACTGTAGTAGGCGATATAATCTTCATACATGGTAAATCAGAGTCCCTTTGCATAGGTCGCAATCGGCAATATACTTGTACCGGATCTCTTTCGCCAACTAGATTTTGCCTGCTCCGAGCCGGCGTTCGTACATCATTTATTCTCTGTTTCGATTTAGCAGACCTCATTTTGAACGTATATTGATATCACATACACTATCACAAAAGACTATATTTTTCAACGGATTGATGAAATCAAAGCAACGGTCGTTCATGAATTACCAATATGTTACAAACATTTCAATTATCGAAATGCGACGTTTGCTAGTTCTTTCTATCTTGTATGTTGCGTATATATCTGTCTCGAGTAACGGTTGACAGTAGATAGCTATAACATTTGGTTGGATAATATTTGGCCGTTGTAAAGTTGGTTGGACGTGTTGACGTAACGTGAATGTTGCCATAATGCGATATATAAACTCCCATAAATTAATACGGGTCTCAAGGGAATAAAAATTATTAATTCCTAGCAAATCACTATTTGTCTTTTTTATATATTTTAGTGTTTAATTTGAATTAAGTTTTGATATAATATTATTTATTTTGCTGTTAGTATATTTTAAATATTAAAGTATGGTGGGTAAGTATTTATTGTACTCTTTCTTTTTTACTCGGGCTATCCACCGCGCGGAAGACACCCGGCCTTTTAAAAAGCTTACGTGGGGACACAGGTCAAACACGCAGAGGCCCATTGAAAACTTTAATCTTAGAGGGAATGGGACACCATTTAGGGACAAAACACAACTGCTCTATAAAAGAACAGCCATGAAAATTCCCCAGAAGGTGCAGGACTATTATGAAATATGGATACTAAAATAGTTAATTTGGTCTATTGTATTGTGATGTTTCGTGGATTATTATTAACAACAATATTGTGTATATAAACAGACAGACGGTGACTCGCCACTGATGGACCCCCTATACGGTCAGCACTATAGGCAACAAGGGATTAAGGGATTTATTGTACGTTAAGAAGTAAACTAAATAAAATAATAATTATATAATTTTATGTGTTCATAACTAAAGAAGTAAAATAATATTTAAAACAATGAATAGTGAGCACAAAAAAGACACTAAAACGTACGGTTATTAAATAATTCGAAAACGTCAGTTTTCTTTATGACTGATACAACTACAAGCACTTCTTAATACAAAGAATATTACCCAGAACTGTGGGAGATATTAACACCCTGCCGACTTTTTATTTAATCTGCTTTTCCATGGCTGCCAACATACAGAAATTACTTGTATTGCATTCCGTTTCACCTAAATTAAACAGTTCTAACAAGAATAAAGTTATACAATTATTATGTAAAAACATACCAACACGTCTATATTCTCCGAAGGGGTAGGCAGAGGTATATAATACATCCATAATGATTTCGTTCAGAATTTATTACTTTCAATCTATTTGTTTTCAGGGAGAAAAGTACGACGGTCGTCGCGCGGACGTATGGTCATGTGGAGTCATATTATACGCACTGCTGGTCGGTGCGTTACCCTTCGATGATGATAATCTACGTCAATTACTTGAAAAGGTAAATTTTATTGTATTTGCACGAAAAATGTATGACGTTTATGTAACAGCGCCATCTAGTATCGAGTAGTTACAACAAAAAATATGCGTGCCATACTCTGACTGTAATATTTTTAACTTTAAAAATTGCCTTCTACCTTATATTAACCTCTATTATATCATGGTAATATTTTGGTTGAAAGATTTTAGTATTCATGTCGCTAGACATTTAAGACAATTTCAAAAATATCTGCATGTATTGGTTATTGTCACTAGATGGCGCTGTAAAACCAACTTTTATTTTACGTGAATTTAGGCACGGTATTGTGTCCGTCAAGTCCTTACCAGTATTTAATTAAATTGATTGATGACCAGGTGAAACGAGGAGTGTTCCACGTGCCACACTTCGTTCCGCCCGACTGCCAGCAGTTACTGCGGGGGATGATTGAAGTTAACCCTGAAAAACGGATGACGGTAAGAAATATTTGTAAGGAAGCGTAAATTCTTAATGCAAGTATTTTATTGACAAAACTTAGGTATAATGCAATTTGTTTTTTTATTGCGCTAAGACGTGACTTCGCTGGTTTAATAGTCGTTAAGCGCGACTGCTGAGCTGAGGTCCCGACCTCGATCCTGTGTCGGGTAAAATATTACTGGGTTTTTTCATTAGGTAATTCTCAGTAGCAGCACGGAGTCTGGATTTGTGTTGGTTGGAAATAGGCCATTGGGACCTATAAAAAAACTGGCGAAATGTTGATGTACTCTATGTGAACCTCTGCCTACCCCTTCAGGGAATACAGGCGTGATAAGTAATTTATATATTATTCTATTATGTATTCTGTATGATTCCTAATGGTTTTGTCTTATTATACACTTTGACTTTGACCCTCAGTTAGCAGAAATCACGCGGCACCCGTGGGTGACGGCGGGCGGGCGCGGCGAGCTGGAGCAGGAGCTGCCCATGATGGAGGTGGTGCAGACCAGGGTGCTGCCGTCGGCGGAGGCCATCGACCCCGACGTGCTGCAGGCCATCTGCAGTCTGGGCTGCTTCAAGCAGAGGGACAAGCTCATACAGGAGCTGTTGAGTTCACAGTAAGTACACCAGTCTACCAGTCCACAGAATTAGAAGGAATGACATTTTTGTAACCGTGCATGCAGTATCTTAACGATTCATTAGCGCCTGTAATTGGTTTTCATGAAATAAAAACATTTTGAATTCGAATTTGAGTATGTTTGTAGTAAGATATAGCTAGGTTTTATAGGTGTCTGGTATCATATGGAGGGAAGTGGGAACTGAATTGTATGTTCTTAACTTCCTACTCCATAATTATATCCTCTTATGATTAATTTCGTTGCGGGTTCCAAGACAGTCTAGGCATTTCCCTGAGACGCCTCGAGCTTCATTGCCTCGATGGTTCTTAAGTCATCGACTGCCACGCAGCAGGCACAATAGAAAAACTATTGTTTAAGGGGCACCTGGCCACGCTGGTTCTCAAAGGGTTAATGGTTACCACTGTGGATCCTGGCTTACAGAAGTGGGGGGCTTATGACAAAAAAGGTGGTATCATATTTATACCAAATTTTGATCACGGTGATCTTACCTCCGTCAAATTTGCTAGAGACATTGTAGTGGACGTGTGTGCAAACGCAGGTGCTAACATGACATGTGTCCCATCGCACTATGGGAATCGAATCGATGGGACGGGATTACACAATGGAATCGATTAAATACTAGACATGGCTTTATTAGCTCTCCTAGAAGGGTCGGGGATGTGAGGAACGGTCACCTATCCAAGGACTGACCTTAACCAGCAATGCTTAACCTTGATATTTTAAATTAAAAATAAATTGCATTTGTTAGTATTAATAGGTATTTACTTGAACAAATAGATACTCTAGATATTGATTTATAATTTGAAAAGTATTTAAAGTTCCACTAGTGTCTTCTCCTAACTCTGTTCACGTGTACTGCAGCCACAACACCGAGAAGGTGATCTACTTCCTGCTGCTGGAGCGCAAGCGGCGGCGGCCGGCGCGGGACGACGAGCCGCGCCCGGCTGCGCCTGCGCCGCCGCCCGACCCGCCGCGGAAGAGGCTCGACACCTGCCGGGTACCGCCTTATACTAGCCTCCTGTTATTTACGTAGCTACTGGTCTCCAAACATGTTAGAATCGGTCCCAGTCTTACCTGTACCAGTATTCTAATCTGACGATTGGGTCCAAGTGTTAAAATGAGTAATACTGCATGCACTAACAACATGATTGAGATATCATCAGATTCAGGGCATCACACAATATTTTTTTCATAGTTGTATTGTCATTTCCCACCGAACTCGTAAATAAGTTATCTAATGATAAAGTGGGACTTGAGCCCACGATCTTCGCTCTACCGTGGCGCAGCTCGAACCAAGTGAGCTATTGTGTCGCTGCTCGTATACGGTACGGCGAAGGTCGAGGGTTCAAGCCCCGCTCGTGTCCACCACTTTTCAAATTTCCTTTATCAATATAGATTAAAGCTTAGCATGGGCAAAATGCTAAAATTACACCTAAAACGTCATCACTACATAGTATAAAACAAAGTCGCTTTCTCTGTCCCTATATCCCTATGTATGCTTAAATCTTTAAAACTACGCAACGGATTTTGATGCGGTTTTTTTTAATAGATAGAGTGATTGAAGAGGAAGGTTTATATGTATAATTACATCCATTAAATAGTGGAGAAATACTTATAATATATATTTTATACCCGTGCAAAGCCGGAGCGGGCCGCTAGTATCATATAAGTTATTTTACATACCAAAGTACTTCTAAATTTTGTTGTGTGGTTGCAACTTTTAAACGGTAAGATTTACATAAAAATTTCGCTGATATCAAAGCGTTTAAAAACATTCAGTTGCAATCAAAACGTCCGTTTTTATAGTCGGTTTGTAAATATTACTGTGTATTTTGTAATTCCAGGTGAATGGCCAATCAGCTCACTTCGGTCAGATCAGTGAGGGCTCGCCGATCACTCCAAGAAGATCACAGTATAGGTACGAAATATATGTACATACATACTCACTACATTGCACTCAACTGAACAACAAAAAAATCTTACTTCAACATAAAGGAAATTTTAAAATCTGTACTGTAGTAACTGTACAGGGAGCAATATATACGCACGATTGAGTATTGTCACTTGTGGAGGCTTTTTAAATTAAAATGCACAGTGCACACATCTTTGAACTGTGTCAGTCAAGAATTTTGTAACTATCTTAAGTTAATAAATACCTTATTTTGACTTGATTTGATTTGATCACTTTTGTTTTTGCTGAAAATACTGTATTGTTGTATCGAGACGGTAGAAACTGCCATGATCAAAATAAGTTTGTGGTGATGGTTCCGAATTGGATTTATATTATAAGGCAAAGGGACAAAACCAACTTCTCGGGCTCGGACATGAACCACCACATTTTGAATGTCATAATTACTTTACTTTGTTATTTATTCTGAAAACGAATTATATTTTTCAAATTCAAATGATTTATTTGCCACTTAGGTAAAGAAATTAGTGCCTTTTTCGATCGATGCAAATTTAGGCGAGTCAATAAACTCGCCAATTCCTTACACAGTTTATATGCAGGGCTTAATTAAATATCAATGTACTTTCTTAGTTATTCACACGAATTGTGTCCCATTCAAGGCAATAAATTTGCCCCCTTTGAGTCCAGAAATGACAAAATATTGGTGTGCACGCGACATCACTGACTTAATTGTGACCCATTAAAGGCAATGTCTTCACACACATTAAAAGCTTGGATGGGACAGAATTCGTCAGTGTCTAGGGCCCCTGAAGTGGTGGAAAATATTGGTGTGCACGCGGCATGTCCCATCAGAGGCAAAAAGTTTGCACCCCATGGGTCCTTCCCGGGCGCATGAGGGTCTGCCATAGGCCTAGTCCGTGCTACGTAGTATATAATGAGTGAGGTATGAGCACAGGTTTGGTCGCAGCAGGTCGGCGTCGGGGCGGCGCGGGGACGCGCGGGGGGAAGGCCGCAGCTCTCCCCAGTTGCCTGCCAGCCCGCCCAGTATGTATACTTGTTCTATGTTATTTATATTTATTCAATTACTACAAAAGTTAACAATAATCTTTTAAACTTAATATTGTCCCACAAAACCGTTTTCTCGGTTTGTCTGTCAGTAAAGCTATCATCCATGATTTTAACGAAATACTTGTAAGTGTATTATTCTCTCAGCTGGTCATACTCCACATCGGGTATCTTCCCTGGGTGGAACGCCTGCCACTCCCGGATCACCGTTGGGTAAATATAAATCTATTATTACCCGTTAAGTTAAATCTAAATCTCTCGAAATCTGTAAAATGAAAAAAAAAAATGAAATATATTCAATAATCACAGTCGACCGAACCAAAATAACTGCTTTTACGCTTATATCGCATTGACGTAAAGCTATTTTAGACCGGGTCATACTGATACCTGATTAGCGCAGCGGCTAAGTCGGTTGCGGGTTCAATTCCCACACGGGACAAAAATTTGTGTGATGAATGAAAACGATACAGGAGAAATTCCAAGTATTACACGACGTTTTAAAAAATAAAATAGGTGTGGTTACTTTCTAAATTATAACGAATGCTTTACAGATACATATACAAGTTAATCCTTTTACCTACAGCCTCCCCGTCAGTGCGTGAACATCACCACCAGCGAGCCAACTCCACAGGACCTACTATTAGTCTCAATATAAGTGAGTTTACATACTTATACGTACACGATGACACAGGGGTGCAAATACTGTAAAAATAATAACAAGAAACATTTATTATCTATATAGAAGGTTTCTTGGTAAGCCATTTCTATAAATTTATTCATCCTTATACACATCAACATACATATTATTCCCTCGTCTTTGTCTTTCTTACGTGCCGTCCTGTTTCTCTTTCATCACATATTCTCGAAACCATTATTACATCACCATATACATAGAATATTACATAGAGTTGTTATCCAACCACAGGTGGCGAGCCCGGAGAGGCGGTGATCATAATAAATGAATCACCGATCATGGGCTCGTCGGTGGCGGTGCGCCCGCACAGCCCCTCACAGTCCCATAGAGGTACGTGCACGGTAGAGGGAGAGCCAAGTTGTGTTGTAAATGATATGGATAAGAAAAACTCATTACTTTGAGAAAAATTTTACAAATAATTAGATTTTTTATATTATTCTGATAGTAATATGGTGTAAATAATAATTTGCAAAGAGAAGTTTTTATGTTTTTTTTTTAATTTGTGTTACTTCCTAAATTAGTACAACATTTTAACGCTTTTCTTGCATTAGGAAAGGAAGTTGATTTTGGGAAATGAGAATTTAAAAGGAAAGGGCTTTAATTAATTATATTATTTATTTTACTAACAATCTCATGAGTCCTTATTATGACTATGGAGTCCAAGGCTACTAGTAGTACGATTCTAAAATGGCAATCTTATGGAGAAGATCTAGTAAAACCTACTTTCAACAATCTTTAAATACCTACGTTTGTTTTTTGATAGTGCGAGAACGATCATCTCTTCCTGGTCCCCCGAGCACCACCCAGTCTCCTGCGCAGCCGTCACTGTTCCCTAACTTAGGTACTATCACAAGTAAGTTATACCCTGAAGTTAGACAGATATTAAATTTCTGCTTACGCGGTAATGATGATTTGCTATAATATAGCGTAGTCTGGTGACCAGACTCTGGTCGAGAACAAAATACTTATTTACATACAGAATCATATTTTATCAATCATTTTATTAACCCTAATATTACGATTATAAAGAAGCGCGTATTCCTCAACTTTTTGTACACGAGCACAATTACTGACTGCCTACGTTCTCCCCAGGCGTGGCCCCAATGTGCGGCGCGGGCGGGCCCGGGGGGCCAGGCGGGGTGGGAGGGGCGGCGGGGGCGGCGGCCCCATGGCGCGTGCGGCTCGCCACCATCAAGAACTCCTTCCTTGGCTCGCCGCGCTTCCACAGGAGGAAAATGCAAGGTTTGTGGCTTCATGACTCGAATCTAAACCTTAGTTAAAATGTAATGTAATTAAGAGTTTAATTTAAAAGAACAATTTACATTATATACACACACGATTGTTTTTATACTACCTTCTATACTATACTTCTATTATTAAAACTAAAAATATATACAAACAAAAAACATCAAAAAATTATGCATCAAAATATTCCTCCTCATCACTGTCGACTGGCAGGGTTCCCAAAAGGCTGGCGGCATTGCCACGTTGAATGGCAATGCTAATTCTTTGGCCGAAAAACAAACCAGCCCTTTGGTCACGTGAAGAGTCGACCAACCGTTTAGATATGTCTCTAAATAAGAGACGCGCACTCGGACCCCATGACCCGAGTGTTTCGACCCCAAACGGCTCAAAAATATAATTACCAATTAAGTTATTATACTTCCGCCGCTTGAGAGTCTCCGCAGCTGCAGCTGCAGCGCCAGAGTAAACCGATGTCCTGGAAACATGAGATGGCGCAAGGGTGTCGACACACGTTGCGTCCCACACCAAAGGCCTACCCAATTTCCAAGGCATCAAAGACATACCGTCTGGTCTCTTCCCATCGTCACGTACCAAGCCATTTGGTTCTAATATAGCTGGTACGCCGGCGGTGACAAGAGCTCGACGAATAATGTCATTTAAATTTGCGTGCCGCGGTATGCGACCAGCGCTCCTGGCGCAGGACAGGCCATGGCGTCCGAGGCTGTCGACAGCTTCACCACAGTGACACCGGTGAGGAGCAACACAGGGTGTACCTAGACGCAAACTGGTGGCAATCCGGAAAGTGTTGTCATCCAGCATCGTTCCTATGCTGGACGACGGAAGTGCTTGCAGCCAAAGACCCGACTCCCATTCACCCACAGCCAGCAAACGCGCACGCTCTATAGTGTTGATTGACGTATTAATTAATTGCTTCCGTGTCAACATACAGAGCGGCTCATCCCACTGACGTTGGGACGAAAGAGTTTAATACAGTATACTAACAAATGGAATGTATAGTTTAGAACAAGAACCAGGTTTTAATATAAAAATATCATCTTTTAAGGAAAATATTATCTCTAAAAATCATAATAGATTTGTTTAACTAAAAAAATTAAAAATGCAAGAGCAAGAGAAACCGTGTTGAAATAATTTTGTGTAATTTGTTCACATTAATTAATCTTCAGACACTCGATTTTTATTAATATGTAAACTAAAAGCTTTACCTAGTACTACATACATCTAAAATGATTTACATTATACAAACTAAACTAACGCACCTCATCAATACCTTCACAGCATCATCAGAAGAAGTCCATTTAACACCAGAATCGTCTCCGGAATTGACGAAGAGGTCCTGGTTCGGTTCCCTCTTGCTGTCTGCTGATAAAGAAGAGACCTTCACAGCGTTAGTGAAGGGTAAACCTCTGGCGACGGTCAAAGCAGACCTCATACACGCATTTTTAAGTGTAAGTTAATCTAATCTTATAGTCTCCTAGCATTTACCCGCGACATTTACCGCGACGATTTCTTTGTTTTTCTGACTGTGCCGTTATCTATTAAGACTAAACTATTGTTTAATCTACCTATCGAAGAAAGATAGAGTTCCTTTGATTTGATATGAAATCCTTACCTGCAATCAAATCCGACCAAATTGTATGTGTAATCCCCAGATTTTTGTCCCAAGAAAACATTATAAATGTCAGTAGCCGTAAAGTACAAGAATCGTACTATTAATGGAGACGGTTTTTTAGATGCTATCATATATTATCTCTATAGGTCAGTAAGATTTTCATTTAATCTGAAGACTATTATGATTACAGATAGCAGAGTTATCCCACAGTGTGTTAAGTCCGATGTCGTTTCGTGTGGAATACAAGAGAGGGTCTAACGCGCCCGCCATGTTTCAACGACACGTTAGGTTTCAGGTAAATACACTTCTCTTTATCACAATTCGCGAATTGTTCCTTCTCATGTTACCTCCTAGATGGCATCCACTCGCTAGATGGCACTGTAATCAACATTTACAATTAATTTGGTGAGTACTGGTATAATTATAAATATAAATTTAATTAAAACATTAAAAGTACAAGAAAAAATTACAATTGGGCGACTTAGAAAAATAACTTTTGACACAATATTTTGACGACCTGATTGACTAATTACTAAAGATTGCGGTTTTAATTCCCGAACAGGGCACAAATTTGTTCGATCCACAGATGTTTATCCTAAGTCTGGGTGTTTGTGTATGTGATATGTCATTTTTGTGAAACGCACCCACGATTCAGGAGAAAATCCTGGAGTGTGGTGACGTTTTTTAAAAATGTGTAAAAAGAACTTCAAATTAAGAAGTCTAGAATACAATATAATATTTTATTCAGGTTGATATATCTACGATAACGAAGGCGCCGGGAGAGAATGGGAAAGAGTATCTGTATGCTATCACCTTCACTCTATTATCTGGTAAGTGCCTACTTGTTTTTTGTTTCAAATTCATAACAAACTTATAATTGTAAACCATCTACTCTACGTATATTTAATCATTATAAATAAATATTTTATTAAGAATAAATATTAAAATCAAATTACATTATATAGGAACTTGGCTGTGCTCTTGTTCTCTACCGCGCACCTATTTTCTTTCCTAACAAAATTTACTTAATGCGATCAATACAGTATTATTGCAAGTAAATAGTCTTTTAATTTTGAAGAATAAGACTTTAATTATTTTTTTTTATGTGAAGACGTAAAGTAAAGTGAATAAAATATTATTGTTCACATTTGATTTTGAGTTTTTTGAAAGTTTTAATTTAATAAATTTTTTTTGTTCTTCTATTTTTAGTGGTTTCTAGGAAATATCCGCCCAAGACTTTTGTAAGACTAGTATTTGAAATCTTTGCAATAAGCTCTTTCAATCGATACCTCACACGATATATTTAACCTACGAAGTGGTAAGACAAGGAGGTGACGAAGTCAACGCACCTCCTCCCCCCTCTTCCTTGTTAGGGTTCAGTCATCGACTACTACTTAAGCACTATCACTTGTAACGACAGTTCTTTCGTCCGGTTAAGCAGTAACAGCTCCCTCAGAGCTAACAGCGAGAGACATTTTCTGCTAAGATCTTATGAGGAGTTCCGTTCCATATTTCCGAAGTTCACCATCAGGTCGTGACAAAATTTCTAGGGGATCAATTGGAATGTATATCCTTTCACATAATAAATATCAGAGTTATAGGGGAACATACATAAAAAATAAAAAGAAGGATCCGACGAATTGAACCTCCTCCTTCTTTTGAAGTCGGTTAAAAAACATCTTGATGCCTTGATAGACTGCTTCGTTGGGCTAGTGGTCTCTGTGCACGACTGCTGCATGAGGTCCTGGGTTCGAATCCCGGATCAGGTAATGTGAAATTTGGTTTTTCTATTAGGTAATTCTCAGTAGTAGCACGGAATCTGCATGTGTGCTCGGTTGATGGCAATAGTCTATGCAATGTGTACTACACAGTTTTGGTGATGTGTTGCAGGCAATATCCGCCGCTTCCGGCGCGTGTGCGAGGTGGTGCAGTCGGCGGTGTGCCGCGCGCCGGGCGCCGGGCGTGCGCCCGCGCTGCACCCGCCCTCGCCGCGCGCGCAGCGCAGGAACATACACCCGCACGGTGAGTACAACATCCGGCGCGTGTGCGAGGTGGTGCAGTCGGCGGTGTGCCGCGCAAGTTAAGTTTATTTAATACTAGACGTTAAAAAATCGTATCTATAGCATAGTCTAGTACTAATTAAATGTTAAATTAAATTTTACATAAATTTTCATATTTCCTTAACCAATTTTTAAAATACCTCCTTCCGTCCACCAGCGGCCGGCGAGATCCCGGACAGCCCGGAGACGCCGCACCAGCAGTCGGACCACGACAGCGACTCGTCCGTGTTTGACACGGTCAAGAGTCCCACCAGCCACACGTCCATAGACCAACTCGACCAGGTTACTACTGTTGTACTGTGTTAATGAAACAGGGCGTATAGAAAACAGAGTGCATATCAAAAAAGAGTGTATAAGAAAACAGGGTGTATATGGAAATCTGATGTATATAAAACCGGGTTTATATGTTAACTAGAGTAGATATAAAAACAGGCTGTATATGAAACAGGGTTACAGGGTGTATAAGGTAACTGGGTGTGTATAAAAAGGGTCTATATAAAGCTGCCTTAGATATCATTGAAATTCGAGTAATTTGATTTATATTTGAAGAATAGAATTATTCTTAAAATTTAATGTGTGTTTGAAGTCGAAAATAAGAATCAATTCTTTTTAACGTACTATTCATATATTTTCAGAACGGCACACATCCTTTGGGTTCCAGTTCATCAGTCACGAGCGGGTCCAGCGGATACAAAGTAAATATTTACATTGAATTTCACAAAAAAAAAAAAATTGTTACATTTTCCTTTTTTTATATTTTTCACTCATCTTCTTAGTTAGACTAAGCGTAGAGATACTTAATTAGATTTAAATTACAATTACAAAATAAAATTACCAACTAAACTCCACAAGTTTTTTTTGGTTTGAAAGGTTACATGTATGAGAGAGTGATCGTATGAAGGAGAGACCGATAGAAAGAGTGAGAAATCGATACAGTAAATGAACGAACTCATGTTAGCAGATAATTAATTATTCGTAGAGCAATTAGATAATTTTGTTGTTTAGATTGTTCCTAAGTTTCTGATTTTGAGTTAAAACGTTCTAACTTTTTTAGTTTTTTTTACTGCTCTCAACTAGATCTCTAGGGTGATAGCCCAGGCGCAATTTAATTAAGACTGAAAAATAAAAGTCAGTGATTTCCAGTTACTTATGTTATTGTCAGACAATTCTTAGTAGCAACCCAACGCTTGACATCTTTGACAAACTGCAGGGGGGTACTACATTACACCTCTGCAACCCAGATACAGAAGGGGGTATACTAAGGGTATACAAGGGGTTACAGAAAGGGTATATTAGGGGGTACAGAAGGGTTATACTAAGGGGTATATTAGGGGGAATGGAAGGGTTATACTAAGGGGTATATTAGGGGGAATGGAAGGGTTATACTAAGGGGTATATTAGGGGGAATGGAAGGGTTATACTAAGGAGTATATTAGGTGGAGTAGAAGGTGTATGTTAGGGGGAACACAAGGGGCATATAAGGAATACAGTATATACAGGGGTATATTATGCGGTATATAACGGGTTCATTAGGGCGTACAAAAGGGGTATATTAAAGGTATATTAGGGGGTACAGCCGGGGTATATTAGGGGATACAGTCGGGGTATATTAGGGGGTGCAGCCGTACTGTCCTGCTGCGGTGTGCGTGCGAGTATAATGTAAGCATAAAGTTGTGTTCCAGCAGGGAGGAGGCCGCGCCCGCCGCGCGCCCGAGCCCGGCTCAGCCTCCCTCGACCACGAGATCATGAGCTGCGGCAGAGACCTGCCAGGTCCGTTACACTTACAGACTTACCTTAAAGACAAATTTACACCTAAAGTTATCAGCCTTACCTTATCTAGACAAGAACTACCTCAGGCCCGAGAATAAAACTCCAAGTTTATCTAGACAAACACGAAAATATAATACTAACAATAAGTTTCTATTCACTGCATGTATTTGAGTGTTGGGAATCCCCAACTGGTTCGACTTCGGCCCCGCCGCGTTACCAGCTCATGAATAAGGTTCCTAAACAAGTCGGGCATTTCCGAATAGACACTAATACAACTAGAAAAAGAAAACACTCAAGAAATTTTATAATATTTCTGTTAAATGATTATTTTGTGACCTTTTTTATAATGGTAAATGCTTATGCAACACGCAATAGTTTAGACAAGTATATTTTTTTAAATTAAATGCATGGCATGAAACCTGCGTTACATGATTAGCCACCAGTCCCCCGACTTAAGCGACCATGGTTGCTAACCGTTGTCGCCAATTCTGAATGTGATAAAACTTTAAACGAACAGTCTGTGACAAAAATACAAAACTTGACTCCTTGTTGGTAACTTACATAAAACGCCTTTCAAAATAAAACGAATATATATTTTACTTGTTTGACTGTACATCTTTGACGACCTGATTGGCGCATTGGCTAAGCGATTGGCCTGCTGCGCTAAGGGTTGCGGGTTCAATTCCCGCACGGGACAAAAATTTGTGCGATCCGCAGATATTTGTCCCGAGTCTGGGTGTTTGTGTATGTGTTATTTCATGTTTGTGAAACGCACCCAGGATACAGGAGAAATTCCAAGTGTGGGGCGACGTTTTCTTTTGAATTTTTTTTAAGTGCCTATTTCACTCGTTTGACTGTATAATGTATGTACATCTGCTTGTTAACCGGCAAGGTGACCTTAGTCGGGAGGCTGGTATATCACCTAAAGCACTTACCTAAAATATTATAACTTTTATGAGCGTCATCGATTTGCTATTTACTGCGGTTTACTCGCGTGTTTATTCGGGAATGTCAGAATGATTATCCAAGAGCTGGTGGCGCGGCGGGCTCCGAAGAAATACGTACAACCGAAGTAAATACAGCTTGTCTATGGCACTAAAAATCACACAGTCAATTCGTAAATCTAACAATCGATTATTGTACGCGCAATTACATTAGGCACACTAAATCGACGAGTAGACGGGGATCCTGAGTTCAAATCTCGGGTCGGGAAAAGTGAATGAGGTATTACTCAGTATCTCTACGGAGTCTGGATTTGCATGTGGTTAATTATGGCAATATGCCTAATGGTACCTCAAACGAGATATCGAAATGTATGTACATATATACATCTCTGCGAAACATGTAAGAACGATTGGTCCCACCGGCAGGCACCCACACGAAGCGCTCTTCTTCCGAGTGCCGCGAGGCCAGCTCGTCCCCGCGGCGCGGCCTGGAGTCCCGCGACCACTCCATCAAGGACGAGCTCCGGCGCAACAACTCTCTGCGCGACAATCGCCGCGATCTGCTGCAGCGAGACAGGGACGTCGCGACGCCTGCTACGTCGATTGCGTGAAACTAAACTTAGTAAGTTGTTGACCTATGTGATGGGGAATACGGATAGTGATAGCAGTTGAACACTCGTAGTACCATGGAACAAACAAAAAAAACTATCAATGATGCAGTCGACCAAAAATATGGTCTACCACCCTACGGCTGAGGTTCATTTAAACGTCATGAAACAACAATGTCGATTTTCCCTAGCAATAATATTATGACAGTGACCATTGCTTTCTTTATAATGTTATATTTACAATAGGTAATGAAAGGGTTAAGATAACCCTAAAGAAGTAGACACAATAGTTTAACAGAGTATCACGTGATACATTGGATAAGGAAAGAGTTTAGAGCCTTTGTCAAAGCTATTATGGTGTAAATGAAATGAGACACCTATGGGTTAGGTAAAATAGCAGCAACCAAATAATTTTTATTTCACGACGAGGTTTTATGCGAATCATATATGATGATACATCATACATATGATATACCATCATCAATCGAAAAAGGTCGAGGTATCCTACCGATACCACCATCTTGATTTGGTGTCACATGTACAAATACATACACAAAACATATTCATAGAGATTCTGAAAAAAAAAATCTAGAAGTGATAGTTACCTATGTAAAATTATTTTTTAATCGCCTCATCAGCTTGAAATGATGAGATAGTTTATTAAAAGTTATAAATTATTGCTTTTTGCAAAAATATTGCCTTTTTGTAAAAGATTCTTGCGAAGAAAACCCCATCAAGTTATGTGATAAGAATCCACAAGTTTCACTTAGTTTTAAGGATTTTAAAGTATACTAAGCGGAGTTGTTATGGTATAAAAAAGCATTTTTTGTAAGAGAAAGGTAATTTTTTTAATATTTAATGGCAACGTCGCCGTCAAGTGGATTAAAGTTAACCCACCTAATAAAAAACAACAATATCATATTTTTTAAATCAAATGGGTAAATATCATAATTTGCTTAAATCGGTTACTGTATTCCCTATCATATAGTTTCACATTAGCTAAATCCTGATGTAAGTATGTATTCTACAATAAGAAATTGACGATTTATCTGTACATTGAGCTCGACGATTTCTGAATGGAAACAACACGATCCCGTGACGATACACAAGGATTTGTTTAATAATTTGAGAAAAAAAAGGTAGTTTTCTGATATTGTTTTAAAATTATTTTTTATTTGATAATGATTTAAATAAGAATTCACTTCAGAACATTAAAATGAAAAAAAAAATACTAATTTCATATTATTATTTTTCCTGCTGACTTATTATCCAGTTTATTTTTGCAAAATTCTTCTAAAACCTATATTTACGTTAAAATTAAAAAATCAAGTTCAGGGTTCCTTCTGTACCTTCACGACGCGAAACAGTTTTAACGTAAGCAGTTGTCTAGCTCGATTGGAAATGCTATGTACAGTCAGCTTAGTGAAATATATCGCGTGATTCGATTTAGTGTATTGGATGCTGTGCCGGTCTGTCTTCACGTTTTGATACAAGTTTAACCACGCTGATGTTATTTCTTAGCAAAATTAAATAAAATGATGGTATTTTTCGTGTTAACTAACATTTTTTGTTAAAATGATAATACTTTTTCCAAGCGCGAAGACAGGAAATTTGTGTGGTGCACAAAGATTGGATAAGACTAGAAAATATATGTTTTTGGCGACGACTGTACTTATGTATTCCGAATTGTGATGAAAAATATTTGAAAGTTATAAATAGTTGACACTGAAGCTTCCTATTGACACCATTTTTGCAAAAATCGATTAAAAAAATGACATTTGCCGTACTTCCAGTAAGTTATTTGTCTTAAAGAAGACGGAAGTGTTTTGAAAATATACTTTGTTTTATGTATATTATATAAATATTAATAATAATGAAGTGTTTCGGTCGAGTGATTGCGATTTAAATAGAAAAACAATTTTATTAAATCATTTAGGTATTTGGTTTTATAAAAAAAGTATTTCACAGTAAGCCAATCAAAATAATTTTGAAGTTTTATCAATTATTTTGATTGGAAAAGTTATCAAGTGTATACAAATATTATACAGACTGTAACAATAATTCAAATTGAATAAATACTTAGCAGAAAAAACTTTGGTAGAAAAAATGTTTGCGAACTGTAAAATACCGATACTGAAATTAAACGTAGCAGAATCAGTTTTTATAAATATACATATAGCTGTATTTAGTAAGCTTAAAGTATTTGTTAATTTTAATTAATTAATTAAAATAAATAAAATAAACTTATATAAAAATATTGAAACCGGCCATGTACTTTTTAAAATGTTAAAAAACGCTACCCCTGTGTACTGAGATTATGCTAAATTAGTTTAAGGGCTGAGATGTATGCTGTATTTTTGCAAAAAGAAGTATATAATTATGTACATGTTTAAACCCCTACCTACTGCCATAGACAACGCTTTCACTATAGTTCTAGTATCTATAGACTCGCACTTTATGTATCGCCTACAAGATAAATGTATGTTTACTAACATTTAAAAACTTGCGATTTGTTTAGGAAATTGTAAATATTAAACAGTTTTATTTCCCATTTGTAATATATATAAACATTTAAATATATGTTACAGAAAATATAAGACGTAATCATATTTTATTACTCGGTGTTTTCTATTAATTTGGACAAAGTGCGAATGTGAAATCATCAATTTTACAAGCTTAAGCAGTGCATTATTATAAAACTGAGAGGATGGTTCAATCAATGTTATTAAGAAATTATTTTTTTACAAGGAATTTTTAACGCATAATTGTTTGCATAAGTGCAATCACATATTAAATTTTGCACGAAAATTGCTGATTTTAATACATAATATCAGCTTACAGTGCAGTGCAGCTAAATATTGTTCTATTATCTGGGTGCATGGTAGTGCACCGGCAAGTTTGAATTTACAAATCGCCTAGTCACCGTATTTCTAGACCATTTCGCGTTGTAGTTATATTATTTTATATTTTTATCTTACTTACATATATAAATCTCATAGCTACGCTAAAACAAAATAGGTGCCAACTGGTCTTATTATTTTACAAAACATTATTTTGCGTAACCTTTTAGTGATTTAATGCTAAAAATAATGTATTTAGTTTAGTATTTTTTATTTATTGTACATGAATTGTTACATTTATAAGTTTTTTTGTAAATATATTAATTAACTACATGACATATTTGACAAAAATCATGGGATGTAAGTGTAGGTATTTTCTTGTAACTTAATATTTTAGTTCTGATTATTGGCTAGTATAATGGTGTGATTTGGAAAACCGTACATAATACGCACACAGATAGTTGCTATAGAAATCAGGTAAAAGTATTAAACCAATAAGTGTAGCTACTTAATAATGGAATGCCTAAACTTTGGAGAACCCTTCATGACTTTTCCTATTGGCTTTCAGACATTTATTAATAATTTTACTGTATACATTCCTCCCGTTTATTTATATTAGGTCTAAAAAAAAATATTTTGTTTAAATAAATATCTACGTACTCAGAAAAAAATATCATTTAAATAAATTTTTTATGTCAGTTAAATAATGGTTCATAAATAAACTGATAAAATACCAGTATCAATATAATATATTGTATGTAGATAGGTAATTTGTATAGTATATTATTGTGTTAAGTGCTTTTTGTAAAAAAAAAACCATTTTGAATAATGCCTTTGGTCGCGTTTTGCGAAATAAACGGCGTAAGATAGCAGTTACAATTTTTAAAATACTCGATGTTCTTTTAATTTTACTAACTTTTATTATTTATTTTTTTTGGTATAGAGTAATGAGTAAGTAAAAAATTGTAACTGATGTTATTTTTACCATGTTTGATATTATTGCTGCAATGATAGTAAGATATTCTAGTCATTTGTGACCTTCTTGTCCCAATTAGTCCAATTCTTATCCGTTATTTTTATTGGTAGCGATAAGATTCACGCTGCTGTCAAATACTCAGCCCTAAGCAATCAAATTTTATAATTATAATGTTACCATTATATAACTTTTATAGGTTCAAAACATATTTCTATTATTTTCCGATTGCTAGGATGACTAACGACTAAAAGCTTAGATTGAGTGAATATTATCGTTGCTCAATTTTATCCTAAGGTGCTTATTTTGTTGTAACTACATAAAATATTTTTTTTTGCATTTTTGAATAAAAATATTTTATGCAGTATTTAAGGGCCGGCACATATCTGGCGGAACGCAACGCAGAGCAGTTTCCACTACCAAACGAATATCAACCTACCGCTCATTGACATACAGTTGAAGGCAAAAAAATCAACCACTATAATTTTTTCCCTCAGCCAGCTATATAAGCTCATTAGTATTCTTTTTTTTTTCGACTTAATTTCTATGCTCTTTAGGTTGATATTTCTTTGGTAGTGGAAGACTGCTCTGCGCTGCGCTTCGCCTGAAATGTGCCGCTACTAACCCTGTTTATTTCGTTTAGGTATATTAATATATTTGTAATTATTTTAACCTTTTATTTTGTTACTAAGAATGTATGAATAATGAACAAGAATAGTGTTCACGGTAAGAAATCATGTTCGTCATATTTTTATTTTTGTATTGTAAAAATTGGATGTTAGTATGCGCTTATTCGGCAGACCTGATTTTTACATATCACAGAGTAAAATGTCATAAATTTACTTATAAAGTTTTTGCCCAGAAAAGCGTGTTATATGTCTCACAATATAAGCCTGCGAAAGAACGAATGAATTGAACACATGCATTCAAAAATATGAAAACAAATAAAAAATATTTTGCAAAAAAATGTTTTGCAAAAGTATTTATTTATAAAAATGCCTTCATAATCATCATAATTAATGTATCATTAAAATATTCGTATATTTTATCATTGAAAGCGAATATAATTTTGTACTCAGTCATTTTTTAAGAGAAACAAACAAATAACGTTGTTAATATTTATGTATGAAAAAAATATATGAATACAATTCCAATCTTACTTCCTGTGTGTTTGTGTAACTCTGTAAAATACTTAATAATTAATATATTTATTAAAAAATATTCTTCTTTGGTCTACGAGCAAAATGCGCATGTCAGATTATAAATGATAAATGATTTTATTTCTGATGGTTGATATTGTTCGTAAGACCAAACTTGATGAGCTGTACATTGTTAGAAGAGGTATACTATGCTACGCTATATCCATACTGTAACTTGCTTAAGAAACTTATTGGTTAACATTGAACAAAATAATAAATTGAAAAAATATTTTTTGTGTTTTATTTATGGTGAAGAAATATTTTTGCTTTATGGTTGAACTTGGCATTCCACTGCCGTGCTCCAGATTACAAAATAGATAAAACTAGTCTTGTTTATCTTGTGGTATCGTTAACGCGTTTATTTAGTGTATAATCCCGGGTTCCATTCCCTAGTAAGGTTTTTGACAAAATTGATTTTGTTTGTGTCAAGTAATCATATCGGACTATGAGATACTAGAATCTGTTGCGTAGTTGGTTAGCACGAAGTAGTTTGAGATTGACTACCGTGCATCGGCCCTAAGGACATTATTCAGCCTAACATTTTAATATATCTGATTCCTCCTAAACGGCTGGACCGATTAGGCTGAATTTTTATTCGTATATTTTAATGGGTTTATGGATAGCTTGAAAACGCAATTGGACCCGGTAGATGGCGCTGCTTTCTAGGCAGGGCGTCTGCCGGGTCCACTATTTATAAATAAAACAACCAATTATTTTTCAAATATATTTCAGTAATCAAAATATAATAATAGGCTTACACGTTAATAGTTACAAATCGTATCTTGTGGCCAAATAGAAATCAACATTGAGTCGCCACAAAACCATATTAAACGCTTATTTATACACGAAAACAAATGTTTTGATATCACAAAAACTTTTAGCGAAAAAAAAATATTTACATGCGACAACATTCCAATAGCGTACTTTTTTACATAAACAATTAAGTGCAGTATTCACAATGTGACGTCTTTGCCTTAATTTTAATACAATAAATAAAATAAAATAAAAGCCCTTAATGTCTAAGTGAATTTAATTTTTTAACATTTCAGTGCATTTAACACGTTTTTATTAAATAATTCTTTTAAAAAACTTTTTTTGATAAAAATGATGTTAAAATTTCTTCGTTTAATAATTTCAATATAATTATTAGCTATTTATTATCTTCGGTTATTTTTTTATAAATTAATACTTTCATCCTGTAGTTTTTAAGAATGCGTTTATAATTAGGTCGTTTGCACATTGGCGACTAATCGCACAGGTTTTTTAATACATTTTTAATAATATAATTTTTTTAATAAAAATATTAAAACTGTGTTACAAATACACTGCTTTTTCTATTTTATAAAATTAAATAACGCATTGCTTAAATATTTTTATATATATTTCGGCAAATAATTTTTGAATATGGTTGAGTATGGACAAAATTGGACTTAAAAAATATATTTTCGGTAACGACATTATCGATTACGTCGTCAAAATGCAAACTTATTCCATAAATTATCCAGCTACGTTATTTACAATATTCTTTCCGGCTACATAATATTTCTTTTTAAACAAAGTTTAGGCAAGCATCGACATTTGAGTCAGAATATTATCACAAATTATAAATTTGAGTTCAACTAAAAGCATACAGGAACTTGATTATATTTACAATATTTAGGCCCTCTGCACACGGACGACACTGCGACTAAATAGTCGTACACTAAATTTTTACAATATCCTTCAGTGTATTTTACAAATGCAAGGACAATCCGTGTACATAGGTTTACAGAGTCCTTAAGTCAATTTTATCACATAATAAATAAAAATCAACTATTTCGTATGAGCAAATGTATATTTATATAACTACTGTTGGTCATTATTGATTGTTTAGCATCAAAAGCTAACGGAAAATTGATGAAGAATACGAATGGAGCCATCTTGTTTTACAATGATTTTTGAATCGAACCACCATGCGGAACAAACAGACGCCGTACTTTGCCCTACTGTGCCTTAGTTACTAACATTTTGAATGCAAACATGTTTGTTGGTTAGTCCTTGCACGCAGTAAGGGAGTTACAGGAAAACGTGATTTTTCTTGTATAAAGTAGCTTATGAACCAGTGTATATATAACATAGTGTCATAGGCTATTTCAATTAAAAAAATACTTTTTTTTTTTAAGATGGGCTTTTCCCGGTCAACGTTAGTAAGTAAAGAGAATTTTTAAGCCCCTTTTTGTATTAACGGTAAGTCTAGTGGCTCCAATATCTAAAACGGAATAATGTTAAAAAAACTAAAATCGTTAGTACAAAATTATTTATGTAAAATAAGGCCGGTTACATAATATACGAAGTAAGAGCTTTATTGATAGTAGGGCGTGTGTTCTGCCTTATATTCCGAAATACGGTTTTTTAATTATCTGAAATCTAGTAACTGTAAGACTTTTTAATAGATGCCATACCTTATAACTATCCCATTGCAGAGCATAAGGTTTCTTCTCCTACAGACGGAAAAGGCAATGATACCTACGCTAGCTCACTGCGGGTTGGCGATTTCATGGTGTCAAATCCAGGTAAGATTATGTTTACCGTTACCCTAAGTCAGCGGTGTCCTTTATCTAAGGAAGTAGTTCAGGCATTCCTTTTAGTATTTGCCTGGATTTCAATCTGGATCTAGAATTCAATTTCAGTCCAAATATAGGCTACCTCGACTAGATTTTTATTAACCATTGGATGTAATTAAATCTCTTACTTCGGATGAAGTTGGACCTTAACTAAAAATATAAAAAATCCAAAAAACTGAGCTTATTAAACATGGACGTTTCCCGTAAACTAATCAAAATCGGCTGAGCATAGTTTATCTACATTTAGTTCTATCTAACTTAGTCTTATTTATAATCTGTATTCCGTTTCACGCTGCAGATAATACAAGACTCTTACATTTAAGGGAGATTGAGGGATGTTTTTTTAAACTGTTTTTTTTTGTAATATTTTATTTGTGGTGTTTTCTCTTAAATAAGACCATGTATTTTAAAAGGTTCGATACTGTCGAAATTGTAACCTACATAATAAAATAAAAACAAAGCAGCATGAATGTCATTAAGACTGAATTTGCCGAAGGGGTAGGCAGTGGTGTCATGCACCTACATTTCGCCAGGCTAATAAATTGCAATTTATAAAATTCTATTATTAATGTGTGCCATAGCAAAACTATGACGCTGAAAATGTCATATTAACCTTCCTGGGTTTGAAACTCCAACCTTGTGCTTATGACTTCGGTTTAACCACTGGGCATCCACGACACACATAGTGTAAAAAAAATTAAAAACATAATTATGTATAAAAAAATTACATAAATTATATAATAAGTTAGAAGAATGCCTAAGAAAAAATTCCGAAATAAAATTTTGATTTCTATAAACATTTTGACTAAATAAATAGTTTTTTGATAATAAAGGATTGAGTTTGATAGTAAAATTACCGTAAATATGTCCCAAAATCATTCGTTGTAGTATCGTGTTGATGTATACTCTGCAGAGATTAACGGTATATAATGTATATGTTATGTATATTCTGCATACAGTACAATGTATACTTTAAAAGCGTTTTTTTCTATATTTATATAATCATATTGTACAAATTTAGTCTGTACCATATTTGTGGTACATTCGACGATTTAATCTTGCGATTTTTTTGAGCAATTTTAAGTCGTAGCTGCGACAAAGTTCTACGCGAAACATAATATATACAATCACGACTGTTATCCCTAAAAGGGTAGGCAGAGGTTATCCTCTATCGAGATCACATTACACCGCCTATCATAAGTCCCATGTAATAGGTGGCGAGCCTATTGCCATCGCCTTTTTTGTTACGTACACAACATAATAAGCAAATTCTGCAGCAATTTGTCGCATAGCTTTGCAACTACAGCAGTAATAAACGCAGCTTCTATCGCATAATCTACTGAAAATTTTAAAATAAAGAATTGAGTAAACGTGCGTCTAATCGCAAGAAAAATTGTCGATATTTTTTCTTCTTCCACAAATATGGCCCTGACCACATTATATACTACCTAAGTATGTTTAAAAATAAAAATATCATATCGTCCGAACGCAGTCGTAATGGGTAGAAGAATTTCACAAAGTCAATTATACTTTTCATTTTAATTATGAAAAATAATTAAATGTCATATTTAGACTTAGAGGTTATCATTAAATGCTTATTTACCTCTTTATGTGTGAAATAAGTTCTCAGACCATTTCCTGTGCAAAGATTATATACCATAATTAAATTACATAAGTAACATTATTTAAAAATCGTCATATCTCTTCAGTAATCCAACTTTATACCATTTTATATATACAATATCAATCACGTTGCTTCGTTTCAATTTCACATTGTTTAGTTCCCGCCTAACCTACAATAGCACGCACTAAATTATTTCAAGGAGTTGTTAAAAAACAAATTTTTTTTATACAAAATCAATAAAATTAACAACCGAAAAAATTTAAAAATATAACTCCCAAAAATAATCTTGCACACATGGCAACATTTAGCACTTTGACAGTTCATTTTTAGTGTTGCCATAATATAACCGTAAATTCCTACTAAAAGCTGCCGACTCACAAATGCAGTTGGTACGTCCCGGTACTTTCTCTGCCACTGGTACTAAAGTGTCCTCAGCCGAACTTGCACTTATCACAATTAAAAGCAACACTAACTATTCGCTATACGTTCGCAGGTGGGTTTGGATGATTATTTGTATCGAAATCATATAAAAATTAGCTGAATATTTAGTTTACATCGGATTCGCAATAAGGTGCATTGTGTAAAGTCGTTTAATATATACATGTATATTGTATAAGAATCATGATTTTCAGGAAGGAAGAGACATCTAAAATCATTTATAAAAATCTTCAATTTATTTAAACAATGTTAAATATAAATTGTTGATATATTTAAATACACACTATTTATCATGTATAACAAAGATACATCACTGATACAATCAAATAAATACATAGACATATTTTATGCAATCCAAAGAACATGTTAACTGTACGACACTGGGAACCTACTAAAAATCATGTACTGTTGTGTGTACCTTTGCGAGCCCGATGTACGCTAAGCCCTAGACCCTATGGTGTCCAAACCCCCCGCGGCATCAACGCAGCGCGGCGTATCAGCTGGCGGCGCCCAGCAGCAGCGCGCCCAGCAGCAGCAGCGCCGGCGACACGCGCTGCGCGAGGCTGTTGTACTTGCTGCTCTGCTCGCACGTGCCTGTAAAATAATCATTAAATTATTTATTTTCTCTACAAAATAATTTATTGTTAGATTAACAATGATGCATGATAAGGGTTCAACTTTGTGAGAGACTGGTGCTTCACCAGGTGGTGTGGAAGTCGCCAGGGCCCTCCCTCGGCTGGATGACGAAATCACAACTTTAGTGCAATAATATTTTTTAGGTTAAACTTTATTTAAGATAAAAAAATAATAAGAATTGAGCACCCTTTTTAGGCAGAAGCAATATTTTAGCTGTTGTAGAGGTGTGTAGTACTCCAAATTATCGCCATTTATGGTATAGGTTTAATTTAATAGAGGGCGAGCATATTGTCATCAACCGGACCCAAATACTTCGTGCTCCTGAGATATTTTTAATAAAACCCAGTAACACTGCCCGACTCAAGATTAAAAGATTCGAGCCCAGGATCTCATGCTTAACAGTTGTGCTTAGCGACAACTAAACCAAAGAGATTTTTAGCATGTTTAAACTGAATAAATGCATCTTCAGTTCCCTTACAGAATTTAAACAAATTAAAAAATTATCTTACAAAAGTATATTCAATAAGACCATTATGATATCTCTTAATTTAGTTGAAATGCGCGTCCTGTAATTGGGTAGATGTTTGAAATAAAGTATGTTAATTATGAAGGGATGTATAATATAGGCTGTACCGTTAATGGTGAGGTTATAGGCCTTGTCGCCCGCGAGCCCGGGCAGCACGGAGCGGTCGCACGAGCGGGACACGGCCGACAGCGACAGGTACTGCACCGCCGCGCCCAGCGAGTCTGCGGGGTTGCCAGTTATTAATATTACTTAAAGTCGTACTTATTCTTAAAGTCGAATTATATTGATATTGTTTAGATACAGATGACACAGAGAAAATGGCAATTATGCATTTTTACCCAAAACAAAGCAATTTTGAAATTTTTTGTATTAATTTTAACATACAAATATAAAGATAAACATGATTTATAAAAAATCATTTCCCAGTATTTTCGGATCACATATATATGTCATATTCTAGAGCAGACAAAGCAATTCATACAAATACGATGAGATTTAATGCAGAATTGGAATATACTTTACATTGCTTAATAGTATTTTGCAACAGATCAAAAGCTTCTTTAATAAAAATTGTTTTTTGACCAGTAGTTACAGCTTGTACATTATTGTTATATGTGGATATAATAAGAAGTGTCCTCACCGTTCTTGACGTAGGTGGTGTAGATGAAGCAGAGCGCGTCCGGGCGGGGAGACGAGCGCGCAGGCGCAGCCACGACCAGCCCCAGCGCGCCCTCCTGCCAGCTGCCGTAGCACGTGTACACTGCGGACACGACAGGACATTGGTCAGGCACCACGGGTCACTTGCAGGACATTGGTCAAGTATCATGGGTGAGTTGCAGGACATCGGTCAAATATCACGGGTCAGTTGCAGGATATTGGTCAGGCACCACGGGTCAGTTGCAGGACAAAGATCAGACCAGGGATAATGTATATAAAGTAAATCACAATTCAAAGTTCTTCTAATATATGGAATTTGTTTTATTTAGTTATTCTCGTATAGCGTACTATAGTTGTTTTGGTATGAGTGATTGATAATTAATTACTTAACAAATAAATTCATATATCAGTTAAGATATGGGTTTATTCATATATCGGTTAGTTAGTTAGTAACAAAGAAATATCTATATTTATACAGTTTAAAGGATATGGAAAAGGGTTTTTTTAGGTACCATTTAGAATTGTATAACATTAGTCCTGCTATTATAATCCACAAATTAATGCACAAAGTGAAAAAATTATGCCATAATTATATTGCGCGCAAGGAGAAGTTGACTGAGAGAGATTTTGCATAGTTAAAGTTTATATGGGTAATAGTGCAGTAATCTAAAACTTCATATACGACCAAATGTCGACCCAATTTCACATAACTATAAACCATAAATTGGACTATTAATTTTAGGGGCAAAGCAACGATATGTCAAAAAGTATAGATACGTCATAAGCTAACAAAATGAACGAGAAAAGTGTTCCGAACTCTGAGTCCGAACTGCACTAGTCTTATGTCAAATCGGACAACAATTGTGCTACCGAAGTCTACAATTGTCCCCTTTTCAAGTCTTCATAATGAGCGCGCTAGTAACATATCTGAATTATAAATTTTTGGGGCAAAGTCAGTGAATGTATATGAAACCAAAAGGCAGTGTAGCTCGCGGCCTACCAGTGCTGGTGCAGGCCGACTGGAACTCGATGGTGTCCTGCGCGGCCCCGCAGCCGATGCTGGCGCTGTCATACTGCCCCATCACACACTCCACCGGGCTCTCTGCCACCTCCTCCCCGCTCGTCTCGTCTGGAAGGGAATTATGTTCATACGTGACACGTGTGTGAGCTGTGAGTAACGTACTAAAGATTAAACTTTCGTCGCTCATATGGGCCCGATTATCATAATAACACCAGCCTATAACTGTCCCACTGCAGGGCAAATGCCTCTTCACATACATAAGAAACGAGCATTAATCACCACACTAGCTCACTGCGGGTTACCAAATTCAGTTAATTTAATCCAGGGTTTTCTACGACGTTTTCCGTCACTAATGTGTAAAGTGGTGTCTTAGAATATACATATAAGCAAGTTTTAAATAACATTAAAAAAGTCACACTGAGACAACATTGCGTATGCAATTTGAGTTGACAATTTACCACCACAACTTTTGGGTCCGATTAATGGAAATTAAACGGCTCGTCACCTTTGGGACTTAAAAATCATAGCGAAATATAGATAGAACCTTGATAATATTCTCCAGAAAGGCGTAGGGTAGGATGTATTTTTTTGCTAAAGAAATAAGATTCAGAGAGAAGTATATTATTTAATATTTACCAATAGTAAGTTGTTGTCGTCTCCGCCGCCTGTCGGCCAGCGAATCCACCACCGTGTAGCGGCCCAGCATCGGGCAGCGCACTGGGTACAGTGACGTCGCTGGAAAATATATAAGATTATTACTATAGTGTTTTTTTTTTCTTTCGGTAAAGTCCACCATTCGTTCTCATCATTGTTACACCACCCACTCCTGCAAGCCAGGATCTACAATGATGATATTTATAAACCACCGGAAATGATGTTCGTGTCGTCCCAAAGAAATGACTCGACTGTCTTGAAAACCGCAGCGAAATTAATCAGAAAAGGTTATATAGGAGAACGAATTTAAATTATTCTATAGTTAACACCAGTGGCGTGCATCCCATATAGGCAATTAGGC
Source organism: Abrostola tripartita (assembly GCA_905340225.1). Taxonomy (NCBI): domain Eukaryota; kingdom Metazoa; phylum Arthropoda; class Insecta; order Lepidoptera; family Noctuidae; genus Abrostola; species Abrostola tripartita. Next base: position 3,552,876 of record HG996515.1, read on the forward strand.
AGTGCCTACCTCATATAAATTCAACAATTCCATACATTATATCTACTTAATAAATAAAATAATTCGTCATACCAATTAATATAAAACAATAATTATACTTCAAAATATACTACACAAATAAAATACTTTAGTATCCATCACAAAAATATACCTACGATCGTCCATTCATAGCATGACGCAATAGTAGGCAGTCGCTCGAGCAGCTTACTAAATCCACGCACACTATAAAATATTTTGCGTATTCGTATACACACACACACTTCTTTAGAATAATACGACCGAAATAGAAATCCTCTTTTTCCATACGTATTACACTGACATTTGACATTCGCAAATTAGACGACCAAAGTAGGCAAGCCTACTTTGATCAATATTGGCTGCATTCATGCTGCAATCTAATGCATTACACTTCCGAGTCTCTTATTGGCTGTTATAGACTCATAGTGCTTAAGCAAATCAGAAAGAGAGCAAGCATTCTTCATACTTTCTTCTCCGTCGAATGTTGGGCAATGTTGCCAAATTCATAAAAATCTCCCTGTTTATATGTTACTTAGACAACATTAGACACTAATTTTTATTAAAAAATATATTTCTTCGTTAGATTTCGTACCATATTTTAGCCATTCCTATTTTTTTTTAAAGTAAAGTAAACTTTAATGTGTTACATTATAGTTCTTATGACAAAACGATTTTTATACAAAGTAAAATACGGATTTAAACCGTTTTAATACGGGTAAAAGGTTTTAAAAGTCTGGTAACCCTGCACAGTCGGCTATATGTCATTTACGCGCGCGATTTTTATTTTAGTGCAAACAATGTAAACAATTTCTTTCATTACGAGTGATATTTTAGGAAGTGTTACATAAATAATGGCTTTTTCATGAATTTAGATAAATTACAGTGTTTTGTTTGTGGTGAAATTGCAACATGTATTGATAAATTACATGCAAACAACTTTAGTAAGTTTTCGTTTGTTGACAAAACAATTAGATGTTTGTGGAGGTAAATAAAAGTCCAAGTGCCGATAAATTTGCCTAAAAATGTCAAGAGGAGATTCGTGGAGTTAAAATTATGTGAGTAAATAATTGATTTAAACGTTTTTCGACGAATAGGTAGGTGCCTTAGTTTTGTTTACGTAAACAACGTCTTCACGAGCCTACGAACGTACTTATATCAAAATTATCAATTACGATAAGCCTATTTCCTTTTAAAACACTGTCTTTTATTCATTGTGTCATCACTTTTTAAATAGGTACTGAATGTGTAAGTAGGTATAAGCTTTAAGCCCATTGAGGTATTCACGATCGCGGTACAGTAATTACTTAGTATAAAATCAAATCTCTTGTGTTACATAAATACAATAAAATGACTATCTTGTAACATATTTCAAGATAGTGTAAGCACAATTGCGAGCTATATTGACCGTCCCATAGGCCAATTGCCTCTAGCCGGACACTCATACATTTTCTATTTACACGTTACCTTCAGAGTGATAAAACAACTTATTTGTAAAGTTATTTAACTAACGCGGAGGTCAGAACATGCCGAACGTAGGTATAAAAAAACAATAATATAGTTAGGTACCTATAAAATCGATATTTTAGTTATTGAAGAGGGTATACCTATATATCTTTTTATGGATTTGGGAAGATAATTATGTGCCAATTCCGCAGTGTATGGTAAATAATCGCGTTTTACGTAAAAAAACTCCCATTTGTGTAATGCCTACCTAGTCCGAAAACCAATGCACGCCACTGGTTAACACATGCATTAAATGTAATTTTATCTCTGTTCCATGTGGTTATTAGCATCTATATTTATATCAGTTTTCGATTTCATGTTAGCCTTTGACACAGTTGATCATTAAATAAACTTGATTATTGTGATGTTAGGTGTAATGTGGAGCCTAGTGAAGTTATAAATGTATTTATCAAATTTAAGCTTTCCTAATAACCTTAACCAGTGTGAGAAAGTGCATTGAAGTATATATTTATGACGACTGGTGTTCCCCAAGGCTTTATACCAGGGCTATACATTTTCTGGATATTTGTTATTCAATCACGCTAGAACAGCTGAATGGATTTGGATGAAATTTGGCAGGCTGGTAGTTTATAACTTGGATCAACATATAGGCTACTTTTGATCTGATTAGTTAGAGTAGAAGTTACTCACTGATGAGCGTGACGTGCGGGCCGTAGGAGTCCGGCGCGCATGCGTCGTGCGGCGCGTCGTGCAGCGAGCTGCCCAGCTGCAGCTCCAGCACCGCGCCCTCGCGCCGCGCCAGCCGCACGCACACGTGGCCGGACTCGCTGCAAACAAACAATAGGGTAATTTTAGACTTCTTCTTCTTCATATCGTATACATAGTTGATGAACAACCTGGTGTCAGTGTTTAAACCACCTGTATGCTTCTGACATAGCTTTACACACCGTTGAAAAGTCTCTTAAGTGTGCCGGTTTCCTTTACCGCTTTTAGCAACTGATAACTAATTTATAGTACGCACATGAATTGAAAAGATATAAGTGCGTGCCTTTGACTTGGCAGTCAATCGGTCATACCACTCGGCTGTAACTCACTAGTAATTTCGTAACCACTAGTGAGCTGGCAGTTGTATTGGAGCCTGTTTATTATTATAATTATGAGTAAAGTTGACCCACCATCCCCGCGTGAGGTGCGCGACCAGCTTTACCAACTTCTTGTCCTTCTGTTCCAGGATGGAGTGGCACACCAGCCGCTTCTCCTCGAACGAGCCATCCTCCTTCATGATCTGGAAATACAATACAAATGTTCATCATGTTTCAATTACTGCAAGATCGGGGGATGAGAGTATTACCATCCAACATAATGTATACTACATTCCACTAATAATAATATTATAAAGAGGTAAGTTTGTGTGTTTGGATGTAGGAGGTAATCTTTGCAACTAACCATTCGATTTCAACTTTCCCCAATATTTATAATGGACCTTTAGGGCGGATCTAGGCTAATTTTATCCCGGAAAATACACGACAAAACTTTCGAAAATTTCCAGACTTAGATTCAATATCCTACCTGTCTGGACCTCAAAAGAGACCCTAATTTTATTGAGGTATTTCTTCTCAAAGGTTGTCAGTTAAGTAATGCTGACGTCATCTACTTAAAAAAATGACGTGTAAAAGTGTTTTTGTAAACTCTTTGCACAATTACCTTGAGAGTGGCGTTCTTGGTGGTGAAGTGGTACTGGTGCGAGTGGTCGAGACTGAACCACTTGTGGTGGTCCACCACCCAGCTCGGAAAGTGGCAGCGGTTGTGCTCGTCGTCGACTGAAAGGTGATATAATCATTATTTAAAAATAAATAAGGAAAAGGTTTGCAATTAAGAATTTTGAAGTATTCAAGATTGACGCTGTTTGAGGCCTTTGCTCCGTTGAAGAAAAGTTATAGGCTTTCATTATTGAAAGCCAAAGAAATTGTTACAAAGTCGCAATTTCTTAAATATTATTATTTATGAAATTGCGACTTTGTAACTTTTTCTTTTTTCCCTTAGCGCAGCAGTCGAAACAGTAAGCTACTGTCAATTGTCCAAATTTTCTGTATTTTTGTTGTCTTTTTTTTTATTATAGCGCGTTCATATTTTTTGTATCGCTTTATTTCTAATAATTGGGACATTTCTGGATGACAGCTGTCGCAACTATAAGTTACCACGACTACGAAAAAAACAACATTTTAAAAGTGCTCTCTTATTGAGACATCCTGTATCTGCAGAAGATTCTTATTTCTAAATAGAAGTGTGCCGAGTGGTATCTGGACTAGAAATGACCACCCCATTTCCTCCCGTAGGTGTCGTAAGAGGCGACTAAGGGAAAATCCAGAAGATGGGCAGCAGCGTCTTCTGTAACTTCACCACTAACACTGAGATCCCCAAGCCGCTTGCCAAGCGTGGGGATTATGGCAACCCCCCACCTTCTAAAAGGCGGAGGCCTTTGTTCAACAGTGGACATCTTCCGGTGATGATGATAATGACGATGATATATCTGCAGATAACACACATATTTGTCTCGAGCGGGAATCAAAGCCCTTCGCAATGCAGTCAGCACTTAGCTGGTTAATTAATTCTTGCGGCCTGGTCTGTCTCCATTAGGTCATGCGACGAAGGGATCTCTATGAAAAGTAGGAGATTGTGATATCTGTGGACCCTGGGCCCCTGGACCCCGGCCATACGCACTGTTGGTGAGCTTCATGGTGCGGCTGCCGTCGACGGGCGACGTGAGCCCGTTGCACGTGGCGTCGCCCGACTGCGCTATGTTGTACGTCACCGTCTTGTCGGCGTGCTGGCCTTTGTACACGAAGCATCTGGAATAGGTCACACACGGGTCTTAAAACAAGAGTAAAGACTACAGTATCGTTTAAACAGATATATAAAATATTTTTATATATCTGTCTGTAGGGTTGTATCTGTAATAATACATAGTTGTAAGTGATGATTAAACAATTATTTAAAAAAAACGTCGCCCGACACTAGGAATTTCTCCTGTATCGTGGGTGCGTTTGACTAACATGAAATATCATATTCACAAACACCCAGACTCGGGACAAATATCTGCGGATCGCACAAATTTTGTCCCGTGTGGGAATTGAACCCGCAACAGTTAGCGCAGCAGTCTAATCGCTTACCCACTGCGCCAATCAGGCCGCCGTGTTTTGTGTCAATTGTATGACATACTTTCAATACGATTCATATTATTATTTATTTGAAATTTGAAGCCTCCATATCGCCACCCGGGTCTCCGAACCCCTCACCTGTACATATCCTCGTCCGTGGAGATGGAATTCCTCCTCTGCACCTGCGAGATGAGCCCCACCAGGTAGCGTGTGGAGCCCTCCTTCCACGTCGCCAGGCAGATCAACTCCTCAACTGGAAGACACAGGCGAAGTGGCAATAAATGGCAAGTAGGCAAATATTAGAACAAAACATATAAAGGAAAAATGCGATGAGACTAGAAGCTTTTTTTTTAACGGAACAAGCCCATCGCTAACGCCCATCATTGCAACTCCTGTAAGCTAGGCAATGAAGCTTGAGGTGTTCCAGAGAAATGACTCGACTGTTTTGGAACCCGCAACGAAACTAATTATAAAAGAATATATAGGAGGAGTAGGAATATTAGATAGACTGGAAGCTTATCTTAACTGTTAGGAAAAGCCTAGATAGATGATTATGGGAACAAGGTTACGTCGAAATTCGGCTACTCTTGTTGTTGTCTGTCCTAACCAGTGGTAACATTCAGGATATTATATAGTAAGTACATATAGCCCACACAGGTCAGGTCGGGACATGTCGAGGAGTGCGATGCAGCAGATCCCGCGTTCCTCGACCGAAGGTAGCTAGACACCCTAGGGTATTAGCCGGTAAGAGTCCGGCATACCCCGTCTGCCCCAGGTCGGTGGAAGTCCATGAGGATCCCCGGAAAATAAGGAGTATATAAACAAATAAAGGTGCTCGCTCCTTCACCGAGATCATTCGCATGTAATGTAACATTTCAGATTCTATTGTTTATAAATATAGTATACATTTTAACAAGTTGCGCACCGTTATGCTCGGTTCTCGGACTTTGTAACGTTACATTACACGCAAATACTGAAGGTACTGAGCACCTCAAAGAATATAATGATATGTAGCCCATACCGTTGCTCTCGGTGCCGGGCACGTCGGGGCAGGCCATGTACCGCAGCAGCAGCCGCGAGTCGTCCGTGCAGGACTCCGCGCGCGACGGCGGGTTCGCGCAGTCGCCGGAGCCGCTGTACCACAACACATCCAACTTTAAATACTGGTCTTTAACTCCATTTAGTAGTTAGCTGTAACTCGTGACTTCACCGCGTTTATTTTATTCTCGCGGAACCGTAATAGTTTTATAAAAGAAAGTAGATGTATAAATTAAAAATAGAGGAAATTTGAAAAATGATGGGCACGAACGAGTCTCGAACTCACGACCTTCGCTGATTTGTGGCGCAGCGATCTAGACCCGCTCGTGCCATTCATTTTTCAAATTTTCCTTATCATTTTTTAAATTAAAAGTAGCATAAGTTAAGATTTTAAATCAAAATCCCTTCAGCCGTTACAGAGATTAACCGGAACAAACAGACACACACAGCCAAAAAAATTACGTTCTTTTTAAGACTTTTAGTTTGACATTCATATATCATTTAGTAAAAAGCTGTTTGATTGTGTTGTGATATTACAAAACATTTTAATGTTATCTATTTGTAAAGATCGCAATAACAGTAGGTAACTCACCGGCTGTACGTGAAGGTGAAGGGCGCGGGGTGGAAGGGGCAGGGCTGCGGCAGGGGGCGCGGCTCCTTCCTGAACATTGAGTACAGCGCGGCGTCGCCCGTGATGGACTCGCACATCGTCGACAGCGAGTCGCGCTGCCCGCAGTATGCTGGGGACAGAGGGATCAGGTTAACATACGTAAGTACTTCTAGAATTTTTAGGGTAAAAATGATCAAATAGAGCTATTCCCTTAAAGATTATTTCCTGAATTTCCAGAAATTTCCAATACTACATACATAATATCATCACGCCTGTATTCCCCGAAGAAGTAGGCAGCGGTGCACATGGTACACTATCATTTCGCCAGTTATGTTTTATGTCTCAATATAATAGGGGGCGAGCCTATTGCCATCAACCGGGCACATAACCAGACTCCGTGTAGTTACTGATGAAATTACCACCAAAAAACACAGTAACACTTTGTCCGACCCGGGATTCGAACCCAGGACTAAGCACCTTAGCAGTCGCACTAAGCTTAGTTCCCACACCACAGTTACATTTAAAAGCTGCATCATACGCAATTTATTACTTTTAATAATGATACGTAAAGAGTTCGTCAACCGCTACCTAGATAATCAACATCGCTACCTGTTCAATCGACTCATACATAACATCACGCCTGTATTGCCCGAAGGGGAGGCAGAGGTGTACATATAGTACACCCACATTTCGCCAGTTATTTTGTAAGTCCCAATGTAATAGGGGGCGAGCCTATTGCCATCAACCGGGCACAAATCCAGACTCCGTGCTGCTACTGAGAATTACCTAATGGAAATCTCAGTAACACTTTGCCCGACCCGGGATTTAAACCCAGAACCTCTTGCTTAGCAGTCGCGCTTAGCGACCACTAGACCAACGAGGCAGTCAATCGACTCATGCTGATACGAAGAAGATCATGCCTGTTCCTGAAGGGTTAAGCAGACGAGTTCTCCTGTTCACAAGGTCCATGAGCTATGTTAAGTAACCTGGACACATCAGTCGCCTCTTACGATGGGTTTTCCAGTGAAGAATTGTATTCTAGTTGCAAAATGTAGAATGTTATAATGATGTAGATAAGTACTTACTCTCTTTGTATTGTAACACGTATTTGTGCTTTTCGTGAATGACTAGACATCTGTAGCAGTCTTCGTTCCTGGAATTACAGAAATACATTCATTAGTGTTTAAATATAGTACTCTTGCATTGGAGTTACGATTAACATTCAACAAAAAAATCGGCAGTTTACATCAACCTTACATTCTTAAAAACAATCAAAAGCCGGGACTATATTCATTATTCCGGGATTTAATTGTGTAGCTTAGTCGAATGATACACATTGCACAAATTGTATTGTCTTTTGACTGCTTAAATATGATCAGTGACGGGTACTGAGTGCCCCATTTATTTTATTGTGCTAACAAAAAAAATCCCGTGTATAATACTGTAATTCGTAAAGCTTCCTCACCTGTCGTAAACAAGGAACTTGTCGTTGGAGTCAGTCTCTGCGCACTCCCCCTTGCCCTGCATGGTGGTGGAGTTGATGTAGATGAGCCCGGGGATGCCCGACTGGAACCAGCCGCCGGTCCAGCCCTCTGGGAAGTTGCAGCCGCCTCCTGGAAAGACAAAGCAAGGATTAGAAAGGAAGATAGAAAACTTTTTGGTAGAATACGAAGAATACAGTTTGGTTCGCAAATAGGTGAACACAAAGGTTTTTAGGAAGATCCCCCCGCGTTACCAGCTCATGAATATGGACTCCGTTTGAGTCTGAAACTTAAATTACACGTGAGGATTCTGGTAATAATCCGTGCGAAGAATAAAACTTTATAATTCGCAAGTTTCAAAATATTTATAGGGAATTTTTTGTATAAGTAAAACCATGCTCGAAGCTCAAAGCGTGCGTTTATGTAATGTAGTAAACAAATATAACAAAGGCACATTGAAAGATACAGCAGACGGAAGAATATCTGGGAGCGAGTTTTATACTGATCCCAACACAGGACCACTTCTTGGAAATTCTCCGGCTCGGATCGGCTTTTTTCAGAAACCAGTAACTTTGACTTTCTGCGAGTAAATATTACTGGCGAAGTATGCACTTGGTTCTCTTTTATTGTACTAAGCTTTAGTTTACAGTTATAATCAACGCGTATTTGATATTCAAATAAAAATTTTCGTATAAGATTTAATTTCCCCTCACAAAGTTTTTGACTATAATTAATATGTATGTAATTTTAAAAGTATAATACAATTAGTTACGTTGAATTTAAAGCAAGTAAAGCCAACCTGAAAGGATAGACCGTAGGGCACCTAAATGTTGGTGCACCGTCCTGGGCAGTCGGGTAAAAATAAGTAATCGTTTAGTTCTGATCTTATCAGGAACCACGCAATAGCAAAAGCTAGTAAACATATAAACATATATCAACTGCCTACAATAAAGTTAATTGCCTTTTACGAGGAAGCCATTAAATTTACACGTATAACACTGATTTCACATGAAATACAAGCACCAGGTGTATTTCCTTTGTGTTAGCATACATATTTAACGAATGGCAATGACCTAAATCCTTCAGGTGGTATTGTGTTATTTATTAAATATGCAACGACCGGACTTTACTGTTCTGTTTTATTACGAGTCAAGGGTCCAATTTCCAGGTCAAACAAAGTGTTTTTTCTATAAGGTAATTCTCAGTAGATGCACAGACTTTAGATTAGTGTCCGGTCAATGGCGAGATGGTCAGAAACTGCGAAGGATAGAGTGGTATGAGAGAAGAAAAAAGAGGCCTCTGCCCAGCCAAATGAAACGAATAGGCTACTTGCAAAAATTGCGAGATGCTTAAATTCGAATTTGCAAAAATATGGTGTACAATGGTGTTTATACAGTTAGTTTCACATATTTCCATCCTCCCATCTATATCTTTATTATAAAATTTGATAATCTTAATATTATAAAGCTAAAGAGTTTGTTTGATTGGTTGAAGGCGCTAATCTCAGAAACTACTGGATCGAATTGAAAAAATCTTTTTGTGGCGTATTGTCCATTTATCGAGGAAGACTATAGGGTATAAAATTTGGTATAAAACATTCGAAAACCAAACGGACAAAGACGCAGGCGGAAGCTAGTATTAAATAAATGGCGAGTTACAGGTGTTCTAACAATACACCTCTGTAGACTCTTTCAGAGAATGCAGGGTAATAATCATCTAACGTTAAAGCAGTTGCTATGCAGCTATGCCCCTCCCGATTTGCTTTAGCCTATGACTTTCAATATTTGAGTTTTTGAGGGTCGTAACAAAGCTATACTCACAAAGCACGGAGTCTAGCATTCAGAGCTAGGCTAGGTCCCAATAAGCTTTTGTTCTTATATTTCTGTACGGCCTAATTTACAGCTGCGAAGAATTCAATGGATGTATGGTTTGGTCTAAAAAAAGGCTACGAGCGGGTCTCAAAAGGTCCCTAATGGAGTATAACACCTACTCAAGCACAGTACAGTACCAGCACTGATAGCCGAGTGGTATGACCCTTGGCCTACCAAGTCAATGGTCGCAAGTTCAAACCCTCAAGTACCAATTTAATATCTTTTCGAATTCATGTGCGTATTATAAAATAGTTATCAGTTGCTAAAAACGGATCCTTACTCTCAAACTAGGCCCAGGCCTGTATTTTGGGGATTATTGTTCAGACATGGATATGTTTAAACGATATAGGATATAAGAGAGTACAGAGTAGTGTCGCCTCATAAATGACACGATATAGGACGAGGAACGCGAGATGTGCGTACGCTGCACAGCATCCCTCAAGCGATTTCGAGCATGGACATAATTCTCCGCCGCCGCTTGTGCAGTAAGGCACAGTACGTCAGTGCCAATGTATAAAACATTTGTCAGCCATTGTGCCGATCCTTTGTTTCATGGCGACCGCTCGACTCCAGGTGTTTCGTGCTCGTTGACGAGTGTAGGCAGGACTTTAGGGGTCCGTACAGTGTAGCGGGAAATACAGTTATATGAATTAATCCTATTTTATTGATCCTATTGCTATTATTGAATATGTAATGATTGTCAAATCTTCTTATCGTATGGTTGATGAACAAACTGGTGCAAGAGTTTAAACCGCCTGTAGGCCTCTGACATGGCTTTACACACCGATAAATGCTCTCAGCTGTGCCGGTTTCCACATGATGTTTTCCTTCACCATTTTTAGCAACTGATAACTAATTTACAGACTACTGCTACCAGCTTTATTCCCTGGCGATATACGGAACCATTATAATGAACACTGCGATTGAAGAGCAGAGCCCATTGAGTTATTAAAAATGAATGTATTCTTCAGGATCTTCCGCCCATTGTCGCGTTTACAACAAATAAAGTGTTCGTAAATAAATCGAACTGCAATTTGTTATTGTGTGAACGTTTTGTCGCCACACTTTGCCAGTTATAGTTGCATTGTCCGGGAAGAATTGAGCATACAGTTCCTGTAGCCGGGAAACAATATCACGCCTGTATTCCCCGAAGAAAGCAGAGGTGTGTAGTACACTCAGCACCATAAGTAGCTGAACATATTTTTTTTTTTAACATACCATTAATTAAAGAACAACTTTTTAAATAGAAAAAGTTAAATATTCTCAGATCATGATTTGGACGCTCCTATAGTTTAAAACAATAACTTGAATTATTGATGTTTGTTTCTTTCACATGTTAAGCAAATTATGATGCTGACTGCACTTACACATTTCACCAGTTAAGTAATAGGTTCCAGTGTAATAGGGGGGAGCCTATTGCCATCATTAGAGCACAAATCCAGACTCCGTGCCACTATTGAGAACGACCTAATGGAAACACTTTGTTCGACCTGGGATACGAACCCTGCTCAGCGGTCGCACTTAGCGTCCAATAGAATAACGAGACAGTCTCTTTTTTTTCGGTAATTTCTTTTTGTAATGGATGATAAAATGATGAAATATTAAGAAACATTAATAAAACTGTATTATTTTAAACAAACGATAACGTACACCAGTATTTTCAACATTCCACTCTTTAACTCCAGCGTCAAAATAGTAAAACAACAGAATACCGTATCCACATTGATTCCCAAACGATTTCGTTCTACCCTCACCAAACAAAAATATTTTAATTAATCTCCGACCGGTATTCGGCAATTTATTATCAAATTAATTACGTTGCTCTCCACAAGATGGCGTGAAGTGGCACTCGGCAGGTAAACAAATATATTCAATTATTAAAATGGCCGACAATTAGTTTTCAAAATTGCACCCGCCAACAACAATTTCGCGTGACAGACAGACAGACAATTGAGTTATAAATGGTACTATATTCATCATGCTTTTGTGGATCGAAAGTTTGTCATCCAGGGGCGATATTTATTTAGGTTTTTGTAATGGCTTTAAAGCATAACATAACGCATGTATTTACCGAATTGGTAGGCAGAGGTGTACCTATAGTAGTACACCAACATATCGACACTTTATTTATAGATCCCAATGTAATAGGGGGGCGAGCCTATTGCCATCAACCGGGCGCAAATACAGACTTGCCGTACCGGGAATCACCTAATGGATAAACCTAATAAAACTATGTCCCACCCGGGATTCGAACCTAGGACCTCATGCTCAGCAGTCGCGCTTATCGACCACTAGACCAACGAGGCATATGTCTAATTACTAGCAATTAATCAGTCATAGGCACATACCCTGTAATTAACTGTAATATATATTTCTTATTGTATGGTCCGCCAATAAATAATTCAAGTGCTATAAACGTAGCTTTAAAAGTGTGATATTAATTAATAACAGTCAACTTATATTGTCGACAGTAAAATGTGTACATATTTTATTACGAGCCATAATCGAGGGCGTATCGAGAGAGCCTGTAATCGTGTTCTCAACGTTACTGGAGTGGACGGTGTTATGTGACGTCATAATTATAGTAATTACATTTCTATATGAATATTATAAAGAGGTAATGTCTGGATGTAGAAAGTAAACTCTGAAACTTAATGTATCCGCGATTGTTTTCTTTTTACATATTATTCAATAATGGTTGTCTGGAAGAAATTGCTTTAAACGATACGGCCGTCACTTGCACTGTTTTTTTCTGTATTCTAGGTTCCTTAGTGTGCAATGTACGCAGTGGTAGCCAAGTGGTATGACCGTTGGACTGCCAAGTCAAAGGTCGCAAGTTCATACCCCGGCACGCATCAAGGTCTTTTCGAATTCATGTGCGTACTACATTAGTTATCAGTTAATAAAAACGGTGAAGGAAAACATCGTGAGGAAACCGGCACAACTGAGAGATTTTTCAACGGTGTGTAAAGCCATGTCAGCGGTTTAATCTCTGACACGTTGTTGCAATATGATAAGAAGAATAAGTGTGCAATATCTATCTGTGTATCCGATATAAAAAAAATCTATAACCAATATTAACATTGGACATTCAGCGTGGACTCTGGACATAGGATTTACCTACTGTTTGCCAAAACATAAAGAAAGAATAGCATACTTTTTATATACAGAAACCAGATTAATTATACACATCTTGTTATTAGATAGTCTTTCTCTGAAGACTGCACTAAACTTGCCTGCATTACGACACTCTCAAAGAAAGTTGAACATAAACTGCATTATCCACTCTCACATGAAGCCGTCCCATCTAAATGCGCCGGGAAATTTGATTGAGTTTCATTTTCTGAATGTCTAATGAACTTCATTTGCCATACTTCCGTCCCCCTTTTTCTTGCACACGCCACTTAAGTTAGAGCGGGACAACTATAAATTTGGTTGCACACGTCACAAATGAGTGAATTCATCTCGTGTAGGTACCATTCTCTTAATAGCATTAGGTTTTAATTAATTTTGTATAGACGAATGTGAATAAGTCCCCGAATGGAGATTTTATTAGAGTTTCATAATTTGCTCGATAATTCTAGTGCTTTCTGTGTCTCTGTTAATTACTTTATACTGAATAGGTGACCTGTTATTACGGTGTAGACGGGACGTTTACCAGGCCTCTTCAATTGTTAGAAGTTTAAGTATAAATATCTCTTCACTAGCTTCCGCCTGCGACTTCGTCCGCTTAGATTTCGAATGTTTGCGAGTGTTTATTTGGCCTATAGCCTTCCTCAATAAATGGACTATACAACACAAAAATATTTTTTAATTCGAGCCAATAGTTCCTGAGATTAGCGCGTTTAACCAAACAAATAAACTCTTTCGCTTTATATTATTATACTAGCTGCGCCCCGCGGTGTTACCCGCTATATTATTAAAACAAAAAGTAGCCTATGTGTTAATCCAGGGCTGATACCCTAGCCCCATACCAAATTATATCAAAATTGGTCCAGCCGTTTGAGCGGGAACAGGTAACAAACACACTCACAAAATTTATAATAGGTATTAGTGTGATATTATAAGTATAGATAAAATCGTTGAGATCATAACATATTAATAATGTTCTTACCAAGCGTAGTGAGTCAATAAATACAGGACTGACCTAATCATCAGCTGTAGCAGTTGTTCTATTTTTAGCAGTATAGTGTATGAGTATGAATGAGATTAGGTGCATCAGGTTTAATTGAAAACCGACCACAATACAAGGAAAATGTTAGGCCGATGTATGAATGAAATATTTAAATGTAATATTACCGCAAGGATAAAATGAATGAATAAATCTACATTTCAAGTTCCTCTTTCCTCCCACAACAAATACCATTAATGATCTAAAACTCTATTTATATCCGCATGGTGCTACGTAAACAATTCAGCGAATTAAAACAGGTCAATTAAATCACTAGAAAACAAAGCGCTTCGTAAACAAGCCATTTTCGCGCGCAAAAATAGTCGGCCATTTGCACGCTTGACGTCAACACGGCCGCCATATTGAAAGCTAATGGAAAACGCTGCAAAATATCACGAGTGTTTTGTTCTTGCTAATTAATTAATGGTTTATTTTGTTGTTTTTTACCTGCCCTTAATGGCGTAATTAAGATCTTATATAATTAAAATTGTGATAAATATTTTCGAAATTATGTTAAGGGATATTAATGATCGTTATCAATTTTTGCGTTCTTTAGATTTGATTTAAGTAGCTTTTGAGGCCATATAAGTGTAATTAATTATGCTCCATTCATTGGTCTTTACGTGAATATAATCATAGGTATTATGAAATTATAATACCGAGAGACTGAGGGGAGAATTTATGTAGAGAAAAGGACTTTAATAGCAGCCTAGGGTTGGGCAATATATCATCTATCGTAAATATTTAAGTCGCAGAAGTGAAATAGGTATCGTAATTACAAGGGATAAATAAATATTCATAATTCAACTGTAGGTACTTGTTTCAAGACACTTTGGTTCCTACCTAGGCGTACCAAATCATATCGACATAAGTTTGACAAACTGACAGAGCGACAACTGTTTTCGGATATACAGGCTAACGTTCACGTCTTCAAATCAAATCAATTCATTTATTTGCAACGAATGCAGGTTACATTAAAATACAGGTGGAGTAGAATGGAGTGAGCCATGTATTATACATTCTGCCTGGAAATAAGCATTCTTCCTCCAGGTGAAATCTTATACCGCGTTTTCTCTATAAATAAAAAGAAGTCTTATGTCTTTCCCTAGAGTTCAAGCTATCTCCAGATCAAATTTCATATAAATCAGTTCAGTGATTTATACTTATATAGTAACAAACAGATGTACCTCGTTCCTTTTTACTAATACTTACTAGTATTACGTGGAATCAGTATGGATTGAGTTCCCAGGTACCTAAACTATCAGATTGTAATCTACGTATCTCTTAGACCACTGATCTGTACCCTAAGCGTCGTGTAGCGACGTTCAATTGTATTTGACAGAATCAATTGTTAAATGATGCCAAGTACTTCAGCCCTCCCTCTGTAGGTAGATCAGTTACAAATACAAGATGTTCCACTAACTTTTTTTTGTTATTATTCGTGGAGGATGGAAAGGGAGGCTTTGCCCTGCAGTGGGACGATGCTTCGAAGAACGAATAAATTACCTACCATACATTTTAAGGTAGAAAATGTTGGTATGTACTATAATATCAGGCTATAACTGTCCCACTGGACGGCAAAGGCGTCTTCTTATATAAAGAAGGTACTAGCATTGATCATTAGGTCACTGCGAGATATGTAGAGAGGGTAATTTATTGAAAATCAAGAATCCTTTTATCCTGCTAATATTATTTTGAAAGTTTGTTTGTCACTCAATTATACAAAAACGGCTAACAACTTCGAACACACAAAAAATTTAATTTAAACATTAACATATAATTTTGATCCCATATACGATATAAGGACTGATCAATTTATGTTAAAATATCGCAATTCTGAAGCCCTCGCCAACGATACGAATAGATAGTTTTAGCAATATCATCTCTAACATACGTAAACCGTAAACCAATAACAAACACCCTGTAGACAAGCACTCTATCACAATTCACATTACGTAAAGATCTCAAGTCAATCACACAGTTCCCTACCCCGCTCTCAATGACATCGTTGTAACTATCTCGTAATGGATTGCGGATTAAACGATTACCGATTATGTTACGAGCATCGAATTAACAGCTAGTTGGATTATGATGATCACATTTTGATTGTGATCGTGTTTATACTTGAAATATCGGAAAGCGGTTGTGGTATATCGGTATATTATAGGTATATGAATGCTGGATACGTATTACGCGTTAACTTATACAAAAAAAAAATTATCCCGCTCGCTTTGCTCCTGGGTAGTTTGTTGCGCCGCGCGCCGTTTCTTTTACCAATACTAGGAAGCGGTGACGGGCGGGCGTTTTGGGGGCTGCCTTGATGTAATTTGTGAAAAAGTAGGTACTTATAAAATAGTGTATTTTGAATAAATGATTTTTATTTTTATCTGTATTCACTCCGTTTTACTTGATATGCCATTTTGTTTTATTGACAGTTGATCTTCCTAATAAACGTTGTATACCAGGTGAATACGCGGTACCTTCCCGTACCGTCTCTTACTGTCATAAATAATTTGACACTAGACTAAAGAAAATATATAGGTCCCACCTTCCCAATACTAATGTTGGTAATAGGGGGCGAACCTATTGCCATTAATCGAGCTCCAAGGCTCCAACCCAGACTCCGTGCTGCTACTAAGAATTACCGAATGGACATCCCAATAACACTTTGCCTTGCCCAGAAATCAACCCTCACGCTCTGTAGTAGTCCTCTACGGCTACTAGACCAAGAAGCTGCTTCATCATCATCATCAGCCACGAAGACGTCCACTGTTGAACAAAGGCCTCCCCCTTAGAACGCCACAACAAACGACAACTTGCCATTTGCATCCACCTTACAACAGCAGGCTTACTTCAATACAAACATTGGACCATTTTGAGCCTAATGTCAATATTGAGACAGCCTAAAGTTACAGCCTAGCCTGGGTATAGATCAAGTGAAGGTCACGCTCGGGCATCGGTTCGGTTCCGATACGATCAACTCATGTGTTTATTGCGCCCTATCGCTGGCTAATCGGCCATTATGTATGTTTGTCTAGGCCGTACAAACTTGGAAACCAATTTGGGTCTATCCGTGCGCTATGGGCGTTTCAAACGATTTGTGATGTATTACTAACTAGGAGTTATTACGTGCTTATTTTCCTGGTCAGATATGTATTATTTTCCAAAATTTGATATTTTAGAACGAGTTTTGCTTGTGAAACGTAAATGATTTCGCCGCGTGATTTGAAGCGTTAGGTAAGGTAAGTGAGAATATTATCAGATCAGTATAATTTACAACCTCATGCGTTTAATATTCTCAATCTTAACAATTAAATTAACATTGGCGCCCAACGTGGGGCCGAACTCTTGGCCATCTGACATTATGTAACTATTTTATGTAACTTGTTTGCTTAAAATGAAATTCAAGTAACATTCAGAATAACCAGTGTTGTTTCCTTGTTAACCCACGACACGATTTTATCGACTTATTTTGCTAAAGAACTCAAGTATCAAAATTTTACTACCTCCAACCAAAATGTAAATCAATAAGCCTAATACAATATAACCAACGCCCTTAGCATTCTGGGGTCGGTTTGCGAAATAAAACAAATCCCTTCGTACACAGCTATGTAAAAAATTATAATGTTCGTAATTGTATACGAGGCCCGCGCACCTGTCGCGTATACTAGACGGACCCGACTTGATACTTGCTGAGCCAAACAAAAATAATTATACTGTTTTCGTTTCTTAAATCTCATTTATTTAGAGATTTAATAAAACAACTTTTGTAAACTAAATTGAATACTGTTATTATTATTACATACGTGGACTGAAAGTTTACTCCAGACATATGCTACAGAATATACTGGGTATCTTATTATTTCAAATTCAGAGCAAAAATATGTATGTTAGATAATATTACCTTTACAGGAGTATTATTTAAATAAAATCCACTTGAGATTCCACAATGTTAGTTTCATTTATTCAATTAACTCGGGAACAGTACCCACGACCGAGGGGCTGTACTGTTCTCGAACTTAATTTAATAAATGTTGTAATCAAATAAATAACTGGTTCGGACCCTACGCGATCGCCCTTACACTTGAATTCACAAACTGAAAGAATTTATAACAATAATGTACAGTTTTTATGTTGGTATGGGTAATATTTTAATTTGCCGGATAGAATTTTTTTTTCTTAACTGTATACTTTATCGAACATCATGTAAATTTCTATAATCTAAAAATTATCATTTACTATAAAAATAAAAGGTATTCATTTAAACATTTCAATGCAAACCTAAGATCTTTGAATACTTTGGTTGACTTAAACAGAAAGATCAGTGGTTAATTTAATAACTATATAATAAATAAAATAACTAAAGATACTAAAATGTGTAAAGACACAGTTCTTATTCCAAGAATGTATTTTTTGTAATAACGTCATGTAAAGAGACCTCTTAAAACATAAAACCGTGTACAAAATTACACCGAGTACTCATTTTAATAAGTTAATAACGTTATTAAGCATTATTTTTATGGTTGACGTCGTAAAGTACCAAGAAGGTAGGTCGTAGTAGTGTCCGCCGAGCTCAGGTGTGTTATAAAGACGTTTTTCTTGTCTCGGGTCCCGTGGTGCCATCCTAAGATAGGGATGGGACACAGAGACTTTCTGTAGTATCGATAAATTTACGGGAAGTATATTCATAAATTTAATTAGCTATGCTTTAGTAGCTTTTGTTTATAGTCTTTGTTGCATGTTACCTTATAAATTGTCTATCTGTAATTGTATTTATGTAAACTATTGTTGCCTTAATAAGTAAATTAGGATAGGCTTTGCAGTGGCAGAGATGGGAGAAGAATTTTGATTAAAGAATCATAGGCAGAGGAATCCTTAAATTAGATTCATCTGAGATACGATTCATTTTTTATTAGTTTATTGATTTCACTTTTTATACATGTTTAACAGCAGTTTGTCTTACAATATACTTTATTATACACTAAAGGCAACTAATAAACATGCCAGCCGGTTATTGTTAGCAAATAGATATTAATTGTAAGTACTCTTACCGAGACCGGCTGGGTCGTAAAACGGAACAATTAATATAACAGTTATAACGTTTATAGAACTGCTATATAACGACATTGATATAACGTTATAATATAAATTGACCAGCTAATATTGTCAAATTAATGATTTACAGGAAATACTAATTAATTGGTTGGACTTTTAATAACATTATTTGAAACTTTGATTTCCTGAGGGATAGATAGAGGTCTGTCTAATGATTTGGTTTAGAAAAAGACCGTGCATCTGTTGTTTTGAGTTCATGTACCTATATGTGTATAAAAACAAAACGAATATGTTTTACGGAATATTTAGTCATAATATTATATCACGGAATATACTTCAAGTCTCTATTAAAATCAGACTCAAGGCAAGACCTTTGAGTTTTCGGCGCTATTGCTTATAGTTTTGGATTTGGCCATACATGCAAACTTGATCAAAATCGTTCTGGACTTATTTCTATTTTAAAATTAAACTAAATCTTATGCGACTAATAACAAGTTTAGAACAGATAACAATGAAATTTATTGTACACTAAAAACGTAAAACATTAATCGAAAAAATAAAATTATTTTCTTATCAACCATTTTATCGATATCGACAAAACTCCGGCTCATCCCTAACCATAAAGTATCCGTCAAAGTATGACAAATATTGTTTTTACTACAACCGAGTTCAAAATACCGACTACACAGATTTTAAACATATCTCGAAAATACCTGTCTTATGTCACTAAATATCTTGCGATTGAACGTCTCTAGAATGTTCTAGAGAGTACCCTACCTATAAGGGGTAGGTAGGTAGGTACATTATATTTACGTGAGGGGTTGAAATGTTGGGTTGAAATAGTAAAGGTAAGGTTCAGTTATTTTTGGACGTATATTTTTGTTGGTTTTCTATTTAACAAAAAGTACAGATATGTTACTAGCGCGCTCATTTTGAAGCTCCAAAAGGGGACAATGGTAGTCTTGGGTAGTACAATTGTTGTCCGATTTGACATAAGACTAGTGCAGTTTTGACTCAGAGTTCGGAACACTATTCCCGTTCATTTTGTTAGCATATGTCGTATCTATACTTTTTGACATAGCATTGGTTCTATCCGTGTGTGGTTGGTAAAGTTAAAATATTAGCTTGTTATGTCAAATAAATGTAGATCTGTTGACGTAATTGAGTCTAGCTATACTATCTTACAAGGAATATTAATAATATTATACCAATATAAAAATCTAGATTTAAAAAATATAAAGGTACACAATCTGTTTATACTCTACTCAATTTCCATTATGACCCATAATTGTTATAAATACTCGTTTTTATTACGTTCAAAATGTTTTTGCCTTTTAGTTAAAAAATACATTTTGTAAAACTTACCAATTTAAACGAAAAATAATTATTAGACCGTAACATTATTCGATAAAAACTACGGGCGTAGGTATTCATCCGTAATTTACCTACGTAACTAGCTTAAAATATACTACAATAACCCTAAAAGAAGGCAACACTTTTAACCCCAAGTGTCCGGAGTTGCCAGCTACAATTTATCACTAAGTAACTCAATCTACCTTTTTAGATCCAAATAGGTAGGTAAGGTAGGTAATATTTTACTTATGTTGAACAAATATCGTATTTCTCGGGAGATCTCAATTGTTGGTTAAAACTCTAATGGTCGCGAAATCGTCTTAACAAACAACTTAATTTAACTTGAAAACTTCGCAGTATCCCTTACAATTGTAAATAATAGGCTAGAGGCACACTGGGTATTAAGTACTTATTTTCAACTTTGAGTCTTCTCTATAATTTTCTGAATTCGGAATTCTTCTGACTTAGATGCGTTATAACAGACGACACGTGGGACATATATAGGTGGTGGCGGCTGTGGCCCCGATAAAAGACCATAAGGTCACCTCAGGTGTAATTATTCCTTATAAAGGAGAACAGCTTTGATACCCTTTTTAGGCTTACAAGCGTAATCATGCGTATAAATGTATGACATACTATCTTTTGTCCGCGGCTTCGCACGCGTTAACCCCTATTTAAAACCCTTAGAGGGTTGAATTAAAACAAAAAGTAGCCTATGACCTTTCTCGGGTCTTAAACTTTCTACATGCCAAATTTCATCAAAATCCGTCCAGCGGTTTAGTCGTGAAGGTGTAACAGACAGACAGAGGTACTTTCACATTTATAATATTAGTATGGATTAAATTATAGTATATAGTATGGATATCCTCGGATCACACAATTATTAAAATGTTCTGTGTTTTGATGAAACCGGTGACATACCGCAGCAGCATATTCATTTTGCGACGGCGGCTTGTTAAAAACTTAAAAACATCGCGCCCGTATTCCCCGTAGGGATAGGCAGGGGTGTGTATTACACACACATTTCGCCAGTAAAGTTATAGGTTCCCATATATATAGGGGACGGGCCTATTGCCATCAACCGAATCAAATCCAGCCTCCGTGCTGGTTCTGAGAATGACCTAATGTAAAACCCAGTAACACTTTGTCCGACCAGGGATTTTTACACAGGACCTCATGTTCAGCAGTCGCATTATCGACCACTACACGAATGAGGCAATTGAGTTTAAGAATCTACCTTTTTTATAACTCGGTGTGTACCAAGCTTTACGGTAACGAGTGAAAGGGTCGCTTTAGACACGGAGACGTTTTTCCGATAAAATATTTGACGAGTGTTATAAACAATTGACAATTACGTCGGCAGCCCCAATAGGCATTAAATGTGCCGAGCGGGGGCGGGGCAGCAGGCTGGATATAAGAATATTGATGCGATGCGTAATCGTGGACTTCAAACAAGGTGTGTGTGCTACTCGCCTTGATACTTTTGTATTTTGAGGTATGAGATTTAAAAAAACATAACATGTGACGCCGTAGATAAGTGGAAAAACGCTTGGAAAATAGTAATAGAAAATAATGATGAATGTATGGGGACGAAATAATGTTTCGACTATGAATATTACATGTCAATGCCATATGGTAGCAGAGCGTGGTTGGTGGCGGCCGTGTGGTATCCGGCCTAGAATTGACCACCCCCTTTCCTCCCGTGGGTGTCGTAAGAGGCGACTAAGGGAAAACTCAGAAGATGGGCAGCAGCGTCTTCTGTAACTTGACCACCGACACTGCGATCCCCAAGCCGCTTGCCAAGCGTGGGGATTATGGCAACACCCCCCCCTTCTAAAAGGAGGAGGCCTTCGTTCAACAGTGGACGCCTTGCGGCTGATGATGATGAATGCCATATGTGTTTCATTCTATTGATATTGGTCTAGTGTTTTACCACTTGTCTAGGGCCCTTGTATTGTGTGAAGGGGTCACATTTCGCTTGTTATGTTATAGGTCCAATAATAGGAGGCGAGCCTACGGGCAACATCTTCACTCCGTGCGGCTACTAAGAATGATCTAATGAAAAAACCCAAACACAGAGTCCGACCGATTGCTTAAATTGATGCTTGGTGATAATAACGCGGCAATATTGCCAGCCTCATAAGCAGTTTCCCAGTCTACAGCGATGAAATAAAATATGCTTAACTGAATGAACTTTTATAAATGATTAAATAAATAATGAACTCCACACTGCTATATGACGTCATATAAATAAGTCAGGTGCCAACTGCCAACCCCTAAGAGGTAGAATTCTTGAGCATATAAACTGCACTTTGTGAGTCAAACCGGTCATGTTTACCGGCCATATGTCAAAGGAATATGATAAATATCATCTTTGTAGAGTCCTGTTGTTTGCATACCTTTGTCGAATAAAGAATGTATCTTTCAGTTTCAGGCAACGTGTTGTGTACGGAATATGATAGCTTACAGAATATGGATGGTATTGTCACAGTCTATAAACATTTAGACTGTGGTATTGTGTTGCACGGTATCTCACTAACCATGGGTAGATACATTTTGATTGGGAGCAAAGTGGCCCTGGATTCGATTCTTAAGAAGGGCAGTGTTATTGGGATTTTTCATTAGGTAATTCTCTGACTACATACGCGGGACGCACGTGGTCAGAACCTGCGAAGGATAGCGTTGTTTGGAAGAAGAAAGGGGAGGCCTTTGCCCAGCAGTGGGACACAATATAGGCCACTAAAATAAAAAAGTAAAAATTCTCAATACAAATGTTCTATCTCACGAAGTCCTTTTACCTCTCGCTGTAGTTGTAACGTTTACTGATAAGCGCTTGTGTGTGTGTCGCCGTCGCAACCGTGACCGAGCGCTCTTCAAGTAACACACTACAACAATGTGCATGTGCACGTCTGACGACATTCGTAGTCAAACGGACTTCGTGAGACACTTCTATAACAGCAAGAAGTCTAGATTCGAGTCCGGTTAGTAGCGATAGGCTTGCCTGATGGGTTAAGAGTATGCAGGAAAAGCATGTGTGATTAATGACAGGATCGTAGAAAATGGAAATCTTTGAACTCTGCTTATCATAATTATATTACTAGAAGACTAGATTTGCATGATAAGATGATATATACATAGACATGAGTGTCAGCTTACGATTTAGTTCAGAAATAAGACCTTGAAGTAGAACTGTAAAATACCTTATCCATACTAATATTTATTAATGTGAAAGTAACTCTGTCTGTCAGTCTGTCTGTCTGTTACGTCTTCACGTCTAAACCGCTGGACGGATTTTGATGAAATTTGGCATGTAGAAAGGTTAATACCCAAGAAAGGACATTGGCTACTTTTTCATTTAAATTCAATCCTCTAAGGGGTTGACACGGGCGAAGCCAGGGGCAAAAGCTATATATATAATACTAACCAACAATCTAAATTAACGCGAACGAAGCCGCGGGCAAAAGCTAGTAGCAAATAAATTCTATTTTATTCTTCACATACTAACAGTACATAGAACGCCTTTGTCCGCAGTCCACACCATACAAACACGAAATCAATATGTCCACTCTTTGCGAGTCCTTTTTCATTCGCAAATACATTGCGGAGAATCTCTCTATCACGTGTCGGCGCGTCCGAATGAAAACGTCAGTGCATGCAAACGTCAGAGATATGGCCTGACGATCGAGTGACGCGTACAAATTGGTTCTGAAGCTGTTTGGGTGACAGAAGCGTGTTGAGTGTTTTGTGGGAATCGCGCTAGTTATAGATGGGCGTAGCCAGAAAGTGTGTAGTAATGATTAACTTTATTCATATTTTTACTAATTTTACACCCTCAAGTGTTCGTGTTAAGGGTGTTGTCAGAACAGCCCCCAAACCATGAACTCTTAAAGCAGGAAAGTTCACGTTGTGAAAGCGAAACGCCGCTACGCGCAGTGGCATGCAACGTCTCGCTTCCACAACGTAAACTGACTTGCTCTATGAGTTCATGGTATGGGGGCTGTTCTGACAACACCCTTAACACGAACACTTGGGGTGTAAATTGAGTGAAAGTATTAACAAAGTGTCAGGTCGTCGCAAACTCGCTGTGCTTCCTTCTTCAAAATACAATCTCAGAGCACCTACAATGTTCGCACATACATTATTGTGCCAGTCTGGACGTTAGAAGAGACATTAGCTTTTTTCGACATTTCTTCTCAGAGGTAGTCAATTGGAAAGAAAAGAAAATGCTACTGAAATACTGGCCCTCGTACTTATAAACGATGATTAAAGGTTACTGGTTTACTTAAAAAACCATATAAGTAAACCAGTAACATTCAAATTGTTTGACATACAAACGACAGTGACAGGTACAGTTTAACCGATGGTTCAACACTAATAGTTAAGAGGTTAAAAGTAAGTAATTATTTAAGAGGGTAGAAGTCCAGTGTGCAGTGGTATATTTGACAGCCGAGTGATATGACCGTTGGACTGCTAAGTCAAAGTAAATTAGTTATCAGTTGCTAAAACCGGTGAAGGAAAACATCTTGAAGAAACCAGCACATCTGCGAGATTTTTCAACGGTGAGTAAAGCCATAATCCGATCCAGCAGTTACTCCCCAGTAGTAGTAGTAGCAGCTCCCTCCCCCAGCGACGTCCTGAGCCGAGGTCCGAACCCCTCGCGGGGGTGCCCTCAGGCGCTGTCGCTTAGTTCTTAGCTCTTAGTTTATAACCCTGGCTGGAGGCCTTGTATTAGGTCTCGCCAATCGTCCGGTTAAGCAGTAACAGCTCCCTCAGAGCTAACTGCGAGAGACATTTTCGAAAAAAATAAAAGGTGAGTAAATCCATGTCAGAGGCCTACAGGCGGTTTAAACTCTGACGTTCATCGACTATACAATTAGAAGAGAAGAAGTGGTATTTGATTTGAATCTATACCTTTGACATAAATGTTCGCAGTCATTTGTTCTAGGCTGATAACCTCGTCAAACACACTTCACTATATAGTATAAAATAAAGTCGCTATTTCTGTCCCTATATCCCTATGTATGCTTAAATCTTTAAAACTACGCAACGGATTTTAATGCGTTTTTTTTAACAGATAGAGTGATTGAAGAGGAAGGTTTATATGTATAATAACATCCATTAAATAGTGGAGAAATACTTTTAATATATATTTTAAACCTGTGCGAAGCCGGAGCGGGCCGCTAGTCACTACATAGTATAAAACAAAGTCGCTTTCTCTGTCCCTATATCCCTATGTATGCTTAAATCTTTAAAACTACGCAACGGATTTCGATGCGGTTTGTTTTAATAGATAGAGTGATTGAAGAGGAAGGTTTATATGTATAATAACATCCATTAAATAGTGGAGAAATACTTATAATATATATTTTATACCCGTGCGAAGCCGGAGCGGGCCGCTAGTTCTTAATAAAACTCTTTTTATTAAGTGAGAGTAATTATTCTAATTACTTAAAAACCCATTAATGTCAAGTATAAATAAAAACAATCATTATTATAACTGAATCCCGAATCAAACAAATGTCGCATTAGGGCGAAATGGACGAAACTCACTCAAACAAACTCATTAAAAACATTAATTTATTTGAACAATTAAATAAACATTATGTCTTTGAAAGAGACGTTTTTTTAATAGACTAATGTGAGTGTACCATTTACAAAAGGTAACCAACCAGAGAGGTTTGTTTTACGATCGATTCTGTTTTATTTTTAGAGAATTATTCAAGATGGCGGCGGTGACAGTTAAGTTGAACGTTTCATTGTGTGCGTGACACTGTCAGGACTAATGCATTAATAATTATTATTTAATTTATTATAGTCAATGTGATTTTAGTTTGTCTCAATGTGAAGTCAGTTTAATTTACAGATGAGTCCTTATAAACCTTTTTCGTTTGCATTAAATATTATGTCGCATCTATAATATATAAATATGATTGTTCGAATTATTATGATACTTCTTCTTTGAATGTTTCACATTTATAATCAAATAAGTAATTCCCAATGTTGCTGAAGTACCAGGTCCTTTATCAGAAGTCTGTACTGTATAAGACACATGTAGGTATTTATAATATGACGTGCCTATTGCTATTAATGGAGCTTAAGGCGGGTTTGTAAACTGATAAGACTCGACTTTCTCAACCGATAAGCAACCGGATTTGAAACCCGGGCAATTACCAATGATTTTCATTGCCATACCTACGTTCTTTATTACTTATTTCATGATATCACTGACTAATTATAATTCAATCTCCACCTGTATCTTAGAGACATTGTTTTCTAAACCATCAAAGTTACTTAAGGGGTTTTGAGTACCCATAACAGTATATACCTATTCTACGGCGGTCGCGTCTGCCCCATACATCTGCCGTTAAATACCATCACGCACATTCTAGGGGATATTTCGTTATTTATATTTGACGACACACCCCCGATACGCTTGCAAAGAATTTATTACTATCTTCACGGTGGCTCTTAGGAAGCTAAGATATATTAAATAGAGGACAATTTATGAGACACACCTATGTTTTTCTGATTAGATATATCATTACTATAATATCGAGCCGATATGGACCAAACTATAAGAATAGATAAATTTGCTATAAAAAATTTGTCAGACAGCAGGTTTTTAGCATGGCTGACTGCCCAGGGAGTTTTATTATGAAGTCGTTGGTTGGTAAATAAAAACTATATGTCCTGCCAATAGGGGTATCAAATAGGACGTGGGAGGTGCAAGTAGAGTGCCTCCACGTGTGACCTAAGTACGTCCGGCGCACCCTGGGCGGTCAACCTCGCTACCATCTTTGTTAACTGGCCAGTCTCTACACTACGGTATGACTAATACAATGTTAAAACCCAATCTAGTCAACTGACGTCAATATTACTGACCAACCAAACCTATATTTTCATGTTCACGTTAATACGGTAGGAAATAGAATTATTGAAAAAATACGTATGGTTTAAATTCCGTATCTCGTTTGGTCCAGTGATCTTGACGGTCAGAATACTTCGGCTAAGCGGTCTTAGACGTTACAATATGGAAGGTTCTATTATTTCTATGACACCATACCACAAAATGAATGATGAATCTCCGACGACCGTAGTTGTAGGTACCTAGGTACGAGTATATTATGTAAACTGAATAACAACATTAGATAAATGTAGTGTTTGACTTGATTCGTTGATTGTATGAAGTTTAGATCGATTTCTGGCCGGCGACGTGTTATTGTGTTAACTGTTAGGTAATTCTCAGTAGCAGCACGGAGTCTGGATTTGTGCCTAGTTAAAAGCAATTAGGCTCACCCCTATTACATTTGGACCTATAACGTAAATAGAAAAAATTTGGTGTACTATGCACCTCTAGTACTCTGCATACCTTTTCGGGGAACACAGGCGTGATTTAATGTATATTATGAATAATAACTTTAGATTATTGTACCTACTACCTATACGTAACACAGAAATAAATGCTTTTCTATTCTGTAAACTGTCCTAAAATAGAGCAAACAACGATTTCTATTGGGATATGTAAATGTATATTCGACGAAATGATTAATGTTATACATTATTTATAGAAGAGATATGTGTTGTAGGGGTAATAATTTAACTTATCGATTTAATAATAGGTTTTCTTTATTTGATTGGTGACGTATGCTCTTGTTTCTATAGCTAGCTATGCAAAGTGTTGCTAGATTTAGCAAACAAAGGTCATCTCAAGATCATATTTGTCTTAGAACTTTCAGTAAATAAAATTCATCTACTTATATTATTAACCACGAGGTTGGGTTATACAGATTAACTGAAACAGCATAAATCCTATATAGTGACATAATTATATAGGATTTATGCTGTTTCAGTATCATACCTATTAAGTGACAAAGTGACAATTCACGACGGACTAACTGAGAGGGAAAACATCTTAATGAGATCTTAATTTAATCTATATATAAAAAATGAATCTTTGCTTCCCCATTATGGTCACGCCATATTTGAGAACGGCTTGACATTTTTAATGGTGTAGCCTAGAGAAAAGCGAGCCTATAGATTCCTGAGAGGAAAACACTTTTACCAAACCCTTTGGGTGTAATGACTGTATGACTATCAATAATACATTTTTAGGTTTCCTAGCGTACAAATCATACATTTTACGACCTTTTGTCATTTCTTTTCATATATGTGACCTCAAAGCTATAAGTAGGCTCTCCGACAGTTATATCACCACTGCGGTGCCATCAATAACAATTCGCCAACTTAACATAAACCCTAATTTTATGACCGCAAAGTACTTTTTCGTTTGTGACACGCGAGTTACATAACTCAGGAAGACGCCCGATGCGAACTTGAGTTTTATGTCGATAATATTTGGCATTCGCTTATAATAAATATCTGTTTGTGTGTTTTAATTTTCGACGCTGTTACGTTCAGTTTCATGCACACATACAGGCGTTAAAACGAAGCTTTTTTAAGTAACACTTATTTTGACACTAAAAGGTTCCTTAAACTAATTCATTAATTATCCAACTATTAGCTAATTGTCTCATAAAACCAGTTATGTCGTGGTGTAGAGATTGCCATCAATGAAGATGGTACCTATCAAGTTTTCAACACTCGTAGGGGCTCCACCAGAAATTGCTCGATCGAAAAAAGCCATTTTCGGCAGGCAAAACCGTGTGCAAAGCGAGTTGATCTCACATCGCGTGACAAGTCGTTGTTACACGGCTGCGAATACGGGACGCCACTTATTTATTCACAAGGAAAACGATCTTACTTGCCTGAGCGGAACAATGTTATTTTACTGGCCCTGTGGAAATGTGAGCTGAGGGAACGTACCTGGCCCTAGACGAGTAGCATAACGCTAGACGAATAGAAATCGAATAGAATGGAATATACATACATATATGGGATTAAAGTAGACATTATGGCATCTCCATACATTTATGATTCTGTATGTCAAGCGTTTGCCACTTGTTTATGAACCCAGGATATCAGGTGTGGTGTGTGACGTCATACGACACGTTACGTCTGTTATTGCCAAAAGAGGTAGACGTATAGAAAATGTGTCAGAGTTTTTGCCTTAAAAAGCACTGATAGCCGCGTGGTATGACCGTTGGACTGCCAAGTAAAAGGTCGCAAGTTCAAACCCATGAACTTGTCGGCATGCACAAATGTCTTTTTGAATTCATGTGCGTACTATAAATTAGTTATCAGATGCCAAAAACGGTAAAGGAAAACATCGTAAGGAAACTGGCACGCATGAGAGATTTTTCAACGGTGTGTAAAGCCAAGAAGTATTATATTGTTTTTATTATAATTAATAATAATGACTACCATTATTCAGAGACTAGAGGGGTAACATGAATTTTCCCATACAGTAAATTTCATTAATCATTACATTTTCTCCACAGGAAATAAATAACCTTGAAAACAGGCTTTTCATAATTAAATCACGTTTTGATCTATAACATGAATAAAGACAGGCTCGAAACAACCCTGCTTACCCCTAAACAAACAACACACACGTTCTCATAACTCGAACGTTTCGTCACAAGCGGTGCCAGCCGCCGTTGCTATAACTCCAATAAATTCTATGTTATGATTTATATAACCAACCTTTTGTTTGTTTTGGTGTTCTAAAAGTTTAATGTCGATTTTAGGAGGAGTTTTAAAGACCTCTTGACATACAGAGAAGGAAGCATAGATCACTATACTAGCTCACTGTTATACTGAATCACAGCTAAGAGGTAGGCCGCACTACGGTTAACACGCCGCAGTTTTTAACCGCGTGACAAGGAAACTCATAAAAGAGGCCGTGCGGGAAAAAACCGCAAGTTGCGGCCGCTTGATTAAAACCGCTGCGGTTTGAGTAAGTCAGTCGGCCTAAGTTTCCAAAGATCACTTGTTATTTACGTGCTATTTGTTCTTGTTTTTAACTTCGGTAATATATGTCGGTAATCCAAAATTGTTGACTGACAGATTGTGCTGCTGGGTAGTTTGTTGCGCCGTTTCTTCTACCCAGATTTACTTTACTGTGTTTGTGACTTCAGAGTATTAAATCTAGGTCTTGTCTCGATGTTAAGTTGATGTCATCATCTTAAATGGGTACCCTCTTATTGTTCAACATATTTATTTATAAAACATAACATGACGTCATCACGTCACGCCTGTATTCCCCGAAGTAGGCAGTGTAGTATGTATAAGTACACCCACATTTTACCACTTATAGGTCCCAATGTAATAGGGGGCGAAACTGTTGCCATCGACCGGGCACAAATCCAGACTCGTACTACTGAGAGTTACCTAATGGATATACGCAATAACACTTAGCTGTACCCGGGAATCGAACCCAAAACCTCTTGCTCGGCAGTCGCGCAGGCAGTAATTTATCTATACTACACGTTTCATATATCAAATATTATGTAAATACCTCTTCAGTTTTCAATATAACCCCAGAATACGCTTCTCATATATCTTGCTTCCACAAATCAGTATATATATTCAGATATTTGTATATATTTTCAAGTTTACGTTGTATATAATAGTCTACCATTTGTCAGCTAAATAGTCCATATGTATCCATTAGGGATCGTCATTTATCAAGCCATATCTAACTGAAATACATATGTATTCATATGTTTTAGTTACAAACAATATGGACGAGCTACCCGTGCGAAACACGTCGTAAATATTTACTGTGTATATACCAAATAATGTAGTATAAAGTCACTGCTCGTTGAGCCCCGTTGGTCTACTTTAGAGGGAGCAAAAGTTTGACTGTTGAGCATGAGGTTCTGGCGTCGACTCCCTGGTCGGTAAAATGGAATTGTTTTTTTTTTCACGTTGCATGGAGTCTGTTATTTGTGCCCCATTGATGGCGATAGACACACTCCCTTCCACTTTTTACCCAACTGCCAAGGAAGGGTTATGTTTGCGCGTATCTTGTATGTACATATGTGCTTTTTTTATTAATTCGAATCTTTCAAACAGCTGTAAGGTTTTGGACAGTTAAGGTATCGTTAGATTGGTCTCTAAAACCCGAGTGATCAATCACAGTCGGGAGCCATAAAAATCTAGACCGGCTTAAATCTTCACAATACTGGCTCCCGACTGTTAAGGTCATTATGTATGTTATTACTTAACCTTAACTTAACATAATTCTAGACTTGTTTTTTTCTTTTTAGAGTAGATAATAATAACACGTAGGTATGATAAATGATACTCGTATAGGATAGGAAACTGTTTTTTTTTGCAAAGTTCATTTACCTAAATGCCATAAATCATTTCTTGAATAAAAGCTAAGTTATTATAAATATGAAAGAAACAGTCATGATACTTGCAAATGCGTTTGTGATGAGAAAAATATTATATTTCTATGTCTCCTAATTCCTTTCTTTGTGAGCGCTGTGAATTAATTATAATTTTTGTATAATTAATAAATGAAACAAACACCTACTAATGCATTTATAACGTCGGAGTATATCGTGGAGTGCCGGGGCTGAATAGTTCCTCCCCGTTCCGTCCCGCGCGTGAGTGTCGTAGGATGCGACTAAGGGAAAATCCAGAAGATGGGCAGTAGCGTCTTCTGTACCCCACTAATACTGCGATCCCCAAGCCACTTGGAGGTGTCTCTTTTCAGCAGTGGATGACTTCCAGCTGACACTGATGATGTCATTTATAATTACACCGCTAATGCCCGGGGGGTAGGCATAAGTGTTCTCCTACAACAGGAGTTTATGTATCCGTTTTGCCGGTCATCATAATCACATATGACGGGCGTATTACCAGTCATCGGG
Organism: Abrostola tripartita; assembly: GCA_905340225.1. Lineage (NCBI taxonomy): Eukaryota > Metazoa > Arthropoda > Insecta > Lepidoptera > Noctuidae > Abrostola > Abrostola tripartita. Next base: position 3,584,878 of record HG996515.1, read on the forward strand.
TCCATACGGGTTCGTCTTCTGAGTCGCTTTCCAACCGACCGAAGAGCTTATAACATTGGCGATTGCGCCACCGAAAAGATATGATATCTTAAATGAACATAAAATAACATCACACCTAAGCGTGTCTGCTGAGCATGAGGTCCAGGGTTTGAATTCTAGGTCGGGTAAAGTGATATTGGGTCTTTCCGTTAGGTAATCCTCGGTAGCAGCACGGAGTCTGATGTCCTGGGTTCGATTCCTAGGTCGGCCAAAGTGTTACTGGGCATTTCCATTAGGTAATTCTCAGTAGCAGCACGGAGTTTGGATATGTGCCCGGTTGAAAGCAATAGTCTCTCCCCGTATTACATTGGGATTTTGGGACCTACAACTTAACTGTCGAAAATGGGTGTAGGTACTACTATATGTACACCCCTGCCAAACCCCTTCGGGTGTACACTGTACAGGCGTGATGTTATGTTATTATATACGCATTCGGTAAGTTGTATTGTCATTCACGTAAAAGATATATTCTTTTACGTCAATCAGTTTTGCCCACACCCGACACACTGACCTTAATCCATCGTACAATGAGTACACAGTCCTTTAATCACCAACAATAATATCTAAAGTGATACACAATGTATAGAAATGTATATAAAAATCATTCAGTCGGTCTGTGGAGCGAGAGAGCCAATCACTTAACGATGCGTATGCCGCGATCAAAACTTACTGGTCAATGCATTGTAGAAGGACTCAGTAGTGTTGATACTTTAGGAATATATGGGCATGTCAGTTGCTTGGGCTTCAGATCGGTAATACTCGGTACAGTAGGTATCTTATATATTAGATAATATACCGATTATAATACCTATATTAATATGGTCAAAATCAAAACAGGGTTTGTTGCCTCAGGTTTCTGCGACTCGCTTCATCGAGGAGAAAAGAGTATTACGATCTTAATCCGTTACCCATATAGATAGTATTTTCTTTAAATCTAGTTTGTATGTGCCTCCATTTTTTCCAAACCAGTCTATCCTTTGCAGTATCTGGGCCCGAGTGTCCCGCTAGATCATCAGTATCTCCCATGGGGTATCTTTACATAATACATATTACGTAATTTCAGGAATAAAATAATAACATTGAAATTCTGTAAAAAAACATTGGGCCAATAAATAGCAAGTATCAAAACCCTTCGCGCCGACAACACTGGAGTATTGACAAATCGCTTTACCGGCCGGCCGGGGCTCCTCCATTCGCGCGATTTCGGTCACATCCGTTTCCCGTTAGCGTACACTCACGTAAATAATATTCGCAGCCGATATCATTGATTGTCCCTTTGTTCTTTGCAAGAATAATATTAATACTTAATAGCAAGGAGTAACGTTAACCGACCGAGAATGTGTGAAGGCAAAAGGAGTATGCCAAGAACGAAGAAAATTGAAATCCGTGGTCTCTGCCGACCCCTCTGGGAAATAGGCGAGACGTTATATATAAGTACCAACCTATATATGTAATAGGTACTTATTATGATCATCATAATTACCAGAGACTTCCATTGTTACACACAATATGGAACGTTGTCGATTGCCATCTTCAGACATCGTACGTTGATAAGTATAAAATATAATTCATACGTGACCAAGGCCAGCCCTTTTAGACAAGTGGGAGCAAACTAGACGAATAGAATGAAAATAAACTATTAAAAAATTCCAAAAAAACACTAAACGTCTAATTTGAAAATTACTATCTTCTTCTTATCGTATGGTTGATGAACAACCTGGTGTCAGAGTTTAAACCGTCTGTAGACCTCTCATATGGCTTTACAAACCGTTGAAATATCTCTCAGGTGTGCCAGTTTCCTCCAGATGTTTTCCTTCACCGTTTTTGGCAACTGATAACTAATTTATAATACGCGCATGAATTCGAAAAGAAATTGGTGCGTGCCGGGGTTTGAACTTGCGACCTTTGACTTGGCAGTCCAACGGTCATACCACTCGGCTATCAGTGGTTAAACTATCAACAACTTCACATTTCTAGATAACAGCTCGATCATATAATTATTCGTCAAGCGTTTTGCCACCTGTCCAGGTGGCCTAATCTCCAAATTAACTTCAATTCTAATACAAGGCAAATGCAAAATTAATATTGATTTAACGGAAACATGATCCAGTGTTATACGAAAAAAAAATGCTGTAAATTTTTTGATTTCAGTTAGTTCTTCCCAATGGACACATGGTATTGATATAATTTACCGCCAGTGTTAGGTTTATAAGTCCGAAAGTTTACAATTCCAATCCAATTCGGTCAGAATTAAATTGGAGGGTAAGAGGTCCCAAGAAACGCTAAAATATTTATCAGAGTGTTTCAAAAGTAAAGTCTGTACTAAGACGACCGTATCCTGAATCTAACTAGATTATATTAAAAGACTAAATGTAAAGACAGCAGTTTTCCAAGTCTCCAAAACGATTCAAATATTCCAACACTATTTTCCATATTCTAATTTTACGAAAGCCAGCGGGCCATAGTGTCCATTTTTTAGCACATGCGGGGGTCCCATGGGGCTCCAGTACAAGGCCTTTCCATTTATATAGGAGTGGTTTGGACCCCCGGGAGGTCCCGTTTACTCACAACCTTGACAACGTTTGTTTTTACAGTTTCTGGGCTCATTTTAGGGTTTGTGTTAAAAATATTCATAGTCATTTACGAGTAAGTGTACAAGGGCCTAATGGATTGGAATTTGTTGCTAAAAAAACAATAATTACCATTTAATTCAGACCTTATTATTTTAGATCATACTTGTTGCAGTAGTCCATAGTATGATTAAAAAATAAGAGTCTGGATTTGTGCCCGGTTAATGCTATAGGCTCGCCCCCATTACATTGGGATTTATAACATAACTGGCGAAATGAGGCTGTTCTATACACTACCTCCCAATTTGGGAAAGACAGGCGTGATGCTACGTTTAGTATGGAGTCGTATTCAGTGTCGTAGCATTGTAGAGTCCCACCTGCCTCTCAATACATTGTTATAAGCTGTTTTGCCTCATAATTTTATCTTCACAACACATTTTTGTGACTATCTTACTTAAGAGTAAGGAAAACGTTGTCGTAAAAGACATCGTGTCACTTACGTAGTAGGTATTATTAGTAACATCGTGAACACAGCCTAATATGATTGCATTACCACAGAATTGGGTTAATATTATCGAAGGATGCAAGCAAAAGATGGCGTGAATACTTGTTTACTGGTGTTAGATTGGCTGAACAGTGTCATCGAATGATTGTAGTTACTTAAAATCTTGATCAGGCCGATAATTGATTTGTTTTAAACACGAGCTGATGAGCTTACAGTTTTAAAACTACACGTTCATGTGCATTAGTGTAGGCGACACGATTGAATCCTTTTTAGTTTATAAGTTTTTTTATGTTTGAATTCATTTGTTATAAGAATAAATAGTTCTCGAACGCCGCGGAAGTAGTAAGCGCTGTCAAGGGGAGGGCGCGCGGGGGTGCAGCCCGGCCGGCGCCGATGCGCGGTGCGCGGAGGCGGCCGGCGAACAAATGAGAGGACAGTCAGTCGACGCACGAAAGCTTCCCTGTGAATCCACGCACACTGCTTCCGCGCGCTTGCACGTTTTTGCTAACAACCCTGGTTTTATTTCAATACAGTCCACCCACCATCTACAATTAGATTACAGACCTATATAATCCAGCATTTATTACAGGTGTTCAATCCTAGGTGGGTATAAATAATCCTTGGAATATGTGTCATTTTATGTATGTATGATTCTAAGAGGTAATTTTCATTATTTGAACTTCAAAAGTCTAGAAACACAAATTTTGCTATTCCTCATAAGTCCAATGTAATAGAAACTACTGACATTCATCGAAACCATAAGCGTCTTTGCCTTTTAAGGACTAATTTTTCCAGCTTATTCTTCTTATTTTTCGGCTTAAGCCAATCGCCACATGGAATAGGTCATGCCGTGGTGTAGAGATTGGTTAGTCTACTAGGATGGTAAAGCTACTATCTCACATATATGTATGTATCAACAATATTACTTCTCCAGACTTGGACCCCGGAACAGTAAGATTGGTAAACAGAGCCGCCATTAACCAATACGTTGTCGCTACTCACTAGTGAATCAGTATGGCCGGCTGAAGTGGTCGCTCCGACGGACACATGTCATTTATCATGTTAAGCAACGGGGTTAAGTACTATTAGGTACCGGAGGATGGGAGCCGATACTGACAGCTGGATCGGATCAACGATAACAGCACTATATCACAATCAACTATGATAAATATACTATTTACCAAGAGTAAATAGCGTGTAGTTGAAACGACCTGATTGGCGCAGTGGCTTAGCGATTGAACTGCTGCGCTAAGGGTTGCGAGTTCGATTCCCGCACGGGAAAAATTTGTGTGATCCGCATGTTTGTCTCGAGTCTGGGTGATTGTGTACGTGATATTTCATGTTTGTAAAATGCACCCACGATACAAGAGAAATTCCTAGTGTAAGGCGACGTTTTTAAAAATCGCGGGTCAGCTGACAGTATTAGTCACAATACCGAGAAAACTGTCATAGGACGTCGCGTTTTCTGCTTCCAATTTTTAATCTTTGTGCACGTTGCCATAGTAATAACAAACGTTTTCGATAGTGAGTTAAAAACTAATCAAAAGGAAACTACTCATGGTAGACATGCAGAAGACTAGACCAAAAACAGTAAAAATCAATTGTACTCAATTACATTACAACCACAAGTGCTATTTCAATTTTATGTGTAGTTTAAAGACCCCGCGTGGTGCTTATTCTCAATACTGCCCAGAGAATCGAACCACGCTCGTTCGCTGCCCGACCATCAAGAGAACAGGTTATAGCCGTGCAGTTTATAGCCGGTCGGTACCGTGCGTCTAAATACGTACCATTTGAGAGTCATGCTAATTTTAGCGCAATTAGTTTCAGTACTGACGACATTAGGAGACGGTTCTTGCAGTGTAATACAGATTGTTAGGCAACTATAGGATTAGAGGACCTACCAGTACCTTTTATTGTGATCCATTTTAAGACTTAAACTACACTGATTCGTTTACTACTGTTGATGTATAAAGCTGTCTCCTGTAACTAATTTTATGGTGAGTTTTGCTTGTTTAAATATAAATTTTGGGGGACTAAAGAATGGTCTCCAGCCAGGACAAAGTCCTATTGCAGCTATCTAGGGATTTATTCCAAAAAATGCACGATTCCTGTATACCTATAGCAAATAAACCAACTGGTAATGTCTTGTACCAGCGTTAGTGGTCAGTCTTCAGTATGGTAGCAAGATTACCGTCCTGGGTGCGTACTTACACACTCGCGGAGGGTCTCCACTTGCACTGTTTACGTAATTTCTTGGATATTCAGTTAGACATATTCCTAACTCTATCTATCTTCTTCTTATGGTATTGATGAACAACCTGGTATCAGAGTTTTAACCCCTTAGGCCTCTGTCATATACTCTGGCTTTACACATCGTTGAAAAATCACTCCGAGTGTGCCGGATTCCTCGCGATGTTTTCCTTCACCGTTACTCTGCCTATTATAGTTTACTGACTTCATTACTGCAGAAGGGGTCCTATTAATACCTCAGTCGCGATACGACACGTACTGGTAGTAACGGCTGGCCAGTGCGGGTCTAATTTGGACACCATTAGTTGCATTGTCCCGGACATGTGTGTCCAAGAGGATAACACTAGGATTACTGTACTCAACCTCTTGTTAACTGCTGTTTATATGGTTATAGGGCGTGGTGACACTGATTACATTTGAGCCGACTTCAAATAATACCATTTTTGAACAAGAATAAACAATTAAAAAAAAGTCGTTTAACAAGATGTTATTAGTGCATTATATGCACGATTACATCAATCGTGGCAAATTTGAAGACCTATGCAATAATATAATTAATAAACCGATTAAGGATGACCTCATCTTGACAAAGAATAGATTAAATGGTGTTACTATAAATTCCACAGCATTTTATTAATTTTTGAAAAGTGTTTGTAATTATAATTTTTGTTATAACCTTAAACTCAACATACATTCAAAACATAGATTTTAAATACCAAGTAGTTCGTGTATATTTGGTCTGACATTCTAAGGAAGAACCTCTAAAAGATACAAATTTAAGACAAAAATTGCATGCATCATAAAACCCGGGATCAAATTCCCGGCTCCAGACGTCCTTAAAGTCCGGGACCTCACTACCCCGGGACATTTGGCAACACTAGCAGACTGTAGAGGTTTTATGTTTCCAAATGAAGACATTGTTGCATCCCATTTTATTTATTTAGTAGTATCTTAAATAGAAATACGGTTTTGATTGATCATGTTAGGTGGTTTACTGCTTAGGCGACAGTGGACGTAAATACGAAATTAGGCTTTTAAGTTACATCAATAGAGTTGAATATTGCATCCTTCTTATTGGGCCAATGTGATCTAAAGGAACTGAGCGATAAATCAACGACAAAAAATAAAAATCTTCTAAGTATTTTGCAAGTAGCCAGTAGTTTTGTATTAAGTCCTTTAGACTTATTTTACCATTAAATTTAAATTAATCATTGTTACCTTTATCTGTCATAAATCTGTCTTTCACCGAGAACTTACCTGTAAAAGAAAATAGGCATATTTGAAATAAAAAATTTAGAAGTAGGTACCTCTGTTAATTATGTGGTATAATACGATGGGACATAAGATTTATAATGAGCAGTGAAATGTCAACACATCTGTTTACCCCTTCAAGAATTGAACGCGTAATCCGACGCAGTATTATTGTAAGTTGTAACTTGTAAGTTAGAACATATTTTTAATGTTTTCTCAGTTAGCAGCCGGTTTAACAAGAGAAACCTCTCAAACTCACGAGTACAGTTTCGTTCAAGCTGAATAATAAGTACGTATGGTACACACCCTACACAGTGGAGTTAAAATGTTGACAGTTTCTACACAATGGCGAAAGGTGATATTTTTTTCTTTTAACGAAAAACGTGCCCCACATTAGGAATTTCTCCTGTATCGCGGGTGCATTTCACAAACATGTAATATCACAAGCACAAGTTTGTTTGATTTAGGGGGTAATCTTTAAAACTATCCATCCAATTTCCAAAATCCTTCCACCAGTATTTAGAATGGATCTTCAAGATATATAAGGTGAACATAAATCCCGGAAAAGAAGCGATTTTTTTTCTAGCAGATAAAGTCGTAGACGAAAGCTCGCTGTTCAGTATGTCTCCATAGTGATAATGTTAATAACCCCAACGAATCGACGTTACTTTAAAAAGAAAATTACATACCTACTTAACAATTACAATATTATTGGTAAAACGGATATCATAAAGATTAATCAGTTTCATGCCCGATCGTCTTTATTATAACGACAAACAAAGTGTTTTAATAATGGGGTCCAGAATTTTAAATAAAGATTTATATTTTTACCAACAAATGCTATAGTTTGGCCAACGAAAGCTGTCCACGAATTTTTTCAGAAACTTTTATATGGCAACATTTTTTTACTGTCAAGGAACTGATACATTTGTCATTATTGATGTCAACAACAACTCCGTATCGTTTATTTTTTTCCTTGAATTTGTTATTAATCATGCCGAAAACAATCAAAAGTTCGACGAGAAATCTACTGTTTACCATGATCAACAAATTTAATGATGTGAAAAGTGATATAAACGAGAAATCTGCAAAGAAAATACAACAACTGAACTCAATCGCTTCACTTTTAGGTTAGTTTTTTTGTAGTATGTGGAAACATCTTGATATTTCTTGAATATTTTAAACATTTTGTAATTACTTTTCTGGTTATTTTTAGAAAGTATTGACGACGAATACAACAGAGAGATAAAGCTCAATATAACAAAGGTGTTACATGAAATGATATCTGTGGAAAAAAACGAAATACTGACTTGTGAAAAACATTATTTAGAAAAGATATCTTCAATGACAGGTATTCTAATTTAACATAATTATCGATATAAGTTAGTTTAACATGACATTATTGTTTTACTTATCACATTCTCACACTGATAGGTGTAACTTATTTTATGCCAATTAATATAAAAAAGTGAATTCACTGATTCATATTGAAAGTCTCTAAATCTTCAAATAATGCAATGTTTGAACTACATCAGTTCAGATAAAAGAAATTGACAAGTTGTGAAAGTGTTTGGTGTTTTTAGAGTTTTGTTTACATTTGTCTTTTGTTTTTTTCAGAAGTAAGTGTAAAAACACTTAGGCGAATAAAAAAGGAAGGTTCAGTAAATCAGGGCCAGTGGAACACTCCAGGAAAGAAACGACCTCATCCAGCAACAGTTTCTAATTTGGATGATTTTGATATTTCAGCCATAAGAAATAAAATAAATGAATACTATTGTGTAAAAAAACAAGTTCCAACATTAAGAAACCTGCATAATGAACTGAAAGAAGCAATTGACTTCACTGGATGCCGTGAAACTCTTAGAAAATTGTTACACAATAATGGATTTGAATTTGTTAACAATAAAAATGAACGGGCCTTGCTTACAGAAAGATACGATATTGCTGCATGGAGGCATAGATACCTAAGAACAATTAATAAGAAAAGACTGGAAGGTAAACAGATTATTTATATTGACGAGACATATGTACATCAGAATTATAAAGTAAAAAAATCCTGGCAAGGTCCTTCTACGAGTGGCGTAATCAGTAATATATCATCAGGTAAACGGTATATCATTGTACATGCAGGATCAGACGAAGGATTTGTTCCAGGAGCTTTATTAATATTCAGCACAAAATCGAAATCTGCAGATTATCATGATGATATGAATGCTAATAACTATATGAAATGGCTAGAAGAAATGTTGCTACCAAATTTAAGTAAGCCCAGTGTACTTGTGATGGACAATGCAAGCTACCATGTAAAACAAGTCAACAAACCACCTTCAATGTCTGTTACGAAAGTGGTAATACAGACATGGCTTCAAGAAAATAACATTGCTTTTGAGGATTATCAAACAAAGGCAGAATTAATGTGTTTGGTAAAAGATAATAAACCTACTCCAAAATATGAAGTTGAAGAACTTCTAAAAAAGCACAGCAACATTCACAACCATGAAATTTTATTATTGCCTCCATACCATTGCGACCTCAATGCGATTGAGCTGGTATGGAGTCAGGCAAAAAGAAAAGTCGCTAGCAAAAATATTGGTATACCAGCATCGGAAATGCAAAATTTAATTAAAGAATGCTTTGATAGTGTAACTAATGACGATTGGAAGAAATACACTGATCACGTAATTAATGTTGAAAATCAGTATAAAGCGAGGGATCAAATTTTTGAAACTGAGCTCGAAAGATTCATTATAAATGTCGGGGGCGATAGCAGTGAAGAAAGCAGTGAACCTGAATCATTATCAGGTGTGGAATACTTAGAGTCGGATTTCGACTACGATTCGTAACTTTTTTACAAAAAAAAATTATGTTCAGTTCATTAATAAACGTTTAGTAATAAAATGTTGTTTACTTCATGCACATCTTATTCACCTTCAACTAATAATAAAAAAACAGTGAGAGTCAAAAAATCCATATAGCAATGTAACTTTGTTATAGCATACATTATAGGTTATAGCATGAGAAACGAGGCAATTCTCTCTAACACAATAGGTACTCGTATGTAGGTTTGGTACCATTGGATAAGGTATCTGTATTATTAACAATAATTAGTCTTCAAATATTTATTTTTGTTATAGTGACATTTTTCCCTGAATATTAAAAAGTATCAACTCTGTTTATGCAGTATAATAACAGTGTTGACAACCTAATTTTTTTTGAAATTGCCGCCGTTTTCAGTGGACAGCTTTCGTTGGCCAAACTCTAACTAAGTTCTTTCTTTAGTCAAAATTGATAAATGAAATTTGAAAAATGATGGTCACGAGCGAGTCTTGAACCCGCGACCTTCGCCGTACCGTGACGTTGCTTTAACCAACTGAGCCACCGTCTCGCACCCATCGAATTTCAAGTTCCCTTTTAGTATTTACGTCTTAAGGGTGACGGTTCTTTCTTTATTGGTATATTATTTACTATATATTCCGGTTATACTCACGTGTGTATTCGGGAATGCCCGACTAGTTTAGAACTCTAACGGAGCCCTTATTCATGAGCTGGCTACGCGGCAGAGTCGCGAGCCAAACAAGCCAGTTCGGCAAATAATATGGATAACACTCACTAAAGTTATTATTTCTTATTGCTCTCTATCAATCAGGCCACCTGGCAAGATTTGGTAATGGCAGGTGGAGTAAGGCCCTACCAGAGGTGGTCCAGAGGATTCAGTAGCACCCCTGGCAGGGCTTCAGCCAGATGGGCTGATGATATTGTTGCTGTACAGGGAAGATCTGAATGCAAAGGTTTGTTGGAGTTAGGTTAGTCCTTGTTAGATTTCAACCTTTTTTTTTTTTTTTTCAAGTGAGGAAATGCATTACGCATCCCCCGCCGTTGGGAGACGACGAGGGTATGTGGGACTCTCCCCCGAACCCAATAAGATCCAGGGGCATATCCACTAAAACCTCACATGCCTGCTCTGCGCTTTTGATGGCGGGGAGGCGGGATCGCTGCAGCATTCTACCGCCATTGTTAGATTTCAACCTAACCTAACTCTGAGAAACCTCACATTGCGAGTTAGATTTGGTCCAGTTAGGTAAAAACAGGGCAGAGTGGAGTTTAAGTTAGGAGGTTTATGCCCAGCAGTGGGTCACCGCAAAAAGCTGATGATGATGATGGATCTCAACACGTCATCCCCTGCTAGTGATTTGCTCATACATATTAAAACTACAATCGAAAACGTAAAGTTAAAACGCTTCCTATAAGCAATAGCGTCAAGTATAGTTTACAATATTAAGTAGAACTTATATACTAAGTCCCTAGGCAAACCAACTTGGGAACTCGACAGTTTTTCTTAAACTCACAGTTTCGAACAATAACAGACAGACAACAAAACCAGACAACTAGCAAACATTCGCATAAACTCCGTCTCTAAGAGGTTTTCTCTGTAACTTATCATTTTTAACTTCCCAGTGTTTGAACTTAGTTTGTACTGTTGAGAGATTGTCACGGTTGATACAAATAGTTTTTATATATTTATTTTTCTACTGGTTGTATGCTGCGACTTCGCCTGCTATTTCTATTTCGCAAAATTAGAAGCCAGAGTTACTTCTTATAACATAAGCTATCTGCTAGTGGAGGTCCTAGCGATGTCGGTCCAGTGATTTCTAAGATTAGCCGGAACAAACAGGCAGACAAATGTATTTTTGCCATATGTGTTGTGTAAAAAGCTAATATTAAGATATTACAAACAAACACTTTAATTTTATTTATGTGTTAAATATCACTAAAATGAGAACCCAATCAGCAATCTCCGTAATTGCTTCACTCAGGAACCGAACCCGCAGTTAGAAGCATGTGAACCATGGTCCATGGAGTCCGTATCCGTTCTCAGACGGTCACTCGGCTTCTTATTACGGTCAAGGGTGGTAAACGGGATAAGATGAAGCGGAATTGGGAATAATATACCTACTGCCTCTTTGGTCTAGTGGTCGCAAATACGACTTCGGAACATGATCTCCTAGGTTTAGATGGAGTCGGGCAAAGTGTTAATGGGTTTTTCCATTAAGTAATTTTAGCAGCACGGAGTTTGTTGTGGTCGACTCGCTCGCTAATACATTGTAACTAACAAAATGTGGGTTTTATTCTCCGATAACAAGAAGGCAGATCTGTATAGTACATACAGATCTGCCTTCTTGTTACCGGGGAATAATAACGTAATGTTACGGTATTTCATCATTTTAGTCAGTTACCCCTATTAAATTGTGACTTATAACCTAACTGGCGTAATGTGGTTTTACTATAAACCTGCGCCTACCCCATCAGGGAATACAGGCGTGATGTTATGTTTTACTATTATAAGTGTTCACTTCGCGACTCTGCCACGTCACCAGCTCATGAATTAGGGCTCCGTTTGAGTCCTAAACTACTCGAGCATTCCCGAATACTCACGTGAGTAAAACTAGGAACTACCTACTATATATTGTAAACTAGGAGTGCCCCGCGGATTCGCTCGCGTCATTTTGATATTCGAAAGACACGTAGCGCCATCTAGTTGCCAAAAGCAATTGTGACCTTCGAATGATTTTGTTCTTTCCTTCGGGAACTATTGTTTTTTCTTGATGAAAAATTCCCTATGTCCGGTATATTCGATTATCAGTTCAGTGGTTGGCGTGAAAAGGTAACAAACTTACTTTTGCATTTATAATAAGGCTTAGTAAGGATATTATGTGAAGTGGTGTTCCCGCTACATCCCATACCTTGTCCAGTACACCCCTAAATATATTAGGCTGTTGGCTATCCGTATTCTTGTCACATTGAGCCAACATTAGAGTAACATTAGTATGAGCCCAGCGAACCGGGGACTATTCATTCGCGGGCCGAACTGGGACAAATGCCACGAGAAATGTACTCCATACGTTATTTTGGGAACTGAAATAAAAATAAACAGTAAATACACGTCACGGGGCACTCAACGCATTAATATTGTGTTGGCAGCTATTGAGGAAACTGTTCTGAAGGCGGAGGTGACGCTGTTAGAGGGTTTTGTATACGGGTGGTCAACCCTCATGGTCTCTTTTCTTTAGAGAAAATAAATCTAGTTACCAGGTCAGGTCTAAAACTAATCATAATCACTTGTTTGTTGTAGGTACAAGCCCTTCCGTCGTGCCCTTAATATAATTTATCCATCGAACTAATTGAAAAGTCAGTCGCAAAAATATTCGATTATGTGGTTCAAGTTTCTTTGCAATTTTATTAGTGACATTATATATAGTCAATATCTCAACCCCAGTAACTGTTTGCCCAACTCGGGATACGAACTCGCGGTTGCGCTTAGCGACTCATGTCTTGTCATGAAAACAAGTCATGTGACATGTACAATGAACATAATTGAAAAAACTTTTGAATCAATAAGTAAAACTCGTGCGACCGAAACAACATGAAATTTGTCATCAGTGGGTTGTAAATCAACTTCCTCACGACGCTAATAGTTGTATTGGACAGCGTAGGGAGAGGGTCTTACCCCAAACCGTTATCTTGACAATTCCCGGAGAGTAACGCTCGCGACGATAAAATATTACACGCTAAATAAAATCAATCGGAGGTCCAATGGCCAAATACAGCAAACTACTGTTTCAACTATTGTTAATTCAATCAGTAAGATAGTAGAGTACCTATTATTGACCTGTGTTTCTACCGACTAGGTTACAAATGTAAATAACGTGAAGTTTCAAAAACAACAGAATTTAAACCGCCTGTAGGCCTCTGACATGGCTTTACACATCGTTGAAAAGTCTTTCAGGTGTGCCGGGTTCCTCACGATGTTTTTCTTCACCGTTATTAGCAACTGATAACTAATGTGTACGCACATGCATTCGAAAAGTCATTGGTATATGCCGTTGAATTTGCGAACTTTGACTTGGCAGTCCAGCGGTCTATCAATGCTTTTTAAGTCACAGTATTATGGGTCATGGGCACGCCGTAATTATGGCGGTAAGTCCCCTCTTTGAGGAGTGGCTGGAAAGGCAACACGGCATCCTTACCTTCCGCATGACGCAGGTCCTCACCGGACATGGTAAGTTCGGGAGGTTCCTGCACCGGATCCGTGCGGAAGAAACGCCCGGGTGTCACCATTGCGTGGACAGCCCGGAGGACACGGTGGAGCACACGTTGGAGGTGTGCCCCGCTTGGGAAGAGCATCGCCGTGTCCTCGTGGGGGCGATCGGCGGCGGTAATCTCTCGCGCCGGGCCTTGGTACAGGCCATGGTCCGGAGCGAGGAGGAGTGGCAGGCGGTCGCCTCCTTCTGCGAAGCAGTAATGCTAGCAAAGGAGGCGGCCGATCGCGTGAGGCAACGATCCTCACGCCCCAACCGCCGCCGGGATTCTGATCCCGATTTCCGGCCACCGTAGGCGCGGGCTTGCGGTCGGTGAGCAATGGGTGGCTCGCCGTCCGACCGTCCGGTAACCATCCGGACCGAGCCCAAGTCGTCGACGGCGCGTACTGTTTCACGCGCGCCTCAAGGAGATGTCAGCAACTGTAGGGGCCCATCAGGGTCGAAGCCTACTGGGGCCAAGGGTCTGATTCCGAAAGGAAGACTCGGCCCTGGTACGAAAGGCAACGAAGGAACAGGAGTGGGTTTTTAGTCAGTAAAAGTCTGACACTATCTCCCGCTCCGCCCAAGAGCGGGGGATGTCATTAGATGATTTTCCCACCGAAAAAAAAAAAAAAAAAAAAAAGTATTATGGGTCAACTGACAGTATTATTGACAATATTTGTACTGAGAAAACTATCGTAGAACGTCATTTTCTGCATACTACAGATTTTTGTTAACGGACTGTTTGAAGCATAGATTTTTAAACCAAATTAGTTGCTTCGTTTGAAGCAACCCGCCCATGCTAAATTATCCTCCACAGTCTGTTGACAAGGCTAGATACTATTTCAGTGCTAGTAAATAAACTCCGAACATATTTAGCTGTGATACCATTCAGACGGGGAGTTGGTAACAGAACTGCAGCCACCCCGTCTAATTCTCGTATCTGCGCATTGAGACTGGCAGTTGGAACTACTGAGATTGTGTTAGTCGCGAGCCTCTGGCATTACTTGTAAGGCTGTGTGCAGATGGATGACTTGTCGCAGTGTCTTGATTATTTTAATTTCAATTGTAGCAGTGGTATGACAGTTGGACTGCCAAGTCAAAAGTCGCAAATTCAAACCCCGGCACGCATCAATCTATTCATGTACTATAAATTAGTTATCAGTTGCTAAAAATGGTGAAGGAAAATATCATGAGAAAACCGGCACAGCTGGGAGATTTTTCAACGGTGTGTAAATCCATGTCATAGAATGCAATAGGGGGCAAGCCTATAGCCATCAACCGGGCAAACAAACAAACAAATCCAGACTCTGTGCTACTGAGAATTATCTAATGGAAAAATGCAATAACACTTAGCCTGACCCAGGATTCGAGCCCAGGACCTCATGCTCAGCAATCAATTAGCGACCACTAGACCTACAAGGCAGACATTATTCAGATCTATCTAAAGAACCCAAGTTGAACACCTAATAATGAATAAAAAGCATAAATCAGTGTAGTGCGGAGCGCGCTCGGTAAAGGACGCGCCCACTGCATACGAATATAATAATAATTTAATTATATTCGCGATTTGCGCGGCATAGGCCGACGCACGTTATCATGGCTTTGAGTTCCGAGCAACTCATAGCTAATGAAGTGTTGGCGTTTTTACAACACGCCATCGACACCATGGACGAGATCAGCATCATCCAGATCTGCAAGTCCAATTTTAATGCAGAGGAGATAACAGCTGCGAAAACTCTGCTGTATAAGTCGGTCGGACAGATCGACAGAATGCCATCCCGCCGTAAGGACGACAAGGGTGAGAAGAGTCTTCAGGACATCATCAATCTCCTGAAGACAACGGATCCTGATGACGTGCCGTCGTTTGTGGCGAAAAACTTGAACAAGTTGCCGCCAGTGACATTCGACCACGTAGATGTAACCAGGTTGCTCAAGGACATCACAACCCTGAAAGCCAGCCTGGCGGAGGTAGTGTTGAAGTTGGAGGCTTCGCAAGACACCATCAGTGAGCTACGTGCCGAAGTAAAATCATTGCGTAATTCGCTGGCCGTAAGTAGTTCACCGGAGGTCAATAACATCAACACGCGACGCGGCGCATGCAAAGTTGTGTCAGCAAGTTTCATGAGCGCGACACCTGAGACACAGCCGTCGCCTGCGCCCCGCCCCGCGCCTCCCCCCGCGGAGGTTTCGCCTGTCGTCGTGACGTCTACGCCTCAACGTCACTACGCCGCTGCTGCTGCCCGCCAGCCACCCAAAGCCAGCAATATATTGAGGACCGAGAGGGCTACCGGGAACCCCCGCAACGAACGCCTTCCTAGTGCGGCGCTAACACGTCAGCCGGATGAAGAGGGCTTTACTAAGGTCGAGAGAAAGAAGAAAAGGCCTCTTCGTCACAACCTGTGTGGCACCGCACCGACAGAACATGTCCTGCGCCCCGCTATTCCTGTGGCGCATGTGTATGTGTCCCGTCTCCACTTCACCACTAAGGCCTCCGACGTGATGGAGTACTTGGAGAAGAAAATGCAGGCCCGGTTTATGGTCGAGAAGTTGGAATCGCGCAACACGGTTAACTTCAACTCGTTTGTTGTACGCGTCCCGACCGATCGACTAGCGGCGATGCTGAAAGAGGAGCTGTGGCCGAAAGGGGTCATATTTAGAAAATTCCGCGGCCGCCGGCGTCCTCCGATTCTCGCAGAACTTGCGGCACACGTCGCGAAAACGTGACTTAGTTATAAGTTTATATTTTTGTATATATGTTAGTCTATAAGGTATATATAATATGGGCCTCTGTAAGCTTTGTTTTAGCATTGTTTTATATTGCCTGAAATAAATGATTATTATTATTATTATAAATATCATCAGAAATAAACCCCTGACATCTGTATTACCGTAACTAAATTCACTCCCATTCATAGAAACCTTCTAAAGCTAAAAAACACTTCAATGTGTCCACATGGACGTGGCCTAGCGTTCAATAAGGCATCAATATAGACGGCCAGCCCGGACAAACCGCACGACGCGAGTCCGTCTAAAAGGGCCTTAACTACATTTGCGGGTTGTCTCGTGTGAGACAGCTTTTTGTATGCTCTTATTAGATCTAGTCTAGGATGCCTCTGAATTATTACACAATGATGCTAAGTGCTCTTTTCACTGGCATGTTGTGGGTTAGTATTTGGAAAGAATATGGATTAAGAGAAGTATGTAACATTTGAGGTAACGACTTTCCTTACTAGAAGACGACTTTCCTTACTTACTAGAAGGTTTTTATTAAGTATGTCAATGTTGTCTATATTTTTATTTGTTTACTGCCAGCGAGACGCCGCTATGTGCAGTGTAGTGTGGCGTCTCGCTTCCACAATGGAAAAAGTTTTGCTTTAAGAGTTCATGCTAAAGGGGCTGAACACACAATGTAATCGCGTTAATCGCAAGTTTTTCTGTGATGAAAAGCCTCCGTGAGGAACTCATTGGTGGATAAGGTGCGAGGAGGTTTCATTCATAATATTTTAAATGAATTTTCAAACACATTATGATAGTAAAAGTAAGCGAATAGGATTAATGATTGTATAATAATGAATCATTAATTAACTTATTAGTTAACAATATATGTAGGTATCTATGAGTCAACATTAAAACTGTGATGGGCGTCGCAACCGCCTCGATTTCATTCGTTCGTGATTGATGAACTGCGAACGATAGCAGCGCCATACGTTCTTTCTTTTACTCGTGTTTTTAAGAACATATAGACAAAGGTTTTTACAGATAGCCTAACAAGAAATTTGCAAGAGACTGGGGTTTTTAAATGTGCTTAGAAACGTACTTTGTATAAAGTCTAAGACACCACTTGCGGTAAAAGAATATTGTGATGAATCCCAACTCAAATCTCCAATTCGCAATGAAAAAGCATGGTTGAAAGGCATGTGTCGATATGAAACCAAGTCCTGAAAATAGGACAGTAATAAGCTGGTATTAAGTATGGTAATTAATGTTATTAATACTTCTTTTGGCGAAATGAGGTACAAGAATTAGATCTTGATAACCATTTGTATACTAATTCAATGGTAGTCGTATAGATTTTTTGTTTTTAAAAAACGTCGCCCTACACTATGAGTTTCCCCTGTGTCGTGGGTGCGTTTCACAAACATAATCTATCTCATACACAAACACTCAGACTAGGGACAAACATTAGCAGTTCACACAAATTTCTGCCCCGTGCGGGAATCGAACCCGCAACCTTTCGCGCAGCAGTCCAATGGCTTAGCCACTGCGCCAAACAGGTCGTCGAATTTACTTATTATATTAAAATTATGATATAAGTTCACAGTACAACAATCAAATCACCTACAACAGTGTCATCAATACTAATCTTAATGTCAACGTAGCGGTTTTGATCGTACAAATAGCATTGCGTGATCACCGACGCATGTGTATACATAATAGTGACCCGGCCTTGTCCTCAGCGCGCAATGTAAGGCACACAAGCGATATTACTGTTTGCACAGTTTTACTGCTGGCCATACGTTGGATCCCTTAGCTTAGGGATCGGGAGTGCCAGAGCATTACCCTTGGTGAGGTGAGTGTGTCAGGTAATTGATAAACGTGAGGTGTATAGGCCTACGTGGTTAGCGGTGTAGTGCAATGTGTTATGTTACGATTTTTAATGTAGTCGTGAGGGGATTTGTATTTTATCTTTATTATCTAGTTCTTTGGTTACAGGTTTCATCAACAAATAAGAATCAAAGTCGGACTGCGGATGATGAAGATTCAACTATAAAATCATAATTATCTTATATTTAATTCTGACTCTTCTGAAATAACAATATTATCAACTGTCATCATTTTGACGACATGCAGTCTTGCCTGATGCAGTTGGATACCATTATGTTACATGAAGTGTCTACCGATATGCCAATGATAGGTCAGACAATCCACAACCCAGTTTCTTGATAACACGATATTTAACAAACATTAATGATTATTGACGTTTATTATCAGGTATGGTTGTTACATCAACTTAAAATGATCGCAGGGATCATAATCTATAAATACATAATCGTGTCATTTATATCATGCATGTTCAATCGAACGGTAGACCCTGGATACAGCCAAACGTCCCGAAATTGGTCCCAAATGACAATTATCTTTCATATTTGGTTGTAGGGTACACTAATATTAATATTTAAAACTTATTTTATTGGTCATGTGGCGAATGCGACTGTCAAGCGTTAGTTTACATAAAAATAGATAGGTTTTACGAACTCTAAAAGTGACACGATAAAACTGCCTATTAATAAGCTCACCTAAACTTAGTTCATCACTTTTTCGCTCGCAATAAGACGTGCACGTGTCACTAACACTTCTGTCCTAATTGCCGTAAAAATTTAAGACTAGGATTAAAAAAAACAGTAGAGTCTAGAAGAGTGTTTGATAAAGCTTCCTTCAATGATATTATACCTCTTATTCTTCGTATCGGCATGATTAAATTGTCTCATGGAGACGGGTCATGCAGTGTAGAGATTGTCTTTAACAAGGATGGTAGCGAGGGTAACTGTCCAGGGTGCGGCGGACGTGCTTAGGTATGTGTGACATAATTAAGGCCAATCACGTGGATGGCTGGCAGCGGTTGGAAGCGGAAGGCCGAAGATCGAGCTCAGTGGCGTGCTATAGGAGAGGCCTATGTCCAGCAGTGGACTGAGATAGGCTGATGATGATGACGTGGATGTTATAGATAGATAGTCCACATATGTATATTATAGCCACCACTTCACTAAGTCCAAGCGTCCAATAATACGTTTTTAAAAGGAACAAAATTCCCTTTAAAAAATCCAATTTATCAGTCGAAATCCTACCTAATTCGACACGTTTTTATAATAATCAGAACAACACACACGGTTATTACCTGTTTATATTTCAGCTCAGCTTACGAGAGGCGAACGAGGGAACCGTATTACTGTATACATATTCAAAATCAATTACATGTGTACTTGCACGTAGTGGGTGATTAGCCCTCATTAACATTCTGTAAGCGCTTCATTCATTGTCTTTATACCCTTGTAAACAAGCGGGATGAATTGCCTTTACATACATATGTGTTTATAGGGGATACTCAAGGTTGGTGATAATAGATATCATGAACGTAATCTAGGAGTTGATTTAGAACCGACCTCAAAAAAAGGAGATTATGTATTTGGGGCGACTTTTTTTAAAAACCAGTTAGTTATTTCAATTAATGTTAACCTATAACTTATTTAGATACTTACGTGTTAGTATAAGTTGGTTAATAAATAAATAAATGTTTGATTGAACAGATATCAAAAATTTGATAATACCTCTTTGTTCCTCTGACATGGTTAGAAAGATTTTATCTGAAATCTTGTAGGTACTATATTTCTTAGAATTATGAAGACTTCTGACCATAACATGAGATGTGTTATTATACCTAGAGGTAGAGGTAGATTATAACTAGAGGTCGCTCAGAAGTCGATATTCGACCCTAATTTTATAGATTATTTGGTTATGATTATTTAGCACTCTGCACTTCTTCTTCTCCATAAAAACTTTTACTATGCCAAAATTCACACGCCGCGTATCTATTCTTTAATGAGATCCGAAGTTTTCATTTTACGTTTTATAGAACTGATAACTATAAGAACCGTATAATGCACAAAAAGGGATTTAGCTTTTAAAAAAAGAAAATGCGATTTACTAGGGAATGCATTTTACGCGCGCATTACTTGATATACGAAGGTACATTAGCAATTTGTTTTATGTACCTAGTAAAATGTATTAATGAAAGATTTTTTATTTTCTCAGGTAACACAAAGTAATTTTGCATTAGTATGTAAATATAATGCGCGTGAAAATTGTACCTCTTTATTTATTTTGTTGACATGCAAGCTTAGTCAAAATTGAGATTTTTGGGGCTATAACAATTCAAAGTTATTTGTTTTGTAAGACTGTGTTATCGCAATAAATGGTACAAAATAAAAAAACGTCGCGTCACACTAGGAATGTCTCTTGTTTCGTTGGTGCGTTTCACAAATATGAAATATCACATACACAAACACCCAGACTCGGGACAAACATGTGTGGATAGCCACTGCGCCACAATAAGGCCGTCTGTTGGACGTATACGTATCGTATTGTATATTGCATGAAATGTTTAGATTAAAGGAAACTACATTGACGACCATATTCGCCTTAAATTTCTGTGCTAGTAAGAAGTTGTTTGGGGTAGCTCGGGGACCAGTGAAGTTGCGGCTAATTAGTTAATGGTCTTCATCCAACTAGTTGCCGTGTCATCTATCGGCAGTTACTTTGCTTGGCCAAGACTTAGATCAGTGTATGGTCATTACTTCGAAGTTCGTCGCAGTTTACTGGAGTTACATGAACGCCTGTGATCTTTGAAGAAGTAGGCAAGAGTTTAGCCCTCTAACATCAATCTTAACACTCTCATTTCGCAGCAAATTATAAGTATCATGTAATAAAGCGAGAAATAGTATAAAATAAAATAATCTATTATTAATACCTAACGTATTTTCTTATTTTCACTAAAATAAGTGTTACTACACCCTTACAGGGTCTATGTTTGTTGTGATAACATGTACCTAATTGTTTTCTGTGAAACTACATAGTGCAATAAATAAATAAATACGTAAAGAAATAACTTTAGACAGCTTTTAGACAGTCAGATGTTACCTATAAAAGAAAAACGTCGCCCCACTCTAGCAATTTCTCCTACTCTCTCTCCATCTCATATCGAGACTCAGAACCATAAATAGTCACGCCTTTATTCCCAGAGGAGTAGGTAGAGACCTCGGATTTCAATTTGCTAAGATCCTGGCATACATATTACCAAGCATTAAGTCTTAATGTAACTAGTGTGCAATCAAAATAATACTTTCATACAATACTGTGTATATCTAAAGAGGCGTAGTCTATCAAAAATCACAAAGCGGTACCAATTTGTTGGTTTATAGGGGTTTTGGAACTATCCATCCGCTTTCTAAAATTCATATTCATATTCATTATTAGAATAAACCTTTAAGGTTCAACAGACATAAAAAAATTATAGGCAGAATAAATAGCGGACAGATTCTAGTCTTGTTGTAAAGTCGTTTGTTCAGTCCCTGAAGATTCGGCCAGCGCTGGCCACACCACGACCTACTTCTGTCAAGCGCCGGCACACCAATTTTATGGTGGATTTGTTTACGTATCGTATTTGGGAGAGCCTGGTCCACACGGTCGGTATCTAGCTATCTGGATATACGAATGATTTGTGGTGTTTTGTGAGGATTACAAGCAACGTTAGGTTTCACTTTAAAAGTTAGTTTCATCACAAAGCCTTAATTAATCTTATCTCCAGGCAAGACTTTCAGTGTCACAAAGAAACCATAGACTGGATTCGCTGTTTATTTATACTATGTTGCAGATTCAATCGCACAGTTTTAAATCACCCATGTGCTTACTATAATAACAGCCTATAACTGTGCCATTGCAGGGCAATACAATATATTGGTAAAATGTGGGTAATCATTTGAAAACCTAAGACATGCAGCATACACCTATATACATACATTTCACGCCTGTTATCCAGACATTAGACAAAGATTAAGAAGATCTCCATTCCATATCTAATCATAAATACACGATTTTTGGTAAAAAAACATACCTACCATATTCTAGTTCCCTTCTCAGCTGAATCGTCTGCGGTGTCACCTGACATATGTAGGTCGAGCTGAGCTGTTTGTCCGTACAGCCAGTGCATCAGACGTTTTATTGGATCTACGTCGGTTAGAAATATGAACGTAGTGCAAGCCGGCAGATTTGCTTACGAATGATGCCAAGATATATGGAATATATAAAGATATCTTGAAATTTAATCCGAGATTAGAAGTTGATGTAATTTAAATTTTATTACGCTGTTTTTTTTTAAATAGTTTAATAGATATATTCACGCCTGTATATATGTAAACGGTAGGCAGGGGTGTGCAACAGCAGTTTAACATTTCGGTAGAATCACATAACAAGTTCTATGTAATAATGATATATTATCATATAACCCCTTGTTATTTTAATAGAAACAAGTCAATATTTGATGATGATAATAATATAATATACTAGCGGCCCGCTCCGGCTTCGCACGGGTATAAAATATATATAATAAGTATTTCTAACCTATTTAATGGATGTTATTATACATATAAACTTTCCTCTGCAATCACTCTATCTATTAAAAAAACCGCATCGAAATCCGTTGCGTAGTTTTAAAGATTTAAGCATACGTAGGGACAGAGAAAGCGACGTTGTTTTATACTATGTAGTGATGATTCCGATTACGTTCAAGTAACACTTGTCAGGGTTTTAAACCAAATTTCAAAGCTATTTCTTTCTCTGCAGCTAAATACTATATATGCATAAGCCATTATTAGTCAAACCAATTGACACAAACCAAAAATAGCTTTAATTCTCATTAATATTTACACGGTAACAATATCATTACGCTCACACATGAGTGGGGTTTACAGGCGTCCTGGGAGTTGTCGGCCCACTGTGACGTCATCGACTGTTTGTCTGTTTGCTTACACAGATCGAGTGGGGGTTACACACGTATACAACGTCACCACTAGTACTCAGGGGGTGAGCAGGCGTTAGCAGTCATTGCGTGGGTCTGACACCAAAAAAACATAAGTTTATAGATATATTATGACGTAATGTAGGTATTTTTGATCCTGTTCGTAACATAACATTACGCCTGTATTCCTCCAAGGGGTAGGCAGAAGTGTGTAGTACACCCAAATTTCGCCAGTTACGTTATAGGTCCCAATATAATAGAGGGAAGCCTATTGCTATCAAATCTAGACTCTGTGCTGCAATACATAACTTCCTAATGGAAAAAGCCATTCAAACCCAGGACATTAAGCTCCGCAGTCGTGTTTAGCGATCACTAGACTAACAAGACAGTCTATATAAGATAACAAGAAAAAAACTAACGTTTATATTACATATGAGAAAAAAAAAACTAGCCTATGTTACTCGCAATGGTGTAAGGATTCTAACGACACTCCATACGTCAAAATCGGTTCAGGCATTCAGAAGTTATGGTTGAATAAAGAAACTCACATACATACATGAACCCTGAAAACATTACAGTCCTTTTTTTGGACAGTCGTGTAATAAAGCTCGCAAACAAAATGCAACATAATATTGAACGGGATAAAACGTAGAGCGAAAGCAACTAGAATTAAACCCCTTATCACAGTCCGTTAGAAACAAAACAGAAGCATAAAAATCCTCTTCATCACACACTTTTGAACCCAACTTCAAACGAAAATCTCGATTTTTCACGCCAGCCGTCATCCCTCGGCAATGCCGCTGTAGGGGTTTGTGCACGTTACCCCCAAACAGGATAAGTGGGGGTAAGGGTAGGGGATGAAACAGTTAATCGAGTGCTAGATAGGTGCGTCTGTAATTTGGAATTTTTTTCCGTTATTTTTAACAAGTGATGTTGGGTTCTGTAGGAGTTGGTCAGATTAACTATTCTAAGGTATCTAAGTATTGAATATATTTAGATGTGACGGACCGCGTCAAAGGCTGTTTAACATTGTGGATTAATTATTTGCACGTTAGTTACGCAATGGTGTGCAGTTAACTTTTAAATACACAAAAAAAGCCATTAAAATCTAAATTCACGAGTTATATTTAGCTTTAGCACTGGTTAGCTAGACAAATTAACACACCCATCCAAACACAGACCGCGGCAAGCTGTGCTTAAATTGCGAGCCTAACAATAAATTATCTTCTGTAAATTTAAAACTTATGAACGAAACACTCACAACCACAAAATATTCACGCATGCAACGCAAAAAACCGCTATCCTTAATTTACTGCCCACGGAACCCTAAAATGCTCGAGAGCCAATAAGGGCGTCCGCAGTAGATGAAACAGTGTTCGGTAACACAATTGTGCGGCGCTCTGAATTACAAGCGTAGGGTTAAGGACACGTAGACACGCTAGGGTTGGGTCGCGTTGTACCGCGGCACGAGCTGGGTTAATTTGTAAAGTAATATTCTTTATGGTAACGAAGCGGTGATAATTGAGTGATACAAATATGGCGGACATTGTATTTTTAAATTGACGTAATGGGAAACGGTTTTTGTCAGCTGGAGATTGAATTGAAAGCTTGCAATGTTCATTGGAGTTTGATCGATATCGATATATTGTGTCTATATTTCTACTCACTAACTAGGTACATGATCGCTGGGAACGTAGAGCCTCAACAAGTAATACCTAAGTACGTCAGGCGCACCCTGGGCCTGTCACTCATTCTCTACACTGCGGCATAACCATGACTTGTTTCTTTAGACATAGCTCATGCCGACACGGAGAAGAAGAACAAGGCATGAGCTGTTTCCTCACAATAAGCTCATATTACGAAGAATATGATTTCAAATAATGTTACTACATATAAGTATTATATTATATTATTCATGAATCACCTCATTAATTAAAAAAAAAAAAACATTTGTTAATCATTGACTAAATTATACTTATCGTTGTCTTTTGCATGTCAAAGAATAGAGATGTTAATTGATGGAACTTATTTAAGTTATACCAAACGTTTTATCGCACTGATAGCCGAGTGGTATGAACGTAGGACTGTCGCATGGTCGCATGTTCGAACCCCGGCACGCACCAATGTCTTTTCGAATTCATGTGCGTATTATAAATTAGTTATCGGTTGCTAAAAACGGTGAAGGAAAACATCGTGAGGAAACCGGCACACCTGACAGATTTTTCAACGGTGTGTGAAGCCATGTCAGAGGCCTACAGGCGGTTTAAACTCTGACACCAGGTTGTTCATCAACCATACGATAAGAAGGAAATCACTAATTGAGTAATAGGTAAAGATAGCCCATATAGTGTATCTAAAATTAATCTTTCATCCTAGAATCCCGTACCGGGAGAGACAGTGGTCACGGGCCGCACGCGCGGACGTCTATCGATCCGTGGCTCTGAAGAAAACAAATTAACAAGACCGACCCCGCCTGAATAGATAATAACTAATGGTTATTGTAACCGAGAGCTACAACTAACTGAAGGACGCTAATAATTGGATCGCCTTAAATATTCATGGTTAATCATATTACAGCCAGATACAGGAGCATCGCAAACCGACACCTGAATGAGGTGATGGCGATGCCAGGATCATAGCAAATGAAAAGTGGTCTGTGTCTACCCATCTGCAAAACTTCCGTGACTTTATCAATTCAATCTACACTATTATTATAAATAGATACAGCTTTATGTAGGGGGTAATATTCAAAACATTTCATGCGGTTTACAAAGTTCGTTCACCAATTTTTAGAATGGACCTTCAGGTTAAACATAGCTTACTTTAATTCCCGAAAAGACACGCAGAAGAAGATTGTGTGTTGTGAGTTGATCCATATCAGAAATTATTTCGTGTTAAAGTTACAGCCCCACGGGTTTTTTGATCAAGGTTAAGTTGAGTTTACTGCAGTCGGTCCGTTGATGGGTGACCAATGACCATCCATTACCATACCAAGAATTCTTTCTACCTCAGACAGCATCGTCCAGTCGATATAGCTGAAAGAATTTTATAAATCGGATGGATATTTCTAAGATTTCGTCTTACATTTAAACATACCTACAAACTTTCTTTTTTAACTATACCTAAATAATTTTTGCGTAGATATAAAGTGTGTCCAAGGTTTTATTCCGACTAATACAATTTAAGCCACAATCTTTCCGACTAGCTGCTAGTGTCGGTGACCGCGCGTTTTATCGCTCGCGTCAATTTATACCCTGAAACATTGCCAAGGATCTGAGTGACCGCTACATTGGGGTTCCAACAGACTGCTGCCTTACTTTGTGTGCAGATTACCACTGAATACTAGGTTTTTAATTTGTATGTACGTAAGTGTAAGAATTGGGTTTTTCCATTAGGTAGTTCTCAGTAGCAGCACGGAGTCTGGATTTCTGCCTGATTGATGGCAATAGGCTCGCCCCTTATAAAACATTAGGCCCAATAACATAACTGGCGAAATGTGTGTGTAATACTACTACATACCGTCAGGGGAATACAGGCATAATTAACTATATAAATATATGAAAATCATGAATAATTTCCAAAGCACAAATAACTTGTCTATAACACAATAATTACACTGGATAGTTTACTGAACGAGTTCAAACTGTCTAAACCAATTTGAAGATTGATTAATTAAGTCCGTCCGAAGATACAGTTGATTAATTAATTCAGAATTTGGTACCTTTGTCTGGAAATATGACTTTGTGGCGAGGGACTTACCTGAAAAGAAAACAATGACTTATTAATACTTTTACTTTTATAGGTAATAAATTATTTCTTTCTTTCACATGAAAGGTGTATTAATTAATAATGAGCTCTTATTTTTGGTTACGGCGGTCAATCTCTGCTGCGGCTGAGACTTGCTACGCAGAAGAAATTACAGCGTACAAGTGTATACACAGATACAATCTACTTGTAAAACTAGCTACATTACGCTGTAGCTTCACGGATCAATCGAATTGCAAGTTCTCGAGGATTGCCTTTGGATGGGTGAACGTTTTTAATACATACAAACCCAACCGAGCTTTAGGCAGCACGTTAAGGTTTTGGTGGACCTTAAAGTTTGTGCACACTTGAGCATTATGATATCCTCAATCCTGCCTAGTGATATAGTCTCAGTTAAGATTGAGAGGACATTCGCTATTCAACTCTTCAACTTAACATTGAACATCAACTCTTCTTATCGTATGGTTGATGAACAACCTGGTGTCAGAGGTTAAACCGCCTGTAAGCCCCTGACATGGCTTTACACACCGTTGAAAATTAAATAGGTAATAATTATTCAAAATCTTTTTGACAGTAATATATAAAAAAGTGAAATTTTTAAGTTATATTTTGACTGACACACAGACAGCTAATATATGACCAATATGCCTGTATTCCTGACGACTACTAGCTTTTAACACATACGAGCCCATCGACGTCAATTCATTTCCAGTATAACACGAGAACATGTTGGTTCTCTACAGATTGGCTGGGTAGGCCTGGCGCTGCCGGAAGCGAAGTGACGTCATCGCGGCGTCATTTCCGGTAGCCATTATCCAATAGAAGCGGGGAAATTGTTCAATACAGGTGACATTTTGTGTTTTGTATTGTATCAGGAATTGCTACACTGATTTTAAGTGATATAAGAACGTAACATTATTATGCGCTTTATCCTCCTGTAAGGGTTAGCATTAATACCTACACCTCTGTTAACATATAAAAGGTAGCCTATATGTTAATTCAGGGTGTCAGGTAACTTCCTACCAAATATTAGCAAAATCGGTCCGGCCGTTGGAGCGTGAAGAGGTAACAAACATACAAACACACTCAACAACTATCGCCTTTATAATATTAGTGTGATATATGTTTGGAAGCAATGGGTTATCTTGCAAGATTTCCAATTTAGTAAAATCTTCAGGGTGGAGATAGGCTAGGCAATGTGGACATAGGCTACCCGAAAAATTCCATGCGGACGAAGTCGCATTCACAGTCTAGTAAGTCGATATTCTTCACAGTTTTCGGTAGAACTTCACAATTCAACAATATAATTTCGTTGAGGTTTTCCTCCTCCGAAGATTTTCCTTAAGCAGTAAGGGATCTACAGGGTTCTATAAGTGATGGGAACCCATTTGTCACTATAGCATTGTAGATTACTATTATCCACTACATATTACTCCATACATCACGCTATTTCCCCATGAGGTTTGGTAGGATGAAACAATACGGTAAAATAAAATGTAGAGTGGATATTTGATGCCGCAGTGACCGACTGTTAAAGCAATTGCAGGTTCGATTCCCGTTTGCGACAAAGTTTGTTTGTGATATGTAATGTATGTATTCTGTAAAACGCACCCAGGAGACATTCGTAGTGCAGGGCAACTTTTTTAATAAAAAAATACATAATTGAATTTGCATAACATCACGCTTGTATTCCCTGAAGGGGTAGAAAGGGGTGTTCAGTTGCACGCCCACATTTTGCCAACAGTAAATTCGATTCCCAGGTCGGTAGTGTTATTGGGATTTTCCATTAGATAATTCCATTGGATTTGTGCCTTGTTAATAGCAATAGGCTTGACGAATATGGGAACTATTACATAACTGGAGAAACATGTAGTGTGTAGGTAGGTACCTAGGCAGAGGACTGCCTACGCCTTCGGGGAAGATCTAGGCGGTATGGTATATACTGCATCACAATTATCAAATAGTTTGTAGCGATAAGGTTCTGGTTTACCAGGAGCATCGGAAATCGACCAACTAATTTCTACGTGGTTTCCTTGTCCGAGGGTTTTTGTGAGAACCGGGATTTATGGGGGCCCTGAAAGTGATGGGTGGGCCGTTTGTCTCTATATTGTTGTGACGTAGTTATTGAGGAAATGTAAGTTAAAGGTGTATCGGATTCAGTGTGCTATACTTATACTGAAGAATAATAAAAATATGTAGGTACGTAAGAAGTTATTTAAAGAAACATTTTTATTTTCTAACAATGGGTTGCTACTTGGTAAATTATATTTATGGTCAGAAAACTTATAAATCAATACGGTCAAAAAAAAAAAGTTTCTCACTGGCGCGCCTGTAAGAAAGTTTTGTTTTCGACCGTATTGATTTATAAGTTTTCTGACCATAAATATAATTTACCAAGTAGCTAAGCTATATACTATCATCTTTTAAAAATGTTTTTCAAATAAAATAAATAAAGCTCGAAAGGTACTTAATCTGTCAATTCAATAATCAAACCATATTCCTGCGTAATTGTATAAAAAATCACTCAGCTTTCGACAACAACCTAACCCGCCAATAGTCGAGTCCAAAGCGTAAACATTGGCAACACTGCTGCGTTCCGATTAGTTATAAATTAAAATATCTCAACACTCCGCTGGCTGTTATTCCTGAGTGGGTATTCGCGACACGGCCGGTCGCTTCGACCTGGATAGCAAATGAGAGTTGCGAATGAATGGAAATAAGTTTATTGTGGAGTAATCGTGACGTGCCTTCTATTTTCTAAAAATAATATATTTTTGTCGTTTCTTATGGCCTAATTTTACGCTTAGTTGTTAAGAGACAAATATATGTTAGAATAGTCACTTGTTTACTTAGAAACCTTTTAATATTTTATTTTTTTAGGATTTTATACCCGCCCGTGTCTATAGCTTATTTTAGTAAATCACATCCACGGAAACATAATTGTAGGTGACAATAATGGACAAAAACGCTGAAAAGAGAGAATATTAACAGGGTAAGCAGGAGGCCTATCCTATCCATATATAAGAGGCAAAAATGATGATGACGATAAATGTAGAAATGTCTAAAAGCCACTACAATAAATAGAATTTGTTCAATTCAATCAAAACACTGTAATAAGAGACCCGTCAAAAATAGCCAAATAATTAACAAATCGGTATCAAATGCATTGCCCTTACTAGCCACCAAACAACCCTTCCTAACTCGTTTATTAGTAGAGAATTTTTCACTATAGCAACCCCGCCGCGCGCCGGCCGGGCGAGATAATCGAATGCCAACAGAGCCCGCCAATCGAGAAATATGTTTGTAATTCAATTACTATAGACGATTTGACCTGGCTTGTTTTTGAAACATTTTTATAAAACAAATTGTTTATCATTTTCGAGTGTTTAACTAACTGATAGACTGATTTAAAAAAAAGTTGGCCCTTTTCAAAGTCTCCTGTATCGTGGATGCATGCAATTACATTGGGACCTACAACATAACTGGCGAAATGTGGCTGTACTGTGCACATTTACCCATCACTTTGGGGAATACAGGCTTGAAGTTTGAATACTTTCATAAACACACGCATACACTTAATAAATATGTTCCTATATTTATATATGTTAGTTTGTAAGGTGGGCCATAGTTGCCTGAAAATAAAGGTATTAATATTATAATGTATTGTTTATTTCAGTTTAATTGGAGCTATGTTCAATTTTCTTAGTTTATCGTTTAAAAATGTTAAGTTAGCTCTTTTTAATGTTTTCTTGCGACTGGTGGCTGTTATGTCGCACTACTGACCCCGTATAACAACTTAGGTAGCAGGAATGGCTGAAAATCAGCGCTGCGACGGGTCATGCTTGTCCCGGTACAGCATTAGCTGATCCATTTCGTTTTGCTACTGTATCTATTTTATTTTCTAAAACTGTTTTGTATCTTGTTTTATTTAGTAGCAGTAAATGTGTTTATTATTTTAATATTATGTTTGTAACAACAAAAAGGGTTTGTATCGTATCAATCAGAAATGTCTCGATCTACCCAAAGACATTGTGTTCGACCCTATGTATCAAAAATGTCTTTTTAACTCAGCTGGGGTCTTGGCACCGTCCACACATTGTATACCGCTATCTATACTATACATTTATTCCGGGTTCGCGTGCCAACAGTTAAACTCCTTCGTGATAGGTTGTACTACATACATAGTTATTATAGCAAGAATTAGGAAGATATATGGAAGAAGATGTTGTAGTTAGACATTAACGTTAACTTCGTTAGTTACTTTTGGTAATTGTCTGTTTGTCTATGACGTTATCAATGCGAAACTGCTGTATCGATTTTTCTAGATTTTTGTATGGACTATGGAGATAGTTTGAAAAGTGAGAAAAGATATTACGGGCTTTAGGCTACCTTAAAAAAACTTATTAAGTTATGATATGATATCTCTACGTTCGAGTAGGTTTGTCATCGCATCGGACTATGCGTGTGAGGGAATAGAGAGTGCACCTGTTTGCACACACGTCTACACTAGGTATAATATCTCCTGCGTTGTCTAGTATCAGTTCAGATTTGCCGCTGTAGTCAGAATACTGTCGGGATTGTATTACATTTATATACAAGACATTAAGCTTTTTGTACCAGACAGCCCTTTTATGCAGCACCGAGTAGCAGATAGTAGTGACAGCATTCGTACCGTTGTATTACCTTCCTAAGTTTATAAACTTATAAGTTACAGCTTACAACTAGTGTTGAAAGCGAAGCTAAATGTACTATCGATTGCGCGACATGGGCCGCGGAAATAGGTCGCAACCCCTGTTACATAGGCCATTGATTTGTGACAGAATTCGATTTGCGAGCAGCAGTTTATAATTTGCTGTAGTTTACGTGTGTGTGTACACTGTAGGGTAGTGTGCCTACTATGAGGTGTTGCGTTTTTAATTTTGCTTACTAGAACGTGCATCGGGCTGCCTCGTTGGTCACCCGCTAAGCGCGACTGATGCGCATAAGGTCCCGGTTCTGGCGAAGTATTACTGGGGTTTTCCATTAGGTAATTCTTAGTAGCAGCACGGAGTCTTTGTGCCCGGTTGATGGCAATAGCCTTGTCCGTTGCTAAATTGGGACTTATAACATAACTGGCGAAAAGTGGATGTAGCACTTTACAGGCACCTCTGCTTACACCTTCGGGGAATACAGGCGCGATGTTGTGTTATGTGTTACAAGAACATTTAAAACTACAAAACATTTGTATGCAGAATTGTAGCAGCCTACCGTGAAGAGGTGACCGTGCTCAGCAAAATAGTAAATACACACATTCATACCAGTTATTGTTACAGAGATTGTTCTTGTTAGTAGACGGGAGGTCCCAGGTTTGTGACTGTGTCTACCATGAGCTGCGTTATATTCTATCGAATACGTTTGTTATTACTACGGCGACGAGCACAAAGCGAGGAAATAACGCGATGAACTAAAATCTGTAGTATGCAGACAACGCTACGTTCTATGAGTTTACTTGGTACAAATATTGTCAATAATTATCTGATCCGCATTTTTAACTTCATGTTATTTACTTATGTACTACATAGTGGATTTTAACTGATTTTGAGATCTGGGTTCGATTCCCGAGTCGGGCAGTCAATGAAGAAAATGGAAGATGGTAGAAATGATGACTGCATGCGTTGGACGTACTTAGGTGTTATGGACGCTTTATACATACTTACCTACGTAGGTATAGCTCTTTATTAAGTAACGAAGTACTAATGACTCATCGATGCGGTAATTAGTCGTCGATCTATTCTGTTTGATTGGCCGGTGATACGGGTCACTTAATTGGTTTACATATCAGCCTCTCGGTTACTAGTGGTTATAATCCCGAAGTTAACTAACAATGAGTTAGGAAACTAACGAGCGTTCTGACATCTGTAGGGTTATTCTCGTAGTTAAAATATATAAAAGTTTCAGACGAATCTCAATTATTTTAATGTCTTAAATGACATGTATTTTTATAGGAGTAATGTCAAAAGTGGACATTGGTGGTGGCAACCAAAGAATCGGAATTGTGGTTGAAAATCAAAAGTTACCTGACTTTTTAATGTTTCCGTTCAAAGATTGAGACTTCTTATCGTATGGTTGATGAACAACCTGGTGTCAGTTTAAACCGTCCCTGGCATGGCTTTACACACCGTTTAAAAATCTCTTAGGTGTGCCGGTTTCCTCGCGATGTTTTGCTTCACCGTTTTAAGCAACTGATAACTAATTTATAGATAAACTAAGCCTAAGATAATTCCAGTATATATCTCGGCCTTAGTCACAACACACATAATTATGATAATCTATAACTTACTACCATTGTAACTGTTGCAGTCGGGTAACAATTTTTTTTTCGTAATTGCAATTCCCTATCATTTTGGGGTTAAAATTAATAATAGCTACGATTGTAAAATAGATATAATTATTTATTTTGGGGTTATCTTTAATAATTTAAACCCTAAAATGATAAAGAATTAGCAACAAAGAGTATGCAGCTATGATACAAATCTCAGTTCGCGTTGACTTTCCAATGTAGGGCTGTTAGTCGCGCCGGAGTTATTGATTTACCCACGTGCTAGGGGTCGGGCAGAGGTGTACGTCATACGTGTTTGTTTGTAGGTCGCATTATACAGACGATATGAGCCCAGAGTTTGTGCAATGATTTAGCGTTTAGCTTTGAGCGTAGGTCGCACGTGAAGGTTGGGATAAATGTGTTTCAGTGTTTTAGTACAATGTTTTTTTATACTGGTCGTTGGATTATTCAATACAGATATACAAACCATTTTGTATTTATCTTGCTGAGTCATTTATACTTAGGAGAAGAAACTAAGTAATGATACATGTATAACTATGTGAGGGTTTAGCAAAAGGTTTGGATCGATGGATGGTTTATTCCATACATGCATAGGTACATAAATTCAGCGAGTCCCAGAGGGTTGATGAAGACAGTTTAACCTCTCTTTTAACATTTCAATGCTTTAACTTATGTTGTCTATGTAGTTAAGTTCACAATGTAGTTAAGGTGGTAATATAATGAAAATATATTTAGATCATCATGGACCCTGTCAAGTACAGCCATTTATAAGATAGGTACCTATTTAATAGGACCCAAATTGGAAGTGCGTCATTTACATGTATACCTAGGTTTACTCTTTAGGTATATTTTTATTCATCTTCCCATATTTTTACTTCTATTAGAGATCAATCAATCGCTTTGAGCAATCAAGCCACTTATCATCTCGTATATCTGTCATGTAATTAAATAAAATTAATTAATTTCCAAACACACAGATACTACTTTAACGAACCAATCAACAATCGCGGTGAATTGTCACACGACACAGTCACGTGAAAGACTCAAATCAAATTCATAACTAACAAAGAACGAATCAGTCCGTTTGTCTATCCACTCACTTTTTGTTATCCCTGCCTACCCCTAACTGTTGTATTGTTCACTTTAGAATTATATGTGACCACTGAAGCGGCTTCCATTAGGGCTGTATTATTAGAAAAAATATAGGGGATGAAATGTTTTATTAACCGATGAATAAAAAACGGTATTGTGTTTTGATTGTGGAATTATTTTTAATATAATTAAATTCGGATCGATATTGACTTATCGTTCTGTTATACATTACTCTCAAACTATTTTTGTAAGCATTACTTATATTGTATCTTTTTCTTCCATGCCATCCAATTACTATTCTAGCTAAAAAGTCGAATAAAAAAAAAAGACGTAACCTATGATTAAGTAGTTACAATTCAGAGATTTTATCAAAGATTATTAACTTGTAAAGACTTGACGTACCTATGTATGTGACCTAACCTAACCCTAAGTACTAACCGTGACAACCTGTAATGATAGCTGTAAGGATGATTTAATAAATAAATAAAGATTAATACATAACATCACGCCTGTATTCCCCGAAGGGGTAGGCAGAGGTGTACATATAGTACACCCACATTTCGCCAGTTATGTTGTAAGTCCCAATGTAATAGGGGGCGAGCCTATTGCCATCAACCGGGCACAGATCCAGACTCCGTGCTGCTACTGAGAATTACCTAATGGAAAACTCAGTAAGACTGCCCGACCCGGGATTTGAACCCGGGACCTCTTGCTCAGCAGTCGCGCTTAGCGACCACTAGACCAACGAGGCATAAAGATTAATGGTTTTCTTTAATCTTATCTTTGGCCTTTGCGTATATTACAGACAATTTAAGCAATATCTTGTAGAGGGTAAGCACTTTTATTGGCTAAACAGCCCATTTCCAACAGTTTTCTGGCAATAACTTATTTATTTTAAGTAGAACTGCTTTGCTATTCTAAAGACATCACTTACAAACTCACTTCTAAATCCGCAGTGAGATTTGACACTAGCGCTACCAAATATGATGCAAGGTGACTTTTGTGTTTGACAAGGTGTGAGACGACTTTCGAGACGATGTTAGTGTTTCAGAATAGCATAGCTGTCTCAGGAATACGTAATAAAACAGTTTTCAGAGAACAAACTATAATTGGTATTTAGCTAAACGTGATGCACAGTTCTACCTTCCCCTTGGATATAGGCATACCAAGGGTTGCCATCTATACAATAATATATAGTATCGTGCTATATTTTAGCCTATAAGTATATTAATTATAGAAAAATATTGGAATCGCTAATTCAACAGTCGTAATTTTTTCAAGTTACATACAGGTAATTAGTATTACAAAAGTAAAAAAAGAACAGGTATCTAATGACAAAGTAAAGTGTAGTACTTCTTTTTTCTAAATTTTCGAGGCTTTTTTACGACTTGAAGAATACTATTTTTTTCTTCAAAAAAAGGTGGCAGCCCTAGACGTAACACACAAATACAGACAACGCAGCGTGAACAGCTAGTATAATACACAATATAATACATAATACCGGCCGGAGAGCCCGCGGCGCGAGTCTCACTGACAGCTCAATTTGTACACACAGATACACAATGGCGCGCGATGGTGCGCTACCTATAGGATGTTCCGCTAATTTTAATCACTTACTGCCTGTATTTTATTTTTCAAGTGCCTACTGCCTCTTGGCTGCAAAATTATCATTTTGAATTCCGAATACGCAGTGCTAGCCGCCTGTTTTAATCTCTTATGCCATTTAGATTGGTTATTGAAATTCATGTAATTAAAAAACCGTTTTCAACCGTTCTCAGTGTCTCGTTTTAAAGGTCATATTGTGAAGTTTTTGCTTTAAATTAAATCTGTTTTTATTAATGAAAGGTAGTCTTTAGAACGAGATATAGATTGTGTGACCGAGGTTTACAACTAAACCTATTTGAAAACCATTGTAGGTACCCAAGTATAACAAAATGATTCGCTTTATAGTACGAAGTGTTTAGAACTGTCACGAGGTGGACCCTAGACAAGTGGCAAAATGCTTGACGAATAGACATTGAATAGAATGATAAATGTATGGGGATGACATTTTTTTTAAAATGGGGATGACATGTTTCGACTATGTCATTTATGACATACACTAGCTACGCCCCGCGTGTTACCCGCTACCTTTTTCCGGGATAATAAGCCTAGCCTAGTCTGTGTCAATAATACAGGGTGTCAGCTGCCGCCACACCAATTTTTATCAAAATAGGTCCAGCCGTTTGAGCTTGAAGAGGTAACAAACATACAAACACACTCACAAACTTTCGCATTTATAATATTAGTGTGATATTATGTAAATCCCACTAAATTTTTTATTCTATTCGTCAAGCGTTTGGGCCCAATATGTTAGCAAAGTAACGAAATATTCTCAGACCCTAATTTCTTATATAGCCCCAGCTTGCACGTTTCAGCTCTCAAGCACTCCAGTCTAGATTCAGACAACTCCTCCAAATGACATCGATCTAGGAATTTGTCTCTGTCAAAGTCTTACGATGTGAACTAGACAATGTTCGTCTTAGATTTTTAGATCTAAGTGATGGTAACATAATGACTTAGCGTATGTAATCTTACTTTGTATTATGACGACCAGATTAGCGCAGTGGCTAAGCAATTGGACTGCTGCGCTCTGGGTTGCGGGTTCATCCTCGCACGAGACAAACATTTGTGTGATCCGCTGATGTTTGCCTCAAGTCTGTATGTTTGTGTATGTGATATTTCATGTTTGTGAAACAAGAACAGGAAGACGTATCAAAAATAAGTAAGAAAGTATGTCCGTCGGTCTGTTTATTACCATTGACTAAACTACTGAACAAATAGTTATGTAATTTTATAACGACATGAGTTTAAAGAGAAGAATTCCGGTAGGTAGGTATATGTATCTTTATTTATCTACACGGACAAAATCAAGCTTAAACTTGTTGAGTTTAACGGAATCAGGAATAAACTATCTGCTTTAGGAGATACTGAAATCGCAATTATGAAAAACAAAATCAAATTAATGTTTTTTGTAAAAATAGATAGTGTAGAAAAATATACCTAAGTAGAAAAAATTACAGAGGTATCAGATAAACAAAAGAAAAAAGGCATTATGTCTACTGCCTACCAAATTGGAAATACGCACTCGCGATTTCAGAATCACAATATCTACTTTATTGCGCCGAATACAAATATGAATTGAATGCGCAGTCTACGCAAACATAGATTAGGCACGATATTGCATTCGCAAAAACTAGTAAAACACGAGCAATATCAAAAGTTTTTCTAGCCAGACGTACTAGACAAGTGGCAAACGCTTGACGAATAAATATCGAAAAGAATGAAAAACGTATGGGATAGACATATGCCATAGATAACATAGTCGAAACATTATGTCATCCATACGTTTATCATACTATTCGATTTTTATTCGTCTAGCGTTGTGTCACATTGTAACATAACATAACATCACGCCAGTATTCCCTGAAGGGGTAGGCAGAGGTAAACATATAGTACACCCACATTTCGCCAGTTATGTTGTAAGTCCCAATGTAATAGGGGGCGAGCCTATTGCCATCAACCGGGAACAAATCCAGACTCCGTGCTGCTACTGAGAATTACCTAATAGAAAACTCAGTAACACTATGCCCGACCCGGGATTTGAATCCAGGACCTTTGCTCAGCTGTCGCGCTTAGCGACCACTAGACCAACAAGGCAGTCACATTGTAATAAGCCAGCCCAGAGTACGCCACAAGGCCCGCTCTTCCGTTTTCGCCTCCAGTCACTACCAGCTACCCTTCAAAAGTCATTGGTCCACCTGGACTCCTTTGATCATGATTATAAACATCGGTTTTTGATAAAAAAAACGAAGTACGTTTTCAATTAATTTCGTAGGGCTTAATACTTTAAATTGATAAAAACTTCTAAGATTACAAATTAAAAACAGATGGGACTCAAAGAAACACGATCGAACATTTTCTAAATAATTTTAATTAAGTGTATCTTTTACTCAATCTTTTAATGTGTTTTCTTTGAAATACTTTATTAAAAAGCGTTACTAGTAAAGTAAGATTTATTTGAGACATTAAAGGATTCGTTTGTAAGTCTTCTTATCTATTTATAATTATGTTAAACGAAAGTTACTATCTAGATAGAGTTAGATATAAAATATTTAACACATTTCGACAGATACGTTGTAGGTCACAATGTAATGGCGAGCCACCCATCAAAGGCCAGTCCTCAGCAAACGCTGCTTAACCTCGCAGAGAGCGGTAGCAAGACGCTTCATTTCACATTTATAATAGAAATACAACATGCTCAAAGAAACATTTTCGCGTTCCACCCCAGCCCTAAACGTGTATATTTTTATTTATATTTGAGTCACTTCCACAATTGGGGTCTCAGCGATAACTGTAAACGTCTTTACGTCTAGACGATCGTAGAACATGCATGAATTATATAGAAGAACGCCGTCTGGGGACAGGGAGTTACCATGGGGTCATGGGGCATTGAAACACACTTGCTACATCAATATGCATGTGCTATGAAATGGCAGTAAGTTACATTTTAATACCATATCCATGGAAGAACGAACTAGATAGGTTTTGATGACCGGCGAAGTATGAACTACCGTACAAGAGTTGTCTATGTACTTACAAGTTTTCTATAATACGGACTATTACAGAAAGGATAGTTTTTGTATATATTTATCCAATAGGGGTGAAGAGTAGATGTGGTATAAAATCTCTTTACATAAATCCATTTCAAAATAATTTAGATACTCAAAGAATTCATAGTTCATACCCTTTTGACTTCGTGAGTTAGCTGAATTTAAATCTGTACCTGCATTTGACAGAATTGAAAAATTTCATATGTCAGAAACAAATATGTATGTATTTACTAATTTAATTATTATTGACATCATAACATAACATCACGCCTGTATTCCTCGAACGGGTAGGCAGAGGGGTATAGTACACCCACATTTCGCCAGTTATGTTATGGGTCACAAAATCCCAATGTAATAGGGGGCGAGCCTATTGCCAGCAACCGGGCACAAATCCGGACTCCGTGCTGCATCGGAGAATTACCTAATGGAAAAACCGTAACACTATGGCCGACCCAAGA
Organism: Abrostola tripartita; assembly: GCA_905340225.1. NCBI lineage: Eukaryota > Metazoa > Arthropoda > Insecta > Lepidoptera > Noctuidae > Abrostola > Abrostola tripartita. Next base: position 3,624,432 of record HG996515.1, read on the forward strand.
TTCAAAACCAAGACCTCATGCTCAGCAGTCGCGCTTAAAAACCACTAGACCAACAAGGCAGTCTCACTCAGGCACTACTGAGAACGTCTAAGTTATGAGAATTGACCTACAAGTTGTCTCACGATAGACTGTTAATGTGATCTTCCCTAATTACATATGAGTTGGGATTTATACAGGTGAAATGTGCATAGCATATCACTGACTACCCTTTAGGAAACGCGGGTGTGATCATTACAGTTTATAGTTTTCCTATTAATAGTAGATGAGACGGTACGGTGAGTTTCCCAATATAGAATTGAATTTCAATACGAACGATCAAACCAATCTCGATCGATTTTAAAAAACGTTTGTTGTTTCCATGGCAACGAGCATAATGCCGCCTGGAGTTTACGTGATAAACTATAATCTGTAGTATGCAGAAAACGCGACGGTCTATGATAGTTTTCTTGGTACAAATATAGTCAATAATACTGTCAGCTGCCTCGCAATTTTGAAAACTTCAGGTTATTTACTTTTGTAACTGATAGGAGAACGTAAGTAACATTGACTAACTTTATTTATTTATTTACTGCACTATGTAGTTTAACAGGAAATCAAATACATGCTATCCTCAACAAACGTAGATCCTGTAAGGGTGTAGCAACCCTTAAGAACCAAAAATGAGAAAATACACAAGGTTTACACTTTACCATTATAATGTTTCACTCAAACTAGAAAATTCACTTGATACCTACATCGTTTTCATATGGATTTTACTTTTGATTATAATGGATTTACATTTAAATCAGCAAAACTAATCTTTAATATGTAATGTAACTCGCAATCAGAGATAAAACCTGTCCGTCTGTCTGTCAAGCCCATCAAAAAGCCACTTTGAATAAAATATTTGTTCTTGAATTTATTTAAGTGATAGCTCGGGGTGGCTATAGGGCTATAAATAAAATATAAATACTTAAGATCTTTTAAAACGATTTTTTGTTATTAGTATCGTATATACTTACATGAATCAAGTAAAAAGCTGTTATTTTGATATAATAAACAGATACTTCAATTTTATTTGTATTGAAACTAAATGTTTAATGTTGTCATTGCCGTGTCACCAAAGAAATAGAAATAAAATTAGTTGAATTGAAGCGAATTAAGAATATAAAGGCTTTCTAAAAGTATTACGTTTTTCTGAATGGAATAGAGTGCTATTACCACTGTCATGTGAATTAAAAACATGTTGAGCTTTACTTTGACGAAAGGCAGACAGGCATATGTAAGAATTAAATAATAAAATGAAAACCGCCTTCAAAATACTGACTTTTGTAAGACTAATATTTGAAATCCTTACAAAAAGCCCTTTCAAAGGATACCTCACACTGTAAATTTTATCGATCATAAAAATAATTTTGAAAATCGGCTCATAATTGACAGAGAAATCGTGTTACGAAGATACAAAATAAATACAGTTTCATTGAGAACCTCCTCCTTTTTTGAAGTCGGTTAAAAAGAAAAATAAAGCAAGGGTTATAACGTGTATCGTTACGTCTAGACTATCCAGTTAAGCATGCATGAATTATGTAGGCAGTGTGGGGGACATTACGACCGCTAAGAGGGCAGTTTAAAGACACTCTTTAAGTTTATATGCTATATAATTAAGAATGGAGTGGACTTCTTCTCTGGTCTAGTGGGCGCTAAGCGCGACTGCTGAGCGTGAGGTCCTTGGTTTGATTCCCGGGTCGAGTAAATTAGTAATTTAAATTGATAAAGGAAATTTGAAAAAGGATGGACACGAGCGGGATTCGAACCCGCGACCTTCGCCGATCCGTGGCGCTGCTCTAACCAACTGAGCCACCGTGTCGCGGGTTCGAATCCCGCTCGTGTCCATCATTTTTCAAATTTCCTTTATCAATTTAGATTCAAGCTTGGCATGGGCAACATGCTAAAATGGCACCAAAAGTCATATAAATTAGTAATTCTTAGATACAGCACGGAATCTGGATTTAAGCTAAGTTGATGTTAAGGCTCGCCCCCTATTATATTTGGACCTATAACGTAACTGGCTAATTGTGGGTGTACTATAGGTACACCTTTGCCTACCCCTTAGGGTAATACTGGCGTGATGTTTATGGAAGCGCTTTCAAAGCGATGAAAGAAATAGCATTCTTAACCCATTTACCTATACATAGTCGAAACAATAACTTTGAAACTTAATTTAAAAAATATAAACCCGTAAGAAGGAAATATTCAGGTGGAATAATATCCTAACGAGGTCAGGTCAGGAGTGTCAAGGACAACACATTTCGACGTACGACTAAAGGAAACTCATTATTAAAGTGACCACTCAAGTAAGATTTAAATAGGCTGTGAACACCCAGCTGGTTTCTGAGATGGCACCCCACAGTGTCACAAGTCCGCCACACCGATACTACTGTATGTCTGCTAAGTTGTTTTTATATGACTATCGAAAACGTATTGATTTGAGCTAATTGTTATACAGATAGGTTATCTCGAGTAGAGATTGTCATCAGCAATGGTAGCGAGGTGGACCGTCTTGTGACGAACGTACTTACGTATCATCAGTCTTGGAAACTCCATATTTGCACTTTCTTGTTAGTAGGTATATGTCCCATGTAATAGGGCCAAACCAATATCTATTTATAGGGCATAATATTTACCCCTATCATAAAACTTTTATGGCGACAAAAATGTAACTCTAGGCTACTATGTAATCCGCAAAAGACGCAGCATATACGCGGACGAAGTCGAGGGTGATAGATACGTTAAAATAAAACTTTATCTAGTTATTTTTATAATCCAAAAGAAGCAGTTCCAGTTCCGAGTTGCAGCAGAAAATAATAATCTCACAGTCGAGCAATATTTCACAGTTTATTGATAGTGACACTTTCAATACTCGTTACAGATTAATTTACTGAGCTATATATAATTCTCCAATTTTCTGCGGATTAGGCGAGTGCAAGCGGGTGTGTTCATGGCTTATCCGACTGAGAATATGATGCTTTACCACACCTTAACTCTAATCACAAAGTTACGATTGTTAGATCATTGTGTTAAGCTGCAGTTTTTTGTTAAGGTTAGTAATCACTACATAGTATAAAACAAAGTCGCTTTCTTTGTCCCTATAGGGACAAAGAAAGCGACTTTGTTCCCAAAAATCCGTTTAAGCATACATAGGGATATATCCCTATGTATGCTTAAATCTTTAAAACTACGCAACGGATTTTGATGCGGTTTTTTTAATAGATAGAGTGATTGAAGAGGAAGGTTTATAGGTATAGTAACATCCATTAAATAGTGGAGAAATACTTATAATATATATTTAATACCCGTGCGAAGCCGGAGCGGGCCGCTAGTATTTGTATACAAGAGAGTTAAGTAATGTAACGATAACTAATCTAGCTAGACAACTGGCAAAACGCTTGACGAATAGAATGAAAAATGTATTGGTTTGACAAATGCCATCGATAATATAGGCGAAACAATATGCCTATTCGATTTCTATTCGTCAAGCGTTTTTTTTTTACTTATATTATATATTCTGTGGGGCTCGTAGCTATGCGGCTACCCGGCAGATCAGTCGATCCACGAGGTTAAGCCGTGCTCGCCGCGGTCAGTCTTGTGATGGGTGACCGTTTTCACATGTCGAGACCCCACCGTGCTTCGGAAGGCACGTAAAGCTGTTGGTCCTGCGCCTGATCTCTCTCTGGTCGTGTCGGTCTGCCGTCCCATCGGATTATGAGAGTGAGGGAATAGGGAGTGCACCTGTGTCTGCGCGCATACTTGTGCACTATAATATCTCCTGCGCAGATGGCTAGTCTCAGCTGAGACAGGCCGCCGTGACCGAAATTCGGTCAGGAGGACATTATTACTTAGTTCTAGCACGTGACGTAAAAATCGTAAAAATCTTCTATGGCTATAACAGGATCTAAAGTAGCCTACAGGTACTATCATAAGCTTTAAGACACCAAAAAAGAAGCCAGGAACGACCAAAAGCAGTGTTGGACTTACATTAGCAAATTTACGAAAACCATCTTGACAAGCGTTGCTCAAAGCAGAGAAAGATGGCTGAGAAAAAGGGAAGATAATATCCAGCAGTGGGTGATGCCAGGCTGAAATTATGCTAATAGATTCCCCGAAGGGAAAGACAGTGGTCTGCAGTACACCCAGATTTCGCCAGTTATGTTGTATGTAATAGGGGGCGAGTCTGTTGCCACCAACTGAAAAAAGGAGGAAAGACAATGTTTCAAAGTCAGTAGATTTCGTGCCAGCGCTATTTTCTGGCTACTTCTGGCAACAAAATAAGAGAAACAAATATCAGAGGTGCCATTATGACAAAAACACGATGACAAGACCTCCAAACTGTTTTGTATAATCAAAAAGTCTCGCGAAACTATCGATTTTCAGTCCCAACTTTCGTGTTTGTTCTGTTTAATGTTACTAATTATTATTGTTTTGACATTGACTCGAGAAAGTTTGTCGTCGACATTTTCAGTCACACTGTTTAATAAGTCTAGTGGCTAGTTTACAAGGATCAGGAGGCAAAGGAATAAAAAATTAAAGAATAATAATAAAATTATAATAGATAGAAAAAGTCTTCTTCTTCGTATCGGTATGAGCCAATAGCCACATGGCATTTTATTTGGCTATTGGTCATGCTGAGGCGTAGAGATTGTTCAGTCAGCAGGGATGGTAGCGAGGTTGACCGTCCAGGGTGACGGAAGCACTTAATTATTGTCACTCGTGGACACTCTTTACTTCACAATTGAGACAGTAAAAAATATTTAATAAGTATACAATGTCGGTTTTATTCACTGAGAATTACGTTCTTCTATCCCATTAACACATTGCCGGGAATCGAACCCTCATACTCAGAAGCCGCGCTTAGACACCACTAGACCACCGAGGCAGTCACCTACCCAAACTTACCTACTGAACTAAAATGCCATCGTGTGATTAAGAACTAAGTCTAAAGGATTACATAGTTACTTAAAACTTATGAAACCTCATCAAAGCAGTTCGTTGCGGGCGTGAGCAGAATTTTAAGTCACAACTAAAAGCAACTTCTTAAAATATATTGCATCTAGAATACCTATTAGATGAACATTAGGCATTTCTCTTAAATCCTAGCTATTTTAAATGCTATAGAAGTTACAGAATTTGTAGGATTATAGTCTTATTTTGTTTTCTAGCTTTTAACCAATTATAAATAGGAGAATCTTAGTTTAGTTCTCTGTTTTATGTGATTTATGCGATTACGTACGCTTAAAAAGATTTTTTTAACTACCATTTTTTTTTTTACTTACAAGCTTGTTTCATAATAATTTCTTATAAGTATGCGTACTTTAGTTTTAAAATTACCTTTCGAAACATACGTTGTGTTCTTTTCGTTGAGACGAAGAGGTTTTTTTTATGTTATAACAATAGTCTTATATAACAAGACGACCTGATTGACGCAGTGGCTAAGCGATTAGACTGCTGCGCTAAGGGTTGCGGGTTCGATTCCCGCACGGGGCAAAAATTTGTGCGATCCGCAGATGTTTGTCCCGAGTCTGGGTGTTTGTGTATGTGAGATTTCATGTTTGTGAAACGCACCCACGATACAGGAGAAATTCCTAGTGTGGGGCAACGTTTTTTAAAAGATAAACAGTCTGGCGAATTAAGTAGTGCACCGTATTTAAATATAGATATATATGTACATATACAATATACATACATAATATACCTATTGTATATTATCACATTTATTTCCATGAGGAAGATAGAAGACATCATTAAATAAAACGATTATCTATGTTATCTACTAAATGCACGCCCATCACATACTCACACGCGTATAACATCACTTTCGCAAGCCTAACGATAGTACGTTATCCAAAATCATTTACGTTTAGTGCTGTGAAATATTTATCGATATAATCCCGGGATTATATGCGGTCACACGCACTGTGGAGATTAGAACGGCCCGGAGTACGGGATTCAGTTATCTCTCAAGACAAATTAGTGTTTGTTGGGACAGTCGGACTCGTGTTTAATTTGCGAATTAGTTTGTCATTTATTTATTCCCGTAGTTTAGGGGAGGTAGGGTTGTTTGCTGGCATTTTGATTGTCACGCAATACCTAATGGATTAGAATGATTATAGGGGAGGTCTCTGTTTTGGTTTTAGGCTACCATTATGCAAGCTAGATGGCAACTAACAAATAAATCTTGTAAAAATTGTTGGGCGGTAGTCACAGTACAATTTTGTATCTTTTAATAATTAGAAGTTATTCTGAAATACGTCTCCATTTTCAGTAACATTAATAGTAAGTACATCTTAAAATATAATTCTTCTGTACATGTGTTTGTCACCTAATTTCTCTTTAACGGCTGGACCGATTTGGATGTCATTTTGTGTGTATAATTCAATGGGTTTCCAGATGGTTTGAAATACACCCGGACCCTTAGACCCTTAATGGTGGCTCTGCTTTTTCGGGCAGGACGACGTCTGCCGGGACCACTAGTTACTGATAATATTTATCTCATGAGGAAGTCGAGTGTACTGTGTTTTCGTACTGAGTAATTCTATAAAATGTTGTACCTACATAGATATAAAGTAGCAGAAAAAGAATGAAAATAAATTGCGACGTTAAAATATATGAATTCTAAGGATCTTAAGTACAACATCTTGGTAAGTATTCGAATTGTAACGCTTATAAGGGTCTAAACAATAAGATTTACCCAACTTCCTTATTACCGAAAATCTTTTCCATTCTAGTACAAATTCCGGAACGTTTGGTAACAATTTTATTTATTTAAGAATCTTCTTTGTTGTTGATCACAAACGCAGTCGGCAGGCGCCATTGTGGCAGATTGTATCGACACGGTCCCGCGTTTAATCCTTTAATCCCGGCGTGCGGGATTCGCATCGACCGCACTACAAGACTTGCGGTTTTTGTTACGACGCTAAGAACATTTAAGTGTGCACATATTCCCGCCTGTTTTTGCTCGTGTGCTATGAATAAGCAAAACAAAGAGGATTTGGATTAATTCTTTCACTCTCATGTAAGGAAGCTTGGTTAAACAAATACTTTTCTATTGGAGTTTGTCCAATGGTTTACGGGTAGGATTCATATTCTAGTAATATGCCAATGATATACGTAGAGATCTAATTTAGAAATTGTACCCGTTGATAGATTCTTATTAACGGCCTTAGTCCCACTTACATAATAAAATTGACGTTGATCAATTGATTAAATTATACCTGTCACTGTCGTTTGCATATCTTACAATAGAGATTTCACAATTTAGCCTCGTTTATAAGTAAGAGGGTGTATCTATAACAGGCGATTTAAGTCTAATTACTGACCAGCCCCCCAAGACAAGTATCATAAAGCTTGACGAATAAAAATGGAATAGAATAAAAAATGTATGGGGATGACATAATGTTTCGACTATGTTATCGATGACATAATAAGTCAAACCCATATATTGTTCATTCTATTCGATTTCTATTCGTCAAGCGTTTTGCCACTTGTCTGGGGGGCAGTGCCTCTACCATGAGTTATATAACTAAATAACGTTAAGTTTTAAAAACACGGTTCTGACAGTAGATATTATTAACAATATTTGTACCGAGGTTATGAGTTCGAGTCATAGATCGTTGCTTTGTCTGTGTCTCCATACTACAGATATTAGTTCATCGCGTTAACTCCTCGCTTTGTGCTCGTCGCCGTAGTAATAACAAACGTTTTCGATAGAATATAACGCAGCAACTCATGGTAGACACAGTTTCAAACCTGGGACCTCCCGTCTACTAACAAGAACAATCTCTGTAACAATAACTGGTATGAATGTGTGTATTTACTATTTTGCTGAGCACGGTCACCTCTTCGCGGTCGGCTGCTACATTTTTGCATACAAATTTATTGTAGTTGTAAATGTAGTAATATGAGGGTTACACTCTATTGCAGGCTATCGGGGTTTACAAATAGTGCTTGCTGGCATTATCACTATCCGTTACTATCTACATTTGCGTATACAAGTGAGATGTTAAGATACAAGTATTGGTTAAGACACCATGCTACAGGTAGATTAAGGTTATTAGTTTAAGATTATGACTATTGATATTTATTTAACCAACTTAAATAGTAAGAGGTATGTATTTGGGACGTATCTTTCGTAGGTATATCTGAGCAATATCCAATTTTAATCGTATACAACATTAATAAGACAGAATCACGCTCGTTATTAGACGTCTCACTTTGCGACACCAGATAGGACTGTATTCTAAATCTATTCCCACGAAAAAGTTTTGGGAATGAAACAAATTATTCATCCAATCGAGAAGATCCAATTTTTTATGATTGTAGGCAACAATTATAAATTCAAATATATTTAGGGCCTGCTTCACCATCGACGAATAGTGTCAAGTAGACTAACAGCCGAAAACATAACCTACTCAATGTATTAAATGTCCAAGTCTTCAAAAGCTCTGTCTATGCTCACCAATTCGCAAATGGTGTCCCCAGCCCGAGCCATAAAAAACGTCAGGAATATATTATAATTTATTATTGGACGTGTTCGCGTCTGCCTGTTTTACGAGTGTTACCGTAACATGACGCTACGAGAAGTGCACTCTATAACAGTTTTCATATCATATTGGGGTTTATTTATGCGTGTATTTTGGACTGACACGGTGTTTTAGGGCTTTTCGGCAGTATTGATAAAGAAGTACTTTGGACTATAGAGGCTCTTCCAAAACTTCGGTTTTGTCACGTGTGAAAAATGTCACATTCTGACATTATCGGCGACGTATATAAACATGTAATTTGTCACAATTAACCTAGGGCCGATTAGGACTGAAACTAGGTTTTGATCTACTAGAATTACCTAGTAGGTAGTAGATACTTATAGCTATATGTATAAAAAAAACTATTGTGCATGTGTTCGTAATTCTCTTTCCGATACAGCTTGACCGATATTGATGCTTTTTTTTTTGGTTTTATTAATAATAGGTCATTTTGGATGTTTCTTATTGTTAAGCCCAGTAAGCGCTGCTTTTGTAAACTTAAATTGTTATTAAAAAACATAAATCGTCGACAACAAAGTCACGGGGGATATGCTAGGCCGTTACATTATTCTAGCGCTTACTACTAACCTGCTGCTAAGTTGAAAGTCTCTACATTTCCCCGCTTATTCCTGTATAATAGGTGGCGAGCCTACTGCCATTAAGGTTTAAACATACCAAGCAGTGTGGACCACAACAGATTTGCTCCATCAACAATGTATGATACGGCGCAGTTCCGGCCAGTTCCCCGCTAAAAAGAGCTACGAATAATAAAGAAATTCTATTATTGTTGTTTGTGCTATACTAGGTACGTATTTGGTATAGGTGTTAAAACATACATACATATAACATCACGCTTGTATTCCTGGAGGAGTATAGTTCTATTTCAAACTAGTTTTATATTATATAAACCAATTATGGGCGCTGATATGTCAAGATGTTAGTTGCACGGTTCCAAAAATATCCAACCCATGAAGACCCCTCAAGAAACACCGAAGATTACTCTTTAAAATTAATACGGTACCTAAAATAAAGCATACAACGACAACTATGCGACGATAAAATCATACAAGCAGCTGTATAACTATTAATTCACAACCAATTAAAACAGCCCCTACAAATCAAAATCACGGCTCTCAAAAACATTATATCGCGGTCAAAACAAGAAATACTAATAACCAGCATGACGCGGCGGAGCCCACAGCTGGCGCTGGGCAGCCAATGGATTCGGGACGGTTAGTCAAAAGTTCAAAGTCATTGCTCTGGATTCTTTGAACTTCAAAGGAAATAATTTAAGTTATTATAGATTTAATTAAATACGCTTGATAGTATTTCGTTGCTATTATTTTTAAGCATGATTTTAAGGGTTTGGTAATGTTATTCTAATTCCAGTAATAATATGTATTTGTATTCCAGCAGCGGGAAACAAAATAGGCTATTAAAAAAATTATTATTTTCATCTACTAAGTAAAGTGGTGTTTAAAAGTCTCATATTAGATAAAAATCTATTAATCAAAATATAATATTGATAACTACTTTTTATTAAACTGCAAATTACATAAAGAAAATACTTATTGATCATAGACGGCAAACAATTTACTGCTTAAACACACTAAATAATGATGGTTTTACATTAACAATGAGCACATCGTTTCTAATTAATCTAGAGGATATATCTCTTAATTGAATTCGTTGCATCTAGCCCATATAGTGTGTGGGAACTACGAGTAATTAAAACAACCGGGCAATGCAGACAATAGCCATAACTTACTGCTGTCACGTCACTAACGTTAAAACGTCAAAAACAGCGCGCACCGCCATTTTGGCGACAGACCGGACGTTTGGTCTAAAGTCAGATTTATGAGTTGCACTACGACATAAGATAGCTTTGATGTGGGAATAAATCATACGTTTTAATTGTTAATATGAGTGCTTTTTGGATTTAATTGCTTGGTATGTAAAACTGACAAGGGCAAAGGAATGAAAAGCAAAATAATGAGTAGCTAACATTCTGAAACAACAGGATCTTTTTGGATTAAATAGGTACTTACCTATTTTGTGATGTGCCCATCTTACTGATTCTCTTACCCTGCAACTTGTGTATGCGATCTTCAAGTAGTAAAAAACCCTATGACTATTTAGAGCTTAACACACTTTTAGATACTACGGTACCAAGAATATATTGTTTTTTTTTAAGTTTTTATTGGTAAAGCAAATAAGTTAGTTATCATTCTCTTATTAATTTCTTCTTTTCCAATCGTCATTGAAACAGTTAATGCTTTGCCATGAACTTTGTCACAGCCAGAATCGTTGCAAAATAGTACATCAAACGAAAAGTACATCAACCAAACGTGACAACAATTCTAGCTATTCACCACGACTTAATCTGAACTAGCTTCCCATTGTTTTAAAAGCACAGTTCCCGACACTAACCTTCCGCGATGAAGCTCGGTATTTATGGTTAAATACCATCGAGATTTATTATCGACACAACTCGCGGGGCGGACGTTTAACGGAAGCACTGATTTATGAGTTTCACCGCAACACGCCCGAGCTTTGATGTGCCACTTTATGATTTAATTATAGACGTTTATTATCCAGATATATTATATTTTAGCTCATACTCGAGACGGATTTTTATTTTAGTTTTTACTTATATGGTTTGAGAGATATAAAAGATTTTTGAGTTTATGAATATTTTACTTGGAAATTTAAACTTTATCTTAGCGGGTTATTGCACGTTTTTAACTGCATTTTCGACTCTAGCTTAAGCTACCATGTGCTAGGCAGAAACAGTAACATCTCACATCCATAACCTCTTTCACAATGATGCCTTATTTTTTGCGTAGTAGGACGCGATACGAGACATTTTCTTAGACATATACTATTAATTGGTGGTACAGACATTTTCAATCTGACCTCTAAGAGGAAACACAAAAACTGTAGGGTCAAGGTCTCCTGTAAACCATAGCATCAATCATGATTTAAGATTAAGTAAGAGTAATGTGGAAGTTCTCTGAATTGGCTTTTGAAGAAAGAGCTAAGATTGATCTGAAGGTACCTTCTAAACAAATACACACACATTGAACCTCATGTAGCTCAATTTTAAGAACGAATATATATATGTTTCCTTATTTTTTAATCTTTACTCCACACTAGAACATTCTCCCGTATCGTGGGTGCGTTTCACAAACATGAAATTTCACATACACAAACACCCAGACTCGGGACAAACATGGAGCATCAGTCCATTCTCTTAACAACTGCGCCAATAAGGTTGATGAGATTCGACATAAGTATATTTCCGCAGCTTCTCATCCATTAAAAAATAAAACATTTAATAAAATATGTTTAGCGGTTTCCTCATTAAAAAGATATAATACCAACAGTTACTTTAAAGGTAAATCAGAGCCGATCTTCAGCAATTTTCATTTTTCTACAGTACGTTGTTAAATAAATTAAAATTATATCAGGTTTTTTTTATATATGTGTTAGAGTACTTGAAATTAAAATCTCTGAACAGCATCCAAACAAGCAATGAAATTGGAAGTCAATCAATTAGATGACTGGCGAATTACGACAAAATACGTTGTGGGGACGAGCAGTCACACGTAGCCACATGTCACTAACTAGCTGGCACGCACCCGCTTGGAAAACGCGGCGGTTGAAAGTTTCAACCAAACCAACTGATTAATAATGATAGTGTGCCTTATTTTAAGAAAAACCAGTGTATTTTATGCTACATGGCATTTTGTTCCTTGCCAAGGCTATACGCACAAGATTTGTTCGATTATTTTTCGATTTAGGAGCCATCATTAACATTTTGAGACAGATATTTCGTTCGCATGATTTTAAATACGCGTTAACCATTTTCCTGTCTATCATCAGTTGTTGCGTCTAAGCTTACTATCGGGAACGTTTGTTGTTTCTATAGCAACGAGCACAAAGCCCCTGGAGTTAACGCGACGTTCTATGACAGTTTTTTCGGTACAAATATTGACCAAAATACTGTCAGCTGAGCCGGGTATTTAAAAAATCATGTTATTTACTTTATATATCGTAGATACATTGTGTTACACAATGTTGTTTTTAACTGACTGATTCTTAGACCATTAAGTTGTTAATAATAATAATGTCACCAAAAGCAGTACAAAAATTTGGTCAAAATGTCTTATAGGGTACTTACAGTAGTACATAACGTGGGAGCATCTGAAGCCGAACTAAGACGGATTCTGTATTTCGAATATCCAACTATCTGCGCTCCGCAGTGTTACTCGCTACATTATTTTGGGTTAAAAATTGCCTATATTTTAATCCAGGGAGTCAGCTACCTCCATACTAAATTTTAGCAAAATCGGTCCAGCCGTGTGTGTATTCTGATCACAAATATCACAAAAGCTACTACTGATCATGCTTAAAAACTTAAGGTACGCGCATGCGCTACTCGCACCGATGCATTCCATCTGTGATTCTGAAAGCGCTGAGAAGGGATTATTATCCCCTAGGCGATGGCTTCACGTATGGCCTAATCCATGGGATGTTAATGCATAAGCCTAATGGGTTCTGCTATGGGAGGTGACCAGTGTTAATGTTTGCAGTACACATCTGCGTATGTCGAAAGCTGGACGGAGCTAATCGGGATTAAGTTAGGTAGACATGGGTATTTTTTTACTGCTCCTCTGCCTTTTTTAGTTGCAATTAGGGTTTATTTTTTGAATGTTTAAATATAGGTATTAATTGTCTATATAAAGGTTTAATAAACCTTTTTTGGTGATGAATAAAAATATTTAATACTTAAATGAATTTTTAAACCAGATAGTTTTTTTTAACATAATAGGTATTGTTTATAACTTAATTTAAATGTGTTAAAATTTTTATGTGTTAAATTAACTAGATGATAATAATTATTAATAAGTACCAACAAAAAAAACGACATAAAAACCGCAACGTTTTAAACACCCAGTGCGTATACTGCCAAACAAAATAACAGTATTTTCTAATAGTGGAAAGGGGTCAAAAATGCACAGTCACAATAGTTAGCCGGATAATTGATTGAGCTGTTGGCTTTTGTATGATTTTCGACGGCAGGGGTCGCCGGTTCGATTACCGTGCGATGTGTGCTCCATTGTGGATGTAACTCTTGAGTTTGATAAGTAATTCATTGACGCATGCGCTTTGGAGATAACGGTTTTTTTTTAGTATGTGTGTGTAGTGTGCTGATATCATATTTAGCTTCGTAAAAATGTAAGTAATGCTTACTTCCTAAATATATACCAAAATGGAAACTTACAAAAAAATATTAACTTAACATCACACCTGTATTCCCCGAAGGGGTAGGCAGAGGTGAATACTTCACCCACGCTTGACTATTGGTTTCAATTTAATAGGGGAAAAGCCTATTGCCATTAACAGGGCACCAATCCAGACTCCATACTGCTGCTGAGAATGACCTCATGAAAAAACTCAATAAAATTTTGCTCGACCCGGGATTCTAACCCAGGACCTCATGTGGCACCAAAAAGTGTCTACACATATAAATAAACTCTCATACCTAAATGTAATCATGTCCCTAATAGCTTTAGGCCAAAAGGTAGTTCAGTATCTGCTAATATTAAGGTATATTTTAATAGAACTAAGTTTATGAACTGTTTACAAAGGCCTAGTAGCCGCAGAACGAAAAACAATGTAGGACGGTGACGTCATCGAATCGCCCGCCGCGCCAAATATTATGTGCCGACGGTTTAACAAATAATTAAGTGTTCACAAGCGTGTAATTATTACAATTTACATATTCATTCTGATAACTGTGTTGTAGGCTGTAGGCTTGTATTATTATAGTAGGTACAGTTAAGGGTAGAAGTAATTACCTACTTACTTACTAGCTAATATTTATGAATCTTTTACCAAATCTTTAATTTGCTGAGCTTGAGGTCTTGGGTTCGAATCGTGGGTCTGGCAGTGTTACTAAGTTTTCCATTACGTAATTCTCAGTAACAGCATGATGTCTGGATTAGAGCATGGTTGATGGCAATAGGCTCGCCACCCATAATATTTTGACCTAAAATATTATTAGCGAAATATGGGTGTACAATATGTGCACCTCTGCCTACCCCCTCAGGGAAAACAGAAGTGATGTTATATATATTATATATGTTTCTTTTTTACTTTTATGACTAAGATTGATTTTAGTTTGGGTATAATTAACGAAAATAACTGTTCATGATGTAGATTCAAAACCAGCCAAGAATTACGACACTTTGGAAAATAAAGTGGTGATAATATAGAATTGACCACCCCCTTTCCTCCCGTAGGTGTCGTAAGAGGTGACTAAGGGAAAATCCAGAATATGAGCAGTAGCGTCTTCTGTAACTTGACCACCAACACTGCGATCCCCAAGCCGCTTGCCAGCGTTGGGATTATGGCACCCCCCCCTCCCTTCTAAAAGGGGGAGGCCTTTGTTCAACAGTGGACATCTATCGGCTGATGATTAATATGCGCGGTAGATGATATATAGTAGGTACCCGAGACATGATAGAGAGAGTTTTTCTTAATCCGTTGTCTAGAAGCTTTGTGATTTTTTTTTATTGCCCATGTAGGCACCATTTCTTATATACTCAACACGCTGCTCGTACATAAAGAAAGTAATAATATAAATGTGTAATCGTCCAGCGGGCGATCGTGTATCATTAATCACCGGTAAGGGGTGGGCAGAGTTGTGGGGTCCCAAATAATTTGATGCGGCGACATATTGTCGCTTGCCACGGTCATGGTTACGGAACATGGGCTAAAGGTCTACTTATAAGAATTACACTGTTGTAATGTAATGGTTTGTATAACTTTTTAGGAAGTAAAGAATATACAGACACGCCTGTGTTTCTTGCAGGGATAGGCAGAGCTGAGTAGTGTACATCTACATTTCGCTAGTTATGATAATAGGTCCCAGTGTAATAGGGGTCAAGCTTATTGCCATACCGGGCACAAATCCAGACTCCATGCTGTTACAGAGAATGCTCTCATGGTAAGTCTCAATAACACGCCCCCGACCTAGGATTCAAACCCAGGAGCGCAAACGTGCTTAATGACGACTACACCAACGACCAAGGTATGTAAAATAATATTTATCAAGATCCCTAACAGTAATATCTCAACATCCTATATACATACATACATATGTGTGTATGTATAGTATTCCCCTATTTACGGCTCATGCGTGAGACAAACCATTACGTCTGCTTTGTCCCCAAGGACATGTCTCTGATGGTACGAGACCCTCTCGCAAGAAAAATTACTGCTTTTTAAATGGTTGGACATCACGACACGTTTTTTTTGTACTGGTTGATACAGGAACATTCGCTTGATAAACAAAAAGTATTCATAGACCGTCGCGTTTTGCATTATAGATTTAGTTCATTGCGTTAACTCCAGGGAGCTTTGTGCTTGTTGCCATGGTAATACCAACGTTTTTACGTTAAGCTGTTGGTCCTGCGCCTGACTTCTCTCTGGTCGTGTCTGCCGTTCCATCGGTCTAGGAGGGAATAGGGAGTGCACCTGAGTTTGCGCGCATACTCGTGCACTATTATATCTCCTGCGTAGTTGGCTAGTCTCAGCTGAGACAGGCTGCCGTGACCGAAATTCGGTCAGAAGGACAGTAAGTAAAAACGCTACAACTCAAGGTAGACACTTTAGTACAGTCGGGTAAAAATCTTTACCGATTTCTTATTGTTATAACAAAAACGTTGTAACAGAAAAAATAAAAATAAAACCGCGATAAAATCCGTAAAAATAGTTTTATTCAATTATGTAAGTAAGTTTCTCCAGTTTCTTGTACCCCCGACATAACACATAAAGCCACTTTAAAACTATTGTAGTACAGTCAATGCCATAATAAAGGGCCCACTGGCTCGCCACTAATGTATGATTGATTGTTGAATACCTTTTTTTGGCCCACAATGTACTTATTTCATTACAACGCGATATTTCTAATATCCGATTTCGGAATGTTTTTCTTAGTTCGCGCCTACGCTATAACCTCATAAGTATTGTTGTGACGTGTAGAAATGTTTTTATATTTATAGAGATTATGAATCCAGAGGTCACAAAAAACAATGTGATATGGCAAGTCTAACTTATATTTTTTCGTTTCTTCTACCTATACTAGGAAGCGGTGATAGACGGGCGTTTTGCGGACCTGTCCTGGCCTGTCCTGATGTAATTTGACGTTCAAAAAATATTTTTTAAATTTTATTTTGAATTAATATTTTTTATCTTCCCTCTCCTATGTTGAGTTGTTATACTATCTCGAGAAAAAAGGAGTGTTATGTTTTCAGGGCATGTATGTATTACGTATATGAGTTTCTTTATTCCACCTTAACTTCCGAATGGGATTTTGATGAGTGTGACCGAGTTAATCAAAATAGAGCATTTTCAAAGTATACAGAACCAGAACCCTCTGAATTTAACTCGACTCGCACATTACCGTATTTTTTTAACCCTAAGGCTATCTGTAAGTTATACCGAAGAAAAATGTTTTGATAACATTATGTTAACATCTATTAACTTACACAATGTTATAACATAAGAAAAACATCAAAATTCATCCCAAGTTCTGAAGAGCCTCGCGTCGCAAAATAATACATTTGTGAGTATCTTGTAAAATTATTGTAATGTATTGTTATATTTATGTGAGAGGACGAAATACATTGTTATGTAACAATATATCTTGTTGTTACGTTATACTACAATGTACATTTGAAATAACATAAGACATTTTGGAAGCTTTAATTTGCAGCCTGTTTAACCAATTATTTTATTTTTTTTATTTGGTGGCATGACATATGATAGCAGCAGTAAACACTTGGTATTGAAAATACATTTCTAGTTGAATGGATAATTAAATATAATAAATAATATTCACAAACGGTTTGTATGTTATTCTAATGTTAATAAAAATTGCAAGTAGGAGTACGTACTTTTATAAATATTAAATGAGCCACTTTGCCTGTTACTGACTGTACCTACTCACAAGTCGAAGGTTGCAGATTCAAATCCAGGTGATGTAATACGTGACTTTTTGTACTTTCTCGGATTTTTTTTAGGTACTTTGCCTTATAAATATATAGGGTTCGCACCCCCTAGTTACGTAGGACTTAAACTGACTTGCGAAATGTATGTGCATACCACCTTAAGGGAATACAGGCGTGATGGTATGACGTTTAATACTGTTTATTTCTCAAAACAAATATTAATTTTATATCTTCCTCTCTCAATAATACTCAAAATACAACTTTCAAAACTCAATACTACTTATGTTTCGCGGTTTCACCTGCATTAATGCAACGGACACAGCTAGTGATGTATTAAAATCAAAGAGACACAAATTCCTTTATACTCTTGGCTTTTCTCCCATCTCTTAACATTAGTATTTTGATGGCTCGCGTGAATTATTCACAAATTCATAATTCTCACCCTCTGACCCTCTGTCCCCTTCGCCCCCTCTCAACACACCCCTGTGAATATGTTCCAGCGTTTCTCAAACTATGAATTATTGGTCCTAGTGCGACAATATTTTTGTTGTAGTAAAAATTATGGCTGCGTGAATGTCAAATGAGGATAAAGTGTTGAGTATTACAATAAAATTGTAGTAAGATGGAATAAATACAGGTATATTAGAACTTATGTGTCATATTGTTAAATAAGGTAAATGTAAAACTAGGTATATTCTTAATCTACCTTTTAAACCCATGTTAATTCTATTCACATCACGTTTCTTTGACATGAAAACGACAGGGACAGGTTTTTCTCCCATCTCTTATACCTATAATATAATCAATAGTTACAAGTTTTCATTTTTTATGAATAAGTGGGTTAAATAATTTAGATTTAGGTATTGTTTTTATTTACATATTTCTGTTGTAGCTTTTTAAATTTGATTCTCGGATCGATCAATTAGATTTGATGAATTTTCTTTATAGAGAATCGAGATAATTGTCTATAACACTATTGTTTTATAGTAAAATGTTATCGTACAAGCAAATTTTGTTATTACATAGGTAAAGACTATTAAAATATTAAAATTAAGCAAATATTTTTATCAAATTTATTACATCCTTTAAAAGATAACGTCTTAACCCTTGCACAAGAAAAAAAAAACAACCACTTAATACCAGTTCTTCAAAACATCGCGAGTACCTAACAATGTCTAACAATCTTTGAGAGCCGCTGACCCAAATCATTTCTAAGGTAATTTTATTTGGCTGAGACAGTGAGTTCATGTCGGCCAGACTATTCCGTTTCATTTCTTTACGAGAAACTGCTATCCATGAGTTCAGTAGGTACAACCTATAAACAATTCAAATTCCCACTGAAATATTAGATTTAATCCCGACTTCTTAGTGAGAAATATGAAATGTACCGTGGAGCTTTGATTCTGTGAAGTAGGTGGTTAACTTCTGTAACTTATTACGAGTTACAGTAGACATAACAACAATACGCCTGTATTCCCAGAATCTGTATACCTTGGACACCGACATTTCGCCAGGAATGTTTTTAAACGTCGCCCCTCTAGGAATTTCTCCTGTATCGTGTACTGAATATTACCGAAAAGAAAAACTAAATAACAGGTGGCTTGACCTGGGAATTGAACCCATAACAACCGCAGCAGCTGAGCATGAGGCTCAGGTTCAGGTTGCACCCAGACCATTGTGGAAGACGAAATCGACTAACGATTACCTTAACATTTATTCGTTAAATACAATTCATAATTTCTAAACATTCACAACACACTTCATCATCATCTCACAACCTCTCACACTACTTCTCTAAAAAAATGCTATCATCATCATCATCATCAGCCAAAGACGTCCACTGTTGAACATAGGCCTCCCCGTTTAAGCGGGGGGGTTTGCCATAATCCCCACGCGTGGCAAGCGGCTTGGGCAAAAAATGCTATAGTATTGCCCTAATAACCCACCCTATAAATGTTTAATTATCTGTACTATTCGATTTTCATTTGCTTTGAAATCAATAAAAAAATACAGTCGAATTGATAACCTCCTCCTTTTTTTGAAGTCGGTTAAAAAGTCAATTGAGTCGGCAAATTAGTGACGTCCCAGGTTCCCATTTACAAAATCTATGGTGGAATAAAGTTTCGACAGCTCATAAAACGTATCTCAATTAATTGTTGGTGTCAACTAAGTAATTACTAATGAGACTTTACTGGCACAGGATTCAAACATTCGACAGTCGCGTGAAACAGTATGTAAAACAAAGATATGAAATAAGTCTCCAGCGATATGTAGAATGAAAGTGATATTTTTATGTGAATCGAATAAAAATACTTATCATTTCTACAGCTTGTGTAGGAGTATGAAATAGGAACATGTGGATGTTTTTCTTTGAGTTCTGTGTAACCGAGAGGGTCGCACAAAAATAGCCACCCTCCATAATATATATACCTACGTATAAGAAGGCAGATCCCGTAGGTTTCGCGGAACGATATCTAATGTCATAATACGAAAATTGATAGAAACAAACTATTTCTATATTGATATGTTATAACTATTCATATGTGGGACATTAAATTTTTCCTATCCTTCGTGAATAACTAGTCTTTGGAAGCTCTTAAAAGAGAGAAGAAGAGAGTAGGGACTTAGGGAGGCGTTTGTCCAGCAGTGGGTCATTTCGTGCTCGTAATAAATAGTAGAAGTCTAGTTCTAGCCAGATGAATGAACTAACCTATTACCTATGACACTTTACAATAAGGGTTTCTGGTCTAGCCTTTCTCCAGTTGGAGATGTTCTGGAGAAAGGTAAGCTTAGGAGTGGGTACTCCTATATCCTGTCTTCATACATATGCACACCGACATTTCGCGGGGCTCGTAGCTATATGGCTACCCTGCAAATCAGTCGATCTGCGAGGTTAAGCCGTGCTCGCCGCGGTCAGTCTTGTGATGGGTGACCGTTTTCACATGTCGAGACCCCACCGTGCTTCGGAAGGCACGTTAAACTGTTGGTCCTGCGCCTGATCTCTCCCCGGTCGTGTCGGTCTACCGTCCCATCGGATTATGAGAGTGAGGGAATAGGGAGTGCACCTGTGTTTGCGCGCATACTTGTGCACTTTAATATCTCCTGCGCAGATGGCTAGTCTCAGCTGAGACAGGCCGCCGTAACCGAAATTCGGTCAGAAGGACATTACATATGCAGGTTTACAGCATAGGGACAAAAAAATCCCGACTCGGGAATCGAACCGAGGAGCTTATGCTGAGCAGTCGCGCTGAACACGAGCCACTAGACCAGCGAGGCAGGCTAAAGGAACTGCTGATTTCTTGCGATTTCTACTTGGTTCCATAAAAATTCTAGATAATGATCAGTTTCAAAAACCCTTTTTACAAGATTTTATTTACCTTGTAATGTATGTATGTTAGTTTGTTAAGGTCAATTCTTGCAATCTAAATTAGAACCACTTCATGACATCCGATTGAAATAAAATTTTGGATACTTGTACAGGTTCGCTGTCAGTACAATATTATGGTACTTTTGAACTGATCTAATGATAGAGTCAGAAGGTGGTCATAGGAACTCTATAACGAAATGACACAACCCCATCGTGTTTGGGCTTGTTTAATTCGTCTCCACTAGTACTATGAGCCTAGCTGATTTAAAAGCTTGTGTTTAAAAGTATTTTTTTAATATAAACTTATTTTACGTATAATAAAAATATAAGGTTCAAGTTTAATCGCTTCCTACGCGAAGATTATTGTTACCTAATTGACAGTACTAATAAAATATTAAAATATAACGTAGGTACTAGCTTAAAACACAATCTTCTTAACAAATGTTCCGAAATAAATTCCGCGTCTCCTTACCTGCTTCACAATCCGATTATCATCAGCCCACTTGTAAGGAGGGGCTCAGTAGAACGAGTACTTAACAGACGCTTACCTGTGGAAGAATGAACACGTAATTAGTCGATTTCAAAGTTAATTTCTAAAAGGTCAGGCATGGAGTATTATAATTAATATTTATATTTTTTTTTAGAAATATTTTTTGTCGTCGTATCTTTTATCTGGTGTCGTATCTTTACAGACTTTAAATCATAATCAGAAATCATTTATTTGTCAAACACAGGTAGACTTACAAATTTTAGTCTTGTTTGGTTAACAAATGAGTGCGCTGTGTTTTGCCTGAAAGGCGTACCTACAAATTCACAAATAAAATTGTACATATTAGTTAAATAAGTAATCACAGTAATTAATTTACAGAGAAATTCAATTGTTATACATATATAGAAATAATTTGCTATGTAATAATTGGTATATGACATCACGCCTCTATTCCCCGGAGTAGGCATAGGTGCACGTTATAGTAGGTACAGCCAGTTATGTTTTAGGTCCCGATGTAATAGAGGGCGAGTCTATCCATCAACCGGGCCGCATGTCTAGACTTTATACTGGTACTGCAAATTAACTGATGAAAACCTCAGTAACACTTTGCCTGACGCCGGATTCGACCCGAAAACCTTATGCTCGACAGTCGTGCTTAGCGAAAACTCGACCAACGAGGCAGGCTTTATATCATAATAATCACAGCCCTACTATCTTGTCTATAATGTTTAATGAAATTTAGTTTCTTGAACCCTGGAGGGGACATAGGCTAGTCTCCATCCCGGAAAAGTCGCATTTTCCACCGTCAAAGTCACACGCGAAACCTAGTTAAAACTACATTAATTCCGAGGCAACACATGTCGATCAACACTCGGCCCACAATACGATGGAACAATCAAAACTTATGTCCCAGCGGTTCGGATCCCGACCTAACAAGTTTGTATGACTATACCACATGGATTGACCATGCGTAGCAGCGATTGTGTGTGAGTAGTTCTCACCTAACATTCTGAAGCGCTTGCGTACTTGTGTATGTTGCACTCCTTGGGTATTTTCTGTCGTGATAATCTGGGTCATATTCCTGCATCTAAACATCTTTGCATACAAATCAAAACATGCTAAAACCCAAACGGTATGTACACAATTCCATAATTTTAAGACATGTAGTCGTTGACTGTCAGTATGAATGACCCTACTCTTTTATTAGATGTTGGTTGAAAATAGCTCAAGCGGAGGTGAAAAAATTGGTTAATTAGCAAGATTATAACGAGTAAGAAAAGTAATTTCTCTACACAAAAAGTAGAATTAGAATACTTCTGTCTCAAACATACGTTTCAAAGACTTAAAAGACATAATTAAGAATACATCTAAATAATTGTATCGTGTTGTTAATCCTACAGGCAATAATTTCTTGAAGGCATCTAACGAACATTGAGTGTCACAAACCATACATTCATATTTTAACAAAAAAAAATTGCTGAAACACCACAAAAACAGCAACATATATACCTAAGTTATATGTGTGTATGAACGTTGAAGTAAAAACCTTGTTTCAATACAAAGTTGGGTTAGGGCGGCCGCGCCAATTTCAAAGTCGATTTAACTACCGCACAGAGTAGTGTGGACACAGAGGTTGCGTTTTCATTAAAATATTTTATACCCAACTCGTTATAAATATATTCGCTGTTGTTTTATCTCCGGATTAGCAACGCTAAAATCCTGTATTTGTGTGTTTTTTACTCTTAACGCCACCGGCCACTGTGAGCCATTTGAGTAATTTTTCAGACTTTCCTCCACCCAGCAAAAAGATGACTCATCTCTTGAATAAACGGTTATAAGCTTTAAGATAATATGTTCTAAACAGCCGGAACCACAATTACGACACTAAAATATGTAGTAAATCAAGACAAATGGCCTGGACAATTCCAACAGGTGTAAGCATCATCTTGTCAAATGTATGATGTGTTGCAATAATAACAAGTTATCCTTGGATCAGGATGAGATTCTTATGAGATCGCAAAAAAATAATTTAATTTTGGTTCGTAGGTATCATAAGCTACAGAAAGATTCTAACCTATTAATATGTCATTCAATAAAGGATAATTGGCTATGTATTTTTTAATATAGTACATAGGTTTCCTAGAGGGGTAGGCAGAGACCACGGATTTCCATTGCTACGATTCTGGCGTTTTTTCGCCTTATACTTTTAATATAATGTAAATCCTTTTCTAGTAAAGTAATCTAGTCTTTAATATTTAGATGGGCGTGCACCTCGTAATGAAAATACAAAGGCCTTGAAGAGCCCTGACAACAAACATAGTAAACACGATACTCATATACCTTCGATACTTAATCTAAGTACAAATATCGAGGTTAACGTATTCCGGAATAAATCTCCTATAATTATACGCCATATTAAAATAGTTTAGAAAATGAATGAGGGTTTGTGAGAGCCGATGTCAATGCTGTGACCTCAATACGATAGTGTTGATGACGCATGCGGCATGACTGACAACCTCATACATTGAACAATATTTACTTAAGATAATATACTTCCTAAAATTATTATCTACTGAGTCAAGGCTGTACTTGTCACATGTTATCACTACATAGTATAAAACAAAGTCGCTTTCTCTGTCCCTATATCCCTATGTATGCTTAAATCTTTAAAACTACGCAACGGATTTTGATGCGGTTTTTTTTAATAGATAGAGTGATTGAAGAGGAAGGTTTATATGCATAATAACATCCATTATATAGTGGAGAAATACTTATAATATATATATTTTATACCCGTGCGAAGCCGGAGCGGGTCGCTAGTACTAAATAACATAAAACATAGCGACCTGATTTGACGATCTGATTGGCGCAGTGGCTAAGCGATTAGACTGCTGCGCTAAGGATCGCGGGTTCGATCCCCGCACGGGCAAAAATTTGTGCGATCCACATTTGATTGTCCCGAGTCTGGGTGTATGTGTATGTGATATTTCATGTTTGTAAAACGCACTCACGATACAGAAGAAATTCCTAGTGTGGGGCGACGTTTTTTAAAAAAAAATAGCATCATGCCTGTATTCCTAGTTATGTTAGAGTTAGGATCCAGGTACAAATCCAGATTCCGTGCTGCTACAGAGTTACCTTATGGAAAACCCAGCAACACTTTGCCTGACCAGAGATTGCAACCTAGGACCTCTTGCTCAGTCGTGCTAAGAGACCACTAGACCAACAAGGCAGTGTTATAGTAATTTAATTACAAAAAAAAACTAGATCTAAATCTAGATAATTTGTCAAAGTCAAAAATCAATGGTAAATGTATGTAAACAGGGTGTGACAAAAGTTTTCTAAAGCGAATTTAGGTCTCAGGTTCATATCTAGGAAAGTTCCAATAACACTTTTCAATGCCATGTTGAGGCACCAGTAACTAGTAAAAAAATACTTTACATTTTTTTACTGTCTGGTTTAAAGCGAAAATTATAAGAAAATTTATTACGTATTAAGCTTGTCCCTAATACATGGGACTTTGACGGCTAATTGGCGGATTGTGGGTGTAATACACACCCACACATTTTTTCATCCGATATTAGTCTTTTAGCAAACAGGCGTGCCTCGTACGTCATGTATGAGATGTACGACTTTTGTTCAGTTATATATTATGTTTTTTAAATAAGGAGTGTCTTTATAAAAAAAATATATACAAGATAGAAAAGAAACAAGGTTGGAACAAAAAAAAAACTTATATACGTCAACAAAAATGTATCTGTTTTTTCACTACTCTACACTGCAGAATAAAAGAGTTGGTTTAATTTTTACAAAAAAAAAGCATGGCGCTGCGGTTAATGACCCTTTGTTTCGAGCTGTATTGTTCAGACCAGCGGCAGACGGTCAGCGGACATACATTCATACATTTCATACATGTCCATGCCAAATATGTATCAGCTGCTTTTACAAGTTTACGCAAACGCGGTTTTATAAGCTTTACTGGTTGGCATTAAATTCGCATACAAGTTGATATTTTCATCACCAGCACTTTCAAGAAATGAAAGTTTTGGTAGGTACGACAAGTTATTGAAACATTTATTTTTTTAATATATTTATCATCCTGTGTGCGTTTAAAAAACTTAGTGATGCAACATAATATGAATTTTTTATTATACTGCGTGATAAATAAACCCAAAAATCGCGAGTTTTATTACAGTTATCTAAGGTTAAAGAGACATCTTGTATAATATCTAGCAATATAGATGCGTTAATATACTTGCTAGATATGTACTTACAATTGGGTGGTTGATACCAATAACCGCTAATTCTGTGCCACTACTTCTCTAAGACAATGCTTCATTATACTCCTATATATTTATTTAATAATGTGTTATGTGATTATTTTTTTACTGATACTAAGTTTATGATTGTTATCATTTTTAACACAAACAAAAGTTTTTTTTAAGAAATATGTATATGTCCTTAAAACCCGATTATGTTTCAGTAAACTAAAATTAGATTTTAGTTGCATTAAAATCAATAAATAGTGAATTGAGTTGGCAAAATAGTGACGTCATAACCTTAATAAATTGATTGGACTAAAATGTATGGAGGAATAGCGTTTTGACAGCTCGTAATAAGTATGTCAATTGATTGGTGGTGTCAAATACCTAACTGCACTTAGCTATGCTAACTTTAGGGTGAGTGGCATA
The DNA here is from genome assembly GCA_905340225.1 of Abrostola tripartita. Taxonomy (NCBI): domain Eukaryota; kingdom Metazoa; phylum Arthropoda; class Insecta; order Lepidoptera; family Noctuidae; genus Abrostola; species Abrostola tripartita. The sequence continues at coordinate 3,650,555 of HG996515.1, forward strand.
TTACTATTTTTAGGGCTAATTGCTCAATCGTCAGATAATTTTAATCAATAGAATATAATTTGACGCTTCGGCATATTTTCCACACATAAACTGTCAAAATGATAATCTAATCCTCTAAATATTTATTTATTGTTTATAATAGTTAAGTTTAAGTTCTTTAGTGTCAAGAGCTTACGTTAAAGTATATTTCTGCTTTTCTAATACTTTTCGAACTCCGAGCCATATGTCGTTACATTATTTCGTAGCACACTAAAAAACCCAACTTACTACAGGGAATAGGTGACGGAAACTCAATTTTGTGTTATCGATTTCTTCTGGCGACAGAGCAACGACATAACCCGTTTAGACACACCGCACATAACATGCCGAACGAGACTGTAAAACCCTTGTTACACGGTCCATTTTGCATTACAATACAATGTCACTTATTACCATTCGCATTGGGCATCACTCCAAGTTTGTACTTTGCTCTCTCAAAGGAAAATCAGCTTTGTTATAATAAGGTTATAGTGAATTTTGCAAAGGTGTTGAGGTGTGATTTAAGTCATTGTGTTATCAACTGGCCGTCCGGATTCCCCTTCAGTTGGCATTGTAAACAAAACGCCTATTATAATGGACAGCCTAGTGTTGTACCGTTATCGGTAAATTGAGATGGTGAGATAGTGTTGTGACTGATTGATATTTGACGTCACGTTGTAATTATGTAGTTTATAAGGGTCTCCGTGTAAGTGTGTTAGGGCGTTTCAAGGTATTGTTATGTAAATATTATATTATGGCTTAGATTTCAATATAATTATCATATTGTTTGGTATTGCGTTATACGTTTCAGCATTCAGGTATCACAAGATTTAACTTAAAAAAAAAACATTCTTATTGGGCACGTTACCAGTTGACATCGATGGGGATCAATATTATGATGCTTTTTAAATTTTTATATTTTTGTGTGTAAGTATTATTCTTAATTTATGTAACTTCTTTAAACATGTAAATATAGATTGCCAAATGAAAAAAGAAAAAATTAAATAGTATGTCTTTCTTATGAAAACAGAATAAATAAATTAATATTCAAAACTCCAGTACGACATTTATGACCAGATTTTTACCCCAAAACATAAACAGGCAGCTACAGCTAATAAAACAAAGAAAAAGAAACGAACCATTTTCAAAACATAAATGGAATTACCAATACTAAAACAAGAACAAAATAATTGTAACTGCCTATTTATTTAGCGTGGGTACAGTCAGCAACATAAATAAGTTGCTTAACATGTTAAGAAACCTTTTATCAAATAATTGAAAGAAATAAACGTCAATTCAAGTCAGTTTCAAATTATAGGAGCGTCCAAATGACGATTTGAGAATATTTAAGTCATTTTATTATGTATGAAGGAGTTGTTCAATTCATGGTATGTTTAAAATGTTAAATGTTCAGCTACTTATGTCGCTAACTGTACCTATATCTTGAGAAACAATCCCGTATCAAAACTTCAATATTTGCTTTAGCCAAGAAAATAACGATATCGCAAGTTTGGGAACATTTCGTGTTCTGACACACTTTCCTTCTCCGTACAACAATAAAAAGTTATTGTTTATACTTAATTACAATAATTACTTGTAACATATTTGAGTTGCCGACTCCTGCTATTATTTTTCCAAATTGTTATGATTTTGACGGAAATAACTCACTTTGTTTTTACTGTATATGATTGTATGTGTTATTATGTCGAAGAGCGCCCATTGTGGCTGATTGTATACGTTCCTTATGTGGTGGGAGGCCCTTTATTTTTAGTCGTAATACAGAAAATACGTAGCTACTTATTTTTAGAAATATCTTTGCTGCACGTTAAAAATTATTATTATTTCTCTCTGTGCAAAAGTTGTTTGTTACTAGCTTACTTAGATGCGATTAGCATTACTGGCCAACGATCCCTACCTTAAATTAATACAATAATTAAAACTAATGTTACAATCACTATAATGAATATTTTTCGCATCGCTTACTTTGGTATTATGAAAGCAGAATAGGTCAGATATCTAGCTTAGGTAAACTATATGCATTAATGTCTATTACAAGTAACGTCTGTATTGTGTCTTGTAAGTAGGTATACAAAACTTGTTACAACAACAGTAGGATGCCTACGTACCTAAATAAAAATTGTCACAATTTACACGAAGTCCAGTCATAAACGCAGAATACGATGCACTTAGCCATTGCGCTAATCGGGTTATCATAATTAAAAGCATTACTCAAACGACTTCCAATCAATAATTTTATCGACATCAATCACATCACTAATAAACGAAATTGTGTAATTCAAGCTGCTAGGTTAGGCTCAGGGCAACGACGTATCATGAATGTATTATAATTGTCACCAACCCCTCGTAATTATACCACGTATATCAACGCAATCAATTTGGGAACAGCACTTATTCAAATTCCAATCAAATTTATTGCTTTTCATCGTGGTGAAAGCAATAAAAAAGTATCGATTCCCATCACTAGGTGGCTAATCGATTTAAAATTAAATTTGTCACGACACGAGTTAAGAGTGGGAATTAATATTTTTCGCATCACTTATTTTCGTTGCTAATTTATTATTATAATAATATAATAATAATAATAGCCTTTAACTGTCCCACTGCAGGGCAAAGGCCTCTTCTCGTATAGAGAAGGATTGAGCATTGATCACCACGCTAGCTCACTGCGGGTTGGCGATTTCAGATAATTAAATCCAGGTTTCCTTACGATGTTTTCCGTCACCGTTAGTCAGTGGTGTCTTAGAATATCTAAGAAAGTATTTATGACATTGAAAAAGTCACATTGATACTTGCCTGGGTTTGAACCTGCAACCTCGTGCATAGAAATCCGGTATGTCAACTACTAGGCCACCACGACAGACAATTTATTTATTTATTTTTACAGACAAAACACACAATTTATTATTGCGTAAGATAAATAATTGGAATCTGTTGTTTTTCTTTGAAGCAGCTCTACCGATTGGCTTTTATGTTAAAAAAGCTTTTGTTTTATCACATGAGGCAGTTGGGGGTGCATTTTAACAGCCTCCACGAGCGATAAAACTTAAATATTGGTCGTACCGCGTTCGGTACGGCTCGCGGCGTACCCTAGGCTGTCAGCTGATCTTTTTATCATGTCTTGGACTATTATTATTGTATTCATATTGAAAAGATAGAAGAATTTAACAAAATAAACTATAACATCTGAGCTTTACATTTTTTTACTTACGTCTTTTGTTTGATTGAATCGGTACACGGGAGACATATTTGTCTGGTCCTCTTTTAATTGTCGCGAAACTAGGTATTAGGCCATGTGACTGCAAGTATGTTCACTAACATAAATACTATCACATATTTCACTCTTCATTAGGAAATATACAGATGCTATATTTTTACTGAGTAGTCAATTTATTTTATTCCTTCTTCATTTAAATAATATCTACAACTCCCATTGGCACAAGAATATCTCTATAATCATACAGGCATAGATGAAACATAACTCCCTGCTACATTCTCACGCTCTCAAACAGTTATCAATCTCCAAGAATTAATTAAATAAACAACATAAGTGTGGATTCAACTTACAGTGTTGCCACCCGACCCCCTATTTTTATGATTGTAACCCTATCTGAATTATTGTATGCTAATCCAACACTTTTATGGACGTATTATGATCGCTAGTATGATTGTCATGGTGGTAACGTCGTTTATGAAACGTATTTATTCGAATAAGGCTTTAAGTATAGACAAATACCTACCTACCTACCTACATAATTATAAATGAATAAATACAAAAAGTTGATTGGAACTTTAGTTTTCATCATCACATTAGCCTATTGCAGTCCACTGCTGGACGTAGGCCTCCCCCAGGGTACGCCACAAGGCCTGCTCTTTCGTTTTCACTACCCAGTTAATACCACCTGGACTACTCCTGCCAGGAACTGGGGGCCGTTTTTTTGGCTACTCTTCACGGGGGATTTTGCCCATAGTTACCACGCTGAGCAGGCGGGTTGGAAACCGCAGTATGGTGTACGATACCTATACTGGGGAACCGCTGCTGCCCACGGCACCCATGGGAGGAAAGAGGGTGTTCTATTTTAGGCCGGAAACCACGCCATGGCTTTAATACTAAAGACACAAAATAATATCTATTCCATCTTCTGGCGATGTCGCGAAGTTTCTTAATATTAATTCGGAAATAAGGAAAACAATAGCTTTACTTTATCAAGTTCCTTTCGTACTTTAACCTACCACTTCAACTATACCCCGTAATTGAAAAAGCGTGAAAGTCAATAAATAACTTAGTGTGGTCTCATCTTTCAATGTTGTCGCAGGTCCTCTGTTTTTTTAGTCTTGTAACCCTATACGCCATTGTAAACCATTATGAGATTGGAATGGGGTTGCCAGCAATATATCATGAACAATTATATTTACAATAAACATTATATTTAATTCGTTTTGTCGGTTTTTGAGAGGGTTGAAGTTTTGAATCGCTAAATAATTGGATATGATGCATTCATCATAAATGTCAAAAACTAGTCTATAATTCTTCAAGAATGTCCACCATGAGTTGAGTGGAAAATAACGGGAAGTTTTCTAAATATCGAGTGTAAATAAGTTTAGCGAGTACATCCCAGGGAGCTTTATGCTCGTTGCAATACAAATAACAAACGTTTTCTATAGATAGTCACAAAGGCAAAAACTCACGGGAGACACCCGGAAACATACAATGATGACGACACTAGCTCATGAAAACCTATTCATTTTAGTGTTGAAGATTCATGATTATCTAAGCCCTTAAGGTGCGTCGCAAATTGTAACATTTCAACGAACATTCCTCCATGACCGTAAAGTGGCGTGTCTGGTCCATATCAAACTCCCGAATATTACGGACAAATGTGACTAGTGTGGACGCACCTTAATATGGGATCGTTTAAATAACTATTCTTTAAACTTCTTACGAAAGATGAGTCAACATAGCCAACAAACACTTAAGAATGTAAAGATTTACTATACAGATGTGAATCATTGGCTCTTCAAAGAAAATGTTACAAACTCTCTCGTAATTATGTAGGTAAACTCGTATTTTAACAGAGTTAAAAAAAGAAGAACGTACCAACCTTATTTGACCGTGTTTCTTTGTATGTTCAGCGATTTATTCTCGTATAGTTAACCGAGGTTTTTAAAAATACGTCTATGTAAGTGGTTATATACTTGTAAGTCGGTTCTTTGGTCACTTGAGGTGCAAGTAGAGAGCCTCTACGAGTGAAGATACTTAAGTACATCCTGCGCACCCTGGACGGTCAACCTCACTGCCATCCTTGTTGACTGGCTGACTTTTTTGATTATTTAAACAAGCACATTTGAAAACATAACACGATAACTATTGCCTGTATAACATTCTCGGGACAAAAGGCGAAAGACCTTACCTTGCAGAAAAAAGACACAGATTTATCCAGAATCTATCAACATTCACCATGCACTTTTATCCCCACTTTTTCCCATAAACCAATGAAATAAACGCCATTGTTTATTTTTATCCCAACACACCAATACTTAGTTTAGTAGCTTGAAAGCGCGGGCCGTAAAGACTGTAATTCTTTTGTGCGTCCACCCGAACTTTAATATTTTCTTATAGTCACTTTTATGCATCGTTCGCGAATACAATGACTTTTATTATATGTCTTAACGGCTTTTTCCTCGTAAAATACGTCTTAAAGTTGGTTGATACACGTCATCCGTGCCCTGGTTTTGTGTTATGGAATTCAGAAATTGTTTTTCTTGGACACTTGAATTGTGCATAAATAATTATGGGTGAATGTATAAAATCGTTTTCCTTAATTTGGAAAAGGTATTTTATGTTGTTTTCTTTTGAATTAACCAAAATAGGACCTAACTATTTTAATCAATATGAAGCTTAAATAAACGTGAAATAATATTATAATTATCTACTGATGATGATGAATTACAAATATTTAAAATAACACTTCTAATAAATATTTTTTGATCGTATTTTTCTATTCTGTTTAATTTTTTTACTGAAAATTACAGTCGTTGATACAATAATAATCAATTTATAACCTAAATACATAGTTAGCAATAGACATAAATTAATACTTTGACGAACATTTCAACACATTCAGCGTAAAACAAACCCAGCCCTAACAGCGAGTTGAAAGCACTAATAACAGTTTATAAAGCGACGGATAGCACTCATTAGCACTCGTATTCAGTTTGTATTTTTATTTTCAACACTAGGAAAGTGCCCACAGAAGTTTCAATAACAATTGATTTATAATTACCAGTTTTTATTAATTAATTTTATCGTCAAGAGAAATAATGATTCTGTTATTGACATAAAAAGTTCATGTTAAGTAAAACCTTTTATTAATAGTATATTTTTTGGACGGTTTTGTGTTTTTCTATAGTATTTCTCAGTAGGAGTACCGATTAATGAGTACCTGATTGGCACAGTGGCTAAGCGATTGGACTGCTGCGCTAAGGATTGCGGGTTCGATTCCCGCACGGAACAAAAATTTGTGCAAACCGATGTTTGTCCCGAGTCTGGGTGTTTTTGTATGTGATATTTCATGTTTGTGAAACGCATCCACGACACAGGACGAATTTCTAGTGTGGGGCGGCGTATTTTTTTTTTAAATCAAATGAAAAAATCAAATCCACGGTAATTGGATAGCAGTAGGCTCGTCCCCTGGAACATTGGGAACTGGCGAAATATGGGTGAACTATATGTGCAGCTCTGTAACATTTCCTAAGTCATACAGAATGGATCTTTTGTTCACCTATATGGTACGGCCTGTGTTTTGTATGGGCTGCATGTAAGCTCGTATCAAATTGGAGTCGCTAAAATTTACTGAACACATCCGTCTTAGTCATACGCTGCTAGATTAACGGGATTATGTGGTTTTATAACACGGTAGGTTGTGTTTACATTGACTAAATATAGACTAGTGTCTGTGTGGGCGTGTGTGTAGATTGAAATGCATTTATTTACTGTAGCAATAAGATTACCTCGTTGGACTACTGGTCGCAATACGCGACTACTGAGTGTGCGGTTTTGACTCCGATTACTAGGTCGGAAAACCTGTTATCGGGTTTGACCATTAGGTTCTCAGTAGCAGCACGGAGTCTGGACTTGTGCGCGATCAGGCAATAGGCTCTACCCCTATCGTATGGGAACGTAACATAACTTGCGGTATGTCGCCTACTTCATAGGCCTATTTAACAATTTAAAATAGATATTATTATATCATACATATAAGAAAAGGATTAAAATGTTTATCATTTCTTAATACTTCCACGGACTGTCTCTCGGACTTACTTGATAACGTGAGTTAGTTACAAATCACTTACAGAATCTATTAGCAGTTGTTAGTGGTTGCTAGTTAATATTCCCGACTGTATCAAGAATTAGGGTCTCCTTCCATATATAATTCACTCAAAAGCCGATTGCGCTAAGCCTTCCTGTCGTGCAATTAATGCCTGATGTTAATCGATACACCTATTTAGATTAACGAGGAACTCTCATGCAATATCCATTGGTCGACACGTGGCTTTACCTGTAATAGCTCAAAAATATCTGCATAATATCAAAACTAAGAATGAAAAAAGTTATCTTATGTTTGTAGGTAGTACACCCATATTTGGCCAGTTATGTTTTATGTCAAATCATAACTTTGTTTCTCTACTGCGAGCTGAATAATGGGCAATTTCGCATTGTCTAACCAGGACATAGAACCCAGGATCTCATGCTATCGAGTCTCAGCTTTGCGATCACGAGACCAACGAGGTTATCAGAGGCACATAATTTAAAGAAAACTACGACAAAAAAGACTTAGGTAGCTTATTCTTTGGCCAACTCTGGGCAAAGACAAGATACGTCTGAAATACCCTTAATCACAAGTCCTCAGGGAAGAATTCCCATTACTAAGTACTCAATAGTATACAGCTTACTCAGACTATCAAAATGTTATTTGCATGTCTAATTTGATACCAGGCTTGAGACTCGGGATAACTTTGGGATTTTAGGGGCGGCAATTTGGATCTGCGTCGAGGGCCGGTAGCTGTTTGTTATTTTTACCAATGTATGATGTTTTCTCCATTTGTTTTAAATCGGAATACATAATTTTTTTAATCTGACACTTTGTCGGGCCGTGACATGGTAATTTAATAATATAGGTAAGTACCTATACAAAGCATAGTCAAACTAAGTTTATATATATCGCCAACCCTTCCTGCTCCTTAAGTAAGGAATCGACGCAACAAAACTACATTATTATTACAAAACTTCCGAAAAGTTTGTCCAAACAAGTTTTTCTACGACAGAGATGTATGTACCAACTTTCCTATACCTACACACATCCGCACGCAGTTTTATATATGTATTATATTATACGTAATACAAGGACAAGTAATCGTAAGTTGAACGTAATTAAATAACATACAGCCGAATTGAGAACCTCCTCCTTTTTTTTTAAGTCGGTCAACATCATCATATCGTATGGTTGATGAACAACCTGGTGTCAGAGTTTGAACCGTCTGCAGGCCTCTGACATGGCTTTACACACCGTTGAAAAATCTCTGGTGTGCCGGTTACAAAACCAAACGATAAGAAGAAGACTGCATATGATAGTATGCTTACTTATAATTAATACAGAAAGAGGAAACTAGATACCTATACAGTTAATTATCTATATTATATAACTGGTAAGTCGTAAGTAGGTCAAACATAGACCTCTGTGCACAGGACAGGGTGAGGCCCCAAGCAAAGCACATCATAAGTCACTTGGACTTTTAGACAAGTACAGAACTACTAGACTTGCCTGCACGACTGCACGTATGTTGATGTTGAGCATTTAATTAACTTTCAATTACCAAAATGTCGTAATTGGTTATTATATGCTAGCAATATACATAAACATAACATAACATCACGCCCTTATTCCCCGAAGGGCACAGAGGTGTACATATAATACACCCACATTTCGCCAGTTATGTTGTAAGTCCCAATGTAATAGGGGGCGAGCCTATTGCCATCAACCGGGCACAAATCCAGACTGCGTGCTGCTACTGAGAATTACCTAATGGAAAACTCAGTAACACTTTGCCCGACCAGGGATTTGAACCCAGGACCTCTTGCTCAGCAGTCGCGCTTAGCGACCACTAGACCAACGAGGCAGCCGGATTATACACTTAAAATAAAATCATAAATTCATATGACTTTTAATTTGCAAGCTAAGTCTTCCCCTTAGAAATAACTTTTTGGGACCGTGCAAAAGCCATGGAAACATATGAAACCTCCAACATATCCTAGTAATACTTTAAATGCAAATAAACTGTTGTGTCCAATAGGTTTCACATCTAAACTGCTGGATCAATTTTCATTGAATTCAATATAGTGATGGCTAATAGCCTGTGACACACAATTCTCGGGGACATTTAGACGTTTTTCAGTGGCTAGCAACAAATAAATACACAAGGTAATACCTTTGCTATCTGACATCCATCTTTCAGTCCGTTTAAAGATGTTAAGCGGGATTTCAATACTGTAGTAACATACACACGTATGTGTAATGAAATAACTTATGTGCCGATCTTCGTAGGGTAGGGCTGCTCGCCACCAGGAACAAGATGATATCTCGCACATCCTGCACAGGACCAAAATTTGTGTGATCCGCAGATGTTTGTCCCGAATTGTGTTTGTATATGGAATATTTAAATGTTTGTGAACGCACGCACGATACAGGAGAATGGACACCAGCGGGACTCTTACCTGCGACCTTCGCTGATCGCTGATCCGTGGCGCAGCTCTGCCAATGACACGAATACACGATAGCAGATTTTTCTAATTTTCTCTATCAATTTATATACTGGTATTACTTTAGTATGATGACATTTTTTATACCATACTTTTACAATAAATATGAATAAATTCATTCGCTATCAACCCTGCACGCTCCAGCTATGTTACGGGCCAAGTTTATTTATTTTGACATGACGGCACTCGCACACGTGGTGCGTGCGAGCTGAATATATTACCTAGAACGCGAGAAATGCCACGGTTATAGTACTAGCTCTAAAATATGTCTAGGTAGACGCTGGGTGCACACAGGTATGATTAAGAAAGAAGATCAACTAAATAATTGTGTTTAGCGCGGGCAATTGAAAAATATGTATCAAAAGACTACCCGATTGGCGCACTGGCTAAGCGATTGAACTGCTGCGCTAAGGGTTGGGTTCGATTGCTACACGGGACAAAAATTTGTGCGGTCCGCAGATATTGGTCCCGAGTCTGGGTGATTGTGTATGTGACATTTTATGTTTGTGAAACGCACCCACGATACAAGAGAAATTCATAGTGTATGCCGCTAACACCAATATCGTTAAATACAAAACAAGTTAAGGGAATGTCATAGAATCAGTTCCTAAAACATTTGTGAAAAGACAAGACGGACAAGAGCCTATCTCGGTCCACAGCTGGACAACGGGCATAGGCCTCTCCTATGGCGCCACTGAGCTCGATCTTCGGCCTTCCGCTTCCAACCGCTGCCAACCGTTTTTCGTCAAGAGTATTGTTGACTATAATTTCAGTTTTGTGACAATTTTATTTAAGTATATTCACTCTTACTTCATTTTACATGTATTTTTCGCTACAGACTTCTAAATTACGATAAATAATTGAAAGACACACTTGGATATCCCTTCACTCTGTCACTCAGGTCAATCGTTCGATGTCCGTGTGTTGTATAAGTAACATGATTTAACTCTCGCTTTAAACATTCAGACGGCGTCAAACGATACAAAGTTAAAATGAAAACTATTTCAAGTATACTATTCCGTAGGTTCGATTCCCGCACGCGCACCACTTAAGCGAACGTAAACAAGACGTGTTTATTTCTGTTATTATAAACAGTTTTATTTGAGCACATCCGTTTTAGTTCGTTTGACTGCCAACTTGAAACCAGCGTGGGATGATTATTTACTGAAGTGTTAGCTAAGTTCTAACCCAACGTACCTACCCACCGTGAGTTACAAAAGTAAATAACGTTAAGTTGTCAAAAGCGCGGGTCAGCTGACAGTATTATTAACAATATTTGTACCGAAAAAACTGTAGTAGAACGTCGCGTTTTCTGCATACTACAGATTTTTGTTCATCGTGCTACCTCCAAGGTTTTGTGCCTTATGCCATAGAAATAAAAAACTCTGTCGGTAGTAAGTTGATAGTCGAGTGGTATGACCGTTGGACTGCAAAGTCAAAGGTCGCAAGTTCGAATCCCGGCACGCACCACTGTCTTTTCAAATTCATGTGCATACTATAAATTAGTTATCAGTTGCTAAAAACGGTGAAGGAAAACATCGTGAGGAAACCGGCACACCTGAGAGATTTTTCAACGGTGTGTAAAGCCATGTCAGAGGCCTACAGGCGGTTTAAACTCTGGACACCAGGTTGTTCATCAAGCATACGATAAGAAGAAGTAAGCTAAAAACGCAACAACTGAAGGGCCATAAACGGTACCGTCCGTCGTACTCGTAACTATCTGTCGCATGAGCGTCATGACGGATCCAAGTGCATGTCAGCATCGCAAACAGTTCACTTCTTTGCTCGACCCGTGAAACGAACCCGACCTTACGTTCAGCTCAGCAGTCGCGCTTTTCCACCCCTAAACAAACGAGGCAGTAGAACTTGATGATGGGTAAATATAGACTCCTAATAAAAACCTATATCTCGACCTACACCTTCGGGATTACAGGTGTGATATATACCTATAATTTCCTGACTGAATTTCGGTCGAGGCGGCCTATCTCATCTGAGACTAGCCAACTACGCAGGAGATATTATAGTGCACAAGTATGCGCGCAATCACAGTTGCACTCCCTATTCCCTCACTCTCATAGTCAGATGGGACGGTAGACGGTTTTATTATAATTATGATGTTCTCTATCTAACATTAACCTGTACCGTTACATAATAAAATAAATGAACACACAGCGTATAGCATTACATTAACAATGCAACTAATTGTTATGTGCTAGACGAATTCGTGATGACGTCACATCCTTTTAACTAAAGCATAATAGAATATCAAGTTACTTATATAAACAATACTAGACGCATCCTTGGCTCTGCGTATTATTATGATTACTCATTAAAGACATCTTAATTAAAATTGTGTAGAATAGAAGATAGTTAAGATTTGCTTTATTGTTAACCGTAATCATTGCTACACTCAATGCCTCGATGGTTCAGTTGCATAGAGCTGCTGAGAATTAATTCCTGGATTTAATGCCCAGGCTATCAAAGTGCTTTTGGGTTACGTTATTAAGTCATTCTTTAGAGTATGGATTTATGCTCAATAAAGGCAATAAGCTCGCCCCTAATTACCTATGACATAACTGGCGAAATGTTGTTGCAGTACACCTCTACCCATTCATCTAGGAGTCCTGGCGTGATATTTATTATGTATGTATGTTTATGTTAAGTTAGGTTCTAAAAATAGAACATTGTTTGCCAGAACATTTGATAATTTTCTTTATCTTTTTTAATGTTCCCACTTCGTTAAAAATCTGTGACCTGATTCCAGCATCCCCCAGGACGTTTACCCACATTGTAATAATCATCTTTTAAATAAAAAACATTTATTAATCTCTTCACAAACTCCCCAGCTCGCTGTACATCTTGTGAACCTCTGCTTATCCCCTTAGGATAGCGTTACCCTTAAGACAACGGGAGGCGCCACACGCCTTCATTTTATATTCTAAGCGCAAATTTGATGAAAAAAATACAATTCTTTCTCTGCCTAGTCGGCTGAGAATTAGGGTGGAGTGCGAAAATGGAGATACTAGCGGATTTTAAGATAGTGATTATACATACATCTCGAATCAAAAATACATATAATCACAAATTGCTAAACTAAGGTTAAAAAATTATAGTCACGAGCGGCCTTCGAAACCCGTAACCTTCACCGATCCGTGGCGCAGTTCTGCCAACTGAGCTATCGTAGCTAGCATTTTTTTCAATTTGAACTTAAGCTTAGCATAGGCAGCATAATAAAATGATTTTAAAAATCATTAAACAAAACACTCCTGTATTTCTCGAAGGGCTAGGCAAAGCAGTAGAGTACACCCATATTTCGCAAATTAGAATGTATTACGATTCTTCCGATTCCGAAAGATATTATCCCGCCTTAGTGAAACAAAGAAAGTCGAATGATTTATTAGCATACCGTATTGAGCGAAGGTCACACGTAAGAGGTAATAGGAAAGTAATGATTAAGTGGTAACAAACCCGGGCACAAGGTGTGGCAACAGTAGCAATGTCTCATTATCATCAGCCTATCACTGACCACTGCTGGTCATAGGCCTCTCCTATGGCAACACTGAGCTGGATCTTCGACCTTCCGCTTCCAACCGCCACACCGGAGGGCAATTTCTCGCCACCTTTTATACCATAAATTCTAATTAAGCTCCTTAATCTCTGCCTACACTTTGACAACTACAGCTAACCTAGACAAATGACAAAACTCCATAAATAGAAAAGTATGGTTTATGGTAGAAATAGAACAGGATGGACGTCCCCGTACAATTGACCATTCCGTTATATTTTTCAGTTTCGCCCGTTTTATAACGCTCCAGGCATGAGTATATATTATGTATGTAGGTATATGGACAGTATTCCGCCAGTATCTTCTACCTTGGCCATGTATTTGCCTTACCTCCGTAACGTTTCTCTTGATAAAGTATGCTTTACATTTCATATTCATCGCGACATCTTTCTAGAAACGACTCACTAAAATCAACATTCTCTTTATTATTGTATCATAATGTCAATTCACTTAACTTACGTTTTTAATTAGGTTTTTTTAGCGTCTGGGTTTAAAGGGACAGTGTTAATTAATTAACGTTTTATTAAGATAGACTGCTTACGGAGGTAGATGTTGGCACTTCAAAAAGATACCTATTCAAATTTATTTATCAATTAAAAAATAGATCCCGACGTATTGAGAACCTCCTCCTTTTTTGAAGTCGGTTAAAAAGATAATATTGACTGCCTCGATGGTCTAGTGGTTGCCAATTGCGGCTACCTCATCATGAGGTCGTGGGTTCGAATGTCGGGTCGGGAAAAGTGTTACAGGGTTTTTCTCAGTAACACCACGGAGTCTGGATTTGTGCCCAGGTGATGGCAATATGATCGCCCCCGACTACATTGGGAGTTTTAGACCTATAACATAATTGGCAAAATGAAGGTGTAGGTAGGCCAATTTTTTCAAGCTTGAACAGCAAGCTATATCTACTACAGTCTCCTGGGTTGGAAGTGTTGGAACATGCTAGAACTTACTAGCTTACTAGCCTAGAAATGAAACTAGTTTTGTATACAGTATACTACACGAAGCCAGAGCTACTAGCTTGCTAGCTTACAATCACTAGCTTGAAAATCTAACCTGTATAGCCCAGCATTATACGAAGTCGTATTCTGACTTACCCGACAAACAGTGAGTACCTTTAAAACTTTCTAACGAGAACAGGCATTCTTGTAAAAAGTCAAACTTAGTTTAAGAGGATCCAAGGCGCACTCTTATAGGGGACACATGTTCCTTTGTTTTAACTTCTGAACTGACCTGATTTCAACCAAGTTTTCACCTTACAACATTAAGGAAAAATACTATTCTAGCTTATGCCGACGGATTTGTCTGCGCGGTTAAAACATCTGCTTGGTTACCGGAATTATGTAACTTGCAATATTTAATTATAGACAGACAACGGACCAGGTGAATTTAAATAAAAGCTTGCAAAAAAGCCTGTCTTTTCGTAGGGTTAAAGACGTTGAAGCTATCTCCATACCTACTAAAATTTATGACGATTGGTTCATTTGTTTAGTGGTTTTGATCTAACAAATAGACTGAATCAGTTTCGGGTTTGTACTAGGTAGTAAGTACGGCATAGTAAGGAAGATTAATTCAATGCAGGCTTTGATGAATACGGCATCTGACAGGCGTAACTATGGTACTGATTAGATGGCTCTAGGTACCAAACGTTACATACAATGTCCACACAAGACAGGAAATTGAAAGGTCCTTAGACGTTGGTATATTTGGCATCGAGTCATGTGATAATTAATGTCTGAAAACCTGAAAACACATTCACGGTACAGGAGAAATTAATAGTGTCAAGGATTAAAAAAGACTTAAAAATCGTTCCACATAGCAAACACCTATTACACCGTACAAAAAACCAGCACATTTATAGACCAAAATTAAAATATCCGCTTCAAACCAGTCAAGCCTCCAGTTTAAACCGGTTAAAACTAGTTTCGGGAACGCCATATTCGAAAAATTACCATTTCGCAGGCATCATGCAAGTTTAAAATCAATTATAGTCTGATGCCGCTCACAACTTCGGGGGGAGATGAACATTACACTTTATAATCCTTTGGGGATATGCAGATCGATAGCATGACCTTACCGACTTTAAAGGTGGCTTGAATAGTGATAGCTTTCAGTTTAGTTTCGGAATCGAAACTGTAGCTTTCAAGAGCTATTACGTGGAAACATGGTTTTTCAGATGCAATAATTAAGACAATTTTGTTATCTTATAACTTAGTACATAAATACTTATATCTACTAGTTGATTAAGTGTCCGGAATGTCGATCCCTGACGGACACATTGGGACCTTTATACTAGGTGGCTTTCCCGGAACCCATCATAATTTTACCTTCAAAACTGAAAACAGTCATAGGGTAAGATAATTTGGTGATCGAGGCAATATGGTGTCAAGTAAAGCGGTTGTATGAAACATATCTTCCACACTCAACGGCTACACGCTTGTGCAGTCTCATCACTGTTCACGTTCCAGTTACTTTATACTAAAGGTTTTTAAACAATGTCTCCAAATTATCTCTATCACCAAAATATCTTCCCTTACTACACTATACATACCTACATAGTTACTTTATATGCAATGATATCATAAGTACAAAGAAGTAGATACGTTATCTACTCAACATTGTATCTACAAAAACGGAACACAATACATATTGTAATACCACTTAGAAGTAGGACGGTATATCATAATTATCAGGAGTGAGAAAGAGACGAGCTGAGTTCAGGTGAGCTAATAGTAGCCTAGTAAATATACACATACATAATATCTACCTCATTTCATTTATGTATGTTATTGGTTACTTGAGTTTGTTACTAAGCGTTCTAAGAAATAAGGAGTATGAATGAATAATAACTGATAAGGGTATGAAGGCAAATATACATTGCCTTCGTAATCGTGAGTCAGAGGAAATCGTCACATGACGTCACTCGTACATTACTAACGGACTACCATAATAAATCGAACGAAAAATCCAGACGCCGCCGTGCTGCTACTAAGAATTAATTAATAGAAAAACCCAGTAATACTGCACGATAATGCTCGGGATTCGAACACAGGACCTCGTGCACACCGCTTAACGACCACTAGACCAACAAGGCAGTAACATAACACCACGCCAGTATTTCACGAATGTGTAGGCAGAGGTGTACTACCTATAGTATACCCATATTTCACCAGTTATGTTGTAGGTCCCATTGTAATATGGAGCGAGCCTATTGCCATCAACGGGAACAAATCCAGACGCCGTGCTGCTACTGGGAATTACCTAATGGAATAATCCGAAACCCTGCATGACCTGGGATTCGAACCAAGGACCATAGGCTCAGCAGCGGCCACTGGACCAACGAAGCAGTCACTTTGCACATAGGTAACAAAATACCGTGCTAATATATTATTCATGCGAATTTATCATACATAAACGTTAGACAAGTTGTCTGACGTTTCAGCTTAAATATAAAGTCATAACACACCGCTTTTCTACGTAAGTCGAGATACTAGCTGACAACCCTTTGAAGTATAATTGTTTTAGCAGTCTTATAAAGCCGGCTTCCCACGGTGCGAGATTTTGCGCACGGCGGGCACCAACCCGCACAACGACACAGAGGGAAGGGTTTCTTCCGTAGTAGCCCAGACTACGTAAGAAAAAAGAGTTGCTATTTTATTAGCCTCGTATCTTCTGGTGTGGCGCTCACTGGACATCTTGGACAGACCAGGTGGTTCATAGTTTTACGGGACACCGATGCGCTGTCGTACTTGTCTTCACGGAATTCAATTTTTTTCCGGTTGGACCGGCTTCTGCCTACTCCGGACCGGAGTCTGTTGAGGGACTCCTTTCTCTAAGCATTTTAGAGTTATTTCTGAATAACAAAATTGCCTAAAATCTATATTGGCTTCCCACGGTGTGTGCGGTAGAAGAATGTCCGTGGTCGTCCGCCGTACGCGTCCGTCCGCAGAATCTCGCACCGTGGGAAGCCCGCTTAACGTAGGAGTAGCTTAGGGATTAAATATCATTCTAAGATCCTTGGCATCGAAAATAATGTAATGAATTACGTGTTGTTCTTTTAGTAATTATTTAATCTTATTATTTTATATGAAAAGGTATTTTCTAACCTTTAATTTAATGTGTAGGTTTGGGGCTACAAAAATATATTTCATTGCCCCTCATATGTCATCACGCCGGTATTCCCTTAAGGGGTAGGCAGAGGTGCGTAGTACACCCACATTTCACCAGTTATGTCATAGATCCCAATGTAAAAGGGGGAAAAACATTTCCATCTTCCTGGCACAAACCCTCCGTGCTGCTACTGAGAATCACCTAATGAAAAAACCTGATAGCACTACATAAAACGGGAAGCGAACCCAGAATTTCATAAAGCAACGAAGCAAGTAGATAAAAATATAGAATAACGTATACATCTCCAATGAACATGAACAGTTCTTAGAGCAGCATTCCCCTAACACTTAAAATATTAATCCCCAATTCTCAAGAAACGCGAGCATCAAGCACTTTGCCTTGTATTAACTAGCACCGATGTCTTAGTCGATGTTAAATAATTAATTCTGCGAGTATTAGAGTTGCCGTTTTCATTTTCAGATGAATTCTGTTATGTATTTCTTTGGCGTATGAGTATAAAGCAAGATAACACAACATAACGAGTGAAGGGGAAGGCAGACGTGTGTAGTACACCCACATATTTTCGCCCGTTACGTTATGGGTCCCAATGTAATAGGGGGCGAGTTCATTGTCATCAATCGGGCACAAATCTACACTCCTTGCTGCTACTGAGAATTACCTAATAGCCCAATAACACTTTGCCCGACCTGGGATTGGAAACCAAGACTTCATGTTCAGCAGTCGCGCTAAGACTAGACGAACGAGGCAGTAAACGTGAAGCTATCTCTCACAGTACCTATACGTGTGGATTTGTTGACTCGTAGTTATAAAGAATCCCGTGCAAAGCAGTCTAAATGCTAGGTTAATCATCGTATCCTGCGGTCGGTTTTCGGGCAACGTTATTGGGTTTTCAGATTAGGTAAACCTCAGTAGCAGTCCGACCCAGACATAACATTTTCAATTTACACGCTCACTACAACAGTTCGCTGGCAATTTGTAACTACCTACACCACAGAAAGAAAGGGATGAAGCTATACACAAATTACATTTGACTTTCATGTTCTAGTTGTTTGTTTCTTCACAAGTAGCTACTATTTATCTCCTTAAGGTCGAGGTTACACAGTGCGAGCTGCGGACTTGACAGTAGACAGCTAATGCCATCGTGTACTAGCATAGAAGTAGCTCGACTCTCCCCCCGCCAGCTACATCGTTACTAGGAGCAAGCATTGCAGCCTGCAGGTCATTTTCCGACGCCTGATATGCACTTATAGCCGAGTGTGAAGTCTGGACTGTGAAATTAAAGGTCACAAGTTAAAACCCCGGCACGTACCAATGTCTTTTCGAATTTATGCATGTAGTATAAATTAGTTATCAGTTACTAAAAACGGTGAAGGAAAACATTTGATGTCCGAGTCGCGTGCGGGTTGTTGGCGTGGGAAGGCGAGTGCCGAGTAAAATCTATTCTTTTTTGTAGTAACTCGCGCGGTCGCGGACTGACTGACAGTAACTCATATGATACGGTCACACAAAACGAGTATCAGCACTGTCGTTTTAACTGACTAGGCGAACTCGCACGCAAACTCGTAACGTGTAAACCCGGCATTGCGTTTGGCATACAGAATACAACAAGGACCAGTATGTATGGTCTATATCTGTATAGTGTAGGTATAATACTAGCGTACGCCCGCGACCGCAACTTCATCTATTTACTCTTCATATTTCCATCTCTGCCCTCCCTGTCACTGTCACTGGCATAGTCCGATAGGACGGTAAGATACGACCGGAGAGAGATCAAGCTCGGGAACAACAGCTTAACGGGCCGAAGCACGGAGGGGTCTCTACATGTGAAAACGGTCACCCATCAAAAGACTGTCCGCAGCGAGCACGGCTTAACCTCACAGATCGACTGATCTGCGCGGTAACCACGTAGCTACGAGCCCCTATCCTACCAATACACATCTAATACCATAATACGTGTTTCTAACTAGTGAGCAAACAAACATGTGTGTATTAGCTAAGATATCAATAACAATGTAATCTGTTCATTACTATATTGTTTGCATGTTAATTCCAAGGGTACGAGCCTACAGGGTTGCTATGTGCAGTAATAGGTATGTATATTGTGTAGTAAGGGCGACTGACCGGCATCTCGCTTCCACAACGGAAAATGACCTGCGATGCAAGCTCATAGTAACACCGCTGTACGAAGGCCGCGACCTATGTATAAAGAGCACTCGGCTGCTTCGTTGGTCTAGTGTCCGCTAAGCGCGGCTGCTGAGGTCCGGGGTTGGAATCCCGGGCAGGGAAGTCTTACAGGGCTTTTCCATTACGGAATTCCCAGAAGCACAGTGTGGATTTGTGTCTACTAATGGCAATAGGCTCGCCCCCTATAACATTAGGATCTATAACATAACTGGCGAACTGAGGGTTTTATATGTGCACCTCTACTTACGCCTTCGGGATATTGTCAATTATACTGCCAGCTTGCCTTGGGAACTTCATGATTTACTTTTGTAACTCATGTCTTGACTGGTCTGTTGGTCCAGTGGTTAGTGGCCCTGACTGCTAAACCGGAGGTCGTGGGTTGGATTCCCACCCAGGACAAATCTTTGAGTGATAAGCATAATGATTTGTTCTGTGTCTGGGTGTTATTTATCTATATTATGTATGTATTTAGAAATATTAAGGTATGTTTATCAGTTGTCTGGTTGCCGTAATACAGGCTCTGCCTAATTTGGGATAGATGACCGTGTGTGAACTGTCCCAAGATATTATTATGTCAGATATACGGACAAGATCGGTGTAGTCATAACAATGGCAGCATCTAGTCAAAAACAAATGGTAGCACACAGTTATATACACATTTGTATAGGAACATTAGTCACGTTAAACCTATTTGAAACAAGCGCGGGTGACGCTCCCCGGATCGTGACCTGCGCACCGCTGGCCGGCTTAACAGCTCTGAAGATATCAAAGGACGCCCGCGCAAATACAGGAGAATCTTGAAGCTGTCAAGTGTACACTGTATTTTGTCACGGACTTCTGAATAAAGGACCTTGGAACATGCTTGTATTTTGTTGTTCATTACGCTCGAAGGTTTTTGAATTTTGTTTAATTATGAGTTGTCATTTGCCTAGACAACTGGCATTAAATTGTACCTGTCACTGTCGTTTGCATGTCAAAGAATAGAGATGGCAATAGAGTTAACAAGTGTTAATGAATGTATAGATTAATGTATGACATCAATCATTTACATTTTGGAGAAGACCTCGGCGAACATTCTTGGACCAGATCGGAGATCTTCTACAAAAGGGTCAAGTGAGGAGTACCCTTAACCGACGAGCGTGTATGAGGAATGTTATGCGAGTGAATGAGGCGAAAGAAGTATGTCAGGATCGTAGCAAATGGAAATCCGTGGTCTCTACCTACCCCTCTGGAAAATAGGCGTGACTTTATGTATGTATGTATTTACATTTTAGAACACACAAATTTCAATTTTGACTAACAACATTGCCCAGGCGGCTGAAATCTGAAATAATTTCAATGCATTTATTCATAGTCACATTTGCCCTAAACGTTCTATAAACCAATTAACGAGGCGTCAATGAATATGACATCTGGACGATTAGTTTGCGGCCCAAGTTGAATCATTTTAGCGGGGTTTTGGATAACATGATGGTAATGGTACCTACCAGTCTGACAGTATGCCATCATACGACCTCTGGTAGGTCATTTTTTTTAACATAAAAAATTACATCACGCCTGTACGCAGAGGTGTATAGTACACTCAAATTTCGCCAGTTATGTTATAGGTCCCAATGTACCTAATAGACAGCAAACCTATTGCCATTACCGCGCACAGATTCAGACTCCGTGCTGCTACAGAGTTAAATCTAATAAAATACCCAATAACACTTTGCCCGCCCCGGGAATCGAACCCAGGAACCTCCCTTCACGCAATATGATTAGGTACTCCACATGTGTGGTGTTATGTATGTTTATGTGATGTATTATCATAATTCGCGACCCGCGGAGCCTTAAACTTAACCCACAAACAAGCGAACAGTGAATATAACAGGTAACTTAATTACGGGCATGTTGGCAACACATACAGAGCATAATAGTAATCTGCGGGTTGTTTAGAGTCATGTTGTGGAAATTAATTAACTGCGTAGCGATTTCCGTATCACCCTTGCGAGTGACGGTGAAGTAAACAGTAAGTACCTCAACTATGGGTTTTCTTACGTAAACTTGTAAATTAACATCACTGATAGCCGAGTGGTATGACCGTTGGACTGCCAAGTCAACGGCCGCAAGTTGAAACCCCGGCACGCACTGTCTTCTCGAATTCATGTGCGTATTTTAAATTAGTTATCAGTTGCTTAAAACAGTGAAGGAAAACATCGTGAGGTAACCGTCACACCCGAGAGATTTTTCAACAGTGTATTAAGCCATGTCAGAGGACTACAGGCGGTTTAAACTCTGACACCAGGTTGTTCATCAACTATACAATAAGAAGAAGACATAAAATATTTGAAGGGCAATCTATAATTCTCTTCTCGTCGGTCCACTAACTACGGTCGCTAGGTTTAACCTAGTACAGACACATAACATTCCATTACCTTGTTATTTTGAGATTTATGTATTTTACCAATTGTATTTAGATAAATATTCTACAAATAAGATTTTTCATCGTTTTGCTGAACAAAAACCTTTAGACTGCACAGAAGTTACGTACGTGAAGTTACGTAGTACCTGCTCACCCCTCTGAGATAGCGTCCGCAATAATACGAGCACTATCGTTCACGCGACCGCTATCTAACTGTTATTTTATCACTCACCATAAAACATGTCTTCGGTTTTAACTACTGATTCACCGACGGGATTTACGGTTCATAAAAAAAACCGCAAACGAGTATAAAGAAACTAATCGATATGAAATGTTGGGTTTGGATCAAGTTGAGTATACTCTTGTCACCTTATTTATTATTTACTATATATTATGCTGGTAATTAGGATCTAGGTATTTCCAAGCAGCAAATTGCTGTCGTAGGCACAACAGCTGCTAAAGTGGAAGTGGGCTGGTCACGTCTGCCGCGTGTCGGAGGAGCTATGGGCGAAAACAACCACGCAGTGTGTCCTAAACAGCAGCAAACGACTTCGTAGCAGGCCGAGAAAAAGATGGCGCGACGAACTAGACGCATACCTTAAGGACTTGCGTCGAGTGGCGGCAGACAGGGACAAGTGGAAGGAGGGAAGGGAGGCTTTTGCCCTGCAGTGGGACAATACAGGCTTATAATAGTAATAATGCTGGTTTTTTATTAAATATCTGGATTTGTCGCACGAGGTTGTCGACATGTGGGAGGTTGACTTAGCAATCGTTGTACCGATAGTTGTTACGGTCAATGGCCTAATGGCCAAGAGCCTCGATGAACATCTTAAGAGGCTCGCGTTAGGTGGTTGGGTTAACGGCTTGATGCAGGAGGCGGTACTCCTTGATACGGCGCGCATAGTTAGGAGGTTCCTCTCTCTGGTGCCCTAACCACTTGCAGCTAGGACCCTGTTACCGATGCCAGTTGGCGACTATTTTTTATTTTGCTGTTTTTGTACTTAATAATATAAATTTAAAAATGTAATTCATAAGTGATATTTAAAATAAAGGAAATAATAATGCTGGATTTACTCAAGTGTATATTCGGAAATGATCGACTAGTTTCGGACTCGAACGAAACCCTTTAGACCCTTTGACCTGGTGACGCGGTAGGGCCGCGAGCCGAACTGTTGTCAATGTTAATGTAGTTAGAAATATTTAATTAACAAATCATGGATCAAAATTTAGAATTGTATTCCATACACAAGTGGCAATAGGCTGATATACAACTGATTATTGTACGCCGGTTTAGTAGTTATTTAGTGGTGCCCTTAAATATCAGAAAATGAGACATTGATAAGGTCACATTGAAAGGTAGCTCTGTATTCGGGTTTGAACTTGCTACCTTGTGCATACAAATCCGATTCGTCAACTACCAGGCCACAATTCTTTAGGTATCTAGTAAAGATACTTACGTCCAATTTAATTTACTAAACCAACTGGCGTTGCCACCCTCCGGAAATACCACACAAGCGCTAACAGCTTTCGGAAACAATAAAAATTCTTACTAATCTTTTAAATTTGTTACTAATTCGAACGATTTGAGAAGAAAAATACGAATTCCTCGGACGTGTCGAGAAACGTTTGAAAAATAGTGATTTGACAGGTGAAGAGTTATGGCGGGATATTTAAAGAATGGCGGCTAAACAAAATGGAGTCGTATTAAGATATACTGCGATTAAAAAAATTGATGTTTAAACTTTATCTGCTTATGAATCATTAGAATTCTTATGGGAATCACATTTTGTTTTAGTAGGTAAGTTTTTAATGGGTGGATAAGTGATTAAAGTTATGCGATAAATTAATGTAATATGAAATAAAATAAAGAATTTTCAGTTTCAATTAGTTATATTACAATTTTACTATAATAACTTCCGTGAGTGTTATCCATATTATTTACTATATATCCCGGTTATACTCACGTGTGTATTCGGGAATGCCCGACTAGTTTCGAACTCGAACGGAGCCCTTATTCATGAGCTGGTTACGCGGCGGAGTCGCGAGCTGAACATCCAGCTCATGAATAAGGGCTCCGTTCGAGTTCGAAACTAGTCGGGCATTCCCGAATACACACGTGAGTATAACCGGGATATATAGTAAATAATATTACAATTTGACTATAAACATATAATAACATGACTTGTATTCCCGAAGGGGTAGGCAGAGGTGTATACATTTAGCCAGTTATGTTATAGGTACCAATGTCATAGAGTTCAAGCCTGTTGCCATCAACCAGGCACAAATTCAGACTCCGTGTTGATTGAGAATGACCTAATGGAAAAACCCAAAAACACTGCACAACCCACGACCTCACGCTCAACAGTCCGACCACTAGACCAAAGAGGCAATCAATCAACGTACAGACAAACCGTCGATGTTTTGTTAGTTGAATTTACCAAAATGTATTTTAGCCATGTTCGTTAACTCTTTATACGTGTAAAATTGATTGTATTGGTGGTATGTGGTAACGTTAGATGGTGCACCGTGCAGCTCTGCCTAATGCCTAAGTATTGATACGTGGCCGTCTACTACTTGTAGGCTTTCATAGACAATAGCGGCTGTAACTAAATATTACGAAAACCTATTCACCTGGAATATTAAATTGAAGCCTCATGACTTGCGATTCACCGCGTTATTAATGCAAAAAACTAGTTGCGTTTTGTGTAGCTTTACGTTAGGTTAAAATGCTTGGTCTCTGCTGTTCCGTCTCGGATACAGGCGTGACTATTTAAAAACGGTTTTTCTAGATATGCTTGCCTTATAATTACATTTGACTGCTGAACACGAGGTCTTGGTTTCGAATCCCTGGTCAGACAAAGTGTTATTGGGTTTTTCCATCAGGTAGTTTAGTACATTCCCAGTTCCCGGTTTATGGCAATAGGCTTCTCGCCTATTGTATTGGGACCTATAACATAACTGGCGAAATGTGGGTGTACTACCCACCTCTGCTGTGTTTTGTTATGTAATAATGTGTTGCAATACTGAAAAGAATAAGTAATATGTGTGTGATTGAGGAGGTTGATTATAAATTAAAATATTGTTATCAACGCCAGTAATTAACAAAGAAATAGGTACGCAAACAGACCTTAATTATATAATTAATGATTAAAAGGTGAAGCTCAATTTATATTTTAAGCTAGACGAGAGTAATTGTTATAAACATTACATTGAAGAGACAATCAATATAAGTACATTACCATAAGATGTCAATACGTATCCTATAATACAGGGGTAAACGTCACAGCAACTTACCTGTAACAAAAAACAATGAAAACATTAATTTTATTAAAACAAAAACACATCAACCCCTTTAGAAATTGATTATTTTAACTTGAATAAAAATAACTCATGTCTGGGTAACCTGGTTTAATAAATAAGTTGCATGCTGCACACTAGGACTTTGTCCTGTATCGTGGGTGTTTCACAAACATTATTTTTCACATACACAAACACTCATACTCGGGACAAACATCTGCGGATCACACAAATCTTTATCTCGTGCGCGAATGGAACCCGCAACCCTTGGCGCAGTAGTCTAATCCCTTAACTACTGCGCTAATTATGTTTATTGACTCACCAGTTACTTGTAAACTAGATGAAGATATAATAAATAACTTTCTAAATAATAAAAGTGTTATCCATATTATTTACTTTATATATAGTAAATAATAAAGACCAAGAAATGTTACCTCTTAATTTTAGTTAAAACTCATCACTGTGGTAATTATAGTTTAAATTAATCTCCATGCTCCCCTAAATGATCATGGCCAGGCACAATCCGTCGCTCCGGGCTCCAACATGGCAATACCCGGTTTATTTGCCATGGCACTGCGAGTGCGTTGTTAGGGCGTGTACACACTGTACGCTGAACAAAGGGCGTAAGGCGGCGTGCACACCGCGTTATACCGCCTTGGGGCCCGTGCGTAGTGATGGGATCGCTAATATTGTTATCGACGTTTTATTTTAATATGACTAGTATTAAAATATGATTATTTAAAAGCTGAAGATTTTTTTCATGTACTTAAAGTTACTAAATCAACTGTACAGTTTTATAGATTTCCTTCATTAATTTGAATACTCTTTCCTGTTGAGCATCGGGCGAATATTGAACATTTTAAGTATATAATACTGTCCAAACTTCGCTTCACCTTAGCTAAAAATCAAACTACCTACCTATATTAACTTTATTTTGAATACGTCACCCCACAATAGGAAATTCTCCTGTATCGTGGGTGCATTTCACATAATAACCACCCGGACTCGGGACAAACATCTGCGGATCGCACATATATCTACCAAAGGTTAGAAACACAACTGAATACCATTTTATTGATGCGGTCTCACTAAAAGTCTCAAGAGTTAAATAGCGAAATTATACGTTTGTAGCGGTTAACGGCAAAAAATACGTAGCAACTAAAGTTAGTATTATGTAATTATGCGTTCTGAAATGACGCATAAAATACCTTTAAATTGAGAACCTACTTGATTGAAACCGTTTAGGATAATTATGTTCCTTTTTATTAAATCTATAGAACTTAATGACTATGACTAAAGTTCTAAGCCAATGAGAATGGCGGACATTTCTTGCATGATACAAGTCGACTTCCATAAACAATTAATAATGCAATTAGAATCGTATTACATAGTAGTTATAGCAGTTTCTTTTACGGATTATATCATGTAAGGCAGTTTTATTGAACACTAGATTTTCTTCGCGTCTTCGTATGCGGGAAGTTTTTTACGCGTATTCTCCGGGATTGAAGTAGTCTATGTTAACCCTGAATGGCCATACAAAATATTGATCAAAGATTTTTTTATTTCGGATGGAACGTTTCGTATTTTACCTCTAACATACAACTATAACCTCTTGATGCTAAGTACAGTAGATATATCGATACAATTATCGAAAGTAACACCCCAGCACTGACCACAATCGGTTAACGCTTGGTTTCGCCAAATAATCCTGGGAAACACGAAGTGCGGTGTCCACGCGATCTGCATTATAACGGACATGCTTACTGATGTCAAGTGGTCATTGTTTTTAATCATGTTTACACTGGCCATTAAATGTGACACGATTGGATGCGGTAAATAAAGTTTTTGTCATATGTAGTGCATAAACAGGAGCACAAAATAATGATGAAAGATAGAGAACGCCACAGAATAATAACCGAGGCCCTGATTAGCGCAATTTCTGAACCACTCGTCAAATTTTTTACATATGTATGGATGACCCTAGACTATGTTACTAATTTGAGTGTTATGCTTATTAAAATTAATTTTAGATACGACAGTTTATACTCGAACAATACTTTTCATACCTTCGATGTAGTCAAAAGAACGCTGAATGTCAATCATAACAATTTTGTCTTTGTCGATGTTTGTACGTGTCTACTTAGATTTTTGTCATTAGTAACTTTTATTTTGTTCTCTATTTTATGGATTTACACACATTTACATCATTTTTTGCTAACGATATTATTCATTTCACAATTTTCAACGCTTTTAGCACCAAGATAATCATTACGCAAACTCGTGTGGTTGAAATTTATATTAGAATACACTATAAAACGGACTGTCTTCCTTCTCGTTTATCGCATATGGAACTTACCTTTCATGAACCGAGCTACACGGTCGGTATATTAAGCAATCATAAATGATAATTATAATATTGTTTTGATAATAATTAATAACACTTCAGTATAAAATGTTGCAATCATAGTCGACATACACCACACGACTTCAAACCTCGTCTATGTTCTTAAATTTTTCAGTTTCAATTCCACACTCACAGTAAAATTCTAATTTACTAGTTGAAGCCTTTACTGCATTAGATTTACAATTTAGCTAAATAATTAAATATACCAATATAGAACCTAATAATTGTTTGATGACAATGAGTCTGAAGTTGAACCGCTCGGAAGTTATTCAATCAAACATAAACCAACAACTAAAAGTAAACTACATGTATTACATCACGCCTGTATTTGCAGAAGGGGTAGGCAAAGGCGTACCTTAGTACACCCACGTTTCGCCAGTTATGTTATAGGACCCGATGCAATGTAACGGAGTCTGGAATTGTGCCATGCAATTCCAGACTCCGTGCTGTTACTGAGAATTACCTAATGAAAAAACCCAATAACACTTGGACCGACCCGGTATTCGAACCCAGGACGTCATGCTATCCAGGACCACTAAGCCAACGGGACAGTCGTTATGTATATAAACTTTATAAAAACGCGAAATCAAATCCAAACATCACGGCAATAAACTAGCGAAAAAATCAATCAAATTTTACGAATACCAAATGAAATCTAAACCGAAGAAAACAATAAGAAGATTCAACAGGAAAACATTACGCTTTGCCCAACGAGGCGCGGCAGGAACAACGGCAAATATTTGTTGACTAATTACAATTTCTGAACGTAACGTTAACATTTCATTAAAGGTACAGAGCAAACAGGCCTGATGGTACGGAACGAAAAAAGTAAAATAATTCAAAATGGCCGCTACGTCACTAGAAAGTTGGTACTCAGAAGGTTGTCTCGAGTCGAGGCTAGTGAGAAGACTAATATATGTATGAACGGTAATTAAAATTATTTTCGCTTAAGTTTAAAAAAGATAAAATCTGACTGCCCCTTTCTTTTACCTATGCAATTAAGCATGCTTATGCTAAATCAACGGAAGAACTTCATGAAGTCATCGAGATTTCTTCCTTTTTGCCATTCTAAGTGGACGAAATCTGCATGTCTGTCCGGTTATAAAGGCCTACAACATAACAGGCGTAATGTGGGTGTACTGTGTGTTATGTAACTACAATTTATTTTACAATTCATATCGATTGTGTGTGGTTCATTTGCTGCAATAAGCGACAAGCGCATCTAGCCGTTAAGTGCACCTAACGTTAATAAAAAAATTGGAATAATTCCGTGTTAAAATAAATTGCGTTAGATCAATATTTCAGTTATAACGTTCATTACAAAACAGTACGTGGGGCTTCTGTATCTAATAGGTAGCGTAGTTATTGCGGAAGCTATGGTGCAGTCTCTGACAATTTATAAAAGTGTGTTTGTCTGTTTGTCCGGCGAAAACCGCGGGAATTGGGCGTGGCTTTGTTACGTGTTAAGTAAATAATGAATATTGTAATTTTTGCTATTCAAACAGAAGAGAGAGAAAGAAGTCGTGGTCTCGTTAGGATGTATGAGGTAGTTTAGCTGACGGTATTTTTGGATTCAAGAATATTACATAACAGCAAGATAGGTGGCTCACGTAGCCATTGCGTGTGAAACCTGGATGAGGCAGACACTGAAGTTCCCAGAAAACTATAATTTAACGGTTTTTTAAGACGAGCGTGAACCGGTTTTTCTTAGGTGGGCGCGCTCCATCGGAGCGCACAATATCGCTCACCATCAGCAAATTGTGGGCAAGCGCACACCTATTTAGTATAAAAAAAAATTAGAGGCCGTCACCAACCGTGGGTGATGTCGGTCTGCGGATGATGACGATGAAGACCAGCGCAGTAGCTAAGTTAAGGCTGCTACGCTAAAGGTTATAAATTCAATCCTCGCACAAGACCCCATTTTTACACGACTGCCCAAAAAAAGGAGTGTAATGTTTTGTCTTATCCATAGTATACTTAAGTAACTTTTTTGTATTGTGATAATGCGTGCCATGACATTTGCCTTGCAGTGGGACAGCTGTTTAACTAAACATAATTCTTCTTTAAAGTCTATAAAGTCGCCTGGGTTTGTAACTATGACTAATCTAGTCGTGAGTAAAGGGGATAAACTTCGTTTGCTACTACAAAACCGCTCGCACGATTCTGATGCGGTTAACCAGTGACTTCAGTAACAAATTACTCATTTATTTATGTATTTCAGGGCTTTGTAAACATGTTATGTAAGTGATTTTAGTTATATTAGACTGCTTGCTACACGTCAATGATGTAAATAATTTAGTACTATTAGAAATGCAAGACAATATTACAACATGCTAAATATATATAGGGTAGGTAGATCATACAAAGTTTTAACGGCGACCAGTTGATGCAAAATGTCTTGAAGACCAGATTGGTGCAGTGTGTCTAAAGATGCTGCGTTATGGATAGTGGGATCGATCTCAGCAGAAGACAAATTATTGAGAACTAAAGATTTTTGAGTCTACTAGATGATTGATAATTGGCACGTAATAATTGATCTGCTAAACGCACGCCCTTAATAATGACATAAGTTATGCCAAGCATATAAATGCCAGATAATTATAATTTGACATTTTGACCGATTTTCTGTCTAAACTGTCAGTTTTTTTTTTTCAATTTTCGGTTAACCTATCTAGTGATCGAAAAACTGGCCGCTAGTTAATCATTATTGTCATTGAGTTTATATGAAAAAGAAACATCAAACAATGCATCCAACCAGAAATAGGATTGTTTTTAACTAGTAGCGAACCCAACTGGGGTCCTATAAACAGAATCATAAAATTAGACTTGCATATTACATTAGTAGGATTAACATAAAAAATAAAAAGGCTGACACATTCTTTAAGGAAAGCCCCAGTAACATGATTATAATAATTTAATACAATAACATTTTTGTTCCATCGACATTTTTGACTCGTGAATTCTTATTTTCAATCAAGCTAACGCCATTTGAATGTCAAGTGGGTGTTCGCGGCCATTTTGTTTTCACTTATAATTCCCGCCAATTTCGAAAAAAGAATGTTAATTCAAATGGATTCCATCTGTTTTCGTTGAAATTATTTTAGTGCGGCGCGCGTCCTTTATGAATAATATTGTCAGGTAGGAAATTGATTTTTGAAATTGGAAGGCTTTGTTTTCTTTTATTTTGGTCGTGTCTATATTTCTCTTACAAGAAATTTTTCATCAATTTTGGACCGGGGTATGAGGTGAATCAGTTTTGGAATAAATGACAAAGTAAATATTCAAATTAATGTTCTTGTCACTTAAACATTTATTTCGTTTAAACAAAGTTATAATAAAAAAACTAAGTATATTA
This sequence comes from Abrostola tripartita, assembly GCA_905340225.1. Taxonomy (NCBI): domain Eukaryota; kingdom Metazoa; phylum Arthropoda; class Insecta; order Lepidoptera; family Noctuidae; genus Abrostola; species Abrostola tripartita. Next base: position 3,681,748 of record HG996515.1, read on the forward strand.
TCGTGAACAAACATAAATTAAAAATAATACCTACACATAAAAATATAAAAATTTAAAAAGCATCATAATATTGATCCCCATCGATGTCAGCTGGTAACGTGCCCAAAAGACTGGCAGCATTGCCACGTTGAATAGCAATGCTTATTCTTTGACCAAAAAATGCACCAGCCCTTTGGTCACGTGTAGACTCAATAATGTGTCTGTAATTTATAATTAATTAAATTGGTTCTACGAAATCAGGCAATAAATTAAGCGAAAGTGAAATTTAACAAGCTACTTATGTTGTGCAGTGCGCAGTTAATACACGAAAGACCCTTTTTAGATTTAGAAACTTTAGTTGATAAATGTATTAATAAAAGTATTCATAAAATAAATGTATTAAGTTAAGCGTTAAATAAATGTTTTTAAGCCCGAACGAGAATCGAACTCAGTATCTCTCGTCAGCAGTCACGCTTCGCAATCACTAGATCAAAAAGGCAGTCGTAAATTGTACCTAATAGATATTATATTTTAAGGTAATATAATAAACATAAGGTTCAATTTACTTTACTATCTTAACCCTTCACATTTCGCTTTAAGCATCTTATCCGTACCTTAAAACATGATACAGCCTATCGTGAGGGTTGGGTGTGACGTCATCACAGTAATCCCAACCCCCATTTATTGGAACACAGATCGTTTTAAATTCTGCGCGCGACCCGCGATGGCGCGAGAATATTAATCGGCGGAAAAATCCCGGATGAAAACGTATCGAGGTTTGATTCTCGGGATAGTATGTATTACCTTAAGCGGTTTTATAATTTATCCATTATTTTTTACACACTGCTTCTTTATATAATATTTTGTGAGTTATTTACGTAAGGTTAGGTAGTAAGAGACAATGTTTAATTCATAGCTACTCACAGCTAATTTATATAAATAAATCTGACGTTTTGACAGATTTTTGATAATTACCAATACTGTCAAAATTTGAAGATGTTCTTTCAAATAAAAATCTATACCGTAGTTTTCAACTCGGCATCACCCTAAGGTTGACTGGCAGAAAATGGCTTATGGCATTAAGTCCGTTTCTATAAAAATGAGTATGTGAAGTATAAATAAATAATAAATCCAAAGCTTGTTAAAAAGTCTCAAACTTGAAAATAATATAGATTCCTTAATAAGGTCCTTAAATCATCAAACACCATGCTAGAAAACATCCTACAATATTCACACCAATTACATTCAAGCGAACCTGTCAAAAATAAGCCAAAGAACGTGTAATTAATAATTAAAAACATATTGCCCGACTTCAAAGCGTCTCAAGACAAGACAAGGGTATTTGAGCATTTAAAATTCACTGAGGTATCATGTCAGATAGAACCTACTAATATATGAATTATATGTAATACACTGAAGTATGGAAATTAATTTCAAGACTGGTTTATAGACCTTTATGTTAAGATTATGTTGAAAGCAATCCTGTCATTACCTTACGCCTGTATTCTTGAAGGTAGGCAGTGTATTTCCCGAAGCGGCATGCTGAAGTACATATAGTACACCAACATTTCACCAGTTATGTTATAAAAAGTCCCAATGTAATAGGGGGCGAGCCTATTGCCATCAACCGCACAAATCCAAACTCTGTGTTCCTTATGTCAGACCAACGACGCAGTCAAATCAGTCAGTATTGTTATTTAAGACCTATGCAACAGGTTCTCGAGTGGCGATCACGAACCGGAAGACGCAGCGTTAGCAGGCCTCCCACCAGGTTGACCGACGAAATCGTCAGAGTTGCTGCAACCGGTGGATGCGAATGGCAAGTTGTAGTCCATTGTGGCGTTCTAAAGGGGAGGCCTTTGTTCAGTGGACGTCTTCCGGCTGATGATGATGATTATGTAACAGGGATGAACAGAATGAAACCTAAATAATTCATATTTAACTATAGAACCATTGCAGAAAATAACATGAAGATAAAACAAGTCCTAACAAAGCCGCCAAATCATAACTTTATCCAAACCGCACGGTTTGGCCGGGATGATCTAGTTAAAACTAACCTATGTCAATTAAAACCGGTAACTAACTATTTTGGCTGGCAGTTAGTACTTCTAACTAACATAATGTTAAGTTATAACATGCATAATGAACGTGTTTTTCTGTGGCGTTATTAATTACTTCGTCTATGTTTAACACGACTTTATTAGCTTTACTTGTTGGAATCCTTACTTCACACTAATATTATAATTTTCCGATACCTCTTCACGCTCAAACGGCTGAACCGATTTTGATGAAATTTGGCAAAGAGGTACCTGACACCCTGGATTAACACATAGGCTGTTTATCCCGAAAAAATGTAGCGGGTAACACCGCGGAGCGCAGTTAGTGATATTATTAATGCGAAAGTAAGTTAGTTTGTTACCTTTTCACGCCTTAACCACTCAACCGACCATGAAATTTTGGAAATACGTTTCCAGGAGTACAGAAAAGGACATAGGGTTTCATCCAGAAAAATATACTGTTCCCGAGGACCACAATTGTTTTTGGCCGGTAGATTGCGCTACATGTCTTTCGAATGATAGTTCAGATTTAACGCGGGTGCAACCAAGCGTGGTTCACCCCTGGTGAACAATAATGCAGCATTGTAACTACATTATTGGCGCAGTGGATTATGCGATTGGATTTGGACCTTTGCTAGGCGTTGCAGGTTCGGCTCAAGTCTGAGTGTTAGTGTATGTAAAGCGCTCTTACGATACAGGAGATTTTTTTTTTAAACTACGTAGTTAATACAAGTACGTAATCCAACTGCGGTACAAAGGCACCTTCTCAATCAGACAAAGAGCGAGCACAACGGTATATTTACTAAAGAATTCCCGAAAAAAGTGTACTTAAACGTTAATCTTTTAAATAACAAACATCCTTAAACCAGCAATCACAAACCACGTCGAAATTCGTCCAGCAATTAACAAAAGATTCACAAAATAAGATAAGGGGCGCACCGTTGACATGTAGGTCGGGCATGCGTATTTTAATCTTGTAATAAATTCGCAATCACGACATTATACCGGTCCGGATTACCGGCGCTTGCTGACCAAACACTAACTAATGAAACAATGTGTTGTCCCCTCTATAATCAAGCGTAGATGCTCACATTAAACGGTTAAGGTGGGCCGCACACTTACTACATGATACAGCGATTTTGTTTTGGTGAACATTCGGTATTGATGATGAGAAATGTTGTCATATTAGTGCAAGTTACAAAAATTTGCGTAGCTGTTAGGTGTAATACGATGAAATTAAATTGTTAATTTTAAGGTACCCTACCTATTTTTTAATTTCAATTTGTTTTTTTATTTTGGTACCTTTAAAAATGTAATATAGCATAAAGCCTGTATTCCCCGAAGGTGTAGGCAGAGGAGTATAGTACACCCACATTTCGCCAGTTATCAAAATCAGCTCAGAAGTCAAAATCGCTTCAGCAGACCATAAATTACGTTGACTCAATTTTCAAAAGTTGTTGAAGTAGGTTTTTTTTTTTAAATTTTCTTTAGGTGTAAAACTTTTTAAAAAGCCCTGTGATCATTCATAAAAAGTCGCATCGACTAAACACTTGAACGTCACAAACGGCCAGTGTGCGCCCAATCTAACATTTTCCCTGTAAATGATAGCGTTAGGAATTGGATTCAGTGGGACTATGTGTGCGTGATTAAAGTCTGTCCCGTGTGTACGTACGACATAATCAATGTGTTTGTGAGATTAGGGTTGCGACTATCGAGATTTCATTTTATCGATATGTTTTTAGTGCAGTCCGAAGTTATCCAAAATAATATTTTATTGTCTGTTTTGTTTGTCTAGTGGTCGCTAAGCGCAACTGCTGAGCACGAGGTCCTGGGTTCGATTCCCAGGTCGAGCAGTGTTTTTGGGTTTTCCCACTAAGTAATTCGTAGTAGCAGCACGGTCCGGATTTGTGCCCTGGTTGATGGCAATAGGCTCGCCGGGGTATCACATTGGGACCTATAACGTAACTGTCGAAATGTGGGTGAACTGCAGGTACACGTCTGATTACGACTGCCTACTATAGGTATACGATGACACGTGACGAGATGCGTACTTATTAAGTGAGGTGTAACCTGTAACTGATACAGTAACGAGGTTCTAGATACTCTACAATTCGCGAACCACGTTACACACTATGATTTTTGATAACAGTAACGTGCAGCGGTCACAGCTACAGCTTGCTAGTGAGTACCCGGCTTGAGACAGCGGCACAGGCACGTGCCAACCCTGCGAGTGATTAAAGTCGGGCACAAGTGGAAACGCAAGTAAATGTGTTTCAGCGCGATTTGTCCTTATTAGTGTATTGATTGCTTCGCCCCGACTTGCTGTGACTTATTCGGGTCTGACCGACTGAGGAACCGTGTTTTGGTACTTGAATCACTACAACGACAATTTCTACACATTACCGAACCTTTTTTGGGTTTATTGGACAACTGTTGGCTTGGAGATTTGGAGGTTTCCATTTTGGAAATTTTACACGTCTTGGGTAGATGGTTTAGATTTTTTCTTTTCTTTTTTTATAGAACTTCGCCCCACACTAGGAATTTCTCCTGTATTGTTGGTGCGTTTCACAAACATAAGATATCACACACACAAACACACAAACTCGGGACTAACATCTGCGGATCGCACAATTTTTTGTCCCGTGCGGGAATCGAGCCCGCTACCCTTAGCGCAGCAGTCTTCTTCAGCTTAGTTAAACTAAATCCTGTGTGTATTCAATTTAAATATTGTGCATTAGCACATCTATGTCTAACATCTAGACATTTAAGCAAGGGTTCCTTAACTGCTAGGATAACGGACCCCCACCAAATAAATACCTTTTATTTTACGGAACCCCATAATAATAGATTACAAATCAAACACAAGTGTCTTTTAGTTAGTTTCCAATTTCAAAATAATGCGTAACCCTGGTGAGTTTTCTACGGAACCCACTTTGGGATGGGACGCTGATCTAGGGCATACAAGAGAATTAAACCAACCAACACTCATGAAATTTATCGTATTAATAACTTACGTGAGTGTTACCCATATTATTTACTTTAAGTACATATATGTATGCCGGTTTTACGCACGTGTATATTAGGGAATGCCCGACTAGGTTTGGGCTGTCATTCGGACGCTGCAGAGTCGCGAGCCTAACTGTCGGGCATTATCGAATACACACGTGTTTAAAACCGGCATAAAGTATATAGAAAAGTAAATAATACGTTTATCTCAATGAATTCCTTAAATCTCTATTTTCGTCAATCACATACCGACAGAAGCGTCTACAACAATGTACCTAAGTACAAATCGACTGGATTACAGTATAGATAGCTCACGCCTCCGCCTGAGTTATAGTCCAAGGCGGGTCCCCACTCGATCACCCAGCCCCGCCCATCCCAGGGCGACCAGCCAACATGTAGCCATAAGTGTTGCCGATTTAGTTAACAACTTTTATTATAAAACTGGAGATTTCGCTCTAAGAGTAGCAGACGAATGGAGGATAGTGGACCGAGAAAAAATATTAAAGGATTTTGGCTCAGAATACAGAATAAACCAGAATCCGTTATCACGCACAATATTGAAGCATCATTAACTATTCCAAAATGGAGTATTGTGAATATTGAATTGCATTCCTTAAATAAAACCGATGCCAAAATATTACATATACATAAATGTACTTTCAACCTACTTGCAGCGTTGCTAATCTGGATTTTTGTCCAGGTAATAACAACAGGCTCGGTCCTGTAGGACCTATAACATAACCATGTCTAATCGTCTAATTGCCTATCCTTCTGCAAATCAGGCTTATCTTATGTTGATATAGGTCAAATAAGAATAAAACACTTCAACTACACATTGCATCAATAACCAACCTCTGACTGCCCCTTTAGTTACAACAATCGTGATTCGTACACTTCTGAAAGTACAGTACCTAATCTTATCGTTGGAATCTTACAGAATATTGCAATGGGCACTAATATTAGGGTTATCACCAGTACTTTAATATATAGTATCGTACTATATTAATTAATTGTGCGATTTTTGATAGAAAAATAATAAAGTACGAAATGTACTTATATTTTCAATGTTAATTTAATAGTCGCGATTTGTTCAAATGAGATAATTTAAAAATAAAGTTAATTAAATTATGAAATATAAAAATACCTAATTAGTAATTACCTACTATTTTTTCCTCCATTTTTCAAAAGTACTAGGTATATTTTTACGTCTTAGACAAAAAAATACAATGTTTTCTTCAGAAAACAGTGGCAAGCAACCCTAACTATTATGTACGTTACGGGCAAAACAAGAATACAGGTCCAACTAGTTTTGACTAGGATATTCTGGTCTAGTCTAGGCAATAACAGTTTATATTGATAAGAAAATTTACACATTGCCTAGAAACTTTCTGCAATGTAATGTTATGTATTGTTATTGAATAAATATAAATTATTATGCTTCCATCGTTTTGGTTCATACCTGATAGACTTCGTTTATTTAATTTTAACTTTATACCTACATACAGTCTACAGTCCTTATGAAAAAGTTTAGCATTTAGGAGAAAAAATCAAAGACTTAAAACGTTACTCAAAATATCGTTATTTTTGTTCGGATAACGTTATTTAGTAACGTTCCAGGTACTACACAAACAGCGTTATTTAACGCTATTATTATATTCTAATAATATTCTTTAAAAGAGATTAAATAAAAATGGTACTTAAATGATAGGTATTATTTACCACAATAAATACTTAAATAGTACCAGCCTCATGTATGTACAAACTAACTAATATAATTAAAGAAAGTTAAGTTAAACTTTCCTATCACAGAAGACTGCAACAGCTAAATCGAGAAAAAAACAGCTTTTAAGTTAAAAATGTCATCAAACATGACAATTAAAACGATTGATAACGCGAGCAAAGCCGCAGACGAAAGTAGTAAATAAAAAACAAATTAAACCTCAAACGAGCATAATATCCGGAATCAAGTCATAACTATATTTGTCACCAATACATACTTCCTAAAGGAATCTAAAGAACGACCGATCCTTTGAAGCAACATCAAAAAACTCTCGCATCTATGGGAAAAGTCCGTCTTTGATACACTAGTACACGATTATACTCTTTATAGTTTTAACATTAAAGCTCAAATTCGAAGAATGGGATAGTAATTTCAGTTTACAAAAAGAAATCTGTCACTTTTTCTTTGAAACGACGACATTTGATAGAAGGAACTAAGATTGTTAAATTTGGATAAGAAAGTTAAATGTGTTTTATTTTAATGAATTTAACTCAATTAATGGATTAGTATGATAACTAGATAGCTATAAATATATAATAAGCTTGTCACTAAACTTATAATGTTATTGTTTAGGAAATCGATTACACTTGATCTTTTATATTATTTCTTTAGGCAAGTCAATATACCTAACACTTGCATTATTTTCTGTCGAGCGTTCTAAATTGATAAACTTCATCCATAAATACTAATAGGAATATAATAGAAGTCCAATATTTTAACTTGGTATTAGAACCTTGACATTGATAGTAGTCTTATCCATGTTTCCACAATCCAGGAACATATCTTCAACACATAAGTTATTCGGCTCATTAAAAACGTCATCGAATTTTGTAACAGAAATGTATAGAGTTGTTATAATCTTTAAATAGTCGCAATGTTTTGTTTATATAGGCTACAAAAGAGCACTTACAAAACGTCAAATCTAGTTGCGCAGTCCAAAATGTCGTTTCTATGGAGAAGAACCGGCAAGAAACTCCATGTTACTCCATAGTTACATGATTACACTCTAGTGGTAAGATATTGTTTTAGTTGACAATGAATAATTTATTTAAATTGTTTTATACATCACGCCTGTATTCCCGAAGGGATAGGCAGAGCCACCACATCCAGACTCCGGGCTGCTACTGGGAATAATCTAATAGAAAAACCCTATAACATTTTGTCCGACCCGCGATTCGATCCCAGGACCTCATGCAGTCAGCAATAGACTAAATAAGTAATTTGTCTGTCTAATCCAGCAGTCGTTACGCCAGCTCTACACCACAGTCTAATACCTAGTTATCTCTAAGAACGTAAGCTACACAATGTTCCTAAGATCTCACGACTCGGGAAAGAAAATTAGACGCTAATAGTGCTCGCTGGATACGAAAATTACTGAGTTGCAGCTCCGCTTAAAGATTGTGTTGTGTCTTAATGATTTATATGAAACTAAGAGTGCCTCGCGGTTTCGCTCGCATTAAATTTAAATCAATATTTTAAAATAAGCGTTACGTAAATAAAAATACTGTATCTTTTTTTTAAGTTGACTGCCTCTTTGATTTAGTGGTCGCGCGAAAGTTGAGCGTGAGGTCCCGGGTTCGAATCCCGGGTCGGGTAGTGTTACTAAAATTTCCATTAGGTAATTCTCAGTAGCATCACAGAGTCTAGATTTGTGTCTGGCTGATGGCAATAGGCTGTATAACATAAATTGCGGAATGTGGGTTTTCCCACACACACATACACCAGTAGACCTCTGTTTATCCCTTCGGAGAATATAGGCGTGATGCTATTTTATATATTATGTAATATTTTTTCTTAAAAATGTGGCAACACGTCTCCATACCCGCGCTACGAGAACACATGGCGAACACATGTCTTCACAGAGCGGGCTACGTTTCAGGAAATATGAATGAAACATTAATAGTTTCCTACTTAATGTTACTATTACACTTTTAAATCGTATCGTGATTCATCGGGTGATTCTTTGAACTTGTTTTTCAGTTTTTCCTTAGACAGTTTTATATTAGGTTGATCTTTCTTCGTATCGATGATGAAGACGTTTTATAATTTGGTGTCACTACGTTAGGAATTTCTCCTGTATCGTGAATACGTAAAAAATCATGAATTATCACAGGCACAAACACATAGGTTCAATCGTGTGTTCCAGATTATTTCCCTTTCTTTAATGGCTATTGAGGTCTTAGTGTAAATAACGGACACCCATCCAAAGACAGACCTTAGTAAGCGGTGCTTATCCTCGCACATGTCATGTGCGGCAGTAGCAATACTTCGAGTATATAAGTGAATTAGGATTACCTAAACCGAAGAAACTCCCGTCCCAAAAAAGGTGAAGTGGAATTCAAACTAATTTAAATCAACTCAACCCATATCTAATTAATAGTATTTGTGAGGTATCTCTTGTTATCTTTATCTTGAGATAAGCCGCCATTACAGTACACGGTCTCGCCATTAACATTGATAACAGAATTATATATTACCAATGCATTGGGTAAGAGAAACCGTTCAGTCGACCGACTACAGTTGCGTAGCTTAACTGGTTTGTTTCTGATAAAGTAGACCTGCACAATGAATATAAAAAAATATAACATTACGCTAGTATTCCACCAAGCGGTAGGAGTAGAAACAGCTATGCTATTCTGAAACACATCATCTCGAAAGTCATCTCACACGTCACCTTACATCATAGTTAGTAGCGCTAGTGTCGAAACTCACCGCGGATTTAGAAGTGAGTTCGTAAGTGATGTCTTTAGAATAGCACGGCTGTACAGTGTACACCCGCATTTTTCCAGCGAGGTTATGGGTCCTGTAATAGGCGGCGAGCCTATTGCCAGTGGGCACAAATTCAGACTCCGAGCTGTTACCGAGAATTGCATAATGGAATAGGAACTTAGGTTTCGAAATTTTGGTGAACTAAACTTCTGCCTACCCCTTCTGGGAATACAATCGTGATGTTATGTAAGGTTTAAATCATGCAGAGAATGACAGTAAGCCTTTCTGATTGAATCGTAATTATTATAAGAAATAAGTGCACCAATATATTAAGGTAAACTTGCGATATATCGCTTTTCACCTGGCAACACTGCCCTCTATAATTTGTGGTCGAGTCATAATTAATCTGTGGTTACATCACGCGACATTTAAATAATTTTCACTTTGCGACCTATAAATGAAAACGTCGAAATGTCATTTCTGTTAGCAATGCATTTTGGGGTTAATACCAACCGTTATTTATTCCAGTTAAATGAATCATTGGAAAGAAGTAAAATTGCTTTTTAAAGGTGTTTTAATGTTGATTTATTAGTTCGTTTATTAAAGTGCTTGTAGAATCATCCGTGATCTCTTATTATTTAACCCGGTATTTGACACCAACAATCAATAATTATTGACATGCTTCCTGTGACCTGTCAAAACTCCTCCATAGATTTTGTTAGACGTGACGTCACAATTTTGACAACTCAATTCACTAACTATTAAATGCCTCCACAGTAACTAAAAATCTAATATAACTGTTGGGTGAAAATTAATCGGGTTTTCAGGGTCAAGATCAATTTATTTTTTCAGAGAAGTAGCGTCTTGCTGTAATTGATTAATGTTGTTAACTACCTTATAGCTGTTATAGAACGTGTCATAATTATGATGTTGCGTTTAATACTTTAACTTTCTATCAGTCAGTCGCATGATACATCAATCAATCAATCATAATATATGACTGATTTAATTATTTTAGATGTCACTATTGTTTGCATGGCAAAGAAGAGTTTTAGGAACACGAGGTTTTATCGTTTATAGTAAGGGTTAATGTTATGTGTAACATCGAGCTAACCCCCTTATAATAATAACTAGCTTTAAATTCAATTACGACAAAAGACTTTGACATCGGCGAACGCTTCAAGTCATACAGTACGAGATGTCCATTTAAAGCTAGATCGAAGAATCCTTACATCGATGTCTCGAAGAATACGTTATTCGATTCTTACAATTTATTTAGTATATTGAATGGCCAGCAACGTCAAACTCTATCGTAAACATAAAATTTTTGTTTACGCGAACGTGACTGACAAATAACCTAAAACAGTTTCGAAAAATGAACTCCCCAGCCGATAATCAGTCATCACTCGGCTGCGTCACGTCCAATCCACTGCTAATTCGCGTCAAAGCTTCCCGCCATTTATTGACGTCAAAACAAACGCTTGCCGCTCATGGAAATAAAAATTAAAAGTCCCCACAGCTAAGAATGTCTCCACCAATGAGCGCGGCATAAATAATCAGCGGGAGTACGTCTGGGCAAATTACCCAGAACGGGCGGGTTGGAAATTGATGGCAACACTGAAATAAGTGCGCCATGTCAACTATGTTGGCTGTCGGCGCGGTTGCTTTTGCCCTTTTTTTCGTCTGTAATGATTCGAGTGGCGCGTTCTAAATTGGTTCTATTGTAATTATGGCGGGCTTTTTATTTATGGCCGCTTGTTTGTCCCTTTTCGAGGTTACGTCCCGTTTTCTTGACTTGAACTTTAGACGGTATCTAGTAGTAGTTACTTAGAGTAGTGCCAATTTTGAAGAAATAGGGTTTTGGGGTTTGTAGATAAATATTGTTAATATATTCTGCTTTTGCTTTAAATAAAATCTTCACGAATAGCGAAATTATCACGACTTGATTCAATATTGAACTTATTTCATTTCGGCAAAAAGAAAATAAGCACTGTATCCTGGATTTGAAAAGTCAAGATTACACATTGGTTTATGGAGCAACGCCTATACATTTTTCGGGTCATTTGAAGACAGGGTAACATAAAGTCAGACAGAAAACCTTCTCCGTATGAAAAGGCCACGAGGATGAGAAACAGCACGGTGATTATTATTATTACTAGTTGTATTATACACTTCAGCTTGCCACAGCTCACATTCTTTCTCAGAGCATTTCTCTTACTAAGTCACATTAATTATGTTATTTAAATAACATTGCGCGTTTGAATGGGTAGGGTAGTTATTACTGTATTTTGATGAGAAGGATGCCGTCGAAGTCTGAAGAAGTAACTAGGTAGTGGTATATATATACAGCTGCACAAGTATCTATAACGAAAATTTTACGTGGACAGATTCTGACCTAGTAATTAATTATTTCAACTGTTTTAGTCTGTTTATCACCTCGTTCTAGGAGCCGCAAAGCGCGACTGCTGAGCACAAGGTCCTGGGTTCGAATTCCGTGTCGGGCAAAGTGTTATTGGGTTTTTCCATTAGGTAATTCTCAGTGCAGCACGGAGTCTGAACGTGTTCCAGGTTGGTGACAATAGGCTCGCCCCTCTTACATTGGGACCTATAACATCACTGGTGAAATGTGGGTGTACGTGTACTACTATAGGAACACCTCTGCCCACCCTTTCGGAGAATACAGGCGTGTTGTTATGTTTATGTAAAAGTATCTACTTATTTTATCTTCTGTATTCGACTAAAATATTCTTCGTGCAATTAATCCTCGAGATAACCTTCATACAAAGTTCATTTCAATCTGTAGTATGTATTTATTCGCCCAAGTGTCATAACTACTTAAGTTTATATATACAAATCATACACATGCTGTATCACATGCTACTAGCATTTTAACGTTACATAAGGGCTTGTTATTGGTTTACATAAAATAAAAACATTTTGAATTTGACATAGGTACACATTAGAACTTTCAATCAAGGTACCGAATGACTATTTATTTAGGTACTGTCTTATATATCAGGTATACCTACTGTATTTTAAAAGAAAAATCTTAAATTCAGAGAACTTATGTTTATTTTGTCCGGCCTAGAGTTGACCATCCCCTTTCCTCCCGTGGGTGCCGAAAGAGGCTAAGGGAATATTCAGAAGATGGGCAGCAGCGTTTTCTGTAACTTGACCACTAATACTGCGATCCCCAAGCCGCTTGCGAAGCGTGGGGATTATGGCAATCCCCCCCCCCCCTCGCTTAATCGGGGAGGTATATGTTCAACAGTGGACATCTTTTAGCTGATAACGATGATGTTTATTTTTGGTGTACAATAAAGAGAAATCTATCTATCTATAACATAAGCTCTAAGTTAGGTATGTACTAAATAAGTTCAAAAGTAACATAAAAATAAACAATAGACATCCTTCCATAAATCTCAAAGTATTTAACTACCCACGGTTCTTGTGACTATCATATATTCTTCATACAAAGCTAATAGACGTACAAAACGCCCAACACAACGGTTTCTCCAAAGCACATTTTCTAAGCAAGATCTTTAGTTGAAGCGCCCCTCGGGAGATAAATATCAACTTACAACTTAATCTCAAGCTATAGTTTACAAATTAGATGAAAAAACCATTTAGGCACACCCCTAAGGGAAGGTGCGTCATCCCTGAATATTTCAGATGCCTTCAAACAAGATTTTGAGTCCCATAAGACTGGTAAAAATTTCTTTAAACAATAGAAGATAATTTCAGGTAAATATCTTTATATTTAGTGTGATTAATACCTTTTAGAAAACATATACAACGTGTTAATAAAAATCAAATTCAATTTTATTAAAATAAAATATAATTATCCAAAAATCTGCTATCATGATTGTCTATTTAATTTCTATTCTATAACCAGCGGTATATCTTAAAAATATCATGACCTGATGAAAAAATCAAGATGTGATGTAAATCCTTGAAACATAAACATAAGACTAATATGAAAGTAACATAAGAACTCAAGTAACTAATGTTCCACCTGGCATATTTTATTTCTCCTTACCCTAACAGTTAACTATAACTTATGTAGTTAAATTTAGATAACTGACTAACTTAAACACTTAGGAAACACGCTCCAAAAACACTCAAATCCCCGCCATTCATAAATTCAAATTCACATTGACATCCTTAAACCCAGTTTGCACTGGAAAAAACCGCCCCTCACCAGTTTTGACATAAATAAGGGTATGTAAGCCGGTTATTAAGTTAGAGTAGGTAAATAAGTTGCACTGTCCCTAGGAACTCTTAAGGCGAAGATGATAATAAATTTCGACCCCACCCGCGGTAATGAATCAATTGGACAAAGAATCCGGAGTGGACTTAATAGTAGTAAAATTGTAATGGGCTATTCGTGATATAGATGTTACATGGAAAGGGTTAGAAGAAAGATTTGTGTCGATAGCTTATAAGGTTCCTGTTGTTTGTTGGAATTATCCTCCTCGTACAATGATGCTTTAATAAAAAATACATTTTCACATACTAAAAATATCTTCTGTTTCGTGTGTGCGTTTTATATAACTTCGAAGATTGGACTTAACTAAGTATAGGTACTGTGTCAATTGAGTCGTCGATATCTTTAATTATAAATGTTAAAGAAAAATAAAACTAGCATTCCCTGACGACGCGACGGTTAAAAAAACGAAACGAACGAATCGTATATTTCTCTCAAACTGATTGATTTTCCAAAGTATAAGAAAAATAAAAATAAAAAAACAAATCGACTCCACTCCATTCGTTTCTGTCCTTTTAAACTGCATTTTAAACTCTACGGATTTATTTTAAAGTTATTTCCATAAACGTTCAAGTCGACTACCCTACATTACGCAAAAAGCGGTCAACTTTGGACCTTATGCTGTTGTAATAAGATGTAAATACAAGGTATTTAGTATATTCAATAAGTTTGTTAAAACTATATTTTCATGTATCATTAATATTAAAAGTTCCTGTCTACGTGTGTATTTCATTTTTATGTTGGCAACACTGTGTTCACGGAGAGGTTTGGGTCATTAGCTTCTATTACTGTTTTGCTAATATTATTATAATTTTCTTTCACAAAGCAAAGATACCGCTTGCATCAAAATAAAATTGTTTATACGTTCGAAATATCTGAGCTGTGTTCATTATAAAATGTTCAGATTCATTTAAATGCTTTAGTTTGATTGTCAAGTCGGGTACAGTTACTGGTTTAACAGATAAACAAAAAAAGAAATAGACTAACCTCTATTACCTACATGGGATGGGACGTACCGCGTTAAGTAAACGGGTGGTTATTAACAGTATGTTCTGCTAAAATGTGTGACTTAGGTTCCCATTACACTTTAATCTGAACAGGGGGGAAATGATGACAGTTGTACTGTCTTAATAAAATTGAAAATCTATCCACAATAAACGGAATTATCAGTGAACATAAATAATACACAGTGGAATAAAGAATCTCTTATATACGATATAATGATTTCTATCCCAACTTAACACTTACTTAACTATAGAATCTCCTTTTTGAAGTCGGTTAAATATAGTTTAACATGATGAAAGTAAGTATGACTGTTCTTAACTAATTAGCTCGGTAATTGATTGCTTATACCACATGATGTCTCATGGTGGCTACATTTGAGTTATTGGATCTGGCAACACTGATGTCAGTTGAGTGTGCCAATGGCATTAATTTCGCGAATGGCCACTGTTAGCTGCAGTTTTGACGCCACTATTATAAGAAAACCGGTCAAGTGCGAGTCGGACTCGCGCACGAAGGGTTCCGTACCATTATCTATAAAAATGGCAAAAATCGCGTTTGTTGTATGGAAGCCCCCCCCCCCCCCCCCCCTTAAATGTTTATTTAATTTTTAGTATTTGTTGTTATTGCGGCAACAGAAATACATAATTTGTAAAAAAAATCAACTGTCTAGCTATCGCGGTCCTTGAGATACAGCCTGGTGACAGACAGACGGACGGATAGACAGCGAAGTCTTAGTAACATTTGGGTACGAACCCTAATAATTAGCCCTCTTTGAATGCGCTACAATTGATTAGAGTATGCCTTAACTATATATAATCTATATATCCTGCTTTTGAGTTACTTATCATAATAAACTTTAAATAAATTGTGAAAAAAAATTACAAAGTTATATGCATTTTACATAACAATTGCATTACAAACATAATAACGCTGT
This sequence comes from Abrostola tripartita, assembly GCA_905340225.1. Classification (NCBI taxonomy): domain Eukaryota; kingdom Metazoa; phylum Arthropoda; class Insecta; order Lepidoptera; family Noctuidae; genus Abrostola; species Abrostola tripartita. The sequence continues at coordinate 3,697,485 of HG996515.1, forward strand.
ATATCCTGTTATCCTTCGTCTTTCCATGCTTTTTTATTATAATTTTTCCAGTTCTCGGATTCATTTTAAGTCCTTTCTCAATTAAATCTAACGTAATTGTTTAAGTAGTCAACATCCCTGTTCTCAGTAACACTCAGAGTCTGTATCCACGTCCTACTACATTTTGCCCAAGAATAACTGGGTAAAGGAGGGTCCACTATCCTCTGCCTACCCCTTCCGGGATTACAGGCTTGATTATAGCGTTATTTTAATATCATATTTTTGCAATACCAAAAGAAAACAATCCATAAAGAAGATAAACAAAGGAGTTTGAAACTCCTTTACAATCTTCCGTTCGTACGAGCGTTCTATTTTTAAATCGTTTAACTGTCAACTGTCAAACTCGATGACAGATGGCGGTGGGTGCGCGGGATAAGGGGGTGAGCACACCGTGATGTAACACAGTTTAATTAGGCAACGAGGGTAGACAAATTCTTAAATAAAATGTGGAAATGTAATATAATATAATACCGTGGTCTTCGTCACAAACAAAGGTATTAACTATCAACGAATAAGTCAACGAATAGCTCAAAACATACATATTTGTAAGATTACTCCCAAAATTTGACGTCTGGAATGACGGATCCTTTGTTTTTTGACGTATAATTCAAAGGACGGACGTCCGACACGTCTTAATAGATTTAACGAGTAGGCCTTCAGGAAAACTAACTACTGAAGGTACCTTTAATTTCTCAAAACCAGCAAACCTAGCTTGCTGATTTAAATGGAAAACATTTGATTTATTTTTAAAGTCACAGCACTTCGATATTTGTGTACAGAAAGCTCTACTGTTTCAGGAAAGAGAGTTAAGACAAACCAGTGGGCTTATTCTCCAATTTAATTCCGACCAAATTGCATTAGAATTATAAAGTTTCGTACTCTTAAACTTAACACTGGCGCCAAACTATTTCAATATGATGTGTCTATTGGGAGGAACTAACTGATATTTAAAGATTGACAGCATTTTTATTTTTCAATAAAACAGAGTTATTTTTACATTAAATCATAATTAAATATGCATTGGACTTGTATTAGTAGAATCATTATTTTACTGTATACCACTTTTTTATGTACCTACTTTCTAAGCAAATAAATGATTATTATTATTATTATAGAATTGAAATTAAATTTTAGAGTAGGCCACCTGGTGTGGAATCTATTGCATGGGACTTCAAATGACAAAATGGGAAATGCGGAAATTTCGATTCCTCTTGCAGTAGGACCCTTGCTTCCCCCTTGGAAAATTACAGGCATATCTCCAGACTTGTATGAATGAGGCAGACTTTAATCAACGACCAAAAATTCATGCTCCGTCGCGACAAATATGGTCGACTTGTCGCAGAATACAGCGACAAATCGCTCGCTTACCCCCAAGTCATGACCGTGAACAAGCCAGTGCGCACATTCTTAAGGTCTCAGATTTGCGGCAGGCCATATTACCGCACGATCGTGGAGATTAGGCGGGCAGGCACGTTCTGCCTATTACGAACTTACTATTTTAAATACGGCCGCGGTATAACCGTTCCTTTTTTATCGGTACGCAATAGGGCTCCGGTTTGTGGATATATTTATTTTTAAATCGAGTTTAAGTAATGGTTGTTTATTATGACAAGCCGAAGCTAAATAAGAATCTGTGGTGAAGTTTATGAATGCTGAGTTATATATTTTTTTATATTCAGCACGCGAATGCGTGTTGAAAAAATATTTTTATATCAGAAGTGTACTCATCAAAGTCAAAGATCTTTATTGTAAGACAGTAGTTCCAGTTGTTATTCCTACATATATTCTACTTAAAGTACTTCATACTACATATGATCTGTGGACTTGGAATGTGAAACATTGATTAGTTTATACCAATATTTTACCAATACAACCGATAGTTTATATATGCATGACGAAAATAGAGATGCCAATAGACTCAGTAAAAGTGTTTGCGTGGAGAATAGTTTTATCATCTTTTTTAAGTTTTTAAGTAAGAGGGAATAACCCAATAACACGGCCCAACCTGGGATTCAAACCCTGGACCTCATGCCCACCAGTCTCGCTTAGTTACTACTAGAACAACGAGGTATTACGTTAATTATTACTTTTTTTTTTCTTGTGGCAATTGAGTCGGGCTTCCAGTTAATTACTTGATCAAGATAATGAAATAATGATTTCTATCGAGTGTCAATGTCATATCTTCATCCTCATTAATATTGGGGGCTGGATGGACGCGAACGTCGTCTGTCATCACTCGCGACAGATATACGAACGTTTTGAAATAGAACGGGTTGCGCGTAGGGCGACCAAGCTAGCTAAATCCTGAAAGTAATTTGAGAATTAAAGACAAAATACGCTCACCAGCACGGAATCTAGTTTTAAGTTTAACTTTATTATGAGACTAACACAACTCCAAACATTCCACAAATAATGAAACTCCTACATTCAGCACATATCTGGCAATGAGGTCCTGGGTTCGAATCCCGGGTCGGGCAAAATGTTACTGGGTTTTTCCATTAGTTATTATGGTAGCAGCACGGAAGCAGGACTTGTGCAGGCAAGTATATTGTAGTTTTCTATTCTTCTTATCGTATGGTTGATGAACAACCTGGTGTCAGAGTTTTAACCAACTGCAGGCTTCTGACATGCCTTTACACACCGTTGAAAAATTTCTCAGGTGTGCCCGTTGCCTCACGATGTTTTCCTTCCCCGTTTTTAGCAACTGATTTAAAATACGGACAAGAATTCGAATAGACATTGGTGCGTGCCAGGGTTTAAAATTGGGACCTTTGACTGGGCAGTCCAACGGTCATACCACTCGGCTATCAGTGCCTAGTTTCCTAAATAGCTATTTCATGGTCGCCCTGCAAGTGAAACAGGCGCGGGCGTCCTAAACGCTTGAGGACTTAATTTATTGAATGGCGACAACCGACAGTCACACTACGGATTTAAATTTAAAACTCCGTATTTAAATACGTGTGACACTCACACATATATATCCCACGTTTATGTCAGTGTACATGGTAAGCAGAACTCTTAATTTTATGTTATGTTTATAATTCAATAAAATGTTATGAAACATTAATATTTTAGGAAATTTTAATTTTATAAAATAGACTTGTTAGTTAAAATGATATAAGTACTTATTACAATTCTTATTTCACACTAATCCCACTTAATATTATAAAGTTTGTGAGTGTGTTTGTTACCTCTTCACACTCAAACGGCTAGACCAATTTTTATAAAATTCGGTATAGAAGTAGCTGACTCCCTGGGCTAGCTATGTTCTTTAAATTAACCTATTCAATATTATTTATGAAATTATCTACCACTTACTCGGATTGTGTTATTTAATTCTTATTTTTTTGACGATAGTGTATTAAATGTTTTATTTAGTTAACTTATAACCGGCAGGCGGTAATGGTTACGTACCGTACACAGATATAAAATTTAATATTATTACGTATTTATTTATTTGTTTATAATTATATAATATTTATTTATTTTTATAAAATAACTATTTTATGAGTGTTAGCAGCAACTCAGAATATTTTTTCTCTGCAAGTAGCGACGCTAGTGATGATAGCTTCACAAGCATTCCTTCACTTGCTGACACGTTAGCAGCTCAGTTTTCTGATGTATCTAAAAATTTCAATGTTGTTCATATCAATGCCCAGAGCATTCCGGCCCACTTCCCAGATATGCTGGCTAGTTTCGACTGTAAGAATATACATGCTATTCTTATTTCAGAATCTTGGCTAAAGCCATGCCTACCTTCCTCCTCTTATAGTCTACCAGGTTTTCAACTCATCAGAAATGATCGCTCTAGTGGTGGTGGTGGCGGTGTTGCCATTTATCTCCGATCACACATTACTTTCTCTATTATAAGTGTGTCTGCACAACCACCTCCATCAAGTGCTGGCGAGCACCTGTTTCTGGAAGTTGAACTACACCACTCCAAATTTCTTTTGGGAGTTTACTATTGTCCCTCATTGAGAATAAACTTTTTCACCTCTTTGGAGACGATTTTAGAAAACCTGGTGACTTCCTACAATCACACCATAATTATGGGTGATTTTAATACCTGTCTGCTGAAAAATGATGCCCGTTCTTCCTTACTCCACTCTACTATAGAATCCTGTAATCTTACTATTCTTCCTCTGAATGCCACCCATCATTTTCCAAATTCCACCCCTTCACTTCTTGACCTCATCTTCGTTTCTTCTCATGACCATGTTGCCAAGCATGGTCAGTGCTCAGCTGATGCATTTTCGTATCACGATCTTCTTTACTTATCTTATAAAATTCGTCCTCCTAGAGCTAAGGCTAAAATTCTTCTGCAGCGTAATTTTGGTGGAGTCAATCTCGAAGCCCTCCGGGAAGACGCCAGCAGCATTGACTGGACTGACCTTTTGACCTCAGATTCAATGGATGAGAAAGTCAGTATTTTTAACACAAATTTAATTAAATTATTTGATAAACATGCTCCTATCCGAGCGATAAGGATGAAACATTTACCATCTCCTTGGCTTACCGATGAGATAAGAGCAATTATGAAGAAAAAGGTTGCAGCAAAAAGTAGATATAAGTTACGTACTTCTTCGTCAAACTTAGCCAAATATATAAATATCCGAAATCACTGCAATAAGGTGTGTAGGAATGCACAACGCCAACATATCCATAGCTCTGTTACGAACGGAGATCCAGCGAAAGTCTGGAAATTTCTTAGGTCAATGGGAATCTCCAAGTCACGCCAAGACCCCACTTCTCAAAATTTGGATATCAACTCACTAAATCAACATTTCTCTGCCTCGTCTAGTTTCGACACAACTATTAAGTTACGTACAATTAACTACCTTTCAAATTTACCGGTTCCCGATTATTCCTCGTTCGTCTTTAATCATTTATCCGATTGTGATGTTAAGAAGAGCATTTTATCTATTTCTTCTAATGCTGTTGGTAGTGACAGTGTTAGCCGTAATATGATCCTTCCCATCCTTGATGAAATCCTACCTATCATCAGTCATATCCTGAATCACTCCATATCCTGCGGTGCCTTCCCTCATACTTGGAAAGACGCTGTAGTAACTCCTTTACCGAAAAAACCGAATCCTGCATCCTTTTCCGATTATCGCCCGATTTCAATACTACCTTTCCTGTCCAAAGTCCTAGAACGTCTTGTCCACAACCAACTAAGCTCATTTCTTTGCAAAAATAATCTCCTTAGTCCCTTCCAATCCGGTTTCCGCCCCGGTCATAGTACCGTCACAGCCCTGGTAAATATTACGGATGACATCAGACTGGGCATGGAAAATGGCAAGTTAACGGTACTTGCATTGTTAGATTTCAGCAATGCTTTTAATACTATTGACTTTGACATCCTGCTTGGCATATTACGCTCTATTAACATATCTCCAGCGGTTATTGATTGGTTTCATAGTTACCTGTATGGCCGCCGGCAGCGTATCCGTATTGAAGACACTTTTTCCTCATGGTGTTATACGTCTGCCGGTGTACCTCAGGGTGGCGTTTTATCCCCATTACTTTTCGCAATTTTCATAAATTCAATTTCTGATTCACTACTCTCTTCTTACCACCTTTATGCAGATGACTTACAAGTTTATGCGCAAGCATCATTAGAGCAGCTGCCTGATGCCGTTGCTCAGATTAACAAAGACTTGTCTCAAATAGCTAGCTGGAGCAAGTATCATGGGCTGATGGTCAATCCTTTGAAGACCCAAGTCATTGTAGTTGGCAGCTCTAGAATGGTTTCGAAAATTGACTGGTTCACACTACCACAGGTCTTATTTGATGGTATCCACATACCTTTTAGCGAAACCGTCAAGAACCTGGGAATATATCTAGACCAAAACCTCTCATGGACCGCACAACTAAAGGAAACCAGTCGTCGGATGTTTGCGTCAGCAGGATCCTTGAGGCGACTGCGTAACTTTCTCCCAACCGCCACTAAAATTGCGCTTGCACAATCTCTTCTCCTTCCTGTCCTTGACTATGCCGATGCCAGCTATCTTGATCTTAACGAGGACCAATTAGATAAGCTTGAGCGCCTCCAGAATGTTTGTATACGATTCATATTTGGCCTGCGCAAATATGATCATGTATCTGAATTTCGTACGAAGCTCAAGTGGCTCCCAATACGCCTTCGACGGAATGCTCATATTCTTTCACTACTCTACAGTATTCTGTTTCATCCTTTTACTCCCTCTTACCTCAAGGAACGGTTCGACTTCATCTGTGATACACATTCATTGTGCCTTAGATCATCAGAAAACTTGAAGTTAAAAATCCCAGTGCATTCCACTAGATTCTTCGATCACTCCTTTACTATTCAGGCTGCCCGCCTGTGGAACGCACTGCCGCTCTCTATCAAACGTGCACAATCGCTGCCTACATTTAAAAAAATGGTAAAGGAGCATTATTTGGCACAAAATTAGTTAAAAAGGGGTTGCTTTAATATTTAATATTCTTTATTTTTTCGGTTATTATACTTGTATATATGTTAGTTTATATATATATATTATAGTTACATATTTTTAATATATATATCAAAGTTATTTTTTGTATTGTGTTTAATTGTATAAATGTATATGATGTACACCACCATCTGCCCGATATTTATTCCTGTCTAGTTTTCCATTAATGGTTGTCTGGAAGAAATTGCTTTTAGCAATAAGACCGCCACTTGCACTGTTATCTAGTTTTAAGGTTATACTGTATTATTCGTTTCTTGGTGTGCAATAAAGTATAATCTATCTATCTATCTATCTTAACACATAGGCTACTTTTTATCCCAAAAATGTAGCGGGTAACACAGAGGGGCGCAGCTAGTAATATTATAAATGCTAAAGTATGTTTGTTTGTTACCTTTTCACGCCTATATCACTGGACCGATCATCGTGAAACACGTTAATTAGGTAATACGTTGTGAGGAGTACAGAAAAAGACGTAGGTTACCTTTCATCCAGAAAAAAGTACTGTTCGCGAGGGAAGGAACGATATTATTCGAGGGTCAAAATTCCTTTTGACCGCTAGATGGCGCTACGTCACTTTTGAACCAAGATTCTTTACCAAGGGTGAAACTTGGAAGCTCACCATTTAATATGATAATTTCATTGTTAAACGATAAAGCTTTTCAACCCCAATCACAAGTCAATCCTTTGGGAGATCTACTAAACCGCATCTCAAAAGATTCAGACGTCTAAACCATGGTAGATCTACGTGTTTCACCTTTATCACAACCACCCCTAACAAACCGCCCCAGGGGAACTAACTTCAAAGTTTGAGAATCTTAGTCAACGCATAGTTACGAATTATGTAAATGCGTATACCCTATTTGAAACAACATTAGACATTTGGCCCTTAGTTACAGTCTGGTCAAGGGATTATGATCTCTATTGTATTAGTGATAAGATTGATGACTGCCGCAGTGAACATTTGTTATTGTTAATACTTATAATAAGGTATACCAGATACCTACAATAATATGACGACCTGATCGACGCAGTGGCTAAGCGATTGACTGCGCGCTAGGGGTTGCGGGTTCGATTCCCACACGGGACAAAAAATTGTGTTATCCGCAGGTGTTTTTCCCGATTCTGGTTGTTCGTGTCTGTGATTTTCATTTTTGTGAAACACACACGCACATACGAATCACGATACAGGAGAAATTCCTAGGGTACGTAAAACGTTAAAAAAAATGTGAATAATATTAAAATTGAAATACCTACATTATCCCTAGGGTATGCCAAGTAGCCTAATTCAACCCTTACATTGAATTGGGATGATATATTTTTCTTAACATATTATTTCAAAGGTATGGTAAAAATGTTCAGCGCGTCCGTCTACCAGTCACCATTTATAAATTACACTTACTATCGAAAACGTTGTTATCACTATGGCAACGAGTGAACGAGCACAAAGCCGCTTGGAGTTAACGCGAAGAATTAAAATCTATAATATGCTGAAAACGCTTCGATTAATCACTGTTTTCTGGTACAAATATTGTCAAGTTGTCTAATAATAATACTAATTATCAGTTTACCCGCGTCTTTAAAAAACTTCAAAGATGAAAGAGAGAAAGTAAATGTTTTTATTTTTATATACACTATTAAAGTGTAGTATTGGGTTTTTATAAAAAAATGTTTAAATCAAATCTAAACCTCCCAAATGTAAAACTAGAATTTAGTTCACCGTTCCCCTGGATAATTTATCTGGATGCTTGTGGCTTCACGCTGGTACAGTCAGTGCGTAACAATGAGCATTCTTGGTGCTTGTATTAGCACCGTTAGCGGTCGGGACTGGCTTAGGGGAAGTAGAGATCTGCGGCGCGGATCAAGAATGGGCCATCCACTAGATGTAAGTGTTTATTAAACGGCTCGCAGTGTATGTGTACTGCCTTGATAGTCTCACCGTTACAAATTGAGATTGTCTTCTACATAAACACGATTTAGGACCTAATAAGGATGTTAACTGCGAATTCATTTTAATTAATTCTGAAAAAGGCTTTTACATAATAACTGTAAACGCAAAGTAAATATGGCAAAAATTTTAAATTTATAAGAAAATTTTATCAGAGCTTGCAATATCAATGGCCTGCAGTTGCATAGTAAGTTTGCACGCCCTGTCATCATCATCAGCCGGAAGAAGTCGACTGTTGAACAAAGGCCTCCGCCTTAGTAAGGGGGGGGGGGGAGGTTGCCATAATCCCCACGCTGGCAAGCGGCTTGGGGATCGCAGTACTGGTGGTCACGTTACAGAAGACGTTGCTGCCTGCTGCCCATCTTCTGGATTTTCGCGTAGTCGCCTCTTACGACACCCACGGGAGGAAAGGGGGTTGTCAATTCTAGGCCGGATACCACACGGCAAACGCCCTGTACATAGAGAATGCCTTAAGCACCATATTAAAAAACGTTGTATATCCTTCGTTTTTCCATGGATCTTATAAATTTTTCGAGTTTTTGGATTCCTTATAAATCGATTATACTATTGACGTGAAATATCTCCGAAAGTTATATTAGGTACCTAAAACTATATCAAATACATCGACAACAATGGTTTGTTGTTGAGTACTACTCAAAGAATAATAACATAATGATCTGAGGCTTAATAAACGCCTCTCATTACAATGCAGGCCACAAAAACAGGCCACACAACGTCACCTAATAAATACTTCGGCCGCTTGTAAGCGGTGCAGTAATAAAATAAATTGGACAACTCGACACGAACTGGCTAGCGGACAATTATGTATTATTTCACATCGTTTTTGTACTTTTTTTGTGAGAAGATCTTTTATCCCTTCGAGGAAACCTGTTTCTGGGTACTCTAACATTGAATAATAGTATTTTGATTAGACGTCTTCTTCTTCTTGACACTCTTGACAGAGTGGTCAAGGTCATCACTTCAGGTGTTTTTTAAAAAGCGTCCCAATTTCTCCTGTATCGTGGGTGCGTTTCAGACTGTGGAAAAATATCTGCGGATCGTACAAATTTTTGTCCCGTGCGGGAATCGAACCCTTAGCGTAGCAGTCCAATCACTTAGCCACTGCACCAATCGGTTCGTCGAGTTGGTGGCACGCTTTACGACACGTCGCCGTTCTTCTCTTACAAGCTGCCTTCCTCTTGCATTCGTGCAAGGGACCATCTATAGCAGCATTAAAAATTAGACAACATACTTTGTTTTGACGGTAGAGTGCCTGATCAATGGTGCCTGCAGGCGTGCGTCTGGGTTTAATGCGTATACCCTCGTGGGCCAGCCTGTTTTGGTTCAAGACGGGAGTCCCATACAACCCTGCCGGCTCCCAACCGTAGGTCTACCCAAGCGTAATGCATTTAATTCCTTACGATAAGTTTGCATTGATGCAGATGAAACCGCGAAGCATAGCTGTGTTATTCTGATGTAGAAGCTATATTATTGTAAAGTTTCATCAAAATCCATCCAGTAGTTTTTGCGTGAAGGACTAACAAACGTCCATCCACCCAACTTCATTTAAAACTAGCTGCGCCCGCGGTGTAACCCGCTGCATTTCTTCGCTTTATTTTTGAATAGTAGCTTATGTTCCTCCATACCAAATTTTAGCAAAATCGGTCCTGCCGTTTGAGCGTGAAGAGGTAACAAACATACAAACACTCACAAACTTTCGTCTTTATAATAGTGTGATGTTAGAAGAAGGTGGTAGGATAGTTTATAAAATAAAAATAAAAATTTAAAATAAAAAATTATAACCTCCTTCAAAAAACTCAAAAGTGAAAAATAATATTTTATCACTTCACTTTACATAAGCGAAGTGGAAGTCGGCGCCAAATCCTATGCGTTCGCTTAGTTTATAGTGTTAGCTTTTAAACTATGAACCACGCACGTATGGCAGCATTCTCATAAGTACTATTTTTCTGAATCGCTTAATGGATGTTGGGATTTGGCACCGACTTCTACTTCGCTTATGTAAAGTGAAGTGATAAAATATTATTTTTCACTTTTGAGTTTTTTGAAGGAGGTTATAATTTTTTATTTAAAATTTTTTATTTCACGATTTTTTGGCTTTAGATTCTGCTAATGTGGTTTTGCTATTTGTATGACCATTTAAGCGATTTAAATTTTGTTTTGTGAAATGGGTATTTAGTGAAATATAATAAACCACACGACGATAGATCGTTGCAGGAAATGAAAAGACTACGAAATCTGTCTTCCGATAATGAAGGTAGATAAGTAAGTCAGTAGTACATAAGTAAGTCATAATAAATCTTTTATTTACGAGGCTAAATTATCCAATGAGTCCTCCCACCCTGGGTGGAGGGACTGTCAGACTTGTACTGACAGTCATACTACTGTCATACTCATCCACAGTGTTCCTTCAATAGCCCTTTACGTTCCAGGGTCACGGTTACCCAGGGACAGTACCGCGATCACGGATCAGCTTACGTAATTAGGACGCATGAAATTTGAAGAGTTTTGTTCTTATAACCGAATATCTCATCAGAACAAACATCTAATTATTTTTCAGTATTGCGTTTTTTTTGTAAAACGTTGTAAGTGACCTTGAACATTTTTTTTTTCGAAATTGTTTTTATAACCTTTGTAGTGAGTACAGGCGTGATATTATGTTGTGTGATGGCGTAAACAATGCTTAGATATGCTATAGCAACAATCGCGGTTAATCTGCTGTTATTTATTGAAGAGTTCCCCCGATTTCTACAAGATCCCATCATCAGGTATTGAAATGGTGACAATGGGACCACACGGGAAGCACCAGCTTTCAAATAAAAAAAGAATCATGAAAATCGGTTCACCCAGTCGCAAGTTATGAGTGAACAAACATAAAAAAAAAAAAAAAAAAAAAAAAAAAAAATACAGTCCAATTGATAACCTCCTCCTTTTTTTGAAGTCGGTTAATGAGTGTTACAGGCTTTTTCCTTGTGGAACACATTTCTATTAAAATCGCTTTGAATCTTAGAATCATTTTAAGCTCGTACCATTATGGGATAGTTGTACAAAAGGTTTCGTGTCTGCCCGCCTCCTTATTATGCTATAATGCGTTTTAAATGACGCATCGTGGAGAGCATAAAAAGTGTAAGATCTCTAATTTATTTGGTACCACACTTTTAATACATGGGTATTTTAATAATACTAAACTTATTTTTACTTTCTAGTGGTTATTTAAGTACCTTTTATCCTTTAATTTAATAGAAATACGCGTTTCACACTGACTACCAGACCAACACATTAACAATACAAGATGCTAGACTATTGAAGTTTATAACATCCCTCTTTTGATTTAAACTAGCAAGAAAATTGCATTCGAATTTCAGTAAGAATTTTTGACACTTGACTGTACCTTATAGACACTTTTTTGTGCAGTGACTGTACATAAAATAGCCATATTAGTACTGCGCTCTTGGCATTATTATTTTTATAACACTTTCGGTCCGTAATTACGGTTAATAATGCAGTATCTAAGGCTTTTAATTTGGAGTCCTCAAATACCAGTTATTTTAGTTTTTGGGAACTGTTAAGGAAATTTAACTTTGGTAGGTACTTATATTTTGAATTTTACAGACGCGAACCGCTTTGTGCCCGAATGAGCTAAAATAGGAGGAGGATGTAGCGAGTTTGACCGCCCTGTTTGCGCAGACGCTTTGGTTTGGATCTTTACTTGTAGATAAAAATGTGTCACGGTAGCTCAGTTGGTAAGAGCTGCGCCACGGATCTTCGAAGGTCGCGGGTCCGAATCGCTCGTGCCAATAATGTTTCAAATACCTTTGTTAATTTAAACCTAGCTAGCCATAGAAAAAATATTATAAAGTTCAATAAAAAGTAAAATCACTCACCATATGATGAATAGACGGCCAGCATGAGCAGAAGGCAGATCCTGGCGATCACAGCGCCCATTTTCACACGGAACATATTCAAAATGGCGCCCATTGCAACACAAAATGGCCGACTAGCTATACTACACGAATCACACGCTGTTACATAATACTGATAATAAATTTAATAATCTATTTGTGTGTTGAGTTCTTGATGAATTTGCCAACGAAGTTTTTGAAGTCATTCGCGGTGTCTCGCCTTGTCTTCTGAAAAGAAAGAGAACTAAGTTGTATACATAGTTTATTGTTCAAATATGGGTCGTGTGACTAGTGACTACCTTTAGCTACTGTTATAAATGCAGGACTTTGTTCGCTATGTCATGGCGAACCAACTCCTTTTTTTTTTTTTTTTTTTTTTTTTTTCAAGTGAGGAAATGCATTACGCATCCCCCGCCGTTGGGAGACGACGAGGGTATGTGGGACTCTCCCCCGAACCCAATAAGATCCAGGGGCATACCCACTAAAACCTCACATGCCTGCTCTGCGCTTTTGATGGCGGGGAGGCGGGATCGCTGCAGCATTCTACCGCCAACCCCGCCGGCGCTATCCGCCCTGTAAAGAGGGGCGGAATCGACATCGGTGCCCCCTTGTTGGAGAGGGGGCCGCAGGACTTCAGCGGAGGCCTATTCGGTGCGGAGGTGGGTCTCCCAACCCAGTACTCCGCAGGCCTCCTGTGGCAAGGGGCGGTAGTGTGCCCCTTGCGCCAACTTTGGTGTGCGCACTATGTGCGCACACGCGACTCGGCCTCTGTTGAGCGGGCGGCAGTTCAGCCGCGTCTGCATGGCGAACCAACTCCTGCATTTTTAGAATAAATAGATACTTGGCGTAGAGAACAGGTCTTAGGCCACTTTTTATAATGAGTAAGACTTCCAATAATTTTTCACACGGATGATGATTCAAGCGCAAGGTATAAGTACCTTATTAAGATATTTGAAGTGATTCCTTTTCCTACTGATTAACAAATAGATAGAGGATATATCACCGGGGTACCTCTTACATAAGTAAATATTGCACAGAACGGTCTCAGACTACGGTTAAACATGCAGTTGTTAGTTTTTTGACACGGCATTTCTTTTCTTTATAAGTTTTTTTAGGTAGGTATTCTTTTTTTAGTATCTTATGTTACTGGCGATGATGCAAGGATTCTAAAGACATACCATACATCAAAATCGGTTCAAGCATTCACAAGATATGGTGTAATAATGAAACTCATTACATTGAAAACATTACACTCCTTGTTTTAGGGCAAAACATGACAAAATAACTTTAAAATTATACACAATGCATTCCTGCGTCTAGAGATTCTATCTCATTCAAGTGTTCAAAAGGCACAATGTTATATTATTGAACAGAGAGTCGTATTACGGGTAGCAACGCAGTGGTCAACGTTCATCCCTCCCCGCTTTGTTAGATGTTTATAATGAAAGTTATGACGTCACTAAGGGGTGTAATACGCTATTATCCTATAACACATCGGTGCATTAGAGAGCCAGCAGTATCGGGTTACTCGCCCCCGACTTCTGCTAATGACAAGTAGGCCGGGAGCTAGACTACTGCAATACTTTTATCCACATATTACAATATACTTATAAATGGATTTTTGGGTCTTCTTTTATCGGCTTGAGTTAACAGTTATAAGTGCGAGGGAAGAGGGAACTAAATTATATATTTGTATTCCTCTTATTTGTCCTTTCATGAATAATTTCGTTGCGGGTTCCAAGGCAGTAGTCATTGGGATACCTCGAACTTCATCGTCTCGATGGTCCTTAATGGTTATAATTATAGATCATGGTGTTACAGGAGTTACAATAAAGGGCTCGAAGGGCATGTCACAAGGGAAAAGACGGATAAAATTGCCAGTACTTCGAATGTTGTATTAAGATCTTGCCTTACACAAAATAATTTATAATAACGATTACAAATATACCATATAATTATACTCTCATTGTTTAAACCCTACAGATAAAAGAATCAAGACATTGTCGGGCTCCGAAACAATGCCTAAAGGGTACGCTAATGCAGTAATTACTGTTTTTCTCTTAGGTGCACAAACAAGGGTTTATATACAGAGAATATTTCTTTAGTGAGGGGCTCGCAGCTACGTGGTTACCGTGCTGATCGGTCGATCTGCAAGATGAAGCCGTGCTCACCGCGGTCAGTCTTGTGATGGGTGACCTTTTTGCAAGTCGAGACCCCTATGGTCTACCGTCCTAGACGTATCGTTGAAGGAGTAGGGAGTGCACCTGTGTTCGCACATACTTGTGCACTATCTCCTGCGTAGTTGGCTAGTCTGTCTGTGAGTTGGCTAGAGTTAGTCGCCAAGACAGAAATTCGGTCAGGAGAATATTATTATTATTATAGAGGATATTTCTTCAGTGGTGCTAAATATTTTGGATGGGAAGGAGTTGGAGACGAGCTAAGGGGCGAAAACCAATTTCAGACTTGACTCAAGTATAGTAAACGACAGGTACAGTCAGCACCGTAAGTGGATGAACATTAATTTTTTTTAACATACCATTTATTAAAGAACAACTTCTTAATAGAAAAAGTCTTAAAAATATTCTCAGATCATCTCAGACATTGGAAGCTTCTATAATTTGAAACAATAACTAGAATTGATGTTTCTTTCTTTTGATCATTTTGACTACTTATGATGCTGACTGTACCTATGATTATGTACACTTCAGATACCTACTTGTCAGTTGTCACACAACATGTTCTGTTGTTAATCGTACCAAAAAGTAGATAACTAATTATCACGTACGTCATTTTAATTGGCTTTCTAATGCATATTGTAACCACCTTTATCATTATTTTAGCTCTTGGGTTTCCATCGAAATAGGTAAATAATCAAGGAATATTGTTAATTAACAAATTTAGTGAGAAGTGCACGTGGCGAGTGATCACCCTGTCATATGCACACATTAAGCATGTCCTCGAAATGTCATTACATTTCTATTAACCACCTACAATGTAAAGAGATGGAGAGACGCTATCCGTCTGACGTCCCGACACCACATTAAAGAAAAAATACCTACTAGACTCTAAACGATTAGTAAATTCAAATTGATAAAAGTTTGTAAAATTATGGTCCCGAGCGGGATTCGAACCCGCGACATTCGCTGTTCCTTGGCGCAGCTCTTCCAACCTACCGCGTCGCTACTCACAGCCATGGAATTTTAAGTTCCTTTATTAGTATTACGTCATAAGGGTGAAGTATATAAGTACGAGTACGATTGGTAAATAAATAAAAATTGTAGCCTTAAGTACCGTTGGTCCTGGGTTCAATACCCGGCCTGAGCCAAAATGTGATTGGATTTTGACCATTGGTCGTTCTCATCATAACGTCTAGATTTGTAACTGGTTAATGGCAATAGGTTCGCCTCTCTATTACACGGGAGCTTTACATAACTGGCAAACTAGGGGTTCACTAAACGACTATGACTACTCCGTCTGGGTGTGATGTTATGTATTATTTGATCGCTGCACTAATTACTTTCCTATTATAAAAATAAATTAAATTTAAAATAAGCATAATTCTAAATATTCCTGTTTCCATTATGAAATGATACTTTCCAATTATTACACCCTTACCGTTATATGAAATTTCTTATAAGAACACATTTCCGGCGTGAAAGAGAAACTACATACATAATCAGTCACATATCCTTAATAACTGCCGTTAAATGGACCACCCGTCTGACTCTAAACTTCACGTATGACGTCAGACAACATCAAACCCCACAATTCTGTTACATAATACTCGGGAAAGGTATTGCTCTGCTCATTCACAAACACCCTAAGGGCAGCCTAAAGGGCCCCGAGTACGGTACGATCTATCGTCACGACTCACGACCCGTTGCTTCGGTAGCCCTAGCACGAGTATTCACGATAAAGTATCCAAATCAAACTCGGTACCAATTTGTATAGGATTTGAAACAGCGCGCAACGCCGTAAAAAGCAATTGTTAGCACGAACACTTTTTCGATAGTTTTGGGACCACGATCCTATACATAAACGTGGTAAGGGGGCAGCCTTACCATGAACTCTTAAAGCAGGAAAGTTTACGAAAAAAAAAAGCGTCCGTCTCTTCCACAACGTAAACTGTCCTGCTTTAAGAGTTCATGGTAAGGGGGCTGGTATCGAGTTCGATAAGAAAACTTCATCGTGAACATTCGTGCTAGGCTACTGACCGATGGTGTCGACTCGCTAGTGTATCTGAATGTGAACGTAAATCGGACGATCGCACAACAACAAAAACGTATGCGATCTCGAATCGTAACGATAGTTACAGTTCTACTATTAGGTATAACTTTCGTAAGTGTTATCCATATTTACTCTCATTATTTATTTCTTATATTCCACTCACTGTCATTCACATTGTTCACCAGCTCATGAATAAGGGCTCCGTTTAAGTACAGGACTTTTGGGCATTCCTGAATAGTGAATATACACGAAAATACAAAACATAAAGTAAAGATATTAACAACATATGCATCTTTGGGATTGATCGTCAGGATTATCTTCCGATTGCACGTATATGGATCCTTATTTAATGCAGGAATTACTGCACTCAGTATTTTTGTTTCATCAGTAATGGCCTCGAGCGGTCGAGCCACGAGAAGGAACCAAGAACCATTCTGTTACCAGTGCAGTGTTACCTTACTTCTACAAATTAAATGTTAAACAAGGCAGCGGATGTTTAATGTTGTTTTTTTTAATTCGCGTCGGAATAGTGCCTTCTAAGTTTCAGTTATTCTTCCATTACGAAGGAAACTTCGCTGTCACAGTTGTATGAAATTGAGACGAGTACAGTGGTAATATTTATTCTTGGTTTTTACTGAGAAACGGGTTTTACCATGGACATCATTCATACTTTCATGATTAATAAAATAATATTTTTCTCAGGCTGTGCTGAATTTTCCTATGGTTTTATACACTAAGCGTTTTGTTTTAGTTATGGTTGATTTAAGTAGTGCTAGCTAGCTTGGCTCTCTGTATCACAGGTTCGATACGTGGGGTGTGCATGCGATATATTAAGCTGGGTACTCAATAACGAGCTGTAACTGTTATCATTGCACGTTACTGTTACCAAATATCAGTGTGTACGTGGTTCGCGAGCGGAACGCGCAGTGATCCGATGACGACCAGCCCTCTTAGACAAGTGGCAAAACGCTTGACGAATAGAAATCGAATAGAATGATATAATGTTTCGACTATGTAATCTATGACATATGTCAAATCCACGTATTTTTCATTCCATTTGAATTCTTTTCGCTTTCTATTCGTCAATCGTTTTGCCACTTGTCTAGGGTGGCTGGTATTTATTCTGGTAACTGAGGATCGTTCCACGCGAACACACTAGAACCTCGATATGTATCTGTTCGAATACAGTAACAGTTCGCTAGTGAGTACTCGGCTTAATATATCGCACGCACACCCCACGTATCGAACCTGTGATACAGAGAGCCAAGTCAAGCTAGCTAGCACTACTTACATCACCTACCTACCGAACTTGGTTCAAATAAATGATTTTATTAATTGTTAATATCATATTCAAGTGCTTTAATTTCTCATCAACGAATTAGTCAGAAAATTAAACGCCTAAAGGTGGACATGCGTAAGTCAGAAAAATTTAATAAAAAAAGTTAGGTAATTAAAACGTGTTCAGTAAGGCTGAAGTAATCACATTATTTTTTGGTTGGATTGTACTAAAATAAACTTTTCTTGTGATCATTCGAGCGTCAGTAATGATGTAAAACATAAAAATAATTACTTTTTTAAGTAAAAACAAGGAGTCCTGCCAAAAATCATGTTCTAAATGGTTAATCAAAGTTGGTGAGACCTTTCATCTTGTGTACAAGCCACGTCAGACTGCAGTTAATAGGTATTCTATACACATAAATAAAAAGCACGTGTCTATTTGTAATAATATACCTAATATATAAAAATAACAGCTTTTGGGTAGCTTACTTTCAAAGGTTTTTCTCTCAGTTCCGATCTAAGCTAATATTAAAACGCTGAAGTGACGTGTTTTTTTGTTTGGTTGAACGCGCTAGTCTCAAGAACTATTGGTTCGAATTGAAAAAATATTTTTGTGATAGATAGTCCATTTATCGAAGAATAAAAAAAATCGGGCGGAAGCTAAAAAATAATATAATTAACTGTATATAATATCTACGATAATCAAGTCATATAAACTTTCATTTTCCACAAGTTATAACTAATAAACATTTTCTACCTACACTAATTGTAAAGAACATCCTACCACAAAATACAGTGAAACTAATTACACAACAAATGTCTTAAACTACATTAAACTGATGTTGAGATGACAAAAGCTTCTTTCGGGCATGTAGGAGAATATCTTCAGGGTACTTTAATAAAGCAAGAATAAAATAAATGTCGATAACGTGGCTCGTTACAGCATAAACATGACCGTGGCCAGCCGCGGGGCCTGTTGGACGGACCTTTAATGTTCAACTAAAATCTGTACAGGGGACGAGACAAACAAACTGACTATGACATAATCCTTGTTTAAGTTTTATCTGTATTCTAGGGCTACTACCATTTTTTTACGGAAATATAGTATTTTTTGTTTAAGTCATAAAAATATAGTACTTTTGGAAAATTTAGGGCAAAAAAGTAAATTTTTATTTTTCATATGTAGTAGTAGCAATAAAGTTGTTTTTTATTTACGAAATAAACTCATTCGAAAAAATCGCACCAGTTGATTAAGCGATGAAAATATAGTACATTCCGTACTATAATATGTTTTTATTTTACAGTACAATTGGCAAAAATATAGTACTATACATTATCGAAGGATGGTGAGTGGTGACCCTACTGTAATCCTCATATTTAACAAGGTCCAAATTTAATGTACCTAGTTTGCTTCAGTCTATATAGTCTACAGTTTACGTTTCTACTGGTCGAAATATTAGGTACTTAATTTGATATCTATTTTCCATTATTTAAAAAAAATGCCTTTAACTTTTATAATTACAACACTTATGGGTTAGTTTCTTGAGATAAATCTAAAAATATGACAATATTTCCGTTCAAATAAATGTCATAATTATATTACTAAACAGGACTAGGTTTGAAACGTAGAAGAATTGGCAATTCCTAAGAGTAACCTTACGGCTCTTTACGGCTTTCCGGCGACAGAAAGGAATTATATTCTGCCGCTCAGACGACTACGTTACTATAATAGAAAGAAATTAATACCAGTGCTTTCCCCACAAAACATACACGCGGACATTTACCGTCTGCGTTTGTCAACGAATGATTAATGCGAGCGGCCATCTTGTTTCTTTTCCCGCCCTCTAAGTCGGCGCGGCCGCTTTCATCACACAACATGTAGGTAGTTAGACACTCGTAATGAGTTAATGTCTGATTGTGTGAATTAGCTGTTTACGGGTTAGCGCTAGATGTGGTGATTGTTTTAATTACAGTTACTATAATTAACATCTAAGTTTGCCGACCTGACTGAACTAATTTTAGGTTATTTGAATAACCCAATTAGATGTTTGATCTGTATTATCGTTTGTCCTGTTAACGTTTACCGTTAGACTATTATTGTGTGATGTATACATACTCATATACTTAGAGTCTAGTTGTTTGTCGGTAGGTTTCCCTACATGACAGTTGACACACAATAAACATCACATCCCGCCTGTTTTTCTCGAAGTGGTAGGCAGAGGTGACTTGTATATCCAAACTTCGTGTCGCTACCGAGAGTGAGAGTGACCTAATAGATAAAACCCAGTAGCACTTTGCCCAACCTGGGATTTGAACCCAGGACCTCACGCTCAGCAGTCGCACTTAGCGACCACTAGACCACCGAGGCGGGCAATTCAGTACAATAAAAAATTTACTTATGAAGGCTGTACTTGCGCTCCAGTCTTACCATTAGTAGTCTAAAGTAAACTTTATTTTCTTGTATTTTACACATAATATTTCTCTAGATGGTTTTGTGGTATGGTTACCATCTTTGTTAACTAGCCAACCTCTACACTACGGCATGAGCATGACCTGTTTCCTTAGACATAGCTACGAAAAAGAAACAAACGTACAAAGTATTTGTAATATGGAGTCCACAACCCGTCGTTCATGAGTCCGTCGTCTGAACCACGGAGCCATCAGCTCTGTTTATTTGTAAGCCTTTGAAGTGTCCGCTGCTATACAAAGTCTTGGGTTCTGGGAACACCGCCGGTTAACTGTCATAGCGGTAAACATTAACCTTTTAACTACCGACATGTTATCGTAACTACATCGGTTTAAAAATATACAATGTAGTAATTTAGAAAATAAAGTTAAAAATGAATAAGTTAATTTTTAACTTTTGCTTACCAATAAGTTGTTGCAGTAGTTCCATAACATAACATCACGCCTTTATTTCCCGAAGGTGTAGGCCGAGGTATGTGGTACACACACATTTTTTCTGGCTGTTGCTCTTTATATTAATGATAATAATATTATAAAGCTAAAGAGTTTGTCTGTTTGGTTGAACGCGCTAATCTCAGGAACTACTGGAACACTTCTAAATCCGCAGTGAGATTTGACACTAGCGCTACCAAATATAATGCAAGGTGACGTGTGAGACGACTTTCGAGATGATGTGTTTCAGAATAGCATAGCTGGTTCAAATTGAAAAAATATTTTTGTGATAAAAAGTTCAATTATCGAGGAAGGCTAGCTATAGAACATTCGAAATTCACGCGGACGAAGTCACGGGCGGAAGCAAGCTGATGTAAGGCGTAATAAAAATATTCTAGGATTACGGAACTGAAGCTGAGAAAGAAGTATTCTAAAAAAATATGATATCAACAGAAATAATATCTAAAATATAAGCTGTTTGATGTTTACGTTTGTTTACGAAAAACAAACAAATATTTAAGACAAACGGATTACTCTTCAACAAAAACACAGGGATGCTACTTTTGACAATTTTTTGTTCAATGTTTTGACACTTCGGTACCAAAAAAGTTACTTTGCCGCGCAGCTGTCGACGCAGATAAAAATAGAACGTTTAGTTTTTTCTGTTTGCTACAAATATTGTCGTGTTCGTGATCCTGTGGCTTTTAGCTCGATATATAAAGGATTAGTTATATCTAGAAACTGCTCCTTCATCTGCGCGAGATTAATATAGCCTATGTCCAGCCTGAAGGTACATTCATATAGAATGAAATTTCAAGATCGGTTTAATAGTTTCGAAGATTACCTATTACATACAAACAAACATACCTCTTCCTTACAACCGTACCTAGCTTGCCCCCTACACTTCAGTGAATTATTTAATAGTAAACGTGAATCACAAATAAAGCTGTTTTTACAACTGTTACAAAAAAAGGTAATTCGAAATTAGGGCTATTTTTCGTTCCCGTAAGTGTTTATAAAAAATTGCATCAATATACCCACAGTTGATTATCTTATAATTATAATTAGACGGTTGTTTTTACTTTACAGCCCCTTTACCATGAACTCTTAAAACAGGACAGTTTACGGTGTGGAAGCGAGACGCCGCTATGTGCAGTGTAATGCGGCGTCTCGCTTTTTTATGACTTCACGGTAAGGGGGCAGTTCGTCCTAAAATATACTTGCTTGTCGGTATAGAGTATAGACGATATTCATTAAACAATTTACATTTGTATTTAAAAAAAAAATCGTTACACTAACCTTTTTTTAAGTGCAATCTTTCGAAGTATTTACCTAGTTTTATGAAGTATCTACTTGATTGGTATATATTATTATATTATATATATATATCACTAATTCACTATCACTACATAGTATAAAACAAAGTCGCTTTCTCTGTCCCTATATCCCTATGTATGCTTTAATCTTTAAAACTACGCAACGGATTTTGATGCGGTTTTTTTAATAGATAGAGTGATTGAAGAGGAAGGTTTATATGTATAATAACATCCATTAAATAGTGGACAAATACTTATAATATATATTTTATACCCGTGCGAAGCCGGAGCGGGCCGCTAGTAATATATAATATCACTACATAGTATAAAACAAAGTCGCTTTCTCTGTCCCTATATCCCTATGTATGCTTAAATCTTTAAAACTACGCAACGGATTTTGATGCGGTTTTTTTTAATAGATAGAGTGATTGAAGAGGAAGGTTTATATGTATAATAACATCCATTAAATAGTGGAGAAATACTTATAATATATATTTTATACCCGTGCGAAGCCGGAGCGGGCCGCTAGTTGGTAATAAAAAAAAATCGTACATTTTAACTAGTTAAAATAAACTAAATTAAAAAACTACAAGACTAGAAAATAATACAATTAAAAAATATCATTCAATTGGCCTCATGCCACACTTTACCTATTAAATATCATGATGTTAAATGACACTATCAATGACGTAACTAATATACGGCCATCAATCAATCAGATGAATTATAATAACGTATTGATGTCTATTGTGGCCTTATCAATGAGGAGCTGCGGCTTTATTGGACAACAATCAACGGGCAGGGACGCTCGGGAGAAGCGACAGACTTCTAGCTTGAATACAGTACAGTCGGCAAACAAATGCAACATGACTTTAGTTTTTATTTCAATTAATAGACAAAGGACAGCAAATTTGCACATGTAAAACACTTCTAATGTTTTCTTATATGGTCCAGTTGTGCAAAGCGCGACAGCTGAGCGTGAGGTCCTGTTTTCAATTCCCCGGTCGGGTAGTGTTATGGGGTTCTCAGTAGCAGCAAGAATACTAGATTTGTGCCCGGTTTATGGCAAATATTTCGTGGGACCTATAACATAACTGGTTAAATGTAGGGGTACTATTACACAGCTGCGAATACAAATAAGACGTTTTACTGACTCCATAAGACCAGAAGGTAGCTTACCTACTAATACTTGCCTCTGCATCGCCCTAAGGTACTGGTAGAAAATGCCTTAGGCATGAAGTCCGCCTTTGTACATATATTTTTATTTATGTGCATTAAGAATAAATAAATAAATACTTAACCACCGCACAAAAAATGCATTCTAATTCATAAACGAGCTAACCCGTCTTAAGTATTGACATCACTATTCTCTAACATACAAACGACAGCGACATAGGTATCATAATTCAATTTCCCGTTCCTTCAATTCAATTTCCCGTTCCCGTTCATAAAAAATGACAATTTTGAACCATGCAGTTCAAAATTGTCATTTTTTATGAACGGGCAATTTCATCATCATCAGCCGGAAGACGTCCACTGTTGAACAAAGGCCTTCTCCTAAGGAGGGGGGATTGCCATAATCCCCACGCTTGGGGATCGCAATATTGGTGGTGAAGTTATAGAAGACGCTGCTGCCCATCTTCTGGATTTTCCCTTAGTCGCCTCCTACGAGAGCCACAGGACGAGATGGGGAGGTGCTATTCTGGTCCGGCACTCCACTGGCTTTAGCATAAGCGGGCTGTAAGCTGTAATTCTGTGACATAAGTGACCACAATGCCAAATCGATTGTTGGAACGGGGACAAAGGGTGGCAAGCAAAAATTATAAATTCCCACCCCACGGGGTGGTTTTCGAAACATCGCTCGACCCGGTGACCTTTTATATTTTTTGTAAGCGATGTAAGCAGAAAAATCTTGCTACCGCTCAACACGAGTCAATAGGCGTAAGGCTGGTGTCGATTGTTATCGATACTCGATACAAGTAAATTCGTAAAAATACATATCTTGATCAAATATTGAATTGTGTGTGTATTCTATTTACTGTAATAATAACTAATTTAACACAACGCATGTAATCAGAGAGTAGGCACCAGGCAGAGTATGTATAGTACACGCGCACTTCGTCACTTATAGGTCCCAGTCCCAATGTGGCCATGTAGCTAATAATAATAAAAATAAGAGAAAAGTAAAAGCACTGTGTTTAATGACAGATTTTGACAAAGTTTTTCTGCATTGCCGAGAGCCAAAATGATATCAGGTCTGGTGGATCAACCACGATCAATCCAGAATTCGACTACAAAAAGTACATACTACGTCGTTTCATTTAACCACGTTAGTAATGAGTGAAATGATTTTATTTCTGACCTACTGCCCGTTGATATGTATGTATGTAATCTGTATTAAATATATGTAATGTAATAACTATTGGCAATCCAAATAAATAAATAAATAAAATAAATAAATAAAATAAATAAATAATAGAGATATAAATTAATTTTTTCACAGCAAAAATCTCTGGATGAATATCTATCCTAACTATCGTAGGTATTCGTCCTATGTTTTGGGTTAGCAAATAAACATCTGATTCTAGTACCTATGTCAATGTAATAAGCAAAATATTTTAGCGTGCAAATAAAATAACCTTATTTAGAAACATACTATCGATATCGATAACGGCGTCGTGCCCCGCCACATCCCTAAACGCTCACCTGTATAATTTGAAGGGTCCTAGAGTGCAGCGCTCTCGAGCCGACCCCTTTACATCGTGTCACCTCTCTATTCTTGCGCACCTCTAGTGAAACGGCGTTTACTTCATCTAAGGCTTTAACTTTGCCTTACGTTTTTGTCATACTTTAATCCTTTGGTTCACGGATACGGATGTGGATACATGCTGTGTCTAAAGGACACTGTACATCATTTTGTCGAGATTAATTTTTCTAACGACTGCCTTGTTGGTCTAATGTCCGTGGTCCTGGGTTTGATTTCCGAGTCGAGCTAAGTGGTTTTAGGTTTTTTTAACTCTTAGATTATTCCGAGTAGCGGTATGCCATCTAAATTTATGCCTAGGCAATAGGCTCGGCCCCTATTAGGTACATGGGACCTATGACGTAACTGGTGAAATGTGTGACAAATTAACCTTTTGATTTTCCTTTCAAAAATGACATGTAATATCAGAATTACGAAACCTACATGTAAGCATTAACCTTTATTTAAATTAATAAATTTACTTAATGTGTGAAAGTGGACCTGTGTGTTAAATGTCGCTTGTAAGAGAAATTGCCTTAATTTTAATGGGCGATCGTTCAGTTATATGGTGTGCTGTTATGTTCGTCAGGTTTTAAGTGGTACACAGATCGGGAGACCTAAACTCGTGATCTTTCAAATTTCAATCTAAATTTACTTACAACCCACTTCTTACTTGTTAGACAAATCCAAATCCTTTATTGCGAACTAAGTGTACATAATTTTGCAGTTGTTAACAATAGGTAGGTGCTTTGAACTTAGTTGCCTGTTAAGACATTGCAATTTATAAAACGTCGCCTCACACTAGGAATTTCTCCTACCTATACATAATTTAGGGTATGATGTTTTTGGAGAAAGTTTGTGAGTGTGTGTGTTTGTACGTTTGTTACCTCTTCAAGCTCAAACGGCTGGACCAATTTTGATAAAATTTGGTATGGAGGTAGCTGACACCCTGGATCAACACATAGGCTGTAGACTTTTTATCCCGTAGAAATGTAGCGGGTAACACCGCAGGACGCAACTAGTACTACATAAGGCGTGCTCTGCATTGCGCTATGTACTCGATTCTCCAAAATCCTTCTACGTACATACACATAAAGCTGAATGCGAAAAATCTGTGCCTCCTATAAGCATTTATTATCTCCTCCAAGTTTGATATCTGGTCGTAAAGGAGTATTAACTTCATAAAATTCTCGTTAAATCCCCAGAACCAATAACGGCAACGTATATCCGATGTTTGTAACATCGCACCTGCGAAACTAACAGGCTTAAGCAGTTACAGTAACATCAGACGTGATTGGTGCAGTCGCGAAAGTGATTAAACTGCGCTCAGTGTAGTTGAGTAAGGGTTAAGTCCCCGCATTGGACAAATTTAATATTTGTGTGACCCGCAGATGTTACTCCTAACCAAATCCAGCCGGCCCTTGCTGTGTTAGTGATTAGTCAGCTCATTTGAACCACCCGGCACTCGACCAGCACCGTCGCCTTCAGCGGTTAGTATTCTGTGTATGGAATACAATGGGTATACGCTGAGACGGCGAGTGGACCACTCGGTGACTACCCGTTGCTCGCACGCTTGCCTTTATAGCCTAATTATAGCAATACCGTGACACAAGAGGAATAATTTGCCATTAACCAACCAATTGCTGGTATTATACTCCTTTAAGAATGCTTGATATAGCCCTGAGAACCCGATTAATTTTCAACAACTGTAAAATAAGATTCTTAGTGGCTTTCAAATCAAAAAAAGTCATTTGTGTTGGCAAAATAGTGACGTCATAATTTGCTATTACCATACAAAACCTATGGAGGAAAAGCGTTTTGACAGCTCATAAAAAATAAGTCAATAGAATGTCATATAAAATGAACAAATTATACCTGAGTTGATAATTAAGTACCTAAGAATAACCAGATATGTTTGGAACAGTTCAAAACATTAAACAACGTAGTTCAGAGTTAATCACTTAAATACAATCTCGATGGCGCGTAGTTAACAAGTACAGTGAGCGGCAATAGTACACCGGTAATTAGTGGGCGATTGAAGCAAATTGCTGCAATTATGTGCTCGACTGTACACGGCTGAGATCGCCGGCATACTATAAGGTACAGTTCAGATGTGTTTTTTTAACATCGCGCCTGTATTTCCCGAAGGCGTAGGCAGAGGTGCACAATTGCACACATGGACAGTAACCAATTTCGCCAATTATGAAGATCCCGATGAAATAGGGGGCGAGCCTATTGCCATCAACCGGACACAAATCCAGACTCCGTGCTGCTACTGAGAATTACCTAATGGAAAACTCAGTAACACTTTGCCCGACCCGGGATTTGAACCCAGGACCTCATGCTCAGCAGTTACGCTTATTGACCACTAAACCCAAAAGCCTCGTAGGTCTAGTGGTCGCTAATCGCGACTGCTGAGCAAGAGGTCCTGGGTTTAAATCCCGGGTCGGGCAAAGTGTTACTGAGTTTTCCATTAGGTAATTCTCAGTAGCAGCACGGAGTCTGGATTTGTGCCCGGTTGATGGCAATAGGCTCGCCCCCTATTACATTGGGACTTACAACATAACTGGCGAAATGTGGGTGTACTATATGTTCACCTCTGCCTATCCCTTCGGGGAATACAGGCGTGATGTTATGTTAAACCCAAAAGGCAGTTTTTTTCCATTCTATTCTACTTAACATTACGTCTGTGTTTCCAGAAGTCGGTAGGGGTGTATCGAACCGGATTTCAACCAGTCATCTTACAGGTCTCAAGTTATAGGGAGCCAGAATATTGCCGAGCATTGTCGGGCACAAAGCACCGTGCTGCTGCGCTACTTAGGGCGGGTTGCTTTAAACAGTATGTTAACGTTGCATTCGTATGTCAAAAATAGTTAAAATACGTAAAACAGGAAGCGTTGTTTCGTGGTATAAAAAATTGATCTTTTTTTCTAATTAATTTGTTAAATAACTATTTGTACAATAAAAATTATAAGCTAATACAAAACCGTTTGCACAGTTTGTCTGTGGGTATTAAGGGTTACACAGGTGTAGGTTGTCAACGTTATTAGGGCTGCAAGTAGAAAACAAAACTGTTTCGTTATTAAGGCTGCTAGAAGAAACCATAATTGGTATCGCCATTTTTAACATTTACGTGTGCGTTAAGTGAAGCCGAACTGATCAAGTGACCAAGTATTCTTATCGGAGAAACCCAAAAACTATGCCTGAACGGGGAATCGAGAAAATTTGCAATATACGTTGTCAGGAGTACAGAAATGGACATGGGGTATCTTTCATCAGAAAAAATGTACTGTTTGCGAGGAAAAGAACGATATTCTTCGACGGTAACAGTTGCTTTTGGCCGCTAGATGGCGCTATTTGTCTTTCGAATGTAAATTCAAGTTTAACGGGTGAAACCGCGGGCTCCTGGTATGAAATACATGATACATTATGATTGAGGCTATGCACAAGTGATACTAGATATAACAATATTGTCCCGAGGCGTGGGAACGAACACTATCTCATTGGTGGGTTAGCAGGTTAATTAGGAACGATTGTAAGATAAGTATATGTGTTTATGATAACGAATAAATCATAGATACGTAGAGGAAATTATGTAAAGAAAACAGTGCTTGTAGATAAAAATCATCACGCCTGCATTCCTCGAAGCAGTAAGCACCCATAACCACCTCAATGTCCCCAGCTTTAAGTCTCTGTAATAGGGGGAACCTATTCCCATTAACCGGGCCCGAATCCAGACTGCTTACTGCTACAAAATATTAATTAATAAAAAAACGACCTGGAAATCGAACTCAAGACATCACGTTTGACAGTCGCGCTTTGTGACCGACCAACGAGGCAGTCAGCGGGCGGAAGCTGGTCTCTAATAGTGTACCTGGCAATACCGTTTATTCTGGCAGTGTGGTTCTATTCAACACGGGTTATGTTTCGCCCGCCTAAATCCGTAATACTAGGAACGCATTAGCGTTTGTCTCTGGTTACGGGCATCTCTTGTGCATCCAACGAAGTCACTCAAAATGTATTTCGTAAAAACATAACCCTTTAAGCGTAGTCGGTTAAAAACATAAACTAGTCTACTTGTTTGGCGACGTAACTAAGCAATTGGACTGCTGCGCTAAGAAGACAAAAATTTGAGAATTCAGCAGATGCTTGTCCCGAGTCTGGGTGTTTGTGTATTTGGTATTTCATGTTTTTGAAACGCACCCACGATACAGGAGAAATACCGATCTAGTGTGAACGAAGTTTTATTTTTAAAGTCATTTTGTGCTCCGAGACAGAATAGTAGATATTTTCCCTCTTCGTTCTATACGATGATAAAACATAGTTCAACTTTTTATTAACACTTAATTCTATTGACATCTCTGTTATTTAACATGCAAACGACGGTGACAGGTATCATTTAATCAATAGTTTAACATTAACCATAGATTTGAAATACCAAGGAAGAGTTTAATAGTGTCGATTTTAACATAAGGGGTTATCGTCCACCTATGTAATAGAAACGAGTCAAATAACTAGCCAAAAAAATTGAGAATTTTCAAGTGGATAAACCTATGATACTTTGACAGACCTGGAAATCGAAAACCAGACCTCATGCTCAGCCGTTGCGATTGGGATAACTGGGACAACAAGGCAGCAAAGAGCCTACTTTTTATTTCCCATACAAAAGTAATAACTAATAATAGTAAATACACAACATAACCTATCCAGCAAAATTATTAATTTCTAGATAATACAAATATACCTACCTAATTTTAGAACTTACATTTTACACCTTGACCACAGATAAAATATTTAATAAACAATAAAGTACCTACGAGACGGCGGGCTAGTGCATGTAATCTTATACTGCATTAAAAACCTGTTTTACAAAACAGGTCTATGGTACCTAGAGTTAGGTAGTAACCGCCATGAATGTAGAAGGATTGCCAGCAAAATCACCGTTTATACTTAGTTTTAGTGACGGTAGTCGCGGCTTTTGACCGTAAATAGGCCTCGAAAAAGGACAAAAGTTCAATTCAAGTTAAACAAATCAATTGTTTGTAACTTTTAATACATCATGTTCTACTGACCGAATATCGGTCACGGCGGCCTGTTTCATCTAAGACTAGCCAACTAGAAAGAAAGAAAATACTCAACCTTCCTTCTGGCGCAGTTGGGTAAAATTGTTTACTTCGCAGGAGATATTGTAGTGCACAAGTATGCGCGCAAACACATGTGCACTCCGTATTCCCTCACTCTCATAGTCCGATGGGACGGAAGACCGACACGACCGGAGAGATCAAGTGCAGGGCCAACGGAGCACGGAGGGGTCCGTGCTTCAGAAGGCACGTTGAGCCGTTTTCATGTGAAAACTGTCACCCATCACAAGACTCACCGCGGCGAGCACTGCCTAACTCCGCCTAACCTCACAGATCGACTGATCTGCGCGTTAGCCACTGGTTGGTCAAGTTGGTTCAAACTTTCGACCTACGCCTTCGATTGAACGAAATAATGTAAAATAGGTACATAGGTATTTATTTTATAAGTAGGTAATTATGGTATTACAGTCAATCAATGAAAAAATGTGCTGCTTATCTGTATAAACATAATAACGTAACGCCTTTCCCCGTAAGGGTAGGTAGAGGTGTGTAATACCCACATATCATTCAACTATTAGATAACAATCGTATAACTATTTGCAGGTAGGTAGGTACTTTAACAGAAAAATAATTAAGTACTTATAACTTGCCTTACCGCCAGTAAGGGCAGATTATTTTTCTTATAACTGGCCTTACTAGCGTAGGTAGGTATTAAGTTTTATTTATTTTTATATTCAATAACTATCACTAAAACGTTGTTCTAAATGGTTGCTAAGCACGACTGTTGAACATAATTTTAAATCCTGGGACGAGAAATGTTATTTTTCCCATTTATTTTGCAGAATCAACATGGAGTCTGAATAGGCTTGCCCCCTATATCATTGACACATACCAGAAGAAAGTTTGCTATATAGGTAAATGATTTACAGCTGCGTTAGTACATTCTACCCTAAGTCTTAGTAGCCACACAGGTAAACCTTTGTGCACTAATGATCAACTACATATTTTAAAAAGTTTATTTTTATTAGTAGTCAATACACACTTATGTTAACAAGCCCATAATATAAATTGTACATCCTAGGCAATCCTAGGTAATATGAAGGAATTTTTTCATGTTTAGAAACATTTCTTAGGAAGCGCATCACTCAATTATGTCTGCATACACCATGGCATGTCTGTTTTCATGTGACAATAACTCAAGCCAATACATAACATAATCAAAGACATTGCTGTCATGTGATGTTATGTGTTATTTACATCACACATTACTTGTGACAAATAAAATTTATAACATAAAAAATGGGTTTATATAAGGTTAAATTCAGGTGTAAGAACTGTATCTATGCCTACTGCGCATTATAAAATAAATATATTGTTATATTAACACGGATTTGTGTTATTTGGAAGTATGTGATAAAGCAGAGTGGAAGACGTAGCATTGGCAAACATCCCACCAGGTGGACCAATAATATTGACAGAGTTGTGTAATCTGGTGGATGCTAATGGCAAGTTGTCTTTAGTGTGGCATTCTAAGGGGGAGGTCTTTGTTCAACAGTGGACATCATCCAGCTGATGATAATGATAAAGCATTGTGCAACCGCTAAACAAGGTGTTACTTAAAAAGGTGAGTGTTTTTATCACAACCTATTTTCTCAATAACCATTCAAACGACTTGACTTACTGGCATGAAATCCGACTTCATATTGAATTACATACCATCAACGTAATCTGGAAAAAAATAATAAGAATAACTCCATGTTACTGCTGGTATTGACTCCTTAACAATGTTTTATAAAAACTCTTTTATAGCCAATATGAAATAGACATCTTATGACTAACGGAAGAGAAATTGGATGCCCAAAGCTGTTCAGATCACAATGTCAACTAGATTTCGGAGGCAGGCAGTCAGTCTATAGAATACAGGTGTTCAGCTACATGAAGCTAAGACTGGAATCCTGATTCAATGTGACAAATTACCTAATAAATTAATTTCTATGCATTTTACGATTGATGACAATATTCAATAATAACAACCATGGACGAAATTCTACTTATTTGTTTATGATAACAACCTCAGAACCTCAAAATACAGAAAAAAACAAATTCCATAACTTAAACTTAGTACTTAATCTAACCTAAGAATATTACTTGAGTTGTGGTGGTTTACATACCAGGTTTTTAAGCTAAGGGTTAAACTTAGGCAATGTATTTTGTAGGTCATCGATAATCAAAGATAATACTGACCAATAAACTTTCAAATGGTAATCAAAGTAAATCAATCAAAATGTGTTTTTTAAATATATTTGCAATAACAACTCGTGGACCAATTGTTTAGTTCTAATAGGTTATTTATTCCAACGTCGTAATCGCGTCATCGTATATTTCTGCAATAATAAAAAAAAATACCAATGTGATAAATAAACATTCGTTGGAACAAACTAAATTTAAAAATAAAAGCACCTTCGTAATATGACGTGTTACCGTGAATTTAAAATACTGATAAAATAAAATATCACGCGATCCCACTAATTGTTATCTTTTTTGTCATGTTTTAAATGCAGCGAATTAACCTATTTAAAATTCATTGTCCGCGACACGGCACGACGTCCTTACTTGTTTAAATTAAGCATTTTAGTGCAAAAAGAAAAGAATTGCAATGCTGGCCATTTAGTCATTTGTAAGAAAAGTAAAACCTAATCTAAAACAAATGAAAATATGGCGCCAAGTTACGGTTCATGATTAATGCATTTTTTTATTTTGTATAAAAACTAATAAGTATTTAATATATAATGTAATGTGGAAATTATGTGTGTGTAGTGAGTTTAGTTGTTTACTAACCTCTTAACGTCGAAAACTCTGTGGCACAACAAAACAGCAAGTAAGTTGTCATAATCACCATCACTATATGACTGAATAAATCGGTCGCACTGCAGTCATCAACAAAACCACATTTTGAACGCGAATCAACAACATTCGTAACGCCGTTCGAGCCGGCACTGTATTGACCCGATCCTTTATGAAACCATGGGGAAAATATGCATTTTTTATTAACTTATATCGATTATAAGCGCTCCACAGCTCGAACTCGGCGGAATATCAACGTTATAGGAGCGCTTTAAAACAGGTTCTTTATGTAACAATATCACTCGCGAGCACCTCGGTAATTTCATTAATAACACCTAAAAATCGATCCCACAACAAGGCTCACGACAATTCAAACAGAAGACTGCGGCGGCTTGTTAAATTCATTATTTTACTACGTAGCGGCCCAATAAATACTGCACAGCACGGTTTATAATATAATAACTTTTTACGTTACAATACTGCAAATACATGTAAATTATTAATGCATCGAGCAATTTCTCGTGTCATATTTCTTTATACAATGGATGCAAACAATATAGTGCTGATAAAAACACACACGACCCAAGCTACGCACGCTCGCGATGACACTAAACTCTGCATAGATGTCGCGTTTCTGACGGCCATTGTGGAAAATGGCGACCAACGTCAGCCGTCAAACTACCGCAAACCAAAGTGTACTTTAATACAAACAGATAAGTACGATAATTGATCGTTATGTTTCACTGTTTCAACTCCATTCGATCGTATACGACGACTTAATCGAAAAGTCTCAAGTGCGCTGAACTTATGCTGAATATACTGTGCTTTTTGTTTAATCGAGTTTTAAAAATATTATTTTCGTCTCTTTTTATTCAATGCGATTTCAAACAAATATTTTAATGTGGTACGCTTGCGCGAGTTAAGTTAACAGTTAAAAACATGGTACTTACTTATGTCAAGTGCTATACTTAATACAATAAAAAAAAAACTAAATATAGATTTTCATTGTGTTTACAATAAATGCGAAAATATTTATAGGCAATTGCTTCTTAGTCTGATTTAGGTAGGTACCTACTTGAACGTTTTTATTAGCTAACACAGGATTTGGCATGTTTATGCGAAATCTTGCATATTTTGCGAAATCTTGCAGGAATCAAAAAAAGAAAAAGTATTAGGAAAACATTATTGCGGACAACGGACTAATGTTCACACTTTGGTTCTGATTTATTATCTGATGCTAAAAAGAAACTAAGTTAGTAAGGTACTAGGTATGTATGTATGTCTGTATGTATGTTAGAATACTAATTACTTTTTCACATACACTTACAAAAAAAATGTATTTATTACTTCTGTAGGTTACCTAGCTAATCAATGCAGCAGCCCCATTTAGGTTTAGGTAGGTATAAAGGACTATAGTTACGTGCGAGGCCGTTGATTAGACGACCTGAATGGCTCAGCAATTGGACTACTGTGCTAGAATTGCAGGCTCGATTTCCGCACGGAACAAAAATTTGTGTGATCTGCAGATGTTTTCCCCGACTTCCCGAGTCTTGAGTGTTTGTGTATGTGGTTTGAAACGCACCCACGATATAGGAGATATTCTCAGTGAGGGAAGAAGTTTTTTTTATTAAGTTTGCAAGTATGTGGCAGAATAGGTCACAACACAATATTCTTGAGTTCCTGGTCCACTAGTCGGTTTAAGTCTTACTGAAACTAAACATACACTGAATAGACCACATTCTTCAAATGTTATATAGGGTCATAAGTCCATATGTATATATGTAAAGTATTTATTAAATGTATCTTCTAATACAATATAATAGAACTTGGAAGTTAATAATACATGAGCGCTCCACTTACCAATAAAAAAGCTGTTTCAAACGGTTTATTTGAACAATTACCTATTTACGTGGAACAAACGCAAAGTTTTTCTTTTATCTTAAACACGAAGAAAGAAACCAGGGGGCGAATATAAAGGATCTTTTGTGTTCAGTATGTCAAATGCAATGAAAGCAAAAATATTTGTAGCAGGAGCTGTACGTAACTTTGAAACGTTATCTGAGTAAGTACTTTTACTTACATAAACAACTAAGGGCCTATTTCGTTCACCATCGACAAGTAAAGTGTCGAGTAGACTAACCGCCACTTAAAGTCACCCGTAACGGCCGTAACGTAACTACTCATATTGAACTATTATCAAATACTATTTAA
The DNA here is from genome assembly GCA_905340225.1 of Abrostola tripartita. Lineage (NCBI taxonomy): Eukaryota > Metazoa > Arthropoda > Insecta > Lepidoptera > Noctuidae > Abrostola > Abrostola tripartita. The sequence continues at coordinate 3,732,463 of HG996515.1, forward strand.
AATTATAATGCTGAAGAGATTGTACTTTGTTTGTTTGTGTGCTTAAACGCGCTAATCTCAGGAACTACTGGTACGATTTGAAAAATTCTTTCAGTGTTAGATAGCCTATATATCGAGGAAAGATATAGGCTATTAAACATTCGAAATACACGCGAGCAAAGTCGCGGGCGGAAGTCTCTTATAAAATTCATAAATTTGGTTAAGGTTGTCTGGTAGATATCGCTTTTAGAGATAAAACCGTCATTTGTACCCTTTAAATTTAAGATGATGTTGTATAAATTCTGCAATAATTAAGGTGTACAATAAAGCATATTTTATCCATCTATAATCTAATTTTTCTACTTACAAGACAATTAATTTTGCGGCTAGTTTCTTTTCTCCCTGAAGCTATGCAAACAAAGTACGTAACGCCATCTATCAGCAACAAAATCAACTACCTAAATCACAATGGCACTTGGTGCTACAGACGATAGAAAACGCTTTATAGGGAATACCCTGGAAAGCGTGTTCTGTTGCTACTTAGTTCCCTAGTTAGAAAAGCAGGTTATTTTGTTTTCAATAGATGGCGCAGCAAGTTTATTAAAACAAAATATGCTAAAATCAATAATTTAATAATCAATAACTTATAAAAATGTGGAATAATGAATTAATTAGGTACCCAATTATTACAATTATGTAGTTACCTAAACACAATGAATGACACATCAAAATTTATAATTTTTAAATTATTGCCTAAACATGAAACATTCTAAAATTATTTTTTGCTAAAATTTAAATTTAGCGTCTTTAGTGGGTACCTAAATAATTGTTAATTCTAAATTATGTTGGTATCTACTATCTATTTAGGGTTATTGGACAATTCGCACGAATTTTTGTTTTGTACTGTGTTACACAAACTGATTTACTATTCATATGTATCTTTTTTTATTCTTCTTTGTTTTTCACCGATAACTACAATTCATGTTTTGGCAGCAGTCTGTTTAACAGTTTGAGTAACCTTTTACAGTAATATGTGGAAAATGTAGTGGGTAGTACATTTATTATGTTTATTGTTACCCATACCACTGTTTATATTGTAATAATTATGCTACTGTTTGTTTTCCCGAAATAAATAAATAAATAAAGAATTGAACTCGCACGAAATGTGCGAATCGACAATTTTTTAAATATAATTTTTCTGTAGGCGATTCGCTCGAAGTCAATTTTTTGGTGTGCGAATCAACACCTCGAAAAGTAAGTAGTAGGCAATTGGCACGCACATAAAATTGACCCCTTCAAATTATCATTTATTTGCACAACGGGGCCAGGTGGTTTTGGTCGTTGGGTATTAGGTTATCAGAAGTTTAATCGAGATTACACAAGTCATTTATTAAGTCAAGAAACTCTATTAATTTAATTGCCCACGCGGTCGCGTGTTTTTGAAAGTTGGGTACTAGGATATCAGAAGTCTAAGGAGATAACAGTTCATATGTTTAAATTTGAATTGATTTAAATCTGTATTAATGTTCTGATATCCTAGTACCCAACGTCCAAAAACACGTAGTCGTGGTGAGAAAATTTTAGATATTTTGATGGGAACTCAATTTTTTTAAAGTTATGAGTTACTCACAAGCGAACATAATCTTTAAATCGCTAAGAAGTTTTTGATTTTATCGATTGCAATATTAATCCTACACGACGAAAACAAGTGTGAACATTAAATAATTTGAATGTCTCCATCGGTATTTTTTTGTGTTTATTATTATTATTATTTTCTACATATTTTTTCATTGGTGGACCTCGAGGAACAGTCTGGGTGCGCTTTGTGTTGGTGCGCTTCATCTTGTTGCGCCCTGAGGAATGCCTCGAACTGAGGAATGGAAAATTTCGTTTACAGAATAATAGATTATTATTTACAGAAATAAAAACAAATATTTATAGTAAATGAATACACACATAAAGTTAAATCATAAAATCAGTTATTTTTTGTAAAAAATCTGAATTAATTATCTATGCCTAAAACCGAATGAAGACCCATGACCAAAGCGAATGAGCGTGATAGCGTATAGAGCTTTCTCTTTAATTTTTTTTTATTAGGGAATATTGGTGTCTCCCTCATATTGTTTTTTTGCTTGTCTAACGTGCATAATTTCTTTACTTTTTAAGTGGTAATTACTTATTTAATGCCTTGCTTTCTAGTTACAAGTAAAATATCTAGGATCTACTTCGATTAATTCTTCATATTATTTCCAAGACGTGTGAGCACGACTGTACATTTTATTTTTTATTCCTTAAAATTAAAATTGTGCCAATTGCCTAATACATATTTTTGGAGTTGTCGATTCGCTCACCAATAAATTGACTTCGTGCGAATTGCCTACAGAAAAAATAATATTTTTAAAAGTTGTCGATTCGCACATTTCGTGCGACTCCAATTCGTGCGAATCATCCAATAACCCTCTATTTAGATAAGTTCTTCAGTTATTTAACATAGGTGTTATATTTTTACCTCCTTCGATGCCGAATTGCCTTGATTATCATCTATCTCCGCATACTCAGGTTCCTGCTCCTGTAAATCTTGTTCGTACTGTCGACGGAATATTTCCAGGTTCAGGTAAAACACTTCGAAGTTCTGGAAACAAGTCATCGTCTTAAGTAACACATAACTTTCACAGAACGAACACGCTTGTATAAACAGCCTCTCCGTCCAAGTGTTACTTGTTGTTACACGACTGCCCAAAAAAGGAGTGTAATGTTTTCAGGGTTCATGTAAGTATGTATGTATGTACGTATGTATGTGAGTTTCTTTATTCCATCATAACTTCTGAATGCCTGAACCGATTTTGATGTATGGAGTGTCGTTAGAATCCTTAAACTATCGCGAGTGACATAGGCTATAAAAAAGGAAACAAATAAAAAAATATTTTTAGTTCGTTTTTTGTAATGGCAGTCGTGTTTTTTTAATTTTTTTAATTATATTTTTTTATGAATGGCAGTAGCTAATTGATATTGGCATAATTATGATTGTTATTTTTGAAGCCTGAGTGAAGTTACACCGTGTTGTCGAGAGTAACCTGTACGCGCGATGGAACCGCTAACAGTTGGGATTCAGTACCTGACAGATGCCAGGCATTGTATCCTATTCAGATCATTCTCCGCCTCTAAAGCCGCGCAGTAAACTGTATCCGGGTGGTGACCTCTTCGTCTGAGTATACACGGTCCCTACCCACTTCAGTCTGATAGTTTTGTAAATATGTAAAACACTTGCCTTCAGTACTAGTTCACGATTCTTACCGCAACACATCTTTTTAACCGTGATTATAATAATCGCCAGTAACACAATTACCGCCCCCACTGCGATAAATGTATACACGTAGGTACTGGTGTTAGGTAGGAAGTTAGGGTCAGCTGAAAACAAATAAACAGTAGTAATAACTATTTTTGAAAATTATGGCCTGTTTCACAAGTAAAGCTAATCGGCAAGTGAAAGTTACGCGTATCTTCTATCGTATCTTATTTACAGGCCAGTTTATCCCCTGATTAATGCTACTCAGATATTGTGAAATTCGTATGAGTAGTGACGGTTGACTTTAAGTGGCGGTTAGTCTACTTGACACATAACTTGAAGATGTAAATGGTGAATCAGGCTCTAAGTGTTTCGTTGAGAATTTTAAACAAACGTAGGTAATTTTGTTGCTCTGTGTGTGGATCACACTCACAGAGATACACACGGGGCGGGGTAGGTACACACGGCAGATTTTTTCATTAGATAGTGTGTTCCCAGCCTTGGCCATTGAACTGTTCGTAATTCGTAAATGTAATGAAAAAGGAAATTTTTATATTCCCCGAAGGGGTAGGCAGAGGTGAATATATAGTACACTCACATTTCGCCAGTTATGTTGTAAGTCCCAATGTAATAGGGGGCGAACCTATTGCCATCAACCGGGCACAAATCCAGACTCCGTGCTGCTACTGAGAATTACCAAATGGAAAACTCAGTAACATTTTGCCCGACCCGGTATTTGAACCCAGGACCTCTTGCTCAGCAGTCGCGCTTAGCGACCACTAGACCAACGAGGCAGTCCCACAAGACCAACGAGGCAGTCAAAAAAACAATTTTACTTCTTTATAATCTACAGAAGTATATAATATAGTATAGATTTCCATGGCAGTAAGTAAACACTTAAATATCATACGGTCATACCATTGTCTAGACCACATTCTAGATATTCGGGCTTCAAGTGAAGGTCGACGGTGACTGCTCTCTCTATAACTTCATTTTTTATATTATGACATTTAATGCTGGTTCCATTGTGTTTAACATCCAATGTGAAGTTGTAGATGATGCTGTGCAGGGGATAAGCACAATTCTGCTCTACGCGGATGATTGTATCTGAAAGTTTTTTTTTTTAACAACGTCGCCCCACACTACGACTTTCTCCTGTGTCGTGGGTGCGTTCCACAAACATGAAATGTCACATACACAAACACCCAGACTCACAACACAACAACAACATCTGCGGTTCGCACAAATGTATGCCACGTGCGGGAATCGAACCCGCAACCCTTAGCGCAGCAGTCCAATCGCTTAGCCACTGCGCCAATCAGGTCGACAAATATTATAAATATTTATTCTTCATGCACATAAAATATGTGTGTACATCTAAATTGATAAAGGAAATTTGAAAAATGATGGACACGAGCGGGATTCGAACCCGCGACCTTCGCCGATCCGTGGCGCTGCTCTAACCAACTGAGCCACCGTGTCGCTGCTCGCATCCATCGAATTTCAAGTTCCCTTTTAGTATTTACGTCTTAAGGGTGACGTCAGGTATTATCTGTTGGAATCTATGATAAAATGGCACCAAAAGTCATATATGTGTGTACATGTTATTGTTGGTTAATTATAGTGGTATGTATACATGATTGAAAATTTAACATACACAACATAACTCCCTACTTCCTGAAGGTTTGGCAGAGGCACACCTCTGCCTACATCTCGCCAGTTATAATTATGTCCCAAAGTAATAGAGGGCGGGCAATCGAGCATATGTCATTAACCGGGCACAAGTCCTGACTCCGTGCTGCTACTGAGAATTACTAAATGGAATATTAGCCCAGTAACACTTTGCCTGACCGGCGACCCGAAATTCGGACCCAGGACCTTGAGTTCAGTAGTCGCGCAGCGCGCTTAGCCCTTAGCGACGACTATATCAACAAGGCTGTCGAAGTCAGGCAGGTTGATTGTTGAGGTTCTAGTTATGATTTAATTTAATTTATAATATGTACCTAAGTAATTAAAACTGTACAAAAAATCCCTTACATTAATTACACAATGTAATATAAAGTCACGCTTGTTTTAAATAATATGGATATTGGAAAAATCCCACGAAAGTTATAACGGTAGATCGATATTATCATGTGGGCCCTATTGCAGTTGATACTCACCTCCTAAAACCCAAATGAGATTTGCCTCATTATCTGATATTACGTTTACACAAGTTAGTAGCAGCGTCTCATTCACGGTATACTGGTAGCTCATAGCAAATGTCTTGCCGTCTTGCGTGAATCGGTAGTCAATGTTTTTCTCATTCAGACCCCTAATTCTGAGATCTGAAAATGTAAACGGTGATTGTGTTGGAGAACTATTAATAAGAACTTTGTACGTAATCGTAAATTCTTAAGAAATAAATGTTATGCAAGGCACGACAAGATCCGGAATACGGGAATTCGCCAAAGAACTAGAGTCACCGATATATGTAGCTCAAAGCAAGACTCTGGCTTTGTCCAACAGTGGACGTCTACCGGCTGATGATGATGAAGGAATCAGGAGGCTCAATTCTGATTGATGCATAGTCAAATTAAATCCATGTATGTATTTACCAGAATGTTGGTTTCTTAAAACTATAGTGACCCCTTTACATTCTACCATTACCTACATATTAAGGTGTGCAAATATTTAATTTATTTATTTTTATTTATTTATGTTAATATTTTAATTACTTAAAATTATTAAAAAAATAGACAGCAACAACAAATAAGATCTGATGCATTAGGATTTCTAGCAAATAAATAAATTAATTAAGAGCCATTTTACATTTTTACGCAGTTTTCTAAGATTTCGGACGCCTAATTTACCATCTTAGGTAGTATTTAGGAATTTATATATAAATGTAAAATGTAGACCAATCTTTCGCATTGACACATAAGCTAATAGATTTACAAAAAAAAACTTAATTGCTATATGGTGATCAATCTCCCGCAACACGTTTTCTGAAAAATCATCGCAGAGTCAATTTCGGGCTCCAAATTCTATCAATTACATTCACAAATTTAAACGATAAAAATACAGTAAGCATTAGGCATATATTTTTATTGAAACTTACGGTGCAATATTTTCGATTAATTACACTTTTAATTGATAAAAAAAATAAAACTGAAACCTATTTTCACGGTTTATACTGTAATTTTATCGCGACTTTTTGGTTTGAATAAAGGTATATTTTAATTTTAAAATCATGTCATAATAAACTATGCTCTTTAAGAAATCTAATAATACAGTGATTTTCAAAATTCCTTTATTTAATTAGAAATCACATCATTTTCAATATCACTCCAAATCACAATAAATTACGATGCACAAACCTAGAATGATCAGTCGGGCCCGAGCGCCCAAAGAGGTAGGATCTGTGTCACTTTTTTCTAATTTCAAATTACGAAAATTCGTATTGCAAACGCATGTTTATACTACGACCACAACGTTTTCATTTTCTATGTATTATTTTCATTCGGTTTTGTTTATATTCAAGTAAAATATATTATTTTATTAGTTTGTGATATTTCATTAAATTAATATTCAGCTACTTTAATCTTGACTGTACTATTTTTGTCCGTGACTTGGTCCACTTGGATTTTTTTTACGCATGAAAAGTAGCTTGTAGCCTTTAATATGTTAATCCAGGTTATAAACTATCTATGTGCAATTTTTTTTCTATGTCCTTTTAACCGTTTTTGCGTAATTGAGTAATAATCCTCCAAAAATACAATCGCTTACATTTATTATTAAAATAAATTTTACAAAACATGATCTATTTATAATTGGTGAATAAATTATTATTGTAGAAATTATAATTTGTCTAAATAAATTACTAAAAAAATAAAAATATTTTCATAAATCTCGATGAAACATTGTCATAACGATCAACGTTTTTATGTCCGTCTCAAAACTCTCGCTACACTGTTTGCATTGTTTTTGTGTGGGTGCGCTACGCACACATGACAATTTTGACAGAATTCGAACGTCACAATTTTGTGAAATGGCTCTTAATGTCACGTTTATACAGAAGTCAGTTCAAGAGATAAACTGTCAAATTAATAAATATGAATAACCTACAGTAGTTTTATATAGTCATTGTTTTAATCCTGTACTAATATGAAAGATTTGCCCCCTTAATTATGAAAATCAAATGTTTAACAATCGATTCGAATTGAATTTAACTATACCAGTCGATGTCGTCTTTATGTCAAAGAATATAAATAATATCAAGGTGTTTAAATTAAAAGACATTAGACAATTTTTAGCATTGTTTAATATGAGCATAGTATCGTTGAGGGTTTATGTTTGGAAGTTTGAATGTGTTTTACACAATCACAAGTATTTAAAATACTTAAACCTACCTACTTTCGTCCTCGTCGTTGAAAGTTTGTACATGTAACACGATCATACAAATAACCCTGAGTTGGTATAGGGCTATAAGCCGTACGGGGTGACCCTCACACAACCATCTACTTATCTTATGAAGAACGTCTACTATGGCACCAATCCCGTAATCAGAACAAGATACAGCTGTTTAGTATATTTGAGGGTAATGATGACGTTGGACCTAATGTCCTGCACACTTGTTGTAGGTATTCTTTCGCGTCATCAGTGTTGGTCGCGAAGAATTAATTGTTTGTAGTGAGTAGGATGACGTGATAACATTCTGCTCATCATTTTCAATTCACACAATAAATGGATACAGGCACCGACATTCAAATATTCATCATCATCATCAGCCAAAGACGTCCACTGTTGAACATAGGCCTCCCCGTTTAAGCGGGGGGGTTTGCCATAATCCCCACGCTTGGCAAGCGGCTTGGGGATCGCAGTATTGGTGGTGGAGTTACAGAAGACGCTGCTGCCCATCTTCTGAATTTTCCCTTAGTCGCCTCTTACGACACCCACGGGAGGAAAGGGGGTGGTCAATTCTAGGCCGGATACCACACGGCATAAATATATTCAAATATTAACTTACCGTTATTAAGCCCTTCAGGTTGGAATAATACGTCAGCATTAATATAGTGCGTCTCAGAGATCTGATATTCACAAGTCAACTTCTTAAGTCGTGAAAATTCCATTTTTATCAGGGCACTTACGTAAGACTGTTCCGTAACTGAAATAATATAAATATATGTATAGAATAAACAAAACAAATTGTAAAGCAACAATATTGGGTCATCTAAAGCGAACCCTTTTTCATCTTCTTTGGGGTCTTCAAGTGGGTGGCCACAGTGAACGCGCGGTGACTTGAGCCTAAGGCGGGGGCGAGGGCGACAGCGTGCGGAGGCTACAGTGACGAGCGGGTTGCCGTAGCGTTTAGACTTATTCCAGTGGTTGCAAACAAGTGGGTTGCATGGACGAGGATATTATAATTCACTAAACAATCCGATCCTGAGATGGAAGGTGTTGCACACAAGAGATGGTGTGCATGATATAAATATAAACAGATAAATAAATGGTATATGTATTAAATTGTATGGAGATTTGTAGTAATTTTCTTTTTATTGTGTTGATTACTGTACATAGTGTGGATGTATTTTTTTGCCATGTAACTGGTTTAGATTGAATTTCACTTATTAACACTTCAGTATTTATCGCCATTTTAACAGAAATCAATTAAATTCCACTTGGTTCGCCATAGGCACCTTGAGTCGCTTATTGCCTAAATCCGGGCACTGTGGCCTTAACGAGCGGATAGGAACGTTTGAAAAATACGCACGCTAACTCGCTCAAGCCCGCCGCGCTTAGCGCCCGCTTAAGTCACTTCACTGCGGCCGTAAACAGCGGTTTCATATGTTTGATATTTCGCGCCAGCCGTCTTCTACTGAAGGGAGCGCCGAATAGACGCGACTTTCCACAGAGATCCCAAAAAAAATGCACGGTTGCTGTAAAAGAGACCATGGGATCGGATCCACGAGACTAAGCTAGTTCATCTTAACTTCACATAATATCACCTGTCACCCCTGTATTCCATGACGGGGAAGGCAGAGAACACCCACACTTCGCCAGTCATGTTTTAAGACTCAACTAAGGCGGGACCTAATGGAAAAACCCGATAACATTTTACCCGGTCCGGGAATCTAACCCAGAACCTTACGCTCAGTTCAACAAGCCAGTTGATTGATTACTTTAATATTAAAAAGTATTTGAACAATGATTTGTACCTTTTTTTGAGTCAAATATCAAATTCAGTGGTCCACCCGCTTTATTATTTCTCTCACAGCTGATGTTAAATGTATCACCGAAAACGTATCTATAGTGGAATGTATATTTTGTTGACTTAACAAGCTTCCTCAGTCTTGGAACCAGCTGCAAGCCATTTACCGTCACTGTTATGTCGTCCCCTATACAAGGCAATGAAAGTAATATTATATTAACTGTTCTATCATAGGTGGTAATGGAGGGCACCGCGGCGTTCAAGTTCCGTACGGAACAAGTTGTATTCGGAATGCTGACGCAATATTTTTGATTTAGCCCTGATGATGATGAATCATTTGATTTAGTACTAGTACGCTCGAAGCGAGCGTAGCTCCGACATTTGTTCCGTATGACACACTACAGTCACACGTATGTAGTAACTCTTGTAATTTTGTACAGTCAGTATACAGTAAACAGTCGTAAGTAATTAGTAACCGGAATTTTCATGTCTCTCTGTCCACACAACGGTCAACACGCACAATACATCACCAGAAAAAAATATTCGTGTGATCTATGTCATATTTGTTTAATTTGATAGCGTTTGTGATAATCATGTCATCAAATCATACCTACAAGATTTTATACACTTCTGGACACATCTATTGGCCCACCTTAGAGTTTAGGTTTCGATGGCCCCTACCGAAATATGATTGCTAGATTGAACAAAAACTGTTGATGCAGTTTTAAACCTGATACATTTTACCATCTTTTTCGATCGTATTGTTTTAAATTTGAATTCAGAATACCATACGACATGGAGCTACGCCTAACAAGTCGGATATGCGCCTTGTTAAAGGCAATTGATTTTTGAATAAAAAACATGTTTTATCAAATAAAGGTTTAATTTAATAACGCGTGTTGCCTCCATGGGCATCTACCACAGCTCTCATACGATTAGGCATAGAGTTTATCAACCGCTCTATGAAATTTTGAGGGATCATCTCCCATTCCTCTTCTATGGCAGTTTTCAACTCCTGCATCGTCTGGGCAACTGGCTGACGAGCCCTAACACGTCTTTTTAGCTCGTCCCACATGTGCTCAATGGGGTTAATGTCTGGGCTTCTGGCTGGCCAGTCCATAACTGTGATGTTCACATCCCGAAGATATTCCCTGACGATGCCGGCCGCATGGGCTCTTGCATTATCATGCATAAAAAGGAAATTTGGGCCCACATAGTCCGCGTATGGTATCACGTGAGGTTCTAAGCACTCACGAATGTACCTTTCAGCATTTAATGTTGGCAGCCGTGGTCCTGTAACAACCTCAAGTTGAGTTTTGCCGCTCGCGCATATACCGCCTCAGACAGTCCATGAGCCACCGCCATAAGCAACCCTCTCTTCAAAGCAGCATTGTGCGAAACGCTCTCCCTTACGTCGGTAGACCTTCTTCCTTCCATCATTGCCATGTAACACAATTTTAGACTCATCAGAAAAGAGTACACGGCTCCAATCTTGCTGTGTCCAATTTAAATGACTGCGTGCGAAATGAAGGCGCGCTGTTCGGTGGGCTCGCGTTAGTTTGGGCCCATTAGCTGGCTTGTATGGTACCATATCGCGTTCTTTTAACCTTCTCCCAACAGTTCGAGCGCTCACAGATACTCCGTGGAAGTCGCGAAGTTGGTTTTGTATCTCAATGGAGGTAAGGTGACGATTTCTCAAGCTGGTCGTCACGATGAATCGATCCTGCCTTTCAGTTGTGACCCGAGATCGTGGCCTTCCTTGGCGACGAACAAAGCCGCCAGTCTCTAGGTACCTCCGATAAACATTTCGGACCGCAGATCGACTTAAATTAAGTTGAGCACTCACGTTTCTTTGGCTGTGTCCGGCCTGAATAAGTGCCACAGCTTGGGCGGCGACTTCAGGTGAAGTATCCATAGATTATTGATAGAACCTCACCTTAATGTTAAGAATAAGTAATGTTTGTTGCAAAACCAAAGATATCAATCACTTTTTCAAGAATTAAATCCAAGTAAACCAATAAAACCAAGTTTTCTTAGTATTCGATTGTTTGATATCAACAAACAGGCTCCAAATTGTCTTTTGTTTCTTTAAATTCTGTGTTCGAAATTCAAAAAAAGACTATTGAATGAAATTGTGAATGTGCCAGGTTCAAAACTGCATAAAAACTTTTTGCTCGACCTAATATAACATTTTAGCTAGGACCAAACGAAACTGAAAATACAAGGTGGGCCAATAGATGTGTCCAGAAGTGTATTAAAATTACTTTAAAATAAGCACAAATACAGCAATAAACTGATGGCTGAGTTAGGTCTATAATAGGTACCTACTCGATATGACTATAAATGAACATAATACACATACATAGCATGTTAAAAATCTGATTTACTATCAAGTCTTATATTTATTGACAGATATACGTTAATTCTCTGCAATAAAGACTATAATTTTGACCTAGAGAAAGAGGACAAACTTACATTGTTCAGAGTCCACATTCTTATGGATAAAGGTAGTTCTATATATGTACTCGTCATAAAATTTCGTGGAGACGTATTCGCATTCAATGTAGGAATTATTATGAGCCTGCCTCATAAGCGAACGAAATTCTGCCGATTTATTTAATGCACCTGATTTAAATAATAGTTCACCTGTAATTAAATTAAAAAAGGCCGTCAGGGTCCATGTAATTTTTTTGTTATTTTGTCCTGTAGTATGTAGTCATATTATCCTTGAATAACACATTCCTATTTATTTAGTGGTCTTGTTCGTTTTGGGTTTGCGTCGGTTTTTTTTTTAAAATATCTCAACATCAAGTTTTCTATTTATGTGTACACCGCGGACTACTCGTTTTCTTTTGTCACCACTATTGGCGATAAAACATCACATTGTGCATATTGCTTTTTTATAAGATTTTTATGTTTGTAATTCAATGGTGAACAATAAAGAATATTGTATACTGTAATTAGAAAGAAAGAAAATATTTTTAATTACTCACGTGATTAAAAATATTTTCTTTCTTTCTTTTCTTTCTTTCTAATTTTTATTTTTTCAATGTAAAATATCCACTTCATAGGTCGCAGACAAAATCACCTGTTGCATGCATAGTGTGCACTATCACACTCACAGGTCTAGTTGACAGGTACGGAAACAAAATTTTAGAAAGGTTTACATGCACGTATACCTGCCACATGCATATAAGTAGGATAGGAGAAATATCATAAATGGGTTGTTTACCGTTAGCATTACTATATCTTATACGTATAGCACCGGGCGGCACAGTACAGTATAAGTCGATGAGCTCGTTTTCCGTGTACTTGTAAATTGCTTCGCCATCAAAATTCGTGGTCAATTGGTCCGATATGACAGGGTTCAATTCCAAATTGTTTACATTTACAGTCACTGATGCTGTGAACATACAAATTGATAAGATGACAATCCACTGTGTTAAGATACGCGACAACGGTGGGGTGCAGTATGATCGTAAGATACTCAGGTATGAAACCAGTGTGACAGCACGATAGGCATAGCGGCTAAGTTATAGCCCCTAACGGAGGTCGCTTTAGGGGTTTCATTGCAAAGTATCTGCGGATCTCACAAATATTAATACCCAGGTTGCACGTTTGCGCATGTGTCATGAAATGTCACAATTGTAAAAACAGGTACTTTAATAAGCAGTTACTTTATATAAATTATTGCATAATATTATTTACCTACATCTAATAATGCAAATACCCGAACTCCTTACCTGCACCTTTAACATGTACAGAGAAATACACGGTAAAAGACGCGTAATATTCATTGTTAAGTGAGTAATGTGGGTGTGTAGCATTTTGCGTCAGAATTTGACAAACCCACTTTGTACTCATTGCATATGTGACTAGGACCTGAAAAATATGACATACACATTACATTATGAATTTTGCCATAAATGGTTATGGGGTATTCTGATTAATATCCTGTGTATTTTATATTGCATGGGGTGCGGGGAGGAAAACCAACACGTGACATGTGCTGACTAATTAAAGCGACGGTTACGAGCGAACATCAATCGGCTCCCTTGCTTTTGTTTCATCATCATTAGCATCCTATCTTAGTTCACTGCTGGACACAGCCTCTCCTATGGTGCCATAGGAGAGGCTGTGTCTCAGTGAGCTCAGTGGCGTGCGCCACTGAGCTCGATCTTTGGCCTTTCACTTACAACCGCTGCCAGCCATTTTTAACCGACTTCTAAAAAAGGAGGAGGTTCTCAATTCGGAAGTTTGTATTTTTTTTTTATGTTTGTTCGCGCATATCTCCGTCGTTTACCAACCGATTTTGTTTGAAAGAGTAGACTTTCCAAATGGGCCCATTGTCATCAGGTCCAGGATCTGATGATGGTATCTTGCCGAAATCGAGGGAACTCCTCAAATTTTATAGGAAAACGTACATTGTTTTTATACAACAAGTTAAGCCGTTGCGTTAAAAAAAACATTTTGCCATCAGATCTGATGATGAAGCCAAGACTCAGGCACTGGAACTCCTTAATAAGACATTGTATTCTAGCCGTGTTTGGGCTTGTTGGCATTGTAACGGTATGCACTTTTCAAGTGTGCCACTGAAAAATTAAAAAAATAATATCTTTTTTTGCAAAAAAAAACCGACTTCTAAAAAACCCTAGACGCACTAAAAAGTTAAAAATAATACAATAAGCTACCTATATTAATAATCTAACCTAACCTACGATTAACCTATAATTAAATTTAACCATTTTTTGGAGTCGGTGCCAACCTATGTACCTACAATAAATGACTAAACACTTACAGACTAAGACAAAAAGAACATACATCTTACAGCTTCTAGATATAATTAGGAATAAATCAAATAGGAAAACAACAAAAAACTTTAAATACAATTGTTAAACAATGTCTGTTAAGCCGTGGCCAAGATAAAGTATGCAGGTATGACCGGATTGGAAATTATGCACTTGGCTTGGCACCGACTCCAAAAAATTGTTAAATTTTATTATAGGTTAATCGTAGGTTAGGTTAGATTATACACAGCCTCTCCTATGGCACGCCACTGAGCTCGATCTTCGGCCTTTCACTTACAACCGCTGCCAGCCATTTTATTTTTACTTTATTTATTTATTATTTTGCGTATATCGTCGCCCAACCTAACTAGAGGACATCCGTACACTACGTTTACCGAGTCGTGGTCACCACTCTAGAACATGTTTTCACCAACGGACAAGCCACGGGCACGGACAAGCCACGGACACGGACAAGCCACAACGGACCAAACGTGGAGAAACAGAAACAGGTTCTGCGACAGATGTAACGTGCACACTGCCACTTCAGCTTGCTAATACTGTGGGCTATTTCGATAACTTTGGTTCTCTGTCGGTGACTTTATTTCTGATCCCATCTCTCGAAATCGAAACTCCCAACATAGCCCATTCCATAGCTCGCTGAGCGACCTTAAATTGGTGGATCAGTTGCACCATCAGTGTCCACGTCTCAACTTCGTATGTCATAACGGGTAGGACGCACTTGTTAAAGACTTTGGGCGACGAAAAGACTCGACGAAGTTTCCTAAATGCTGCCCAACCCAGCTGTATTCTTCTTTGGGCTTCTTTCTCTAAGTTGTTCTTACCCTCTTGTTATAATTGTTCGCGATAAACGTACTCGTGAACCATGTCGAGAGTTACTCCGTCAAGCGCAATCGGTTCCGGAATGACATGTTGGTTGAACATAATAAATTAAACCTAACGTTGGTTTTGTCGAAGTGCATCCGGAGACTGATGCGTGCTGTCATAATATAGTGAGAAAAAATTGTTACTGTGATATTGGGTAATTAGATCGAAATGGGCAAACTAAAATTAGTTGACATGAATCGTCGACAGTAATAAAACCTGGGAATCACATTTGCTCCACAAGTTAGGTAGTATCACGGATCCCAAAAACTATAGGTCGATTATTTGAAAGCTACAATTTACAAACTTCTTACATCTATTTTGAAGACTAAAATTTGTCACCATATTGGTACCAACTGTATCAACTGTACCAGTTGACATCGATGGGGATCAATATTATGATGCTTTTTAAATGTTTGTATTTTTGTGTGTAAGTATAATTTTTAATTTATGTTAGTTTTAAAATGTAAATAATTGTAAAATAGATATACATACATATAATAAATACAAGAAATACTGTATCATGAATGTCGCTCAAAATGAATGTAGGAATGGATCACATGGTACTTAGGAGCTGCTCTTAATTTAAATGACTATTAATAGACAGATCAGATGTAATCGTAAGGATTTGTCGGCATGCTGGATCAACTACAAGAAGGCCTATGATTCGGTGCCTCATACATGGCTCATGAAGGTGCTGGAGTTGTACAAAATCAATGCAACTACTACGCACCTTTTTGATGTCTTGGATGGGGCAATGGAAGACGATCCTTCACTGTCCAGGACGCCGGCAAACCCGCAAATGCGATGAACCTATCAGAATTAAAGGCGGGATATTCCAGGGTGTCAGTCTGAGTCCATTGTGGTTTTGCCTAGCTTTGTACCCTCTGAGTAGATTACTAGAGCTCAAGGCTGGGTTGAAAAGAGTAAGTCAGGTAATATCTCACCTTTTTTACATGGATGACCTGAAACTGTTTGCGTAGGATAGCCTACAGCTGATGGATTTACTAAAATTCACTGAAATAGTAGATCCATCAAGATGGAGTTTGGCGCAGATAATAGTGCACTCATCCACGTAAAACGAGGAGAGGTTGTGGAATCTGATAGAACACATCTATCAGATTCCACATACCTTAGAGACTAATATTTGGGTATATCGGAATCGTTGGGTCTAAAAGAGGCTGATATGAAACAACTGTTCAGGGAGCATTTCTATGGCCGCGTGAAAAAGGTACTTAAAAGTCTACTTCCAGGCGGAAATAAAGTGCGCGCTTTTAACAGTTGGGTCATGCCAGTCTTTATGTACTCTTTCGGTATATTGAAATGGACTCAGACAGAATTGGACACACTGGATAGAAAGGTCCGGACAACGCTAACTACATATCGAATGCATCACCCACGATCTTCAGTGGTGAGGTTGTATGTACAATGTACATCCCGTCAAAATGTTTGGGTCAGGGTTTGTTAAACACTAAGACACTCCATAACCGTAAGGTGTGCAACCTCCGTGAATAATTTTTTAAGACTGACGTGGAGATGCATCGGCATATTTGCAGTACGTAAGGGCCTTACCCCGTTATCCTTGTCTAAAGAGAACTGTCACAAACCGGCAGTACTAGACACCAATGATCGTAGGGAGGTATGGCAGAGCAAGCAGCTACATGGACGCTTTTATCGGGCTCATCATGGGCCCGATGTTGACTCTTTAGCGTCCATTTCTTGGCTACGATTCGGTGACCTCTTTGGGAAAACCGAAGGTTTTGTGTGTGTAATTATGGACGAAGTTATGATGACAAACAACAACCGGAAATATATTCTGAACGATAGAACAGTTTACATATGTCAGGCATGCCACCGTCCGGGTGAATCAATCAGACATATTGTCTCCAGTTGTTCTAGTCTAGCTAAAATTGCGCGAAAATTTGCATAGAAATAACCATGTGGCCAAGATTATACACCCGCAACTTGCTCTGAAAAATGACCTTGTAGAAACAGAGGTACCGTATTACACATATAATTGTACCGTGCATACATTGTAGTCGTGCTACACTGTACTGGGATCGATCTATCATTACTGACAGGACTATTGTTTCTAATAAGCCTGATATAGTGATGATAGATCGATTAGAGTGTCGCGAAATGATTGTCGATGTCACCATCCCGCATGACGAGAATCTCGTGAAAGCTGAAAAAGATAAACAGATTAAATATCTTGATTTGGCGCACGAGGTTGTCGACATGTGGGAGTTGGACTCGGCAATCGTTGTACCTACCTATAGTTGTTACGGTCAATGGCCTAATGGCCAAGAGCCTCAATCAACATCTTAAGAGGCTCGCGTTAGGCGGCTGGGTTAAGGGCTTGATGCAGAAGGCGGTACTCCTTGATACGGCG
This sequence comes from Abrostola tripartita, assembly GCA_905340225.1. Classification (NCBI taxonomy): domain Eukaryota; kingdom Metazoa; phylum Arthropoda; class Insecta; order Lepidoptera; family Noctuidae; genus Abrostola; species Abrostola tripartita. The sequence continues at coordinate 3,749,979 of HG996515.1, forward strand.
CGCATAATCAGGAGGTTCCTCTCTCTGGAGTCCTATTCCCGATGCCGGTTGGCGACTATTTTTATATTTTAAATATGTTTTATTTTGCTGCTTTTGTTTCTAATAATATATATTTAAAAATGTAATTTATAAGTAATATTCTAAATAACGGAAATAATAAAGTTTATTTTAGAGAAAACAATAATTTGACAAAAATACATTATTTAGACATAACAGGAAAAAGGGGAACGGTGGTAACTGTACTAATGAATCATTGTATCATAGAAAGCTAGGGTTTTGATCAATGTTCAACCCTTATCCATACGAGATGAGGCCTTTACCCTGCAGTAGTACACTTATATGTTGTTATGATTATTATTTAAAGATTGAGACTAATAGGCCTCGGCCTTATCACGGAAGGCTCTTAAAGCTTGTTAGACATCATGATAAACTTACAGTGATAAAATATTCGGCCACAGGATCCATATGTTGAAAATTAAAAAACTCTTCAAACTTGTTATTTCTTTTGTAGTAGTCATGACAACTGAAAACGTAATTATATTAAAAATATCTTTTTAAACACAAGCTCTTAAATCAGATAAGCTGAGAGTACTAAAGAAGGCGAATTAAAGAAGCCCAAGCACGATGGGATTGCGTCATATCGTTGTAGAGTTCCTATGACCACCATTTTGAAATTGAACAAGAACAACATAGGCACTTTCCATCAAATATTAACCAATCCGAGTTCCGATGATGCTAGAAAGCTGTTCGATTTTATGGCCCTGATACATTGATCTTTTTTGAGATATACTTGACTCCGTCTCCATCAGACCAGCTCAAAAGTACCATAATATTGTATTGTCACCAAACCTTTATAGGTATGCAAAATTTTATTTGAATCGAATGTCAAGAAGTGGTTCAAATTTAGATTGCAAGATTTGGCCTAAATAAACCAACATATATACATACAAACATTGCAAGATAAATAAATGCTTCTAAAAAAAATAGTAGGTATATAATTTTTATTATATAATGTTCTCCTGGCCGAATTTCGGTCACGGCAGCCTGTCTCAGTTGAGACTAGCCAACTACGCAGAATATTAGTGCACATAGGGGGGGAGAGACGTCTCCGATGGGACGCCAGACCGTCAGAAACCAAGAGAGATCACGGCGCAGTACCAACGGCTTAACGTGCCTTCCGAAGCACGGGGGGTCTCGACATGTAAAATCAGTTACCCATCACAATTGCTATTCAACGTGGCAGTGCTGCCATTCTCTTGGGCACGTTACCAGTTGACATCGATGGGGATCAATATTATGATGCTTTTGTAATGTTTACATGTGTGTATAGGTAATGTTTAATTTTTGTGTAAGTTTTTTGTGGCAATTAAGTTGCTAAAAGAATAATAATAATAAAAGACTTACCGTACACTAGATGGATAGAAATTTACTAGAGTAATGTTCAATGGTCTGTTCTTCACCACTATATACTTTGTTTCAGACCATATTTTATTTGCACGGGTTCGTAATTCAATTACTGGATTGTCTGAAATTAACAATAATTATTACAACCTCTTAAGTGTAGAAAATATTATTGTTCATACCTATATCTTAACTATAAGTTAAGATAGTTTGTGTGCTTCATGAACAATTGAAAATTTGGTCTAGTGGTCGCTAAGCGCGACTGCTGAGCAAGAGGTCCTGGGTTCAAATCCCGGGTCGGGCAAAATGTTACTGAGTTTTCCATTATGTAATTCTCAGTAGCAGCACGGAGTCTGGATTTGTGCCCGGTTGATGGCAATAGGCTCGCCCCCTGCCTTTGGAGTTGCGGGCGTACAGAGAAGGGGACTCTGTTAGCCTATACAGCGACTTCAGAGAAGACGGCGGCACGGTGTTCACGTGCCGCCGTGCAAAGCGATACTAAGGGGTGACCCCTTACAGTCACCCTAGGGATGTGCCAAGTAGGCGTTGCATGGGGTGGTTCCGGAGTCGGTCTTTTTAGAGGTCCCGGGACCACCGGGGTGGTTTTAGTGAGGTAGAAATCCCACACTACCCGGTCCCTACCCCACGGGGCCGGGTGCATTTTGAAGGTTTCCCCCCGATAACAAAAAAAAAAAGGCTCGCCCCCTATTACATTGGGTCTTACAACATAACTGGCGAAATGTGGGTGTACTATAATTATGTACACCTCCATACACCTCTGCCTACCCCTTCGGGGAATACAGGCGTGACGTTATGTGATGTATGTATGTGAAAAAAAAAAACTCTGAAATGCTGATTAAAAAAAGAACTTGTTGGTCTAGTGGTCGTTCAGCTCGGATACTGAGTTCTGGGTACAATCCCGGGTCAGGCAGTGTTACTCAATTTATCTATTAGGTGTAATCCTAAGTGTTTGTTGCACCAACAACTTTGACATATGGTTATTTCCTACAGTCTTAACGTTGACGTACGGACTTAACGATAACAGACGATTGGTGCAACCCGCCCTTAGGAGCATTACTGACTTTGGATTTTGTGCCCGTAAATGGCAGTAGGCTCGTCCATTTATAACATTGGGACATACAAGTGAAGTAAGTTAATATTATAGGTCACAATATAATACGGGGCGAGTCTATTGATTTGCTGGGCATAATGTATTGCTTTATGATTTGTCCAGCATCTCAGAGCCGTAGAGCAGTAAGTAATAAGTGAGGATCCTTACCTGCAGGGATGTGTTCAGCGTAAGTATTAACTATGATTATTATAACAGAATAAACAACAAAGCTCACCATTGTTACTTAAATAAATTATAACTAATGAACATATTAAATCAGGACACAGTTGTCATTTATAAATATTGTCACCATAATTTATGGTTATATTGGACACACGACGGCAAAAGGTCGTGCATATCGGAACATAATATATATAATAGGGGTACACAGAGGAGTACAGAATACCTACATTGCGCCAGTCATGTTATAGGGCCCAATGTACCTCATAGGGAACGAGCCTATTGCCATTATCCAGGCCCAACGACTTCGTGCAGCTACTAAGAATTAATTATTGGATAAACGCAACAACACTTTACCCGGGAAACGGACTGAGAAGCTCGCGCTCAGCTTTACCAACGAGGTAGGTCAGTACAAGAGTTATAAACACGGCGAAATCCTCGGCTTTTCGCTACGTAACAGCTGCAAGGCTCGAGTGATCAAGGTGAAGCTGTGCTGGCTCCGGTCGGCCCGTGTGCGTGACCAGGGACCCCTCTGTGCCGCAGATAGCAAGTCACGCTACCGGCTCTTGTCTTAGTATACCTAAGACAGCCGTTATTGGTTTCTGGTTAAGTCTACCATGAGTTTATTACAGTAAACAACGTGGAGTTTGTTTAAACGCGGGTCAGCTGACAGTGTTTTTAACAATATTTGTAGTAACCAAACTGTCATGGAAGGTCACGTTTCCTGCTTACTACAGTTATTAGTTTATCGTGCTAAATCCAGAGGGCTTTGAGCTCGTTGTCATATAAATAACAAACGTTTTTGACAAAAAGATAAAACGTATGAAAACGCTAACACTCATGGTAAACACACAGTCTTAATATGAGGTAAAGTTACCCAGTGGTTGTGGAGGTCAGATAGGCTGTCGCTCTATCTAGATTACTGGTATCCAGCTGCATCTAATGGCGCTGGTCGCCCACCTCGACATAGTTTTGAAAATATCGTAAAGTATGTAGTCTCTTCAATCATTTGGAGTTTGGACTAAAGCTAACTAGTAATAAATGACAATGCTTATATAGAGAGTATACGCTATTTTTTAGAATAAGTCGGGATTTCATAATATTAAAAAAGAATTGCCGAAACAAACTTAGGGGTTAAGGTCTCTTTGGAGGTCCAAACATGTAGCTAGAATATAATGATGTAAGAACAGTGTAGGTCATCTGAGATAATTAAAGGAAGGACCAATGCAGCTGTCTCGGAATTATCCAATATTATCCCAACTTGGTGGTCACCCTAGTCCTATCAGTGCGTTAATTACAAAGTAGGATAATATTTCAATTATCCTCTTTTTCAAATAACATGGCCGTCATTGTATGGCAAAATAATGGAATTATTTGATAACCGTTTACTAATTAATCATGCAACACTATCGGCCAAAAATGTCGTGTAGACAATTGTGATCGTACAGTGATTCATAACACTTTTCTATAACCCTGTATTGTTTGCCATTGCTGGGCAAAAGCCTCCCCCAGTATTCCAATTCCCCCTATTCTCGGCCAGCTCTGGCCTGCTGCTTTGGTAATCAACTTCCCATCTCCGTCTGGGTCTTCATCATTTGGTGGAGATGTTAGCCTACTTCTTGGGGTGCATACGACAGATGTGGCCGGCCAAATCCACTTCAGCCAGGCAGTTGATGTTCCTACATCGGCTACACGTGTTTTGGAGCGCAGTGAAGTGTTCCGGACGTGATCCGTCTTTTTAACCCCAAGGATGCTGCGTTCCATAGCCCTTTGGCAGACCTTCAATTTGAACTTCTGAATCTCGGTCAAGGACAAAGTTTGGGCACCGTAGGTTAAGGATAGGTAGAATACACATGTCGAGGAGCTTTCGTTTTAGCGACAGTGAAAAATTGCCTTTTATTAGCTCTTTCATAACACTTTAACAGAATTTATTTTATAAACTAGTGACGAAGAGACACCAAGTGCTTGAAGCGTGAATGCTAGTGTGAGTTTATTTGATATTATTTTAATGTGATGAATTATAAAGTATATTTTAATTTTTCTTATAAACCTTATTTAATTAATGTTATTCTTATCTTGTTCATAAAATATTATGGATATAAACTACCAGGTCCATCACACACTCACATAACTGAGCGATTTTTAACGGTTTACACACCGTTAAAAATCGCTCCGTTTTTCCGGTTTCCTCACGATATGCATAAATTAAGTCAGCAGAAAGCCAATGGCAAGTTTTTGCGTATAGAAATAGAATATATTTAAATTTAAGTATCAGCGCAGGCACTGAGTATCGACTTAGGGGCTTGATAAAAACTGTAACAGATTATTACACTATAATTATTATTCCTAATGCAAAGTAAAAACATAGGTACAACTATTTAAAGAAAATAAGGCTTAACTTCGTTTTGCCGATAAAGAACTGGTTAGAATAGGGTCAGCACCATGTAGCTTACACAAATGGCCTAATTGAGAATATTCTGCCTGTAATTTGATAACGCGCCAGGCATACGAAGATAATGTTGGGACGTTAAAAAAGAATTTTGATAAGAGCTGTTCTGAGTCGAAATCATTATTAAGAATTATTAACAAATAAACAAAGTCAACTATTCTCGTCGTTGTACAAGTGGTAAGAGATGGTATTTTTTTAATAGTTAGATTGGAAATAGTTTCCAGATTTGTAAGAAATCTTTGATGAAAGCAAAGATACCTAATTAAATACATAATTAATTTTCCTTTTTCCTCAATGCGATTTTATATTTGTACCGTGGGGTCCATATTTGGGATGCGTACTCCAAGGAATGCGAGCAACTAGTTTTGACGTTTTGTAGCCTATATGAAATAAAAACATTATGATATTATTTTTTTCTAAAATCTTTGAAACGGTCATATATATATAATAGCACGGTCATATATATATATATATATATATATAATAGCGTCTACAATAACTTCGAAAAACGTGACCTCTTGACGCGACCCTGTGACGCGAACAGAATGGATTTCGTAAAGGGAAGAGCATCAATATGGCCATCTATGATCTTTTAAATAGAATTTATAACAATATGAATAAAAGAACACCAGTAACTGCTATGTATATGACAAAGGCATTTGACCATGTAGAACATGAACATCTTGTCAATAAACTATATCGATATGGCGTACGAGGAAACGCTTTAAACTTGATCAATTCATATCTAACCTAAAGAATTCAAATAACAGAAGTAAATAAACTTACTACTACAGGGAAGTGTTCGAGGACCTTTGCTGTTCCTTATCTACATTAATGATCTACCCAGAGCCGTTAAATTTCCAATTGTACTTTTTGCTGATGATAGCACTGCTGTTTTTAATCCTACTGACATAAATACTTTTGAAAATGACATTAATGAAACTCTAAATGACATAGTAAACTGGTTGACGTGTAATAACCTCCAAATAAATCTTGACAAAACAAAATTGTTAGTTATTCTCAAAAAAAATCCCCAACAGCGTTAAATATAGTCTATGGAACAAAACAAATTGAGGAAGCAGATAGCATAAAATTTCTAGGGTTATGGATCGACAAAAATATGTCATGGAAAACACAAATCGATAGTGTGTGCAAAAAATTAAATACATTTTCTTACGCTCTCTTCAAATTATCGAGGCTGGCAAACCAAACAACAGCACTAACCGTCTATCACGCGTATGTAAAATCCACACTCCGATACAGTTTAATCTTTTGGGGAAATTCTACTAACAGAGAATTGGCTTTTAGAGCGCAAATAAAATGCCTCAGAGCATTCTGTGGCATACGCATCCCGGACAGCTGTATGCCTCATTTCAAAAAACTAAAAAATTTAACCCTCCCCGCTCTGTATATCTACGAAGTTGCTTTATTTGTTAAATTAAATAAAAATAAGTTCGGCACCCTGTTTTCGCGTCGGCATGCTGACAAAATCTTCAAAAACAGCTCTCTTTTCCAAAAGCTTCTTTGGCATGTCTTCGAGAATATATAACAAAATTCCTAGGCAGATAAGAGAGATCGAAGATAGCAAAGTATTTAAGAGACAATTGGGGGCTTTTTTGGCAACAAGGCCATATTATGAAATCAATGATTTTTTGTCTGATAGATTCGACGCAATAGATTAGTTTGGCCATCTTATGTTCTGAAGCTTATATTAATTTTATTACTAAAAATGTAAAGGTCTGCTTTTATTATTTGTAAAATTGTAAAGTGTATGTTTATTAGCACTGCAACCTATTGTACGCCTAACAAGGTCGAGCAGTGAGTTCGTACCCAATACTGAATCACCATGTTAATTACCACTGTCTCACAATAAAATACTTTGACTAAGTGACTTCTGACATTAAGCAGTATAACAATTATAGAGTTTTAACTTATGCGTATGATTTGGACAGTCGTACTATGAATCCAAGAGATTAAGAAGATTTATTGTGTATCATCATTATCATGATTTCTGCTGTAAGTGAATAAAAGGATATTGTATTTTCCAACGAATACACGATGACACATTGTTCTGTCTGTAGGCGCCTAAAGGAGTGGTATCTCCTTTAAGATTCCCTTCAAGACAGTTGAGTGTGTTGTTAATATATTCGTTTTCATAGTCCGCTGGCAAGGTCTCAGGTTCAGCAGGTACTCGAGAGCGGCTGATGGAGTGGTTCTTATGCATCCAGTTGCTGCTACAATGGCTAGGCTTTGGAGTTTCATTTTTACCTTGGTCAATTGTGTTCTGATAACTCAACTACACAGCCAAAGTAATATCTTCGGGTTGAGACCCCATCTTTTACCAACTAGTCTCTAACACTGATATAAGCTATATGGTCTTTCTTTGTTTTGACCTTGATTTGCCTCGCTCAATTAAATTTATTATCAAGTATGGCGCCCAGATATTTTACTTGTGTTGATAGGCAGAGTTTGGTATTAAATAACTTTGGTAGTTGGAGTTCTGGTAACTTTTATTGTTGGTAAAAAGGATAGATTCTTTAGGGTCGTAGCACACATATCAGCCCGGAAAGGGAATGTAACCGTATCGCCTTACGCCTCACCGACAAACAGGCGTCTACCTTACATTAGCACAATATACGACTCATAGATTTTGAATAGAAAGTAGTTCCTACTATAGATTGGCTAGAAAAACAGAAAGACCTTAGAACAGTGTAGGTTAAAGTGAGATAGGTAAATATACTTACTTTCTTGATCACCGGTCTAAGTATCAGACGTAACCAAAGCGGATCAGTTTCTCCGTTATGTCGATTAAGCTACGGTTAGACAACGCCGCGCTTGCGGCTCGCCGGTACTGAGGCGAGGCGGTTACGTTACAAATCCGATTAGAGTGCGTTGCAGTAGGGAGTTTTATACAAATTATACTGCACGGCTCGAGTCGATACGGTTACGATCCCTTTCCGTGTATGTGCTACGGCACTTATCAGTATTGTTAGGTTGTCGGCTTACCCCATAGTGGTGTAGCCTCGTTCATTTAGCTTCGTAGAAAGCTGTCTGCTACCATGTTTCATAGAAGTGGTGATAGGAATCCCCCTTGTGGGCATCCACTTTTACCTTTGCTGTGGTGTTCACTTCTATTTGGACAGCCCTCTTGCTGACTAGTTCGGTGATCCAGTTTGTTATTACTGTTTCAATGCGTGGTTTTATCAAAAGCTCCTTCTATGTCTACGAACATGGCAAGAGTTGATGATTTGTTGTTAACGGTGGATTATATCTTGTGCACCACCATGTGCAGAGCCGATTCGGTTGATCTGCCTTTTCTGCAGGCATGTTGTTGGGAATGTTGTGATTCGGCTTGTAAAGCTCCATCCCGTAGGTATCGCCCCACTAGTCTTTCTAGCATTTTCAGTAGGAACAACTTTAGACTGATAGGATTTTGCGTGTATGTAGTCCCTTTTTCCAGTTTCAGTAAGAATACTACTTTCGCTTCCCTCCATGTTTTCGATATATATTTAAAGGCTGTAATTTTATGGGATTTTATTTTTTCCCGCGGAACCTTAAATATATTCGAAATTAAAAGTGGCATAGGTTGTTCCTTATAAAACAACTAGCCAGCCTAATCAGCCAGTGAAAGTCCCGTTAAAATCGGTCCAGCCGTTTCGGAGATTAGCCGGCACAAACAGACAAACAATTTCTTTTTTATTGGATCTTTGTTATGTGTGTCGTGTTAGTGTTAGTATATACACGATACACATAAAAAAGATCTAATGAAAAAAAATTGTTTGTTTGTTTGTATTGAGTAAAAAACTTTTGTTCTGTTGTTGCAAACAGATATTACAATTTAATTTATGTGTCAATACACATAAATTAAATGATAATCTGATGCTAGTTGCACGGTTCCAAAAATGCTATTCCTATGGAGAAGAACCGGCAAGAAACTCCAAAGGTGTAAATAATTGTTAAATTTTAATTTAAATTAAATATTTGGCATTATGTGGGTGTACGACACACTTTTGCCTACCGCTTCGGGGAAAACAATCGTGATGTTATGACGATGACTATCATTCTATAATTAATTGAATGATAGTCATCTTTTAAGCAGCATTTTAACATGATCCATGCCTAAATAATTATATTCTGATGTCATTAATAATAAAATGTGTTAATAAACAAGTTCCTGTTGTATCAGGGGGAAAACAAAACAAATACCTAAGAGACACCGAACATTTTAGGAAAATTGTAATGTAACATAATGTAACTAATAATAATAATCTAAAAAATCCTCCTGACGGAATTTCGCTCACAGTGCGCGGCGGCGGATCTCTGTTGAGCCTAGTTAAATACGCAAAAGACATTAGGGCTCCCAGACATAACTGCGAATTCGCAACGCATCGCACATATCTGCGAGCTGCAGCGAGCAAATTCCTGTGATACGGCGTCGTATCGCATCACATCGCGGTTTTGTGTGGGCGCCCTTATTGTGCTCCCTCATAAGTGTGTCTAAGCGTGTCTTACGGGCCCATCTTACTATACTGATAGTGAGATGGGACTGTAAGACAGTCACAGGACAGGTCAGGCGCAGGACGTGTGACCTGCGCGCTCTCTAACGAGGCAAGGAATCATATTAAGCATTAGTGCATTGTTTATAGGGAGTTATAGTTATATTAAGAGCAATTGATCCTACTTAAGATGATATATGAAGGTTTTTGTGTTTATCAATCATGCAAATACTAATTAACAGTTTTTTTATGTTTGGCAACACATAGTTTACTATCTATCACGAAAAGACGAGTTGAATCAACGCCGACGAAATCTTACTTATAAACAAATGTAATATGAAAATGCTTTCAAAATAATTACTTTATTTATTAATATGAATTTATTTAATTATTATCAGGCACAGTAGCAATATTGTACCTACAGGGAAAACTAATGGGGAAGGAGGAAAAATGATGGGAATAGTCTAAGCTTTACTGGGATAGACATCCTAGTGTTTCTATATATGTACTTGTTGCGCATGGACATGCGTGATAAGTATCTACATATATAGAAACCGCTTGCTATGGAGGGAAGGAGTGACCTTAAACTGCCTACCATCAAGCAGTTCATGAAGCAAGCAAGTATCCGTTACTTCGAATCTGCCGAGTCTCACCCAAATCCCTTGGTTGTAGCGGCCGGCCGCTACACACCATCCCGGATTTCCAAGACTAGGCGTCCCAGACGCGTACTCGATGAGCCCGATGATAGCACAACCTTGCTCCAGCAACAGTTGAATCCAGACACTATCAACACACTACACGACCGACGCCGTCGTATACTAAGATCTCGCCGTCGAGGTCCGCCGCGATCGTTACCTGTTAACGTAAATAACCCTCCCGTCCCTAGTACAGCCGGCCCGGGGCCGAGCTTTAGCTTATAAAACAGTCCCTAAATAATAAATCAGATCCAGCAGTTCCTTGTTCTTTTTGCAAGTTAGTCAGCGATGCACCGAGTCGAGGTTCGAGTCCCGCAGGGGGCGCCCTCGGTAGTATCGCTTAAAGTTTAATTTATTTAGTAGTTAGCCTGGCTGGAGGCTCCAGAAGTCTCGCCGTTATCCGGTTACGCCCAATAAGACCCCCCTCGGGGTCGTCGGCATAAAATATACCGAAAAAAGGAAAAAGAAAAAAATATATGGAGGGAAGGGGAAACTAAATTAATATTCCTACTCCTCCTATATATTCTTTTATGATTAATTTCGTTGCGGGTTCCAAGACGGTCGAGTCATTTCTCTGGGACGCCTCGAGCTTCATTGCCTCGATGGTTCTTAATGGTTATCATTGTAGATCCTGGCTTGCAGGAGTTGCAATAACAAACAAAGAAATAAACATACAATTACTATAATTGTTAAACACAGACACAAAAAAAAAACTCTTATTATTATGAAACGTTACGTACGTATTTCGATGTAAAGATGGCTCCTTAATTCAGATGTTTAGATGAGGAGCCAGCTGTAACTGAAAGTAATCTACTAAAAATCTGGATACTCTACCGCTGAAGTTTTCTGAATCTATACCCAAGAGCGAGAAGTTTCATAATACGGTCTTCATCATATAGTAGCAGTGGTGTTTTAATTTGTACCATAGAAATGAAGTAATAAAACCAAGTATATTTTTTTTCATGAACTCTTTTTAATTGGCTCCTCAATCCAGACGTATGTACTACAGAGTACAGAATTATAATTAACTATATCTCCCAGAGATCGCAACGGAATCAAAAGCTGGGTACGGTAACATTTAGTTGAAATTTCTACTCATATTGTGTGTATGTACAAATTATCACTGTGCATATTCCCTATCATGAAAAAAATAGATTTTAGATATTCCATAAGATTGTGCCATTAATGATATTAAAGTTAAGTACCTATATATATGTATGTATGTATTTAACTGCCTTGTTGGTCTACTGGTTGTTAAGCGACTGCTGAGCAGGCGGTCTTGCGTTCAAAACCCGGGTCGGGGAAATTGGTATTGGGTTTTTTCATTAAGGGTGACCATAATCACTACATAGTATAAAACAAAGTCGCTTTCTCTGTCCCTATGTACATATGCTTAAATCTTTAAAACTACGCAACGGATTTCGATGCGGTTTTTTTTAATAGATAGAGTGATTGAAGAGGAAGGTTTATATGTATATAACACCCATTAAATAGTAGAGAAATATTTTATACCCGTGCGAAGCCGGAGCGGGCCGCTAGTTATATAAATAAAACCATGACAAGTAATTGACGTATATTTTGACAAACTTTATATTTTACTAGCTGTGCCCGCGACTCCGTCCGCGTGGACATTCGGAATCAGTATAGTTGTTTTTAATATAATTAGCTTAGCAAGCCGTACTGTTTTATTAGATGTTACATTACATGTACATATGTCATGTAATGTAATACGTAATAAAGATTCACGTAACTTATTTGTTTGTGAACCGATTTAAATTAAACAAACACTAAATGTTATGGGAAGCTAGCCACAATCCATCAATGAAAACCGCATTTAAATCGGTTCAGCCGTTTCTGAGATTAGCGCGTTCAAACGCACAGACAAACCGACAAAAAATTTAAATACTATATTTTTGGCTTCGGTAACATAAATACAGAGTGCATACACTGTTTTTCTTTTTTTATATTGAATGTACAGACACGGCACGTTTACGATTTTGTTATATGTATAGACTAGCGGTGCCCGCGACTCCGTCCGCGTGGACATTCGGAAACAGCAAAATTTGATTATATTTTGTAGTTTTTACGCCAAGCCCTACTGTTTTATTACATGTATGTAAAGATTGACGTAACTTCTTTGTTTGTGAACCGATTTAAATGAAACACACACTCAATGTTATGGAAAGTTTTCCAGAATACATCAGTGAAAACCGCATTCAAAGCGGTTCAGCCGTTTCTGAGATTAGCGCGTTCAAACGCACAGACAAACAGACAAACCGACAAACAGACAAAAATTTTAAAAACTGTATTATTGGCTTCGGTAACATAAATACAGAGTGTATAAATTGTTTTTCTTTTTTAATATTGATTGTACAGACACGGGTCATTCACGATTTTATTATATGTATGTATATGTAAAGATATAGTTATATTATTGATAGCTGTGCCCGCGACTCCGTTTGCGTGGACATTCGGACACAGCAAAATTGGATTCTATTTAGTAGTTTTTACGCCTAGCCATACTATTTTATTACATGTCTATCTGTTGCCTGCGACTTCGTCCGCGTGTATTTCGGATAAAACACCAGTAGCACATTGAACTTTTAACTGAAAAAAATACCTACCAGGCTTATTGAAGTAGGTTAAAAATCTTGAAAACACTTATTTATCTACGAATACTTTCTGGTATATTTTTAACAAAACCGCAAAATTTGAACGGTAATTATGGAAGTTACAAAAAGTCTATTGAAAATAATATATAACTGAAGAAGAGAACATAAATAAATCCATTGCGTGCGTTTTTAAGTTTCTGTACATTGAATCTATTGTAGAAAAAAAATGCCAGGGATAAAGACAACCTTGACGAACTGATTGGCGCAGTGGCTAAGCAATTGGACTGCTGTGTTAGAGGTTGCGGGTTCGATTCCCGCACGGGACAAAAATTTGTGTGATCTGCAGATATTTGTCCCGAGTCTGGGTGTTCGTGTATGAGATATTTCAAGTTTGTGAAACGCACCCACGATTCTGCCGAAATTTAAGAAACGTTTTATTTAAGAAAAAATAAACCTATACAATACAACCCATTTATATTATTTTGGATGTTTTGTCTGTTTGTCGGTTTATTCGTAATTTAGTTAAAATAGGGAACCATTGCAGTTGACTCTTATAAAAAAATATTGTTATAAAACATACCATAACGACACGCCTGTATTCCCCAAAGGCGTAGGCAGAGGTGCACATATTATACCTACTCCCACAATTTCGCTAATTAACGCCTATATTCTTCGGAGGAAGGCACCAACATATTTAGTACCCCCTTAATGCGTTCGTATAAATTCTTTGTGATGGGGGCCTATAGTTACTATCCAAATGCAAATTTAGTTTCCGAATACCTTATCGTATGTATTTTGTAGAAAAACTAATTAAAAATTGAAATTAATTAAAACATAGTAAATAGTCCGAAATGTTATGTGAAAAGTATAAATAAAGGTCTATTATAATTATTGAAGTGCAAAAACTTGCAAAAAGAAATGAAAGCTAATGCAAAAAGAAAAACCTTTGCCAAGGATCGAACACTATACTAATCACACGCAGGGCGATCGCTGAACCGCCACGCTACGATGATATTTAACAATTGGTTCAAAATAGACGTTTCTATACATGTCATGATTTACTGCTGAGTTCCTTGTGATAGCGTGATGATTTCCAATTCAGAGGTTCATCTGTAACTAATCTACATATTTCAACTATTGGTTTTGTCTTTTATTAATCCTGCAGTGAATAGTAGACGAACAAAGATACAATGCAATATTGCTCATCCCCTTTTGCAAATACCGTGATAATATATAGCCTATGTTACCCGCCGGCCCTTAAAGAATATATTTGCCAAGTTTGAGCAGAATCTATTAGTATTTACGCCAAGCCGTACTGTTTTATTACTTGTATGTAATGTAATATGTAATATATGTAATGTAAAGATTGACGTAACTTTTTTGTTTGTGAACCGATTTAAATGAAACAAACACTAAATGTTATGGGAAGCTTGCCACAATACATCAGTGAAAACCGCATTCAAATCGGTTCAGTCGTTTCTGAGATTAGCGTGTTCAAACGCACAGACAAACAGACAAACCGACAAACAGACAAACCGACAAACAGACAAAAATTTCAAAAACTATATTTTTGGCTTCGGTTACATAAATACAGAGTGTATAAATTGGTTTTCTTTTTTAATATTGAATGTACAGACACGGGTCGTTTACGATTTTATTATATGTATAGATTATTAATACGCTTTAGAACACGACACTAATAGTATAGTATATTATATAGTATGGTTAATAGTTACTATCTAATTATGTTTATACAAAATATACATATGTATACTACATACTTTTGGAGTTGTTGATTCGCACACCAATAAATTTAATTCGTGCGAATAGCCTACAAAAAAAATAATATTATTAAAAATTGTCGATTCGCACAGTTCGTGCGAGTCCAATTCGTGCTAATCATCCAATAACCCATTAATTTGAACATATGTATACATAAATGTATACAAAATTAAAATTCACAAAACTACTAAGAATGTGTTTTTTTTTTAACTCTGAGGTGGTTCGTCAATCCATACAGACATGTTATTATTTACAATATTATTAATATTTTTAATTTCACGCCGTAAACTTATGTAATTGTTAATATTAGTTGTTACATTCGAGTAGGTAGCCAAGAAAAGACGCTCACAGCCTCTTAGTTGTTGTTGATATCACGTCGTTCAACCGACTTGTACCCTTAACCGACGAGCGTGTATGAAAAATGTGATGCGAGTGAATGAGGCGAAAGAAGAACGTCAGGATCGTAGCAAATGGAAATCCGTGGTGTCTGCCTACCCCTTTGGGAAACCGGCGTGATATCTCTATTATATGAAACGCAAAAGACAGTGACTGATAAATAATGGAATTAATGGTTAAACATTGTCCATTTTAATATAAGTATAGGGGCGAAATATTAACAATTATCCTGTGTTCTTTTTAATTGTGGTCTCCCTACCAGTATCAGCCTCGTTTTCCTCACCGCAGTCGTGTTCAATTATATAAGGTCTAACTAGTTAGCAATCTGATCGGCCAAGCGTTGTTCGTAAAATGTTTAACATAAATATTTTAGTGGTCTTATTTGGATTTAATTCAGTAATATTCGCTAAAACTGGTAAGTCTTATCTTTCAGTACTTTGCTAGCTGTAGTTGAGTTGATGCACCATCCCACGTCATTTTTTCAAAGCTCTGTAGTACACAAGGCTTGAGGGTACACTTTGAAAGTTACACAAAAAAACTTGTAGCTTTCTATTGTTAGACACCTACTACTTAAATCAATTTTTAGGATGTTAATATACCCTGTACTAAGCCGACCACTCGGGTAACTATGATGACTGTCGTAATGAAACTGTTTCATCTAATGTGATGGTAAAATGCTCACTTCAGTGTCTTACTGATATGGATAAGGGAGCCATACGACGGTACAGGGATATTAGTATTTTAACGGTCGTGCACATCTGTTTGCTCGTCACTTACTTTAATCACTACAAGTTAGTTCAGGTTAAGCAACAATAACAGAATGTTTCAGTGACTCGTCACAGTATAGTAATGGCGTCCGTTTCCAAACGCCCGCTGGTTTGTGGAATGCTCAAATCAAGGAGGAGAATCTCTGCCTGAGACTTTCAAATGACCAGCTATCTCGCTCACGGTGTGACGGTTGATAACCCGAGTGAAAGAGAAACATTGATACCTGACCTTATTGTCCAATCCTCCATATTGAGCACGAAGTTCTGGGTTCGAATTTTGTGTCGGGCAATGTTATTTCATTTTCATTAGGTAATTCTCAATAGCAGCACTGAGTCTGGATATGTGCCCGGTTGATGGCAATAGGCTGACCCCCTATTATATTTGGATCTATAACATAAGTTGCGAAAGGAGGGTGTACTATATTCCTCTGCTTACCCCTTTGGGCAATACAGGCGTGAGGTTATGTATGTATTTCGTCATATTTCTGAGCAAAGTCGACGTAGACGACCTGATTGGTGCAGTGGCTAAGCGATTGGACTGGTGTGCTAAGGGTTGGTTCGATTCCCGCACGGGACAAAAATTTGTGCGATCCACCGAACATGTCCCGAGTCTGGGTTTGTGTATGTGATATTACATATTTGTGAAACGCACCCACGATACAGGAGAAATTCCAAGTGTGGGGAGACGTTTTTTTTTTTTAAAGTTGGTACACAGTAATAACTTATTATGTGTTAAATGATCATATACATATGTTTAGGAGTAACATTATCTAATATCGTTTAGTAGATACATATATGATATATCTGTCCTTTAGTGACTATGTGCCGTGTGGTATCCAGCATAGAATTGACCACCTCCTTTCCTCCCGTGGGTGTCGTAAGATTAAGGGAAAGCTTTAGAAGATGGGCAGCAGTCTTCTGTAAATTCACCACCAATCCTGCGATCCCCAAGGGTGGGGATAATGGCAATGGTCTTTTAGCTGATGCTGATGATGAGTGACTATACAGTAATCTGCTACACTCGGATTTGTGTTTGTGTATATTTTTACATATTACTTATTAGTGTTTTATATAAGTCAAGTGTTTTATGCAAGTCAGTCATTCATTTGTCATTATCTACGAGATTACCATTCTATGCCATTTCTTTCAATGGAGTGTCAGTGGTTGACCACTGGAAAGTCATAATGACGCCATTATGACAGATTACCAAACTTGTCAAAATCAACATGGATTTAGCCTTTAACGCTTTTCATGAGTTGGTTTTATTATTTTATAATTTGTGTTTTCCAAAATTAAAAATTAAAATCTCCAATAAAACAAAACGAGCGAATTGGATAACTAAAGGCTTAAGAGTTAGTTGTAAACGCAAGCGTTCTTTACGTTACTCATATTACAAAAATAAATCATCAAATAATAAGGAGATTTATAAAAAATACTCAAATATCTTAAGAAATTGTGTGGAAACCTCAATCAAAGATGCTTATAACAAAATTATAAATAAATCAAAAAATAAATGTAAGGCTTCATGGTCTATAATAAAAAATATGACGGAAAATATGAAAAAAGTACACATGATAGAAAACATAAAATTAAAAAATATAAACATAAACAATCCCACAAAAATAGCAGACTCTTTCAACAATTACTGGATAGATCTAACTAATAAAACAAATGACCAAGAGACTGTTTGTACGTATAAGGAAAATCTCTGCAATAGTTTATTTCTCACACCTTTTGCTTGTGAAGAAGTTCATAGGATAATTATTTCTCTAAACAATACCAATGCAGTGGGATACGATGGGATCATGACAAGAATACTAAAACTATGCGCAGTTGAACTAACCCCAGTACTTACACACTTAATTAATCTCTCATTTTCAGAAGGACACTTCCCTACTCAATTAAAACGTGTCATAGTAAAACCTCTTCACAAGAAAGGTGATAGCTCTATAATAGACAATTACAGACCAATTAGTCTAATACCTATAATATCGAAAATATTCGAAAAGGCAATGCAAAATAGATTAATAACATTTATTCAAAAACATAACATATTAAAAAACGAACAATACGGTTTTCAAAAAAATAAATCGACAACCTTAGCTTGTTTCAATCTTATGAAAACTGTTATTGACGAAGTTGATTCGGGAAATAGGGTTTCAGTAATATTCTTTGATATGTCAAAAGCATTTGATTTCGTTTCACACAAATTGCTTTTAATCAAATTAGAAAAATACGGAATTCGTGGTCAGGCCATAAAATGGATTGAGTCTTATTTAACAAATCGACAACAATGCGTAGAAATCTCAAAAATTGATGAAAATAATGAACTCACTAGTTTTAAATCAGAATTTAGAGTAAATAACTCTGGAGTCCCTCAAGGAAGTGTCTTAGGTCCCCTCCTATTTTTGCTATATATTAACGATCTACCCGAGATAACACACAACCCCTATACACTATTTGCAGACGACATATCAGTAATAGTTACATCACCGAAAAATTCAGACGTCAATAAATATGTAGATGATATAAATTCAGTCATTAGATCTACAGTACACTGGTTAAATCTAAATAACTTAAATGTTAACATCACAAAAACCAAAATGGTACAATTTAGGACTTATGGGAGTTCAATTTATAACTATAATATTAATTATAATGACCAAGTAATAACACAAGCAGAGGAAACAACTTTCCTAGGATTAACATTGGATAGCCATATATCATGGAAGCTCACATAGAAAAAATTTGTAATAAATTAAATAAATTCGTATTTGTATTATATTCATTGAAAAAAAACCGCTTCACAAAAAACAGTCCTATTAACCTATCACGGCTACGTCACTTCAACCTTGCTATACGGGCTCATATTATGGGGTAACTCTACTGATTGGCACAGGGCTTTTCTAGTGCAAAAAAAGTGCATAAGAGCAATTGGTGGTATCCCTCCATGGGATTCTTGTAAGCCATTATTTAAAAAATTCAAGCTTCTAACCTTGCCGAGTTTGTACATTTTAGAATGTGCTAAATTTGTTAGACATAATACGCATATATTCCAAAAAGCTAGTGATAGGCTTCCTAGACATACTCGAGATCCAGAACGCTTAGTAATTCCGAGAACAGCTAGGACTACTCTATACCAAAAGAATTGTTATTACATGTGTATTAAAATCTATAATAAATTACCAAGAGCTATTAAAAACACCACTAATCGTGTCTTTTTTAACAGTTTAAAAACGTGGCTAATACGCAAAGCATTTTACTCAGTTACTGAACTTTTTAATTAATATTTACCATTTTTACTTATCCTGTTAATTTTAAAACTGTACTTATACTTGTTACTTTAACATAATTTTAAGATTGTAGAACTTTTAAATATAAGACTTACTTATAAAATGTATGTTGCTAATTTTTCTGTACTTGAAATGTGTAGAAACATATGTAATTTAAATGTAAATATTTGCATGTTAGATAATCTCTAACTAAGTGTTTAGAACGTAAGATTTTTTTAACACCTTCATTGTACAACACTTAAGGCGAATAAATGATTATTATTATTATTAACAATTATGAAATTAATGATGGACCATTCTGACACTATTGTAATAGCAGACTTGAACAGGTACGCGTTCCAGTGACTTGATAGTATGGTTCTCGCATTAGGATAGATATTTTTTTATTCACTGGAACATAATCAAACAACATTTTTATGTATGGGAAAACCTCTTCACTCTTTTCGACTCTCTTGCAGTAGTGTACGATTACGACGGATCGCGTCGGAGCGCGTCGGGGTGTATTTCATATTGTGCTAAAGAAAATTGAGCCTTCTATACAATAGTTAAATCTCATTTTTGCATGGAATTTACACTGTTTGGAACTCGCGGGTATGCCGCATCAGCCGTTCGGCTCCTCACGTATGTGGACGGCGGCGCTCGGATGCCGTCGCGTCCGATCGGCTCCGGTCGGCCGCCGTCGCGCGCGCTCGTGTGTTGTCGCCAGCCAGCAAATTGAATCATTATTGGCGGATTCGCGAACATGCGCCCGGGCTCCAATAGATTGTAGCGGTCAGCTACTGGGGTGTGCTCGCGCATCCGCTGCGACGCGCTGCGCTGCGCTCCTGCGTGATCCGGTTGGTGGAAATCGTACATAATTGGACTGTAGGCACACATCGTCAAGTTGAAGGTCTGAGACCCACCTCAAAGTTATCATTTTGTAGAGAAACATCATTGAGGCGGAAAGTACAACGTTACAAAAAGTTAACAAAAACCGTAACCGTACTACCTACTACTACTACGACTGCTGAAAAATAAAAGTGATCCAAAAATTTCGCTCGCATCAGTCGTCGAGAACATGTCACCAGAGGAACTAGAGAAGATTTCAGCAGCGATAGTCATAATGTCACGTCTTCATTTGACAACATTTGATGCTTAACTTCATGTTGCACCGAAACAAACAACAGGCTGCGCGCCATGTTGCGCGCTAGCTGGCAACGTCGCGCGATGATGAGCAACGCTCCCTAATATGTTGAGTGTCATATGTAACGCGTGAATTGTTGCCCAGTGGATACAAGGCTTTAAGGTAAAGCCGTGGTCGCGAATGAGGATAATATTTCAATTATCCTTATTTTCAAATAACATTTAAATTTCTTATAAGTCATCATTGTTTTTATGTAATAATTTAATAATAACCGCGTAATAGCTTCCTTTGGCTAATGAGTTTAGGTACAAAAGTTAGCAGATTATTTACGCCTTTGGACGGAGGAAGTCCGAGGGATATTTCCATAGCAAAACAAAAGGGAAACATTTAGCAACCGAGTAGTGGCTAAGATTTGCCAGTAGAACAGAGTCCTGACGAGGATGAGGTCTGGCGAAAGACTGAGGACAAAGGCAGGAGTTCAATCCCAGCCGGGAATATAGGCGTCCCTTCACATCTGGCAAAGGGCCCACAGGCGCCACAGGCCACTGCCACTCTCCTGTTACATCGGCTATTCACTTCAACTTGGCTAGGATAACCCACGTAACGATAATTTGGAAATTGTTATTTTGCGACCACTAGAACAACAAAGCCAGAGGCAGTAAATCAAAGTGATGAAAATTGTGATTGTTTAACGAAAGTGATCGATCAAACCTTAAATACGACTAAGACACCACGTGTAACTATAGGCCAGCCGACTTGTGTGCGTACAGCCCCCTTACCATGAACTCTTAAAGCAGGACTGTTTACGTTGTGGAAGCGAGACGCCGCATTACACTGCACGTAGCAGCGTCTAGCTTTCACATCGTAAACTGTCCTGTTTTAAGAGTTCATGGTATGGGGTTGGGGGCAGTATGCTGAAAGAAAGAAAAACGCGGACGTAGTAATGTGCTGCAGCTACTTAGTAATAAATAATTTTCCTGTGTCGATTTCAGTGGTGGTCTCCCCACCAGGCCTGTTTTCCTCACCGCAGTCGTGTTCAATAATAAATTCTAACTAGTTTTCAATTTAATGTGCCAAGCGTTGTTTGTAAAATGTTAAACAGGAATATATTAGTGTACTTATTAGGATTTATTATTGTAAAATTTGCTAAATCTGGTAAGTCTTACCTTTCAGTACTTGGCGAGGCTAGGGTTGAGTTCATGCAGCATCTTTATACCTATAGTACACACATTGAAAATTAAAATTTAAAAACAAATTAAAAATTTGCTTTCAATTGTTAGATATAAATATATATAAGATGTTAATAGGATCTGTATTAGGCCGACAACACGGGTAATTATAATGACTGTCTTAATGAAACTGTTTCAATTAATTCCATGATGCTCACTTAATATAAGATCATAGTAAAACGCCCGTAACTTGATGATATGATGATGATATTGCTTAAGTAGTAGTCGATAACTGACCACTAACAAGGCCTACTTGTGAGTGGTTAATTATCGACTACTACTCTCACGAGGGAGTGGGGGTGCGTTGACCTGTTTACTGGATTAAATATATCGTTTGAGGTATCGTTCAAAAAGGCTTTTTGTGTGTGAAAGGATTTCAAATACAAGAAATATGGATAGAAATTTAAAACCTCCTTCAAAAAACTCTAAAGTGAAAAATAATATTTTATCACATCACTTTACATAAGCGAAATGGAAGTCGGTGCCTAATCCCAACATTCATTAAGCGATTCAGAAAATAAGTACTTATGAGAATGCTGTCATAAGTGCTTAGTTCATAGTTTTAAAGCTACAACTATTAACTAAGCAAACGCATAGGATATGGCGAGAGGTAGTTATTTATGGTTCTAAAATAAAAGTAATTCAATGCACCATTTGACTTATGACTTTTCCCTGTATTGATCTACATTTGAGTTTTGATCCAGAGTCATTCGGTTGAATGTATTTTTGCTAAAAAGATTTCGAAATAGCGTACATACATACCACTCAAGAAGATTTTTGCTCTGGCGTGCGTCGCGGTAACGTCAATCGAACCTACATAATTATAGACTCTCGAATTGTTAAATGGTTGCCAAGAATAGGCTAGCGAATCGTAAGACGGTATCGCAGGGTTACAGGCGAACCTAGATGAGATAGGCACAGGACAACGGCGGATGGCATAGTTTAAGGGAGGCGTGTTGAAGGCTGTGGATGATGATGATTCGCTATTTTACGTTGATTACCACTACATACTGTATTTGTCTACGCCTGATAAATCTAAAAAAAAGTTATTATAAGTAGTCATATTTAAAATATTATTCATTAACACTTTTGGTTGTTCCTAAAGTATCTATAGCTGCTTATTTTTGTGTTTCCAGGACCGTTAGTGATAGAATTGAAAATTACTATGCAAAACCATACCTTACAATGTGGTAATTTCGAGCGTAGTCGGTATTCAGTTTGGGAAGGAGATTTATTGTATTTCAGGGTCAAGCCTGTAAAGTCTATAGAAAGAGCAAGGTATGTAGAATATTAGTACATTAGTTGATATAATCATTTAAATCATTCCCTGAACACAATTTTATTCTCTTGTAAAATAAATAGTAGGTTTATATTAACTACCGGTTCTGTATTGAATTAGTGATGAAAATATATACTGTAAATACTAATACATTTTGAACTTCTATAAATTATTTTGTACAATATTGGTTAGATTATGCACTAAATTAAGTTCTTACACGGAGTCCGTCGGGTTGCCACCCGACAGACTTTCGACAGACCATTTGTAGTATCTATTACTAGATACATATATACTTGTGTGGCAACCCGACAGAATCCGTGTAATTTACTTTTAATTATTATCCATGCTTAAACATAATATTACGCTTGTATTTCCCGAAAAGGTTGGCAGTACAGTGCCTACGCCAAAATTTCGCCGGTAATGTCATAGGTTAAGTCATATAATAGGAGGCGAGCCTATTGCCATAAATGCAGTCTCCGTGCAGCTGCTGAGAACAACTTAATAGGAAAAGCCAATACCACTTTGCCCGACCAGGGACTGGAATCATATTTTTATTGAAATTACCCCTGCGAATAAAGACAAGTACATTTTAAAGAATGTTCCGTGTCTTTTCCGGGCCAGAATAGACCACCCCCTTTCCTCCCATGGGTGTCGTGAGAGGCGACTAAGGGATATTTCGCGAGGATAGGCAGCAGTATGTATGTCAGTTTCTTTATTCCACCATAACTTCTGAATGCCTGAACCGATTTTGATGTATGAAGTATCGTTAGAATCATAAATAAATAAATAAAACAATGTAAATAAAAAAATAAAAAAAGACGACTGCCATGTCAAAAATCGAAATATAAAGTAAAAAACAAGTTCCATCGCGGTCAGGGGACCGTTCTGTGGAACGCTGCCTTATGTAAGAGGTACCCGTTCGTGTTTTTAATTTTTTAATCGTAAGTTTAATCTTCAATATCATTCATTTGGATATTAAGTGAATATTTTAATTTATTTCAGATGTTCTATACAACATAACAGTACACGACCAGTTATTTTTTTTAGCCCTGTCGACAATATCATAGTAAGTGATTGATGCTTCCTCAATATTAGACATACACACCTCTGTATACATTTATTGTAATTATGATTTGATGTAAATTAATTTGGTGGCAGTACTTTAGGAGTGAGTTTGAGATCTGGGTAGAATAGGCGATGATCTACCTGACTCATTTTGGTCATTATTATCTGCCACTTGAAAGAAAGTAGTGCATTGAATGTATATTTTATTGACAATATAATATAATGTAAAATTAAATTACAATACAATTAGGTAATTAACAATCAAAATGATTCAGGCGTGACCCCTGACCAGTATCACACTTAGACAACCGAACAGAAGAGCAGTCGCGGTAAGACTGACCGGAGCCCTTTTTTTTGTTTTTGGGATATTTTTATGCCGACAACCCCGAGAGTTTATTTGTGCATTTTTCATACGATTACTTACATCGTTATATAATTAAAAAATCAACGCCAAATACAAATAAGGAATATTTATGGAGAAAAAAAATGTTATAAATATCATCCATCATTATATAAAAAAATATTGTTAAAGGCAATTTTTTTTTAAGCTAAAGACATTATTAAAAAAGTATTTGACTCATATTTGAATCACATGCATATTCCCATTATCGTTCTTACCCTCGAGAACAGTAGGTACGTTTTTTTGGATGAAAGGTACTTAATGCCCTTTTATGTGTCTACTTATGTGCAAAATTTCATAATGAAACAAAACTAGTCGAAAGAAGATAATTACTGTAATCCGTACTGTGCGGGCCCCTTGTACCCTTACGCCCCTAGGCCTTTGGGTTCATCCGCCACGAGGTACATACAAAGTTTAATTATGAAACGACAGATAGGAGTAAGTTATATGATTAATAAGTAAGTAAGTAAGAACACATAGTTACATGGCATGTCAAAATAATGTGAGCGTGTTAATAACAGCAAACAAATTAACAATAGTAAACATTTACAGATGATAAAAGTGAGAAAAGAGTTCGCCGGAAAATGGAAATGCAACATGTTGGTACCAAATGCGTATGGTTCATACCTACCACACTTGGTTGAGTTCAATGGAGGTACTTACGCACCAGTTAATTGTACTATACAAGTGGACGTAATAAATAGTAAGTCTACATACTATTGATTAAAGAACAATCCGTTACGTAGATAGTAAAAAGTGTTAAATATTCTCAGATCATGATTTGGACTCCTTTATAACTTGAGACCATAACTTGCTACCACCTTTTTAATGTAACACAGCTTGATTTCAAAAAGCATTTCTTTCTGTTTAGCTGCTTTATACAAATGATAGTACCATATGTATGATAAGGTCAGCTATCACGTTCCTCCTCCTCCCTACTGTCTATAAAAAATAAAAATCAAAGCTTGGTGTAATTAGCATCCGGTTACACAGACCAAAAATTTTGAAGTGTTAAAAATTAACTAGCAACATAAACACACTGCCAAACTAGTAGGGTTTTTCTTACATTCACGTTTATTTCTTCTTGGTGACAACTCTTTGATCGGAATACCGTCACAAGACATTCTCATCGTGCAGAAGACAGAGACTTGACCTCTCTCAGACTATGATGAGACGTCAAGTACATTCATCTTTACGGTTGCTCCTCAGAACCTCATCAAGAGATCTTCATCAACAACATCCCGTTAGAACTAGTTCGTGATGCTACGTCGATGAAGATTGACTTCACAGGCGTCTATGAGTACGGAGACGATGATGTTTTCGAAGTCATGTGCCGAAATACCAATGTAACTAGTGATCCTAAGAATGTCCAGCTCGGGATGCAATTTAGTTTGACCGATCCATCAAGACGTAAGTACACGACTATCATCACATCAGCTGTAACATTTGATTGACTGGTTGATGATCGTCTTCCTCTTCTCCCCGAATCTTCAACATCTTCAACTTGGGCACCAATAACATATAGCTTCCGCGAGAAGTCATAGGTCATAGGCGGTCATAGCAGTATGCTCATCTGGAGTTCTGGACACAGCCTAGCCAGAGAACTATTGTCCATTTAACTGTAATTCCGTCTCGTGAACATGACATACCATTCTCGGCTGCTGTGATACCATATTGCTACCCTACCATTATCATGTATCCTTACTCCAGATGTATTATGCACCACTTGTATTTGTAATGATGATTATGTTTTCAGGTGTTTACATCTCGAATCAATCATCACATTCAGAGATTGGTTTCCGAGCCAAATTTACTTCGAGAGACCATAACAGTAGTATAAAATGCACATACCAAAACAATGAACACGCACGCGCTGACGTTGAAGTCATTTTTATTTACAGAAGGAATTTCGATAGTAAGTCCCTGGTATTTACGCGATTATTTTATTATCCTTTCGCTTACGATGTTAACTTATAGCTGACCCGTCGTCTCATAACCAGATCTCTCCGTGTATCGGAGCGCGGCTCACGTTAATCCGTGGGCCTCTCCAGTCGTTTGGGTGTCCCGTTCTATACCATCTTGTGCACTGTGTGGTCTGTGTGTAGCAGGAACATTGCTTTGTTACAGATTTAATAAGAGTGAAAATAAATGGTTTGACTTTTAGACTAATAAACCCAAAATTTACACGACATCCCTTCTATGAGTTTGACTACATGGTTTACAGCGACGATAGGGTATTTTTGGAATGCGAGGTGTACGGAAGAAACCTAACATTGCAATTCGTTAACATGACTGACTATGACAAAGGCATACAACGAACAGGTAAAAAAAATAACTTTATACCAGTTGCGACTTTGTCCGCGTTTTTTCCGGGATAAAACTAACTGCTGTAAAGTTCACATTATCTCCATGCTTAATTTCATAATGACTGGTACAGTATTGTGTATCGTGTATACCTACAATAAACATCACAAGACTAGGTCCGACAACAATCGCTTTAAGCTTGTATTAATTATGATTTACAGTGTGGCAATGTGTGTGTTGTGTAGGTATTATAACTAGATATACGAAATAATAATATAACATCTGTCAACAGACCCAAACAGAATTGTATATGAAGTTAAATTCAAGCAGGCATTTACTGTAAGGTGTGTAGCTGGAGAAACTGACGTTTTGGACATTGCAGAGGTAGTAGAAATCAATTTTATACAAAAACCGAGAGGTGAGTGAAGTACAAGTGTATTGAGAACGTAGCTTAGTTTATGTAGAATGGATTTAGATGGTCCTGAGTAAAGCTGAATATAATATAAATATGTATAAGAAATAAGGATAATCTGATGTCTTACAACATTCCTTTCAGTAAAATATCAACTGGATGTGAATCTTCCACCAGAAAATATATTATGGGAATTCTATGAAAGTGAAAATAAGAAAACAATATTACGAGTTTCGAAATGAGACGGATCTTAGTGTATCATGCACCGCTACCTTTGACAAGTCAAGACATTCAGTATACATCCAGTTTGAAGACCACAGTAAGTAATTATTTATGTTTTCAGTCGAGTCCTGTAAGAAAAGTCCCAAACTACCTTATTATTACATTTTATTATGATTGGTCCACTAGTTCTTTCAATATGTTGTAGCAAACAGACAGGCGGCACTCATGCATTATTATTATTTCCTTTAGTCAATCTCTTCTCATCTATCTTCTCATCTATTCAACATTTTTCTTATAAATTACATTTTTAAATATCTATATAAAAATGCAATATTTAAAATTATAAAAATAGATCCCAACTAGCAGCGGGAGCAGGGACCAAGCTTTCGATGGTTAGGGCTCCTAAGAGAGGAACCTCCTCACAATGCGTGCCGTGTCGAGGAGTACCGCATTCTGCATCAAGCCCTTGACCCAACCGCCTAACGTGAGCCTCTTAAGATGTTGATCGAAGCTCTTGGCCATTAGGCGATTGACCGTAACAACTATCGGTTCAACGATTGCCGAATCCAACTACCATATGTTGACAACCTCGTGCGCCAAATCAAGATATTTAATTTGTTTGCCTTTTTCAGCTTACACGAGATTCTCGTCATGCGGGATTGTAACATCGACAATCATTTCGCGACACTCTAATCGATCTATGATCACTATAACAGGCTTATTGGCAACAATAGTCCTGTCAGTAATGATAGAATGATCCCAGTACAGTGTGACACGACTATTTGCGAGAACTGGGTCGGACACATGACTGTAGCACGGTACCTCTGATTGTACAAGATCATATTTCAGAACAAGTTGCTGGTATATAATCTTGGCTACTTGGTTATGTCTATGCTAGTATTCGCCGTTAGCCAGACTGGAATAACCGGAGACAATATGTCTGATTGATTCACCCGGACGGTGGCATGCCCGACATAATATGTCAACCGTTCCATCTTTCAGAATATATTTCCGGTAGTTGTTCGTCATCATAACTTCGTCCATAATTGCACACACAAAACCTTCGGTTTCCCTGGCCCATGAAGAGCCCGATAAAAGCGTCCATTAGCTCCTTGCTCCACCACACCTCCCCACGATCATTAGGATCTAGTACTGCCGGTTTGAGCCAGATCCCTATAGACAACGATAACGGGGTAAGGCCCTTATCTACTGCATCTAAATTTCGACGCACCCCCACGTGAGTCTTTAAAAAGTATTCACGGAGGTTGCTCACCTCACGGTTATGGAGGGTCTTAGCGTTAAACAAAACCCCGACCCCCACATTTTCGCGGGATGTATAACCTCATCACTGAAGATCGTGGGTGATGCATTCGATAAGTAGCTAGCGTTGTCCGGACCTTTATATCCAGGGCGTCCAATTCTGTCTGAGTCCATTTCAATATACCGAAAGAGTACATAAAGACTGGCATGACCCATGAAATTATTTCCGCCTGGAAGTAGACTTTTAAGTACTTTTTTCGCGCGGCCATAGAAACGCTCCCTGAACAGTTGTTTCATATCAGCGT
Source organism: Abrostola tripartita (assembly GCA_905340225.1). Lineage (NCBI taxonomy): Eukaryota > Metazoa > Arthropoda > Insecta > Lepidoptera > Noctuidae > Abrostola > Abrostola tripartita. Next base: position 3,778,760 of record HG996515.1, read on the forward strand.
ATTTTAGGCTCAACGATTCCGATTTACCCAGATATTAGTAGGTCTCGGTTGAAGAGAGGACTCTAAGGTATGTGGAATCTGACAGATGTTATTATTATTATGAGCCTGTAATGTCTCACTGTGGGGCAAAGGCCTGCCTACTCTCTTTCCATACAGCTGTCACGGGCTGTCGATGTCTAGTTCCATAAAAGAGTCCAGTACTTTTGCATAAAATGTATTAATTTAAATAATAGCAAGGATTGTTTCCAGAGTCCCGTGAGTATAGCTTCACCAAAGAGCTACGATTACCACTTAAAAATAACAATCATACAGCATGTTACTTGAAGTCCAAAGAGACGGATCTTGATGGTCCCTCTACTAACGACCAGGTGTTACTAGAGATCCAAATATACTTTGTGAAGTTTGATCCAACGACGACCACTAGTTCAACTACGCCAGCCTTGGAGCCATATGTACCAGGTGAGGTTGGCTTCCATTTAATGTTGCTTGCTTTTCTATTAAACCAGCGCTCACAGAACAGCCTATGTTCAGTAAGTAACATTTCGTCCCACTCCCGCCAGTTTGGACATAGTTATTATTACGGCGTGGCGTATTGTATGATAGCAATCTAATTGTTATAGGGAGCTCATCCGCTAACGATACTATGGATACAACACCTAAAACAAACACAGGTAAACTTTGATCTTTTTATTTGTTGACTTAACTGCGCTAATATATCAGGAACGAATGTCCAAGGAGTAATTGGGAAGTCACAAAATTCTTAAGCTTACTTTTATCGGCTCATTTTTTTAGCATCTTGATGGTTTCTCTACCACCGACCCAGAGTTACCAGAGATCCAAATATACTTTGTTAAATTGATCCAACGCCGACAAATAGCTCTGGGCAAAACAATATCGGTAACTATGTCTGTAAACACCATTATTTCGAGCAAAGAAACTATATTCATTCTTATTCTAAGTTTTATTAATGTTTATAGCCTCAAGGTATTACCATTTCTCATTTCGTCATACATTTGTTTTCAGCTGATCATTATAATGTCTACACTTATATATATATCGCAGTGGGAGCGATCATTGTGTTACTGGCGATTATTATAATCACGGTTATAAAGATGTGTTGCGGTAAGAATCGTGAACCAGTACTGAAGGCAAGTGTTTTACATGTTTATATAACTAGCAGACTGAAGTGGGTAGGGACCGTGCATACTCGCAGGACGAGGTCACCACCCTGATACAGTTTACTGCGAGGCTGTGGAGGCGGAGTATGATCCGAATGGGATACAATGCCTGGCATCTGTCTGGTACTGAATCCCAACTGTTAGCTGTTCCATCGCGCGTCCAGGTTACTGTCGACAACACGGTGTAACTTCACACATATCAATTAGCTATTGCCATTCATACAAGTAACACTCGGACGGAGGGGCTGTATGCACAAGCGTGTTCGTTATGTGGAAGTTATGTGTTACTTAAGACGATGACTTGTTTCCAGAACTTCGAAGTGTTTTACCTGAATCTGGAAATATTCCGTCGACAGTACGAACAAGATTTACAGGCGCAGGAACCTGAGTACGAGGAGATCGATGATAAATCAAGGCGATTCAGCAGCGAACGCCGTGAAACCCTGTCATTTAACCCAAGGCTCAGAACGACGTAGTACCCGCTGTAGTACTGATGACACTAGACATAATATTTGGTTTAACAGTTGTACGTAAATAATATGAATATATCTTAAATCATGACGTTACTAAACAATTCTAACGTAAGACGTAAATACTAAAAGGGCACTTGAAATGGGTCGATGGGTGCGAGCAGCGACATGATGGCTCAGTTGGTTAGAGCAGCGCCACGGTACGGCAAAGGTCGCAGGTACATGTCCGGCTCGTTTTCATCATTTTTCAAATTTCCTTTATCAATTTGAATTCTAACGTAAGTTATAGGTCGCGCAAAACTTTCTGATCTCTCGGATATTAGCTGCGAAAGGTTGCGCAGTACCTACCCGTCTCTTAGATTTTGTATCGCGCGACTTCGCCCGCATGGATTTCGAATGTTTTATAGCCTATAGCCTTCCTCGATAAATGGGCTATCTAACACTGAAAGAATATTTCAAATCGGACCAGTAGTTCCTGAGATTAGCGCGTTCAAGCAAACAAATAAACTCTTTAGCATTATAATATTAGTAAAATAATATTAGATAACACAACATTTTATAGTGAAGGTATGAGGTATGAGATCTAAGGTATAAACGTGTTTTAAAGCGTATTCCAAAAAAGTCAAATATTTATTTATATAATTATGGTTGCCTTAATGGTGAACTTTTAGGAATATATTGTAGATAACGAAAATATATAGTACAGTGTTAGTTTAGACATACATGAATAACTAGTAGAAATCTGTACTATCTAGCTTTTGATTCCGTTGCGATCTCGGACTCGGGGACATATTGTTAGTTATATCTTTTTGTATAACGTCTAGATTGAGGAGCCAAATAAAATGTGGTAATTAAAAAAACTCTTGGTTTTATTACTTTATTTCTATAGTACACATTAAAACACAATTGATCATCATCCACATTATGTATTTATCTATTCATTAATTAGAACGGCCACAAGCCACTTACACTGATTAAGACAACAATCATACAGACTCCTCACAGTTCTTTAGGCAAATTAATAAAAGCCCTCCAGCCATCAGCAAAAATATCGACATTAGTATTGGCCTCGAGAAGAGCGTTAAGTCAAAGTCAAGCGCGAGGAAATGGCAAGTTAGCACGTGCAACGGTGCGACAAGTAGTAACGGCAGAAAGCCTGTATTTTCTACTACGAGAGTAATGATTTAATTATTTTTTTTAAATAGCCTATATTGTTTCCCACTGCTGGGCAAAGGCCTCTCCCCTGATTTTCCAATTCCCCCTATCCTTGGCCAGCTCTGGCCAGCCGCTTTGAAAGGCGTCCAAATCGTCCCGCCATCTCCGTCTGGGTCTTCCGCGTCTCCGGCTTCCGTCTTGTGGCAACCATTTGGTGGCGATGTTAGCCCACTTTTCGGGGTGCATACGACAGATGTGGCCGGCCCAGTTCCACTTCAGCCTGGCAGTTGTTGTTCCTACGTCGGCTATGCGTGTTTTGGAGCGCAGCGTTTTTATTTATTTATTTTAATGATTTAAAATAAATAAATAAAATAAAAATACATTTAATGCTACATCAAAGATACGTACGAAGATAAACATATTTTTTTTTTACATAAACAGTAGCAAAAGGAAGTGGACTCAGCTTATGCTGTACTGGAACAAACATGACCAGGTCCAGCGCTGATTTTCAGCCACTCCTACTCCCTGGGGGGCCTAGGTTGTTGTTCGGGAGTTAGGTGGCCATGGTGGAATGCACATGATTTGGCACATTGTATATAACCGAGACAGCTCTCCATGGTGCTACAATTTTACCATGGAGAATCTTGCAAATAGTCCTGATCAAATCAAAATTCTTTTTGACTTCCAAAGAATTGTACCTTAAGCTTCCCACTGGAAACTTTGTGGGGTTCATAAAAGGATAGTACCCAAACAACCGTTTGTACAAGAACGCCTTCTGTACTTTCTTTAACATCAAAGTGTACTCCGCTTCGTGGGGCTTCCACACGCAGGCGCTGGTTTCTGCCTTACTGCGTACGAGGGTGTTAAAAACTAACCTAACCACGTCAACGTTGCGAAAGCCCTTGACATTTCTCAACACGAAACAAGTTGACTAAAGGATTCCTTAGCAGTTGAAATAACGTGGTCAACATCAACAATAAATCATCGTCATTACCATGGAACTTCATACTCTTGTGTATAGATTATGAAGCCACACAAAAGTTAAAAGTATTTTCTTAAATTTCAGCAGTACATTATCCAGATTTTTAATAGATTCTTACTAAACTCACAGGTAGCTCCTCAATTCAGATATTTAAATTGAGGAGTCATTGCAATAACCTTTTTTATAAGATCATCACTAGCCGGAAGACGTCCACTGTTGAACAAAGGCCTCCCCCTTAGAACGCCACAATGAACTTCAAGATAAGATACTACTTCCAGGAGTTGTCCTACAAAATTAACCAAACTGCTACCATATCAAAGTGTGATTTATATTTAAAAATCTGATGTGGCTCATCAATCTATAGGGATGAGTTTATTCGGGGATGCCCGCGAGTTCGCCGCATTACCAGCTTATGAATACGGACACCGTGTGAGTCCGAAATTGAAGGTCATCCATTCATACTAATATTATAAATGTGAAGGTAACTCTGTCTCTTTGTCTGTCTGTTACACCTTCACGACTAAACCGTTGGACGGATTTTGATGAAATTTGGAATGTAGAAAGTTTAAGACCCGAGAAAGGACATAGGGCTACGTTTTTTTTCATTCAATCCAAATCTAAGTGGTTTAAATAGGGGTTAACGCGGACGAAGCCGAGGACGAAAGCTTAAGTAAAATATAAGTGTAGAACGCTAACCTAACCTAACAATAGACTTTGAATTGACCATCTTATTAAGAATAAATTAATTAAGTAAGCTCGTACCAAAGTGTACTTTTCCTTTTTAACTGATCGACTGACTCGTTGGTCTAGTAGTCGCTAAGCACGACAGCGGAGTCCTGGGTTCGAATCCTGGGTCGGGCAGTGTTATTGGGTTTTCCCATAAGGAAATTCTCGGTAGCAGCATGGAATTATTACCTAACAACCTATAACATAATTGGTGAAATGTGGGTGTACTATACAAGTCACCTCTACCTACCCCTTCGGGAACACTTAATAGTTACTGAGAGCTAGCATTGCAGGTCATAGCAAAGGTCACAGCACACATATCAACTCGGAAAGAGATCGTCACCGTATCGCCTTTCGCCTCGCTGTCAAACAGGCGTCAACCCGAGGCGAGGCGATTACGTTACGATTCTGATTAGAGTCCGTTACAGTAGGGAGTTTCAGCAAGGCTCGAGTTGATACGTTGACGATCCCTTTCCGGGTTGGTATATGACCTTAAAGGCACTTGATCCCTAGTGAAAAAGGACAAGTCTGTTACAATCGACACAGACAGTCTTTTTCTGATCGTATGGTTGATGACCTCGGAGTTTAAGCTGCCTGGATTCCTCTGACATGGCTTAACACACCGTTGAAAAATCTCTCAGGTTTGCCGGTTTCGTCACGATGTTTTCTTTACCGTTATTAGCAACTGATAACTAATTTGTAATACGCACATGAATTCTAAAAGACACTGATGCGTGTGATAGTTTATGCCTATGTATAGGCATAGATATATATATATATATTGTTAGTAAATTAAGAAATAATAAACCTATAAATAATTACAATGAATAACAGTCTTAAATGTTACTTTTAAATTAAACGGGTAGACAACATTCGAGCGATGACAAACAAGTATGACTCATACTTAGTTGTTTGTTACCGCCTATAAAAGCCCCTGCGCCGACCAATCTGGGTCATTCTAGTTTGAGACGTCGGACTGTGCGGAGCTCTCTCCGAGACTTGATTTTGTGTATAAGTGTGGTTATTCTGAGCTAGAAGATAAGTATAATTTTAACATTGTTAAATAAAAGTTGTTATGTTTATAAAATGTTTCATGTGTTACTTTTATCATATATAAATTAATATGCAATAATTATTACATAATGTTGTCTCATTTATTTATTACATTATAACAGACATTATGTTCCCGATAAGGCGACTGTTTTTAAACTCGGGTCTAATATTCTATCCAATAAACATAGATAATATAGTATAGTATAACTTGCTTGTTGGTTTTTATTCTCATTTTTCCTATCACGTGCCGGGGTTTGAACACGGGTTTTTGACGCGGTCAGTGGTAATGGATACCTACTGAATATTCGCAGTATACTTAAATTAAAAATACATTTATTTTCAAGAAAAACAACTTATCGTAAATGTAACTTATTTATTGTGTATAATGATTCTTAAATGACTATATTTACAATACTATGAGTATAATAGGTAGGTGCATAATACATCCTAGCCGTCACCCGTGAAATTCGCCCAAGCAATGCCAAGGACAAAGAAATAGTACAGTAAAAGTAAGTATGTTTTTACCCCAAAAATTGTAATGTCCTCCTGACCGAATTTCGGTCATGGCGGCCTGTCTCAGCTAAGACTAGCCATCTGCGCAGTAGATATTATAGTGCACAAGTATGCGCGCAGACACCGGTGCACTCCCTATTCCCTCACTCTCATATTCCGATGGGACGGTAGACCGACACGACCGGAGAGAGATCAGGCGCAGGACCAACGGCTTAACGTGCCTTCCGAAGCACGGTGGGGTCTCGACATGTGAAAACGGTCACCCATCACAAGACTGACCGCAGCGGGCACGGCTTAACCTCGCAGATCGTCTGATCTGCCGGGTAGCCGCATAGCTAAGAGCCCCACAATTTGTATTGTATTGCCAACGTAGCTTTTTGTTAGAAAATTTATATCACTCGCTTTTGCCCGGTATTTAACGACTCGATTGGCGCAGTTTTCAATTGTTAAGGGTTTGATTCCTGCAACAAAAAATTATCTTTCGCGGTAAGCTCAATAACCCACAAATCCTGGAATCACTGGCTCTGCTTGTTCCTAACACCAGGCTGCAGCTGGGACCTAGAGGGAAGTTGTTCGACGTACCATTTGCGCGCACAAACATATTAAAATATGCTCCGATGGTTCGAGCTATTACGATTATTAACAGCGTTTCACGTAAGATAGATATATTTACATGTACATTGGCGGAATTCGAGAGAGTAACACTGGATGTTTTGTCAGTATCATAATTCAACTGTCTTTATTTTTTGACTGTGGCTACATTGTTATATTGGGTGTAAACCTGTAAAAATGATGTATGTATGATAAATAAATAAATAAATAAAATAAATTATGCGATCCGCAGATGTTAGTCCATAATCTGGGTGTTTGTGAAACATACCCTTGATACAGGAGAAATATCTAGTGTGGTTAACACTAGAAATTTCTCCGGATCGCATAATTTATTTTATTTATTTATCATACGGGTAGGGTGTGGTATAATAAAAAATGAAAACAATTTTCGTACCTTTTCCCGGTATTAAGTAGCTGTTCTTTCTTGGATTCAAGCTCACTCCGTACTAAATTTCTTTAAAATCGGTACTGTGGTTCTACTTACCTACCTTAAAAGCGTTTGTTGCGCTGTTAAGGTAGATACAACATAGGAGACGGACAGACTCTCGCATTTATAGCTCGCCTCGTTTAGCGTATCGCGCGAGAAGGCGTACAATACCACTCCACAAACTTCCAATCGCTGTATGTACTATTTTTTTTTCTCAAGTCTCTTATGTATTCTATTTTGATTACAATTACTCCCTAACTTAAGTGTAGTCATCGTCCTAATATAGATAGTATAAACAGTCATGATTTGAAGGTATATGTTGTAAATATGCAAAATAAACCTAAATTAAATTTTAATAGATCTCTATAATAAAATAATATACCTTTTAACTTTCTGCGCTCTTCTCCATGCAACCTAAAGCCACATTTTCACGAGGGGACATATTGACAGTTGCGGAGACATGTCGCCCGACATTCACGTCTTTGCGACGTTGTGGAATAATGTTGCCCGTGCACTGCACAGTGGTGAACAGTTTGTCGCCCCAAAGAGGTGTTGTTTAGAGCGGCTTACATAAAGCTACACGTGTGCTCACTATTCAAAGCATGTCGGGCGACTGTCGAGGGACTCGTAAATTTCGTGTCAATCAATAGGATCGCGGGACAAATGTCTCCTAGTGACAACGCGGCTTTAGACTATGCGGAATATCACTCCCTTCTTGTACAACGTTTTCTCCATGAAATAAGATGTCCTTTGGCTTTTAATTATGCCCAGCATTAAGTTCACAGTACAAATTGTCCTGCCCTGACCGGTTCTCGTCGGTGACGTCGAGTGGTGGGGGGCCTGTTACGTATGAATACGGGTTACTCTCTTGTGCCATCCTCTGGATTTTTGGCAGAACTTGAGCGTAACATAGTTCCTTTTTCTTTGGAAGTACTTGAGCATAATTGGGGTCGTCTGTTTGGGCGTTTTTGTTAGCGTTATGAACGTTTGAGTAGGTGTTGTATGTGGGCTCAACCTTGTTGAGTTTCTTTTTTCGTTCAGTCTTCGGGATGGGGACGGAGTAGACGGCGCCTTCGGGCCGGTATGGCACGCAGTAAGTGGCGTTGTCTTCTCTGTGGTCAGCTGGTACTGCGTAGTTGCCTTCCCACTGGGCGGGGTAGGCAGGAATGGAAGCCTCACTCGTGCCTTGTAGATTTACGTAGTCGGGGTTGTTAGAACCACCCTGAAACGTAGGTTTATATACACATTTATTGTGAGTACAAATGGGTAAGATTTAAATAATATGATTATAACATTTAACGTCTTCATTGGTTTTTTTCCGGTTTTAGAAAACCGAGTCGAAACGCATCACTACATAGTATAAAACAAAGTCGCTTTCTCTGTCCCTATATCCCTATGTATGCTTAAATCTTTAGAACTACGCAACGGATTTTGATGCGGTTTTTTTTAATAGATAGAGTGATTGAAGAGGAAGGTTTATATGTATAAATTAAATATTAGAAATACTTATAATATATATTTTATACCCGTGCAAAGCCGGAGCGGGCCGCTAGTTTAAAATAAAGTCATTTTCCCATATCTTTGTTAAATTTTACGTACTCTACTAATTCTGAATAAATAATATGGATATCATTCTAAGGTTCACGGGATGTCTTGTTTAGTTCGGTATTATTTGCTAACATAAATAATTAATTTTAACATGATTAATATTATATTCATAATTATCATTACATCAGCCTATTGCAGTCCACTGCTGCACGTAGGCATATAATTATGTTATTCGGTTAGATAACATTAGTACCGTATTTTCTCATTCTATTTTAGTTTTTGTTGTTGCAACACTATGCTAACATTTGACTACATTAAACCTGAAGTTCATAATTACGGTTAAAATAATTTTGAGATATATTTTCGCGCAAGCTGGCCTAAAAGGTTAAATATGTTACATTACCTGTAAACGTTTGCCTTTCAATTTGAAGATGACAGTCGTTACACAGATGATGATGATACACGTGACGGATCCGGCGACGGCAAACAGCCACGGCTCCACTTTCCCTGAACGTCCAAGGCGAAAAACATAATTAGGTAGGTACTATCAACATACTAACGATATTATTGGTTTTTTAAAGGGGATCATATTACTAAATATATACCAAGAGATCCATCAAAAATAATGATTCCATTTTGTAGAACAACATTAAATAAAAGGAATGTTTATCACATGTGCATATCAGTTTTTAATAAACTACCTAAGAGTATAAGGGAACTTCCATTTAAATATTTTAAAACTAAGTTGAAAAGATGGCTAGTAGATAAGTGTTTTTATACGATAGAAGAATTTATGCGACATAAAACATACACATATGATTATTTGTAAAATTTATTACAATAATAGTAAATACTGGTTACGTGGACATTTTGTTTGGAATATTATTAATAGTAACTATTTTAATTGCTTTATATAATTATAAATATTTGCATGCCTAATACAGGCAGGATATAGCTTGAACTATGCACCATTGTTAAATCTGGTACCACCTGTGTTCTATGCAAATAAATGTTTCTTTCTTTCTTTCTTTCTTTCTTGTTTTCAATATTTTTTAACTAATACCGAGGGTTTCATCAGTCATGTATTTAGTGTCTGACCGAAACTACTTTTAACAGTCGAAACCGAAACCGAATTTCAACATCAGTCTTACTTCCATATAAGGTCATGTTTTCGTAGGAAAAAAGTAGGTAATGAATAATTATTGAGTTTTTAAAACGCAATTATTTATTAATCACGCTCCAAATTACCTTTCGTCGCTTGCAGCTCAGTGCAGAGAGCTCCGAGCATGTTCGATTGCAGCGCGAAACCTCTGGAATTCAGTTTCGGTTTCGGCGGTAGTTTCGGGTGGGCAGCAGTAGAAACCGAAATAAGCCGAAACCCGTTTTTTTGCCGAGACTAGGTCGAAACCGTAACCGAAAAGTCGGTCGAACACAAGCGTGATATGATCTATTCATACCACGCTACTATTTACGTTTACCGGCTAGTTTAACAATTTTGTATAGCAACCGGACGTAATGATAGAAGAACGATTCTAATTAACAAAATCACTCAACTTACATTACGAGGTTAAAAATTATGTGTATAAGGCGTATACGTCACAAGTGTAGGCTGAGTGGGGTCCGTAGATACCTTTCGAAGAATTTAGAGACATTCGGAAGTTGACCGTCAGCCTGGTAACACGTGGTACGTGGTGGACAGGTATAATGTATGTAGTGTGCTTACACACACCATAACATTATTTCTACATATTCATTCACAGAAGATGTTTTAATGAAGTTGTGAAAGAAAATCAAAAAAAGTCATCAAACACAGCGGGGATTGAACCTCGTAGGGACCTCAAGGATTAACGTTATCTGTGGCCTTTGCCAGGCATGGCGCAGTTAAAACTACGCGAATGAGAAAAAAATGTGCCGATAAAAAAGTAAACCTAAGAATTTTGTGATTTCTCAATTACTACTTAAACATTCGTTCCTTATAATTTAGCGCAGTTATGTCAACAAATAAAAACATCAAAGTTTACCTGTGTTTGTTGCAGGTGTTGTATCCATATTATCATTAGCGGATGAGTTCCCTATAACAATTAGATTGCTATCATACAATACGCCACGCCATAATTTAAATTAAATAGATGATAAGGCGTTTTCACATGGCGCGTTGTAGCACGCGCCGCGCCAGCCCGTGGTCGAGCGACGCGCCACGCGCCGCCCGTACTGGGTTCTAACAAACCTGTGGTTCTAACGGTCCGTTCTAGCACGCGCCACGCGGCAGCCGTTTCAACGGTGCGTGGCTCGGGTACCGGGCCCCCGCGGCGCGTGCTATCACGCGCCATGTGAAAACACCATCACATGGTAGGTATTATAAGTTTCATGCAATTAGTTAACGGTGCTCCCTCACCTGAAGCATTTGCCTGTAATGTAACATTTCAGATTCGTCTGCCTCCCTGACTTGACGAATTGTAACAATTGATTCGCACAGACCAAGCGGTCGGTGAACTGAGCGTGGCAATAATATATAATTCAAAATTGATACTTACAAAGAAAAAAGACAATACTGATGAATTATTATTTTAAAACCGACGAAATAAATTAAATGCTCAAATCTCCTCCCTCACTGAGGTAATGCTCGTCTCTGTAACGTTAGGCGATGGCCACTCAGAAAAGACGTAAAACGAGGACGCGTCGCGGACAGGGTGCATACCTTTGATTTACTATCATACAAAATGTATAGAAACGCGACGCAAAACATACAGAAAAGGGCGGGGCGCAGACACGACGTTCGTATTCGTCTGCGCCTTATGGTAAAACACACAAAAGACGGGCCACGGGCGCGTTCGGACGAGGCACGGGCGAGAACGGAGGTGTGGACGGGGCGGGGCGCGATTGCAGGGACTCGCATGCAACGCTTGCTGTCGCTATCCTACCTGCCCTGTCCGGGCCCCTTTTCTATATTATTTAAAAAACGTGACGACGCCCCTTCTGCGCCCTGACCGCGACGCGCCATCGTCTTACGTCTTTTCTGTGTGGCCATCGCATTACATTACAGGCTAATGCTCTAGGTGAGGGGGCAACTTTCTTATATCATACTAATAATTTCTAATTACTTATTATTTTTAAATGCGTATTGTGTGAACGAGAGTGGGACGAAAGGTTACTTACTGAACATAGGCTGTTCTGTGAGCGCTGGTTTAATAGAAAAGCAAGCAACATTAAATGGAAGCCAACCTCACCTGGTACATATGGCTCCAAGGCTGGCGTAGTTGAACCAGTGGTCGTCGTTGAATCAAACTTAACGAAGTATATTTGGACCTCTAGTATCACTGGGTCGGTGTTAGAGAAACCATTAATGCCCTCTTGAGACTTCAAGTAACATGCTGTGTGATTGTTATTTTCTGGTGATAAATGTATCCTCTTAGTAGAGGTTTTCTTAAAATTCTCCTCTGGAAACAATCCTTGCTATTATCCTTACTTGTCAAACATTTTTAGTTAAACACTTTGTAAATGAGAAAAAATGTTTTATGCACATTCAAAATTTACAGGAAATTCAAGCTTAAAATTTTTACCATAATGTAAACTTAAGAACCAGGGCTGAAGATTTTATATTGCTGCTTTGAGTTTTTATTATGGTATTATAATGGGAACGGAGAATTGGCTTAGTGACACGGTATTATACTATGAAATTATCGATAACCGGTACCGAGTATTTAGACGCGGTAAGTCGTCCACGATATCTTCAAGTACTGGAAGAGATGGTGGTGTAGTGTTAGTAGCGACGTTAAGCAAATTTGAGATTGATTCTAAGGGTATTTTTACTTGACTGCGAAAGCCGTATCATTGAATTATGTTTCTAGTGAAAGGTTTTCCAAGTAACAAAATTCGATGATTCGCAGTCAAGTAGGAATCCCGATTCTAAGGAGGAGGCCTTTTTTCAACAGCAGACATCTTCCGGCTAAGGATGATGATGAGGAGATTGAGTTTGGATTCACATTGCGACTTGTGGATCATAGTCAAGTGAAAATGGGTTAAACGTTGACAAATTTTGTCTTGTTTATATTCGTCTAAATAAACAAAATATATTGATACTCCTTTTAATGATTTGACTGAAATAATTAACAAGAAGATCAAAAGTAACTGTATTTATTTGTTTATAGGCTATTTTAACATGGGTACCATATTTTGGGAATATAATTTGGATTCTACACTTTTGGAACCAAAGTGATCTAGCAGTTATCAAGATGCACTCAATGATCTTTATCAATGTTACTCGACAGTTAACACTTCTCGTATTTTAAATTTAGTTCTTTGAGGTACAGCGTCAGTATCTAAAGCAAATAGTCATTTTTACTCATCGATCTACATAATCCAGTATTTGAAATCGTGTTTATTGTTTTACAAAGTACCTAACCCTCTAATGCGAAATAAGATCCCGTAATTAAACTTTTACTTCGCAATTACGAAGCTGTTAATGATGAACTATCTAAAACTAATTGGTGTGATGAATGGAGAAACATTACAACTTAATATTAGTGAAATGATAAACACTTTTAACCACGTTATTACATCAATCATTAGGTAACTAGTATAACACCGGTTAAGCACTAAACTACAGTCGAGCTTAAAAATATCACAGTTTATATAAAAAAGTATGGGAACCCAAAGGACTAACATTTGGGATTTTTAAGAAAGCGTTTTCGTACTATGACAAAAGACTGTTATGCAAATTTTAATGTTATACCAATCATACTGATATTTAATAAAAAAAACTGGAAACTTAAATAATTACTTACTAAGGTGTTCAAACTGAATGTATACAACAGGCTGGAACTTGTCAAAGGTAGCGGTGGTGCATGACACACTAAGATCCGTGTCATTTCGAAACTCGTAATAGATTGTTTTCTTATTTTTACTTTCATAGAATTCCCATAATATGTTTTCTGGTGGAAGATTCACATCCAGTTGATATTTTACTGAAAGGAATGGTTACACATCGTTTAATGCTTATTTGATATACGATTACTGGAATTATAGGTTCCAGTCGGCATAGGGACTAGGCCCAAGTTGCCGGTCCTTAGGATCCGGAGCTAGGAACCGAAGTGATGATCGTGAGCTATAGAGCTGGTTGCCACATTGTTAGCCAAATAAAGGTGCTTGACCAACCTTGATTACCACCAACTGCGGCCACTTCGACGACTACCTACGGCTTTACTCAGACTATCTAAATATATTCTACTTAAATTAGTAACATTATCAATACATTAGCACTCCACTCACCTTTATATTTTTGTTTAAAATGGATTTCTACTGTCTCTGCAACTGTACCATATTTTTCAGCTACACACCTTACAGTAAAATTCTTCTCGACTTTAACTTCATATTCAATTCTGTTTGGGCCTGTTGAGAGATGTTATAATATTATTTTGATATCCAGTTATTATTTATGAAGGCGATGTAAAGACGATTTAGGAAGGAAATGGCATCGAATAGAGAATTGTGGACAATAAAGAGAAGGTCTTTGCTCAACAGTGGAAAAAGGCTAATTATAAAAAACAACTGATTAATACACACGACACTGTAGGTATATTATCATATTCGATTACAAGCTTAAAGCGATTGTTGTCGGACCCAGCCTTGTGATGTTTATTGTATATAATATATAGAACGGGGACGGACTCCACAATTTTATTTTTTACTTTTTGTCATCTCATCACGATAACTGCCTCGTTGGTCAAGTGGTCGCTAAGCGCGACTGCTGAGCAAGAGGTCCTGGGTTCAAATCCCGGGTCGGGCAAAGTGTTACTGAGTTTTCCATTAGGTAATTCTCAGTAGCAGCACGGAGTCTGGATTTGTGCCCGGTTGATGGCAATAGGCTCGCCACCTATTACATTGGGACTTACAACATAACTGGCGAAATGTGGGTGTACTATATGTTCACCTCTGCCTACCCCTTCGGGGAATACAGGCGTGATGTTATGTTATGTTATCACGATAAACAATACTGTACCAGTCATTATGAAATTATGCATGGAATAAGTTGAACTTTACAGCAGTTACTTTTATCCCGGAAAAAACGCGGACAAAATCGCAACTGTTATATAGTTAAAATAAATTACCTGTTCGTTTTATGCCTTTGTTTATTTCAGTCATATTAACGAATTGCAATGTTAGGTCTTTTCCGTACACCTCGCATTCCAAAAATACCCTCTCGTCTCTGTAAACCGTGTAGTTAAACTCATAGAAGGGAGGTCGTGTAAATTTTGGATTTTTTAATCTAAACATCAAACCATTTATTTTCACTCTTATTAAATCTGAAACAAAGCAATGTTCCTGCTACACACAGACCACACAGTGCACAAGATGGTATAGAACGGGACACCCAAAGGACTGGAGAGGCCCACGGATTAACGTGAGCCGCGCTCCGACACACGGAAGGATCTCCTTGAAGAAGGAGACGACGGGTCAGCTATTAGTTAACATCGTAAGCAAAAAGATAATAAAATAAACGCGTGAATGTCAGGCACTTACTATCGAAATTGCTTCTGTAAATAAAAATGACTTCAACGTCAGCGCGTGCGTGTTCATTGTTTTGGTATGTGCATTTTATACTACTGTTATGGTCTCTCGAAGTAAATTTGGCTCGGAAACCAATCTCTGAATGTGATGATTGATTCGAGATGTAAACACCTGAAAAAATAATCATCATTACAAATACAAGTGGTGCATAATACATCTGGAGTAAGGATACATGATAATGGTAGGGTAGCAATATGGTATCACAGCAGCCGAGAATGGTATGTCATGTTCACGAGACGGAATTACAGTTAAATGGACAATAGTTCTCTGGCTAGGCTGTGTCCAGAACTCCAGATGAGCATACTGCTATGACCGCCTATGACCTATGACTTCTCGCGGAAGCTATCTGTTATTGGTGCCCAAGTTGAAGATGTTGAAGATTCGGTGAGAAGAGGAAGACGATCATCAATCAGTCAATCAAATGTTACAGCTGATGTGATGATAGTCGTGTACTTACGTCTTGATGGATCGGTCAAACTAAATTGCATCCCGAGCTGAACATTCTTAGGATCACTTGTCACAATGGTATTTCGGCACATGACTTCGAAAACATCATCGTCTCCGTACTCGTAGACGCCTGTGAAGTCAATCTCCGTCGAGGTAGCATCACGAACTAGTTCTAACGGGATGTTGTTGATGAAGATCTCTTGATGAGGTTCTGAGGAGCAAACGTAGTCTTTATGAATGTCTAGTGTAACTATTGACTAAAGTAATTTGACGCCGTACTCGGTTCCCAAGCAAAAACCGTTTAAGAGCCATTTCACAAAATTTTGATGTTCGAATTCTGTCAGAATTGTCATGTGTGCGTAGCACACCCACACAAAAACAATGCAAACAATGTAGCGCGAGTTTGAGACGGACATAAAAATCTTGATCGTTATGACAATTCTTCTTATTCGAGATTTATGAAAATATTTTAATTTAATTAGTAATTTATTTAGACAAATTATATTTTCTACAATAATAATATATTCCCCAAATATGTATATCATGTTTTGTAAAATTTATTCTAGTAATAAATGTAAGCGATTGTATTTTTGGAGGATTATTACTCAATTACGCAAAAACGGTTAAAAGGATATAGAAAAAAAATTGCATATTGATAGTTTATAACTTGGATTAACATAATAATGGCTACAAGCTACTTTTCATGCGTAGAAAAAATCCAAGTGGACTAAGTCGCGGACAAACATAGTACAGTCTAGATTAAAGTAGCTGAATATATGTAAATCTAATAAAATATCTTAAACTACTAAAATAATATACTTTTCTCAATAATAAACAAAACCGAATGAAAATAATACATAGAAAATGAAAACGTTGTGGTCGTAGTATAAACATGCGTTTGCAATACGAATTTTCGTAATTTGAAATGAGAAAAAAGTGACAAAGATCCTACCTCTTTGGGCGCTCGGGCCCGACTGATCATTCTATGTTTGTGCATCGTAATTTATTGTGATTTGGAGTGATATTGAAAATGATATGATTTCTAATTAAATAAAGGAATTTCGAAAATTACTTTATTATTAGATTTCTTAAAGAGCGTAGTTTATTATGACACGATTTTAAAATTAAAATATACCTTTATTCAAACCAAAAACTCGCCATAAAATTACAGTATAAACTGTGAAAATAGGTTTCAGTTTTATTTTTTTATCAATGGAAAGTTTTATTAATCGAAAATTTGGCACCGTAAGTTTCAATAAAAATCAATGCCTAATGCTTACCGTATTTTTATCGTTTTAATTTGTGAATGTAAATGATAGAATTTGGAGCCCGAAATTGACTCTGCGTTGATTTTTCAGAAAACATGTTGCGGGAGATTGATCACCATATAGCAATTAAGTTATTTTTTGTAAATCTATTAGCTTATGTGTCAATGCGAAAGATTGTTCTACATTTTACATTTATATATAAGTTCCTTAGTACTACCTAACCTAAGATGGTAAATTAGGCGTCCGAAATCTTAGAAACCTGCGTAAAAATGTAAAATGGCTCTTAACAAGAAAATCCCAACAAAATCTAACAATACACAGAATAGAATATGATGAACAAGCTGACGATGATAAAACTAACCCCATTTTTTTTATTAAAAATACAAACATAATAGAGTGTGACCAGACACCAGGCACTGGACTAAACTCAATTTTACACCACAATGACATTCAGGCGAAACCTTCGGCAGATACTTCACAACAAAATAACGGAACAAATATGCATACACACCTACTAGGGCGTGAACCAATTCCTAACACGTAGCTAAACCTAACCACACACAAAAACGATACTCAACTTAATAATGAGCTTCAAAATACCCAAACTAGTATTAAGCACAATATATGTATTCAAGTTAAAAGAAAGAAAGTAATTATCATAGCTGATCAGCACAGACGTTATCTTCAAAGAATTCTTCAAAGGCAAGAGCAAGAAGGGCAAGAGTTTTTTTAGTCAGAAGTTTTTGGAGGCCTAGAGCACCTCTTCAAGAAGTATTAAGTATGGAAAATACAGATATTAGAAGACTTTTAAATAAATACCACTTTGTAATCGTTTTAAAAGATAATAAAATAAACGCTTGAATGTCAGGCACTTACTATCGAAATTGCTTCTGTAAATAAAAATGACTTCAACGTCAGCGCGTGCGTGTTCATTGTTTTGGTATGTGCATTTTATACTACTGTTATGGTCTCTCGAAGTAAATTTGGCTCGGAAACCAATCTCTGAATGTGATGATTGATTCGAGATGTAAACACCTGAAAATATAATCATCATTACAAATACAAGTGGTGCATAATACATCTGGAGTAAGGATACATGATAATGGTAGGGTAGCAATATGGTATCACAGCAGCCGAGAATGGTATGTCATGTTCACGAGACGGAATTACAGTTAAATGGACAATAGTTCTCTGGCTAGGCTGTGTCCAGAACTCCAGATGAGCATATTGCTATGACCGCCTGTGACCTATGACTTCTCGCGGCAGCTATCTGTTATTGGTGCCCAAGTTGAAGATGTTGAAAATTCGGGGAGAAGATGAAGACGATCATGATGTGATGATAGTCGTGTACTTACGTCTTGATGGATCGGTCAAACTGAATTGCATCCCGAGCTGAACATTCTTAGGATCACTTGTTACAATGGTATTTCGGCAAATGACTTCGAAGACATCATCGTCTCCGTACTCGTAGACGCCTGTGAAGTCAATCTCAGTCGAGGTAGCATCACGAACTAGTTCTAACGGGATATTGTTGATGGTGATCTCTTGAGGAAGTTCTGAGGAGCAAACGTAGTCTTTATGAATGTCTAGTGTAACTATTGACTAAAGTAATTTGACGCCGTACTCGGTTCCCAAGCGAAAAACCGTTTAACAAGAAAATCCCAACAAAATCTAACAATACACAGAATAGAATATGATGAACAAGCTGACGATGATAAAACTAACCCCATTTTTTTAATTAAAAATACAAACATATTGAATGTGACCAGACACCAGGCACTGGACTAAACTCAATTTTACACCACAATGACATTCAGGCGAAACCTTCGGCAGATACTTCACAACAAAATAACGGAACAAATATGCATACACCTACTAGGGCGTGAACCAATTCCTAACACGTAGCTAAACCTAACCACACACAAAAACGATACTCAACTTAATAATGAGCTTCAAAATACCCATACTAGTATTAAGCACAATATATGTATTCAAGTTAAAAGAAAGAAAGTAATTATCATAGCTGATCAGCACAGACGTTATCTTCAAAGAATTCTTCAAAGGCAAGAGCAAGAAGGGCAAGAGCTTTTTTAGTCAGAAGTTTTTGGAGGCCTAGAGCACCTCTTCAAGAAGTATTATGTATGGAAAATACAGATATTAGAAGACTTTTAAATAAATACCACTTTGTAATCGTTTTAGGAGGCGTTAATGATTATCAGAATTACAGTAGAGCGTCGATTATCCGTACTAATAGGAGGACATGGGTAGTTGAGTCCTGTAAGAAAGTTTTTTTATTAAATTTCAGTATGATTTGTTGATTGCATTTTAAAAAGCACTGATAGCCGAGTGGTATGACCGTTGGACTGCCAAGTCAAAGGTTCAAACGACCAATGTCTTTTCGAATTCATGTGCGTACTATAAATTAGTTTTCAGTTGCTAAAACGGTGAAGCAAAACATCGTGAGGAAACCGGCACGCCTGAGAGATTGTTCAACGGTGTGTAAAGCCATGTCAGAGGCCTACAGGCGGTTTAAACTCTGACACCAGGTTGTTCATCAACCATACGATAAGATGAAGGAAGAGTATGATTGGTAAAACAATAAAATTTGCTTATGAGTAAATAATAAATTAGTGACAACTCCGAAAAAAATTGCTCAATCATCTAACATTACTTTATTGACGATATAAAACCGAAAACCAGAGATACTGGAACATTTCTGAAAACACTGACATACAATAATTCCAATTCAATTTTCATTAAACAAACAAATGAATATCATGTTAACCAGATAATAAAAATGCTTAATAATACTAATAGCACAGGTTACGGTGGTATAAATATGAAGATTATTAAAACTGTATCGCATCACATTGCTTCAATACTAAACCACATTATAAATCTATGCCTAGATCATGGAGTGTTTCCTTCAAAACTAAAAATTACATTTATAAAACCCTTATTTAAAAAAAGAAGGTATGAAATTTTACAGACCAAATACTAGTTTTCGCAAAAGTTTCTGAAAGGGTTATTTATAATAACTTGTATAATTATTTTGAAGTTAATAACATATTCGCATATGAGTAATTTGGGTTTCGGAAAGGCAGATCTACGAGTAACGCATTTTAAAAGTTTTTAAGGGAAGTTATCGCAGGGCTCGACAGGAAACAACATATAATTGCTATTTTTATGGACATGTCTAAAGCCTTTGATCACGTAGGTCATCAATACTAATAACTAAACTAGTAAAATGTGAGATAAGAGGAAATGCATTACATTTTATAAGATTATACCTAACAAAGAGATTTCAAATAACAAGAATCACCCTTAATACAAAATCTTAACAGACTTATATGTGGGATCCAAAAACTGTTAAACATGGAGTGCCCCAAGGAAGCATCCTTAGACTCCTTTTATTAAATGATCTTCCGAGAGCATAGATAAGAAATGATATATGATATTAACGACCCGATTGGGGCAGTGGTTAAGCGATTGGACAGCTGCGCTAAGGGTTGCGGGTTCGAATCCCGCACGGGACAAAAATTTGTGCGATCCATAGATATTTGTCCCGAGTCTGGGTGTTTGCGTATGTGATATTACATGTTTGTGAAACGCACCCAAGATAAAGAAGAAATTCTTAGTGTGGAGCGACGTGTTTAGTAAAAAAAAAAGATATTATTTGCAGATGATAGTACGGCTATTTTTACCGACGCCGACCCAGACAAATATGAAATAAACGTCAATAAATCACTTGAACATTTCACAAATTGGCTAAATGTAAACAATCTTAAAATAAATATTGATAAAACTAGTTTTAAATCCTTTACAAATAAAAATACAAACTCTTAAAAATTACAAATTAACTAAAGGCGAAACAATAAAAGTAGTCAACAACACGAAATTCCTGGGTATACATATTGAATCTGGACTGAACTGGAAATTGCAAATTGATCACGTTTGTACCAAATTAAATGAGCTTTCGTATGTCCTTGATATGTTAAGAAAAGTTGTAAACGAGAGAGGGTTCCACACTGAAATATTGTATTATTTTCTGGGGTAACTCTACTAATAGAGAATGTGCTCTTAAAGCCCAAAAAAAGTGCGCAATATGTGGACTCAAACAGACTGATTCATGTAAAGAAGAATTCAAAAGATTAAAAATGTTAACTTGTCTTCATTAAACATATGTGAAGCAGCAATAATAATAAAGCGTGATATCGGTTAAGATACTATGAGAAGTGAACGATATAAAAATGATCTTTGTGTCATTAAATGTAGAACAGTTGAATTTAAGTCGAGTATATTTCGTATGGGAGCAAAATATATAACAAACTCCCAAATGGTATTAAATATATTTCAGCCGTAAATATCTTCAAAGCAAAGTAAAGCATATTATTCAATTAATCATTTTATAAATATGACAAAAATAATGGATAAATGTACCTGTTTGACTATTTAATAATAATTTAATCTAATTAACAACTAAATGTCACAAAATATAATATATATTGTACACCTCATAGGTAGACACCAGATCGACCGATGTGCACAGCTAAGCTGTGCTTGCCGTTGTGAATTTTGTGATGAATGACCGCTTTTTACGGCGAGACCCCTTCGTGCTTTGGAAAGCATGCTAAGCGATGGTCCTGCACCTGATCTCTCTTCGGTCGTGTCGGTCTACCGTCCCATTGGACTCTGAGAGTAAGGGAACAGAGAGCAGCGTACTTCTGCATTCATAAATCTCTTGAGTAGTTGGTTATGTGGCAATCTTAACTGAGATAGGCCGTCGTGCTGTGACTAAAATGCGGTCAGGAAAACATTTTAATCATGTACTTACTGTTTAAAACATAGATTTGTATAACACAGTCCACCGCCGAGTAAGTAACTCCATCAATGTACTCCACACGCTCAATAACTCCACTACTATCCTTGTGTGTCAGTATCCGACAGTTCCAAATACTATTCATTCTTTCTGTAATCTTTATCTGTAATGTTTACAATAGCTTGGTTAATTAGTTTACCCGGAAGGGCTCAAACTCGAGCCGTGCAGTATCATTTGTGTGAAACTCCCTACTGCTAAGCACACTTATCAGATTCGTAACGTAATCGTAAAACGGCTCGCCTCTGGACCGGCGAGCCGTAAGCGCGGCATCGCGTCGTGTCGCCTAGCTGTAGCCGAGTCAACGTATCGCAGCAGCTGATCCGCTTTGGTTACGTCTCAGACCAGATATACACTAGATCGGAGCTCAAGTAATTAAGTAAAACGTCTGTCTACTTATCTCGCTTTAACCTACACTGTTCTAAGGTCTTTCTGTTTCGCACAGCCAATCTTCAGTAGGAACTACTTGGTATTCAAAATCTATGGGTTACGTGCTTACGTACGTTGACGCCTGTTTGACGGCGAAGCGTAGGCGATCAAATCAAATCAAATCAAAAAAAAAAATTGTGCAAGATGCAAGATGGTCAATAAACAAAAAATATTGTCACGTTTGGCCTTTTAGGCGTACAAATATACAGTCTGTGCAATATACAGTCATATTATATAGGACATACACAAAATAATAATAATCAACGAAGTCCAAGTAAACTACGGTTACGTTCCCTTTCCGGGTTGATATATGTGCTAAGACCCTGAAGCTTTACTTACCATTGAAACGTTGTGGTAATTACTTAGGGAACCATTAAAGTTTATTCTTTCATCTTTTAACGAAGTACATCTGAAAAAAATTGAAACATTCTAACATAAAAACACGCCTGCATATTCCGAAGGGGTAGGCAGAGTTGTACCTATAGTATACCTACACCACCATTTCGCCAGTTATGATGGTCTTAGTGGTCGATGAGCGTGACTGCTAAGCACAAGGTCCTGGGTTCGAATCTCGGGACGGGCAAAGTGTTACCTTTAATTGTGAAAGCAAAAAAAAACCGTTAAAGTGGGTTTTTCCATGTAATTTTCAGTAGCAGCACGGAGTCTGGATTTGTGCCCGGTTGATGGCAGTAGGCTCGCCCCCTATTACATTGGGACCTACAACATAACCGGCGAAATGGGGGGGTGTATTAATGTGCACCACTGCCTATCTCTTTAGGGAATACAGGTGTGATGTTATCACACTTCACACTAATATTATAAGGGCGAAAGTTTGTGTGTGTGTGTGTGTTTGTATGTTTGTTACCTCTTTACGCTCTAAACAGCTGGACCAATATTGATAAAATTTGGTATGGAGGTAGGATACTTTTATCCCGAAAAATGTGGCGGGTAACCCCGCTGGACGCAGCTAGTAATAATATAAAGCTGAAGAGTGTTTGGTTGAACGCGCTAATCTCAGGAACTACAATTTTAAATAGAAAAAAACAGTTTGATGATATATTTGTGATGGGTGTGGGACCGTGAAATGGGGCCTTTTTCACATGCCGATACCCTCCGCGCTTCGGAAGGCACGTTAAGCCGGACCTGCGCCTGATCTCTCTTCGGTCGTGTCTTACCGTCCCAGTGGACTGCGAGTGAGGGAATAGGGTGCATCTGTGTTTGCGCGCTTACTTGTGCACTACAATATCATTATGACATTATGATTAAGCGCTTAGTTTGAGACCAAAACTAACATTCACGCGAGTATAACTGGTAAGAAGGGAAGGGAGGCCTTTGCCCTGCAGTGGGATAATACGGGCTTATAATAATAATAATAATAACTGGTAAATAGTAATTTTACATATGTACCTTATGTCGTTTATAGTCTTCGTATAAGTTACCAATATATATAAGTCATCGCCATCCCACACCGAATACTGATGCCTCTCAATATTGTCATAACGTTTGTCACAATATAACTTGTTGTTGGACAGCGATATTTGAAAATCCACTGTTAACGCCCCTGGAAACATAAATATATGAATGGTGATACTATCCGAGTGTAGCAGATTACTGTATAGTCACTCAAATGATAGATATACTTAAAGTCTAAACGATGTAACACACGGGCAAATATAATATTATAATTGCCGATCCGATTGGTGCAGTGGCTAAGCGATTGGACTGCTGCGCTAAGGGCTGCGGGTTAGATTCCCGCCCGGGACAAAAACTTGTGCAATCTGCAGATATTTGTTCCGTGTTTGAGTGTTTGTGTAAGTGATATTACATGTAAATAACTTACAACTTACTTTGCTCAGAAATATGAACAAATACATAAATACATACACCCTTGTATTGCGCGAAGGGGTAGGCAGAGATATGTATATGGTATAACCTCCTTTAGCCAGTTATGTTATAGGTCCCAATGTAAATAATAGAAGAGAAAGCCTATTGCCATCAATCAGGCATAAATCCTCACTCCGTGCCAATAAAATGGAAAAATAATAATAATAAAAGTAATGGAAAAACCCAATAACACTTTGCCCGACCCGAGATTCAAACCCAGGACTTCAAGCTCAGCAGTCGCGCTGAGGGACCACTTGACCAATATGGATGATTGGACAATAAGGTCAGGTATCAATGTTACTCTTTCACTCGGGTTATCAACCGTCACACCAGTGCAATTGCTTTATCCTCTAAGTAAAGTAATCTTTATTGTTTTAATCACTACATAGTATAAAACAAACAGTCGCTTTCTCTGTCCCTATATCCCTATGTATGCTTAAATCTTTAAAACCACGCAACGGATTTTGATGCGGTTTTTTTAAATAGATAGAGTGATTGAAGAGGAAGGTTTATATGTATAATAACATTCATTAAATAGTGGAGAAATACTTATAATATACATTTTATAGCCGTGCGAAACCGGAGCGGGCCGCTAGTTGAGTAATATATACAGTTCTTGTGGTAAAAAAGTCTCACATCAACCAGTCCGTTTTGGTCATACAATAATTTATTTTAAAAAACTAACACACAAATTTAAAAAACACTAGAGTTGGGTAATATTTCTAAATTCACATAAATTAATAATACTAATTCAAAACTGATAAAGGAAATTTGAAAAATGATGGACACGAGCGGGATTCGAACCCGCGACCTTCGCTGAACCGTGGCGCTACTCTAACCAACTGAGCCACCGTGTCGCTGCTCGCATCATTTTTCAATTTTGCTTTATCAATTTAAATTAAAGCTTAGCATGGGCAACATGTTAAAATGGCACCAAAAGTCATATAAATACTAATACTAGTAGGATTGGTGCCCCCGGAAGTCCGTAGAGCTGTTGCTAGCTCCATTGAATGAAAGAAAATGGAAGATGGTACACGACATCCTATGCACTATCACAACCATGTGCCTCAGAGGATAAAAAGCCGCAAGGACTTTGTCAGGTGTGTCCTCCCCCTTACGGGTGGCAGGAAATATGGCGAGATGGTGTTAGATACCTTTGTCCCACCATCCGAGAATCTCCCTCCCGGACATAGTCTGCCTTGGCCTCCCTGGAAGTCGCTCAACCGACTCCAGACCCAGGTAGGTCGGACTCAGGTAACGCTACTGACAATGCAATTCTCGTTGCAAATTCCTGGGCCGAGAACATTTAGACAATTGCCATCGACTCAATAAGAAGACGAAGATTTGAAAGTCTCAGGCAGAGATAGTCCTCCTTGATTTGAGCATTCCACAAACAAGCGGGCGTTTGGAAACGGACGCCATTACTATACTGTGACGAGTCACTGAAACATTCTGTAATTGTTGCTTAACCTGAACTAACTTGTAGTGATTAAAGTAAGTGACGAGCAAACAGATGTGCACGACCGTTAAAATACTAATATCCCTGTACCGTCGTATGGCTCCCCTACCCATATCAGTAAGACACTGAAGTGAGCATTTTACCATCACATTAGATGAAACATTTTCATTACGACAGTCATCATAGTTACCCGAGTGGTCGGCCTAGTACAGGTTCTATTAACATCCTACAAATTGATTTAGTATCTAACAATTAGAAGTTTTTTCGTAATTTTCAATGTGTACTGATGTGTATGCGTCCTATTGAGTTATCCGCTGCTAAAAACGGTAGAAAAAATATTCCCTCGAAATCTACGCGGAGGAAGTCGCGGGCGGCTAAGCTTATATGTACTTAAATAAATGTAAGACTTACCAATTGTACCAAATTTTACTAAAGTAAATCCAAGTAAGCACAGTATAATAGTCCTGTTTAACATTTTACGAACAACACTTGGCCAATCAGATTGATGACTAGTTAGACCTTATATTATTGAACACGACTGCGGTGAGGAAAACGAGTCTGGTAGGGAGACCACTACTGAAGTCAACACAGGACAATTATAGTACTAGCCCTTGATTCAATTATCAGTCATTGTTGTTTGCATGTTAATTCTTAAAAGTGTTTTAATGTTTGATGTAACCCACGGTAAATAATTAATAAAGATTTATTAAGTTTATATAAAAAATATTTTTTTTAAATACTCATCACTCAATTACTCAAAGTACTAGTGAAGACAAATTAACCAAGCCCAAACACGATGGGATTGTGTCATTTCGTTACAGAGTGCTTATGACCACCTTCTGACTCCATCATCAGACCAGTTCAAAAGTACCATAATATTGTATTGTCACCAATCTTATATAAGTATACGAAATTTCATTTCAATCGGATGTCAGAAAGTGTTTTTAATTTAGATTGCAAGATTTGACCTAATCAAACCCACATACATACCAACATTGCAAATTAAATAAACATAACATAACATCACGCATGTATTCCCCGAAGGGGTAGGCAGAGGTAAACATATAGTACACCCACATTTCACCAGTTATGCTGTAAGTCCCAATGTAATAAGGGGCGAGCCTATTGCCATCAACCGGGCACAAATCCAGACTCTGTGCTGCTACTGAGAATTACCTAATGGAAAACTCAGTAACACTTTGCCCGACCCGGGATTTGAACCCAGGATCTCTTGCCCAGCAATCGCGCTTCGCGACCACTAGACCAACGAGACAAGTTAAATAAAAGCTTGTAAAAAAGTTAATATTTAAAGAAGTATATTTTGTTGTTGTTTATTTCTATGTCTCTGGATACTTATACCTTATAGACACCCCAGTGAAGCTTAGGCTATCTACATATCCATAGTGTTATCCTCCTTCCCCATTCGTTTTCCCCGGTAGGTACACAATATTGTTACTGTGCCTCATATTTGAATAAAATATTAACAAATATGGTAATTATTTTGGACACATTTTCATAAGTTTATAACATTTTTCAAGTAAGATTACGTCCGCGTGGGTTCCCCGTGCCTTTTCTGGGATAAATAGTAAACTATGTGTTGCCAAACATCAAAATCCATTAACCAGTATTTGCATGATTGCGTAAAAGACATCCACAAACCTTCATATATGATCTTAATTAGGATCTATTGCTCTTACTATACCCTGGCGAAATGTCAGTATACACTCTACCATAACTCTACCCACCCCGGAAAAATGTTCTGTTGACCAAGAGATGGCGTTGCCTGCTGGTCGCAGCCGAAATGCTGCATATTGTTGAGCCACCGTATCGTCGGTCCAAATCGGATCGTTTCGATCAATCGGCAGAACGTCGTAACGCTTGATCGCAAGGAGCCATACACTCTCGACCTATAGTTACGATATTATGCGACGTAATCCGAAAACGACGTTCAAATACATAAGAGACCCATCACCGTCGTTACGATCGGTCGGAAGCGATAGATCGTGCCGTGTGTATCTTCCCTTTATGACCAATGTCATCTATACTTGTCTACTGACGATTCATTTTAGTTTTACTATGACTAAATGGTAGATACCGATGAGTATCTACTTTACAATATTGTAATATTGATCTCAGGCCTTGTGAGGATTAGAGAGTGCACGCCGCACGGTACATTTGCGTTCGCACACACTTGAGCACTATAATGTCTGTTGCGTATTTAACTAGGCTCAACAGAGAGACGCCGCCGCGCACTGTGAGCGAAATTCCGTCAGGAGGATATTATTATTATTATGTTACATTAAAATTTTCCTAAATTCCTAAAATGTTCGGTCTCTTAGGTATTTGTTCTATTTTCCCCCTGATACAACAGGAACTTGTTTATCAACACATTTGATTTGTAATGTTAGCAGACTATAATTATTTAAGCATGGATCGTGTTTGATCACATCCAAACAGAATTAATAGAATCATAGTCATCGTCATAACCTCACTACGGTATTCGCCGAAGCGGTAGGCAAAAGCGTCCCGTACACCCACAATTTCGCCAATCGTTTAATAAATTTTAATTAGAATAGTAACCTTTGGAGTTTCTTGCCGGTTCTTCTCCATAGGAATGACATTTTTGGAACCGTGCAACTAGCTTGACGTTACATAAGCGCTTGTAATTGGTTTACATGAAATAAAAACATTTTGAATTTATGTCATAAGTCCTATTTAATTAATCATGTTTATTTAAAACAGCACTAAATATCTATGGACACAAATCAAGATACCGTGCAGCTATGGCGTTAACCAAAGCGGCCAAATATTTTTTTTGTCGTAAATACCCCGCTTAGGTGCAAAACCAATGACTTTAAGTGTCTCGGATCATAAGGGCTTCGATGTGAGAAGAACGGTCACCCATCTAAAGACTGACCTAAGCAGCAAGTGCTTAACTTTGCAAACCTTCCGTTTACATAAATATTTCCAGGGAGCTAAATAAACGGTTACCGCCGTGTGGTATCCGGCCTAGAATTGACCACCCCCTATCCTCCCGTGGGTGTCGTAAGAGGCGACTAAGGGAAAATCCAGAAGATGGGCAGCAGCGTCTTCTGTAACTTGACCACCAACACTGCGATCCCCAAGCCGCTTGCCAAGCGTGGGGATTATAGCAACCCCCCCCTCTTCTAGAAGGGGGAGGCCTTTGTTCAACAGTGGACATCTATCGGCTGTTGTTGATGATGACGAAGTAAACGGTTATCAAATCATTCCATTATTTTGCCATACAGGGACGTCCATGTTTTTTTGAAAATGAGGATAATTGTAATATTATCCTACTTCATGAATAACACACTGATAGCACTAGGGTGACCACCAAGTTGGAATAATATTGGACTATTCCGAGACAGCTGCATTAGTTCTTCTTTTAACCATCATCAGACGACATACACTGTTGTAACATAATTATATTCTATCTACTTGTGAACGCCTGGAAATGCCGACTGTCTGAAAAATGGCGTATAGAAACAGTATCATTTATTACTAGCTTTAGTTTTAAATAGAATGCTAAAATAGAAAACAGTAGCGTTTGCACTGACAAGAGCAAAGCGCTTAAATTAAAAAAAATGCTTTTGTCCAAACTCTAGATGAATCAATCAACATATTTAGTTGTTTGATTGATCAAAAGGACTCATCAAAAACACCGTCAGCTGACCCGCGTTTTTAAAACTATAGTAAAGCGGTTTGCAAGACAAGACGCGCTCCATCGTAGGCCATAATATCGCTAACCATCAGGCGAATTGTGGGAAAGCGCACACCGATTTAGTTTTTTAAAAAACTTCACGTTGTTTACTGCATGGTTTAATAATATGGCGGAGTATATTCTTGTACTCCGCCGTACCGTACACGACCCTTTACCGTCGTGTGTCCAATATAACCATAAATTATGGTGACAATATTTATAAATGACAACTGTGTCCTGATTTAATAAGTATGTTCATTAGTTATAATTTATTTAAGTAACAATGGTGAGCTTTGTTGTTTATTCTGTTATAATAATCATAGTTAATACTTACGCTGAACACATCCCTGCAGGTAAGGATCCTCACTTATATATTACTTACTGCTCCACGGCTCTGAGATGCTGGACAAATCATAAAGCAATACATTATGCCCAGCAAATCAATAGACTCGCCCCGTATTACATTGTGACCTATAACATTAAATAACTTCACTTGTATGTCCCAATGTTATAAATGGACGAGCCTACTGCCATTTACGGTCACTAAATCCAAAGTCAGTTATGCTACTAAAGGTGGGTTGCACCAATCGTCTGTTATCGTTAAGTCCGTACATCAACGTTAGAATGTAGGAAATACCCATATGTCAAAGTTGTTGGTGCAACAAACACTTAGGATTACACCTAATAGATAAATTGAGTAACACTGCCTGACTCGGGATTGTACCCAGGACTCAGTATCCGAGCTGAACGACCACTAGGCCAACAAGTAGTTTTTTTATTCAGCATTTCAGAGGTTTTTTTTTTCAATTGTTCATGAAACACACCAACTATCTACTTATAGTTAAGATATACATACATAGGTATGAACAATAATATTGTGTATACATAAGAGGTTGTAATAATTATTGTTAATTTCAGACAATCCAGTAATTGAATTAGTACGAAACCACTCAAATAAAATATGGAATAAACAAAAGTATATAGTGGTGAAGAACAGACCATTGAACGTTACCCTAATAAATGTCTATCCATCTAGTGTACGGTAAGTCTTTTTTATTAATATTGTTTTAGAAACCTAATTGCTACAAAAAACTTATTATTATTAGCTTAAAGTGTCCCACTGCTGGGCAAAGGCCTCCTCACTCTTTCCACATCTTCCTGTTATCAGTTGCAAAGGACCAGTCTTGCATATACAAGTCGATTTCGACCTGCCACGCGCCATCTCCGTCTGGGTCTCCACGAAAAGATTATACAAAAAATTAAAAACAGTACCTATACACAAATAAAAGCATCATAATATTGATCCCCATCGATGTCAACTGGTAACGAGCCCAATAGAATGGCAGCATTGCCACGTTGAATAGCAATGTTAATGCCACAATATTAATAGGAATTATAACTACACAAACGTTTTTTCATTAATTAATGCCAAATAGGGTCAAAAATGGACGGAGAACCTGAAAAAATAATAGAATCCAGGAAACAATTGAGGAAGTACAGCGGTCTAAAGTTAGTGTAGAGGCCATTTTCCATCCGTCGACTGTGTAATTACAATTTTGAAGTCCTTATAATTCAGTCATTCCGCCGAATCTAGTTTATTTTATTCATAACATTACGCTTTACCTTCATTAAGTTATGGTAAAGGTTCCAATATAGAAATAGGGCGAGCCTATTGCCATCAACCGGGCAGAAAACCAGACTCCGTGCTGGTACTATGAATTACCTAAAGGAGAAACCCTGTGGCACTTTTCCCGACCCGGGATTCGAACCCGGGACCTCTTACTCAGCAGTCGCGCTTAGAGACCATTAGACCATCGAGGCAGTCAGTTTATTTCATACAATTTCCTTCGTAAATCATACATTCCCTTTTACAGAGTAGGTAATAAATTAAATTCCTAGTATATTTAATGTAGTCATTGATACAGGACATTTTTGATAGCCGATTATTCGTTGATCAGTTCCCTAGTTCCCTTTATCTATCTTCTAAATATAAATAACTCAAAGGTGACTGACTGACTGACATAGTGATCTATCAACGCACAGCCCAAACCACTGGACGGATCGGGCTGAAATTTGGCATGCAGGTAGATGTTATGACGTAAGCATCCGCTAAGAAAGGATTTTGATCAATTCTACCCCCAAGGGGATAAAATAGGGGGTGAAAGTTTGTATGAAACTTTGTCAATTTTAAACCGATCGGGCTGAGACTTTGCATGCATAAAGCTACTATGACGTAGGCATCCCCTAAGAAAGGATTGGGATAAAATAGGGGATGGAAGTTTGTATAAATCTTCTTAGATTTTCGACTGATTGAACTGAAATTAAAGATCGGAGCTACTATGATGAAGACGTCCGCTTAAATAGGATTTTGATAAATTCAACCCCCATGGGGATAAAATAAGGGATGATGGAGGATGTAAATGTATTAGTTTGAACCTATCAGTACCTAATGGAACGAATAAATTAAGACGAACAAAATAATTTTTAGTTCTAAATGACAATAGATGGCTTCTTAACGCGAGCGAAGCCGCGGGCAAAAGCTAGTAAAAGATAAAGTTTGTGTGTTGGTTACTTCTTTACGCTCGCGCTGATAAAATTTGGTATGGAGGTAGCCGGCACCCTGGATTAACACATAGGCTACTTTTTAAAAATGTAGCACGTAACAGCGCGGGGCTCAGCTAGTACAATGATAAATGTATTGATAATTTATGGGATTTGTCAAACCCATACATTCATTATATTCGATTTTTATTTGCAACCTTAACCGACGAGCGTGTATGAGGAATGTGATGCGAGTGAATGAGGCGAAAGAAGTATGTCAGGATCGTTGCAAATGGAAATACGTGGTCTCTGCCTACCCCTCGTGGAAATAGGCGTGACTTTATGTTTGTATGTATGTATGTATGTTTATTTGTCAAACGAACCCACTATTCTAGGCCCTCAGGTAGCTACAGCATAAAGGGTGATGCAGGTATTTGGGTCTAGCTATGAACGTAGTTACATACTAATTTTTGTTACATTTTCAGTTGTTATGACTACTACAAAAGAAACTACAAGTATGTAGAGTTTTTTAATTTCCAACATATGACTCCTGCGGCCGTATATAATATCAATGTAAGTTTAATATGATGTCTAACAAGCTTTAAGAACCTTGCGTGATAAGGCCGAGGCGTATTAGTCTCAATCTTTAATAATAATTATAGCAACCTATAAGTGGCCTACTGCGGGGAAGAGGCCTCTTCTGTTATGGATAAGGATTGAACATTGATCATCACCCCAGCTCAATGACCCCTTTGCAGAACATCTCCGATTTGATCTAAGCATGTTCGCCGCAGAATCGCACATTCTCTCGGTCCATTGGGTGTCGTAGGAGGCGACTAAGGGAAAATCCAGTAAATTGGCAGCAGCGTCTTCTGTAACTTCACCACCAATACTTGCCAAGCGACGGGATTATGGCAACCCCCACTCCGTTAAAGCCTGGGGTAGGCTTTTGTTCACCAGTGGACGTCTTCCGGCTGATGATGGTGATATTTACCGTGTTCATCCCAATACTGATACTCCACTAATATAGTTTGACATTATGGTGGCTATCCGCTAATAGTAGGAGAGCTAGTGGACCGTCCGAGTAACGGTGTGTCTGTAAGGCTAGAAATTCATATGGTGATGAGTCATAGTTGCCTAAGGACAATGACCATCGCCTGGCACGCCTCAGCCCTGCACGTCATCAACCTCTATATTTTCAAAAGTGTAGGAAACATTTGAAAAAAAAACTTGTTCCTGTAAGCTTGAATTTTTTTTACCATTTAGTTTATTTGTAATTAAGTTCAAAAAAAAATTGACAGGCGTTTTCGATGAGCACAAGTACCTGACAGGTGAGCCTGAAAGTGTATTGTGTGTAAATGGTCTATAAGTTTTTCGTAAGACGTCGATTTTGTAGACTTAAGCATTTGCTGAGTGCAATCTCAGACGAATACAAAGGATGCGAATAGACTAAGCCGTTAGATAATATGAGATAAATGTAAGTGCACGTTATAAATCACAGCCTTAACATATTATTAAACTGAAAACATTTTAATCATCTTAACAACGTGACAACTTTTTACTACACAAAACCAAATTAAAAAAGCAAGGACAACCGTCAACGATAACCATGTTCCTGCAATCATCATCATCATCAGCCAAAGACGTCCACTGTTGAACATAGGCCTCCCCGTTTAGGCAGGGGGGTTTGCCATAATCCCCACGCTTGGCAAGCGGCTTGGGGATCGCAGTATTGGTGGTGGAGATACAGAAGACGCTGCTGCCCATCTTCTGAATTTTCCCTTAGTCGCCTCTTACGACACCCACGGGAAGAAAGGGGGTGGTCAATTCTAGGCCGGATACCACACGGCACCTCGTTCCTGCATTATCACTGTAGTATCACCCGATACCCTATTTTGAATCAAGAAGAACCTGAAGACCCGTGAAAGTTGCCCATATCCCTAACTGTACAACAAAATACCTGATAACCTTCAAACGATTCAACTAACTTTCTTAAATCCTACGAATACTTACAATCAAGTTCAAATCAAATCAAATCATTTATTTCTTTGCAAACATGGGTAAAGTACATAGGTGTTTTTTAAAATGAAGTTCTCCATATTTTACCGGCACATGGGCATGCAAATAGTAGAAACACACTTCTAATATTCAATTAAGATTACCTATTATATTATTTAGATTACAAGTTACCTTTCAAACAAAAGAAGCAGAACCAAAATTGGTTTAGGAGCTACGACCTGTCGACCCTGTTTGCATCAGAGGTTAAACGCAGCTACTTCTGTCTACCCATAATATTTATATTACATTAATAATTATTAAGTATAATACATTATTATTTTTCAGGTCCCTGTCGTCACAAATGCAATGAGTACAAAGTGGGCTTGTCAAATTCTGACGCAAAATGCTACACACCTATATTACTCAGTTGACAATCAAAATTACATGACTTTTAATGTGTATTTCTCTGTGCATGTTAAAGGTGCAGGTAAGGAGTTCGTAAATAATATTATGCAATAATTTTAAATGAAGTAACTGCTTAAGGTTTTCCCCAAAAAATAAATAAAGCTGTACCTATTTTCACAAACGTGACATTTCATGACACATGCGCAAACGTGCAACCTGGGTACTAATATTTGTGAGATCCGCAGATACTTTGCACGGAAACCCCTAACGGAGGTCACTTAGCCGCTATGCCTATCGTGCTGTCACACTGGTTTCATACCTGAGTATCTTACGAGCATAGTGCACCCCACCGTTGTCGCGTATCTTAACACAGTGGATTGTAATCTTATCAATTTGTATGTTCACAGCATCAGTGAATGTAAATGTAAACAATTTGGAATTGAACCCTGTCATATCGGACCAATTGACCACGAATTTTGATGGTGAAGCAATTTATAATTACACGGAAAACGAGCTCATCGACTTCAACTGTTCAGTGCCGGTCGGAGCTATAAGTTTAAGATATTATAATGCTAACGGTAAACTAACGATTTTTGTACATTTTCCTATCACTGCGCCTGGATCCTATAGAAAGGCTGCCAAGCTTGGAATGGTTACCTATCGGCCACATAAAAAACATAATTTTTCTGATGCAGCTGGATTCGCGAGCCAAAGTTGTCGGGGGATCCCAAATACGTATAACATAATATCTGTCCTGGACTAACTAAATAGTACACCTACATTCCGCCAGTTAAGTTAGAAGATAAGAAAGTCAATTATTGATTTTTGTCTCTATAACATAATAATGAAAGTAAAAAATAATTAAAAGTTTCTTAGTAAGAGCCAAAAAAGGTCCCCAACTCAGCCTAATGCTACTGCTCTAAAAAAGCTGCACTAGTTTTTAATTGGGATATGAATATTATTGGTAATGTGATAGGGGCGAGCCTATTGCCATTAATCAGCGCAAATCCAGACTCCAGTGCGTTACCTAATGGAAATACCCAAGAATACTGCCCTATCCGGGATCCAAACCCAGAAATGTACGTTCGGCAGTTTCGATCGAAACTTTATTTTAAACTGTCTGACTGCCTCGTTGGTTGCAAAACGCGACTGCTAAGCGCAAGGCCCTGGCTCCGATTCCCGGTTCGTGCAAAGGGTTAACTGTTGGGGTTTTCCATTGTGTAATTCTCAGCAGCAACACGGATTGATATTGGATTTATACCCTACTGTTTTTTTGAGAATATGCCCGTTATTTAAATTTCAGATGACTTGTTACTGCAATCGACTGAATTATTAGGTAAAGCGGCGGAATTTCGTTCTCTTCTGAAGTACGCTAATAATAATTCATACATTGAATGCGTATACCACTACACGGAACTAAACGAAGAGTACATATATAGAACTACCTTCATTCGTAAGAATTTGGAGTCTGAACAAAGTAAGTATTTGTTTTCATATCTCGGTTAATACTAAATAGTCATGAATTGACGTCAATTATATTCTTTCGCTCGCTTCGAGTGTACTGCAGTACCTCTAAATCCAAAACATTACGTCAGCATTCCGAATACCAACAACTTGTCCGTACGGAACTCGTACGCCGCCGCACTGCCCTCCGTTACCACCTATGATAGTTCAGTTAAAATAAGTAATATTACTTCCATTGTCTTGTATAGGGGACGACATAACAGTGACGGTAAATGGCTTGCAGCTGGTTCCAAGACTGAGGAAGTTTGTTAAGTCAACAAAATATATATTCCACCATAGATACGTTTTCGGTGATACATTTAACATCAGCTGTGAGAAAAGTAATAAAGAGGGTGGACCGCTGAATTTGAAATATGACTCAAAAGTCTTAAAAAAAGGTACAAATCATTGTTCAAATACTAATAGTATAGTAAAAAACTGGCTTGTTGAACTGAGCGTAAGGTTCTGGGTTCGATTCCCGGACCGGGTAAAATGTTATCGGGTTTTTCCATTACACCCTAGTTGGGTCTTATAACATGACTGGCGAAGTGTGGGTGTTCTCTGCCTTCCCGTCGTGGAATACAGGGGTGACAGGTGATATTATGATATGTTGTGATGAACTAGCTTAGTCCCGTGTGTCGATCCTGCGGTCTCTTTTACAGCAACCGTGCACTTAAAGCTTCTGACTATCCATAACATCTATTAGCAATGTAGAACACTTGAAGACCCCAAAGGAGATGAAAAAGGGTTCGCTTGTTTGTTTGTTTGTTTGTTTTGGCTGGGCATTGTCCGCACTTAGCCGCTTGAAAGGGCCATTGTGCGTGGTGGGTTTCTTTCTTCTACTCCAGCCATCCCAGCTCGCCCCAGAAAGCGAGCAGCCTTTTCAGGTTGCTGCATGCTTCCGGTAGCGATGCTGGACGCTGGAGAATGCGTGCCCGTTGATCGTCCACACTTCCGCACTCCATGAGTACGTGCTGTGGCGTTTCTTCTGCCTCCATGCAGCCTCTGCATAGAGGGCTGTTCGTCACACCTATGGTAAAAAGGTGTTTGTTTAGAGGGCAGTGTCCAGTTATTGTACCTAGTACTATACGGATTTTGTCCCTGTTTAGTCTGGTGAGGTTGCGGGCAAACTTTTTTGAAAACACCGGAATTGCATTCTTTGTCTGCCTGCAACCTACACCGTTCCTCCATTCTGTTTAGTGGTTTTGTTCTGTTTTCAGACGCAACCAAGATCTGACTTGTGCCAGGGGTATCGGCAGTAGTGGTTCCGGTCCATATACCGCCGTTCTTGATCCCCTTTTAGCCAGTTCATCGGCTGCGTCATTACCTATTGAGTTGCTATGTCCTTTAATCCATTGCAGGGTTACGTTGTTTGTGTCTGCGATGGACTGGAGTGCGTTGTGGCATTCCAGTACTAGGACAGAGGTTATGTTATTGTTTTGTAGAGCTTGAAGGACGGATGCACTGTCTGACACAATTTTAATATTGTAACCTCTGACATCTCTGGCTGCAACCGCCTGTGCTGCCTTGGTGATGCCTATACATTCTGCTTGAAATATAGTATTAAGTTTATCTAGGGTGGTCGAGATTTTAATGTTAAGGTCGTTCGAGAAGACTCCGGCTCCGGTCCCCTGTGAGGTTTTGGAGCCATCTGAATATATCCTAACTTCATTTGTGCCAGAGTTATCCTGCATTTCTGCTGTAAGTTTGATATTGTATCATCTATCGAAAATATGATGACACATTGTTCTGTCTATGGGCGCCTCAAGGAGTGGCACCTCCTTGAGGATGTCCTCAAGACGGTTGAGTGCGTTGTTGATAAGTTTTGCTTCCATAGTCCGTTGGCTCTCAGTCTGAGTGCTGCCGCCTGTGCCTCCTCTTGTATGACAAGGTGTAGAGTTTTCAGGTTTAGCAGGTACTCTAGAGCGGCTGATGGAGTGGTTCTCATGCATCCTGTCGCTGCAATACTTGCAAGGCGTTGCAGGCTTTGGAGTTTCATTTTTACTGTGGTAAGTTGTGTTCTGGGCCACCATACAACCGACCCGTAGGTCAGAGAGGGTCTGATAACTGCAGTGTACAGCCAAAGAGTTATCTTCGGGTTGAGACCCCATCTTTTACCAACTAGTCTCTTACACTGGTAGAAAGTTATGCAGGCCTTCTTTGTTTTTTCCATGATGTG
This sequence comes from Abrostola tripartita, assembly GCA_905340225.1. Taxonomy (NCBI): domain Eukaryota; kingdom Metazoa; phylum Arthropoda; class Insecta; order Lepidoptera; family Noctuidae; genus Abrostola; species Abrostola tripartita. The sequence goes on from HG996515.1 coordinate 3,816,701, forward strand.
ACTCGCCCAGTTTAGTCTACTATCAAGTATAACGCCCAGATATTTTACTTGAGTTGATAGGGAGAGTTTGGTATTAAATAACTTTGGTAGTTGAAGTTCTGGTAACTTCCTTTTGTTGGTGAAAAGGATAAGTTCTGTTTTCTTTGGGTTAACTGACAGCTGGTGTTCGACGCACCAGTCTTCTACAATGCGAAGAGCGGAACGCATCACTTCGCATAGGATGTTCTCTGCGTTCCCACTTATCAGTATAGTTAGGTCGTCTGCGTACCCAATGGTGGTATAGCCTTGATCGTTTAGTCTTCTCAGAAGGCTGTCCGCTACCATATTCCATAGAAGTGGTGATAGGACGCCCCCTTGTGGGCATCCTCTGGCCACTTTAGCCCTTGTTGTGGTGTTCACTTCTATTTGGACAGCCCTCTTACTGACCAGTTCGGTGATCCAGTTTGCTATTACTGGTTCTACTTTGTATCTTTGTAGGGCATGGTTGATGCTATTGTGTGTGGTTTTATCAAAAGCTCCCTCTATGTCTATGAACGCTGCGAGAGTTGATGATTTGTTGTTAACGGCGGATTCTATCTTGTGCACCACTAAGTGCAGGGCCGATTCTGTTGATCTACCTTTCCTATAGGCGTGTTGTTGGGGATGCAGTGGTTCGGTTTTTAGGGCTCCATCCCGTAAGTGTCGATCCACAAGTCTTTCCAGTGTTTTTAGTAGAAAAGACGAAAAGGGTTCGCTTAAGATGACCCAATATTGTTGCTTTACAATTTGTTTTGTTTATTCTATACATGATACATAAATTAATATTATTTCAGTTACGGAACAGTCTTACGTAAGTGTCCTGATAAAAATGGAATTTTCACGACTTAAGAAGTTGACTTGTGAATATCAGATCTCTGAGAAGCACTACATTTATGCTGACGTATTATTACAACCTGAAGGGCTTGATAACGGTAAGTTAATATTTGATTGTCGGTGCTTGAATTCATTTATTGTGTGAATTGAAAATGATGAGCAGAATGTTATCACGTCATCCTACTCATCACTACAAACAATTAATTCTTCGCGACCAACACTGATGACGCGGAAGAATACCTACAACAAGTGTGCAGGACATTAGGTCCAGCGTCATCATTACCCTCAAATATACTGAACAGCTGTATTTTGTTCTTATTTCGGGATTGGTGCCATAGTAGACGTTCTTCATAATGATAAGTAGATGGTTGTGTGGGGGTCACCCCGTACGGCGTACAGCCCTATATCAACTCAGGGTTATTCATATGATCGTGTTACATTCTTTCATTCATTGTATTTTAAATACTTGTGACTGTGTAACACACATTAAAACTTCCAAACACTAACCCTCAACGATACTATGCTCATATTAAACAATGCTAATATGTCTAATGTCTTTTAATTTAAACACCTTGATATTTTTATTATTTGACATGAAAACGACAGCGACTGGTGGTGGTGATGGTATAGTTATTTAACTGTACCAAATGTTTAACAATCGATTTCAATTGTTAAACATTTGATTTTCATAAGTAAAGCAAATCTTTCATATAAGTAGGATTTTATCAATGAGTATGCAATATGCATGAATCGGAATCAAGCCTCTTGAATCCTTGCATAACAGTTCATATCGTCGCGTTGATTAGCCAATCAACAATGATGGTAGCGAGATTGACCGTACAGGCCTTGGATTATCATCATCATCAGCCGGAACACGACGACGATCAACTGTTGAACAAAGGCCCTTAGGACGCCAGGATGTTAATAAATATAATTTAAAATTCTTCCGGACCTCTTGGATTGAAGTCGAAATTACCGAAAACCGCAAAACAAGTGGCAAACATTTTGGGGACCTCTAGCACACGGTGGCATACGTACTTAATACTTAGGTATCATTCTAGTAGCTCTCTTGCACACCAAATTATTGCGTTCAACATTACAAAGACACATAATATATTTGTCAAAGGATTCGTTACGTAAAAAATTTATAATAATAGTTTTCCAACACAGTCACCGTTTACATTTACAGATCTCAGAATTAGGGGTCTGAATGAGAAAAACATTGACTACCGATTCACGCAAGACCGCAAGACATTTGCTATGAGCTACCAGTACACCGTGAATGAGACGCTGCAACTAACTTGTCTAAACGTAATAACAGATAAGGAAGCAAATCTCAGTTGGATTTTTGGAAGTAAGTATCAAGTGCCATAGGGCCACATGATCATATTTATTTACCGTTATAACTTTCTTACCGTGAGTGTTCTTCAATACCCATATTATTTAAAACAAGCGTGACTTTATTTTGTATGTAATTCTTTTTAGTACCTTTTTCATTACATATAAATATAGTAAAATAATTACTGGAATCAACGCCGACTGCTTGGTTGGTAGAGTGGTCGCTAAGTGCGAATACTGAATGAGGTCCTGGGTTCGAATCTCGGGTCGTGCATAGTGTTATTGGGCTATTACATTAGGTAACAGGACCAGTAGTAGTCAGTAGCAGCACGACGTCTGGACTTGTGCCTGGTTAATGACACGCTCGCCCTCTATAATCATGTGTGTCACTATAATCAAACACACCACTCACAGGAAGCGCGCTTCGGCGATGGCCACACACATAAGACGTAAGACGAGGGCTCGTCACGGACGGGGCGCAAATGTTTGCCCTTTTGATTTACTATCATACAAAATGTATAGAAACGTCGTGACGCACAACATACAGAAAGGACGGGGCACGGGTGCACCCGGACGAGAACGGAGGTGCGGACGGGGCGGGGAGCGGGTGGCGCGACACGCCCTTGTCTTACGTGTTTTCTGTGTGTCCATCGCCTTACGTTCGCCACTCGACGACTGTATGTGTGCTCTGCGGATGTAATATAACTCGGGCTCGTAGCTACGTGGCTACCGCGCAGATCAGTCGATTTGCGAGGTTAAGCCGTGCTCGCCGCGGACAGTCTCGTGATGGGTGACCGTTTTAACATGTCGAGACCCCTCCGTGCTTCGGAAGACACGTTAAGCCGTTGGTCCCGCGCCTGATCTCTCTTCGGTCGTGTCGGCCTACCGTCCAATCGGACTATGAGAGTGAGGGAATAGGGAGTGCACTTGTGTTGTGCGCGCATACTTGTGCACTATAATATCTCCTGCGTAGTTGGCTAGTCTCAGAAGAGATCGGCCGCCGCGCGCCGTGACAGAAATTCGGTCAGGAAAAAATGATTATATAACCAACAATAACTTATGAACATACATATTTTATGTGCATGAAGAACGAATGATTCAAGCTTAGCATGGGCAACATGCTAAAATGGCACCAAAAGTCAAACGAATAAATACTTATTCCTTCTATATAAATAAACACTTTCAGCTGCAATCATCCACGTAGAGCAGAAATGTACTTCTCTCTCGCACAGCATCGTCTACAACTTCACATTGGCTGGTGAACATAATGGAACCAGCATTCAATGTCTTCGAATAAAAAGAGGAGTTATAGAGAGAGCAGTCACCGTCGACCTTCACTTGAAGCCTGAATATCTAGACATAAGTGGTCTAGACGATGGTATGATATTTACTTTTAATGTTTACCACTGTTGTTGACCTCTGGACTATGTTTCGGCATTTCTTCTCAGAGGTTGTCCATCAGGGAGTGCGACGCCATCTAGTTGTAAAGAATGACGTGTAAAAATGTTTTGTAAAACCCATTTGAAGAAATAAAATAATTATTACGTGGAAGTAGGATATATAACGGAATTATGGAAGGTGAAAAAGAGATGAGTGGAATACAGGTGTGCTAATTAGCCTAGTTTTGAGTGCCACCGGTGTTATAATGCCCTTCATCGCTTTGATTGATTAATTGATTTCCTTCCAGGAAGTCTCGTGCAGCCAATGATCATCTTTGGCAGCTGCATCGGCGCCGTTGTGTTAATTATAGCAACTATTTGCGTCCTATGCCGGTGCATCAGAGCGAGAAGGAAAATTATCGAGGTAAGAGTCCAGCCTAGTTCAATGAACAATTAAGCGTCTTCTTATCGTATAGTTGATGAACAACCTGGTGTCAGAATTTAAACTGCCTGTAGGCCTCTGACATGGCTTTTTACACCGTTGTAAATTCTCTCAGGTGTGCTGGTTTCCTCACGATGTTTTCTTCACCGTTTTAAGCAACTGAGAACTAATTTATAACACGCAAATGAATTCGATAAGACGTTGGTGCGTGCCGGGGTTTGAACTTGCGACTTTGCAGTGTAACGGTCATACGTCGGCTATCAGTGCCTTTACAATTACATTGAAAGCAACAAGAAGTACTACACTGGTCTAGTGGTTGCTAAGCGTGACCGTTGCGCATGTGATTTAGGATTCGAATCTCGGATCGGGCAGTGTTATTGGGTTTTTCCATTAGATAATTTTTTGTAGCAGCACGGATTCAGAATTTCTGACCGGTTCATGGCAATAGGCTCGCCCCCTATTACATTGGCACTTATAAAATAACTGGCTAAATGTGGGTTTACCTATTATTCATCTTTGCCTACCTTAAGAGCCATTTCATAAAATTGTGACGTTCGAATTCTGTCAAAATTGTCATGTGTGCGTAGCACACCCACACAAAAACAATGCAAACAGTGTAGCGAGAGTTTTGAGACGGACATAAAAATTTTGATCGTTATGACAATGTTTCTTTTTCGAGATTTATGAAAATATTTTTATTTCTTTAGTAATTTATTTAGACAAATTATAATTTCTACAATAATAATTTATTCACCAATTATAAATAGATCATGTTTTGTAAAATTTATATTAATAATAAATGTAAGCGATTGTATTTTTGAAGGATTATTACTCAATTACGCAAAAACGGTTAAAAGGACATAGAAAAAAAATTGCACATAGATAGTTTATAACCTGGATTAACATATTAAAGGCTACAAGCTACTTTTCATGCGTAAAAAAAATCCAAGTGGACCAAGTCGCAGACAAAAATAGTACAGTCAAGATTAAAGTAGCTGAATATTAATTTTAATAAAATATCATAAACTAATAAAATCTTATATTTTACTTGATAATAAACAAAACCGAATGAAAATAATACATAGAAAATGAAAACGTTGTGGTCGTAGTATAAACATGCGTTTGCAATACCAAATTTCGTAATTTGAAATTAGAAAAAAGTGACACAGATCCTACCTCTTTGGGCGCTCGGGCCCGACTAATCATTCTAGGTTTGTGCATCGTAATTTATTGTGATTTGGAGTGATATTGAAAATGATATGATTTCTAATTAAATAAAGGAATTTTGAAAATCACTGTATTATTAGATTTCTTAAAGAGCAAAGTTTATTACGACATGATTTTAAAATTAAAATATACCTTTAAAATTACAGTATAAACCGTGAAAATAGGTTTCAGTTTTATTTTTTTTATCAATTAAAAGTGTAATTAATCTAAAATATTGCACCGTAAGTTTCAATAAAAATATATGCCTAATGCTTACTGTATTTTTATCGTTTAAATTTGTGAATGTAATTGATAGAATTTGGAGCCCGAAATTGACACTGCGATGATTTTTCAGAAAACGTGTTGCGGGAGATTGATCACCATATAGCAATTAAGTTATTTTTTGTAAATCTATTAGCTTATGTGTCAATGCGAAAGATTGGTCTACATTTTACATTTATATATCAATTCCTAAATACTACCTAAGATGGTAAATTAGGCGTCCGAAATCATAGAAAACTGCGTAAAAATGTAAAATGGCTCTTAAGACAGCCAAATTTACACCTCTGTTTACCCCTGTAGGATCACAGCCATGATTATATAAGTTCGCTTCTTATTATTAAGATTAACGGCAGCGCTTTAATACGGGCCCTTCATTTTCCACATTAGCTACATTCCTATAGGACAATCAAAATTGTGCCTGGATTTTCTATATTTAAATATAACAATTTATTTATCAACCTTGTCTTGAAACGCGACTTGTATTGAGACTTTCGTCTTGAAATCTAACCTCAAATTATTTGTTTCAGAATCATTATGAGAATCTGTCCAATCAAAATGAAAGTCCGATCCCTGCGTTCCCAAGCCAATGGGAAAACGAGTACGAGGACTACAACAAAATTCTGGCGGGCGTCATGCAAGACAATCGGTTGTATTCAGATAGCAGAAAGTTAGCCACTACATCGACTGGATACAACGATACTCTAAATGAATCACATTACACTGAAATTGATGATTATCTAATCCATAAACCATCGTCAAGCCTCAACAGTGCATCGTCAGAACAACAAGGTAACTATGACAAATTACGGCATAGCAATACAAACGACAATAATTATAGCCACAGTAACATTAGCGGCAATAATTTTAGTCACAGCAACACAAGCGCACAAGCACACACAAGCCACAGTAGTTCAAGTACTGGCGAGAAAGTGCCCCGAGAATCTATTAACGACTGGAGTGTGTATGAAAGAAATAATTCAATGTATCGTAACAATTGTTCTAAAATGGTGTATAATGTTAACAGTATTTATTGCTCTGGTAATCCTGAACCAAATCAAAATGGCGAGCCATCTCGTAGAGATAAACTTATTCCCAAGAAGAATAATTACGAATATGCGTCTCCTGCCTCAAGCAGCGACGCCTGCGATTCAAACTAACTGGATTATATATTAATAGTGCGGAGTGTATCTACAATGGAACGTATGGAAATGCAACAATTCATGATAGACACAGAGAAACAGAATCGTATAAAGTTTAAATAAAGTATTGGGTCAAAAGAGAACGGAGACATCCTATATTATCTTTGATTACAAAGTAAATCGAAAAAAGACCAATAGGATACTCAATACTCAATATATTGAGTAGATACTAGTCTGTATCGTGAGAGGGCCGATCCTACTCGAAGAAGGAGGCCACTGAATCGACGGCTAACACGCCGAAACCCCGTCTAGAAACACGTCAGACGGGCCTTTGGAGTTGCGGGCGTACAGAGAAGAGGACTCTGTTAGCCTATAGAGAGAAGACGGCGGCACGGTGGTCACGTGCCGTCGTGCAAAGTGTCGCTAAGGGGTGACCCCTTACAGTTACCTCAGGGATGTGCCAAGTAGGCGTTGCATGGGGAGGTTCCGGAGTCGGTCTTTTTAGAGGTCCCGGGACTTCCCTTGTTCGTGCAGATGGTGACCCCCGGGGTGGTTTTAGTGAGGTAGGAATCCCCCACTACCCGGTCCCTACCCCACGGGGCCGGGTGCCTTTGGAAGGTTTCCCCCGATAACAAAAAAAAAGGATACTAGTCTGTATAGTCTTTCCTGCGACTTTGTCCGCGTGTTTTCCGGAATATAAAGTCTAACCCTCTTTTTAATTAACGATGATAATACTTACATACATACATACATACATAAAGTCACGCCTATTTCCACGAGGGGTAGGCAGAGACCACGGATTTCCATTTGCTACGATCCTGACATACTTCTTTCGCCTCATTCACAATACTTGATAATACTTGTATTCATTTAATCCAGTCTTAAGTCTATTGATATCTTTATTGACTGACATCGGTTTAAAATTGTAATTTTTTATAAATTGGATTATTTCAGAGTAAATTCATAATATAATAAAGATTAGGCATATTAGACTTGGCCATGAAATTGTTCAATGTATAGTATAGGTTGTAATGTATAGTACAGGTTGTAATGTATAGTATAGGTTATAATGTATAGTATAGGTTATAATGTATAGTATAGGTTGTAATGTGTAGTATAGGTGTAATGTATAGATAGTAATGTATAAATATTTGAAATGTATTTTCTATTAGTGAGATTTTTATGTGACTAAAATAATAAATATTTTTTTACTTTTGACAGTTGAGATTATTAGTTGTGAGTGTTCGTTAAGTTTTTCTAAGTAGCCTTTTGTATTGTTTAAATACTAAAACACCATTTCAAAAATATTACGCGTTGTGGTTTCTTCATCATCATCAGCCAGAACACGTCCACTGTTGAACAAAGGCCTGCCCTTTAGAAGGGGGGGGGGGTGCCATAATCCCCACGCTTGGCAAGCGGCTTTGGGATCGCGGTATTGGTGGTGCAGTTACAGAAGACGCTGCTGCCCATCTTCTGGATTTTCCCTTAGTCGCCTCTTACGACACCCACGGGAGGAAAGGAGGTGGTCAATTCTAGGCCGGATACCACACGGCACGTGGTGTGATAGTGCCTTCGTCATGTCCATAAAAATTTATAATAAGCTGCCCGAAAAAATTAAGAATTTTAAGAAATACAACATCTTTATCAATAAATTGAAGCTTTTTCTGTTAGACAAATGTTATTATAGCATAAACGAATATTTAAATGATAAATAACTTCACGACTACTTACAAACACATAGCAATTTAAAACATATATCTACAACAATTTCCTATTAAAAATATGTCTAACCACTTATAATTACTATATAAATATAAAGCGTTCAATAAATAACTTAGGATTATAATTATTGTAATAAATGGTACCAAATAAATAAATAAATATACATAAAAATTCTTACATTAAATTCAGTAATAATAAAACAGATATATTTATTCTTGACTATTAAAACACAGTGTCTTCATCCTCTCTCCTACTTGATCTATGCTGTGCCCGACAGGGTCCATAATTGTGACTAATATATTTATTTCCCTACCACCTATGTAACATTATGGTACGCAATAAAGAATTGAGAATTGAATTGAGAATGGTTACTTGTACACATAATATATATGATGTACAGTCAGCATCATAACTAGGATAACATGTTAAGAAACCTTATGACAAATAATTGTAAGAAACAAATTAAAGTAATAAATTCAAGTTATTGTTTCAAATTATAGAAACTTCTAAATGATGATCTGAAAATATTTAAGAGATTTTACTATGTAAGATGTTGCTTTTTAATTAATGGTATGTTAAAAAATTTAAATGTTCAGCTACTTATGATTCTGACTGTACAATGTACATTCATGAACTCATAATAGTAGTTATTATCTCATCGGTCTAGAGGTGGCAAAGCGCGACTGCTTAACGTGAGGTACTAAGTTCAAGTCCCCGGGCTAGTGCAAGGGGTATCGGGGTTTTCAATTAGGTGATTCTCAATAATATAAAAATGTGTAAAATAATTAAATATTTATTGCATCAATCTCTCACAGGTATACGTATTTAGATCATAATTCTCTTATTTTATCCTATTGATCACATACAGTGGGTACAGTCACGTTCGCGAAAGCTTTCCATACAAACCAATACAATATTCCATAACTTGAAACTTTCTTTTGTTTAAAATTATCTATAAAAGGACGAGATATTGAATTTACGAGCATGCGCAGTTGCGGATTAACCTAAAGGTAAAGTGGGCACGTGCCTAGGGCATGAGGGTACTAAGGGGCGCACTAGGGTATCAAGGGGTACGCGAGGGTACCAATGGGCGTACGAGGGTACACAGGGGTGAACGAGGGTACCACTGGGCGCATGATGGTACTAAGGGGTGCACGAGGGTACCAAGGGGCGCACGAGGGTACCAAGGGACGCACGAGGGTACCAAGGGACGCACGAGGGTACCAAGGGTCAAACGCTATAGTTTTTAGTCTAAAAACCTTTATAGCCGACGAGGTGCTTGCCTAGTGTGCCGAGGACCACTAATCCGCCAATGAACATGGGTCATCATTAAACATGGTCAACATTAATTATTGCTAATCTAGTTTCCAGCTAAATTATATAAATTCTTAGAAAAATAATTTTAGTTTTATTTCATTATGAAATTTTTATAAAACTTGTAATCTGCATTATAATTTGATTACTACTTACATTAATTTATAATCAGCGCCGATGAAGAAAGGATTTAGACATGGCGGCACATGTCGTGCTGTCTCGCTGTCCCACAAAAAATTATATATCAATGCTTTTATGTATTAGCTTGTCTGATTTACCGTGTACGGCGAGAAAAAAACTGTAATAGAACTAGCATTAAAGGTTTACATGACTTTTAATGTCATTTTAGCATACTGCCCATGCTAAGCTTAAATTTAAATTTGATAGGTACTTATTAATAATAATCAAACCGGTATTGGTAGGTTTTTCCATTAGGTAATTCTGAGTAACTGCATGACGTCTGGATTTGGCTTGTCTACTTTATCTTCATTACATTAGGACCTATAAAATCCTCCTCTGCCCACCCCTTCGTGAAATAGAGGCGTGATGTTATGTTATGTCTTACAGATGCTACGTTCACAACGAATAATAAGGCTATTTGATTAACGTCCGCCTAACTAAAACAATTTACATAATTCAGAACAGTGTTTTCATCGATTATTTCAACTTAGATAATTTTGAACTTTATTGTTATGTAAATAGGGTTGAATATCCCACATCAGTGTAACTCAAGAAAACAGTGACAAAATAATAAATACAGTGATGCTACTATCAGATTGCCTATCATTATTGGAAAACCGATCTTCAAAAATTCTAGGAAGGTAAACCGGTAGCCATGTTGTTCCGCAACTCCTGCGCAGACCACGTTTGCGCTTGCGCCGATTAGTGTTCCGTTACCTGAAATTTAAGCAAAAATCTTAAGGACGTAGGGTTTTTCCATCTGGTAATTCTCAGTAGCAGCATCGAGTTTGGATTTGTGCCCTATTTATGGCAATAGGCTCGCCCCCTATTACATTGGTTTACAACATAACTGGCATTATGTGGGACGTAGGTACTATTCACCTGCCTACACCTTAGGGAAATACAGGCGTGATGACAGGTATATTATGGAAAATAATTTCATCTACATCATCAGCTGGAAGACGTTCACTGTTGGACAAAGGCCTCCCCCTTAGAACGCCACAAGAAAAGACAACTTGCCATTGGCATAATTACATATTATATACATTTGCTTTATTTTTCTTTATAAGCCCCAGCCCCAAAATGTATGTGATAGCGTTACCTCCGAGACATGCCCCGAAGCTGAGAGCCCAGGCCAGAGGTGCAAGCGGAAGCCCTAGGCCTCCCGGGGCCGACAACGCCGCCGTCACGCGCACCATCATGGTGGACAGCGGGATGTTGTCCACGAAGGCCGACGCGATGCCCGACACCTGCGGACACAACCTCATCAGTACAAGAAGTATTTACCATGCGAGACTGAATTAATTACTATAGGTAAACGAAATACACTTTCACATATTATAAAGGCGAATGTTTGTGAGTGTGTTTGTATGTTTGTTACCTCGTCACGCTTTAACGGCAGGACCGATTTTGCTAAAATTTGGTATGAAGGTATCTGACACCCTGGATTAACACACAGGCTACTTTTTATCACACACATTTTAGTAAACCGCGGGGCGCAGCTAGTTTTTCATAAAGCTCGAATAAAAGTAGATAGTTATTAGAATCAGACATTTTCACGACGTTTATCTAAATTCGAACGTCAACATTTTGTCAAATGGCTCTTAACAATTCAATATTTTTACAAGCCCACCACTGGTGTCCATCATTGCAACTCCTGCAAGCCAGGATCTACAATGATAACCATTAAGAACCATCGAGGCAATGAAGCTCGAGACGTCCCTGAGAAATGACTCGACCGTCTTGGTCCCTGCAATAAAATTAATTTATAAAGAATAAATAGGAGGAGTTTCGTTTTGTTCCCACTTTCCTCCATAGCAAGTGAGAGTCACAGTTAACTAGTATGCCAAAAGTATAATAAGGGATCCACAACTGAGATAAGCCCAGTTGCCAAGCACCACGGGTATAAAAGTTGAAAACTAATGGGTCCTAACTTATTTTGATTCCAATAGTATGTATGGCAAAAACGTCTAAAAGCACGGAAGTTTATTCTGGTTGCAACAAGGTCCTCATAATAGATTACACCGGACGTAGCATGTATGCTGTCTAACAAGGTATTGCGTTAATTCTACCATAGACTACACTTCCACAGGATATGATGTGCAGTTTGCTCGTTTTCACAATCTGGCGTTGAGCAGTGGCACAGAGGTGAAGCAATAAGCTTAAGTATTACTGTTGACCTTACCCATAATATGAGCATGATGGCTACAGCCAGACGTGACTCCTGCCCCACTTGAAGTATCAACGTCTCCGTCATACTCCCGATCCACGAGATCAGCCCCAGTTTGGACAGCGCCTATTTAAAAATAACACGTTAGATTAATTCTGGGGACAAAATAGGTACATCCATTACATTACGCCTGTATTTGATGACCCGATTGGTGCAGTGGCCAGGATTGGACTGCTGCGCTAAAGATTGCGGGTTCGATTACACGGAACAGAATTTGCGCGATCTGCACTTGTTTGTCGCGAGTCTGGGTGTTTGTGTATGTGATATTTCATGTTTATGAAACACACACACGATACAGGAGAAAGTCAAAATGTGCGGCGATGGTTTTTTTTTTTAATTAGCCTATATTGTTTCCCACTGCTGGGCAAAGGTCTCTCCCCTGATTTTCCAATTCCCCCTATCCTTGGCCAGCTCTGGCCAGCCACTTTGAAAGGCGTCCAAATCGTCCCGCCATCTCCGTCTGGGTCTTCCGCGTCTCCGGCTTTCGTCTTGTTGCAACCATTTGGTGGCGATGTTAGCCCACTTTTCGGGTGCATACGGCAGATGTGGCCGGCCCAGAACTCACAGCGCTGACGATCAGCGTGACAGTAAAACCAGCTTTAGGGTAGGTGGCCTTACCTCCATGAGAACGAAGAGAGCTGCGAAGAACAGTAGCGTGGACCATTCAACCCTGGCAAGAATCGGCTCCAGGTCGTCTCTTTCAGCCAGCAGCAGGAGCAGCAAGGCACCTAGCAGGGCTGTCCAACCCAGGGACAGGCGCTCTACAGGGCGAGGGAGAGAAGCATACCGTTGCTCAGAATAGGAATGATTACAAGGGTAATAAAAACTCAAGAATTAATCAAAATTTAACAAAACGTTTTTTTTAGATTGTCTATTCTTTTTGCGCAGACCACTAAATATACGAGGCTGTGGGTTGTTTACTTAGATACTATCTCTAGTTAGCTTAGGTTAGGGTTAGGTTAATATCAATTCTACACGTTATTTTAGAATTTTCAAGTATTTCTTAATTATTCATCATATTTATTAAGTAACAATCAATAGAAATCTTTAAAAGGTTTAAAAAGGATTATCAAAGTAGAAAAATGAAAAATCTATGCCCAGTATTAGGATTGGAAACTCACGCAGCTCTGGTATCGCATGCAAGAAGAATACGATGACGACGAATGACACGCAAATCGCCGACTTCACCAGCAGCTGTTTGTCCCTGATGCGATACTGGAACACAATAATACAGCGTGTTAGGAATCCTACCATAACGTCTTTAGACGACCTTATTGGCGCAGTGGCTAAGATAACATTTATTTGTAAGAATATGGTACAGTTAAGATGTGACAAAAAATTTAAGCGTTTGAACTGCTGCGCTGATGGTTGGGGGTTCGATTCCTGCACGGGACAAAACATTTTGTGATCCGCAGACGTTTGACCCGAGTCTAGATTATTGTGTATGTGGTACTTATTTCACGATACAAGAAAGATCCCAGTGTGGAGCATTGGGGAATGACTAGGCAGATGATGGTGTAGTTTATACTTAAGTTGCTTAAAGCCTTAAACAATGCTCGCCGCGGTCTGTCTTGTGATGGGTGACCGTTTTTTACATGTTGAGACCCCTCCGTGCTTCAGAAGGCACGTTAAGCCGTTGGTCCTGCGCCTGATCTCTCTCCGGTCGTGTCTTACCGTCCCATCAGACTATGAAAGTGAGGGAATAGGGAGTGCACCTGTGTTTGCGCGCATACTTGTGCACTATAATATCTCCTGCGTAGTTGGCTAGTGTCAGCTGAGATAGTGTCAGAATAATATGTCTTACCTTTTGCTTCATCTGGGCTAATGTTGAGCAGAACAGAGGGTCGGTCCGAGATGCGCCACCCCCGGCCTCTCGTCTTAACAGCGCTACGTTTAGTTTATCCACCTGAAACAGATTCATCATCATCAGCCGGAAGACGTCCACTGTTGGACAAAGGCAGAAACAGATTACAAAATGTTTATTAGATGCAAATTTTGTGCATAATAGTGAAGTTGGCAATTTTAAAATGTAGGGCTTTTTTGCCTCTGTAAAAGAGATTACAAGGAATATCCTATCCTTATATCACACTAATATTATAAAAGCGAAAATTATAACGATACTAGCTATTTAGCGCGGTTTCACCTGCTAATTTAACGCGGATGAAACCGCAGGATACATTTAGTAAATCAATTAATTACCTTTTTCTCCAAAGCTTTTCTCACGATATCTTCATCCCTCGAATAGGAAGACAGAGAGGCAGCAGCTCGCCTCCACACAGCTATCTCTTGACGAAGTTCTGAAATAAGTACACAAAATCTTGCCTGTATTCTTCGAAGCGGCAAAGGTGAATAGTACACCCACATTTCGTCTGTTATCTTTTAAGATATAATCCAAATGTTTGACAGACAGATTGTGCTGGGTAGTTAGTTGCGCCGTTTCTTCTACCCAGCTATAGCACCAGGAAGCGGTGACGGGCAGGCGTTTAAGGTGCTGTCTTGATTTAATTTGACGTGGAAAAGGTACTTTTTAAGTCTATTTTGATTAAATAATTTTTATCTTATCTTAAGTACCAGTCATCATCATCATCATCATCATCAGCCAAAAGACGTCCACTGTTGAACATAGGCCTCCCCGTTTAAGCGGGGGGGTTTGCCATAATCCCCACGCTTGGCAAGCGGCTTGGGGATCGCAGTATTGGTGGTACCAGTATAGGGGGTAAATCCACTGCCACTAACCGGGCACAAATCCAGACTTCGTGCTGCTAATAATAAATAATGAAAATCTGTGATCGCTGCCTACCCCGCTAGGGTAGGGAGATAAGCGCGTTCAACCAAACAAACAAACTCTTCAGTTTTATTATACTAATATATATTAATATAGTATACATACCTAAAATGTCCCTCGGAACAGTGTGCCTTAGTTTATTGATGTCTCTGAACATATATCGTATCTGGAAGTATGTCTGGACTCCGACTATTAGTATGCCGACCCCCATGTGCAGAGTGAACGTCGTGAAGTTTATATTCTGGAACAAACGTCACTTTCAAGCGTGTATGAGGAATGTGATGCGAGTGAATGAGGCGAAAGAAGTATGTCAGGATCGTAGCAAATGGAAATCCGTGGTCTCTGCCTACCCCTCGTGGAAATAGGCGTGACTTTATGTATGTATGTATGTACGTCACTTTCAATAAGTGAATGATTATATTATTTGTAAATGTGAGCATTGTGTAGGATTTGCTTTTTTTTTTACTAATTTTTCTTTCACGTGTCTGACGGTTTGAGTATTTCAAGCGGCCTACCCAAATGTCCTTCAGATGGTACGAGACAGGGCGTCTGTAAGGACAGGTCGACTCAAACTCGCCGTGGTACTTTCTTAAAAAGACCTCTTCTCAGACCACCTACACTGATCTCACATACATTATTTTTTACCTGTCTGGACTTTAAAAGAGACATTGACCCCTGAGTTTGTTTCGGCGTTTCTTCTCAGAGGTAGTCAGTTAGGAAATGCCGACGCCATCTATCTAGTTTAAAAAAAAATGACGTGTAAAAGTGTTTTTTTAAGACCTATTTACGGAAATAAAATCATTTATCATTTATAGGATGATAGCATGGAACCCCCATGGTACTACCACTCTGGAAACAGACCTTTATTAAATTAATATTAAAATTTTAATTTAAAAAATCCATTTATTTCGGGTCCCAGAATCTCTCAAATATGTATGTCTTTAAAGATATCATATTTGAGAAGTTCATAAGTTAAGAATTTTATATTTTATGTAAACGAACATTATCTGGAAAGTAATCCCGCACGTCACCTCGTTATTATCATCATCTTCGTATTTGGTGCCGCTAGTGTCGAATCTCACCGCGGATTAAGAAGTGAATTCGTAAGTGATGCCTAAATATCACGGCTGGTGTCAAATACCCAATTTTGATATTACCTCTTTGACAATAGACGGGTGTGTAGCTATGATGACGTTGGGCGGGTCCCCGACGGGCGTGGCTGCACCACCCACGTTGCTGAAGATCACCATCGACATCAGCACTGGCACGGGGTTCAGCTGGGTCACCTCACACAACCTGGATGTGGACAAACATGATCTTCATCACCATCTACATAACTTAAATTCGTGTATTTAGCCATCAAGGGGCTCGTAGCTATGAAGATCAAGCCATCAAGTATATTGAGTCCGTATTCGAGGTGACAAGGCGGAGTCTGCTCGAATAGGGGCTCCTTTTAAGTCCGAAACTAGTCGGGTATCCCGAATATTCACATTAGTAAAACTGGTAATTTAGTAAACAATGTATTCAACCTTCACCGGTAGTTGTGGAGTCTTTGAAATTCCATGATAGTCTAAATATTTTCTACATAATTGAAAGTTACATTGATACTTGCTTTTTGAAACCGCAAATAAATTTGATCCGTCACCTACAAAACAACCATAATTCGTCATCATATTATTAAGCATAGTGATAACCATGTCCATAATACCTTATAGTAACGGGAGTCATGAGCAGCACTGTGGTCACATTGTCCAGGAAAGTGGAGAATATCGCAGTGAAAAAGCAAAGGCAGTTGATGAGGGGCCAAGTTCTGCCGCCGGTTACCTGGAATCAGCAAGAGTATCCTCAATCGGCGGAAACAATGTCACGCAAGGTGTATAGAACACCCAGATTTCGTCATTTATAATATAGGCCCCAATGTAATAGGGGCGAGCCTATTGCCTTTAACCAGGCACAAATCCAGACTACGTGCCGCTACTAAGAATTAAGTATTTAGTGGAAAAATCCTATAAGCCTTTGCCCGACTCCAAATTCAAACGCAGAATGCGTACCTACACGCAGGACCAGTCGCACTTTAAGACTAAGAAACCAAAGACAGATAATTAAGCAGGCCAAGCAAAGATGTATTACGTACCTCAAAAGCCAGAACGGCCAGATAATCAAACAAGCCAGTTTCGGCCAATATAGCCACGAGCAACATCATACTGAACAGTAGCAGTAGAGTCTCCACATCCAGCCAGGAGACGAGCTCCGGCAGCGAGGGTCGGGCCCCGCTGAGAGCTAGTACAGCCACCGCCAGGGACGAAGACAAAAGCGCTGCTATCGTACGGTTCACTATCTGGAAGGTTTTTTAGCTTCAATCAAAAATGATAAATAGATAGAAATATAAAATAATAAATAGAATATTTTTTATTGTTCACCATGGTAACTCATAAATTATTTACTTCATCAATAATGATATAGTGGGTACAATGGCGGCCTTATCGCTAAGAGCGATATCTACCATGCAACGTTTAGAAGGACAACATGGTAAGAAATTGTAGGAATGCTCACTGGTCAGTTTTAATGGTTTTATTACACACCAAGACACACAGAATACAGAAAAACCTTTAAACTAAAAACAGTGCAAGAGGCGGTCTTATAGGTTAAAGCAATTTCTTCCAGACAACCTCCTAATGCTCCTAATTTTGGGGCATCAACTGTTATTCGAACTTCAGAACCTAGTGGCTACATTTCAAAAAACATTATAGCGAACCACGTCTTGTTGCGTTTTTAACTCACAGAATCCGGCGACGTATGTGAATTGCAAGTTCGATTCTAACAGGGGACCAAATGTGCTGGCTAACAATAATAAAAGGCAGGAGTCAATATACTAGACGTCACTTCCCCACCATTCTCCCAATAACTTTGTGCCTAACCCCAGCAGTGCAAATGTCCATTCCTCCTTTACATACGTCTGAGGGCGACCTCTCACAGCGCGGCGTTAGCTCGGGCCGCGACGCACGGAGCCTATCTCTACGAGCCAGCAAAAATCTGCACCATCCCTTCTCGTGTTACCGGGAGCAATGAGAGGATCCTCGGAGGAGTACAAACCTCGAATATGATAAGCACGTAGAGCGCAATAAGAAGCACAGTGGCATATATGATCCCATCCTCTTCATCAATAGGGTTGAGCTGGTAGCTCACTGTGAGAGGCACTGTGCTATTGCCCGATGTGCTCATGCGAAGAGTTACTTTCGTGCCTGAAAGTGCAATATAATTGATTTGAAGAGGTTATTTTAATCGCTAATAATATCATTTCGACCTTAGCGCTTACCTGCTCCATAATAAGAGCACAAAAACTTACACGTGTTTAAAGCAAATAACAAACAAATTAATGTTTTTGATTTTGTGCTTCGTTGACCGAAACTATTCCTAAACTAGGCAAAAAACGGATAGATGGTAAACTAATGAATAACAAAAGTAAGATAAAACCCATCTATTACTGTCCCACTACAGGACAAAGGCCTCTTCTCTTCTCTCTCTACTCTTCACTCTAGCTCACTAAGGGTTGGCAATTTTAGATAATAAAATCTAGATTTTCTTGCGATGTTTTCCGTTAATCAGTGGTGTTAGAATATCTATTTATAAACCAAGATTAGCAGTATTATATTTACCATTAATTCCTATATCTCCCCATTTAGTAATTTCATCGTGTACCATCAAATCTAGCGTGTGTGACAAATTCTCCTTTGGCTTTTCATTGTTAAATAGAATTGGCGAATTATCTTCTAGAATGAGAGTCTTGCTTTCAGTAGAGCTAGCAGAGAAGTCTAATATGTCTTCTGGTTGTAAGAAGATCTTCCAATTGCTTGAATTCTGGAAAAGACGGAGATAGTTATAATACATCTGTTCATATTCACTTTATTCTGACTGCCTCGTTAGTCGCAAAGTTCCGTTTCGACTGCTGAGCTTGAGGTCCTGCGTTGCGTTGCGTTAGATTGACTGACCCCGGGCAAGCGTGCTTAGCGACCACTAGACCACCGAGGCAGTACAATTGTTAGCAAGGCTCTCTTATCCATATCCATACTAATACTTACTAAAATATAATAAATGTGAAAGTAACTCTATCTGTCTGTCTTCTGTCTGTCTGTTACACCTTCACGGCTAAACCGCTGGACGGATTTTGATAAAATTTACCATGTAGAAAGTTTAAGACCCGAGAAAAGACATAGGCTACTTTTTTTTTTAATATAACCCTCTATGGGGTGTAAATAGCGGTTAACGCGGGCAAAGGCTATATATATATTTATAATACTAACCAACAATCTAAATGAACGCGAGCGAAGCCGCGGGCAAAAGCTAGTTATCTTTTTGTAAGATATGAAAACATGATTATAAATACACGTGTCCTAAGATGTAATTATTATGTCATCGATCTTTATTTAACAAACTATTGTTATAAAACATCATTGTTCCTAGCTACCTACTTATAAATTGTCTAACAAGACTATACGGATGCTGACTATATCTAAGGCACTTAATCAGTCGTTCTGCGAGGTTAAGCAACGGTAATGCGGTCAGTATTGAGATGGGTGACCGTGTTACGCATCGTGACCCCGTTCCTCGAAAATATTTATACCTTATTTACTCGTATTACCTCAGATAAAACTTTGTTTAAGGACACGTTTGTCGCGAATCTGGGAGGTTGTGCATGTGATTACACATTTTTGAAAAACATCTACGATACAGGAGAAATTCCTAGTGAGGGGCTAAGTTTAAAAAAAAAATATTGTTTACTAGACAAACACAGTTAGTGTCAGTACAAGAAAATGTGTAAATATACAAGTTTTTACATAGATGAAAAACAGTATGGTAGTAGCTACACACCTACCACCTACCTACTACCTACAAACTAGGCATATCTTGGGGGCCAAGATACAATAGTATCAGCAGATTGTTTTGTTTTTTAATTAAAACGTCGCCCCACACTAGGAATTTCTCTTGTGTCGTGGGTGAGTTTCACAAACATGAAATATCACATACACAAACACCTAGACTCGGGACAAACATCTGCGGTTCGAACAAATTTTTGTCCCGTGTGGGAATCGAACCCGCAACTCTAAGCGCAGCAGTCCAATCGCTTAGCCACTGCGCCAATCAGGTCGTCATGATTGTATTAGATGATTTTAAAGGTTACGTACCTGTTGAAACTCTAGAAGATTATCGCCTACCGACCGATGTAGCCATAAGTTCAGTATATTATCACTCTCGTTGTTCACGATTTGCGCAAAGGGACCGCTCAGGGTGACCAGCACTTTGAGACGATTATTGCTTACTGGTAATTCGTATTCTGTAAAAAATTAAATATAGATATTATAGGTATAGGTGACCACGCCTGTACTCCCAAAAGGGGTAAGCAGAAGTGTTGCTAATTGTTCCACTGCTTCTTTTTCTCAGCGAGTCAATAGCAAAGTTAAATGTAAGCGGCCCAAAACTCAAAAAATAAAAAACTAAAAAATAAGTAAGCGAATATTTCTTCTTGAGAAAACTGAGATAAATTAAACATCACGCTTGCATTTCCCCGGATGGGTAATAGGTGCATAGTACACTAAGATTTCGCCAATTATGTTATAGGTCCCAATGCCCAATGTTTTAGGGGGGCGCGCCTTTTGTCATCAACCGGGCACAAATCCAGACTCCGTGCTGCTACGCTACGGAGAATAACCTAATAAAAAAAACTAATAACACTTAGTCTGAGGAATGAAGCTAAGTTTAGGTCAGCAGTCGCGGAGCGACCACTAGACCATCGTGTTAATAATTTGCAAAGTTTAGACCAGCTTTATTTTTATCCGTGCTTCGGAAGGCACGTTAAGCCGTTGGTCCTGCGCCTGATCTTCGGTCGTGTCAGTCTACCGTCCCATTGGGCTATGAGAGTGAGCGAATAGGGAGTGCACCTGTGTTTGCGCGCATACTTGTGCACTATAATATCTCCTGCGTAGTTGGGTAGTCTCAGCTGAGATAGGCCGCCGTGACTGAAATTCGGTCAGGCGATCATTATTACTTTTCTGCCTTACCCTTAACATTGCCTTGCACAGCAGTATGTAACACCACTTCTGACGTCTCTACGTTGAGCAGCAGGGACACTGTTACCAGCACCCAGCACGCCACTAGACCTGACAACTTCAGGGTTCGGAGAGCGTTATCCAACTGTAACATAATAATATACTAACTTCAATATTATAAATGCGGAAGTAAGTTCGTTTGATGCTTCTTCTTATCGTATGGATGATGAACAACCTGGTGTCAGAGTTTAAACCGCCTGTAGGCCTCTGACATGGCTTTACACACCGTTGAAAAATCTCTCAGGTGTGCCGGTTTCCTCACGATGTTTTCCTTCTCTTTTTTTAGAAACTGATAACTAATTTATAATACGCACTTTTGAAAAGACAATGGTGCGTGCCGGGGTTTGAACTAGCGACCTATGACTTAGCAGTCCAACGGTCATACCACTCGGCTATCAGTGCTATCGTTTCGTTTGCTATCTTTTCCCGAACAAACCACTCAACCGATCATCGTGAAATTGTGTAACGTCAGGAGTACAGAAAAAGACATAGGGTACCTTTCTTCTAGATATAAAGTCCTGTTACCAAGGGAAGGGACACTAACTTTCGACGATCACATTTGGTTTTGGACGCTAGATGGGGCTACGTGTTCTTCGAACCATGAATAAATTATGTAGGTGCAATTGTGTTATTAGATCTATTCAAGATTTTTTTTTAAATTGTTGTTGTCCCACATTTCGGCAAAGACCTCTCCTGTGAGCTTCCTAATCGCCCTATCTTTGGCCAACTCTGCCCAGTTGCTTTGATAGCGTCTAAATTGATAAAGGTGATATATATCCTCAAAATAATGAGATGGTATAGACAAAGAGAAGTAGAACCGTACCTTCTTTTTCTTGCCGGATTTTAATTTTGTTTCAACATCCGTATGCATTGGTTCCATTAACCTGTAAACGAAAAATATCTTACCTTAATCAGAGGATAGATTTCGAGCAATGGCTAAACGATTGGATCGTGCCCTAAGGGTTGAGCATTTGATTCCGCACGGGACAAAAATTTGTGCGATCCGCAGTTGTTTGTCCCGAGACTGGGTGTTTGTGTATGAGATAGTTTACGTATCAGAAACGCACCTACGACACAGAAAAATTACCTAGTGAGGGCGACGTTTTCGTCTTTTTCTAAAGAGAGTATTTACTAACTCGTGTAAAAGCATATTATAAACAAGTGTAAATGTAGACGAAGAAGATAATTTAGAGGTGTTCTGCTATTCAGGTGTCCATAGAGTCGGGCTTGCACTGTATTCATCGCCTATTTCCCGTGACAGAACAAAATTATATTGTAAAATCCGTCTTTTTCTAGTTATGGTACTTCTTTTTAATTTTAATTTTCAAGAGATGGGGTGAGTGATGTAGGACCACTGCTGACGCATTAGTTTTGTGTGGCGCAGGCGCACGATTATATTAGCGCGGCGCAGCAGTCGTCTCCTCGCAGTCATGTAGTTAGGTCGCTACTTTGTATTTAATATATAGTAACAGTAATCACAAAAAAAATATTTACTCCACACTACATCACTAAGAATCCCTACGAACTAAAAGACAATGTCACTCACCTAGTTGTAGCGTCCCTGAGTAGGTTGGCGTCTTCTCTCTTCGCTTCCACTTCATGTTTCTTATCAAATATAGTTCTATCACCTTCATTTGGAACATCTGGGGGTTCTATGTGACCTAGAAAGTTGGAATAGGTATAGCTTACAAAATTTTCTTTTAACTTTTTCCAGCTAACAGCTTTACCGAATTTTAAATGAGACCTAACGAAGACCAGTCTGTCTATTATGAGTTGTTGCGTTTTTCTTACTATCCAAAACCCTTGTTATACATATCTATGAAAACGAGCGGAAAGCCCCCTGAAATTAACGCGATGACATTTGAAGACCTGACCCCCTAGACAAGTGGCAAAACGCTCGACGAATAGAAATCGAATAGAATGATAAATGTATGGGGATGACATAATGTTTCGACTATGTAATCGATGACATATGTCAAACCCATACATTTTCCATTCTATTCAATTTCTATTCGTCAAGCGTTTTGCCACCTGTCTAGGGGGGCTGATTGGCGCAGTGGCTAAGTGATTAGACTGCTGCGCTAGGGGTTGCTGGTTCGATTCCCGAACGCGGCAAACATTTATGTGATCTGCAGTAATTTGTCCCGATTCTGGTCGTTTCTGTATGTGATATTTCATGTTTGTGAAACGCACCCACAATACAGGAGGGTGGGGCGATAGTTTAAAAAAATGGCTTTTCTCACCGTGCTGCTGTTCGTATCGTTGCTTAAACGGTGCCAGGAGCGGATCATACTTGATCTCGTCGGGCAGGTCCACCCAGATCTCCACGCTGCCAGGCGTCAGGTCGCTGCAGGAAACCACGGAATACACACTGTCTCTTTCCCTCTTACCACACTTCATTCTTTTTAGCACCGCCGCCATTTTGAACGTCACGCCATTTCATTTATTTATTTCTATTACACGTTCACTGTTGTCTTGTTTTAGCATACTGTTTACACTGTTTTGTTGAAAATTATTTTAAGTTCCTAATTATTCGTTTGTCAGTAATATCTCGCTTGTATTTCCCGATTGGGCAGGCAGAGAGTACCTACTTACATGCACATTTTGCAATGTAATAGGGGGAAAGTTTATTGTCAACAATCGGGAACAAATCCTGCCGTCACGTTGCTACTGAGCGTGAGGTCGGGTTCGATTCCCAGGTCGGGTAGTGTTATTGGGATTTACTATTAGAGCATTTTCAGTAGCAGCACGGAGTCCGGATTTGTGCCCGGTTGATGGCAATAGACTCGGCCCCTGTTACTATACGACCTATAACATAACTGGCGAAATTGTAAGCCTATTATACACCTCTGCCAGGGTTCTTCAGGGCATACTAGCGAGATGTTATGTTATTTTTAATAATTGAACACAATTATATCAGATCTAGCCTGTACGTTAATAATATGCACGAATATAAAACGCCTACTGGAAATTAATCTATGCATGAATCACACAGATAATAATATAACTGTTCCGCGAAATAAACACCTCCCATTTTCGTCGCAGTCGGGTAAATATATTTATTTGTTTACTATGAATAACTTAGTACTATGGTAGTGCAATATTTTGTTTTTTGAGACATTAAGATTTGACATAAATACTTAACAATTTTCATAAAAATAATTCAAAGTTTTGATTACTTATAAAATGGCATTTAACCAACGATTTTAAGCTCTTTTTACACAATTTCCACAATCACAGAAGCGACATCTATCACCAACATTCACAAACCGCATTTGTTTGGTTCAAAGAACAATAAAATAATTATTTTAAACAATATAACAAATTACGGATCCGTCTAAGTTCAACAAACTCGCGATACTAGTTGTAACTGGTAAGAACCGCTTCAAACCGGTTCATTTGTGACGTCATCGAGCTTCCAGCGCCATTTTGTTACACTATTATTGTTTTTTAGCTTTCAAATACGTTCCTATATAAGTATCTATGGTATAGAGTTTGAAGCAAGATGATTGATTACTTAAAAGTGTTTTAAAAGTCCGATTTATTTTGATCAACTTATAATTCCTCGTAGCTGCGTGGTAACCCAAAGAAGTATCCTCGCGGTTACCACGTAGCTACGAGTCCCATTGCAATTATTAGGGGATCAAAATAAGTCGACTGCGATCTGAAAGGTTAAGCCTTGCTCGCCGCGGTCAGTCTTGTGATGGGTGACCATTTTTAAAAGTGCCTACGAGTTTAAAGGCCTCGGAAGGCATACCGTTGGTCCTGCGCCTGATCTCTCTCCGGTCATGTCTTACCGTCCCATCGGACTATGAGAGTGAGGGAATAGGGAGTGCACCTGTGTTTGCGAGCACACTTGTGCACTATAATATTATTTTCTGCGTTGTTGGCTAGTCTTAACCGAGACCGAAATTCGGTTAGGACAACATTATTATTGCAATTATTTTTATATACATAGAAGACGCATAACGTGTATTTATTTGTTTCCAATAGTAATTGACTAAGTCAATCCAATACAATAGAATAGTGTAGTAACAACATAATTTCAGGCATGGAAAACTTTTACGTTCGAATCCCGGGTCGAGCAAAGAGTTACTGGGTTTTTCTATTAGGTAATTCTCAGTAGCAGCACGGAGTCTGGATTTGTGCTCGGTTGATGGTATAAGGCCCGACCCCTATTACATTGGGACCTATAACATAACTGGCGGAATGTGGGTGTACTATACACCTTTGACGACAGAATACAGACGGGGCGCTTTGTTAAACAGGGCACATTTATCCAGGCACTAAGTCAGATTAGTAAATCCAGCATGTAGAATTAGATGATCACACTAATATTATAAAGGTGAAAGTTTGTGCGTGTGTTTGTATGTTTGTTACTTCTTCACGCTCAAACGGCTGGACCAATTTTGCTAAAATTTGGCATGGAGGTAGCTGGCACCCTGGTTTACCACATAGGCTATATTATTACTTTTAAATACTTTTTATTCCGAAAAATGCTGCGGGAAACATTGCGGGGCGCAGCTAGTCACAATATTTTAAAAGGTGAAAGTTTGTGAGTGTGTTTGTATGTTTGTAACTCCTTCACGCTCAAACGGCTGGACCGATTTTGATAAGTTGGTATGGAGGTAGCTGACACCCTTGATTAACACATAGGCTATATGATCTGGTACTATATAATAATCTATCTATCTATTATAATCTAGGTATTCGATCATATAGTATTTCCGCTACTCTTTGCACCGACCGTTAGTAATAAATCTCTTTGCTAACACTTTTACGAGTCATTGTTCTTCTCCAAAACAATGGTTGATAGATACTGTCGGCGGGTACCGTCAATACTAGAAGACGTGCGGTTGAGTTATCTAATGCGAAGCGCACTAACGTTATTCTGGATAGCGCATTCACGTGGTGCGCTAACGTTGTAATAAAAAGCATTCATTTTTTTACTTGTTTATAACATAGTATAACATCACGCCCGTATTTCCCGAGGGGATAGGTAGAGTTATGTAAAGTACACTCACATTTCGCCAGTTATGTTATAAGTCCCAATGTAATGGGGGGCAACATTTTGCTATTAATCAGGGCACAAAGGCAAACTCCGTGCTACTACTGAGAATTACCATAGAATTTTTTTATAACACTCCCTGATCCGGGATTCGAACCCAGGACCTCGTGCTCAGCAGTCATGCTCAGTAGAAACCTGTAAACTGGCGAAATATAGGTACTATACCTACACCTCTGCCTACCCCTTGGGGCATATAAGCGTTAAACTTACCAGTCGTGTCATGGATACAGAGTAACAGACATGCTAATTACAGCTAGTTAACATACTATTATGGAAAATTCCCTAATGATACCAATTTACTCGTACATGTTACAGTTTGGTTGTAAAACGTGTCCATCTCTCGTGGCTTCTAAATATATCTCGAAGCATTAGGCTAGTTTACGTGTACCACAACCGAATCACGTAAACTCGCTAGCAACCACGTAAAATATTTGTATGGTAAATGCGGTTTTTTTTATTATAACGTCGCCCCACACTAGGAATTTCTCTTGTATCGTGGGTGCGTTTCACAAACATGAAATATCACATACACAAACACCCAGACTCGGGACAATCAAATGTGGATCGCACATATTTTTGTCCCCTGCGGGAATCGAAGTCGCAACCCTTTGCGCAGCAGTCTAATCGCTTAGCCACTACGCTAATTAGATCGTCAACTATGTCCTATGAACATAGAGTATCCATAATTCATAGGAAGCGGTTAATTGTGGGACTCGCTGTTTACTACGTCATAGTTATGCTATTTTTGTACACAGGCACGTGACGGACTTATAACAAGACTAGCGGCGCCCAGTGGTGTTACCCGTTACATTTTCACGGGATAAACGAGGGTATCAGCTACCTCCATACCAAATTTTAGCAAAATCGGTCCAGCCGTTTGAGCGTGAACAGGTGGCAAACGCACAAACACACTCACAAACTTTCGCATTTATAATATTAGTGTGATGTACATACATACATAAAGTCACGCCTGTTTCCCAGAGGGGTAGGCAGCGACCATGGATTTCAATTTGCTACGATCCTGGCATACTTCTTCGCCTCATTCACTCGCATCACATGTACCTACTACAAGAACATGATTATCATCAGGAATATAGTATTTTCCCCAAGTACAAATGTAACATAATATGGTACTGACTGATAGACCATACATTTGGTAATCGGACACTAGGTTGGTACTGTTATTACATACATTATAAATCGTCATGCTTGGGTGTATGATTGTACCCTGCCCCCCGGAGTCACCCACAAGCCATACATGAACGGACAGACAGCCCCCTTACCATGCACTCTTAAAATAGGACAGTTTAGGCTCTAGACTGATGGACTGCATTTCAACTGCAATCCAACCGCAAATTGCAGTACGGGTGCAGTTTGAATGCAGTTGACACGACTGCAATTGAACTGCAATCGGACTGCACGTTTGGATTGCAGTTGAAATGCGGTCCGTCTGTCTAGAGCCTTACGGTGTGGAAGCGAGACGCCGCTATGTGCAGTTTAATGCGGCGTCTCGCTTACAGACAGATAGGCGGACAACATAAGTGTTTTAAAACATATAATCATTGACGACCTGACTGGCGCATTGGCTAAGCGATTGGACTGCCGCGTTTGATTCCTGCACGTGATAAAAATTTGTGTCATCCGCAGATATTTGCCTCGAGTCTGGGTGTTTTTGTATGGGATATCTCATGTTTGCGAAACGCACCCACGATACAGGAGAAATTCATAGTGTGGGGCGACGTTAAAAAAAAACAATTTAATATCCAATAATAAAATAATATAACCCAGTTGCTACCTGAGAGAAAATCCAGGAATCACCTCAATTCGAGCTGTTTCTACTAACCCCGATACAATCCGTGCGTTATACAAAGTGCTAGCATTGCGTTTAGATAAGGCTGTTATCAATAGTGTTAGTATTGATTAAGTTGGGCACAGTTTATCCTTGGTAAACGATGCTGGCCATTTATTTAGTTAAGGATAAATTTTTTACTGCTGCGTTACTGGTTCAAATGTGGGACCTTCGTAGATTATTTTTAAAAGACCAGCTCCCCTAGACACGTGGCAAAACGCTAGACGAATAGAAATCGAATAGAATGATACATTATATGATTATATTGGGTTTGACGAAACATTGTCATCCCCATACATTTTTTTTGTTTAAGAAAAACGTCTTCTTCTTCTGTGTCATGGGTGCGTTTCACAAATTTAACATGAAATATCACATACACAAACACCCAGACTCGGGACAATCAAATGTGGATCGCACAAAATTTTGCCCCTAGCGGGAATCACACCCTTAGCGCAGCAGTCTAATCGCTTAGCCACTGCGCCAATCAGGTCGTCGGTATCATTCTATGCAGTATTTTTACGCTAGAGAGCCGCAAAGCCTCTGTATGTGTATCAGCAAATATGTCTGATGCACTACAAAACCGTGGAAGCCGCAACAGCGTCCTGAAAATTTTTTGTTAAATTGATTTAGACCCGCAGAGCAGTATAAGCCCTTTGGATAGGTATAGATGGCCCACAGAGTTTCCGTGTCCAAGCTTATGTCCACAGTAGGACTACTATAAAACGGTAAAATGGGTCAGATAAAGCTTTTATAGATACGCGGTCTGTTAAAATGAGATAAGCAGAGTTGTAACTATTAACAGATTCATAACTAGTATGTCGCTTTAGATAACTGTATTACCTCGCTTTTACGCCCTGAAGGGGTAGGCAGTGGTAGTTCACTGATATAATGATTACTTCATTTTTTGACCTAATAAGTTATTCTGTGTAGCTACGTGGCTATTGCGTAGATCAGTTGTAAATAAGGGTCCCAAAGTAATAGGGGGCGAGCCTATTGCCATCAATCGTACACAAATAGAGACTCCGTGCAACATAATGATAACTACCTAATGGAAAAACCCACTAACACTTTTACTAGTAACTTTTACATAAATAAACATAATATTACGCCTATTTTGCCTAAAGGGGTAGGCAGAAGTGTACTTTAATATAGTACACCCACATTTCGCCTGTTATGTTATAGATCCCAATGTAATAGGGGGCGAGCCTATTGCCATCAACCGGGCACAAATAGAGACTCCGTGATATTACTAAGAATTACCTACTGGGAAACCCAGTAACACTTTTACTATTATTTATAATTTAACTTATTTCATAACTCCATCACAAAGACAATTATATCTAGTAATTTAATCAATGTGATTTTCGTTTTCCATTCGATTCGATTATAAAAATTGACAATGTTCTACCATATCTAAACTATACCTGTCACTGTCGTTTGTATGCCCATAGATAGAGAGGTCAATAGACTTAAGTTGTGTTTAAGTTAAGAGACGTTGGCATCATATGTAAGTAAGTTGCAGTGACTCTAGCAGCATCTGTGTTTGCATAATGTCTCGTAAAGTCTAGATAACTCATCTACAAAAATAAATATTTATATTATATCCATTATAGGTCCCAATGCAATAGGGGGCGAGCCTATTGCCAATAATCAGGCTACTAATCCAGTCTCCATGCTGCTCGTGTGAATTACCTATTGAGAAAACCCAATAACATTTGCCCGACACGGGATTCAAACCCAGGACCTTTTGCTTAGCGGTTGATGCTTAACAATTGATACAACATAACATAAGCACAGATTGTATAATACACAGGTTCCTAACAACTGGCCTATCGTAAAAACATACACAACACCTTTGTTTAAAAACAAAACACATTCGATTTACAAACGTAACAGCCAATAAAAACTGTTATCACATGCCACTCCAACTTCAAATTTGAATAAGACCATTGTTTATATTCATTTTTCAAATATTAACGAACGAGAATTTAAAATAGCGGTTCGGCGACGCGTGCGCCGATCGCGGCGGTTTAATGTATACTGTTGTACCGTTGCTAATGCATACAGGTTGTTTTCATGATAACAGACAAGGTACCGGCGAGAATATTGTTTACTAACATTACTGCCTACCAACGTGTGGTATCACTGTTTTACGACAAACAAGTACCTATCACAATACGCATGCGCATTCAGCAGTGGCCGGCTTTAAGTTAAATACGAGAAGCGTCAGTATTTAATGAAATTAATCATTTTCATATTACCAAACTTAAGTTGGGTAGGACATTTCTCAAAAGAAAAAAATGATGGCAGGTGGAGTAAGACCTAACCGAACCTAACAGAGTGGTGCGCCAGGGGATTCTGTAGAATCTCTGGCAGAAATCCAGCCAGGTGGACTGACGATGTTGTAGCTGTACTGGGAGAGACCTAGATACCTAAGGTCTAATACAGGAAACAGTGGCGTTCAAGGCAGTAAGCTTATGTCCAGCTGTGGGTCATCATAAAACTGATGATGACCATGAATAATTTTTGTTTTAATCCACAATAACACATGATAAAGTAAGCTCGCAATATTATCTAAATTTATGAAATGCCTTGTTGGTATAGTGGTCGCATACTGCTGAGCGTGAGGTCCTTGATTCGATTTCCGGGTCGCACAAAGTGCTATTAGATTTTTCCATTAGGCAATTTACAGGAGCACGGAGTCTGGATTTGTGCCCGATTAATGAAAATAGGCTCGCCCCTATTACATTGGGGCCTTTAACATAACTGGCGAAATATTTATGCGCTTTACCTACATACTTACACCTCTGAGTACCCCTTTGGGGAACACAGGAGTGACGAGATACCTAAAATCGATAAACGTGTGATCCGGATAAGAATAGATTTATACCCGGTTACCTACATCACAAGGGTTTCGTAAAAGGGATTATTTCAGTCTCATGGGCAAGTCGATGTCTCTACAACCTTGCTTTACACGAAATAACGATAAGGGATTATCACGAGAAGTCGTCGTGACCTAGTAGTCGACATACCGGATTTTTATGCCCAAGATTGCAGGTTCAAACCCAAGCAAGTATTAGTGTGATTTTTTTAATGTCCTAAGTAATTTCTTACATATTCTAATTTTAAGACTCAAACGTGACGTAAAACATCGTGAGGAAACCTGAATTAAATAATCTGAAATCGCCCGCAGTGAGCTAGCGTGGTGATCAATGCTCAATCCTTCGAGAAGATGACTTTGTAGCAGTGGGACAGTTATAGACGATTATTATTATTTATTATCACGGGATAAGACTAGCACACTCGTAAGAGAGGTGTAAGCTACGGTTATAATACTTATAATAACACGCCTGAATATCGAAAACATCGTGAGGAAACCGGCATACCTGGGAGATTTTTCAACGGTGTGTAAAGCCATGTCAGTGACCTACAGGCGGTTTAAACTCTGATACCAGGTTGTTCATCAACCATACGATAAGAAGACTCATCGCCAATAGACTCATCGCTTAGTAGGTGCATGGGAATTATAGTCTTCTAATCTGGTTTACTTGGAGTTCTATCTTAAAAGGGGTCCTAGACAGGATAAATGTATGGGGATGCCATAATGTTTCGACAATGCTAATGATAACATAATATATGTCAAACCCATATAATTATCATTATATTCGATTTCTATTCGTCAATCGTTTTGCCACTTGTCTAGGGGGGCCGATTTTGCTATTATCTGATTTTAAAAAGCCTACGAAGCCCCTGTGAAGAAAAAGAGACCGAATTCTAGTAAAATAGCAACTTTCTTAATAGGTCATTTATTTCTCTTTTCCTCTTTAAAATGGATTTTATAAAGCTTTATCAAGCAAAATCAGAATTTACAGAAATTACGAGTTACATACATAAAGTCATGCCTGTATCCCAGAGGGGTAGACAGAGACCACGGATTTCCATTTGCTACGATCCTGGCAAACTTCTTTCAATTTTGAGTTCACTTTAATTCTAAGGGTGCGATGCGTATCTCAAAGATAATAATTCACTACATAACAGAGGTTGGCGGGTGACCTTATTACCACACATAGGGCACATTTCTACAGTTATTTGAGCCTAATATTAGATTGGATTATCCTAAGACATATTATGTAAACTCAAGGTCAACTGAGAGGGTCGTGGTAATAAGATTAACGTATAAACGAGGCTTTGGTTTAAATTCAGCGAAACTGCCAATTACGGCCGTATTCGTTGTTGTACAGTCATCAACAGAAGTAATTTAACAAGTTTAGAAAAATATGAGATTCTTTTATAAGCAAGAATAATATTATTCCTATCTATTTACGTATAGGTAAAGAGCAACAACATAATAGTGTTTTCAGGTTTCATGTATGTATGTATGTCTAATGTCGTAAGAATCCTTGCAATATCGCGAGAAGCAGGTTACATACGAAATGTGACAAATAAAAACATAATTATATAAAAAATAAATAAATACACGACTGCCATGGCAAAGAAACGAACTAAAAAGTAATAAAAATCAAGTCCCATCGCAGTCGGGGGACCGTTCTGTGGAACACTGTCTTATCTCCCTCTTTAGTTAGTTGTCATGGAGTTTTCGACATGGCAGTAGTGTTATTAATTTTTACTTAAATAATAGTAAGTATTTTTATAAGAATTAATTATAAAGCATTGCCACTCTACTTTTTATTTTTGTCTAATAATTTATATGTATAACAATGCCGATTCTTTCACCAAAAAATTAAGCTCCCTGGTCACGTGTAGAGTCAAATAAATTGAAAGAAATAATCAATCAAAATTATAGTCTCCAATTACAACAGGGACCTAACGATAATCTAAGAGTATTAAAACCTTTTTAATTAGAATATAATTGTTTTTCAATTAATGGTATGTTTAAAAAATTTACTGTATATACTTAAAAATACTATAACTGTATATAATTAAACTTATTAAAATTAAAGTTTATAAATATAATTGAAAAATATTTTATAATAAATTAAAAAATTATGTTATTGACTGTACAAGCACTACAAGCAGTGTTGTATTGTTTTACACTTATTTCGCTAGTCTATGGTCCCATGAAATATAAGGCGACTATTGCCATTAACAAGTCAAGATAAGACTCCGTGCTGCTACTGAGAATTACCTTACGGAAAAACACAACGACACTACCCAACCCGGGAATCAAACCCTCGACGACTCGACTAGGCAATAAGAATACTACCACTCACTACCAAACTGAGTTAAGTAACAGTGTATTCATGTATTGAGTTTGTGTATTCATAGCATATGACTATGGCATTTATTGTCAAGCTTTCAAAATGTTTGCCTCACAGAATAATAATTTAAAACTGAGTTTAAGTTACATAACAATAACATTTGGCACATGGAATAGTTTTGCAACGACGTTTATTCATATAAAATGTTCTTCTGTATCTTTGAGAATAATCCGTGGCGGAACGGATCATGAATGCAATTCTTTTTCGTCACCAGAAACCGAGTTCTAAAAGGCAAAAAGCGCTGCCTGGGCTTGAAAAATAATTGCCTATTTGTGTGTATTGACGCGTAAAGTAAACCGTACGCTTATGTTATAGATCCCAATGTACTGAGGGCAAGCCTATTGCCATCAACCGGGCAAAAATCCAGTCTCCGTGCTGCTACTAAGAATCAACTAATGGATAATCATATTAACCGAATCCTAGGCCTCAAACACAGCCGTGGCGTTTTGTGACTACTAAACTAAAGAGACAGTCTGACCGCCGCACTCAGAGATGTTAACGATTACTTTAACTGACACTAAGTAAAGATTTCACAAAGGAAAGCTTTACTTAGTGATAGTTTAAGTAATCATTAAATGTCTCTGATTTCGGCGGTAATACTGTTAATGTTAAGTTTTATCTAAATCTCTATTCTTTAAAAAGAGCGATTCTACTATCTTCACAAACTTTTGCGTTTATGATATTAGTGGTAAAATTCTATAAAGAAGAAGTCTTCCATGTCTGAGGCCTACAGGCGGTTTAAACTCTGACACCAGGTTGTCCATCAACCATACGATAACAAGAAGTCTTCTTACCGTTCATACTCGATCGTAGATATGTCAGCGTCGCTAGAGCTGTGAGTCATCTTGAGCAATCCATTTCTTCTGAAGAAGGACCTTCTTCTGGCCCGGCCATGCTTCTCTTCTGTACTCGATTCTACAAATGATATGGTCGATGATGAGGTGAATTCCTTGTGATTCTCCATTGCCCTGAAATGGTAAGATTTTGTTCGTAGATAATAATTTATGTTTAAGCTCGATTGTAGGTAAATCCTAGGTTTTTCTAAGAAAGAACGAAACAAACATTTATTTGCATAGAACACAGGTGGTACCAGATTTAACAATGGTGCATAGTTCAAGCTATATCCTGCCTGTATTAGGATTACAAAGATGGTCGGAAATGATAATCTTGGTAATACATACATCTATGAATAAGTATTATTATTTTCTGGCGTTGCGATGGTCGCTGTTCACGGGCTCACATGCTAGTAATGAACAAGGCAAGACAGTCTATTCATTATTGACCGTGTCTCTGTAGGATATCGGGCTGATGCTGGTTAAATTTCCAAGTTAATGGTGATAGCAGAACATTTCGGAACTTTTATCAAAACGAGTTGGTAAGTTAGGTTTAACCAGTTTTTCCACATTTCGTGCTTTAACAGTAACATATAGATTTTTAAGGCCAGACTCTCTCGGGAGTCCTTAGAAAGTTTTATCACAATCTGACAATGTTTTATCACAATCTGATCAATGGTTTCGCAACGTAACAAGGACGAACAACTTAAATATTTATCTAGGTATGTAAGGAGTAGGGTATATATTACATTTATTTTGTCTTGATACTTATATAAGTAGGTATATACCTATTTTTTATCTATAAGTATCTACCTAGGTAGCTGTATTTTGATTTAGTCTCTTTTTTCTATAATAAAACTGACTACAAAACATAAAATATTCTACTTGTACCTATTATTCTAAATTAATTCATAAAAAAAACATTAAATTAAATATTCTATAACCTACATTCTTCATTTACTAAAATATATGACAAGTCGATTCAGTTTAAAAATTCCAACAAAAATTACGAAGATAAATAAAGGGGCATTCTTACCTGTTTCCCAGATTTAACATTTAACATCTGTATTATATTAAATATGAATCACAAAAATATATTTAACACTCTCTACACAAACACGATCAACTTTTGTAAATACCCCCATTTTTAACAAAATAGTCTGCTATCTGACGCCCCGTCTGTTGATTACTGCGGCGCTGCAGTCGCGTGGCGGAATACTGAACTATTTAATTGATTATTTATTAACACTTAAAATACGTTTCATTCTCACTTTTGTGGATTAATTGCGTTTATATTATTATAAATATTGTATCTATAAAACTTAATGCTTATAACTGTTGGTTTTTCTCATAAATACTTATATTTTCAAAAATATAATATTAAAAATAAGTTTCGTTTTAATTAGAAATCAGATTAGGCATTATGAATGAACGTTATTTCAGTAATCAATGCTGTTAAGCTATGCAATTAAACACCAAATAAAGTCTTCTAACTTTTTATTTACTTTGAAATGTATCAAAGTAATTAAAATATGTGACATTAAATATTCCTTGTAAAGTGACATCTATTATTACCAGCTGAAACTATACTACACCATTTATTACCGTAATTAGTTTCACTATTCTCTAATAGATGGCGGTATTATACAGTTTCGAAGAGAGAAAGATAGCAGTAGTGTACGAAAGTCAAAGCAAGTAAGGAAACAAAATTAAAGTTTTGATCGTTTCTGTTCAATAAATTATACCAACTTAAGACGAAAGTAGCGTACTACAGACGTAACAACTTGCGCCGTTGACTGTGCATCTTGCTGTCTCATTTTTTGTAGCGAGCTAAAAAGAGACACGAATATTATAGGATTTCTGCGTTAGGATTGGTATATTTGGCATCCCTTTTCTGTGGTTTGATAGTTTCTTCATAATGTTTTTGTTTCCGCCTTCTAGTGCCTTTGCGATGATGTTCGAACGAAATATCCATACAAGGACTATTTATTTAGGCTTGTTTGACTTAAATTGTGTATAAAGTGTTAATATTGTGTTATACATGACAGCAATTGTTATAAATTGTGTTTCATAAGACAAAATCTGTGTTTGTTTGTTATTGATTTTTTCAGTTACGAGTCATTGGCATAGATTCTATTTGAAGTTAGGTAATTATTGTTTTGATCTTAAATAACAGGTAAAGTATTATACATAATAATTATTATACATAAAATATTAGGTAGGTATATAATATTATTATTGGTGATTTACTTTTTATTAGAATACCTATGTATTAGGGATTTACAGAATTTATTTGTTGTTAGAAATAAGTACGCTGAGTGCCAATTCAATACTGTTTTCGATTATTTAGGTACAATTATTAATACTTTTCTTGTATCTAAATATCAACAGGAAGGATTGTTATGACATTACTATACCTACTGCTCTGATGTATTTACGATTCACAAAGAATCAGCTGATGGCTTATCTGACTGATTTTACATTTAAACAAAACTACAGCCTCTAGGCAAATAATCCTATAAAAACAGAAAAACTAAAGTCTACTAATTATAAAATTAATGAATGGAGCTCATATTTAATTTAAAATTTTGGTGTGCGTGTCTTCGTAATTTTCCTACGTAACGACTTAACCGATTGTAGTATAATGTAATTATGACGACTAATTTTAATGACTTAATTAATGTGTATAGCAAAACGAGACCTTTTTTAGTGTTTCTTATTATTTATATGTACCTATGTCATAAGGTACTGAAATGACTGCCTCAGTCCCAGTAGTCGCAAATTACGCCTGCTGAGCGTGAGTACCTAGGTTCGATTTCCGGGTCAAGAAGTACTAATGGGTTTTTCTATTTTCTAAGTCCAAGGACCTATATTTCCAGTGCCCGGTGAATGGCAATAGCTTCGCCCTTACATTGGGACCTAAAACAAAAAAGGCATATTGAGGGGTTTAAAGGCGTGAAGTAATTTACTCAAAATAATTATGTTATTTAATTATACGATTGATAGGTAAATTATAATGACTTATTTGTTTGTAAGGTAAGGTATCAACAATTGCCCTTAACTACATTGAATATAAATAGCCGCGGAGTGTGTCCCGCGTTAAAGAATTACGATTCGAAAGACAAGTAGCGCCATCTAGCAGGCAAAAGCAATAGTGACCGTCGCGAGTCGTATGGTATCGTTCTTTACTTCGGGAACAGTACTTTTTTCTGGATAGCGGGATCTCTATGCCCTTTTCTGTACTCCTGATAACGTATAATGCAAAATTTCATGATTAGTGGTATAGGTGTGAAAAGTTAACAAACAAGGAAGTGAGGATGGTTTATTTAACATTAGCTGCGCCCCGCAGTCTTACCCGTTAAATGTTTTCAGGATAAAAAGTAGCCTATGTGTTAATCCAGGGTGTCAGCTACCTCCATACGAATTTTTATCAAAATCGGTCCAGCCGTTTTAGCGTGAAGAAGTAACAAACATACTAAACTTCGCCTTAATAATATTAGTGTGATGTGATTCACAGAACAATCTGCTCAAAATGAAGACCAAACTGACTTCGGTGACGTACCTGGGCTTCACGGCTATGGACCGCCGCTTCTCCAACGCGATGCTACCCTGGCTGCTGCGGGAGATAAGGGCTACTGGCATCGCAGATAAGGTGAACAGACATTTAAATATAGTATAGTAAATATACTGACCTGCCAGACATAGTCCTGTTATAACTATGAATATTGAATGCGACTGACAGTTATGTCGAACGAAAGAGAAATGTTTATACCGTCAAAAAGTTAAAAATGTTAATATATTGGTTAAGTTTTCTAATACTCCGCGCATCTTTATTAACTTTTCTTTCATAAAGATCCTTTCGGTAACATTAACAAACACAAAAAAAAAAGAATTAGCGAAATTGGTCTAACCGTTCACGCGTGATGCCGTGACTAAGAAGAAAATATATCCCTGTTTCCCTTAGTCTTAAAAAAATATCTTGAAATAATTTGGGGATAGTGTTGAATTCAGGAGTACGAAACGTCAAAATTCCAATGTCGATCGGTCGGAATTAAATTCAAGAGTACGCACCCTGTTCTTTATTCTGAGAACGGCTGGACCGATTTCACTAATTTGGTCTTGAAATAATCGTAAAATATATAAAATTCCTTGGAAGGTTTAGGTGAGAAGGCGGTACGAAGTTCGCCGGGTCAGTTAGTTAATATAATTATATAGATTGTAGGATCACTTAAATATACAATATTTTATATAATATGTTAAGTTATGTATGGTACCTAATGTACACCGTCATCTGCCCGCTATTCTTATTCTTTCTACATATCCATTCATGGTTGACTGGAAGAAATTGCTTTAAGTAATAAGACCGCCACTTGCACTCTTTTTAGTTTTAAGGTTTTTCTGTATACTGTGTTTTTTGGTGTGCAATAAAGAATATCTATCTATCTATAGGAGATTTTTGTGAAAGAATAACAACCATCCATTCATTTCACAAACTTTTGCGTTTGTAATGTTACTTTAGCCCTCGATTCTGCGTGGAATTCCTTCTTAAATAGAAGGATTGAGCATTAATCACCACGCTAGCTCCCTGCGGGCAATTTCAGATAATCAAATCCAGGTTTCCTAACGATGTTTTCCGTCACCATTACTCAGTGGTGTCTTAGAATATCTAAGAAAGTATTTATGACATTAAAAAAGTCACATCAATACTTGCCTGGGTTTGGGCCTGCAAGTTTGTGGTGACAATCC
The DNA here is from genome assembly GCA_905340225.1 of Abrostola tripartita. Lineage (NCBI taxonomy): Eukaryota > Metazoa > Arthropoda > Insecta > Lepidoptera > Noctuidae > Abrostola > Abrostola tripartita. The sequence goes on from HG996515.1 coordinate 3,855,449, forward strand.
GGTCTGTCAACCACTAGCCCACCACGACACACCAACATAACTAATAGATATTATTTTATCTGTTCTAGCTCAGCATAGCTGTAGAAGATGGGTGCTTGAAGGCGTACAATGGGAACTTTGAGCCTGTCTTAGTACACCGGCTTGTAGATATTATCAGGTGATAAAGAAAGCCCATTTATTTGCATGAAATAACACAAAATCTTTTTTTTCTGTTAGTGTTACTTTATTATTAGTATTCATCATCCTATTACAGCCCCCTTAAACTAGTGGCAAAACGTTTGACGAATAGAAATCGAATATAATGATAAATGTATGGGGGTGACATAATGTTTCGACTATGTTATGGATGACATAATATATGTCAAACCCATTAATATTCGTCAAACGTTTTACCACTTACCAGGGGGGCCCGGTTCATTTGACAATAATTGACACAAACAAATGATTTGAAACAAATTCAAATTTTTATATTATTAAGAATTGTTAAAGTTAGCCAAATTTCTTACACTAGGCAGAGTCTGTCTCGTAAGAAGTCTTCATAGATTTTTACAAAGAATTTGATTAAGGAATTTAAATTTCATAGCACATTTATCAGTAGGAATGGGATCGTCACCGTTACAGCTTGTCCCGAGGCCAGGCGATTACGTTACGAATCTGATTAGTGTGCTTTGCAGTAGGGAGTTTCATACAAAGAATACTGCACGGCTCGGCACGGATTTGATACGGTGACGATCCCTTTCCGGGTTGATATGTGTGCTACGACCTCAGTGTTCTCCAGTATTGATATACCCAACTCTTCCAGCCACGGTTCAGCTCTACTGTTACTATCTGGAATGGGAGAGATCGACACATAAATGTTTAAAGCATTCAAGCTTTAGTATATTAATTATATTCAAAAATCTCCTCCGCTATGTCAGTCGGTCTCAGTAAAGGTTGACTTCCATCCGAAATTGGATCAGAATATATATTTATATATTTAAATATCTACTTAATATATATATTGTGATCATGAAGTAATCATTATGTGACGTATACATGGGATTAGCACAAGCATGGTGATACCATAACTTATAAAGGTCGGTACATAACACAGGTACATAATGACTTAGCGGAAACAGGTTGTTCTTATCTTTTTGTTATAAAACCTGTCAAGCGTATCATTTGGGTTCCGTCATTATCTTAAAATTAAATATTTTACTAAATATGAATGTAATTTTCATGAGTATTATCTACAATTCTACATGAATGAATACTAGATACTACACGCGACGTCGTCTGCGTAGAAAATTTTGTAATTTTCAGTGATTAATCTAGCCACCCTGAAGTTCTGTTCTACATAAAGTTCCTAACAATGTACGGATCCCTAACGACACAAAGTAATAACACAAACTAACAGGTTAACTAATGGTTAATGTGACGAACCTGTCTTTCATATCACATTATTAATAATAAACTTCAAATTATACCATACAGCCCTCTCACCATGAATCTTAACCTTTTGAGCGCCAGTCTTGTATGGAAGACAAGCGTTTTAGTGCCCTCCGCGCTACGATTTTATTAGAAGACTATAATACATCTAATCGCAACATTTATCAAGATTATTGTTTGTTATTACATTATACAAATGTTACGATTCGATATTGTCTCCTGGTATAGCTATGGTGTGGAGGGCGCGGAAGCGTTGTCTTCTATACAAGACCGTGACGGTCAAAGTGTTGAAGCAAGACACTTTCCGACGAGGAAGCGAGACGCTGCTACGAGCAGTGTTATGTGGCGTCTCGCTTTCTCAACGTAGACTGTCCTGTTTTAATAGTACATGGTTAAGTGTGTATAAGAATAAGAATAAGAATCATTTATTTGCTCGAAATAATGGTGTTTACAGATGGAGATAATATTATAATAGTAGTTTCACATATTTCGCCTACTTTTTTCGGCATGCAAATCAAAGTACACATTAAAACTATACCTATAACCTATAACTATAACATAAATATTACAATAGTTATTAATGTAAATAATAGATATATACAATGTTTAACAACAAAAACAACACTATTTATTTTACTACACAATACTATTTATGTATTTAATAACTAATTTAAAGGCTTAAAAATATTATTATTTTAAATGTATTTTGTCAATTAAGGTTCATTGTTAGAAATTCATTTATGGTGTAGAAGCAGCTATTGATAAGGCATTTTTTTAGTTTAATTTTGAATTGGTGTAAAGGTAATTCTCTTATGTGTTTTGGTATTTTGTTAAAGATTTTTATTGATGTAATGTAGCAGTTTCTTTGGCGAAGTGTGCTTCTACACATTTGAACAGCAAGTCGAGTTGGATCTCTGGAAGCAAATTTTTTGAATTCCGTTGCTTTTGTATATAGCTCAGGATGTTTCTTTACGAAAATGCCAATTTCTAATATATATAGTGAAGTCAATGTAAGTAATCCTAGTTTTTTAAAAAGTGGTCTACATGATTCAAGGGGACCTACGCCACAAATTGCTCGAATACATTTTTTTTGGCTAAGAAACACTTTATTGGCGTACGTAGAATTTCCCCATATAAGTAAGCCGTATCGAAGCACAGATCCTATGTATCCATGATACGCAGTTAGTGTGGTTTCCACGCTAGAAACTTTTTTTAATTTTTTAAGTGCGTATACGAATCTATTTATGTTAGAGCATATCTTATTAGTGTGTGCTTTCCAATTACAGTTTCTGTCTAAAGTTATACCCAAGAATTTAGTTTCATGTATTTCTTCTATTTGTATATTATTGTATTTAAGATCTACATTTGTATGTGTTTTATTATTTTTGTTATAATTAGAAAATTGGAGTATTTTGGTTTTAGATATATTGGCTGTTAGGTTATTGTATCTAAGCCATTTCATTATAGATTCTATTGTATTATTTAAATCTATTTCATAATTAATATTAATATTTTCTTTTACTGTGACGGAAATGTCATCTGCAAATAGGATGCACTCATGGGTTGTAACTTGAGGGATGTCGTTTATATATAATAAAAAAAGAAGTGGGCCCAGTACGCTTCCTTGTGGAACGCCAAATTTATTTAATTCTATTGTGGATCTGAATGGAGTAGATATTTTTTCATTGCTAAGGTTATAAAGTTCAACGCATTGTGTTCTATTTTTTAGGTAGCTGCTAATCCATTGTAGAGCATTACCTCTAATTCCATAGAGTTCACATTTATTTAATAATATTTTATGATCCACAAAATCGAACGCCTTACTCATATCAAAGAATATGGTAGATACTCGATTACGCTTATCAATGCTTTCGGTAATGTTTTTAATGAGAGAGAAGACTGCAAGAGATGTGGACTTGTTTTTTTGAAAACCATTTTGATTATTTGCTATAACGTTATATTTATTTAAAAAGTTAATAATACGAGAGTGCATTAGTTTTTCGAAGATTTTAGAGAATACTGGTATGAGTGTAATGGGTCTATAATTGTTCATATCCTGTTTGCAAGCTTTTTTATGAATAGGTTTAACAATCGATAATTTGAGTATATCCGGAAAGGTCCTGTGTGAATGAGAGATTTATCAGGTAATTTAATATTTGCGCTAATTCAGTACGGCAGTTTTTTAAAATCAATGTAGAAATACAGTCATATCCTACTGCTCGTGTGTTGTTTAGTGTCCCAATTGTTTTAATGACTTCATCACATGTAGTAGGCGTTAGGAATATGGTTGAGCTCACCGATTTTATTAAGCTGTAGTTCGGGTTTGTGTTATTTTCTTTGTTTGTTATTGATATAAAATAATCATTAAATGCTGAGGCTATATCAATGGGGTTGTTAACAATTTTATTATTAGTTTGAATAGACTCTATCCTTTCATATACTTTAGTATCATCGGTTTTATTTTTTATGATATCCCAGGTTGCCTTACATTTGTTTTTTGAGCTTTTTACATATTTCTTATTTATATATTTCTTGGACTCAGATATAACTTTTTTAAGTAGTTTATTGTATTGTAGGTAAGTTTGTTTATTATAATCTGTAGAGTTTTTATAATATATGTATCTAAGTTTTCTTTTATGAGAAGCTGATATTTTTATTCCTTTCGTTATCCATGCGGGAGATGTGGTATTAGATCGTATCTTAATCTTATTAACAGGAAAGCATAAATTGTAGTAAACTGTAAATGTATCATGAAATATATTAAACGCTTGGTTACATTCATCTACATCTAGAACTTCTGACCATGTTAGTTTACTCAGAGTCTCTTTAAACTTAAGTATATTTTCCGAGTTATAATCGCGTTTCATTTCATACCAATACGTTATTCTTTTTTGTTGAGTATTTGGGATAGATAAAGTCTGTCCTGTGTTGTGGTCAGACAAGTATAGTGGATGTACTTCACCAGTCGCGTTTTTAATATTGCTAATTATGTGGTCTATGCAAGAAGATTTTCTAGTTGGTTTGTTTATATGCAGTTGCATGTTGTTATTAAGCAGAATATCGTTAAGGTGGTTCGAAGCTATACTATTTTTAAGTGTGTCTATGTTTATATCTCCAGCTATAATAATATTTTTATTTCTTTGTAAAGATAGTTTGTGTAATAATAATTCGAAGTTTCTGAGAAATAGGTTCGTGTTCGAATTTGGTATTCTATATATAGAAATAATAATACATTTTAATATAGGTATTTCTATCCCACAACACTCAAATATTTTTTCAGTGGACATGTTGTTACATATATCAATTGCCTTTGTATTCCAAGATTTTCGGATTAAAATACAAACCCCACCACGTTTTTCATTTTTGCGTGAAAAATTACTAGCTAATATAAAGTCTTTTATAAAAATGTTATGTTCATCACCAGATTTAATAAATGTTTCAGAGAGGCATATAAAATCAATCAGAGTACCCTTTTCAGACAGATTATTAAGGCATAATTCTAATTGTTCTTGTTTGTTTAATAAACCCGCTATGTTTTGATGTAATAATCTTATAAATTCATTTTTAGGTTCGAAAAAAGGTTTCGGTTACAATGTTATTACTTTTCAAATTAGGGAAATAGTAAGGTATAGTTCCTTTTTTGACAGTTTGATCGGGACTAGGATTTTTTAAAACATTATTTTGGGTCTTTTTTAAGATAGGATCAATTAATAATGTTTTTTTATAAAATGTAGTGTCTATAATATAGTTTAGTTTTTTACAGGTGTCTTGCAAGTAGTACAGGTTTTTATTGCGATAATATCTATCAATATTTATAAAAGTACAGTTATCAAAGTTAATAGAAATCTTTTTTAACATCTGGTTTAACAAGTATTCATTTAAATAATTATTATTCAATACACCTAGGATAATTACATTAGTCTTTTTTATATATTTTAAGGTAGATATTAATTCTATCATAAGTTTATTAGGGTTCTTATCGTGTTCACCCACACATAAGATTAAAAAATTGTTCTCGCTGTCAACTAATTCACGGCTTGAACTAAGTATTTCTTCGGACGACGCATGTGGTTTCGTTAGCGAAGAGATTTGATACTTTTGGTATTTTGTATTTATTCTTGAATATATAAGTTTAGAAGAGAGGCCAGAACATTGACTTCCACCCAATATATTGATTTGAGGTTTTTTATATCCATCAAAATGTATATGAGCGCCATCTGTTGGTGTAATGACAAGTTTGGTTTCATCTTTCTGTTTTGGTTTAAGGGTTTTATCGGTGTCAGCGCCATCTAGTGTATCTTCATGATAGTTAGTTTCCAAATCGATTAAGTTCTCATTTAGATTTTTTACTTTTTGCATATGTACTTGTTTTTCTCTAGGTGTTGAATGTTTATTGGATTTTATTTTTGCAGATCCAGTACAAAAGGTTTGGAGCTTAGCAATTGTGTTTTGTTGTTCTATTGTTTGTGATTTTAATTCGGTATTTTCTTGTAATAGTTTATCAATATCATTGTATGCTTTTTCTAATTGTATTTTTAAGCTCTTAATTTCTTCATGTGTAGCGTCAGATGTATCGATTCTGGTTGATAGATCAGGTAGGCTCCGTGCTAGGTAATCGTCTGCGGAATGCATCGATACAAATGAGCAATCAAGCGATTCGTCCAAAATTTTGTTCTTCTTTTTTCGGATAGTGATGTTGTGATCATCCATTGTTTTAGATACTTTGGTTCAAATTATTAAAAATAAATAAAACAAAATGCAAAAAGATTAATCAAGCATTAATCAATCCAGTATTCATTAAAACACTTTTACCCGCTTCGACCGATGTATGTTACCAATAGGCCATCTGTACATATGATCTGAATGTGAAATAAGCTTTTAGTTTATAGCAGCAGAATCAGATGTTAGAGAACAGCCGGTAAAATTTGAATTACGAATTTCTTCACAACGCGACGGTGGCATTTTTTTCACTTGAATTATAATTTTACAGTTTTATCACTATTATGTTATTACTATGCATAATAACTACACGGTAGAACACTTTATGATAAGTATTTAGGTAAGTTTGTGTATTATATTGTCACAGCACAAGAATAAACAGATTGTTTGTTTTGAACATTGAAATTTGTTTATATCTTTCTAGTTTATCATTGAATTTGGTTTAAAACACTGTCACTTGGTTATTATTGTTCACTTATACTATCTATTTAACTTTTAATGTTTATAATTGCGTTTAACTATTTTTAATTAATTTAAATATACAGAGCTGATGTTTTCGTGGCTAGAGCGCCATCTGTGCCTTACCATGAGCTTGCATTGCAGGCCATTTTCCGCTGTGCTTCTATTCGATTCTATTCGTCTAGCGTTTTGCCATGTTTTAAGGCCAGTTGGGCCAATAGAATGCGCATAGTGTAACTATGCCGAAAAACTAAAAATATATATTCGCAAATAAATTAAGAGCTCAAAACTGCTTATTTTTTTACCGAAAAGGTATAAATCTAATTTCCTTTTTAAGATAAATCGCTAAATGCAATTTAGTAAACAAGTTTCTTCATGTAATTGCCAAAATTTAATTTGATCCGCGTAGTTAATTAGTTTTAAAACTTGTTTTAGCAAACTTTAGTTTAGGATATGGCGGACGGCAGGATCCATATTTATTTTTGTATGACGTCACTATAGTAAAAAGTGTTGTACGTATGTTTAGGCGTAGATAACAAGTTCTTTCGCTGACTTATCATAGGTTTTTTCAGCTGCCTAGTTGGTCTAGTGGCCTGTTAACGCGACCGCCAAACAAGAGATCCTGGGTTCGAATCCCGGGTGAAGCAGAGTGTTATTGGGATTTTGCATTAAGTAATTCTCTGAAGCAGCACGGAATCGGGACTTGTGTCCGGTGGATGGCAATAGGCTCGCCCCCTATTAGGTATATAAAATAACTGGCGATATCTGGGTGTCAGTATACAGTGTAAAACACACAATCGATGCAGGAGAAATCCCTTGTGTGCGAGTGGTTTTTATTCGTAAACAGACACATATTTTTGCTTTCATCTTTTTTTAAAAAAAACGTCGCCCCCCCCCACACTAGGAATTTCTCCTGTATTGTAGGTGCGTTTCACAAACATGAAATATCACATACACAAACAAAACACCTAGACTCGGGACAATCAAATGTGGATCGCACAAATTATTGCCCCGTGCGGGAATCGAACCCGCAACCCTTAGCGCAGCAGTCTAATCGCTTAGCCACTGCGCCAATCAGGTCGTCACATTGATTCTCATTGAAGAACCTCTCCGTCCAAAATAGGTCACAATCAGATTTAACGATATCCATAAAACCAAAACCATACCTAATCACTACATAGTATAAAACAAAGTCGCTTTCTCTGTCCCTATATCCCTATGTATGCTTAAATCTTTAAAACTACGCAACGGATTTTGATGCGGTTTTTTTAATAGATAGAGTGATCGAAGAGGAAGGTTTATATGTATAATAACATCCATTAAATAGTGGATAAATACTTATCATATATATTTTATACCTATGCGAAGCCGGAGCGGGCCGCTAGTTCCCTATAAAATATAAATGAAATGCATTTATTTCAGGTAATTTTCACCTGTATTTGAATGTACAGAATAATTATTATTAGACGACCTGATTGGCGCAGTGGCTAAGCGATTAGACTGCTGCGGGCAAAAATTTGTGCGATCCACATTTGATTGTCCCGAGTCTGGGTGTTTGTGTATGTGATATTTCATGTTTGTGAAACGCACTCACGATACAGGAGAAATTCCTAGTGTGGGGCGATGTTTTATTAAAAAATTATATATACATATAAATTGTTATTCTTGTCCATTTATCCAGCATGTTTGTTACAGCAGTGCTGGATATAGGGAAAATCTAGTATGATATCTAATTATGTTTTTTAAGTGTTCGTTTTACCTAAGTTTGTTATTATTGCCAAATCTGTGACATTATCATAGCCTTTTTTTGACTACAGTCATACGGCAAGGAATGCTTATCTTAATATGAAACATCTCTATCGCAGGGCCAGCCAAGTGCCAGGTCGTCCTGAGGAGCTGTTCTACATACTCCTCAATGAGAAGGAGGGTCTTCTCAACTGCTACCTCTTCAGAGCTGCCACGGTACATGAGGTCAGTCCTTAATAGTAATATGCCCTCCGAAAGACTAGTCCACGCAGGAGATATTATAGTGCACCAATATGCGCGCAAACACAGGTGCACTCCCTATTCCCTCACTCTCATAGTCCGATGGGACGGTAGACCGACACGACTGGAGAGAGATCAGGGCAGGACCAACGGCTTAACGTGCCTTCCGAAGCACGGTGGGGTCTCGACATGTGATCTTGAATTAATGACGAAATGGCTTTTAGATAAGTTCTATCGTTTTTTATAAACGTGGGCGACGTTTATAGAAAAACGATTTTTCCTGTATCGTGGGTGCTTTCCACAAACTTAAAATATCACATACACTAACACACCCAGACTAGGAACAAACATTTGCGGATCACACAAGTTTTAGTCCTATGCGGGGATCGAACCCGCAACTCCTAGCGCAGCAGTCCAGCTTAGCCACTGCGCCAATCAGCCCGTCTAAATATCCACCCAATCTTGGAGAATTGCGTAAAGATGAAACCAAAATTCCATTAACACTTGCTACATCTTACCACGTGTGACGGTGTGTGACTCAACTTGCAATTTTCATGTTTGTATGCTTTTTTAATTAGTACGTCGCACGGCCATCTTGTTGACTCTAGCTACTAATACATCAGTGTCGAGATAATACCACTACACAAACTAAGAAACAACATGACAATACGGCCTTCTTACTACATTATTTTTAACTGTTACCTTACCTGGATCTTCCTATAAGATTTTTTCTCCAGTTTGAGCTATCTCCATATCCAAAATCACTTGCGACGGGTTCAGTAAGTCATGACGTCGAAACAAACAAACATACAGATTTATTCTGTGTACCACTACCAAAGGGGAAAAATTCTTATAATATGGTACCCCACAGAATTATGTTAGGTATAATCATAAAACTGCATAAATAAAAATAATACTGTTTTCGTTGAAAACTTATGGGTACAATTAGTTTTAGCAAATAATAATTTGATTACGAAGCAATTAAGCAGTTTAAGTAATATATTTTTAAGCGTAAATATCTACTATTTAATTAATACAAAAAATGCTTACACCCTCAACCGTTTAAATAAGTACCCTTTCCCCCAATAGTGTTGATAGACATAGTACCAGCTCACCTTGTATCATTATTATCAAAAACCAACATAATACCACGTCGGCCATCCAAACTCGAATGAATATTAATTAAAAGATGAATAATGGCCTGCACAGACAAGCGAACGGGACGGCAGAGGAGTTCGTGTGTTAGTAGAATTTTGCTTATCTAATCGAAATAATGAAGATATTTCAATACGGTGATCGACCTCGGAGCATCGCAGCGCAGATGCAGTGGATGAAGCAGTGCTTTGAAATATATTAATTCCCCTCCCCTTGGTGCAGTGGCTAAGCGATTGGACTGCTGCGCTAAGGGTTGCGGGTTCAATTCCCGCACGGGACAGAAATTTTTGCGTTCCGCAGATATTTGACCCGAGTCTGGGTGCTTGTGTATGTAATATTTCATATTGGTGCAACGCACCCACGATACTGGAGAAATTCATACTATGAGGCGAAATTGTATTAAGAAAAAAAATACAATTGTTAAATAAAAATCCGCTGCCGTCCAATCAGCCCGTCTGCGCTTACTCTAACATTTAAATGTAACGTAACCATTACGTATATGGAACCTTGATAAATGTTAAATTTAGAATTCATTGACAACCGAACTTAAATATTAGGACAGTTGTTAATCGGATTCGGTAATTACAAGTGCTTTAAACAATATATTTCGCAAAAATAATAAAATCAAAACTTTTTAAAAATAAAGTGTTAAATAATACATTAATAAATAAGTGTTTACAATACTTGTGATAGTGTGCGTTGAATAAGGCAAATAAATGATTAATTAAGTGAGTAAACTGAACTAATCTCAAAAATATTATATATTAATTAATTTTTGTAATAAAATCTAAATAATTACTGCAAAAAACAATGACAACTGTTAGTTACAAACTTTATTTTATTTTCTAAATATATACCTTAAAATATTATAAAACTTCAAGTAAGATTAACACGTCACATTAATACTACAGTTAAGGTCCAACATGGTAAACCTTACCTTTTTCCACCTATAAATATCCCAATCATGTAGTATTTTCTAAATAAATATATCTTTATCACAGCTAATGGACGCAGTGGCAAAGCGATTGGACTGCTGCGCTAAGAGTTCGATTCCCCACAGGACAATTAGTGTGATCCGCAGATGTTTGTCCCGAGTGTGGGTGTTTGTGTATGTGATATATTATTTTTGTGGAACGCACGTATATAATTCTTAGGGATTGTTTAGAATACCTGCTGGTCTAGAGGTCTAAAGGTTTTGGCCTGTAGTTCTATAGAAAAAAAACTTCTAAAGCAATTAAACCACGTTCAGTTGAATTTATTGAACTACAGGATAATGACAATAGTTTAGGTAAGAACTGCAAGCGGGTGGCAGCGGCCAGCATGTGCCAGAAATGAATAATATTGTTACAATACACTCTCAACTTTATACACACTGCCGTCTGCGCATTAGGTAGTGTATAGAATACCTAGGCATAGTATAAAATAAATAATATTTCATACATTACCGGCATTGTATAGAATACCGAATTATACAGATTGCCGGTAACATAAACATTTATCAGGCAAGTCCATTAGGTGCAATGTTCTAAACATTATCCTTATTGACAAACAATATTTTATGTGTAAAACACATTTTTAGGCATCCTAATCTACATCAAAAAACAAAAATAATGACATACAAACCAATTAAGTACCGGATTGTGCCTCTGTACCGTAAACATAAAACAAACTACAAATTTAAACAACTAAAAACAAGTTTATTGATATTTTGTTTACGAAAAATAATTATATAAGGAAACAAAAAAATAGTGTAATAACGTCATGCCTAGTATTAGTGCCCGTATATGTCTTATGACATGATTAAAACGCGTTTTATGAAATATACCTATGTATTTAAATTTTACATAAATTGTAAATGTAAAAACACCTTTTAATAATAAAACAACATGGCGCCTGTATTCCCTGAAGGGGTAGGCAGAGGTGTGTACATATCTGGCGAAGTGTTGGTGCAACACTTCGCCAGATATGTAGGTCCCAATGTTATAGGGGGCGTATTGCCATCAACCGGGCACAAATACAGACTCCGTGCTGCTACAGAAAATTAACATTGTCACACCCGGGATTTGAACCCAGGACCTCGTGCTCAGCAGTCGCGTACAGCGACTACTAGACCAACGAGCCAGTCAAACACAATCCCCTTTATTCTTAAAAAATGACAATTTTAAACCAAGGATTAAATTAAATCTGTCACTGTCATTTGTATTTTAAAGAATAGAGATGTCATTAGACTTAATACGGGTTTAAGGTAATGCCGGTATGATCCTCGTTTACAATTAAAAGAAATAAGTTTATGTAGGCACAATAATTATGTTCGTAGCCATAATATTATTATTAATACCAGAAAACCTTTTGAATGTCCACTTCCTAAAAGTCACAAAGACCGTGACCTACTAATACATTTAAAAACGAATACACAACAAAGAAAATCCTTCGAGATAATTAATTTGAAACTCTTAATAAAGTACCTACACACATTGAAATTAAAATCAGGAAATTGTACAGGAAACCAAACAAAACATTATTTTTCAGGTTTTCCTAAAAGTTTCAGCCTTATAAATATTTATTTAAATACCTATTAATGGTAATTTATAAGTGACTTAAAATTTATTTGCCTTTATTTAATTAAAAAATTGGACCTCATTTTGTAGCATATTTCGTTAACTGAAACTAATAAAAAACGTTTTAAAACATCCGGGAAGCATTCGAACCACTTTTTAACCAAACTAGAACCAGCCACAGCCGTTCAGCTGACACCACAACCGTTAAACGCGTGAAGACATAATTTATTATCCATTTGACAGCTGTGCCAAACTGCCAAGCAGCCATGTCGAGTTCAGTGTTCATCCCGTTGGCGCGGCAAGCAGCCGCGTACTACACCGCCAGTCTATCAGACGTACAATTCTGGTTTGGTGCAGTCCTAATAGTGCTCGCATGTGAACTGGATCTAATATACTTCCATATAATAAACGCTATGGACATCGAATTGGATTAACAGTGCAAAAACACGTCAAAAATGACAATAAAAAGTGCAGTGGACACGATATTTGCGCGAAAACAATAACAGACCTTGAAAACTGAAGATCCGATTTTGGTTTTAGCTGCTCAGTGGTATGTTTTGAAAATAGCTCGCGAGTTGTGTGCCAACATTAAAACTCCGTGGATTCGCTTGCACAGCGGCCACTGTAAACACAAAACATATGTTTCGCGCGCATTTTAAACGTTCATGACAGCAGTGTTTGTGTTTGAAGTTTTAAAAAGGATTCGAATTTCATTTGCGTTCTAAATACAAATAATAAAAACAGTGACAATTTAAAAATAATAAAAAATGGAAGTTGTGTACTCGAGTTTCGAATAAAGTGTTCAGTAAAATAAAAAATAAAGCGACACACTTTAAAATTTGAATTTCAAATAATTCGCATCTGAAATAGTGTTCGATTTTTAATTGTGATATCTGGCTGTTATCAATATAATTATTAATCAAATGTGGAATGTGAAATTGAATGTGGAATTACTAGTTCTAATTTCAAACTATGTGTTTTTAAATTGAGACTAATGACATTTTAATCGTTGTGACGTTATATTTGACAAATGGTGTTGTAACGATTGGGATCTATAATTATCTTGGAATACTAAATTGTAAGTATAATTTTATTCGTACATATTTTTTTACAGGCTTATGTAATTTCAAGAACGTTTTTTGCGAAAACTACGAAATTATGAGCCATAATAATCTTAACTGCAAATATTTCATGTATTTTTTTTACATACTGAGTCAAAATAGCTTTAATTATGTTCAGTTTTGCGTATTTAAATACAGGGTAGCTGTTAAAATTACTAAGTATGGAATATTATTTAATTCAAAACTCCGTTCTTCCTTATTCTACATTCTAAACAAAACGTGCGTTTATGAGCTGACGTGACTTAAAGTATCACATGCCGACGCTAAAACAAATAAGTAATTTATATTAGATAATCATCTTCTGAAAGTCAGCTTATCTATGGCCCTCTTAGTCATAAATGAGGATAATACCAGCATTAACTTAAACCTGTATTAAGTCTATTGACATCCCTATTCTCTGACATACAGACGACAGGGACGGGTATAATTTAATCCTTGAGTTAATTTTTTCGGGGTCAGAAAAAAGTATAATGGTGATTTGTATTACATGCATTTTACATGCCTACCTCAGACACCAGCTTCTCACATATTCTAACCTATGCATATACCTGTATTTAAATATAAGTATCATTGTAATTATGTAAGGTTGGTTCTTGTGAGGAGAAATAAATAAAACATTATTATTATTATCATTTTAATCTCTAGAAATCCCGAAATACTTATGCCTCCAAATGCCGAAATTTGAGTAGGTACCTATCACTCAAAGTTAATCTATCAAACAGCCTGATAAATTTAAAAAACCGTATTACTGATTACTCAACTGCTCAAGTCAAAAAGCGGTAATTGTGTTAGATAACGGTGTTTATAGGGCCCGCTACACTATCAACTATTTTATGTCTACATACGGCATACAGATGGATGGGAAATATGAGCATACTTACTTAACATAACATCACGCCTGTATTCCCCGATGGGGTAGGCAGAGGAGTTTAGTACAACCACATTTCGCCAGTTTTGTGATAGGTCCCTACATAATAGGAGGCCAGCCTATTGCCATCAACCGGATATAAATCCAGACCCTGCTGCTACTGAGAATTACCTAACGGAGAAACCCAGTAATTTGCACGGTCCGGGATTCGAACGAAGAACCTCACACTCGGCTGTCGCGCTTTGCTATCACTAGATCAACGAGGCAGTCATCAGTTAATTAGTAAATAAGCTTCTAGTAATAGATAAGATATAGCTAGGGTTGCCTCCTGAGTCCTCACCCCTTAGACAAGTGACAAAACGCTTGACGAATAGAAATAGAATAGAATAAAAATAGAATAGAATAAAAAATGTATGGGGATGACACATGTCATCGATAACATAGTCGAAACATGATGTCATCTACATTTTTTCATTCTATTCCATTTCTTTTCGTCAAGCGTTTTGCCACTTGTCTAAGGGGGCTGTACTATTATCTATATTATTAGAAAATATAAATATTGATTGGAGCAGTTGGGCGTCGTTTTTATAAAGAAAAGAAAACATATCGTAAATACGAAATGTGGGATATTTTCATCGCTGATTCAATCGTCACGATTTCAAATTAGATTATTTCGAAAGTAAATAAAGAACCGGTATTTATTATATTGTAAATACCAAACGTGTAATTTTTTTTTTCTAGATTTCGACATCATAAACAAAAAAATCTTCAAAAAATGGTGGCATCCTTAGATTTACCTATCCTTGACCCGACATTGACCTTTTAACAAATGACTGTCTCATTCAATCATATTAATCTAACGTGGTTTATAACTTCAGTATCAATTATTACTGAAGTCATAAACCACCAACCACGTCGCTAATATTATGATAATCCTCATTTTGATTCTTTTGTACCAAAATAGCATTTTTTTTGACATTTTTGATTGCTCTGAGTACTTATCTTCATTGATGAGAATCGTAATTATAATCAAATCCATACGAGTTATATGATTAGTGCGAATATACTAACAGTTTTTCTGTATGTTACGCTTTTACTTACTTATTATTATTACTTAACAGATTTTGATGTAATTGCGTATGTAATAAGCTTGATGCTGAAGTAAAGACCTAGGCTACTTTATATCCCGAAAAAGCAACGTTGAAAATTATTCTGCGGACAAAGTCGCAGGCATAAACTAGTGTATCATAAAAGAAGAGTGAAATACCCTTTCTTCGTCGTAAATAGGACTTGTAGGTAGCGTTAGGCGACGAACCCCGCATGAGCCCATAAAGTTGGCAATAGGCTCGCCACCTGCTTTTGAAAAGCTGTAAAATGTACATATAAAGTTAAGACTTACAGGCCAATTCTTGTTTTTTAAAGACGCACCGTTTTCGTTTCGTGTCTGGGTGTTTGTGTATGTGATATTTCATGTTTGTTAAACGCACCCACGATACAGGAGAAAGTCCTAGTGCAGGGCAAAGTTTATTAAAAGACAAATCAAATGAATGTATAGTTGTAGATAGTAGACGTATTGTCCTTGACTATCCGTAGTCTCCGCACTCCAGGTCTAATAATATACCCGGAAAACAAAACGAATTTAAACACAGTATCATCTATATATGCGTACTTCGTGTATGCACACATAAAATATACCATCTTCCAAGGTAAGTAGCAAAGTAACATAATGTGGTAATGTTTTCTGTAAAGATATTTGATTTTGTGCGGAGTGATTTCTCTAGTATAGGTAGTTTCCGACACGTGAAGAACGCTGAGCGACTGTCAGCGACTGTGTTTGTAATATATACTCACTCTACACTTGGATATAGACACATCTATGTTCCTAGGCTATTGTGGTTTAAAATAAGTGTAATGTTTTATTGTAGAATCATTATAGATACTTTACGAGTTACAGAACACTTTGGAATTGGTCAGCGTTCTTTTTACGTGACGGGAATAATAACTCTTTAGCGCCTGTTATCGTTAAATACCTACTTGTATTAATCCAACCAATATGAATCATTTTCATGTCCAACATAATGCTTTTTTTATTAGAAGATTAATGCTATCTTCTATCTATACAGTGTGTTACGAAAACACTGACCGATCAAAATGGATCCGATCAAGAAGGAAAACAAAATCAGCTGTTCCATAAAATTTATGGATTTTTTTCTATATTTAATCTCTCTAAAACCCGAAAACGGCTGGATCGATTTGTAATTTTGGTCTTGAAATATTCAAAAAATCCAGGAAAGGTTTAAATGATGGTACAAAGTTCGCCGGGTCAAATCGCACTACTCGTGCTTGCATCCTTAAATACGGCACAAACTATTCTCTTCACGTACAATAGATTCCAAACACAACAAAAGACTGAGTCACGGTGAAACCAATCATCCATAGCTAAAAATAACCTTTACTTTACATTATATCCCAAAAACATCACGAAATAGCCCACCCGACCAGACGAGCCAAATTTATGAAGATAATGAGAATATGAATTTCTAAGAAACGCCTTGGAAAGCGTCCAATATTTAGTACATAGTCTGTTCGGTTCTAACGCAGGTGTTAGGAAATTATCTGGAAATGGACGTATGTATGCATACTGTATACAATTACCTTTTTTGATCATATATAAATGACGACCTAATTGGTGCAGTGGATAAGCGATTGGACCGCTGCGCTATCATCAGAAGTCTAGTCTATGGTGGCGAACCTAATGCCATTTGACGAACCCATACCGGGTTCGATTCCCGCACGAGACAATTTGAGTCAGGGTTTTTGTATATGTGATGTTTCATGTTTATGAAACGCACCCACAATACAGGGGAAATTCCTAGTGTAGGGCGACGTTTTATTAAAAAAAAACAATTATTTATTTATTAAGTTTTTAAAAAGGTTCTTAATTATATGAACTAACATCCCAGAAAACAGTACAGACTGTTTGAGTGTCGTCAGTGAGATCAGATACAGATTTTAATGTTATAGAAATATAATGGATTACCTCGTTGGTATAGTGGTCGCCAAGTGCGACTGCTATACTTAAGGTCCTTGGTTCGAAGTGAAGAGAGGTTTGTCACTAGTCTTGATTCATATATTACAAACATAACATCACGCCTCCTATTCCCCGCTAAGGTAGGTAGAGGTGTATAGTACACCCACATTTCGCCGGTTAAGCTATAAGTCCCAATGTTATAGAGGCGAGCCTAATGCCATCATCCAGACTCCGTGCTGTTACTGACAGTTACCTAATAAAACCCCCATTAACACTTTTTCCTACCCGAGATTCTAACCCGGGACCTCGTGCTCAGCACCACTAGACCAATGGAGCAGTCTGGATTCACCTGACTACAGATGGTTTCGTCTATTACGTGTATAACGTTAATAAAGATTGTATTTTATAATACATCTGTCTTGTGACCTCGTAGTCGTAAGCTTTCCATGTTATAAACAGGTTTTCTATAGCACCGAGAGGTCAATAAATTTATATACTTGTCGTTTATGTACTTAATTTTATTGTTGTATTGTTTTTGTTATTGGATTTAGTTGTTTTGAGTAACCAGCTTAATGTGGACGTATTCATCTTTATTAAGATTCTTAAACATCAACATTTTGCTATTATCAAAAGTCTCGTCTTTGGTGGCGAACCTAATGTCATTTGGCGAACCCATACTGGGTTCGCCACCTTATACAATTCGCTTTTCCGTTTATTGAATGGGAATTTTATTCAGTATATACGTCCCACGAAACTCGGTAAACTAACCCTACAGGCTAGGTATCTAGCGTTAAGCTAAATAAAACGTTACCCCACACTATATTATAGTTTGGACACACAAATATTGCTCTCGTCCGGGGATAGAACCCGCAACACAGCGCAGCAAACAAGGCTTAAATACCTACAAGCATAGTTGGTCTATAAAACAAAAAAACTTGTGACTATGTACGATACTTATTTGCTTTCGACACACAAATGTTTAATCTATTCCCTCAATTATGTATAAACTGTATTTCTCTGCTGATCCCTTTATTAATCACACGCGTGGCTGCGTATATTATACATAAATTAGATTAATTGACACGTGCACTCAACTGGTTTATAATCTTAATAGACTCGACAGATGCTTTCCGATCGACGTGACTTTGTTATGACGTGAACTTATAAATTGCTTGTATTATTTTGTCCTGGAAAGAAAATATTATAATCGGGTTTGTTGTGTTAAAATATTATCTTATACTAGCTTCAGCCCGCGACTTCGTCCGCGTGAATTTCGAATGTTTCATAACATTAGCCTTCCTCGATAAACGGACTATCCAAAACAAAATTATTTTTTCAATTCACTTCGTACCAGTAGTTCCTGAGATTAGTGCGTTCAACCAAACAAACTCTTCAGCTTAAAATGTTAGTATAGATTCGTAGTACTTGCTCACCTCTGCCCACCCCTTCGGACACAAACCACGTTTTTTATAAAACATTAACTTGAAGGAACGCTCCGAAGATATTTAGCCAAAGACTGGGAATATTTTGGTTTATTTTTATATCCAAACAGTAGAACATTTTCGTGTATTTTCCAAGTCCATTCTAAATATTGGTAACAGAATTTCGGAAATCGGATGGACAGTTCCGGAGATTACCCCCTAAGTATACAAACAAATTTCACCTCTTTATAATATTAGTATTGATTAATTAAAGTAGCCTATATGATAAGCCAGAGTGTCAGTTACCTCCATGCCAAATTTTAGCATAATCAGTCCAGCCGTTTGAGCGTGAAGAGGTAACAAACATACAAACACACTCACAAGCTTTCGCCTTTATAATTTTAGTGTGATTATAGTTTTTAGCATAGTAAAACAATATAATGCACAATATATAAATCATCTATCAATACATGTCCGATCCGAGTTGTAAACACTTGACAATATATTTTCTGCACGACGTAACTTTGTAAAGATGTTCTTACTTAAAATAAATATTTATTCACGTAACCATGATGTCTTGAATATTTACAGCGATGTTATTAGACATTTGAATCTATAATCGTGTTTGTTTATTAAGTGAAGTAGAAACTAATGGGGGTTGCTTTATTATATTTAATTACAGAATTTAATACTATACGTTTATAAAATAATAGAAGATTTAGGGCCTGTTTCACCATCGACAAGTAAAGTGTCAGGTAGGCTAACCACCACTAAAAGTCACCCGTAACTACTCATACGAATTTCACAATATCTGAGTAGCATTAATTCAGGGGATAACCTGGCCTAGATAGAAGATACTCGTAACTTTTACTTGCTGATAAGCGTTAATCAAGAAGTAACTATTCAACACTTTACTTGTAAATGGTGAAACAGGCCCTTCAATTTTAATCTAGAGTTAGAGGTATGTCAAAATATAACCTACATAAAAATTAACATAATCACTCCAGTCGGGATGACTGGAGTGATTATGTTATTTAAGAGGTAGGCAGCGGGGTTCGTCTCATTCAGAAGTCTACTTCAATAAGCTGCTGATCATATTTAACAGCCTATAACTGTCCCACTGCAGGGCAACGGCCTCTTCCCGTATAGAGAAGGATTGAGCATTGATCACCATTGTAGCTCACTGCGGGCGATTTCAGACAGTAAATCCAGGTTTCCTCACGATGTTTTCCGTTACCGTTAGTCAGTGGTGTCTGTAAAATGTAAAATGTATGAAAGTGTTTATAACATTGAAAAAGTCACACTAATACTTGCCGTGGTTAGGCGGGGTTTGAATCTGCATCTTTATGCATACAATCAGGTATATACACTAGACCACATTCGACAAGACATGCTGCTCATCATAGCAACATATAATAAGGCGACGAGACTTTTGCCACTTATGGAACCCACATTGAGTTCATCGTTTTACGACTCACTTTCCCTGTAACAGAAAGAGTTCAATCACTCATAATAATAATGACAAAACCAGCTTCTAACACTCTTACTTATAAACGATGATTTATGTCTTAAACACCTCTTATTGCGGGTTGCTTCAAACAGTCTGATAACGTTACATATGTACGTACGTCAAAAAATAACGGTTGCAAAAGATGTATAACGTACGAAAAATATGAAGCGTTGTTTCATGGCATAAATAGCCCGGTTATCAACGTTATTAGGGCTGCAAGTAGAAAGCTAAACATTTTCGTTATAAAGGCTGCTAGAAGAAAACAAAATTGGTATAGCCATTTTTAACATTTAGGTGTGCGTCAAGTGAAGCTGAAGCAACCCCGCCTAAGTCTATTTAAATCTCTTTTTTGTCATGCAAACGACAGTGACAGGTATAATTTAATCAATTGATTAACTTTGAAGTTTGTATAGGTAAGGGGTTTCCACTGCAGGGCAAAGGCCGTTGCTATAATATATAAGTGTATAAACTTGCCATGCTAATGTATATATAGCCTACTTTTTATTGAACAGTAGGCATTCACAGCGTGCTAGCACTAGATTTTATTGAACGTTTGACCTAAATCCTTCTAGGTCAGTGTGTTCTATACTAGTCAATAGTCATAGGCCCTATAGAGTCATAGAACATAACATAACTGCTGTAGTTTAGTTGCGTACTCTTTGATGAACATATTTTACCACAAACTAATCAGCAATCTATTATAGCGTGGGTATTATCTTAACGAATCTCTTGACCAATTTATCATCTACTATCTAGTACTAGCTTCCGCCCGCGACTTCGTCCGAGTAAATTTCGCATGTTTTAAAGCCTTCCTCGATAAATAGACTATCCAACACAAAAATGAAAAATGGCAAAGTGGTATTGGGTTTTTCCTTTAGACTATTCTCAGTAGCAGTACGGAGTTTGGATTTGTGCCCGGTTGATGGCAATAGGCTCGCCCCCTATTACATTGGGAACCTAACAGAACTGGCGAAATATATTTTCTGACCGATCATAACTAGGATTTCCGTCTACTCACACTTTTGCCACTGTAATTGATTGATTGAGGACAATGCAAACTTAACCTAATAATTATAACCACTTTGAGGAAATGTAAAGATTTATCCTTGTATTCAATGGTAACGGTTTAGATCCGTCTAAATTATTTCTACAATACAGAAATTCTCTCCGATTTAATAAACATCGTAACATAACAAAACTCAGCACCATATTTTAATAAAAAGAGTAAACTTCGAAGTTTCTTGCCAGTTCTTCTCAATAGTAATGTCATTTTTCGAACTGTGCTACTAGCATCTCGACGTTTGGTAAGCGCCTAAAATTGGTTTATATTTTGATTTTGAATTTATAGGTCGCCACACCTTATTTTCTCTTTTACAAACGTCGCCCCACACTAGGAATGCCTCCTGTATCGTGGGTGCGTTTACAAACATAAAATATCACATAAACAAACGTCCAGATTCGGGACAAATATTAGTATCACACAAATGTTTGTTAGGGAACTAAACCCGCAACCCTCGGCACAGCAGGCCAATCGCTTAGCCACTGTGCTCTCGACGACTGTTTACTCGATACAAATGTTGTAAAAATACTGACGCATTTTGAAAGGAAACCTTATGTTATTTTTTTTATAACTCGTGGTAGATACACTGTACCAAGTTACCTACCTTCGTAAACAAACCAAACGGGGCTCAAGGTCCAAGATTCGATCCCGGATACCGTCCATTACAATATTAATTCACACATTGACAAGTATTTTTTGTTTACCCAGATACAAAAAGTGACCTCTAGCAATGTTTAGCTACTTCTAATCTTTGAACTCTATCAATTTGTGAATATGGTTTTCGCACACCATGTGAGGGAGATTTTAACCACAGGGCTTGCGTTCAGCCATTTTTCCTTTCTGCGCACTGTAACCATACCATGCGTACAAATGAAATGTTATCCGAATTCCTAATCCTTTTTACACGACTGCCCGAATAAAGAAGTGTAATGTTTTCAGGATTAATGTATGTATGTATGTGAGTTTCTTTATTCCACCATAACTTCTGAATGCCTGAACCGATTTTGATGTATGGAGTGACGTTAGGATCCTTACACTATCGCGAGTAATATAGGCTATAAAAAATGAAACAAATAAAAAATATAATTTTAAAATAATATAATTAAAAAACACGACTGCCATGACAAAAAACGATCTAAAAAGTGAAAAACAAGTTCCATGGCAGTCTTGTTTTTTATTTTTTTTAATTATATTACTGTAATAACTTCCGTGAGTGTTATCCATACTATTAACTATATATTCCGGTTATACTCACGTGTGTATTCGTGAATGCCCGACTAGTTTCGAACTCGAACGGAGCCCTTATTCATGAGCTGGTTACGCGGCACACGACGCGTAACTAGTCGGGCATTCCCGAATACACACGTGAGTATAACCGGAATATATACTGAATAATCCTGATGCTGTTTTTATATAAATCCGACTGCAGTTTTGCACATTTGCATTACGCAGGACGGCATCGAATTAAATGCGCAGCGTGTAAAACGTTTCAACGGTGCGCGCGATCTATGTGGACTAAATATCTTAACGTCCAGTTAGGCAACTACTTCATTTGGGAATAGTTGGTGTTCTGTATCTGTATTCTGAGATTTTAACCCTCTAATTTATAATAATAAATAATAATAATAACAGCCTATAACTGTCCCACTGCAGGGCAAAAGCCTCTTCTCGTATAGAGAAGGATTGAGCACTGATCACCACGCTAGCTCACTGCGGGTTGGCGATTTCAGATAATTAAATCCAGGTTTCCTTACGATGTTTTCCGTCACCGTCAGTCAGTGGTGTCTTAGAATATCTAAGATAGTATTTATGACATTGAAAAAGTCACATTGATACTTGCCTGGGTTTGAACCTGCAACCTCGTGCATAGAAATCCGGTATGTCAACCACTAGGCCACCACGACTGAATTATAAACGAAGTTAATCCCTGTCTTAACTTAGACCCTTCTAATGTTTATTGATTTATCTATTCTTTGAGTGACAAGTATAATTTTATTTAATCTATGGTTTAAAATTGTATTTTTTTATGAATTTCTAGGAGTTACGATACAAAATGCCCAGAATTATCAACATTAGCCTAACATTCCCGGCAATGTTCCTACCAGTCTTACCAGAAGCAGCTGGATATTCAGTACTCTACATGGACCGACTGACTATCTGACCTCCTCAACCTTAGAGCATTTAATTAAATGCTCCAGGATCACAACACATTTACTGTGTATTACAATTATATACTCCTTAGTAAGTGGCTACCCAACGACTGTCTAAGATCTACTAAAGTGCAGTTATTCAGAATATTATCAAAAACCAAAATAACAAACGACTTTATTTCTATGATAATACATAGACAAGCAGCAGAGTCATTTCAGCAGTTAGTAAAGAGTTCCAGTTTCACGATCTAGTACAGACATGAAAACAATTTCAATACATTTATAACTAGCGTAGTATATTAGCGCAGACACTTTTTTGGGAAATTTCTATGCAGTAAGTGTCTGTCGAGTAAGGTGTCTGTAGATACAGACATCTTACGTAACAACTACGTGAATAATGTGTGCATGACATAAAAAATCAAATGGAAAAAAATAAAACTTTGTAGACACCTATTAAATTATGATTTATTATTAACAGATCGAAAATGCATCCCAACCGACCCTTTTTCGGGTCTCACTCGGACACTTCAGCTATAAATATTAAGACTATGGTAAGATGCATGCTACGGTGCGTACGGTACCTACTGTGCAATGCATTAACCCCTCACTACAATGTTATGTCCTACAGCAATAGCATTAAAAGTAAAAAGAGGTACCTTTAACTTAACATATCTTAACTTAACTTAACTTCAACATCTAAGATTTAATCCTCAATAATGTCACTGCATCAGATGACACACAAAAGTAGGACGGCACGTCGTAATTAGATTAGCTGATTTCAGGTGCGCCAATTAGCCTAGTTTTATCGTGCCAGTATCGCAACTACCTCTTTTTACTTATAATATAATTTTTCTGCTATTAATGTTCCTTGTTAGTCTTTGTTGTACCTTTGTAATGTGACCTTAATGTTGTTTTACCTCTATGCTCCCGACTCTTTTGTTCCTCAACGATCTTCATTTTGTTTTTTTATGGCACTAACTACTTATTCAGCCTAATTCAGCTTTGTCTATAGTAACCAGCCATTTATTATGAAGATCCAGGTTCCGAAATCTGCGCGTGTACGTGGCTTTATATAATAATGTTTTTTTCTATAATGTTCTCCTGTCCGAATTAAGATCACGGTGGCCTATCTCATCTGAGACTAGCCAACTACGCAGGATATTACAGTGCACAAGTATGCGCGCAAACACAGGTGCATTCCCTATTCCCTCACTCTCATAGTCCGATGGGACGGTAAGACACGACCGGAAAGAGATCAGGCGCAGGACCACGGCTTAACGTGACTTCAGAAGCAAAAGTAAAGTACCTTTCTCACCATGGACGGTCAACTTCGCTACCATTCTCGTTGATGACAATATTCTATGTCACAATAGGCCCATATTGTCTCTAAGAAGAGAAGTGTCTTCCCTACCCTTGAAAGGTCAACCTCGCTACCATCTTTGTTGATGACAATATCTACACTGCACACTTGTTTCCATATGACAACTGGCCTATTCCGACCCGCAGAAGAAAAATATCTTACCCATTGTTGCCAAACAGACATGTATTAGATTACTCATGACCCTGGTGAATCAATTGACCTAATCTAGCTACGAGCATTATTATTTTGTTTATTAACATCAATAAATGCTATGTAACAAAACCACGCCTATAGCCTTGAACTCAGATTATGTATTAATGACATAGTTGGACTCATCAGTTTCGTGTTATAAAAGCAGTAATTATTTTTATGTATTCATTTGTGTGTATTCTTTGATAGACTATGTATTTAAAGCAGTAGAAGTGAATAGAATATTTTTGTTTTGTTTTTAAAACATGGTACAAAAGTTTTTAAGTATATATCAATAAACTAAAATGTTTGGTGACAGTCAGGATACAAAATTAATAAATTATGATTTAAGTAACTAACATACTAGACACACCTCGCTAGGTGGGAAGATGGCCGATGGAGTAAGGCTTTGACCGAATGGTGACCAAGATTGGGTCAAAGAAGCCAAGGACGTTGGGTTGACGACATAAATTCGCTACGAACACCTGGACAAGAGACGCTCAACATAGAGAGGATTGGCAGAGAAAAAGGGAGGCCTATACCCAGCAGTGGGTGATACCGGGCTGAAATGATGACGATGGTGATGAACTAACATACACTAGTGGTTGAATAGACTATCAACCAATTTAAGACGAATAGTCATAGCCCGTGGAGTGCAGTGCCAGAATAGTACCTCCCCATCTCGTCCCGTTGGGTGTTGTAGGAGGCGACTAAGGGAAAATCCAGAAGATGGGCCGCAGCGTCTTCTGTAACTTCCCCACCAATACTGCGATCCCCAAGCCGCTTGCCAAGCGAAGGGATTATAGCAGCCCACCCCCTTAGGGGGAGTCCTTTGTTCAACAGTGGACGCCTTCCGGCTGATGAGTCAAAATTACCAGTTAACAGTTTCAATGGGAAATTATGTACATATTATAATAATATATTCTGCTCTGTTGATAACTATAAATTGTACCATACTTATAAAGAAGTGGTACATATAAGTCTAGTAGTAACAGCTCCGTGAAAAAATGCTTCATCTTTTAGGTTGAACCCTTGACAAAAATCAGGTTATTAGTTAGTAGGTATTTATTGAGCCAGAACAGGAAACGGTGGCGTTTAAGGTAGGAGTCTCACGCCCAGCAGTTGGTCATATAAAAGCTGATGATTATGATTTCTTGCGATATATTCCTTCCTCGTCCCTCCTACCTTATATATGAATTGTACGTCTAACAAAAACATATTTATTCCTGAAATCACCACAAAGTAACGCTTCATTATTATCAGCTGGAAGACGCCCACTGTTGAACAAAGGCCTCCCCCTTGAACACCACAACGAATAACTTGCCATTTGCATCCACCGAGTACTTACACTTATTGTAATATCTACGCAACAGGAATTAATTTCTTCAGTTTTCGTCTTACTGACTAATGCTTGCCCCAAAGAGCGAATGACAAAGTCCATTTTAAAAATGGCCGCATTCATGCAAAGCGTGTTAGTGTCTCCCAAACGTACATTTTGTCCTTAGCTATTGGCTGGCATCTTGCCATACCCACGTTTATTTTGCTGCCAAATAAACTAGTAAATATATTGTGGTGTTGCTCCAATCTATCTCTCGTTTATGGCGATTTAATACATAGTCTGATTTTTCTGAGGCGTTTTTACACGACTGCCTAAAAAATAAGTGTAATGTTTTCAGGGTTCATGTATGTGTGCAAGTTGCTTTATGCATGAACTGATTTTGATGTATAGAGTGTCATTAGAATCCTAACACCATCGCGAGTAACATAGGGTATAGAAAATATAATTAAAAAAAAATAAAAACTCGACTGCCATGACAAAAGACGAACTAAAAAGTAAAAAAAATAATTAATTTTTTAATTATATTTTTGAGTGTTTAGTTTCCTAAGTAATTAAGGTAATACTCTCTCTAGTAACTCTCTAAAGTGGATACGAAAAATAAGGTTAAAATTATTAGTTTTCAATGATGATTGTTAAAAATTATCTTTTTTCGAAATATTTTATTGTCAACGACCTCGAGAGAAGTCTTATTGGGCGTCACCGGGCTAAAGGCGAGACTGCTTGAGCCTCCAGCCAGGTTAATTACTAAAAAGAATCAAGCGATGCTAACAAGGGCGTCCTCTGCGGGACTCGAACCTCGACTTTGTGCATATCACTTCGGACTACCACTAACACTGATTTATATTCTAGCAAAAGGTAACTTTTGACAAAGCAAAATCTGTAGAAAATATAGGTAAAACATCTAACTAAAATTTTACAAAATTCCGCGGGCATACCTCTTACAAGTAATAATAAATCACCTAGAAATAACAATATTTTATAAACAAAATCTTTTAAGGAAACAGGGCATACATAACCATCCGTATTAACAACCAATAAGTATTACTATGGCCGTTTAAACTGGTTCTATAGATCAACAGCTTCCTAACCTTGTAAACAAACAAAAATAATAAGAACTTTATTTGTTGCCCTTCAATAGTTATTAATTACCTTCGGTTTGTACAGTCAGCACCAGAAGAATTTAAAAAGCTGACAAGACTGCTCTCCTACAAGAATATTTTGGATTTTCAATGCAATAATGCTTTGTCTCATTCTCTAATTAACCGATCGAATTAAGTAACATAATCTTAACTTCTAAACTAATAATGAAAAAAGGTTAAATTTTTATGTTTGTATGTATTGAGTAATTTCCGGAACTATCCTACCGATTTCCAAAATTATTTCAACAATATTTAGAATGGACATTGAAGGTGGATACGAAATACTGTGATGCCGAAAAAGACACGAAAAACCAATCCCAGACAAAACCACGGGCTGATTCTAGTGACAAATCATCATCATCATCATCATCATCAACCGGAAGACGTCCACTGCTGAACAAAGGCCTCCCCTTTTTAGAGGGGAGATGGGTGCCATAATCCCCACGCTGGCAAGCGTGGCAAGCGGCTTGGGGATCGCAGTATTGGTTGTGGAGAATATTAATTTAGGACTTAACCTTGATACAATTTTTTTATTGCTTTTCCGCGTACGTACTCTACATTTATTTACAAGAAACTATTATTTAAACTATATACATTATAACGACTATAGACATATGTTACATACATAAAACAGATATAGAAAATATTCATAATTGAAATAAATCTTAAATTATGCATCGAAGTATCATCGCTGGCGGCAAATCGATCTTCAATAAATGGTATATTTCAATTGTTTTATGTTCATCTACTTTAGTTGTTGACTGTATTTATGTGTTCATTTGTTAGTGTATAATAAAATAATTAACTAAACTAGTAATTGGACAGACATACATACTTATTAAGGCCACACATCGTAAACAGATACTTGTGAAATTTAACGTTCATATTCCTCGTAGGCTCGCCCCCTATTACATTGGGACCTAAATCGTAACTGGCGAAATGTGGGTGTACTATACCTCTGCTTACCCTTCCAAGGAATACAAACGTGATGGTATGTTATGTTTTAACCTCTCTGAGTAGTTGTATCATTTATTTAAATGAAAAGTAAGATCTAGAAATCATCAGACATAGAACAACCTAAGAAATGTTATTCATTAATTAGCATAATAGGTACCTTTACAGCAAGTGAATAAGAAAACATGCATTACATTAAACACATGTTACGCAGAGTACACTATACTTTAATGCACGTCAAAACAGATAATAATGTGTTGTATTATGAGAATTAGGGCTGTCTATTACTTGGCGGTAGAATGCGGCGAGCGACGATACTTAAGACGTACGTCCGGCGCACCCTGGACGGTCAATCTCGCTACCATCGGTGTTGACCGACCAATCCCGGCACCATGGCATGATCTTATTCCATGTGGCTATTGGCTCATGCCGATACGAAAAAGAAGGGTAGTCTTACAAGTAAGGTATGGAGTAACCCTTGGCAATAGAATGCAATTGTGATCCCTCCTCTGTGCCATCAGAAGCGCAGAGCAGGCATTGTGAGGTTTGTAGGGGATAGGCCCTTGTGGATCTTATTGGGTTTAAGGGGGAGAGCCAATAGCCACATGGAATAGGTCATGCCGTGGTGTAGAGATTGGTCAGTCAACAAGGATGGTAGCGAGGTTGCCGTCCAGGGTACGCCGGACGTACTAAGTCTTGTCCCCTATGGAGGCTAAAAGGCCTCGTTATACTAACTTTTGAATGATCGCGATGCATGATGATTATATGAAAACTAGCCACGCCCCGCGGTGTTACCTGCTACATTTTACGTTTTTTCGGTATAAGAAGTAGCCTATGTGTAAATCCAGGATGTAAGCTACCTCCATAACAAATTTTAGCGAAATCGGTCCAGCCGTTTGAGCGTGAAGAGGTAACAAACATACAAACACACAAACATTCGCATTTGTAATATTAACGCGAACTCATGTTTCTAATTTTGGCTTGACGTTTCGACCGGGTTGCACCGGCCGTGGTCGCAAGCAGACTCTACTACTCTCTACTTGTCAGTAAGTAGCCAGCCCTAAGTCGTAAGTATAAGCTATTATCAAGCGGATCGTGTTGTATATTCGTGACGAGCGCTGTTTATAATTGTATTGTCTCCTACAAATTGATGGTTAACATAACATCACTATTATTCAAACGTCCGTCGTTTATAAGACGTATGTATACCTTCACCATATTCTTACGTTGATATTTTTTAAGATTCTCTCAGTCCGGGAATAAGGACGGACTAAGTAAACTGCCTGTTTGCTCTTGTAGTCGTAAAGTGCGACTGATCTGAGACGTACGCTCGCTACAGGTAGCAAACAAGTTGTACAAATTATTTATAGGTATACCATATAGTTACATATGCATTGAGGAAATCACATAGGCAGTCGCTCCATGTAGAAAACTGGTATGCAACAAAGACCATATGGAAGCTTACCACCACAACATGAGTGAGAAAAGGTAAAATAGCAAGGAAGATGAGAAGAGGATGATAGTAAGAATTTTTTTTAACAGCATTTCGCGAAAGACTTAAATTTGGAAAGCTTAAGCAGTGAAAGACGAGTGGTATGACCGTTGGTCTGCCAAGTCAAAGGTCACAAGTTCAAACCCCGGCACTCACCAATGTCTTTTCGAATTCATGTGCGATATAAATTAGTTGATCAGTTGCTAAAGCGGTGAAGAAAAACATCTTGAGGAAACCTGCGATATTTTTCAACGGTGTGTAAACCCATGTCAGAGGCCTACAAGCGGTTTAAACTCTGACATCAGGTTGTTCACCAACCATACGATAAGAAGGAGTTTTAATGGCATTAGACTCAAGCTACAACTTAGTATCAGTTAATACAAGTGTGTAACAAGCATATGTATACGGTACTACGGAGTTGTTTGGACTGCTGCAAAGCATCACATGTCACGATAAACGTTAGAAGCCACGTGTTTCTACCACACACCCAGTGCCTTATCATATAAGTATCATGTTACCCCCACAACGAACGATA
The DNA here is from genome assembly GCA_905340225.1 of Abrostola tripartita. NCBI lineage: Eukaryota > Metazoa > Arthropoda > Insecta > Lepidoptera > Noctuidae > Abrostola > Abrostola tripartita. Next base: position 3,885,923 of record HG996515.1, read on the forward strand.
CGCACTGTGTGGGCACATAATTAGGTACTGTAGTATGTATATATTATGTAGGTTATATCATCAAACCTATGGCAAGTAGAGAGCCTCCAGGAGTGCTTCCTAAGTACGTCCGTCACTAGACGGTCAACCTCGCTACTATCCTTGTTGATGACAATCTTCATACCGCGGCATAAACCTGCTACCACATGAACTCTTAGGACATTTTAAGACGTGAAGGCGAGACGCCGCACTACACTGCACGTAGCGGCGTCTCGCTTCAAAAACTAAAATGTCCTGCTTTAAGAGTTCATGGTAAGGGCCCTATTTCAATTATTTTAAGTAGAGGATCACGCCTGGGTTTTCCGGAGAGAGGGGCAGAAATGTTTTTTATATCCACAATTTAATATTTCTGAATATAAGAAACTTATCGTGTACCTATAAGAACATACTATTGTCATGCCAACCTGTTTTTTATCCTTTATAACCTATCCGACCCAAAGACCAAGAGTTATTAAACTGTTTTATATTAAAAACAAAACATCTGCAATAAAATTTGCTGTTTTAAAAATTAACACCTGAAGCTATGCTAATTTTGCGATGCATGCTAATTTGCATAATGATTAGGTATATTTTTAACACTATAATATAATCGTAATCGAAAGACCAATATCGAACCCAAAGGACCAAAAAACTGTGTTTTGTTGTAGTTATTTGAAAATAGTAATAACAGGTACCTATACAAAAAATAATTACAATATATGCCATATTTTTCCAGATAGGGTCGTTTTAAAAGATCATCTACCCGACCTGATAACCAATAACTCAAAAACAACTCTAAAAATTTGGCGAGAATCTCCTCCTTTTTTTAAGACAATGCTTTGTCAAATTAGGTTCAAGTAAAGAGCCTCGACAAGGGGATAAATCCAATAGCTGGTCTTCCACATCCTAGGCGGCCAGACTAGCTACAATCTCCATGTTTTCCAAAGTGCTTAAAACTGTCTTCCAAGATACTCCTATCGTACGCGTCTCCAAAGTCACTAGCCTCTGAACAAACAAATTAACTTCGACGTAGATATCTACCAGTGTATAAATAGTGGTGATTGAAACACAAGCCACTTCATTAATCAATCAATGAATCTGTCGTTTGCTGCCATCATAGCAATTGTTCAGAGTCCATTTTCATTGTCATCGTTATTATATGTTGTACTGTAATGATTTCTATCACTTACGCGAATACTAGACTGAGAATTGAAATTAGACTATTTTTACGGACCTTTCGAAACCGAAGACCTTTTTCAGAATTGTTATGTTATGTGCCAGTATTTACACTATTTACGTCTTCGCCCATCAACTACTGCAAATCATGGCAAAAAGACCAGATTCTTCTTCGTATTATGGGCTAATTGTTACATAGAACGAGCCATGACGTGCTGTACAGATTGTTTTCAACAATGTAGTGAGGTTAACCGTCTAGTGATGGATGTACTTATGTAGCATTTGTGGAGCCTCTCTACTTGCACCTCATAGCAGTTAATACTTCTTAAATTTAAGTGCTTTGCTCTTGTCGGTGGAGCAAGCGCCACTGTTCTCTATTTTCAGCATTCCATTTGATCGCTTGGCGCGTCTGAATTCCTACCTTCTCCTTGCCTTTTCATTTAATAAGCACTTAAGAACTATTCTCAAGCATATTTATCTGTTAACTTCGAAATATAGGTAAGGCGCTCATCAATCCACTGTACAATTTTGTTATTTTAAATAACAATCCATAAGGAAAACGGCGCAAGAAACGATCCAAAGCGCAAAAAGCAAATTATAAATCAAAACAACCGCATTTATCAATAAAGCTATATTTATACAGACTAACTCGTTGACTCCCTCGTTGGTCTAGTGCTCGCTAAGTGGGAAGCTGAGCACGAGGTCCAGGGTTTGAATCCCGTGTCGGGCAAAGTGTTATTGGGTGATTCCACTAGGTAATTTAAAATAGTAGCACGGAGTCTGGATTTGTGGCCCGTTGACGAAAACAGGCTCACCCCCTTTTGGGACTTTGGGATCTAAAACATAACTGGTGATTTTTTTTACTAATTTTACTTTATTGGCTCACCAACTATTGTTAACACAGACGAAATTATAAATACAACTAGATGTGCCCGCGACTCCGTCCGCGTGGAAATTCGGAAACAGCAAAAGTATTTTTAAATTGTGTTTAATATATTAGCATTAGCTAAGATTGAGCGAATTCGATTTAGTAGTTTTAACGCCATGCCGTACTATTTTATTACATGTATAGCTGTTGCCCGCGACTTCGTCCGCGTGTATTTCGGATAAAACACCAGTAGTAAATTGAACTTTTAACAGAAAAAAATACCTACCAGGCAGGCTTTTTTAAGTAGGTTAAAAATCTTTAAACCACTTATTTAACTAAGAATACTTTCCGGTATTTAAAAAAAAACCGCAAAAATTGAACGGTAATTACGGAAGTTACAGAAAGTCTATTGAAAATAATATATAACTGAAGAAGAGAACATAAATAAATCCGTTTTGTGCGTTTCTGAGTTCCTGTACATTGAAACTACTGTAGAAAAAAATTTACCAAGGATAAAAGACAACCGTGACGACCTGATTGGCGCAGTGGCTAAGAGATTGGTTGTGGGTTGGATTCCCGCAAAAAAAGTGTGATCCGTAGATGTTTGTCCCGAGTCTGGGTGTTTGTGTAAGTGAAATTTCAAGTTTGTGAAACGCACCCACGATACAGGAGAAATTCCTAGTGTGGGGCGACGTTTTAGAAACCTATACAATACAACCCATTTCTATTATTTTGGATATTTTGTCTGTGTGTCGGTTTATTCGTAATTAAGTTAAAATAGGGAATCATTGCAGTTGACTCTTATAATTTTTTTTGTTATAAAACATACGACAACGACACGCTTGTATTCCGCGAAGGCGTAGGCAGAGGTGCACATATTGTACCTACTCCCACAATTTCGCTAGGTTTGGTGTTGATCCCAATGTATCAGTATCTCAACAGACAAAATTTATAGAGAACTCGTGACCTAAGAGTAAGCGTCGTACGATTGTGTGTGCGTGTAAGAAGCAGCTAAGTATTCGTAAGATTAAAGGCTACTTTAAGACTGCGTGAGTCAATGGTAATGGTTGATGTTGATGGTCATGGCGAAGCATAAGGCTGTACACACAGCCGAAATCGTTATACACAGGATAGAAAATCTATCTTGCTGCTAGAATGTCCGCCTCAATGATGTTACAGCTGAAGGATGCCTATTAGCTAGAAGTCGTTAAATTACTTTGACAGAAATAAGTTCCGGAGAACCGTATGTGTTACTTGCTGCGAGAATTACAATTGTCTATGACGTAATTAGAATTCAATTTAAAAAAAGAAAAACCATTTATGCCGCCCTACCCATACTGGCGCGGCGAGATTTGGAAGTTTTATTTCATCTATATCTTATATACCGATTTCTTTTTTTTTATAAAATAGATATTAAAGTGTACTTTTTGAATATTGGAGTTTGATAACGATATATCTATGTGAAATAAAATATATTTATATATTTTATTAATACACTTGAAGAAGTGCCTAACGATTAAATACGTTATTGTGGCTAATTTATAAAAGATAGATATATACTATTGAGGACTTTTTTGTAGATCTTTTAGAGACCATCATTTTTGTAATACATACTTTTGGTGTATGATTGACGTATGCGAGGATAAGAGCTCGAAAGCGCATTTTCATCCGACTTGCTTCAAATTTATCGTTACTGCTCAGCTCCTATGTGTTTTAGCGTTATGTTATATAGCCTATAACCTGCCCAGGAGTATGGACTACAATCGTACCAAGTTTGGTTAAAATCCCTTCAGTAGTTTTTGACCCATGCGTGCACATACAGACAGACAGACAGACAGACAGACCGACAAAAAATTTACTAATTGCATTTTTGGCATCAGTATCGATCACCAGTTATCCTCCAATAATAATTTTGAATATATATTCAATGTACAGAATTGACCTCTCTACAGTTTTATTATAAGTATAGAAGATTTATAGGTATATCATAGTCTAGTGTCACAATTTCTCACAGGTAAGCACCACATGCGTTACTTCTGCCTTCCGCCATTACAAGCGGCAGGGAGTCCTAATTTATTCCCGTGTATTCATATAGGTACAGATTTAAACATGTGTATATGTATAGTTTGACATTTATTATGCTCGCTTCCCACTGCGCGTTATACCACGAACCGCGCCGCGCGGCGTCTTTCACGAGCCAGGACTCATAGACAAGACGTGGCGAAACGCTTGATTAATAGAATGATATAGTATATCTATAGGATATATCTTATTTCTATTTGTCATGCGTTTTGTCAATTTTTTAGGACTCCTAGCCTGTAAATGACTTTGGAGTCGACGGACCATTCCGAGCCCTTCTCACGGCGCGTCGCCTAGTTCAGCGCTAGCGCGGCCAGTGTTATTACGTGCCGTGAGAAGCCACTACTACTTGAACGCAGTATCCAAAGTACCAACAACTCAATTGCTACAGTTCTAAGAACATCAATTGTAATGTAAAACCGCTCTCAGAAATAGTGTTTACTAAGAAATTACCGTTTTAATAATATTGGGCTACGCAGATCCGGTCGAATGAACGTCATGTTTTTAACCGACTTTAAATAAGTGGTTCTTATCAGTAGGGTTCGTCATCTTTTCCCTACTTTGTTGGTCGGCTTTCAGTCCTATCTGATGTTGCTGGATACCAGGAATCTTCATGGAGCGAGCCTAACTGACCTCCACAACCCAGTTACTGGGATACAGGAGAAGTTTCTAAAGTGGGGTGATGTTTTAAAAAAAGAGAATCATTTTAAATATAATTCTTCTGTACGTGTTTGTCACCTAACTCCTCCTAAACGGCCAAACCCATTTAGATGAAATTTTGTGTGTATATTTCAATGGGTTCCATGAGGGCTTGAAAATACAATTGGACTTGGTAAGTGGCGCTGCTTTTCCGGGCAGGACGACGTCGGCGCCACTAGTATTGAATAAATCTTTGCTGTTTACCGAAATACATAGGTATGTATGTAGAATATGTCCGTTTGTCCGTTTGTCATCGTTAGAATATCATTGTCCAATTACGATGCCTGTCTTTTGACCTGTTGTCGTGTGGTACAAACAATGAGCGTCTCAAGGCTGGCCAATTAACATTGTTTTTAATAGGGTTGTCACCGTTATGAGTTTCCAGAGTCATTTTACATACGTTTTTTATACTGAAAATTAAAAACACATTGCAGGGCTAAAGCCTTTTTATCTCTCTTCAGTTAGGTTTCTAATTTCTATAAACAAACTATACCTCAGAGCAAAGTAAAGCCCTTCTCATATACAGAAGAGTATAATACCTTTTTTTTAAACAATAACGTCGGTTATTCTTCATTTAAAGTCAAAGGTTGAAATACGTCTACAGATGTCTAAAAAAATATTTTGTTTTTTTTTTCGACTTCAAAAGATTACTCTTTCAATTAAAAGAATATTAATATAAGTTAAGTTTTAGCGAAGACATTACTGAACACATACATAAAAAATATAAAAAAATCATATCAGAAGAATTGAAAACATTTTAAATAGAACATAGAACAGCGTTGGTTTTAATTTATAAATTGCAGGCGACAACCCTGTTGGTTTTCTAATTAACCACTCATACAGGAAGTAATTGGTTGTTTACATTAAGTTTTAATGTAACCAAAATCAACCTTGACCTGTATTCAAAGGAAATAGAATAATTTAAACGGTAGCATGTAATTAAAACTATTCTCTGCCTTGTCCTAAGTAACAGTGTGACGTATTAAGATAAGTTTAATATTTATTTTGCTCACTTACAATCTCATTCCTCTTTTCAACATAATGCAAAGTTATATTATTCTAGATTCTTTGTAAATACTAACTAATACCTAAGTATATCATAATAATAATAGTATTCAGTATTAAAATTAAAATAACTAATCCACGAAACATCCCAACACAATAGACCAAATCTTAGTATCCATCCTCAATAGTCCTGCACCTTTTGGGGATGGTTGTTTTATCATGGTTGTTCTTTTATAGAGCGGCCCCCTTACCATGAACTCTTAAAGCAGGACAGTTTACGATGAGAAAGCGAGACACCGCTACGTGCAGTGTAATGCGGCGTCTCGCTCACTCGCGTAAGGGGGCAGTTGTATGTTGTCCCTAGCTGGTGTTCTATTCCGTTTAAAATTAAAGTTTTCTACATGCTGCTGTGTGTTGGACCTGTGTCCCCACGTAAGCCTTTTAAAAGACCGGGTATCTTCCTCATGGTTGATAGCCCGAGTAAACAAAATGAGATACACCTTCATTTATTCATCATTTACGTGTTTGGCAGTTATGTTATATATCCAATAAAATAAGGGGCGAGTCTATTACCGTTCACCGGGCACAAATCCAGACTCTGTGCTGCTACTAAGAATTACCTAATAGAGGAACCTACTAACACGGTCCGAGGGATCAAACCTAGAACCTCACGCACAGTAGGACGCGGTTACCGACGACTAGACCAACGAGGCAGTCAAGCGTAGATTAACGCATCTCTATCAGCTGTCTAAAAGCACTGATAGCCGAGTGATATGACCGTTGGACTGCCAAGTCAAAGATGCACTTGCTAAAAACGGTAAAGAAAAACATCGTGAGGAAACCGGCACACTTGCGAGATTTTTCGACGGTGTGCAAAAGTTATGTCAGAGGCTTACAGGCTTAAACCCTGACACCAGGTTGTTCATCAACCATACGATAAGAAGAAAAACACAGCGGTTAGCCAGTTAAATATAGCCCCATAGTTTCCTACCATGGCTAAATATGGGAAATCCGTTAAGACAAAAACAAGCACATAATGGATGACGCACGACGTCAATCACAAACAATTAACTTCAACGAGTAAATAGAGATCAGTTAGGTCGCTATATTTGACGTTCTTTAAATACTAGTCTGATTACTAATTACCCTTCAAGTCATGACAAATTGGCTAGCAGAGAGGTAGGCTAGTTATAGCGTAAGGTGGACAAGACTGTGACAGTTTTAGACCTTCAGTTTACAAGATATGCTTGACGGTTTCACTCACGTTTTTCCCATCATGATTCGAAGCCACGCAGCGCGATATAGCGGCCAAAAGGAACTGTGACCGTCGAATGATATCGTTTTATCCTTTGGGAACGTTACTTTTTCCGGATAAAAGTACCCTGTGTCCTTTTCTGTACTCTTGACAACTTATTTGCAAAATTTCATGATGATCGGTTCCGTGGTTTAGGTGTACAAAGGTAACAGACAAACAAACTAATTTTGGCATTCATATATTGTACTTGTATTTATAATACACATGCTTCTGCCCGCGACTTCGTCCGCGTGGATTTCGAATGTTGTAATGCCTATAGCCTTCCTTGATGAATGGACTATCCAACGCAACAAGAATTTTTCAATTCGAACCAGTGGTTCCTGAGATTACTGTGTTCAACCAAACAAATAAACTCTTCAGCTTTTATTATAGCTAAAGATAAAATAAACCCCAAAAACGCCTACACTTAAAATATTAAATTATATATTAACCATAATTATTATATTCCAGGTGACAGACCTATTCGGCCAGATGCGGGAGCCTTCTCCAGGCGCGCCTAGCCCTCGAGGCTCCAACACTTCTCTGGCTAACGGTGCGGTGACGAGGAACATCGGCTTCCAGCAGCAGAACAGCTCCGAGCACTTACCCTGGAGCAACCCAGCTATATCGCTCCCCGGGAACTGCAACTCCAATCTGTAAGTCACTTAACATCTAGAAATCAATTAAACAAGATTGTGCTGCTGGGTTGTTTGTTGTCCTGTTTCTTCTACCCAGCACTAGGAAATGGTGACGGACGGGCGTTTTGGGGGCTGTCTTGATGTTGACATTCAAAAAGTACAATTACATAATCCATTTAAAAAAAAATGGGCATCCATGGGCATACACTTATATATTTGATGCCTATTAGGAAAAATGTGGGATTATCTATTTTAGCAAACGGTGTGACCATATGATGAGAAGAAGACCATGTTACCTATTTCATGTCATTCAATGAAATTTAAATTTCACAATATCTATCTATCCTCTTAACCTTAATCTGAATTACTCAAAGGTTTGCTGTCAATTAACTTAATTCTGAGTTAAGCTCTAAACATCTAATTTATTATGTAATCTTAACTTATGTGTACCATAAAGAATAAATAAATATATATATAATAAATAAAATTAGAATTAAGTATATTATAATAGTAAAGAAGGACCCATGTCACTTCTAGGACGAGCGAAACGAAGTCATCAATGGTTCGCAGCATCAGCAATGCGTCGGCACTCACTTCGTTATGTGCCGACCTCTCCGCTTCAGACTCACACTTCTTTGAGGTAAGATAATATTACCAGTACTAGAAATCACCTGCGATTCAAGGATGGGTGACCATCCATTGGCGTTCTCCCTGGATGTCCTTAGTAGACCTTTGACAATCGATACAAGTAGACAGAAGCCTATAAGTCAGTCACAAGACAACTAGTGTTACCATGCACTTAGTATAGAGACTACACCTGTTTTCAAGTAAACTTTAGCACTGCAATATCCTGCGTAGTCGAGGTGTACAGTTCACCCAAAATTCGCCAGTTATTTTATAGGTCCTAGGTAAAAGTCGGCGAATCGAGCTAATAAATTGCCACAAATCCAGACCCATTGCTGCTCCTGAATACAATACATTTCCCAAATATGGGAACTGCCAGCACTAGACCAGAACCTCATGCTCAGCAGACGCGCTTAAGACAAATAGACCGATGAGGCAATCAAAAGAAACCCTTTTTATTATGTACAGAATTGAAGACACTTCGGTTTCGTGTACCTAGAGTATTTCCATTTACGACGATCCAAGCATTCTTTTACCTCATTTGCTCTCATTTTTATTCCAACCTTACTTTTTCCAGGTGCTATACATCGGCAAGGTTCGGATATCACAGCGAAAGGTCCCAGAGTCTCTGATCGACGATGCTCTCAACAAATTCGCTCAACACGAAGCTGAAAAAGCGTTGAAACAACGACGACACAGCCTTTTGTCTTCCACTGGGGTGAGTTTATAAATGATACAAGTATTTAAATTTAACAATAATTGGAGTAGTTAAAAAATACTAACTTAGACAAAGAATTGACTAAACTCATTTATGACATTTAAACAAACCATATTAAAATTATTTAGCATACACCCTACGCTTATAGTTTATCTAGGTCTACTTCAGTCCCTTGGTTATGTGTTTATTTATTACGTCTACGCATGAGAGTAACGTATAAACCGAAACTTGAATATCACATATAAAAATCTTATATAAAAATTAAAGTTAATGAAAGCTATCTCATTTCTTTCAGACGTCAATATACAGCAATGACTCCAGAGACAATCTCGACCAAGAAACTACACCACCTCACGAATTGTTTAACAATAACAAAAAGATTCTCACTCCAAGCACAACGCCGCTAGAGCCTGACAAAGCTTGGGCAAGCGCTGAGACCCTGAACGCCAAACCAGACCCCAAGAAAATCGACGAAGAGTTTGACATGTTCACGAAAGAACGAGTGGAAACCTTCCAAAAACCAGAAACACAAATCAGAAAACCGACCCCTACACCTTTGGAACCTAACATTTTGGTCCTAAATGTTACTAAAAACAATTTAGACACTGTCAAGGAGGAAGACAAAGCGGAAATATATTCTGTTATCTCCGAAACAGCGTCTTCTATAACTGAATTTTGTCAAAAGACTGAAGTGGGGGCATCAAAAGTTGACCCGAAAGACCCGTTTTTAGACAGTAAAACCAGGGAAGATAGTCCGGCTCCCATGAACTTTCAGGAGATTACGAGAAAACCGGTTGTGGTTGAAAGGAAGACTTTAAATGAGAATAAGCCGTTTTTGAGGGATAGGTCGGCGTCGATAGGGACCATTAACCAGAAGACGCCTATTGCACACCTGATTGGAGAACAGAATAGGACTATGCTGTTCCAGGTATGGATTTTATAAATAAGTATACTATGGCGATAACATACTTTGTAGCACAATGTAATTTTGGGATTAAAAATAAGCGGTAATGGTCCAAAGGTCCGATAATGATACGAGTACCTTAAGGCATTTTAAATGAATTCAGTAAAAATGTTGTTAAATTTTTTGGTGATTAATAAAATTAGATAAATTAGATAGATTGATAAAATTAACTTACTACATACAATTAAGTGTTTTACAACGTAAAATATCATTAGAATGGTAAAATATCAAACAAATATTCGTGTTTAATGAAATCAAATGCCTGTGAAAAGGATACAAATTTCAAAATTGGTATATTGCCATATTGCTTGAAGCAACCCCGTTTCTAATGATCTTTATTTGTAGTAGATATTCTTATACTCAAATTTTCTAGGTGGGCCGCGCCGAGCTCCGCCTAATAAGTCCAGACCGAAAGCAGATCCTCCTACACCGCGGCTTCAAGGATGTGGCTTCGTGCGTGCTCGGGCGTCTCAGTAAGGAGCACTTCGGGTTCGTGTGCCGCGAGACAAACGATACGTATGCGTGCTATGTCTTCAAGTGCGAGAGCGATAGCGTCGCGCAGGAGGTTATCAATGGTGAGTTGGTATACTAGTTTGCGCATGAGACTTCGCCTGCGTGGAACATTTTAACCCGTCTTTTCATGGAAAGTAGCCTATATTACATGTTAACTTCGCCAACTATCTGTATGCTATAGTTCATCCAAATCAGTTGCGTCGTTTTCGCGTGATTGAGAAACTAACATACCGATATCCTAAACCAATGAGCAGCCAAACTAGTCGGACGAAACGGCCCAAAAAACTCCCTAGTTACCCCCATTATAGGTAAATCTACGAAGTAAAGCAGCGCTCGCTAGGGTCACTTTTTAGATGGGTAACCGTTCATCACAAATTGAGACTCCCTTCTTGACTCGCAGATTACGTTGTATCCTGGCCCTGATATCATCTTGAATGCGCAGTGTTATAATTATTGCGTATCGGAATACAATTGCTATGGTCTTCAATGGCAATAATTTTTGCCATCTCATTGCAGCCATTAAGCAGGCGTTCGTGGCGCACGCAGAGCTCCTGAAGAAGACCAGAGAGAAGTCTCCCAACATGACGTGCGAGCACTGCCCCATGCTGTGGTACCACCGGCTGTGCCATGATATTGAAGGTACAATTATGTAACAAGTATACATATTGCTAAGTATGTACAGATCTTGGATTTTACCCTATTCAGTTCAATCCAGCGTTTTTCCATAGAAAACGCCAGTTTTGTATGGACAATTGCTTCATTTAGCAATTGTCCATACAAAACTGGTGTTTTCTTGTGCGGACTTTGAGTCCAGATCCATAATATGAGAAGGAAGCTTCATAGTTCTAACTCAGGCAAATTTAAATTTAACTTCAATGATAAATAAATAACAACAGCATTTGACTGTCCCGTGGAGTGCCGGGCCAGAATAGCACCTCCACATTTCATCCCGTGGGTGTCGTAGGAGGTGACTACGGGCATTCCAAAAGTTGGGCAGTAGCGTCTTTCGTGACCACACCACCAATACTGCGATTCCCAAGCCGCTTACCAATTATAGCAGCCCGCCCCCCTTGAAGGGGGAGGTCTTTGCTTAACATTAGACGTCTTCCTTCGGCTGATCATGTAGATGACTGCCCTCCTGCAGGACAAAGGCCTCTTATACTGGGGAAGAAGCAGGCGGGGCGAGACTATTGCCATCAACTGGGTACAAATCCAGACACCGAAAAACCCAATAACACTGCCCGTCCTGGGACGGCTTGGCCCCAGGACCTCATGCTCAGCAGTCGCGCTGTGCGACTAGTATAGTCAGACAGTTACAACGATATTCACAGTTTCTAGAACCATGCTTATTTCAGGTATGAATGACAAGAAAACGCACGCCTTCATCCTGCGGCGCATAGAACAGCTGCCTGATGATGAACAGGATCTCATCGTCACCAAGTACCAGGGAGGTACCAATCACATGTATGAGGTACGTAGACCCTTTTGAATGCAAAGATTAGAATAAAAAATTATACTTATAGTTCACCCCGCGACTTCTGTCTGCGTGGAAATTATTTCGTGTAAAAGATACGTAGCGCTATCTAGCGTTCTATGGCTATTGTGGCCGTTGAACATTATTGTTCTTTCAATCGAAGACGATACTTTTTTCAAGATGAATGTACCCTATGTCATTTTCTGTACCCCTGACAATTTATCGGATTATCGGATCAGTCGTTTTAACTTGAAATATACAAGACCGTCTAGGGTGACGGACGAACATAGGTGTCATGACGAAGGTACTCTATCGCACCCCTAAATTAGAAATATGTTTTTTTGTTCAGACAAGTGAGCACAACGCATTCCTCATGATGCTACTAAGAGCACATTGCGAAGCGAAGCAGACGAGACATGTGCACGACACGGCCGAGAATCGGTAAGCAATTTGTAGCCCTTAGTGTATTATCCAAATTAAAATATTTCGTAGGTTCTAGATTTTCATTTATTTTTATTTATTGTCACTAGTACCTGTGTATTAATACACCAATTTAAGAACAACCGCTGCAAATGTAACCACGCCCATAAAACTGCAAAAACCAAGACTAGAAAACCGAGTTTCACAATTATTTTTTTTTATTTTTTTTTTATTTATTTATTTCAAAAAGTAATTACAGTGGTCTTACATGCTAGGTTTCCTCGCCAAACTTTGACGTTTAATGGCGAGACGCGCTCGTTTTTAAAACACTTAACCACATTGCACATAGGTAATCACAGGCACTACCTATATATAATTTAATCTAATCTCTATATGTACTTATTTAAATCTAGGTATATATTTACATACACATTATTTATATATGTATGTACATAAATATATTATGCTCGACTTGGAGGAGGCACTGCCGTGCCCTCAGAGGAACTAGATTTAACAAGGCTGGAGAGAGCATCTGCAGCCAAGTTATATGATGACCTGGATTTCAGCCTGCAGCGCCGAAAACTATCACGTACGATGCAATATCACAGCCCAATGCAGCAGTTATTTTTTAGACAATGATGTTTACAGAATATGTTCGTTACAAATAAACAAATTGTATGATGGTAACTATGATAGGTACCATTTTGTTTCAGGTCGGAGTTCCTAAACCAGTACCTAGGTGGCAGCACCATATTTTCTAAAGCCAGGCGTTCTATATCGAGCAGCTTTGATCTCCTAAAACGAAAGGCAAGCAGGGACGAAGGAATTGTACCGCCGATCATTAAGAAGGTATTATTTTGTCAGATTATAATACACATCACTCACACATCAGCCTATCACAGTCAACTGCTGGACGTAGGCCTTCCCCAGGGTACACCGCAAGGCCCACTCTCAAGTTGTCCCTCCCCCCCAGTCACTACCAGTCACCTGGAATAGTAGGGCGGCTGGGAACTGGGGGCCGTTTTCTTTGGCTACTCTTCATGGGGGGTTTTGCCTATAGTTACTACGCTGAGCAGGCGGGTTAGCAACCGCAGTATGGTGAACGACACCTCCCCCGGGAAACGCTGCTGCTTATCCCCCGGAAATATCTATTAGTCGCCTCTTACGACACCCACACTCCACTGGAAGAAAGGGGTGGTCTAGGTCGGAAACCCCCTCACTAATAAATTATCGTTTTTACTGGTTGCACAATGCTTTCTCTTTTGTTCAATGTATCATTTTTTTTCGTATTTAATGGTTTCAGACAAACCTATATAAATGTTATTTATTTATACCAAAATATTTATGATAATTTTATTTTTTGTAGGAAACCTCTCCCCTTCCCACTCCGGTACCGACAACGATCGTGTTGGACTCATCATCAGAGCCTTCGGGTCCTGAACTCCTGTCTCCTGAAGTCATCAGGAGCAAGAGTCTCTCTCCAGCTGTATTGGAATCTGGTAAGTACTAATATCGTTTTAAGCCACCACTGCATTTATTTTCCTGTGTCGTAGGTGCATTTCACAATTATAAAATATCACATACACAACCATCCTGACTCGGGACAAGAATCTGCGGATCACACAAATATTTGTCTAGTGTCGAAATCGAACCTGCAAATCGTAGTAATCAGGTTAGATCATTTTCATGGTTAATTGTTAGGTACGTTTATGTATTACTGCAAAATATTGATATGAGGCATCCCAAAGTTAATTTGTATGTACGGAGCTCGAAAAATCTTTCAAGGAAAATAGAAATAATAATACTTTCTATTCTAGACACTTTTGTAACTACAATTTGTGTCTTTGATTGATTTATAATAAAACAAGAAAAAATCGTCGTTAAAGTATAAGTATCACCCTGTATACTGAATTGATTGATTGACTGATTGGTCAGCATGTCTGATCTACTACAAAGCGACAAAATGGTTTATTTCAATAAAAAACTTCCTAGTTTTTATTAATGTTTGTATTTCTTTGTAGACGTCACTCCTTCACCACGCTCGAACATGACACCAACTCTTGAAGAGAACGAAGAAGTTGGGACGCCTGTCAACTCCCCAATGATGGACATGTAAGTTAGCCTTCCTTACAATATAAATGTGCACTAACTCTGTATGTCTGTTTATTAACTAATAACAATTAAGCTACTGGTAAACTCATTTGAAAATATTAAAAATTGAATGGGTACTTAAAAAATTGTATAAATTAAAGATTTTGACTCCCTCTTGAGACACTATTTTGGCTATGTTTAACTATTGCGTCAAAAATTAGCAATCACTGAACATCTAAAAAAATAAATATGTTGCGATGAATTAAAGACGAAATAAAAAATATTGTTATCTTTACGCCTAGTTTTCTGAAAGTCAGCGACAGTCGTCCTGCTCAGGTAGAGGCTGGCAGTGAGAACGAAGCTACTTGGAGACAAGCCATCTACGAGAAGATAGTACAGCCAGAGATGCAGGTCGAAGGTATGTACTTCTATTAAAATCATACCTGTATTCCCCGAAGGGGTAGGGAGAGGTATATAGATCTACACCCATATTTCGCCAGTTATGTTATTGGTCTCGAGCAATGTAATTGGCTAATTATATAAAGTTTAATGGGTAAAAGATGCCTAAAAACTTACCTACAATGATAAGCTGAAAATATTTAAATTACTTGTATTCCTTCTATGGCTAAAATATGGCCTCATTTCTTTTTCTAGGAGAGCTATCATCAGGTATTCTGCTGAGGAAAACATCAGCTACTAAAGGCAAGAGGAGCAAAGAAGAGTTGCGTCAACTGTGGAAGATGGCCATCGATCAGACCATACTGCTGGTTAGAATGGAGAAGGAGAATGCTAGACTTAGGGGTAAGAGTACTTATAATTTAATTTCACTTGATAATTATGACCGCTGGATTTCCTAGTAAAAGGTTGCAAGTGAAATCCCCGGCACGCACAAAATGATTTTGGAATTTATGTGCGTATTATAAATAAGTGATCAGTTGCTAAAAGCGGTGAAGGAAAACATCCTAAGAAAACCGGCACACCTGAGAGATTTTTTATTTGTTTGTCAGACATGTCAGAGGCCTACCGGCGGTTTAAAATCTGACACCAGGTTGCCAATCAACCATACGATTGCAAGGTCTAAAGGAATTTAATTTCACGAGGTAACAATTAGGATACTCCTCGATTGTAGCAATTTACCTGCCGAAGACACTGGTTCCTTACAGGAATCCACACTGGTTATAAACTTACCACAAGCAGGGTACAAAAATGGTAACCTACTTAATTTCATCACTCCTTATTACAGAAAGCGAAGAATCTTCAGCCGTCCGTCGCATAAAGCTAGAGTACACCGAGCTAGGGGTGTGTGATGCGGGGGTCAGCCTTATGTGGGACTCGCTGCTATCCAGGGACTCCTCACATCCCATGGCGAAGGTCGACCAGCATATGCTGACCCAGGCCGTCATACAAGGTTAGAAAGACAATAACTACTGATAAATTGCACTAAATGAGATTAATAGCATCAGCCTGAGACTTTGTCTGTATCGACTTTAAAATTGGTTCCAAAGAGTTAGCATAAATTAATGGCAGTTGTTGAGCTATAAGCCAATGTGTTAGTCCAGGTAATAGACTATCTGCGTGTAAAATATCAAATATAGATATGAAAATCTATCTAGTCATTTTTGCGTGATTATGTAACTAACTATGGGATAGTTTTGGTGGTGTCACTCGACATAGCCAACGCATTCAACACCTTAACATGTAGCCGCATTAATGTTTATTTGTGTCAATAGGGTGCTTACTTAGTTGTGCCACATTATTGGGGTCTAACTGATAGATAAAGCGGTGATCTACCCGATTTGAAGTGCTTTGACTCAGCAAAAGTCTTGAGGTGTTCCTCAGGGATCGATTTTGGGCCCACTCCTGTGGAACTCAAGCTACGATTGATTGTATGTCGTTATAGTTACAGATCTTAGTCCGTGTGTTCTCCATCTACTTATCTCCCCCCCCCCCCCCCGCAGGCGTGCCGCGCATGTCCCGCGGCGGCGTGTGGTACTTCCTGGCGGAGCAGGCCAGCCTGCGCGCGGCGCCGCCCGACCCGCGCGCCTGCCCGCACTACCACGCGCCCTACGCCGCGCTGCTGGCCGGCCTCACCAAGCACCAGCACGCCATACTCATCGACCTGGGTGACGAACTAGGCTCTATTATGATTGTCATAAAGTCTACAACTGTATAGCGGCTGACCCGACATAGATTGTCTCTAGAACCACACTGTAAAGTAATAAAGTACAAAGTTATGTAACAATTTGCCTGACGAAGGTTCTTTCTGGAACTGGACTATAAAAGCATAGTCGTAAAGTCGAAAATTCCATAACGATAACCACAACATAGGTCCCTAGTTTTATTTATTGTTTAGTTTCTCACTGTCAACCTGTTAAGCGACGTTACAGATCTTCCAAATTAATTATAAGCTTAATCAAAAAGTTGTCCTTAATTTAGACTTACAATTCTGCTTAAAGAAAAAGAATAAATTAACGTTTTTGGGATTTCGGGTTATTGGGATTGATTTTCACTAGCACAATTCTCAGTAGCAGTAACGGAGTCTGGATTAAAGCCTAGTTACTGACAATAGAGTCACTCCTTATAACATAAAAGAACAGGGATACATAAAGAAAGAAATAATTTATTTGGAACTTCATCACTAGCAAAATCTCAATACATCTCCCCCTCCCCCTTCAGAATATATTAACATTGTGTATGTACTTAAATAGAAATATACTTTTTATTTCAGGCCGCACGTTCCCGAAGCACTCTTACTTTGCATCGGCGTTGGGTCCCGGACAGCTGGCATTGTACAACATCTTGAAGGCATACTCTCTACTGGACCCTGACGTAGGGTACTGTCAGGGACTCAGTTTTGTGGCTGGAGTGCTGTTGTTACATGTAAGTATTAAGACCTGGATATAGAACATTCTCGTCCGATTGTAGGGCGTAGTCTCAAGCTTTCAGCTTGACATAATGATTACAATACCGTTTTTTTTATAACCAAAATCCTTATTTAAAAATAATACGAATAGCCTTGTCCTCTCTATTGATACAATAGGATTTTGGTGGACTTTTTCTAATAAATAAAAGACTATTTAAATAGGTTACTCGCACAAATATCGAAAACCTTAAAAAATAATTTTTTTACAAATCGATCTTTGAACACACTTTTTTAAACATTCATGAACATATTTGTAGATTATGTTGATGCCTTATTCTCAAATTGTTAATGTTGCCAGATGGAAGAAGCGGAAGCATTCATTCTTCTCCGTCACCTGATGTTCAGACGAGGTCTTCGAAAGCAGTATCTGCCTGATATGAGCGCTCTGCAAGTGCAGGTATTTTAATAATAATAATTTTAACTGTCGTTACTTTGTTGGTCATGGTTCTCTCTTACTAGTCGAGACAACGTCATTGAAGAAAGGATGAATGAGATGAATGAGGTTGGAAAATGTAAGAAGCATAGAATTAAAACGATTATCGAAGACTAGATTTGGTTTACATTGTGTGTCGCTTATTAAGGAGTTTCTTTTTGAAGATCATGATTAGATTACTTTATGGTGAAAAAAAGCCTTTACCTATCCTCGAAGGTACCTCTAAGCATCTTCGAAGATACCTCCAACTGCACTCAAAATACCTTCACCTATCCTCAAAGTAATCTTCAACCAACCTCGAAGATACCTTCGACCATTCCCGAACACATCTCCAACTGTCGCTAAAATACCTTCACCTATCCACAAAGTTACCTTCAACCATCCTCAAAGCCACCTTCAACCAATCTCCCGCGAGGGTAGTGACCAGCAGCCCCTGTTCCAGCTGTACCAGCTGTCCCGCCTGCTGCGCGACCACGAGCCGGAGCTGCACGCCAAGCTGGAGGCGCTGGACATCTCTCCGGCTCTGTACGCTGCACCCTGGATGCTGACTCTCTTCACCAGCCAGTTCCCACTGGGATTCGTAGTCAGAGTCTTCGGTGAGTCACAGTTGTATAAAAGTAGAAAGAGACTGTCTCGTTTGTCTAGTGGTCGTTAAGTGACTGTTGAGACTGAGGTCCTGGATTCGATTTCCGGGTAGGGAAAAATGTTATTGGGTTTTTCTATTAGGTATTTCACAGCGCGAAGTCAGGATTTGAGGCCGGTTAATGACCATAGCCTCGCCCTTTATTACATGGGACCTAAAGATAACTGGCCAAAAGTGGATGGCACACACCTCTACCTATCTGTTCAGGGAAAGCAGGCGTGATTCGTTTAGCCATGTCATATCGAGATATAAAATATTATAGTTTAGTTTACAGTTTTCTCCAAAACATAATTACCAACTAATAATTATTCTCTTCCAGACCTGATATTCCTGGAGTCTCTGGACATAGTGTTCTCTGTGTCGTTGGCGCTGCTCTCAGCACACAAGGACGGACTGATGCTGTGCGAGAGTTGTGAGGAAGCTGCGGAATACCTGAAACACAAACTACCTGACATGGACCGAGGGTTCTACGAGAAAGTCATGAAGAAGGTCGGTTCTTCCTTGATTAGCACTTAATAATGTCTTCCAGATTCCGGTCAAGACCGGATTCCCGGTTTAAGCAAAGTGTGATTGGGTTTTACCTCGGAGACACTGATTGGGTTTTACCAGTAGCAGCACGGAGTCGGGATTTGTGTCCGGTTGATGGCAATAGGCCTCCTATTACATAAGACCTAAGCATAACTGGCAGAATATGGGTTAATTATGGTCTCCCCTTAAAACATTTAACGAACATTTCTTCGTAACCGTAACATAGCAGCGTGTCCGTTGTGGGACCCATACCATACTCTCGAAGAAACTGAGTTACAGGCATATTTTCGGCGAACTAAGTTACGATAAAATGTTACAAGTGTGGACGGTGTAATCTGTATTGTTCGGAACACACATCACTGCCTACCCCTTCGGAGAATACAGGCTTACAGTTATGTTATGTTTATCTAATTACCAGGTTCATAGCCTAGACATTAGCCGTCAGCTATGCGACTATGCTGTAGAGTATGCCGTGCTTCGTGAAGAGATGCCAAGAGTAGCAGCGCTCACAGAAGACAACAGGCAGCTGGTAGAAGACAAGAATAAGATGACCGAAGAACTTGATGTAAGTCCTTTTAGATTGACTGTTGGACGTAAGCTCCGAGGGTCGATCCCTGGATCAAGCAAGGTGTTATTGGCTTTTTAGTTGAGTAGATTCTTAGTAACAAAACGGAGTCTGGATTTTCTGTCTACTGCTGATTATTGGTGTTAAAATGGTCACCCATCAAGTGACGGTGCAGCAAACGCCGCTTAGCTTTGATTGATCTGCCCGTGCGACGTTAGATTTAATAGGTGAATTGGTTGCAATTTCGTTAAAATATATAGCTGCAAAGACTCTTCTTGTAAAATGGCTTATTTTTCTATTTTTTTTTAAAGTTCAAAGTCAAGCCCGTTTTATTTATTTATACCACGTATTGATAACTATCATCAATCTTCTATTACAGGAGGCAATGGACGCTATAACAAACTACCAAAAGAACCAAGCAAGATTAGAAACGATGAACAAAACGTTGGAACAGCAACTGACTTTATTAAGCCGATATATTTCAGCTCACCAACGACCAGACATACCGATAGACGTGAAGAAAATAGTACAAAACCACTGCAAAAAGATATCCTTCAAAATATTCTCCAAAAACACGAATGAAGAACAAGAAGATCCAAGAAAGAACTTCAAAACGGGCTTGAGTTCCCCAAACCTCTTCTCCAAAATAAACAGAGAAGATTCTCCAAAAGACATCGAGCATGAACGAAGGCAGTTCATGATGAAGAAGTCACAATCTGTCCATTCGGGATTAGTAGCCAACATAAAGAATTATCAACTAAAGGTTCTGGAAGAGAAGAATGGAAATCATAAGAGTGAAAACATTACAGACTCCTTAAAAGACTCTTTGAAAGAACTAGGCAGGAAGAATTCTGGCTTCTTTGCTAG
The DNA here is from genome assembly GCA_905340225.1 of Abrostola tripartita. Classification (NCBI taxonomy): domain Eukaryota; kingdom Metazoa; phylum Arthropoda; class Insecta; order Lepidoptera; family Noctuidae; genus Abrostola; species Abrostola tripartita. The sequence continues at coordinate 3,906,463 of HG996515.1, forward strand.
CACACACGAACAGATACGACAAGAGAGATTATTCGAACACCAACTAAAGAATAATTTCGACGAAAATTTAAGAAGACTTGACGAAAAATTGAACCAGAAATTAAATCCAACATCGTACATGGACGATTTAAGCATATTCCAAAGTAGGAGAAGTATATCGCTTAACCTACAGTCCACAAAAGAGGGGTCGAAAATGAATGATAGTGGGTTTGTTACCCCGTTGAGTCCTGAGGAGAAGAAAGAAGACTCGTGTTCTACGATATCTCATCCATTAAGCGACTGTGATGTGGACATCAAGTTTGATGGGCAGTCGACGAAATTAAAACAGATCAGACCTATTAAACCTACTAATTTAGATGCTAAATCGTAGTAGAAAATTCACTTCAAGGAAATGGGTTTTGTTTTTTACATGCGCATGTATTTTAGTATGAAGCCTGGTTGAGAGGATGCCTTTTCATGTTATATTGATGTTAGTAATTATTGCCCCGCAGTGTTACCCGTTACAGTTTTCCGGGATAAAAAATAGCGTATGCGTAATCCAGGGTGTCAGTTAACTCCATACCAAATTTTAACGAAATTGGTCCAGCAGTTTGAGCGTGAAGAAATAACAAACATACAAACACACTCACAATTTATAATGTAAATGTGATAGCGTAATGTGATGCATACATTAAATAAGAAATTGTCAAGTAATTCAGAAATAGTTTTCATACGAAAAATGTATGTTTAGTATTTGTTTTTATAATCACGAAACCCATTGCAAAATGTTAATGTAGATAACAATTAGTTAGAATGCCTCGTTGGTCTAGTGTTTGGATAGCGCGACTGCTGAGCGTAAGGTCCTGGGTTCGCTTCCCGGGTCGGGCAAAGTGTTATTGAATTTTGGCTTAGGTAATTCTCAGTAGCACTACGGAGCTGGTAATGGCTGGCCAAGCTCCTAGCCACCTAGCTCCTATTCTATGGGCCTTAGAACATAACTGGTGGCTTGTGGATTGTACATACAATTATTAACGCCTTATGATACATAGTATTTCGCCTAAGTTTACAATACGCTATTACGCTCACCCCTAAATACATTGGGACCTATAACATCACTGGCGAAATATGGGTGTACCTACCCTTCGGGGAGAATTAATAGACACTCGTACACACACACACACACACACACACTTATTGTATAATATATTGTTACAGGCATCAGTAATTAGGGACGATGACTATATTATAGAAAAGCAAAAATTTAAAAAGATTTTGAACGATTACGAGAACTGAAAAATCTATTAAATCTTTCTCGCTCAGAATAATAAATGTTCAGCGCAACGTGAATTTTACTGTACAACTCCAAAACAGTGACGTCACTGTTTTGTAGTTGTATCTCTTTCTAACTATTATATTAGTGATGCAGAACTGTGTCATTTTTAATCGTATTGAATTTATTTAATTCCGTTATCATACATTTCAAAAAAATACCGATTCCGTTTTTTTATTAAAAAAAAAATCTAAAATAGTCATCGTCCTTTTTATTAAACTTGTTACAGATGGTTATGTGTTCATAACGTAAGATAATTCCTTGGCTTTATAACGTATTTGTAAATAAATATACATAGATATTGCTAAAAACCTAATTATTGAAATTCAACTAGAGATTTGTCTAGTATTTGAAAATTGTTAACAAAACGTAGCTTTCAGAGAATCAATTTATTACACTGTATACATAGGTACCTACCTAATATTATGTAGTTATATCTTTAACGAGTGCTTTGTAATACAATTTTCCTCCCTTAATTATAAAAACAGCGTTGATCAATTGATTAAATTATACCTGTCACTGTCGTTTGCATGTCAAAAAATAGAGATGTCAATAATTTTAGGAAGTGGTTAACTTGAAACAAATTTTAGCATTGTTTATAAGTAAGAGGGGATATGTTTATTAATAGCAGAAGCAATAACTCTCTTATTTCTTCTCTTAAAATTATTGCCGTATCGTAAACCAAAAATAAAATTAGCTATCCCAGACATTTGAGTCGACTAGGTATTGAAATTTTGTATCATCATCATCCGAAGGCAATGATAGCCGAGTGGTATGACCGATGGACTGTCAAACCTCGCAAGTCCAAACCCCGGTACGCACCAATGTCTTTTCGAATTCATGAGCGTATTATAAATTAGTTATCAATTGCTGAATCGGAGAAGGAAACCATCGTCAGGATACCGACACACCTAAGAGTTTTTTCAAGGGTGCGTAAAGCTATCAGAGGTCTACTAGCGGTTTAAACTATGACACCAGGTTGATCATCAACTATACGATAATAAGATCTTCATCAACCGGAAGAGGTCAACTGCTGAACAAAGCCCAGCCCCACCCCCATCCTTAAGGAGGAATTGTGTATGGAACAGCTGATTATTATTCCCGATTAATATGTTAGTCCCATCCAAAAAATTGTTCCGTTGTATAATGTTTAGCTCAGAGTTATAAAGCCTATTTTGAGACGGCAATTAGCTTAGTAGACTTCAAGTGGCTTATTAATAAGTAAACACTAACAGACGTAGCGCGTAAATTAGGAAAAATAAAAGTATTTTAATAGTAATCCTGCTATAGATCACAGCTTTCATCATCATCAGCCCGTCGCAGTCCACTGCTGGACATAGGCCTCATCACAGCTTTATAACACTTAAATTGTATAGTGATATTTATGTAAAAGATGAATATATTTTACTTATTGCACAATGTAATATTTACCGACTGTGGATCATAGGAATGTTGGCTGCAATTTTGAAAAAGGGTTTAAAATTAATATAAATATTGTAAACACAAACTAAATAGGGCAAAAAATGGCGAAGATATAAGCAATTTAAATTTTATTGTGAGACAGAGATGGCAATATAGTATGGTGACGTAATGGTCTGTATTTGCATAGTAATTTTCGTATCGCCCGTCCAGTAAGCTTAATAACGTTGTAAATCCTCCCCCTCGCCCCCCCTCCCCCTTGTCGTATTCATATTAAACCTTTTTTCAGATTTTAATTAATTTCAACGTCAACATCGATGTAGTTAGCAAGTTACTTCCAATAAGTGTATTTGTGAGATAAGTATTATTTTAAGTTTTTAGCTACTGTGGTATACAATTTTAGCTATAGATATTAATTGCCTAATTAAGTGCTACATTTGAGTGAGTAATTAAAAGCCAAATATTTTTTATTTCTCTATACAATTTTTTATGTTGTTTTTGGAGCTTTACGCTTTGAAAACTTATGACTCATATTCAGTGATTAATGAACAATAGAACTATTTCTCTAAGTTTTCATTGGTTGGAAATAATATAAATAATTAGTTACAATATGACTAATCCTAACCTAACCTAACTTACTGAAATATTTAGAAAATTTCTTTAGTATTCCCCAAATTTAAAAATTACCAGAATTGGGACTTGTTTGCAAACTCAATTGACTTACTATTTATTAATTTCCAAGCAGATAAAAATCAAATTTTACAGTTTATTAAAGGTTTTAGGGCTAAAATAAAGCATTTTCTTAGAGAAGTAGTGTCTTGGAATTATTGATGACTGGTGTCAACTACCCCACTGTAATTAGCAAAAAATATTAATAAATTATTTCATTGCCATTTTCTTAAAGATACCAACTCTATAGATAACATTACATTAGGGAGCCCTTATACAGTCCGGTCAACCAAATTTGACCTCTATTTCATTGGAGATATGACACAAGACAGGTGCAGTAAACAGTTTGTATTGTAAAAACGTTTTTGCTTTTACTGTCGCTTTTACTGTACTTATGTCCACGGAATAGAACTCAAAATTGGTTGTGTGAGCTGTAAATAATTTCGTTTGTGTAATGTTTTAGAAAATACAGTTCTTGCTGTAAATTATGTTATTATAATCAATGATATTATTATGTATAAAATGAGCTAGATATGTTAATAGTGCGCTCATTTTGAAGACTTGAAAATGTCCTAATTGGGACATTTTGTATAGCAGAAATTGGTTAGCCTGAGTGACAATTGACATGCGCGCGCAAGTGTAAAACACTTGTTTATTATTTTACTCTTATTTTTATAATTACGCTATCTCTTTAACGTCTTTGTCAAGTTGTATAATTATGTATGTGTGCAGTTCGGAACACTTTTCTCGTTCATTTTGTTAGCACGTGACGTATCTATATTTTTGATATATCATTGATTATTATAAAACACTTTTGCTTCCATATAAACCAAAGATACAATGCGATATTTTTGTTAATTTATATTGTTTATATCCACATCAGTCGAGTATTTTATAAAATGAAAGAATGTCTACGAATATCGATTGCTCAAAATTGTTTATTTTTTACTATTGAATTAAGGACAATGAAACTTGTTTGGCTTAAATATAGTGAAATATTGTGATTTATTATAAATATTTAAATATAAATGAATAAATAGTTGATTTAATATGTTTGTTTGATTCTTAAGATTATGCCTAGTATACAAGTGATACCTAAGTCCGTCCGTCACTAGACGGTTCACCTCACTACCATCCTTGTTGTTTTTTTTACACTACACCACGGCGGCCGGCGTGACTGTGAAGGTATTTAATACCACGCTATGTTTCTGCCAGGCGACAGTGTATCCTGGCTAGGATTAAGAATACATGTTAGTCTCTGTTATTCTAGATGAGAACAAGCTAGTAATTGACATTTCATTAGTGGCACCCAACTGGGGCCAAACAATAGTGTCTACATTTTTTTAAATGAATGAACCACACCCAGACCATGTATAGCAGACTCAGCACAAACATCTGCGGATCGCACAAATTTCTATCCCGTGCAAGAATCGAACCCGCAACCTATAGCGCGGCATTCCAATCCCTAGCACTGCGCTAATCAGATCGTCCAAATGTTTACAGCCACACCTGTTACCCTGATAGGTAAGTGGAGACCATGAATTGCCATTTGCTACGGCCTTAACGGGTATTATTATACGGTCCTAAGTTAACCTTTTCGCCTCAATCTGTATGCTCGGCTTAAGGCCCTACTCCAAAACTAACTTTTCACTAGAACATCTTCGGCCTAGCCAGAATATGTTCGCCAAGAAGTTCTTCACCTTCTAAGTAATACTTCCTTTATTCTGTAAGTCTTCTTTCATTTACAAATCTATACCAAAATACCAGAGTCAAGTCAAAATTGTCAGGACATGTCAAAATTTCTGTAACCTTTATTTTATTGTTACCAATTTTAAATTAAATTTTCGTTGACTAAAACTATCAAAATTCCTGTGATAACAATGTAAATATTATGAGTGTGTGACGTAGTTTCAGGCAGTTTCAAGCAAATTTGTTGTAGTAATCAAATAAAAGTTAGTTTGATAATTTAATACGTAGCTATATAAGAATAGGTAGCTATTCAAGATATTTTTAATGAAAATATTAGCCTGTTACTATCCCACTGCAGGTCAAACGCCTCTTCTCATACAGACGGCACGGGCATTAATCACCTCGCTGACTCATGACTGAATTCAGACTAATAAAGTCCAAGTTTAGTTGCAATTCCCTTATAATATAGGTAAAAGACCACATCATCAGCCGGAAGACGCCAACCGCTGAACAAAGGCCTCCCCCTTATGGGGGGGGGGCGATAATCCCCACGATTAGAGATCGCAGTATTGGTGGTGAAGTCACAGAATTTTCTGGATTATCTCTTGTCGCCTCCTACGATACCCACGGGACGAAATGGGGAGGTGTTATTCTGGCCCGGCACTCCACGGGCACGGGCAGTGCTACTAGTATTATATTATTATGATAATGGTAAACATCAGTTCTAAAATCATCATTATCCGCAGCATACCATCCACTGCTGGGTATAGGCATCTCTTTTTGTGTGCCAGTCTACACGGATGTCCAGCACTATCAGTTCTATAATACTAGATCCAAAGACCCCTAATTCGCCATGTTTCCAGTTTCAGTCAAACCTAATTGAAAATGCCGTTAAAATTACCGGAACCTTTAACCAACACGGTTGAAGCTCACCAGAAGTGGCTGGATATCCTTGAGGTGGCTCAACAAACGGTTGAGGAGGATGCAGAACTACAGGTATAAAATAGATGAACAACCTGGTGTCAGAGTTTAAACGCTTATGGGCCTCTGAAATGGATGGACACACTGATAAAAAACTCCTTGGTGTACCGGTTTCCTCACGATGTTTTCCTTTACCGTTTTTAGCGTCTGATCTGACGGTCATAGATAGAAAGATAATAATTATTCTTTATTGCACACCAAGAAAAACAAAATACAGAAAAAACTTAAAACCAAAACAATCTTCTTCTTCTGATCGTATGGTTGATGGAACGACCTGGTAAAACAGTGCAACTGGCGGTATTATTGCTTAGAGCAATTTCTTCCAGACAACCATTAGGTAATGGAAATATAAATAGATAAAATAGCGGGCAGATAGTCATACTACTCGGCTATCTCCTCACATCGGCCTGATCACAGATGTTTACTTATTATTTTATTTTAGCACCATACCCTCAAAGGATTGCGATTGAAAGACCGCGTGTTACCCCCGGAGCTGTTGGGTAAGAACTACGCGCAATATTGCGACCTAGTCAACAAGATGTACGACGCTTATCTCAACAGCGTCCACCTGCAGCGAGCTCCTTACATCCTGGAGATCATCACGGTGTTTGTTAAGAGGTACGTATAGTTCGCGCAAAACTGTGGGATGTCCGATGTTAGCCACGTGAAGCTCTAAAACATGGCAATCTAAAACATGGGTTTCAGATTTTGTAGGATGGTGATGACTAAATCGGAGAAAAGAGTCAAGTGAGGAGTACCCTTAACCGACGAGCGTGTATAAGGCAAGCTAGTGGAGCAAAGTGGAATATTTTGACTAAGTGATGATCTACTACTAAATGATCTTTGAAGCTGCATCCGGTTAAACTGAAGATTGACCGATCAGACATATTTGGGAATATCTCGTTAGGCTAAAGACTGACTCCCACATATGTAGTTAAGGAAAAGGATACATGGATAAATTACAACCAACAGCCCCCTTACACTGCACGTAGCGGTGTCTCGCTTCCACATCTTAAACTGTCCTGCTTTAATTAAGTAAGTGTTTAAAAATAAAACATTATTTTCAGGCTATATGAGCTTCGCAATGAGCTAGTACACCTTATTGTCAATGACTATATCTACGTAGACACGGCGCTTGCGCAGCTCAGGATGACTCCATTTGATATACAGGTTAGCAGAGCAGTTGTTTATATAATTAATTCGTGTAAAATGTGTAGACAAGTACATAAGGCGACTAGCGATTGAGGTCCATTTATATTGAGCAGTCCAATTGCCAGCGAACTTAGTGCAAGCGTGGTGCGGTTAAGGGACTTATGTAGCCCAGAGGCGAGGAGTGACCGTAGTCGTCATTATTGCATATTCGATAACAGTTAGTCTCAATATTTTCAGATAGTCGTACCATATCACTTCCCTCTTGAAAGCCGCAGCGACAACGTAGAGCAAGCGTTGCAGAAGATGTGGGCGGACGCTGTCAGGAGAAAGAGAATCAGAGAGAGAGTTGTACCGGTAAGCTTATTATAGTTTTTTACCTATTTGTGATATGGAGTATTAAAGCCATTTCTGAAAAGTCTCAATCAGATTTTATAGTTCTTCTTATCGTATGGTTGATGAACAAGCTGTCAAAGTTTAAACCACCTACATAGACCTCTGGCATGGCTTTACACACCACTTTTCTCCACCGTTTTTAGCAGCTAATAACTGATTTATAGTACGCACATGAATTTGAAAATACATTAGTGCGTGCCGGGGTTTGAACTTGCGACCTTTGACTTAGCAGTCAAACGGTAATACCACTCGGCTATCACTCCTACTGTTTTTTAACCAGCGCTTGGTAAATATTTATTATACATATTCTTAATTCTTTCTGTTCAGAGCAAGCCTCCCACGTTGTTTATGCGCGATAGTCGAACTGAACAGCCGGTTGAAGAAGTGGCTTCGGTTGGAGAGGAAACCATAGAGTCAGCGCGTCAGTATCATTCATCTCTTATCTTTGTCCCATGTCGAAAACCCTCCGTGCTTCGGAAGGCACGTTAAACCGTTAGTCCTGCGTCTGATCTCTCTCCGGTCGTGACATACCGTCTCATCGGACTATGAGAGTGAGGGAATAGGCAGTGCACCTGTGTTTGCGCGCATACTTGTGCACTATAATATCTAATGCGTAGTTGGCTAGTCTCCGCCGTAGGAGGCGGCCGTGACCGAAATTCGGTCGGGAGAACATTAATATATTATAAAAAATTGTAATCAGACACATAAATAATCTCTTTAAATAGATATATTAATGATATTTACATACATAACATCACGCCAGTCTTCCCTTAAGGAATAGGCAGAAGTATACACCTCTTGTTTTTATACCTTTAACATAACATTACGCCTGTATTCCATGAAAGGGTAGGCTGGTGTATAGTACACGGAGTACACCAACATTTCGCCAGTTATGTTATTGGTCCCAATGTAATAGGGGGCAAGCTTATTGACTATAAGCGGGAACAAATCCAGACACCGAGCTGCTACTGAGAGTTACACACCAAGAAAAACCCAGTAACACTTTGCTCGACCCGGGATTCAAATCCAGGACCTCATGCTCAGCGGACGCTCTTAGCGAGAACTAGACCAACGAGGCAGTAAAAATGTATTATTATTATTTATTATATTATATTATTTATCCTAATCTAATGTATACCTATTTGTTTCCTGTTTAGCGGTCAGTGTGCACACATATGTCCCAGAAGAGTTTATACAAGCGGTTTTAATACAGAGACACGAGCGGTTCAGGTAATAAGGATTTATCATCATAACATACTAGCTTCAGCCCGCGACTCCGTCCGCGTAGATTTCGAATATTGTATAGCCTATAACTTTATACCCTTGCCTTCTTGTTAATACCACTCTGTCCATCCTAAGGTTGTCTGTAAGAGATTGCTTAGTGCGATAAGACCGCCCATTGTACATAATCCTTAGACTGTACTTAAGCTTGTATTTGGCGTACAATAAAGAGAAATCTATCTATATAATCTTCCTCGATAAATTTTCCAATTCGAACTAGTAGTTCCTGGGATTAACCAAACAAATTCTTCAGCTTTAGTAATGATTACCTAATTATCTGTCCCACTGCTGCTAAGGCCATTTCTTATATAGAGAAGAAAGAGCATTGGTCATTGATCACCAGCATAGTCAATTAATTCCTGTTTGAGAAGATTTTTCAGTGACAATTTTGATGTTGTTGATAAAAAAGTTAGCATTATTTTCAAATTTGAACGATTTTGGACCATTTTAGAACTTTTTAGAACATTCCCCCAAAACAACATCACGCCTGTATTTTCTGAAGGGTAGGCAGTAGTGTACCTAAAGTACACCCACTTTTCACCGGATATTATTGGGTGATCCTACTGGAAAAACCAAATAATACTTTGCCCGACCCGGGACTCGAAATTTTGAACCCAGGATCTCATGGTCAGTAGTCACGCTCAACGACAACGACAAGTAGTCCAACGAGATAGTCCTTCAAACCAAAAATTAACAATAACCATGAGGCATGTAACATTTTATTTGAACATCCCCTAGAATAGACATCACTAATCATATAAACGTACAATAAAAACATTAAAAAAGGGACTTCAACGACCCAAATAAAGATGATAAATTAAACATTTTCAGGCAGTGGTTTATGGAAGATTTTAAGGCAAAATCCGCGCAACGCAAGCTGTATTTCCGTGAGAAACTGGAAGAGGCTCCGGACGAGCTGAAACACAAAGCTGCCAAAGTCATTCAGTTGGTTTATAGGTAACGTTACTAATTATCACTTCTTATTTCCAGATACGTTACACGTCTCGGGACATAGATAGGGATAGATGATTTTTTAAAAAACAACGTCGCTTCACCCTAGGAATTTCTCCAGTGTCGTGGGTGCGTTTCACAAACATGAAATATCCTATACACAAACACCCCAAGTTGGAACAAATATATGCAATTCCCACAAATTTTTGCCTCGTGTGGGAATCGGACACGTAACCCTTACCGCAGCAGTAAAATCGCTTACCCACTGCGCTAATTTGTTTCAAATGACTACGTACTTTGAATAATGATTTCAGGAAATTTATGAGTGCTAAGCGAGAAAAAGTAAAAGAAGTTAGAAGAGATATATTGCTCGGTATTATACCAGACCCCTTCAAAGGTGGACCCAGTTTCAAACAGGAAAACGAGAAGGTATGGTAATTTGTTATAATAATGGTCGTAATTCGTTAACAACACAGCTGGGGCGTATATGTATAAGATACATCTGAACAACGACAATTATAAAACAGGTATTTTCACTAAGAAAACATATTGGCTGAATTGATTTGGAGGTTTTGGATTTATTACAAAATTCGTGGTACTATTTCTTCTTCTTCTTATCGTATGGTTGATGAACAACCTGGTGTCAGAGTTTAAACCGCCTGTGGGCCTCTGATATGGCTTTACACACCGTTGAAAAATCACTCAGGCGTGCCGGTTACCTGACAATGGTTTTTGTGTTTTCTAGTTATTTAGTTCATTTCCCTTTTTATTAATTACTCAGTTATCCCAAAAAGTCATCAAGTTTTTTTTAACTGCCCGGTTAAATAGATTTAACCCAAATTCCCTAATCATCTCTTAGGTCTACGAAAGACGCCGCAACACTAGGATGAAGATCAAACAGACGTATTTAGAAGAATTAGAGAAAGAGAACACAAGACTGATCGTGTTTAAAAAGGGAGACCAACTAGATGATATCACCGATGAGATCAGGGATTGGTTCAAGGAATGGTAAGACATGGTGCAAAGAATAGAGAAAGGCATTTGTCCTGCAGTGAGACACTACTAGTTTAATATTCAAATTACAATATCACTACATGTTTTCAATAAATTTTTTGCAAAAGAAACGCGGCAGACTTCCTTTGGGTATTTACCTGACGCGGGAGGATTTTTTGCAGATCACGAAAATATTAATCGTGGTACTAACTACCGCGCTAATTATTCCAAATTCTTAATTGTTAATGGTCGACAATATCGTTCCACCCTTCATCACTTCCTCGAGCTACAGCTTGGAAGAAGATAAGACGGAACAAAGTCCCAGCAGCTCAATTTCTGAACAATTCAAATGCAAGTTGACCACAATATATAGCCAAACTTCTTAGATTTTGGATAAACCATTATCTTCGCCTTTCATACCATTACAGGTTCTACGGCTATGGATTCTTCCCTGAATACCCTTATGAAGTGGAAGGGGGAACAATCATGGTTGTAAGAGGACAATATCCAAGCATAAAAGAGAAAGTAGAAGAAGATGATAAGCTAGCCGCTGCTACGAAAGGAAAGACCAAAGATATGGTAAATATGTTTTAAACTTCTTGATTTAAGTTCAGGACTGAAATAAATCTGGTGGTAACTCACAGAAATATACCTAACAATGGTATATTTCTAAAGTTGCATCCTTATATAAGATAGAGGTTGAGAGGTTGCCACCATATTAAATTTTAATTAAGAACCTATTGTTATTTTTGTGTGCTTATGAATTTCTCGCCCGCGTAAACCCTTATTTAAGAGCATTAGAGGGTTGAATTAAAAAAAAGTAGCCTATGTCCTTTCTCGGGTCTTAAACTTACTACCTGTCAGTCTGTCTATCTAACAGACAGACAGTTACCTTCACATTTATAATATGATATTAAGTATGGATTGCAGTCGAATTTCGATTACTGCGTCGCCACTAATTATAATAATTAATTTACAAAATAATAACAAGATATTTTTACTCGTGATAAAGATAAAAGAAGAAAAAGCAAAGGCCAAAGCAGATGCAAAATTGAAGGCAGAAGCATTAAAAGAAGCTCTTAGGAAGGAAGCCATGGCCTTGATGAAAGCACGGTGCAACCCCTTCACAGACCCGGGTTATAAGATGAAGGAGTCGGCAGTCATACAGGATATGATCGATGTAATCTTACTCTTATAATAAATTAACATACAACCTTATTTTTAACAGACTTCAAAAAAAGGAGGAAGTTCGCAATTCGTAGCGATCTTTAAAAAAAAATTAAATTTTTACTATAAACAAAACCTGATATCAGTAACTGAATCAATTGCAATGATTTTCACATGTTATATTTTGTCGAAATGTGCCGCACGCGCCGTGAACTTTTTTTTCCGAGAACCACGAGGCAACACTACAGTTCGTATATACTAAAAATAAAGTTGTACACATAATAATCCTCTAATCGCTGTATATTCTGACTGACTGATTCTACTGGGAGCGAGAGGCCATCTGACCTAAGTTATTGGGTAATTTGACACGTAAGACTGATTGAAAGACTTTCGGGAATTTGACTATCCCAAACGACTATTTAAAATCTATTCATGAATGAATGGGCACGGTGAGCTTTGGTCGGTAAATAAATCCATTGAAACTTTACGGCCAGCGTAGCATAACCTTAATCGATCAACCCTGCACTAGGCTATTTAGCCACAAAGATCTTTTGATCGTCTATCAATTGCATTGCATGTCAAAAGTTTTCTTTAATCATGCCTGATAATAAAATGGTTTGCTTTTTTATATATTTATCCTCAGATGTTTATGTTATGAACGTTTTTATCCTCTGATTAAACTCTAGGTTTATCCCCTTTGATAGAATCATCGTTTTCTTACCCCAGGCTTTAAGGAACTACCGGATATCCTGGTCTTTATACGATGATCTACCACCAGATAGGTTTGGTGAGACGGTGTACGGTTATATGAAGACACTCCTCACTGAAGAACTGATGAGCGCTATCCATAAGGATTGTCGGAAGTTTATTGATGAAATGATGAGGTAATTGCTTCTTCATCATCATCAGCATCATTTCAGCCTGGTCTCACCCACTGCTGTGTATAGGTCTCCCTTTTTCTCAGCCAATCCTCTCTATCTTGAGCTCCTCTTGTACTTATTAATCGTTTTTCGTCATCATCAGCCGAAAGACGTCCACTGTTGAACAAAGGCCTTTTAGAAGGGGGGGGGGTGCCATACACGGCTTGGGGATCGCAGTATTGGTGGTCAAGTTACAGAAGACGCTGCTGCCCATCTTCTAGATAATCTTGTTTTATATTAAAATATATAATTTTTTCGTGGGGATCATGAATTCAAATCCTTGCTCACAGCGTAAATCAAGGCGTAAAAGACAAACCTAGCCCCCTAGACAACGAACATACTATGAGTTAAATATTCTTGACGACCTGATTAGCGCAGTGGCTAAGTGATTAGACCACTGCGCTATGGGTTGCGGACTCGATTCTCGCACAGGACAAAAATTTGTGTAATCCGCAGATGTTTGTCATGACTCTGGGTGTTCGTGTATACTACTTATATGATATTTCATGTTTGTGAAACGTACCCACGATATAGGAGAATTTTATAGTATGAGAGGAGGTTTATTTTTTTAAATCAAATAAAAAATACATGCCAATTATACAATATTGTCATTCGGACCCTCTCTCACGCTCTTGAAAATGTATTCTTAATTTGGCAACAACTTTTCAGTCTAATAAAATTATTTCATCAGGTTGGACCTAAAGATGCTGATAGAAATGCATCAGCTTATGTACAAGAGGATCGGTCTGAAATACCCCAAGATAAAGCCTAGGAAGAAACCTAAAGCGCATCCCGTGCCGAAGTCTTTGGTATTGAATGAAAAACTCTTGAAAAACGTAGAGGTACGGAGGAATTTTCTTCTTAATTAAATATTTGACACTATTAATCACAACTTCTCTGAATACATAAAGTATTCAGAGAAGTTGTGGTTAATAATGTAGCCCTGAAAACCCGATTAGTGAATTTAAGTGGCTTTGTAGTCAATAAATAGTAAGTCTATTGAGTTAGCAACTTAGTGACGTCACAAGTTGCTCTTACCATACAAAATGTATGGGGATATAGCGTTTTGACAGCACATGAAAAGTATGTCAATTGATTGGTGGTACCATATACCCAATTCACCTTCTCCTTATCGTATGGCTGATGAACGACCTAGTGTCAGAAGGACAGGAGAACCACCTGTAGGCCTCTGACACGGTTTTACACACCGTTGAAAATTGCCTCAGTTGTGCCGGTTTCCTTACGACGTTTTCCTTCATCGTTTTTAGCAATTGAAAACGTATTTATGACACGCACATGAACGGGCGTTTTGGGTGCTGTCTTGATGTAATTTGACGTTCAAAAAGTACTTTTTTTGAAGTCTATTTTGAATAATAGATTTTTATCTTTTGACTTCGCAGTCCAACTGTCATACCACTCGGCTATCACTGCCTTGTATATATGTAGGTAATATATTTTATATAACAGGTATTTTAATCTTTTGTTTAAATTTCAGCCAGTATTTGATCTAGGAATCGTGACGAAGCCTACAGCTAAAATTTGTGATATTTATGGGGATTTGAACTACGCAGCTTATGATTTCAACATCAGGGATCCTAATGCAACGTAAGTTATGTAAGGGCTCATGATAAGCGGTAAAGCAAAGGGTTCGCCATAGTCGAAACCGACTAGGAGGACATTACTATTAAGTTATGTAGTTCTCTATGTATTGAACAACTTTGACCATGCCCAGGCGTATTGTATTCTGTAAGATTTTTCGCTATAACAACACTTGTACGCCTTCTGGCAAAACATAGCGAACTGGTATTATCTGTAAAAACTTTATTTTAAAATTATACCTATGTTAAAGATATGATTAAATGACTTTGACTTATGACATACTTTGACTTAAGCCTTTTAGCAGTAGAGCAAATTGTGCCCGATAAATGGCAATAGGCTAGGCGTCCTATTACCAGAGACTTAGATTTAGAAAGGGTAGACTTGTTTTAGGCCCCAATTTAAAAGTGGGCGAGCCCATTGCCATCAACTGGACAGAAATCTAGACCCCGTGGTGCTACTGAGAATTACCTAATGAAAAATCCCAGTAAAACTGCCCGACCCGGGATCCGGACCAAGGACCTCAAGCTCAGCAGGCGCGGTTATCAACCACTTGACCATCGAGGCATTTATATAACGTCTACTGATAAATTATTCTTCTTCAGGTATCCTCTGCCAAGTTACGGTGATGTGAAGTCGCGGTTGGTGTTGTCCTGTGTTATGGGCTGTGGGATCCAGCCAGGAGCTGTTCGGAGGAAGGCGGTCATGCTGCTAGGTCCTCCCAGGAATGGGAAGTCGTTCTTAGCTGATGCTGTGGCTGGAGAATTGAGTAGGTGGCAATAGTCACTAAAAACAATTTTTGTAAACCTACTTGAATTGTCCGGGGTTTTGATGGCCAAACCCAATTATGATTAAAAATAAAATTTATGAATAAAAAGATATGCCTCAAATACACAAAGTGCTCTCATATTTTTGGAAGTCAATAAAAATCAGGCAGGTAAATGTGTTATCTACGCAACATCCAATTAAAAAAAAAAATAGACTTCAAAGTAGGACAGCATGTCGTAATTATTGTGATTAAAAAGACATGACCTAATTTCAGGTAAGCTAATTAGCACAGTTTTTACGTGCCACATTCTGAGCTGAGAAATGGCTTTTTTATATTCAGCTTTATAATATTAATGATTATAGTATAGATGTCATTGGATGAACCTTGTCTATTACAGATGCTGTGAAGATCGACATCACCCCTGAAATGTTTAGCGCTGTGTTGTCCAAGCCAGCCAAGGTGCTGAGCCAAGTGTTCGTGTTGGCGAGGGCTTTCCAACCAGCTGTGGTCTTCATGAAGAACGTTGAAAGGGTGTTCGCTAATAGGGTTAGTATCAAATCACATAAGCCTTTTGCAGTCCACTGTTGGACGTAGGGCTCCCCCAGGGTACGCCACAAGGACCACTCTCCCGTTGTCGCCACCTAATCACTACCAGTTACCTGGAATAGTAGTGGGCGAAAACTGGGGCCTGTTTTTTTTGGCTACTCTTTGGTTCTGCCCATAGTCACCACGCTGGGTAGGCCGGTTGGCTACCGCATGATGGTGAACGATACCTAGACAGGGGAACGCAGCTGTCCATCTCCCAGGAAATATCCTTCAGTCGCCTCTTACAACACCCACGGGGGGAAAGGAACAGGTCTATTCTAGGCCGGAAACCACACGGCACACGGATTAGTATATAATACCATTATAAAAGTCCGAAAGATATGATGGATGAGCATTGACCACCCACGCTAGCTAATTGCCGATTGGCAGTAACATTAAATCGGTGCTCGTAGCTACATAGCTACCGCATAGATTAGTCGATCTGCGAGGTTAAGCAGTGCTCTTCGCGGTCATTCTTGTGATGGGTGACCGTTTTTAACCGACTCATAAAAAGCAAGAGGTTATGTATTCGGCCCGTCCGTGCTTCAGAAGGCACGTTATGCCGTTGGTCCTGCGCCTGATCTCTCTTCGGCCGTGTCGGTCTACCGTCCCATCGGATTAGAGAGTGAGGGAATAGGGAGTGCACCTGTGTTTGCGTAACATGTAAATATTGTTGTAGGTACCCCCGGAACAGAAGTACCTTCAAGCCAAGATAATAAAGCCAGCGTTGGTGAAGCTCATCAAGCAAATGTCTGTCGATGATAAAATTATATTTATCGGTAATTATAATGATTTAATTAACCGTTTATACACTGCTTACATAAATAGCATACATTACGTGTACGGTACCGTCGTCGGTATCGGTGCGCTTGGCAGAAATAATACCAATTTTTTTAACCTCACCCCACACTAGGAATTTCTCCTAAATTGTGGTTGCGTTTCACGAACATGAAATATCACGTACACAAACACCCAGACTCTGGACAAACATCTGCTGATCACTCAATTTTTTGTTCAGTGCGGGAATCGAACCCGTAACCCTTAGCGCAGCAGTTCATTTACTTAGTCACTCACTTGGTATATTAATATTTTATCAACATGACTGCCTCGTTAGCATAGTCGTCTAAAAGTCCGATGGCTGAGCTTGATTTCCAAAAAATATAAACATTTTAAGTTTGATTCAGTTTTTCGATTCTCAGTAGCAGCGTTGAGTCTGGATTTGTGCCCGGTTATTGGCAATCTCTCAAATCTGTTCTATGCGATCTACAACATAACTGGTGAAATGTCGTTGTTCTAACCACCTTTTTATTATCACGGGGAAAATATTCTCCTTAACCATCCCACCGCCCAGGGGGGAAGAACGGTGGGGGTGTGTGGGACTGCCTGTTGTAAAACAACAGACCCTACCGCTATAAGGGACGGCATGGGATTCCCTTAGGATGACGCCACGTCGCCCCAGCGGTTGGCCCATCACAGTGCATGCACTGGGTCTCCTCACGCCAAGGTATACATATGTTCTTACCTCCTACAGGGAATACAGGCACGATATTATGTTATGTTTTCAGCAACTTGCACCGACCCCCAGTCGGCGCAGGCGATACCAATGGCGAGCCTGTTCGATGAGATTCTCCTGGTACCCAGGACAGACTATGGTACTCTACAACAATTCTTCCAGGAGAAACTACTAAGGTAATTTCATAAAACATCTTTCAAAAACACACAGCTGGACATAGGCTTTCTCCAGGGTACGCCGCTAGGCCCCGTCTGCTGCTTTATGCAACCAATCTCTGCCCATGAACTTGACTTTGGTAATCCGTGGTGATTGCTCTCCTAAGCTACCGTGTCGTTGCTTGTTTCAAATTTCAAGCTTCTGTCTTCTTTGTGTTTGTAACAAGTATTCAAATTACTTATCTTCGTTTAAATTTTAACACTCAGTGATTGAGGAGTGCCCGTGGGATGCCGGGCCAGAATAGCAGCTCGTCATCTCATCCCGTTGGGTGTCGCATGAAGTGACTAAGGGAAAATCTAGAAGATGGGCAGCAGCGTTTTTTGTATATAACTCGTCACCGATACTGCGATCCCCAAACCGCTTGTCTAGGGTGGAGATTAGGGCAGGAGGAGGCGTTTGTTAAGCAGTAGACGTCTTCCGGCTGACGATGATGATTGAGGATTCCAGTCCAGAAACTTAAACTACCAATAGAACTTTAACATCTAAGTATACCTAAGTAAATATTGCCTATTTCTCAGTGTAAGAAGCATACCCCGAGACTACCCAGTGCAACCTCTAGCCCAGTTGCTTCAAGGATATGGCTTTGGAGTCATCATTGAAGCGTTCAACGATGTTATGACCGCTGAGAGGATAGTCAGGTCAGTCACAGTTCTTTTTATCGTATGGTTGATGAACAACCAGGTGTCAGAGTTTAAACCACCTGTAGGCCTCTAACATGGCTTTACACACCGTTGAAAAATCTCTCAGGTGTGCCGGTTTCCTCACGATGTTTTCCTTCACCGTTTTTAGCAACTGGTAACTTATAGTACGCACATGAATACGAAAAGACATCGGTGCGTGCTGGTGCTTGGACTTGCGACCTTTGGCTTAGCAGTCCAACGGTCATACCACTCGGCCATCTGTGCTACAGTAAAGTTACTTTTTTGTTTTATTTTAGGTTGAACGTGGATCCATTATCGCCTGGAGAGATTTTGGAAGCAGTATTTACAAAAGACTTGGAGCCCCTTTCAAAAATGGTAGGATATTTGTGTTTTTGTTGCATCATTCTAAGTATTACTTCCGTCCTAACATAGACTATCTTTACCTTTTGTTAATATATTATAGTGACTGTGTGTAATTGGACTGATTTTTTAAAGGTTTGGGGTTCGATTCTTCCACAGTACAAAACAAAGTGTGTATTTACAGTAGGTACATAAAATTATGTTGTGTCTGTAAATCAAACCAATGATACAGGACGAATTCCGAGATTGGGCAGTCATTTCTGCTTAAAAAAAGTAACAGCATTGTGTTATTTAAATAACTTCTTATTAAATTAAATAACATGAATTGGTATCCAAGTTGCCAAATGTTATTTAACTAGCTTCCTCCCGCGACTTCGCCCGCGTGGATTTCGAATGTTTTATAGCCTATAGCCTTCCTCGATAAATGGGCTATGTAAGACTGAAAGATTTTTTTTAAATCGGACCAGTTGTTCTTGAGATTAGCGCTTTCAAACAAACAAAAAAACTCTTCAGCTTTATATAATATTATGTAGAGATTTTACCTGCGTCTATGATATCTTAGGATATAATATCTTAGGATATAATATCTTAAGATAGTTTGCTTTTATTTTAATCACAATCTCTTCAAACAGGATTACCAGGCGTACGTAGACTTCTTCATATCAAATTCTCCGCTCAAGGAAGAAAGAGAAGAATATGAGAAAATCAACTACTTCAGAGACGATGCTTATAAGAAGATGGCAAAAAAGTTGAAATCTGAACACCATGATAATGATTGAAGTTAAGTTTATAAGACCCCAGTCCAATGTGAGGTCTTGGGGTTGATTCGCGAGTCGGGCAAAGTGTTGTTGCGTTCTTCCGTCAAGTGATTCTCTCAGCGGAGTCTAGATTTGAGGCCGATTAATGGCAATAGACTCGCCCCCTATGATATTGGGACCTGTAACTTATCTGGCGAAATGTTATTCTACACACCTCTGCTTACCCCTTCGGGAGCTCCAGGCATGAAGTTATATACATTAGAATAAAATTATATAAGTTTTGGGTTAAGTATAAATAATATTTGTAGCTAACAAGATGGTAGGTCTCTTTGGATAAGTGGTTGCTTGCGACTGCTGTGAATTAGATCCTGAATTCGATGCCCATTGGCAGTATTTTTGGGTTTTTCAATGGACGTTTATCAGAATTCTCAGTAGCAGCTCGGAGTCTACATTTAGGCCTTGTTTTTGGTTTAATCCACTTCTTATTGCCTCGTTACCATTTCTTCAGCACTACCAGTTACTGGTCTGTAACTAACTTTACTATTTAGGGTGGGTTGCTTCAACTTCATTCGACGCATAAGTAAATGTTAAACAATTTTATTTTTTCTAGCGGCCTTAATAACGAAAAAGTTTTGTTTTCTATTAGAAACCCTTATATCGTTTTAACCGGGTTTTGTGCCATAAAACAACGCTTCATGTGGTCCGTACGTTAAACATCTTTTGTAATCGTTATTTAACGCTAACAGACTGTTTAAAGCAACCCACGACAGTTTAATTTCATAACGGTACATTATATTACAGTTAGTCAATTGTTTTCTTAACCTGTATACTTAAGTAATCTATTTACTTTAGAAATAATAGATTTGAGATTATGTATGGTACTTTTTTTTTACTCTAACCAAATATTTTGTCAGTTTGTAATTCACTTTTTAACTGTAGCACGATTTGTAATTGTTATCCTTAGCATAAAATTAAAAGGACACATTTATCCTCATTATTGTATTACCTAAATATATTTTTTCCCTTCCAGTTATTAGGTACATAATGTGTAATGAAACCTTGCCTTGAAACTATTAAATACAAAATTGACTTTCATATATATTTTTTTATTTGTTTTCTTTGATGGTCAATTTAATAATATTGTGGAAAGTCGACCTTAATTTTTAGATGTAATAAAAGTTATCGTTAAGTATTATGTTTTATATGCAAAGTTTATTAATGTAACGTGATTAATTATGTAAATAATAATAAAAGATGTGGACAAATATATTTGCTTAAAATATAGTGTATTTTATTCTATGAATGACTTACGTGTGTGAAGTGAGCATCTCAAGTGTTAGCATCTCACAATTAAACTTATGAAAACGTGGCATCCAGCATAGTTCTACAGTTCTTGATTAGTTTTAACAATAGTTCTATCGATTAAGTTATAAAAAAATCGATGTAAAAAAATGAGATGCTAACTTCGCAAATCCATTTCAGCATCTCATCGGAATCCGAGAGAGAAACAACAAAGGAGGCGATATCCGTTGAGTTCTATGTTTAAAATAAGTTTAAACAATAGTTCTGTCGATTTTAATTAATTTTTTTTTTTTTAATGAGAATTGTGAGCTGCTGCCCCTATTTTGAAAGTTCTGGGCTCAAAACTATTTTTAAACTAAAGACAGTATCACGATACGTCTAAATCCAAAGAGTTCTGTTCTATAGTGTACTTAGAAAAAATTTAATAAATTATTTTGCGAAAAAAATTTAAACAATTGTGAGATGCTGACCTTTTTTTTAAAGTTCTGGGGCCAAAACTATATTTGAACGATAGATACAATCACTATATGTCTAAATCCAAAGAGTTCTGTTCTCTAGTGTACTTAGAAAAAATTTAATAAATTATTTTGCGAAAAAAATTTAAACAATTGTGAGATGCTGACCTTTTTTTCAAAGTTCTGGGGCCAAAACTATATTTGAACGATAGATACAATCACGATACGTCTAAATCCAAAGAGTTCTGTTCTCTAGTGTACTTAGAAAAAATTTAATAAATTATTTTGCGAAAAAAATTTAAACAAGTGTGAGATGCTGACCTTTTTTTCAAAGTTCTGGGGCCAAAACTATATTTGAACGATAGATACAATCACGATACGTCTAAATCCAAAGAGTTCTGTTCTAAAGTGTACTTAGAAAAAATTTAATAAATTATTTTGCGAAAAAAATTTAAACAATTGTGAGATGCTGACCTTTTTTTTAAAGTTCTGGGGCCAAAACTATATTTGAACGATAGATACAATCACGATACGTCTAAATCCAAAGAGTTCTGTTCTAAAGTGTACTTAGAAAAAATTTAATAAATTATTTTGCGAAAAAAATTTAAACAATTGTGAGATCCTGACCTTTTTTTTAAAGTTCTGGGGCCAAAACTATATTTGAACAATAGATACAATCACGATACGTCTAAATCCAAAGAGTTCTGTTTTATAGTATACTTAGAAAAAATTTAATAAATTATTTAGTGAAAAAAATTTAAACAAGTGTGAGAGCATTACCTGGAACCAACGGCAAGGACGCGGTAGCATTTGGCTCCACATTTTTGTCAAAATGATTTAATTTTAGTTTTTTTGTTAATTTTTTATATATTAGTTTTTAGGATTAAATTTTTATGATTTTGTTGATTTAATTATAATGTTGTTTGTCCTTCATTCACGATGATTCCTTTTGTTCATCAACTTTTTTTTTTTTTAAATTTCGTTTTTTTTTTAACATATAGTTATTTTTATGATTTTGTTGATTAAATCGCTTTTTTTAATTTGTTTTTAGATTTTGTTTATTTGATTAAACTGTAATTTTTGCTTACGATTATGATTTATTCTGGCTTTTTAATTTTTTTTTATGTTTTTCATTTTTTTATTCAATTTTTTTTTATTTTTTTTTCTGATTTTTTCATATTGTTTAAGCTTTTTTTATACGCAGGTACTGTAAATTTTAAAATTATCTCAGAAGAATAAGAATAAAAAATTGATTAATTAAACTGTTTCAGTTATAGTATATAGAATGAGGTGAGGTGTTACTGCTTTCCTTACATTGACAGGGTCACATGTTGGGCCAATATCGTTGTATTCATGCCAAAATAAGCCAGACTTGACGAATCCGTTGTAATGTCCCGCAGACCAGTGGGCCACACCCGCAAGACTATACATTTTATTGTTCAGAGTCACTACCGCTACCGCGTCCTTGCCGTTGGTTCCAGGTAATGCTCTCACACTTGTTTAAATTTTTTTCACTAAATAATTTATTAAATTTTTTCTAAGTATACTATAAAACAGAACTCTTTGGATTTAGACGTATCGTGATTGTATCTATTGTTCAAATATAGTTTTGGCCCCAGAACTTTAAAAAAAAGGTCAGCATCTCACAATTGTTTAAATTTTTTTCGCAAAATAATTTATTAAATTTTTTCTAAGTACACTTTAGAACAGAACTCTTTGGATTTAGACGTATCGTGATTGTGTCTATCGTTCAAATATAGTTTTGGCCCCAGAACTTTGAAAAAAAGGTCAGCATCTCACACTTGTTTAAATTTTTTTCGCAAAATAAATTATTAAATTTTTTCTAAGTACACTATATAACAGAACTCTTTGGATTTAGACGTATCGTGATTGTATCTATCGTTCAAATATAATTTTGGCCCCAGAACTTTGAAAAAAAGGTCAGCATCTCACACTTGTTTAAATTTTTTTCACTAAATAATTTATTAAATTTTTTCTAAGTACACTATAAAACAGAACTCTTTGGATTTAGACGTATCGTGATTGTATCTATCGTTCAAATATAGTTTTGGCCCCAGAACTTTGAAAAAAAGGTCAGCATCTCACACTTGTTTAAATTTTTTTGGCAAAATAATTTATTAATTTTTTTCTAAGTACACTATAAAACAGAACTCTTTGGATTTAGACGTATCGTGATTGTATCTATCGTTCAAATATAGTTTTGGCCCCAGAACTTTGAAAAAAAGGTCAGCATCTCACACTTGTTTAAATTTTTTTGGCAAAATAATTTATTAAATTTTTTCTAAGTACACTATATAACAGAACTCTTTGGATTTAGACGTATCGTGATTGTATCTATCGTTTAAATATAGTTTTGGACCCAGAACTTTAAAAAAAAGGTCAGCATCTCACACTTGTTTAAATTTTTTTCACTAAATAATTTATAAAAAAAATTCTAAGTACACTAGAGAACAGAACTCTTTGGATTTAGACGTATCGTGATTGTATCTATCGTTCAAATATAGTTTTGGCCCCAGAACTTTAAAAAAAAGGTCAGCATCTCACAATTGTTTAAATTTTTTTCACTAAATAATTTATTAAATTTTTTCTAAGTACACTATAAAACAGAACTCTTTGGATTTAGACGTATCGTGATTGTATCTATCGTTCAAATATAGTTTTGGACCCAGAACTTAAAAAAAAAGGTCAGCATCTCACACTTGTTTAAATTTTTTTCACTAAATAATTTATTAAAAAAAATTCTAAGTACACTAGAGAACAGAACTCTTTGGATTTAGACGTATCGTGATTGTATCTATCGTTCAAATATAGTTTTGGACCCAGAACTTTAAAAAAAAGGTCAGCATCTCACACTTGTTTAAATTTTTTTCACTAAATAATTTATAAAAAAAATTCTAAGTACACTAGAGAACAGAACTCTTTGGATTTAGACGTATCGTGATTGTATCTATCGTTCAAATACAGTTTTGGCCCCAGAACTTTAAAAAAAAGGTCAGCATCTCACACTTGTTTAAATTTTTTTCACTTAATAATTTATTAATTTTTTTCTACGTATACCATAGAACGGAACTCCTTGGATTTAGACGTATCGTGATTGTATCTATCGTTCAAATATAGTTTTGGCCCCAGAAATTTGAAAAAAAGGTCAGCATCTCACACTTGTTTAATTTTTTTTCACGAAATAATTTATTATTTTTTTTCTAAGTATACTATAAAACAGAACTCTTTGGATTTAGACGTATCGTGATTGTATCTATTGTTCAAATATAGTTTTGGCCCCAGAACTTTAAAAAAAAGGTCAGCATCTCACACTTGTTTAAATTTTTTTCACTAAATAATTTATTAAATTTTTTCTAAGTACACTATAAAACAAAACTCTTTGGATTTAGACGTATCGTGATTGTATCTATCGTTCAAATATAGTTTTGGCCCCAGAACTTTGAAAAAAAGGTCAGCATCTCACACATGTTTAAAATTTTTTCGCAAAATAATTTATTAAATTTTTTCTAAGTACACTATATAACAGAACTCTTTGGATTTAGACGTATCGTGATTGTATCTATCGTTCAAATATAGTTTTGGACCCAGAACTTTAAAAAAAAGGTCAGCATCTCACACTTGTTTAAATTTTTTTCACTAAATAATTTATAAAAAAAATTCTAAGTACACTAGAGAACAGAACTCTTTGGATTTAGACGTATCGTGATTGTATCTATCGTTCAAATATAGTTTTGGACCCAGAACTTTAAAAAAAAGGTCAGCATCTCACACTTGTTTAAATTTTTTTCACTAAATAATTTATAAAAAAAATTCTAAGTACACTAGAGAACAGAACTCCTTGGATTTAGACGTATCGTGATTGTATCTATCGCTCAAATTAAGTTTTGGCCCCAGAACTTTAAAAAAAAGGTCGGCATCTCACACTTGTTTAATTTTTTTTCACTAAATAATTTATTAAATTTTTTCTAAGTACACTATAGAACAGAACTCTTTGGATTTAGACGTATCGTGATTGTATCTATCGTTCAAATATAGTTTTGGCCCCAGAACTTTAAAAAATAGGTCAGCATCTCACAATTGTTTAAATTTTTTTCGCAAAATAATTTATTAAATTTTTTCTAAGTACACTATAGAACAGAACTCTTTGGATTTAGACGTATCGTGATACTGTCTTTAGTTTAAAAATAGTTTTGGGCCCAGAACTTTCAAAATAGGGGCAGCAGCTCAGAATTCTCATTAAAAAAAAAAATTAAATTAAAATCGACAGAACTATTGTTAAAACTTATTTTAAACATAGAACTCAACGGATATCGCCTCCTTTGTTGTTTCTCTCTCGGATTCCGATGAGATGCTGAAATGGATTTGCGAAGTTAGCATCTCATTTTTTTACATCGATTTTTTTATAACTTAATCGATAGAACTATTGTTAAAACTAATCAAGAACTGTAGAACTATGCTGGATGCCACGTTTTCATAAGTTTAATTATGAGATGCTAACACTTGAGATGCTCACTTCACACACGTGAATGACTTCCTCAATGTTCGCAATGGCCGAAAGCAGCAAGACGCGACCTATCAAAGCCACACGTGATTTATCATAACCATAAGCAACCTATCGCAGCAACACGCAACCTATCGCACCCACACGCATCCTTTCGCAGCCACACGCAACTTATCGAAGCCACACGCAACTTATCGCAGCAACACGCAACCAATAGCAGCCACCCACGTCCTTTCAAAGCCACATGCGTTCTTTCAAAACCACATGCGTTCTTTCGCAGCCACACGCATCCTATCGCAACCACACGCAACCTATCACACGCGACTACTGCGCGTCCGAAGCTACAATAGTCACACGATAAAGTACGGCATCGCTTTCGAGGTCTGCGACAGACGCGCGCGTAACAAAGTAAATATAATGTCTGTTAATGGCCAATTAATCACAAGCGCAGCTGCCAAGGATTTTGTCCTGGGTTCGATTCCCGAGTGGGGCTATGTGATCGTGTTTTTCCGTTAGGTAGTTTTTAGAAGCAACATGGAGTCCTAGTTGGAACCGGTTAATGGCAATAGGCTCGTAACATAAATGTATCTAGAGAAATATCGATATAATGTTTAACCATTCCCCTTCTTATACAGATGTGACATATAATAAAACAATTAAAACCACTCAACTTTTATTTAAACTTATATTATTACGTAATGTCCGTTTCCTTTTCTAAATACTGTTTTAAAACAAATTATTAAAAACACTTAAAATAATTTAAAATTAATTGTGTTGACAATTAAATATCACAAGAAATATTTACATTTATTTTCACAATAAAAGTCCTAAAAATAATAACTTTTTCTGTTAATAATATCTCATTTATTAAGTAAATGATTTTATTTTTAATAGGTTTGTAGGAGTCTAACCGAAGAGTTGAAAAATATCTGAAATTAATTTTGAAAAATTTAGACAAATTATGCAACATTAATTAGGTTCCTAAGCCATGATTAAGTTCTACAACGTAGTCCAAAGAATATTATTTAATTGGTATATTGACTATTTTTGAAATTTTTAATTTTATTAACAACTAGTCGTAAAAAATCATTTAGGTAAAAAAATTATGAAAAACCAGTTATGGCTATCAACCATTTCATCAGCAACTGGAATGTTGCCTTACAAAAAAATAATACTTATATAATTTGAATTATCATTAGATAAATATACTTATAAGTACATAGGGGTGACATGTTTGACAAAATCCCATAGCAATTTAGAAAGCCCTTAATTACATTCCGTGCAACAGAATTTGACCTCTATTGCATAGGTGTTAAGACAAATGACAGCTGCAGTATTAAACATGTTTCTGCTTTTAATTTCGTCCTTATGTCTACGAAATAAGATATAAAATCAATGCAATGGGACCAAAACAAATATAATAATTACAGAAAAAAGATGCAAGTTTTGAAAATACATTTTTGTTATAAAATATTTAACTTATCAATTAAAAAGAAAATAAATAATATATAAAAAGAAAACAAAAAAATATAAATAAAAAACAAAGCTAGGTACAAAAAACCATACGAAATAATGTGACACAAAAACTTGATAAAAAATACTTAAAAAAAAATTGTGACAAATAGTTAAAAAAAACTCAGAAAAAAGGTCATGATCATAAGGTTTTCATTAAAAATTCTGAAGGAAAAAATAATTAAAAATCACATAATTATTACGTACATTTTTCTGTAAAAATTGTACTAAAATATATTTAAGTACACACCATTATCAATATATATAAATAAAATTAAAAAAAAATATTTTCGCTCATTAAAAGAAATAAAAAGAATATAAAAACAGCTATTAAAATTATTTCTGAGTAATAATACCTATCTGTCAATGTATAACACACTCATAAATTTATATGGATAAAAAATACAGAATTATCTGAAAAATAATTTAAAAGGAGGATAAAATCTAGATTGAATAAACGAAAAACAAAGTTCTCTTGCCAATTTGATTGTTTTTATCGTAGGGATGGATTAAGCATATAATTCCTTTCCGTCGCCTGGAGAAACGAGCTGTGTGAGGCGACGAACTCGCTATGGGGTCGTAATAAGGCAATGGAGGTGATGAACCTGGTGTGAGTTCGTTAAATATCCGCTTCGGGAATCGCAGACATGATTTTTATTGAGTGAATCACTCTAAACTCCAAAGTTATGGGTCCAGGGTAAGGTAGGCCATTAGACATTATCTATCATATTACAAAGAACCTATCCTTTTCTACTGCATCGACATAAGCCATACCTACATCATCAATATGACCAAATGACATGAAAGATAAAAGTTCGTAAAACTGAAAGACTTGTTTTATATAATTCTGCATCATCAAAATATTAGGCCTATGTCCTGCAGTGGACGGCATCGGGCTGATGATGATGAAATAATACATTAGTTATCCCACCTAAGGCTTATTATAATTAAATTAACTTACACTATAATTTTTGTTCTAAAACAATACTGTAATATCACACTACATACTTGTACAAAGGCTATTCTAGCCACAGACTTAGCGAGGCTAAGATCTGAAATAAAAGGTAAAGATAAAGATAAAAAGAATAAAGATTAATGTCTTTTTCATAATCAGTGACGGCTGTCTTTTAAACATTTAAAAGATACATCATACAGTCGGGATATTAATGATTTTTTTTTCATAAAGGACCTTTATAAAAAATGTTGAAACAGGAAAAATTGCCTTTCTTTGCTGTGTATAAAGAATTGCCACTTTGTATTACTACACGAAAATATTATAAAGCGTAATTTATAAATAAAAGATCATCAAAATATTTTCACAATTTTGTGAAATATTACATCCATATTCAGAATCTATCCAAATGTCACATTGGGAACTAAAATATATGATATGTCATTTTTGTTAGTTATTGCAAAGTCAACAGAGAAGAGAAATTTTTCATTTGTAACGCCAAAAAATATTTAAAATTGATTCAAATCACAGATTTGTTTTGTTGACCTACTAGCATTAGGATGTTCCTATCCTATTACCCAAGAACAAACATTACAATTTCATGGAAAAACACTTCCACGTTAAGGATACGCTTCTACATTTCAAGTCAAATCATACAAAAACTATTCAAAATACTTTATCTTTTCAAAACAAAAGATAAATGAGCAAGTTCAATTTCTCTTCAAATTTACGTTGTCCAAATTAAATAAACACCTGCTCCAATTTAAAAAGAGATCGGTCTTTTTCAAAGACTTTGGAAAGACCAAAGATCTTCAGTTCCAGTCAACATCCACTCTAGAAACTGGAACCAATGAAGAACTGACCTCTTAATCTTCTTTATTCCAATTCCTTTTTCTGGACCCAATTCTTCTTCTTCTTCTTTTAATGCCACGTAAAAAGACAATGACATATCATTAAATACACACTTGCCACTATTAAATGTCCTATCATGACAGGAAAGCCAATTTTGAAGAATTGCACAAAAGTGAACCGATATCCATGTTGTTCTGCGACTCCTGCGCAGACTACGTTGGCGCTTGCGCCGATTAGTGTGCCGTTACCTAGAACAAGGAAATAATCAATAATCTTTATATAAATCATCATGTCATGTTAAAAAAGGATATTTACATAGGTAGATCACTTAATTTTTACGTGCGATGGGTTGATTTGTGGCTTACATAACTTTTCGAATTCATGTGCGTACTATAAATTAGTAATTAGTTGCTAGAAGCGGTAAAGAAAAACTTCGTGAGGAAACCGGCTCACCTGATATATTTTTTAACGGTGTGTAAAGCCATGTCACAGGC
Source organism: Abrostola tripartita (assembly GCA_905340225.1). Lineage (NCBI taxonomy): Eukaryota > Metazoa > Arthropoda > Insecta > Lepidoptera > Noctuidae > Abrostola > Abrostola tripartita. The sequence continues at coordinate 3,935,914 of HG996515.1, forward strand.
GGTTTAAACTCTGACACTAGGTTGTTCATCAACCATACGATAAGAAGCAGAAGACCTATCAACCTTTTTATACTTATATCATCATTGCTAGTATTCTTACCTCCTAAACAGGCCCCAAATGATAAGGCCCAGATGAGTGGAGCCATCGGCAGCTTAAGAGCTGGGTTGTTGCCTAGTGACGTCACCACGCGCACCATCATTGTCGTCAGAGGGATGTTGTCGACAAACGCTGACGTTATCCCCGATACCTGGGCAAAAAAAGGGAAATGTTGCAGAACGATAAGTAAATGGTCATCAAAATGTGTTGACAGAATTTCGGTCACTGCGGCTAATCTCAACTAAGAGTAGGCAATACAGGAAATATGATAGTGCATTAGTTTGTGTAAATAGGTGCACTCTAATTCCAAAAGACTGCTAATAGGCTGGTAGACCGAGATAACTGACAGATCAGGCGCAGGATTAACGGATTGACGTGTTTTACATAAGTCCAGGGTGCGCCGGACGTACTTAGGTCACTATCATCTCTCGAAAAGCCACTATTAGCACCCGTATTATGAACATAAAAGCGGTGTAATAAGAGCTACTTTAGCGCAAGTGTGATACAAAATGATATACGTACCCATAACATGAGAAGTATAGAGACAGCCAGCCTTGACGTTTCATCCACCTTCAGAATCACGCCCTCGGTGAGGCCTCCTATGAACTCTATCAGTCCCAGCTTTGATAATGACTGAAACACATAAAATCTAAGGTAAGTAAGACTAATCTCTAAAGAGAGAATTATTTAAAAAAGGAGGTACGCCTTGAGAAATTTTGTATTTCAGATTCTACTAACACTGAATATTTTACGTCACCCATTTTTGTCAAAGGTAATAAGGGGCGAGCCTATTGCCATTAACCAGGTGTGTTGCTACTGAGAAAGATTTTATGAAAAACCTCGGGAATCAAACCAAGGATTTCGGAACCAATTAATCAGTTGGATAATAGTGATGATGATAGTTATGATATAATTACTTCCACCAGCATTTACCTCCATAAGCACGAAGAGCGCGGCGAAGAACAGCAGCGTGGACCACTCGATCCTGTGCAAGATCGGCTCCAAGTCCTCGCGGTCCGCCAGTGTCAGCAGCAGCAGCGCCCCCAGCAGGGCTGTCCAGCCCAGAGACACGCGGTCTGGAAATAGTCTTGGTTAAATTCAAGAAAATCTAGGATCTTGATGACTTGACTTTAAGGCAATAGGAATCTAGTCTATTTCTTTAACAGGCTTATAGCAAACAAATTTTTGTAACTATATATTACCATGTTAAGTGAGTTCAACCCCCTTGCCATGAACTCTTAAAGCAGGATATTTTTCATTGTGAAAGCGAGACGCCATTACGTGCAGTGTAGTGTGGCATAACTTTGAGAGTCCCGGTAAGGGAGCGGTGAGTTAAATCTATAAACGGACCAATTATGCTACCTTGTGGAACACCGTTAAAGGTACTTACTGAACTCAGGAATGGAGTGAAGGAAGAACACGATGACCACGAAAGAGATTGCAACAGTGCACTTGATTAGGAGCACTTTATCTTTGATCTTGTACTGTGGGTAGAAATAAAAACATCAGGCACATACTATTAGCTAAGAAATAACAGTTTAAGTTTAGATTGGAGAGAGATCAGGTGCATGACTAACGGTCTTACGTACTTTCACACAAAGAGTTCACTGCTTAACATTTGACTGATCTGCGAGGCAGCTATTTACAAGCCTCCCTTCAATATAATAATACAATTTTACCGTCAATGATAGATACATTAACATTCAGCTATAGGTCTACTTTCAAAACGTTTCTGAAATAATTCGACACATAATATTTAGACATTTTGAAGTTTTATAAACATCTAAAAGTATTAAGTGGACGAATGACATCATACATCGTGGGTGCAACCTGGATGAGGCTGGCACAGAGGTGTCCAGACTGGCACAAACAAAGATAGGCCTATCCCAGCAGTGGCTGTAGATGATGATGAAGTTACGTTACCTTGTCCTTCATATCAGCAAGCATAGTCTCGAAGCACTCCTTAGGACAGGCCCTGATCTTGGTCTCCTTGACAAGGGCATCCAGTCTGACCGTCAGCTTCCTCACTTTCCTCTCCAGCCGCTCTCTGACAACCGTTTCATCTCTACTCAGATGAGGAAGTGATTCGGCCGCGCGGCGCCATATTGAAATTTGGTGGCGAAGGTCTGGAGAAAGCAAGAGATTTCTTTCAAGGGGTGCTTATAATCTTCTATATTTCCGGATAGTTAAGAGAGAGAGATTAGAGAAGAGATTTTTGTGCCATTTCTTCATCTTTCCAGGTATAGTATCAAGAAGTTGTAAAGAGTGGACGTTTCAGGGCACTGTCTTATGTATGTTGATTAGAAAGTGCTATAGTAATTAACGTCAATGTTGAAATTACCGAATGTCAATTAAGATGCCACCCCAAAGAGGTAGAGTTTTTTATTGCTCAGTTTATCAAACGTTGTTTATCAAAATTTAACACCTGCGCATCATAATCCCAAGTAAACTCAATAGTTAAAAACAAAAAAGTTAAAAATAATGAGGGGAGAAATTAAAAAAAAACCTTGAACTTCTCTAGGCTCGTTGAGTCTCAGCTTGCTGGAATCCCTGAAGATGAACCGGAGCTGGAAGTAGGTCTGGACAGCCACCAGCAGGATACCGAAGGACATGTGCAGCGTGAAGTTGGTGAAGTTTATTCCCTGGTGGAAGGACTGGCTTTAGCAGAAGACATGGTGGATTTGAAGAAAATGTCTGTGGTTAAAGGAATATACATACATATATAGATCAATGATATGTCAAAAAGTATAGATATGACATAAGCTAACAAAATGGACGAGAAAAATGTTCCGAAATTAACACATACAAAATTATACAACTTGGCTAAGACGTAAAAGAGATAGCGTAAATATAACAATAAGAGTAAAAGAATAAACTGAATACTGGAAGTAAAATAGGCTCTATGTACCAAGAACAAAATGTTGAGGAATTGTTGATTAAAATAATAAATCATCTTCATTTTCATAACGCTGGCGGCTCGCTGCCAGGGACTTAAATCCTTTTAAAAAATAATGCGCTATGCGTCCTGCTCCCCCGCGTTTCTTATAGATATAAGTACCGAGCAAAAAACTACGCTAGTCACTTAATGCTAATAATAATTTATTTTAAGTTATTGGCGATGGCACATAGAATACATTAATTTCTGGGATAAAACACGTTTCGAATGTTTTGGCACTTAGACCCTTTTTTTAATTCCGGTATTCACTGGTGTTTGACACTTGCTGGCGCATGTCAAACGCCACTCAGGTTACTCAATCACTGCTAGACAATATGTCCCAATTAGGACATAATCGAGTCTTCAAAATGAGTGAGCTAGTAACATATCTACCTCATTTTATATATTATATCATTGGTGTAAATGGATGCCTGCGACGCCAATTTATGTTAGGTATGCTTTCAAAGTTGCCTTATATGTAAGCAAGTCAGGCAGAATGTCCCCCCAAAATATCCTTAAAAACAACTAAACTTAAAAATTGTAATCTCTATTTATTATCAACAAAATAAACAGGAATAGTTAATTTAGATTAAAAATAAAATGGAAGGTAGGAAATGAATCTCCATCGAAATTTGTTACTATCTATGAATCTACCAAATGAAGAAAACTTTGAATAATGATAAACACGGGCAGGATTCGAATCCTCGACCTAGCCGATTCGATTTCAAGGTTAAATTAATTAGAAAAAACATTTTCAAAACTTTACATATTAATTCATAGGCCTGAAATACAGAAGATTAAATTTAATACATTCTGAACTCCTCCTTACGGGAAGTCGTCAGAAATCCAAAAACTACTACTGCTTACAGATTGGATGACAGCCTTATTGGAAGCTATGATGACATTCGGCGGGTCCCCCACTGGGGTCATGGTGCCCCCAATGTTGCTGAACAGCACCATCGACATCAGCACGGGTATGGGGTCTAGGTCCATCACCTCACATAGCCTGATGGAGAAGATAATGAACATTTTTTTTTTTTTTTTCCTCTTTATTTATTATTAGGGACTTTTACACAGACGTGTATGTCAGTCCCATCATACCTTATAACAAAATTCCTTAACTAAAGCGTAACCTAGAGAACATAAATACTTTGTATGCAGATTCTGAATTAGGATCAGAAAGTATATGATGGAATACACCCACATCATACCTATTTAAATTTAAATCTTTAAGTAACGCTGCTCTGTCAGACTGAAATCTGGAACACTCCGTCAATAAGTGTACTGTATCTTCCGGCGTTGCACAAACATCACAGTTTGGTGAAGAGGTTTTTTTCATTAAAAATCCAAACTTATTGAGCGGCATGTGTCCAGATCGCAGTCTGTGCGCGATCACAACCAGCCGCCTACCTAACCTAGTGTTGCCAAACCATGGTACATGAGGAGGCTCCGATACCATAGATTTATACCATATCCCTTTAGTCTTTGATCTTTCATTGAAATACTCTCTCCAAAGTTCATAACATTTGCTTTTGTATTTAGGTAGAAGTTCCGTATAATTGATTCCCATTTGTATTTCTATTCCTTCATTTATTCCCAACTTTGCCAAACGGTCAGCCTCCTCATTACCATGTAAGCCTATATGCGATGGAACCCATTGCAATCTCAGATCAAACCCACTAGTAACTAGATTTTGTATCTTAGAAAGAATACCATATGCTATCGATGTACCTCTGCAACCAGAGGCGCATCGAGCTATATGTTGTAATGCGCTTTTACTGTCTGTACAAATTACAGCTTTTCTTTTGTCATTATTATGAATGTATACAAGCGCTTCTAAGACTGCAAAAAGCTCCAAGGACATTACTGACACAGGATTCATTATTTTATAACAACTATTTTCCGATTTTAGAGGATCATAGTAAGCCGCACCGTTTCCCCTAGAGCTCTTAGACCCATCAGTGTAGATAACAGAATACTCTTCATATTTTTCTCTTAGTTCCTTTATCGTTTCTGTTTTTATTAAATTATGCTCGTAGGTTTTTTTCGGTTTTCTTAAAGCATCTAAATTAACTTTAATTATATGGAGAGTATTAATGTTAGTGACCCATGTTTCTAAGGTAAACATTTCCAATATGGGTGATGAGTTTACATTTTCTTCCTGGACTTCTGCAAAAACACGAATTAGCAACGGCAGTTTCTTATTTGACCAATACCTGCTGTCTCTCAAAGCGCTCAGTTCTGACATTAGCTTGGTTGTGATATTATCCGACAAGGACCGCGACTTTAAACTATATTTGACAGCTAACCACCTTCTTCTTAAATGCAGTGGAGGAACACAGAGCTCGCATTCCATAACATGAATGGGAGTGCTTCTTATAAAACCCCCCACTACTCTTAATGCTTGATTTTGTACTTTGACTAACTTGTAGATATTTGTATCTGAACTATTATCATACAAGAAACAGCCGTAGTCTAGTCTACTCCTAATTAAAGCTATATATAGCCTACGTAAGTGACTCTGATGTACACCCCAGGCAGAACCTGTAAGAATTTTAAGAATATTGATAAGTTTCTGAACCCTTTCGACAACCTCATTGATGTGCTTACCCCAGCGCAATGTCTTGTCCAGCCAAACCCCCAAGTATTTGTAAGTAAATACTAACTCAAGTTCACAAACATTTAAAACTAGCTGCATTTGTTGTCGCCTATATCCCCTACTGAAAATACAATACTTAGATTTACTAATAGATAATTCTAATCCTAATTCATCTAGTAGCACCACAAAGACTTTTAGGGCGTTCTGAATTTTAGCCTGAGCCTCTAAAACATTATTATAAGTTGTATATAGCACAAAGTCATCGGCGTACTGACAAATAAATACATCAGTGATTTCCCGACAAAACCTATAAGTAGCTATATTAAACAGTAATGGCGACAAAGGGTCACCTTGAGCTAAGCCCTTTCCTGTAAATCTGATCATATCAGTTCCCCCTGCGGGTTCATCAGCAACTTTGAGGTGACGCTGACTCAAGAAATTCCATAAGTATTTGCATATACTCTTACCGACATCAAAGCTATCTAGAATGCACAGTAACTTTTCTATTAATACATTATTGTACGCACTTTTTATGTCTAAAAAGCATGCTACTGTCGAAGAATTATTTGAGAAACCTATCTGAATTTGGGTCACCAAACGCGTTAAACAATCCAGACTAGACTGTCCCCGTCTAAAACCCGTTGCATACGGAGAAAGAATCTGTTTCCTTTCAAAGTACCATTCCAGTCTTTTTGCCAACATAGCGTGGAAAATTTTACATGTACAAGATATCAATGATATAGGCCTTGGTTTATTATTACTATTTGGACCCTGTCCCGCTTTTGGAATAGCTATAACTCTGATGTCATGCCATTGGTATGGAGGATTACTGGTTTTTAATATCATATTATAAATTTTGTGTAGGTACAGCTTTCCAATAGATGGTAGATGTGAAATCATAGAGTATGTAATTTTATCTTCTCCGGGAGCCGTATCCTTCTTTTATAAACAGTGTATCATTTCTTGATATGTAAAATCTGATTCTAATAATATATTTTCGGACTTAAAGAATGGCCTAGAGGGTACGACATAGTCAGGTGCCAGATCACACAGCATTTCTTTCCTTAGTTCCTGCGAGCAATGAGCCCTGGCTCTCTTGTAACCTTTCACCCATCTCAAACGGTTCCACATGTCAGATGCTGATACCTTATGATCAATGCTATCACAAAATTGTCGATAATTGGTTGATTTAGCCGTTTGGATAGCCTGCTTTGCTTGTCGTATTTTTTCTTCAAGTACTGAGAGATTGGCAGGGGTAGGATTTCTCCTAAAATTACTTAGGGCTAATCTACGTTCACTAACTAACCTAGAGATAAACGGACTCCAATATCCTTTCGGTCTAAAATTGCTGTTCGGATTACTACACACTTTAATAAAAGGAATATTAGCATTAGCTGCGTTATTTATTTTCTCAATGAAGTTATCATACAAGTCCTGAACATCGTTGTCGTCAGAAGGTAACGATAATCTATCAAGTAAAAAATGTTTGTAACCTTGCCAGTCAGCTAACTTGTAGTTTCGCTTTTTATTTATGTATACCTCTTCATTACATTTGACTTTAATTTTGACAAATAGGTGGTCACTTCCTAGACTTTCATTAGTAACGTGCCAGTCCAAATGAATCGCAACATCCAACGATACAAATGTAACATCAGGAGATGAGCTTTGTAAAACACCATTTACTAATTTAAGTCTAGTGGGTTGTCCATTATTAAGAGAAGTAAAACCAAACTCTAACGCTGCTTCAAAAATTTGTTTACCCCTGCTATCATTTCTGTACGACCAGTTTGCGTGATGCGCATTGAAGTCTCCAGCTATCAAACAATTTTTGGGAAACATAGAGAAAATAGTATCCCAGTCTGATTGGGTAGTATGTACCGAGCTAGGACAATAAATTAAAATGATATATCGAATGCAGCTGTAATTATTAAGTTTTATGCCTATTACCTCGATGCCTGCATTATTTATCCTTATTTGTACTTCCTCCACACTTAATGAATAATGTGTTATTATAGCTATTCCACCATACGAATCTTCTCTATCGCGTCTAAAAATATTATATTGATTAAAATTAAGACATACCTGTTCTCCTAACCATGTTTCGCTAATCAATGCTATATGTACCTTTTCTTGCAACAATAAACATTTTACCTCCTCAGCTTTCGGTTTTAAGCTCTGTGCATTCCACTGCATTATGTTTAAGTTTATATTTTTACGTAAACAAGCCATATAAGGTGGTCATACTTGTGCTAATAACATCAGTCTCCTTGACTAACTTCCAAATATACTGTAAACATTCTTCAAATATAAAACTAAAAACTAATTTAACTTTAACACTAACATTACAGTCAGATTTAGCAATTTCTTTCAATCTCTGTAACAATTTTTTTAAATCCATTTTATGTTTTACAGGTTCCTCTTTACTTCTACTGTTTTCCGGTTGTATTGGTAATACTTCTCCATAGTCCTGTGTTATATTACAACGCTGCTTTGTTTTTTTCTTATTTTTATTTGGTTTCTGTGAAGTCTCCCCCAAAATGAAAGATTCTGTTGATTCGTCACTGCTTTGTTCTCCTGTTTCCTCGATATCTACCACTGGTGTGACAATTTCCATATCATGTATATTTTTTTGTGTCTCTGTAACTAATACATCTCTATACAATCTCTTCTCATACCTTGTCCCATCTTTGTTACATGTACTTTCCTCAATATGTTGATATCCAGATTGATCAGTTTGTTGTTCTCGATATATGGATAAAGCCTTCCTATATGTGTAGTTGTTCTCACACATCATGTTTCTTAGGCATTTCTCTTTAATAAAAACCGGACATGATTTATCTAGAGCCATATGTGAGCCTTTACAATTAATGCACTTGAAATTGGTAGTCTCGCAATTGCTATGATTCTGTCCACATTTTGGACAACGTATCATCTTTGTTGGACATGCCTTTAATAGGTGTCCAAAGCGCCAGCATCCAGAGCATTGTGTGACAGGGAACTTATAGGGTTCCACTTTAAATTTACACCCATACATATTGACATAAGCGGGTAATGTTGGACTTTTAAAACATATACGTACTGCTTCGCTGTCCACCCATTCTCTTGACATATTGAGTCGCTTTAGTCTTCTTACCGTGACAATGTCGTACTCGCATTCTATACTTTGCAGAATTTCTTCTTCCTTTATATCTAGATCTATTTGTCTGACAACGGCATAGGATAGACTTACTTCATCCACAAATTGACACCTATAGCCTAGGCTATGTAATTTTTGACACTTAATAAGGTTCTCCGCGTTTATTCTGTCTTCAAATTCCAGTATCGCTTTATACGCGTTTTTATATTGAATTTTAATAATATTTGTTATATTTTCGGCTCTTAACAATTTTGCCAAACCAAATTGTTTCGGTAGTATAGATTCTTTCCTCGTAATGCTCACAGTATTGCTCAAGGCTTGTAAGTTTTTCTCATCACTTCTACCATCAGATTTACTTGTTAATCTTTTTGGTACTTTTTTCTTTCGAACTGTTATGAATCCATCCTCTTCTTCTACTATTTCCTCACTATCTTGTCTTTTTGTCTTTTCTGGGCCCCTCCGGTTCAAACTGGTACTTTCTTCCATTGCATTTACAATAACTGGTTGTCCACTCTCGTTCAGTATTGCTTCTTCCATGCACTCATTTCCACTCAACTCATAATTACTAATAGCCGGCTCATCAGCCATTATTATCAGTCATCATTTGGATAATTATAAAAAGCGGGTAGTTGCAACAGTTAACAACGAAATAGCGAACTGTTTATAATGCGTGCGCTCGTCTCAGCGTCTCGCGCGGCACTGATAATGAACATGAATCATCATCAGTAGTAGTAGGTATACAGAAGTGAATAGTTCACTCACATTTCACCAGTTTCGGTCGGGGAGTTTTTATAGGGGTCAAAAACCGGAATCCAGAAAATACCGGTACCTTGGTGATTTCGGTATTCGGAATCCGGGTTTGAGACCCCTAGTCCCAATGTAATAGGGGGCAAGCCTATTGCCATGAACCGGGCAATAATCCAGGCTCCGTGGGACTACCAAGAATCAACTAACGGAAGAATCCAATACTATTGCCTGACCCGGGAACCGAACCAGGACCTTACGCTCAGCAGTCGCGCTTGCAAGTTGTGATCACTAGACCAACGATGCTAGATCTGATAAATAATCATTTAATGTATGATAACGTCTTCCTAAATGAATTTTGGGTTACAGCAACCCGAAGCGATAAAAAATGGTCACCCATCCTAAAACTGACCCCGACTAGCACTGCTTAACTTGATATTTAAACTTATAACTAAGTTTAAGTATACTCCTGGTACTGACTAGACTCGGTCTAATCCCCAAAGCATCGGTATTATAGTGACTCACCGTATAGTGACAGGTGTCATCAGCAGTACTGTAGTCACATTATCTAAGAACGTAGAGATGATAGCAGTGATCGCACTCAGCAATGTGATCAGCGGCCATATCTTTCCCTTTGTCACCTGAAAAGAAATCAATCATATAACATAACATCACGCTTGTATTCCGCGATGGGGTCGGCAGACGTGTATACATAGTACGTTTGTACTATACACCTCTGCCGGTTCACACACACATTTCGCCGGTTAAGTTATAGGTCTCAATGCGATTGGGGGCGAGCCTATTGTCATCAACCGGGCACAATTCCATACTCCGTTCTGCTACTGAGAATTACCTTATGGAAACGCTTAGTAACATTTTGCCAGACCCAGGGCCTTATGCAGCATTCACAAAGCAAGCACTAAATCCCACACCAACGATGCTATCAAATATTATTATATCTTTTTGTCTAGCCTATATTGTAACTCACTGCTGGGCAAAGGCAACCAAATATAGCCGAGTGGTATGACCAGTGGACTGCCAAGTCAAAGGTCGCAAGTTCAAACCCATGCACCAATGTCTTTTCGAATTCATAAATTAGTTTTCAGTTGCTAATAACGATGAAACCGGCACACCTGAGAGATTTTTCAACGGTGTGTAAAGCCATGTCAGAGGCCTACAGGCGGTTTAAACTCTGACACCAGGTTGTTCATCAACCATACGATTAGAAGATGAATTGTAAGTAGCACTTAAATGATATTAACATATCACACTTACATAAGTGCTACTTGTAAACAAACCTCTACAAATACAATGTAAACATATTTAATAGTTCTGTTGTTCTAGAGGTTGGCTTGGTAAGCTGCGTATCATAGCACCGGATTAGAGTTCCGGGTTTGGTCTACATTCATAAAAGATAAACCCATTAAAGGTATAAAACGGTGAAGGAAAACATCGTGAGGAAACTGGCACACCTGAGAGATTTTTCAACGGTGTGTAAAGCCATGTCAGAGTCCTACAGGCGGTTTAAACTCTGACACCAGGTTGTTCATCAAACATACGATAAGAAGAAGAAGAAAGTTAAATTATACCTGTCACTGTCGTTTGCATATCAAAGAATCAATAGACTTAATACGGGTTTTAGTTAATGCCGGTATGATCCTCGTTTATGAATAAGAGGGAAAGGGTTTTCCTATCAAGATTAATAATAATGACAAATAAAGACATGACTGCCTCATTGGCCTAATAGTCGTTATGTGCGACTGCTGAGCGCGAGGTTTCGGTTTAAATCCCGGGTCGGGGTTTTTGCTTTAGGTAATTCTAGGTAGCAGCACGTAGGCTAGATTTGTGCCCGGTTAATGGCAATAGGCTCGCCCCCTATTATATTGGGACCTATAAATTAACTGGCGAAATGTGGGTGTACTACACCTCTGCCTACCCCTTCGGGGAATACAGGCGTGATGTTATGTCACGTTATTAGTAGACTTTGTCCACCCTGAAGGTCCATTTTAAATATTGGTAAAAGAATTTTGGATATTGGATGAATAGTGTCGGAGCTTACATTACATACAAACTTTAGCTCTGTATAATATAGAATAAATATTTACCCAAGTATAGCTGCTATAGGTACATAATATAACGCTTGACAACATCAGTTTGCTGTGTTATCTCAGTCGGTGTTTATCACTAGATATATTCTGATGCGACACACGTGCCATATTGACCGACTATCATAAAACCTACACACTAAACTAGCTCCGACCTGCGGTGTTACCCGCTACATTTTTTCGGGATAAAAATAGATAGCCTATGTGTTAATCCACGGTGCTAGCTACCTCCATACCAAATGTTGGCTTCTTCTTCTTCTTCTATCGTATGGTTGATGAACAACCTGGTGTCAGAGCTTAAACCGCCTGTAAGCCTCTGACATGGCTTTACACACCGTTGAAAAATCGGTCCAGCCGTTTAAGCATGTGGTGGTAACAAACATAGAAACACACTCACAAACTTTTGCCTTATTATATTAGTGTGATGAAGGCGCTAAGTATTTAAAGACTTATTCAACTTATTGAGTGTGTCGCGGCATAACAGACGCTCCAGATCTGCACAACGAGTTGATTCGACTGCACGCCCCAAATAATTATCTTCGTGCTAGAAAACATAGGCTTTTAGTTGTGCCTCCCTGTCGAACAGTTGCCCGTGCTTCGTCTCCCATTCCGCGTGTTTTGAGGACACGTAATTCCCTCATGGAAGCTCACCCGGACAGTGATTTGTTTGCAGACGACTGGGCATTAGTAATGAACATCTCCCTTAATTACGCTGAGGCCATATTTTAATTATAACATTGTCCTAAAAATTGTTATGTACGTTAACTTTGTAAATATATCTTTATATAGATTAAGTATAGATGCTGTCCGATGTTTTATTTTTAATGTATAATTTTGTAAACTGAAAGTGTACCTACCGTGTTATATTTATAAAACTGTATTTAGTTAGTGTAAGTGGTTATGTAAGCCGTTCTAATAAAATAAAATAAAATAAAATAAAATAAAATAAAATAAAATAAAATAAAATAAAATAAAATAAAATAAAATAAAATAAAATAAAATAAAATAAAATAAAATAAAATAAAATAAAATAAAATAAAATAAAATAAAATAAAATAAAATAAAATAAAATAAAATAAAATAAAATAAAATAAAATAAAATAAAATAAAATAAAATAAAATAAAATAAAATAAAATAAAATAAAATAAAATAAAATAAAATAAAATAAAATAAAATAAAATAAAATAAAATAAAATAAAATAAAATAAAATAAAATAAAATAAAATAAAATAAAATAAAATAAAATAAAATAAAATAAAATAAAATAAAATAAAATAAAATAAAATAAAATAAAATAAAATAAAATAAAATAAAATAAAATAAAATAAAATAAAATAAAATAAAATAAAATAAAATAAAATAAAATAAAATAAAATAAAATAAAATAAAATAAAATAAAATAAAATAAAATAAAATAAAATAAAATAAAATAAAATAAAATAAAATAAAATAAAATAAAATAAAATAAAATAAAATAAAATAAAATAAAATAAAATAAAATAAAATAAAATAAATTCAGACCCAACGGACAGTTATTTAAAAGTCGTTTGAAGCCAATATAATTTCCTCATTGCGTTACCATGAGTATGTTCTTATATTCAAGTATAGATTACATAGATACTATACTATAAGCAAAATAAACATACTACAGTATATTTAACCGATTCTGAAGTCTATTCAGTCGGAATAAGGATGGCTTTTGAAGCAAAAAGCATTTACAATACCAACTGCAACTGTGATTTCCCAAGTTGCTAATAAAATAGATATCATTATCGATTGGACGAGCTATAAATAAGCGCATTCTAATAGAAATGCTGCGCTAAGGGTTGCGAGTTCCAACGAAGTGTTGGTGAAAATCTATTTACAGACATAAATCATTAATTTATTTATTTCATATCACTCAGTAGGCTCGTAGTGGCGTAGTGCAGGTTTGATTCCCGCACGGGGCAAAAATTTGTGCGAACCGCAGATGTTTGTCCCAAGTCTGGGTGTTAATGTATGTGATATTTCATGTTTGTGTAACGCACCCACGACACAGGACAAATTCCTAGTGTGGGGCGACGACTTAAAAAAAAAAAGATACCCCTTTTACTTCATTTACAGTTACAACAAAAATACATTTCCTAAAGCCAAGAATTTTCTAGAACACCTACCTCAAAGGTGAACACAGCGAGGAAGTCGAAAAGACCAGTCTCCGCTATGATGGCTACAAGTACCATCATGCTGAACAGCAGCAGCAGAGTCTCCATATCCAGCCACGAGATCAGCTCCGGCAGCGAGGGTCGCTCGCCAGCTAGAGCCAGGACTGCCAAGGATGTGGTGGACACCAGGACTGCTGCCATCGTCCTGTTTATTATCTGGAGAAGAAAGGTGTTGGTGGAATCTGGTTACAAGAGATTTTACTTACACTGGTCCAGCAGATTACAAAATTGATGGCATTTTACCAAATTCGTGGTATGCAGATTTGAGTGTCTATGTATTGCAATGTAGATACTTACATTACACCCTGAGTGTCTGTTTGGAATTACAATCATCATCAACCGAAATATGTCCACTGTTGAACAAAGGCCTCACCCTTTTAGAAGGGGGGGGGGCATAATCCCCGCGGTTGGCAAGCGGCTTGGGGATCGCATTGTTGGTGGTCAAGTTACGCTGCTGCCCATATTCTGGATTTTCCCTTAGTCGCCTCTTACGACACCCACGGGAGGAAAGTGGGTGGTCAATTCTAGGTCGGATACCACACGGCCCTTATGGAATAGTAATGCTAATTATTTAATGCTATGTAATGTTCATCATGCCTGTATTCCCCGAAGGTGTAGGCAGACGTGTAGGTAAAGTCTCTACATCCACATTTGACCAGTTATGTTATAGGTCCCAATGTAATACGGAACAAGCCTGTTGCCATCAACCGGGCACAAATCAGACTCCGTGAAGCTACTGAGAATTACCTAACGGAAATACCCATGACACTTTGCCAGACCCAGGATTCGAACCCAGGACCTCATACTCAGCAGTCGCTCTTAACGACCATTAGACCAACGAGGCAGTCACTGCCTAAATATAGTTGCTCACAAACATAGATAAGTTTCTAACAATTTAATTAAAATGTCAATCAATTGCAACATTACTAGCTCAATTCGACAATCGACTATTTATCAAAACTATAATAAAAACACATTTTGACGACCCGACTGGCGCAGTGGCTAAGCATTGGACTGCTGCGCTAAGGGTTGCAGGTTCGATTCCCGCACGGTACAAAAATTTGTGCAATCCTAGTGTGGGGCGACGTTTATTTAATAATCAAACATTAAAAGTATCTTAAAGCTAATCAGACCAACATTAGAAAACTTACCTCAAAAATAATAAGCACGTACAGGGCGCAAAGTAGTATGCACGCATAAATAACGCCAGTGGAGACATCTAGCGGGTCCAAGGTGTAAATAAACGCAAATGGCGTCATAGTGTTGGAGTTCGTGCGCATTCGGACAGCGATCATTGTGTGGTTCGAGTCTGGACCCAGCAAATTTCTTCGGGATCTTATGGATTTCAGTTTTAGGATTGTAGACCTCTTCTCGCCTTCTGTGAAGTCTATTTTGTCTTCTGGGTCAAGAGTTATATTCCAGTGCTCGGATGACTGTTGAAAAAAGAGTCATAAATTTTAAAACAAAGCTACTAAGCAGGTTATATTAAAGT
The DNA here is from genome assembly GCA_905340225.1 of Abrostola tripartita. Classification (NCBI taxonomy): domain Eukaryota; kingdom Metazoa; phylum Arthropoda; class Insecta; order Lepidoptera; family Noctuidae; genus Abrostola; species Abrostola tripartita. Next base: position 3,951,224 of record HG996515.1, read on the forward strand.
GTAAAATTGTCCACGCTAAGACTCTCATAGTCTCTCTACTCCCTCACTCTCATAGTATGATGGGACGGTAAGACAAGAACGGAAAACATCCGGCGCAAGACTAACGGCTTAACGTGCGTTTCGAACATAATTATGGCATAATCTATACTTCCGAAGCACGGAGGAGTATTGATAAGTTACAACGGTGACCTATCAAAAGACTGACCGCGGCGAGCACTGCTGAATCTCACAGATTGACATATGTGCAGTAGCTATGCAGTTGTGAACATCTATTTTCAGCGGTTCACTAGTAGTATAGATGTGGTAGAATTTATTTTGGATGTCATCATCATTAGCCAGAAGACGTCCATTGTAGAACAAAGGCCTCCCCCTTACTGGGGGGGTGCCATAATCCCCACGCTTGGCAAGCGGCTTGGTGATCGCAGTATTAGTGGTGAAGTTACAGAAGACGCTGCTGCCCATCTGCTGGATTTTCTCTTAGTCGCCTCTTACGACACCCACGGGAGGAAAGGGGGTGGTCAATTCTAGGCCGGATACCATTTAGCACTATTTCTGATGTGGTAAAGTTTATTTTGGATATGATATACTTTACTTTACTTTAGATACCAACTCACTTGAATAGGATCACCACCAGTAGCGCCCACGAACCCCTCTGCGTCATAATTAGCTGCCCACCTCTCCAGCCACACCTCCATAGTGGGCATGTCCTGGCGAAGACTCTCATTCACTCTCTTCTCGTTCTGGTCCGATAAGAACGGTCCGGTGAGCTGCAGGAATACTGAGAGGTCGTCGTGGTCTGTCTGGATAGCATAACCTAGGGAGAAAATGATAATATCATCAAGCTTCACATCACGCCTGTTTTTGGTCGAGGTGTATCATCATCATCATCAGCTGGAAGACGTCCACTGTTGAATGAAAGCCTCCCCTTTTAGAAGGGGGGGGGAGTCGCAAAGGGGGTGGTCAATTCTAGGCCGGATGCCACACGATACAGGAGAAATTCCTAGTGTGGGAGGGTACATTAAAAAATAATCCCATTACTCTAAGTGCTTCGCATTGAAGCCCTAGTTCTCAACTTACTTTTAATCTCGCCAGGAGCCACAGAAGAGTGTCGGCTCACTTGTTCCTTTTCGTTGTACATCAGAAATACTATCGTGAAGAACACCCAGCATCCCACCAGGAGAGTTATCTTGACGTAGTGCTTCGCTTGGGCGATCTGTTGACAAAACGAAAAAATATAAATGATATACAGTTTAACGAAAAACTTTTTAGTAGGATTACAAGATAAAATCAGTTCTTCGCTAGATACTCTTTATTGTATTATGGACAATTGTATTATAGATACACCTTTGTGAAGGGAAGGAACTGACCCTCAAGATACAGTATCTTACTAGTTTGGAGGTCAGGGTCTCACCTAAAAGATACACATGTAAGATGTTCATAATAAAGATTATTCTTATTCTAAAATCTAAAGATTATTCTTATGTTATTTCATAGATCAAATTTATGTTAATTCCTAAAAGTATATAAAAAATTCATACTTATTTAAAGACAATGTTGAAAAATACTTACTTTTGTTGGCTTTTTAGGCGCTGGTTCATCTTCGAGTCTGAAATAGAATGAAAATGATAATTACCACTTAATTTAACAATGTCAAGAATTCGTCATGGTATAACATAATAATATTTCATGAATGATAAACATCCCATGTAAGTAATGTGAGATTAAGTTTTCCATTGGTTTTAAGATCGATGATTCGATGCAATGATCTATTTCGATTCCCATTCGTGTCCATCTGTCATCATCATTCCTATAAGGTATAATATATTGTTTTTTCTTATTGTTTTTTTTCTGTATCGTGGGTGCGTTTCAAAAACATGAAATATCACACACAAAAACACCCAGACTCGGGACAAAGACCTGCGGATCGAACATTTTTTGCACCGCGCAGGAATGAACACGCAACCCCTATAGCAGCAGTCCAATCGCTTAGCCACTGTACCAATCATCAACTTACATGTCCTGTTTCTCCCCGCTGCCCGGACACTGCTTGCCATTAAGAAAAGCCACTTCATCTTTAGGCTCGTGGTTGTTGTTCAGGTGGGGGGCAGAATTGACGCACGGCAGCCGTTTGGTAGATGCCACAGAACCTGACTTCCCTTTAAGAGGAATGCCAAGTCCACCTGGGGAAAAAGTATTCATTACTGTTTTTACACGACTGCCCAAAAAAAGGAGTGTAATGTTTTCAGGGATCGTGTAAACATGTCAGCATCGTTTATAAGTGAGAGGGTTAATAATCTAGTTAATGAGGGGCTCGTAGCAACGTGGCTATCGCGCAGATCAGTCGATTTGCGAGGTTAAGCCGTGCTCGCCGCGGTCAGTCTTGTGATGGGTGACCGTTTTCACATGTCGAGACCCCTCCGTGCTTCGGAAGGCACGTTAAGCCGTTAGTCCTGCGCAGTTGGCTAGTCTCAGATGAGATCGGCCGCCTTGACCGAAATTCGGTCAGGAGAGGAGAACAATCTAGTTAATCTTACATAATCTTTCAAGTATAAGGAATACCTGTGCTAAGTGCCCCGCTCTTCAATAACAATGTAACCAGAAGAATATAAACATAGCACCAAGTCTGTTTTTCCTAAAGAAAGAGGTGTATAAGTACACCCACGTTTCGCCAGTTATGTCATAGGTCCCAATACAATAGGGGACTAGCCTATTGCCATCCACCTGGTACAAATCCAGACTGATGCTACTGGGATTTTCCTAATAGAAAAACCCAATAACATTTTGCCCGACTCGGAACTTGAACTCAGGACCTTATGCTAAGCAGTCGCTTTACGACTACAGCGAGGCCGTCTTACATTTAACATAATTAATTTATTAATGTTTACATAAATGACAGTACCGAGTCTAATGAGTGCATTAGTGATGCAGGACACTGACCTCTGATGTATAAGGAATGCTTGTTGAACTTAATATGAGGTATAATGTTAAGCAAATGATTTAAACAAAGAGGCTTGAAGATTAATCTATTTGAATTATGATTTATAAGTATAAAGAATTGAGGTTTTTATTATTTATCTGTTACCTGTAAGAGAAGAACCCTTACAGAGCGATAAGACAGTTAAATAGTTTTCTTTATTTTTGAGATCTTAAAAAGGAAATCGACATCAACAAGATTTAGGTTTTAATTCGAGAACACTGTTTTTGTATGTATGTTCAGCAAAATCGTAGCTAAAAGTAAATAATACAATTTTTATTCTGAAAGGGTATTCCCTCAAAATGATCCCATATTTTGGTGCAGATCTTATAAACACCTTGGTGAAAGGCAATCTAAGTATTCAAATTATCTAAGATACAAATATAGACAATGGGATACTATTGAAGCTGAATGTAAGTCTACGGTTTTCATGAAAAAAGACACTTCAGAAATATAAACTTTTCATTTTAGAAGTCGGTTAAAAATACGCGTGATATTTATAACTATTCCATACTATAAGTGACCTTAACTAACTTCTACTATTGTTCTCCATAACACAATTAACCGTAGATCACACGACACAATTATGTTAATTACTTAATTACCATAAGACACATAATTATAACTACCTTATGACATGTGACCAAATCATTACTTGACTCGTCAACTTGTTAATGATTTTTTACAACGTAATTATAGTCATTGAGAGTCAGACTTATTACTGTAAATTATCCGTCATTGTCATAACATTATCATTATAATACATTATAGCTAGGGTTGCCACCAGCCCCTTACCGTGAACTCCTAAAAATGACGTTTCCCGTTTAGTAAGCGGATGCAAGTAGCGGCGAGGCGTCTCGCTTCCACAACGATAAATTTCCTGCTTATGACTTCATGTTATAGGGTTTGTTTGCGAAGAAAAAATAGTATTCTTTTGTTTAAGTCGTAAGAGTATTGTAGTTTTGGAAAACTTTCTATTTATAAAATACATAGTAGAACATAAATATAATATAAAATATAGTACATTACACAATATAAAGGTAGTATGTCCGCCTTAGTACATAATTATATTTGTATGTGTGCGAAAATAATAAAGAAATAAATATTATATTTTATAGCGGGTATAGGTGACAACCCTAATTGTAGCTGTGACAAAATTGACCAATTTTGTATATAATATCATCGCAATTATCTAAACATTATCTGGTTCTCTAGGGTTATATGTAACAATTGTATTCGTCTCGGCTTGTCGCTATGCGACTACGCAGATCAGTTTCACAAGGTTAAGCAGCAGTATCCGCGGTCAGTATTTCGATGGGTGTCCGTTTTCAGTCATCTCAAATTACGTTATGCCGTTGGTCATGTCTGATCTCTCTCTGGTCTTCGGACTAAGAGTGTGACAGAATAGAGAATGCAATTATTTTAAGAAAATACATTTAATTATTTCTAGTTGATTGAATTTACTGCAAAAGGATGTAATCGTTGTTAAACTAATTAAATAAATTAAAATATGAATACCTAGGTAGTAATTAATAGTTTTCTTTTTCAAAGCGCCTGATCTCTCTCCGGTCGTGACTTATCGTCCCATCGGACTATAAGAGTGAGGGAATAGGGAGTGCACCTGTGTTTGCGCGCATACTTGTGCACTATAATATCTCCTGCGTAGTTGGATAGTCTCAGCCGAGATAGGCTGCCGTGACCGGAATTCAATCAGGAGAACATCATTATTAATTTAGAAAACACGAATGCAACTTATGACGAGGTGTCGTTCACTGGGGCGTTCCAAGGGGGAGGCCTTTGTTCAATAGTGGATGTCCTCCGGCTGATGATGACGAATGTAACTCAGACTAATTATGTGATCCATTAAGAAGGCTCAATTTCGGTCCTTGTGTACTTTGTGTTGAACATACACCTTGATTTATAAACTAGCCTAGTTGAAAGTGTCCATTTAGTATGTATGTAGGAAAACAGGTCTTTATCTTGAAGTGTTAGCCATCTACGAGACAACTATAAGCTGATAGAATAACAACGTTATATCTAGTAGATAGTAAAATATATCATCATTGTTGACATTTCCGTTCGGTTTACAGCCTTTCGGAACTGTTAAACAAACATTTCAACGTTAAATATAGGCTGAATTATAAGCAAGACCTTTTTGAAATCAACGAGACTTTCGTTGTAACTATCCCATTGTTAAAAGCCTAAAATAATGGGTTTGCTTCGTTTTACAGAAATTTCCTATGGCCACCTTTCGGTTCCATCATCAGATCAGCTCCATAACATAAAAATATTGCACTGTCATCCAAATCTCATATACATGCAAAATTTCAGCTCAATCAGAAACACGAAGTGGGTTCTTAACGTGCAAAATTTGCAAAACATTTCCATTTATTTTATATCAAATCTAGCATCATTGCTTAGTAAAAGAAATTGTCAGTGTTCCAAAAATCTCGGGCTGTAGGCTATATTTAAACCAGTCTAATCTAGTTCGCACTAGTATCTACGTACAGCTATATCATTAGCCTCACGTCTCTGCGAACTGCCTCTTTGCAACTCAAATAGAATGCGTATGAAAATATGGCTATATTTAACCGGACGAATCCAGTTTGAAGCGGTTTTGAATCCTAAATGTACCAAAACTGCACTTTTAACGATGGCTGTCAATGGACTTTTAAGGAAACCGAATAATATTTGTTCTTCTTTGGCTTTTTGGCACACAATCCGGTTTAAAATAGAAATATTTGGTTTAATGTAAAAGAGAAATTTAAGCTTCTTTTCCCGATTTGTAGCATAGGTAGTCATAATATTAATGATTCAGGCAGCCCATTAAAGTCTTTTTCAACATAATTGTTGTAAAATATAAACTGCTAATAATTTATACTTTTAAATAATAAGGTATTAGGATCTTCAGCCTGGTGTCAGAGTTATCCGCCTGTAGGCTCCTAACATGGCTTTACACACCATTGAAAAATCTCTCAGCTGTGCTGGTTTCCTCACGATGTTTTCCTTCACCGATTTTAGCAACTTATACCTAACTAATTTATAATAGATACCTACGCACATAAATCGAAAAGACATTGATGCATGCTGGTTGTACTTGCGACCTTAGACTTGGCAGTCCAACGGCCACTCGGCTGTCACTGCTGATAAGTATTAGGATAATGTAATTTATACGCTTTTTCTTTTACTTTCTTATGCCTATTGTATTTAGTGGATCGTGTTAGGAGACATTATTTTAATTCATTTCCTTATAGATGTATATTTTTTTCGGGACAAGCCCACCACTCACGCCCATCATTGCAACTCCTGTAAGCCAGGATCTACAATGATAACCATTAAGAACCAACGAGGCAATGAAGCTCGAGGCGTTCCAGAGAAATGACTCGACTGTCTTGGAACCCACAACGAAATTAATCATAAAAGAATATATAGGTGGTATACTAATAGATGTATACTTTTCTAAGCTATCTCTATCGCCCCCTTTGTGTGCATGTTCTTATACCGACCAGTTTCTACAATACGGATTGCTGATTCCGAACCGGTTTGATTCAGTTCAAACCAGTATCATATAAGCAGTATATACCTACATAAGAGCCGTTTTATAGCTCTGCGAGCGAGGCCTTTACTTTAGTACATAGAGAAAAGATGAATGCATGAAATAAAATAAGTATGAAGATGACTGATGAAGTAGATTGAATACCGTAGGTATAAGTATTAAAAAAAAATATTTGTAAAAAACTTTCATAAGTAGTACTTTTACCTAACATTTAGGTTAATATTAACTTTTTTATATTCCTATGATCCATTTAAATCCATCCAATATAATATGAATACAAACTTTTGCCCCATTAGAGGCTAAATATGTTTGCTTTTCAAACCGGTTCGATCCAGTTCAGACCAGTATCATATATGTATGCAGTAACTTATACATTGACGATTGGCTCACGGCCTCATGACTGCCTTCTTTAGGTCATTTTGCCAACTTACGAAATAATTTTGCTACCTCACCTTTCCATAGGTGAAATCACTAAGGCCTGTTAGCGCACTAAATATTCCACATAGCTCCCCACTTTTCAATTAAAAATATTTTTCTATATACACGACTTAATTTCCGCACCAACCGTTAAAAAGAAATAAGACCTTGGGAAAATTCGATGCAGACCTTCGGAGATAGACAATAGAACTTTTTATAAACGACTAGCTTCAGCTCGCAAATTCGTGTGGGGGATTTTTTTTCTGTGTTACTTCCACGTTGTCGCAATCGTTTTATGTATAAGTCATATGTATTGTTTATATTTATAAATATATCACCTACTTTTTAACTTAGCTCTTATTTTATAGTAAACAAGATAATAACAAACAAAAAATGTTAACCACTACATATTTGGAAATGCCCCAAGGTAGCATCGTTGGACCGATGTTAAAACCATTCTTATAGATCCACCACCACATTATGTCATGGTCACAGGTTTTATTATTTGCTCGTTAAAACATTATCTCCTAACATAGCGAATTTTGTTTATTTTAAACAGTTTTGGTAACCATGGTTTACAAGCCTTTAAGGTGTATTACTCGAGGTACTGATAGCCGAGTGGTATGACCGTTGGACTGCCAAGTCGTAAGTACAAACACGTACAATGTATTTTCGAATTCATTTGCGTATTATAAATTAGTTTTTAGTTGCTAAAAACGGTGAGGAAAACATCGTGAGGATACCGGCACACCTGAGAGATTTTTCAACGGTGTTTAAAGCCATGTCAGAGGCCTACAGGCGGTTTAAAGTCTGACACCAGGTTGTTCATCAACCGTATGGTCATAGTGAAGGGATGGTACCGAAGTCGACCGCCCTGGGACATATTATAGGTATCATCAATCGAAGAGGCTCTCTACTTGGACTTGATATACGTAAAGAGGATGATACTACTGATATGTCGCTTGTTGAAAGACTCATTGCTACATAGCTACCGCGTTATTAATCTCTGGATGGTGACCGATTTCCAAACATTCAGACCTCTGCTTCGGAAAGCACATTAAGTCATTGGCCATTCCACTCTCTCTCGGGTCTTGTTATCGTCCCATCGGACTATAAGTTTCCGGGAACTGAGAACGTATCTGTCTTCGCACTCAATTATCTCCTGTGCAGTGGGTTAGTCTCAGTTGAGATTAGCTGCTATGACTACTAGTCCCTAAATAAAGCTTATCTTATCTTCTCCAGTAATACTGTCAGGGAAACATTAGATATAGATATTAACAATGTATTCAAACTGGACTCTATAGTAGTAGATACCTACTTTTTGAACGCCATTACGTACATAATGGCAGCCCCTAAAACTGCCACTGCTTCCTAATGCTAGTTGGGAAGAAGAAATGATGCAACAAACAGTCCAGCAGATTGACGAAGAATTGGATAAGAAGGAAAAGACGGAGACTATTTAAAACAAAGGCGGGTCTTGTTAACTACCGTTTTGTTTTTCTTCAGTTTATAAAAACGTCGCCTCACAGTAGGAATTTCTCCTGTATCGTGGGTGCGTTTCACACACATGAAATTTTGCATACACAAACACCCAGACTCGAGACAAACATCTGCGGGTCGCACAAGTAATTGTCCCGCGCGGGAATCGAACTCGCAACCCTTAGCGCAGTAGTCCAATCGCTTAGCCACTGCGCCAATTGGGTCGTCAAAATTTCATTTAATTATAGACAAATAATTTTGATACGACTATTTTGTATCGAGAATTTTTGATGATACCAAAAATAACTTGGTTTTGGATCTTTGTCAAACGTATAAAGAATCTAGACAAGAATCGTGTCTGCCTAGTCTAGCGCCCGCATATATTTATTTATATGAGGCTAGTATACATAATCTCTCTATCTATGACGTGGGAGAAAGAAATATATGAATATATTGTATTTTTACGATGCTGCTATGTATAACTTAAAGTAATTAATTTTGTATGAATAGATATAATACATTAAAAAGTCGAAAGAAGCCAACCTCGATTGTTTAGTGATCGCAAGAAGAAACGCTGAGCGTGTGGTTCTGGGCTACGCCCGCGTTAACCCCTACTTAAACCCTATAGAGGGTTGAATGTAAAAAAAAGTAGCAAATGACCTTTCCCGGGTCTTAACCTTTCTACATGCCAAATTTCATCGAAATCCGACAGAGTTACTTTCACATTTATAATATTAGTATAGATATCCTATAAGATAAATCTCAGTTGCAGCACGAAGGTAACTCCTTGTTACATTGGGACCTAAAACTATAACATAACTAAGAAATGTGGAATTACTGTGCATGCAGGTATAGTACACCCTATTCACGGCGCGATGTATAGGCGTGATATTATATAGTGTAACAAAACAGTTAGGTAGATCTTAATTGAAACAAAAATTATATTGGGACCTAAAAGATAACTGGCAAAATGTGGATGGGTACTATACACAGACCTCTGACTACACCTCCTGGGACTACAAGCATGATGTTATGTTGTTTACCAAAGCAGCTTATAAACAGCAGTAAATAATAATAAACACACAGATACTCAATTTCACTAGCCTTCAAACGATTAACGAAAACTAAGAAAATAAAACTCACCATGTTCTTTCTCGTAGCGCTGCCGAAACTGGCCCAAAGCTGGGTCATACTTGACCTCGTCAGGAAGTCCCATCCACAACTGCACGGCTCCATCCGTGAGGTCGGTAGACACCAGCGAGTACTGGCTCCGGGACAACTCCTCACTGTTCCTAGGGGTACCCCAAGATTTGACATTCTTCACCAATTTATCCATTGTTTTTCATGACTTTTGTACTATGTATTTCAATGTATTTAGAGTTTTACACTAGGATTTTAAGGTTATGTTCCGATAGGGTTACTTGTTAAAGTGTTGACAAGTTGGGTTTTTTATTTATTTTAATTGTTTTTTGTATGGCAGAAGATTATTATCAAACTGTCTAATATAAAACCTTTTTCGTCTGTTAACATAATTTTTGTGAGAGTATTTCATATTCTACTATAATAATTTTCGTGAGCGTTATCCATATTATATACTATCTAACCGGTTGTACTCACGTTATAAATTTTGACCGACTAGTTTCGGACTCAAACGGAGCCCTATTCATGAGCTGGTGAACTAGTCGGGCAAACCAGAAACACGTGAGTAAAACCGGTAGAAACCATCACACATAGTTTACTAAAACCACAGACTTATAAGAAAATACTTAATAAAACATTAAAATTCTAAAATGTGCCATAATTAAAATACGCAACGGTGACGTCAGTCTAATTATACTATTACCATAGACTAATCAGAATACTTATTTACACTTATTTATACTTATTTTCTCTATGCTATTACTCAGACTTTCGTCAAGCAAATCACTAAGTACAGTCTATCAAATAAATTTGCTAAGAATGTAATGGCGAGCATAGAGCATATTGCCACTTGCCATTTATCAAGTTCAAACTGGGTTCGCCACGTATTGTACTCGGTTATTCGGCGAAAAAAAGAATTAACCCAATGTAAGTAGTACCATGTAGTACCATAGTAGTACCACGTTGGTCTATGGTAGTACCTATATCAAAATATTTTTCATAAACACCAATACCTAAATGACTGCGCTATTCGTGTATTCAATTATCACACTACGTTGCGTAAGTGCCTTATTTATCTCGTATAATAGTGCAAATTAACTAACAATAAAAACCTTTTTTATAGTTCTAAATAGATGTAATTAACTTACTCAGAGATTGTGGAGATATCGTCCAAGTTATACAGCTCAAACATGTTTATCTCATCTTATCTAGTTTCAACCGCCGTCCATCTAGTTATCATAGCTGCCTACGACCCTAGCACAAAGAACTTTGAAGGACTATTTGATTAATGTTCGTCCCTTTTGTATGAGAAGCGGCTTTTGCCCTGCAATGGGACAGTTCTGTTTAAGCTGGTATTTGTCTATACCCGAGATGCCCTGCGGTTTCGCTCTCGTTTCATCAAAATCCGTCCAGTAGTTTTTGCGTAAATAAAATGAAATAGCATTATAAGCCCATATTGTCCCACTGCAGGGCAAAGGCCTCCCTTCTCTCCTTCCGCTTGTCCCTGCCTGCCGCCACTCGCCGGCAGTCTAATTCGTCACGCCATCTTTTTCTCTGCCTGCAGCAAACTCGCTTGCTGCTATTTGGCACCCACTGCGTGTTTTTTTTTGTCCATAACTCCGACATGCTGCAGGCGTAACCAGCCCAGTTTTATTTAAGCTTGGCAGCTGTTTTGCCTACATCGGCAGTTTGTGTTGAATTTATTTGTTTCTGTACCTAAATATATTTTTACTAACTATTTTACACGTCAAATTTCAATGACAACAAGGAACTAGATGGCTTCGGAGTGAAGGAGTAACAAACATCGATCTATCCTCACAAACTTTTGCGAGTCTAGTTGCGCCCCGCGGTTTTATCCACATTATTGATAGATTAATATTTCTATAAGTACGAACCAATAGTCCAATGATATGTTATAAGGTCTAGATACGTCATTATGCTAAAAAAACGAACGAGAAAAGTGTTCCGAGCTCTGAGTCCGCACTGCACTAGTCTTGTGTCAAATCGGACAACAATTGTAATATCCAAGACTACAATTGTCCCCTTTTCGTGACTTCAAAATGAGCGCCTTTCTATATACCTATATCTGTACTTTAAAAAAATATAATTGCAAAAGTCTAATTTAAATTAATAACTTTTAGGCTAATGTGTTTTTTAAAAATAACTTATTTTATGTATAACTAGCTGTGCCCGCGACTCCGTCCGCGTGGACATTCGGAAACAGCAAAAGTATTTAAAAAAATGTTTAATATTTTAAAATTGTTTTTAATATATTAGCTAAGTTTGAGTGAATTCTATTTAGTAGTCTTTACGTCAAGCCGTACTATTTTATTATATGTATAGCTGTTGCCCGCGACTTCGTCCGCGTGTATTTTGTATAAAACACCAGTAGTAAATTGAACTTTTAACAGAAAAAAATACCTACCAGGCTTTTTAAAGTAGGTTAAAAATCTTTAAAACACTTATTTATCTAAGAATACTTTCTGGTATTTTTTAACAAAACCGCAAAAATTGAACGGTAATTACGAAAGTTACAAAAAGCCTATTGAAAATAATATTTAACTGAAGAAGACAACATAAATAAATCCGTCTTGAGCGTTTCTGAGTTTCTGTACAATGAAACTACTGTAGAAAAAAAATGCCAGCGATAAAAGACAACTGTGAAGACCTGATTGGCGCAGTGCGAGTGGCTAAGCGATTGGACTGGTGTGCTAGGGGTTGTGGGTTCGATTCTCGCAAAAAAATTGTGTGATCCATAGATATTTGTCCCGAGTCTGGGTGTTTGTGTATGTGATATTTTAAGTTTGTGAAATGCACCGATACTGCCGAAATTCCTTTGTGGGGCGACGTTTTATTTAAGCAAAAAGAAACCTATACAATACAACCTATTTCTATTATTTTGGTTATTTTGTCTGTTTGTCGGTTTATTTGAATAGGGAACCATTGCAGTTGACTCTTTAAAAAAATATTGTTATAAAACATACCATTACGACACGCCTGTATTCCGCGAAGGCGTAGGCAGAGGTGCACATAATGTACCTACTCCCACAATTTCGCTAGGTTTGGTGTAGATCCCAATGTAATAGGGGGCGAGCCAATTGCCATCAATCCAGCACAGTATCTCAACAGAAAACTTACTAAACTACTACTACTTACTACTTTTTTAAAAACTACTAAATAGAATCCGCTCAAACTTAGCTAATATATTAGTAAAATCATCAATACATTTTAAAATAATTTTGCTGTTTCCGAATATCCACGCGGACGGAGTCGCAGGCACAGCAATAGATATTATATTCGCTGCCTTTAAAAAATCTATTTAAGACCGTCATTTTTGTTCTGCATCGTTTCTAACAAAAAAATGTAATTTAATATTAAAAATACATAATTTCAGCGTAAACAGATTCTTATAAAGTTTAAACGATGCGCTCTTGCCTCTGACAATTACTGAGAACGTTAAACAAAAATCAATCGTATAGCCGTACCCATACTGGCGCGGCGAGATTTGGAAGTTTTATTTCATCTATATCTTATAAACCGATTTCTTTTTTTTTATTTTATAAAATAGATATCAAAGTGTACTTTTTGAATATTGGAGTTTGATAACGATATATCCATGTGAAATACAATATATTTATATATTTCATACACTTTGAAGAAATGCCAAACGATTAATCACGTTATTGTGGCTAATTTATAAAAGATAGATATATACTATCAAGGACTTTTTTGTAGATCTTTTAGACACTATCATCTTTGTAATACATACTTTTGGTGTATGATCATCGTATGCGAGGATAAGAGCTCGAAAGCGCATTTTCATCCGACTTACTTCAAATTTATCGTCACTGCCCAGCTCCTATGTGTTTTAGCGTTATGTTATATAGCCTATAACCTGCCCAGAAGTATGGACTACAATCGTACCAAGTTTGATTAAAATCCTTTCAGTAGTTTTTGACCCATGCGTGCACATACAGACAGACAGACAGACAGACAGACGGACAGACAGACAGACAGACAAAAAAATTACTGATTGCATTTTTGGCATCAGTATCGATCACCAGTCATCCTCCAATAATAATTTTGAATATATATTCAATGTACAGAATTGACCTCTCTACAGTTTTATTATAAGTATAGAAAAAATTACTGATTGCATTTTTGGCATCAGTATCGATCACCAGTCATCCTCCAATAATAATTTTGAATATATATTCAATGTACAGAATTGACCTCTCTACAGTTTTATTATAAGTATAGAAGAAGATTAATGTATTATTTAATTCGATTTGATCGAGTACATTATTATTAAGTTCTTATAATAAATAACTTTGACATTTATTATCAAAACTAGATGTGCCCGCGACTCCGTCCGCGTGGAAATTCGGAAACAGCAAAAGTTTTTTTAAATTGTTTTTAATATATTAGCATTAGCTAAGATTGAGCGAATTCGATTTAGTAGTTTTTACGCCATGCCGTACTATTTTATAACATGTATAGCTGTTGCCCGCGACTTCGTCCGCGTGTATTTCGGATAAAACACCAGTAGTAAATTGAACTTTTAACAGAAAAGAATACCTACCAGGCAGGCTTTTTTAAGTAGGTTAAAAATCTTTAAACCACTTATTTAACTAAGAATACTTTCCGGAATTTAAAAAAAAACCGCAAAAATTGAACGGTAATTACGGAAGTTACAGAAAGTCTATTGAAAATAATATATAACTGAAGAAGAGAACATAAATAAATCCGCTTTGTGCGTTTCTGAGTTCCTGTACATTGAAACTACTGTAGAAAAAAAAATACCAAGGATAAAAGACAACCGTGACGACCTGATTGGCGCAGTGGCTAAGAGATTGGTTGTGGGTTCGATTCCCGCAAAAAAATTGTGATCCGTAGATGTTTGTCCCGAGTCTGGGTGTTTGTGTAAGTGAAATTTCAAGTTTGTGAAACGCACCCACGATACAGGAGAAATTCCTAGTGTGGGGCGACGTTTTAGAAACCTATACAATACAGCCCATTTCTATTATTTTGGATATTTTGTCTGTGTGTCGGTTTATTCGTAATTAAGTTAAAATAGAGAATCATTGCAGTTGACTCTTATAAAAAATATTGTTATAAAACATACGACAACGACACGCTTGTATTCCGCGAAGGCGTAGGCAGAGGTGCACATATTGTACCTACTCCCACAATTTCGCTAGGTTTGGTGTAGATCCCAATGTATCAGTATCTCAACAGACAAAATGTATAGAGAACTCGTGGCCTAAGAGTAAGCGTCGTACGATTGTGTGTGCGTGTAAGAAGCAACTAAGTATTCGTAAGATTAAAGGCTACTTTAAGACTGCGTGAGTCAATGGTAATGGTTGATGTTGATGGTCATGGCGAAGCATAAGGCTGTACACTCAGCCGAAATCGTTATACACAGGATAGAAAATCTATCTTGCTGCTAGAATGTCCCCCTCAATGATGTTACAGCTGAAGGATGCCTTTTAGCTAGAAGTCGTTAAATTACTTTGACAGAAATAAGTTCCGAAGAAACGTATGTGTTACTTGCTGCGAGAATTACAATTGTCTATGACGTAATGAGAAAAAATCTATCCATCTATATATATCTATCCATATAATAAAATCGTAAACGACCCGTGTCTGTACATTCAATTTTAAAAAAGAAAAACCATTTATGCCGCCGTACCCATACTGGCGCGGTGAGATTTGGAAGTTTTATTTCATCTACATCTTATATACCGATTTCTTTTTTTTTATAAAATAGATATTATAGTGTACTTTTTGAATATTGGAGTTTGATAACGATATATCTATGTGAAATACAATATATTTATATATTTTATTAATACACTTGAAGAAGTGCCTAACGAATAAACACGTTATTGTGGCTAATTTATAAAAGATAGATATATACTATTAAGGACTTTTTTGTAGATCTTTTAGAGACCATCATTTTTGTAATACATACTTTTGGTGTATGATTGACGTATGCGAGGATAAGAGCTCGAAAGCGCATTTTCATCCGACTTGCTTCAAATTTATCGTTACTGCTCTGCTCCTATGTGTTTTAGCGTTATGTTATATAGCCTATAACCTGCCCAGGAGTATGGACTACAATCGTACCAAGTTTGATTAAAATCCCTTCAGTAGTTTTTGACCCATGCGTGCACATACAGACAGACAGACAGACAGACAGACAGACAGACAGACAGACCGACAAAAAATTTACTAATTGCATTTTTGGCATCAGTATCGATCACCAGTTATCCTCCAATAATAATTTTGAATATATATTCAATGTACAGAATTGACCTCTCTACAGTTTTATTATAAGTATAGATATGTCAATTAAATTCCAATAGCTGTCATCTATTGATTGATTTAATGCGACATGCGCAATACGATATAGCGTATCATTTATTTTCACAATTCAACCTCTATTTAATAGTCTTTTGGTGCAACTGTAATGTACTATGAATCGTAATATTTGTTTTGGTAGAGAATAATAAGACATTATTATTATATTAAAGACTATACTACACACCTATATTCTAACAAATAATTTAATTTGAATTTGAATAAAATTACTGCAGCGCGTAATATCTTGAACAAGCGTTTATTTTACATTAATGAGGTTAGTCGTAAACTGCTAACTTATTGCTTCCTAGTTATGTAACGGTTGCTATAGCGTTTTTTCAGGAAACAAGATTAACTATTATCCTAACACTAGATGTATTTAAATAGATGCACGTAGTCTCCAGATAAAGACTAAAACGGCCACACAGTGTCTAAACGACGAGAAACGGCGGGATGAGTGAGAAGGTAAGTGTCTATTTTTTTTTTTTTCACTTAGATCGTACACTCACTTGTCGAATAGGCCAAGACATTGAAGGCACTGTAACAGAAATAATACTATAAAGAAACGAGCTTCACGAATAGAAAGCGACGAAGCTTGAACGGTAATGCCTAGAAAAGTTGGTGAAAGAAAAGTACAGTCAGAAGAAAACTATCATATCTAATATTGGTTTTAATTTAGGTTATATTGATGTCATAAATAACTATTTTGCTTTTAAGAGGACTGTTTAGGACTACCCGAATAATATTCCCAAAGAGAAAGCGAGTATTTGAGCATATATGTATGTCGTAAAGTGCGACGTACCTGCATTGGGCCCATTTAATGGCAAGGTTTGTTAGATGGTCGTAATTTTATATAGGTAAGTTTTCACTAAAGTATAAAGAAAAAATAATTTGTAAAAGTACATTTGTGTGGTCTAAGAAATGTATTTAATTATTTTTGCATATTCCCATGTTGAATAGTATTCTATTTATACGTATCATGTCTTGTGCGTAGTTGGTTAGTTTTGCGAAAAAGATAAACTGTAAGTAACTCAGTACGAGACTGGTTTTAGTCGATCGGAAATGCACCACTCTTACTACAAAGAACAATCTAATTAGAAAACTCAATTTTGAGTTAAGCTTGCCTCTGGACATCAAATTTAATGTTATGTATTTTTATGTATTATAATGTGTGCAATAAATAATTAAGAATTAAAATTTTCAACAAACCTTTGGCCCGACTGTACGCAATTTTCTCCTTAGTCCATGTCAACTACATCAGATAAGGCTGATTGCACGTATCACGACTTGTTGGTAGTTTGGACACTAACGATGTAATAATATCATTTTAATTATACTGTACACACTGAGGTTTACACTAGTTATACTCATGGATTTTCCTGTGTCTTAGTTTTGAGCTGTTTAACCACTAAAGAGGGGTGCTGTAAGTTTAACCGTGTTTGTCTGTCCGTTGCATCGTAGCTCCAAAACTGATGAGCCTATTTCGATTTCGTTTTGTGGTTTTGCATAGTGTATATCTAATGATTAATTGAACTCTGTTCATTCTTTTGAAGATTATCAGCTCTTCTCACGAGATGTGAGCAACGAAAGGGCAATTAAGACATGATGTAGGGTTTCTTTTATCTTTTACTTAAGTAGGTTCTTATATGATTTAAATTAAGTATTTTAGCAAGAGAGTGGTATATTTAAATCATAGTTTTTGAGCCATAGGCCTATAGTAAGTGAGCCTATAGTACTAATGTACCAACTTAATTTTAATACCATGTGAGTAAAGAGGAAAATGTAAGTAACCACAAGCCACATGATGCTAATACAATAAACACTGATAAGAGTGAATAACAACATACCCATTATAAACAATAACACAAAACAAAAGAATTGAAATCTGTCGCCGCAAAAGATTAATCATGAAACAGGGCAGGACATTTTCCGTTGAGTAAGCGAGACGTCACACTGCACTACACATAGCGGCGTCTCGCTTCCACTACGGAAAGTATCCTGCTTTAAGAGTTCATGGTATGGGGGCAGTAATAGATCTAAGTTACTGCCTAATATGTTTCTAAGTCCTTTGAAATTGTTGGAATTGGTAGGATTCTATTTAGATTTATTTGATAAACCGTGTTATTTAAGTTAATTCTTAACATGATTCTAGGATTCGGAAACTTTAAGTAATAGTAATTATCTCTTCTTCTTGTTAAAGAAATTCTTTTAAACAGCTCTCTGCCTACCCTTTCGGAGCATACAGGCTTGATTTTATGTTGTTTATTCTTTTCACGACTGTTTGTAACTAAACGACTCCTAAACCGTGAGCGCCTTAATGGTTATCACGGCAGGATCACATCTGCTGGATCGGCTAGCATGTAAATAAATACAATTCAAATATTATATATTTATTTTTCATTCATAAAAAAATAATTGTCAGAAAAGATCCAAGTCCCTACCAAATTCCTACATAGTTTCATGTTTACAGTGCAGTAATCTGCGGGCACAACTAAATAAAAATAAGGTAAATAGGTACCTTCATAGGTTATATAAGGTAAATAATATATAAAGCTAGGTAATAAACACGATCGAGTACAGAATGCCACCATTGTTGTCACCCGTGTCATTGAATCCCGTCATGCATTTAACATAAGCTAACGCGCACTCATTAATATGTTACAACCGAACGTTTCAATGTGATAAGTACTACTGTTTACGTATAGATACTATAGATACCAATGATATTTCAAAGAAGTACAGATATGTTACTATCACGCTCATTTTGAGACTCGAAAAGGGGACATTCGTAGTCTCATACCTAGTATTTTAACAAGATGTTCATAGATTTAGGTTTTATTAAGTGCTAAAAACAAACCAAAAATAGTTAGCGAAAGGTTAGGTTTGTGTCATAGAATACGTGTTTTTAATATTGTTTTTTTTTTAGCTTTTGTTTGGGAGGCAAAGCTAGGATTACAACGACAAGCCACACCTCAAAATCGGATTAGGCATTCAGAAGTTACGGTAGTATAAAGAAACTTACATACACCTGAAAACATTATAATTCCTATTTAGGCTAACGTCGCGTTACTTTTTAAATTTTTGGTCAAAATAATAAATAAAAATAAGAAAGTTAATTGCAGTCACAGAAAAATAAAATAAATAAAAATTATGTTTTAGTAATCTGTGCCTCTGTGGAGTCAAGGCCTTGTCTATAACCTTTTTTTAACAAACGCAAAAAAGGGCTGTTATAAGTTTGACGGCTATGATTGTGTGTCTGTCTGTGGCACCGCAGCTCGTAAGGGGGTAAACCAATTTGGATGCGGGTTTTATTTACATTCACTGAAATAAAGATGACAACCTTTTTCATGCAAGAGTGATACCTCTAAAGTCTAAAGAGTCTAAATAATACACATCGAAGTAGCTAACTAAGTAAAGGTTGCTCCACAAGACGGCGAAAGTCGCAGTTTCAAATCCCGCTCGTGGCCGCCATTTTTCAAATTATCTTTATTATTTTAATACATAGAGTTTTTCTCCCACTTTAATTACTTTTATGAGCGAAGTTTCTTTCGAAATAAAATAAACATTTTTGTCTGAAATACTGAATAGGTCAGAGGACACCGACCTGAATCTAGATATAAAAGACAGATTGAATGTTGCGGTTGTATTATATCCCCCACTTACCGAGTAGGCCTGAGTTTCTACTCAACATGCTTGACTCCAATGGTACTAATAAAAAAATTGTCGTCGAAATGCGGGTGTAGATACTAGCAGAACTTCTGCCTATCCCTTGAGAGACGGCAGGCGTGATAATGTACGAAGTTGCCGCCGGAAGACAGTATTGTTATAAGAACATAATAATTAAATCCGTAGAACACGGTAACTAGGTAAACGTGGCTAACTATCACGCTTTAAGTCATTAGCCATACAAAGTAGCGTGATGACGAGTAGAGCCAAGTTCCGTACAGTTGTGTGTGTGAACAAAATGTGATAATTTTTAATTTATAAAATTGTATAAGATTCCTGTTGGTATATTGGATATTCCAGAATAGATGCTCAGTATACAATTTAGTATGTAAGGTAATCCATTTAAAATAACTTTAGATAGACGTAAAGAAGTTTTACTACATGTTTCAATCAGTCCGTACAACACATTTTGACATGTGAGTTTTAGATGACGAATGATAGATGCAGGAAAACGGATATTTTCTACTCTTTACCTATATAAATTACAGTGTCGAAACTGTCACTGTCGTTTGCATGTCAATAAATTGAGATGTTAAAGTGAGGCTTTGCATCGTTTATAAGTAAGAGGGTGCCTAGAACTTAAACTCATAATCAGTATACTAAACTACAAAAAGATTTATTTATTCGTTCAATAGTAACGCATGTTTTAATATACCTACTTTAAATCTCTTACGACTACAATCTAAACTTGGCGTTCTCTACCGTGTTCCCGTTTAGGTAATAGCCTATTAACATCCCACGCGAGTCATCAGTACACAATAAGCTGTATATAATAATATTATGTATAATTTATGTGTCACATGATCTAACCATCATAAAATATGTTGTAATCATACTTTGACGAGCAAACATTATTGTTGTGGTCGAGTAGTTGGCAGACCGGCTTCATATGTACGAGATTGCAGGTTCAGACCCTGGCAAGTAATAAGGTGACTACTTCAATGTTATTATTTTCTCAGTACTTAACATTTTGTTATAATGTTAACTAATTGTAATAACATTTTTTTTTGTAACACTGTCCATAACACAACACAACCGATAGTACCGCAAATCTGATCTTCAAGATACAGGCTCCGCCTAGTTTGGGGTCCGCTGACCAATTTAACATGTAATATGGCTATAAGCCAAAAAAATTATTTTAATATTATTTTTAAATACTTTCTTAGTTCTTAGGTTTGGCCTAAGACACTGATAGCCTGATAAGTGATGGCAAAAGTGATGAAGGATTTTGTCAGCTGAGTTCAGCATCTGTGAAACATGCATCTAACTTAAAAATGACTGAGTACATCCCTTCATCCCCTATTTCCTCCCTTAATGGGTGGAATTTCCAAAAATAGATGCCTACGATAAACGTATCTACTGCCAAAACTTAACGCTCTAGCTCGGTCACGAAATGACCTATTGGTACCGACTTAAAAGGTGTCGTATTGACCTTAAATAACTCTGAAATACTGTCATTACCAAATAATAATTTAATATAACAACTAAACGAATTCAGTGGAGCAAACAGGAAAGAAACTCAAATAATCCGTGTAGATGTTACCGGCAATCTGTGTAATCTGGAATTCTATACAATACCCAGGCAATGTATAACATAATTTAGACGTTCAGGCAATGTATGAAATATTATTAATTTTATACTTTGCCTAGGTATTCTATACAATACCGAATACGCAGCCGGTTAGTGTGTAAAAGATGAGAGGTGAAAAGGGGAATTGCCATTGAAACAATATTGTTTATTTCTGGCGTTACAGAGGTCAATGTTCTAAAACTTCAAACCAATCTTAACGAATTTTAATATTCCTGTTACCCAGTAAATGAAAATCCAGCCTAACGTTGTTTATGAGACGGAGCTGTTTCCTATGCAATCTTTTTTTAATAAAATCAGTAGAATTACATACATACATACATAAAGTCACGCCTATTTCCACGAGGGGTAGGCAGAGACCACGGATTTCCATTTGCTACGATCCTGACATACTTCTTTCGCGTAATTCACTCGCATCACATTCCTCATACACGCTCGTCAGTAGAATTTATTAACACCAATATCTATTTACTTTAAATATTACCGGCAGTCCAGCAGGTATTCTATACAATGACTAAGAATTGTATGAATTACCTACGGTAAGTATGTAATGGACAGTAATATTCGTAATAAAGCATTTGCAAACTTTGCCTGAACCTCCCAGGTATGCTATACATTGCCTAGGAATTGTATAGAATAACTGAATTATACACATTGCCGGTAACACATACATTGCCTAAACGACCCTGGAATTGAACTCATGGCCTAGATATTGTGTGGAATACCGGATTATACAGATTGCCGGTAACATAGACAAACAAATAAATAATTTCGGACAACGAACGCTGGTGATTTTCCGTCGGTTACTTTTAGATTCGAGCAAAGATAATTATAAACAATAAAACAATAAATGTGTTTGAATAGCAATTGTATTATTACACCTAAATTTCTGGCTAGGGATAGGCAGAGTTGGAAACCTGATTGGCGCAGTAGCTGAGTATTTCGAATGTGCGCTAAGGGTCGCGGTTTCGACTCTCGTACGGGATAAATGTTTGATAACCGCAGATATTTGAGTCGAGTCTAGATGTTTGCATTTTTTTTAAATTGCATTATTATATTTTTCATTGGGTAGTTAACTATTCAAGAATAGTAGTTACTTTTAACCATGAAAAAACATTTCTATACACGGGCGAAGTCTCGGACAGTAGCTAGAGTATATAAAATTAAGCACTTATATACATTGCTTCCACGTTTTTCGCTGCGATACTGGTTTATCAGTGTTATCATTTGAAACCGTATGCGCATGCCTGACAACAGTATTATGTACTTAGTACAGTACAATCAAGTCCAACGCCATATTAGATTTAAATTGTTTTATTTTATTATGACCCGCCCGTTGGTCTAGTAGTCGCTTAGCGTGACTGCGGAACATGAGGTACTGGGTGCGAATCCCGGGTCAGGCAAAGTGTCACTGGGTTTTCCAAGGTAATTCTCAGTAGCAACACGGAGTCTGTGCCCGATTGATGGCAATAGCCTCCTATTACATTGGGACCTACAACATGGCGTAATGTGGGTGTACTATACCCCCCTGCCTACTTCTTAGGGGAATTCAGGACTGATATCATGATTATTCCAGGATATTTTCGTGAGTTTTTGGTTATGTTATTTATTTAGCCGTGGTCACAAGCAGGCGATCTGCTACATTTGTCTGGAAATATTAGAATCTGGGTGATAGTGCACTATAAAGTAAAACAGTTGTGATAGCATGATAGCCGAGTGGTATGACCGTTGGACTACCAAGTCAAAGGTCGCACGTACAAACCCCATGCACCCATCTTTTTGAATTTATGTTTGTACTACAAATTAGTTATCAGTTGCTAAAAACGGTGAAGGGAAACATCGTTAGGAAACCGGCACACCTGAGAGACTTTTAACGGTGTGTAAACTCAAGTCAGAAGCCTACAGGCGGTTTAAACTAGGTTGTTCATCAACCATACGATGAGAAAACCATGAAGTATTACAGTATAACAAAATAAATGACATCTTAATACCAACATAGACCATGTAAGGGTATAGCAGGTTATTATATTATACTCTACGCACTAATATTATAAAGACTAAAGTTTGTGTGTGTTTGTATGTTTGTTACCTCTTCACGCTCAAAAAGCTTGACCGATTTTGTTAAAATTTGGTATAGAGATAGCTGACACCCTGGATTAACACAAAAGCTACTCTTTATCCCGAAAAAATTAGCAAGTAACACGGCAGGGCACAGCTAGTATAGGCTAAATTTACTAATTCCGTGACAATTTAACCTCGACATACTTACATTAGAACACTCCTTTACGGTGTAATGTCTAGTTTGGATTTAATTAATATAAAAACCTCACTCAGTTTTAAATAGCAAAGGCATGATGGTGTTACTAAATTCCTATCTAGACTTTTATATCACTGGCATACAATTTAAACCTAGTTTGAAACCCGGGGATGTATCAATGTGACTTCATCTATGACTAGCTATAACCCACGACTTAGACCGCGTTTTTCGTTCTTTCCCACGGAACCCTAAAAATTGTGGGTTACTCCTTATAAGATTAGCTGTCTGCCAGTGCAAGTCCCGTCAAAATCGGTCAAGCCGTTTCGAATATAAAAAAATCTTATACATATAATATTTCAATGTTTAAAAATCTGAAACCAAACAAGCAGTGGGCTAGAGTGGTGATCAGTGTTATCATTATCAATGCTCTAAATGAGAACAAGTCATTGCCCTACAGCGGTACATTAACCCTCTTACTTATAAACGATGCTGAAATGTGTTTTAAGATAACCACATAATAAGCCTATTGCCATCTCTCATTCTTTGACACGTGAACGACAGTGACAGGTACAATTTAATCAATTGTTTCGCAAATTCCAACATTAACCATTTTTGTAAGTAATGGGGTTTTTAGGCTGGTATCATTATTCATTATGCCGTGCCATGCCAGAGGCCTACAGGCGGTACTCTGACATCAGGTTGTTCATCAACCATACGATAAGAAGAAGAAGATTATTTATTACTAACGCTTGTTTTTCAGGAGTATAAATATGCAACCATGTGGCTCTTTTACCATAAAGTGTAGGTAAATTGAACACATAATACAGTAATCATAATCTCATGCGTACGATCTTAAGGCGCTTACAATTTTATCTAACGATAGCAAAATCCGGTTGATTCCGACTTTCAATTACCTTGTTGTGATAATTATAATAATTATGAAGATAATACATATATAACAAGCCCCATTCATATAACATGTGGGTAGATTCTTTTTATTTCATGAAAATACACTTGTCTCGGTTTGCGTATAAACTAAAAATAAGGTTGTATAAGGCTCATTTCCCACTTTAATCTTCGGCCGGAATTAAGATTTATAAAATAATAATACTACCTCTTTTGTGTAGTAATCGCAAAGCGTGACTGCTGAGCAGTGAGGACTGGACCCCATTCCTAGGCTAGGCGAATTTTTATTGAGTTTTTCCACCAGGGAATTCTCTTTAGCAGCGCGGAATCTGAATTAGTGCAATAGGCTCGCCCCCATAACATAACTGGCAAAATGTGGTTGTACTATGCACCTACGCCTACCCCTTCGGGGAATACAGGCGTGATGTTGTTTTTTTTATAAAAACATCGCTCCACACTTCGATCAACAAATTGTTGATCGAAGGCCCCACACTACAAATTCCTCCTATCATGGATGTGTTTCACAAACATGAAAAATGAAACACACAAACCCTCAGACTCGGGACAAACATCTGCGGTTACACATATTTTTGCCCCGTGCGGAAATCGAACCCGTCGGAAATCGAAATCGTAACCCTTAGCGCGGCAGTCTAATCGCTTAGCCACTGCGCCAATTAGGTAATCGTTTTAATATTATTCTAAAAAAATTGCTTTGACACAAAATATCTTAAGTACTACGACTTTCTCGGGAAAAAAACCATTTCAGCTTCATCATCAGATAATTGTCTCTTGAAAACAGGCCATGCCGAGGTGTAGATATTCTCCAATCAACAAGGATTGCATAACGGCATCCGTAAAATGCAGTTGACAAACGCAGGATCTATCGCGTGACTCTGAGTTCATGGCCACACACTTAACCTTTGAGCTAATCGGAACATTGGAATTATTTGCTTTAATTCATTATCTTATCATTATTCAAAGTGTCTTATAATATTCATTACTGTATTTAGCCAGTATCTGTGAGAGATTAAGAATATAATTCTTCTACGACTACCCTGTTTATCTAGTGTTTGCAAAGCACGACTGCTGAGCATGGGTTCCTGGATTCGATTCGTGGGTCAGGCAGGATTATTACGCAATATCACTAGGTTATTTTATTTATTTTTTATCCAACTTACACTAACACTTAAGTAAATATATACCTAAGTTATAGGTTAAGAATTGATATTATATAAAATTGCATCCGCCCGCGACTTCGCCCGCGGGGATTTCGAATGTTTTATAGCCTACCTCGATAAATGGGCTATGTAACACTGAAAGAATTTTTCAAATCGGATCAGTAGTTCCTGAGATTAGCGCGTTCAAGCAAACAAACAAACTCTTTAGCTTTATAATATTAGTATAGATAAATTATTCATAGTAGCAGCACTGAGTCTAGATTTGTGCTCGGTTAATGGAAATAGGCTCACCCATTTTGAGACCTATATCTTAACTGGCGAAATGTGGGTGTACTGTACCTCTGCGTACCTCTTCGGAGAAAACGATCGTGATGTTATGCGCATGCAAGCGTGATTATAGGTTTGTAATCTTAATTAATGTTATTAACCTAAAATTATCCTAATTCTTTATCCGGTACAGATAAGGTTATCAAAAAAGTTTAAACATTTCATTAATATTTATCAATAAGTAATAGATTATTGGCTAAATAAAGTAAGTACTTTTTAAATTAAACAGTTATGTTATCTGTATTGAAACGGGTAGTTTTTATCTGTTTTGCCCCCCTAGATAAGTGGCAAAACGCTTAATGAATAGAATCGAAAAGAATGAAAAATTTATGGGTTTTACATAATGTCATCGATAACATAGCCGAAACATTATGTCATCGCCATACACTTATCATTCTATTCGATTTCTATTCGTCAAGCGTTTTGCCACTTGGCTAGGGGGGCTGTTTCCTTGAATTTGATGACAATGTCTCTGGTGATTCTTGTCTTATCTGTTTCGGTTCCATTTCGTGCGCTTAATTTCACATTTTTGACACTATCCATGCAAATAAATGGCTTTTGCAACCTACACCGAAACTGAAAAAAATGGAAAATGGAATGGAGAATGGGAACGGGGTGTGCTGTCCAGCCCCTTAGACAAGGGGGAAAACTCTTGATGAACAGAAATCGAATAGACTGATTAATGTATGTGTATGACATAATGTTTCGCCTATGTAATCGATGAAATTGGTCAATTCCATACATTTTTACATTCTATTCGATTTCTATTCGTCAAGCGTTTTGCCACTTGACTAAGGGGCAGGCCTGTAAGAGCAATGATAACAGCATGATAACAGATCATGCGAGAGATTGACCCGTCAACACGGATAGTAGCGAGGTTTATCTTCGAGAATGCTTACTTAGGCATCACTCGTGGAGGCTTTTTTACATCACTGCGAAGGGAATTCAGTCCTATTGCAGTATTATGTTGAGCTAAAGGTTACTAGTATGCAATACTACGAGTATCAGTTGCATCCGGAAGCATTAAGACACGTCGGTGTGTAGTTTCATATTCACACAGGGTATCAGTTTCAGAGGTATGCAGAGTATGTATGTAGTAGCGTTGCAATGAAGAATATAGACGCAGTACCTGACGTTAAATACGCAGTTTCTTAGCTTCGCTAGCTTACGTGTTAATCCAGGGTATCAGCTACCTCCATACAACATTTTATCAAAATTGGTCTAGCCGTTTGAGAGTGAAGAAGTATCAAACACACATACATACATACTTTCGTCTTCATAATAATATTATTACATACTTTAAAAAGTACGTAATGAATAAAATGTGTTTACGTTTATTGTGCTTGTAAAACCTATTATTAAATAATCTCTTTGTGTCCTTTAATTATTTAATTGGTGTACACGTGTAAATAAAGTAAATAATCATATAAATAATAAGGTCGGCGTATGGCGACTGTTTAAATAGTTTTGTCGGTTTGAAAAGAAGTTTTTGCGTGAATTAATTATAATTTTCTTTATTAATAAGGTCAAGATTAGACGTCGAAAAGTTAGACTGCTAGTTTAATATTGTATGCCCTATAATAACTGATAGTTAGTACTCTGTCCGGATTTTTTATTGTTTAGCTCTTTTGTATACACAATATAGGGGAGAAAAAAATATTTTTTAAGAAAACTCGTGTTTTAAATTACATAAGAGACAATAGCTCTATTTCGTTAAGTCAAGAATTGTGTACCTAGATGACTTTTGGTGCCATTTAAGCATGTTGCCCATGCTAAGCTTGAATCTAAATTGATAAAGGAAATTTGAAAAAGGATGGACACTAAATACTAAAAGGGAACTTGAAATTCGATGGGTACGAGCAGCGACACGGTAGCTCAGTTGGTTAGAGCAGCGCCACGGTACGGTGAAGGTCGCGGGTTCAAGTCCCGCTCGTGTCCATCATTTTTCAAATTTCCTTTATCAATTGTGTACCTAGATGTTTAGTTCCGATTGATCCAGATATATTTATTTCTGTATCAATAAATTGGTAATACTATCATGTTACGTTCGTATTAAAAGATATAACTACCACTATCTTTTGAAGGTATGATAGCGAATTCAATGATCACATTATATTGATTTATTTGAAGTGATAAAAGCGATTAACGATAGATACTTTAGATATGATCTACTTGACGCATGATTGGGCATTTGAGTATGTACTAGGTCACATATGAGATAAGTACGCGAATAAGTTTTGCACGATCGACACTGGAATTTTTTTTTGAGCCCATGTATTTAGGGGATTCTGTTTCCTTGTCCTTACTTAAAGAAGACAAACTTTTATAATAATATTTATTTATTTGTCAGAATATTGTTACAAAAGGTGTTACTAATATTCTGCTGTTTCCAGCGTACAAAAATTTTAAGATAAACATTTCAAAATTTTGCTACTATATACAAACTAGCTGCGCCCAATCCAGGGTCTCGGCTACCTCCATACCAAATTTTAGCAAAATCCGCCCAGCCGTTTGATAGTTAAGAGGTAACAAACACTCACAAACTATCGCCTTTATAATATTGCATATACTAATAAAAAAATCAAAATATGTCATATATAAAGTCGTCAATTAAGTAACAACACTTTTCATTTAGGAGTTGAGATGTTTCGTTTTAAATATTGTATTTTAAAGATTTGTAGGAATCAGATAGCTTATTATAATTACCGAATGGCCACACAATAAACATTAGACTTTATCTCTTCATTTTCCGTGTCTTTCTGTGCAGACATTTTTTCTTAGCAAGGTGAAGAGGTATTTATTTGTCTCTTAGAGCTGAAAAATATCCAACTTGTAACTCGACGCAATAAAAAAAACAGTCATTATTGATGTTTATTTAGACACTAGACAAATTGTAAACATTAGTGCACCTGTTGCCCTAGTGCTTCTGATATTGTAATATGCCCCCTTACCATGAACTCTTAACTTAACTCTCTGGTTGTATATGTCATATTGTGTTTGTAACATTGTTAAATTATCTGTGTCCTTTAATTATGTAATTGGTGTACATCGTGTAATTAAAGTAAATAAATAAATTAAAGCAGGACAGTTTACTTTGTGGAAGCGAGACGCCGCAATACACTACACGTAGCGGCTTCTCGCTTCCACATCTTGGTCAAAATAAATGATATTATTATTATTAAACTGTCCTGTTTTAAGAGTTCATGGTAAGGGGTCTGTACATAGTAACAGTGTAATATAAAATTGAATTAGATTTATCCTTTAATCCAACTTTATTGATCATCAATTGTAAAATTGTGTTTTTGTTCCAATAAAGATTATTATTATTATTATTAAATATCAGAAACAAATAAATATCAGAAATCAATCTATCGTTACAGTTAATGCTTATTTAATATTTAATTTACCGTTTGTACGGAACTCTCGGTGCGCGATTCAGACTCGCACGTGACCGGATTTTTTAATAAATTTCTTTTTAGATACAGAATAGGTTTTAAAAAACA
This sequence comes from Abrostola tripartita, assembly GCA_905340225.1. Classification (NCBI taxonomy): domain Eukaryota; kingdom Metazoa; phylum Arthropoda; class Insecta; order Lepidoptera; family Noctuidae; genus Abrostola; species Abrostola tripartita. Next base: position 3,980,638 of record HG996515.1, read on the forward strand.
ATAATTATTATTATTAAAAAATACGATCTAGAAAATCCTTTTGTACTTTAAAATTGGCTTTGCCAAATACTAGACTATTTTCTATTTTTCAGGAGATGTCCACAAGCGTAATACTTGCAACTGATAACGTAACGATATAATAAATATTATTAGGTATTACTATGTAACGTAAACATAAATATATATATTTTTGGTTATGTTTAGCATTTAAGTTTAGCATGTTTTCGTTCATATGACTTTTGGTGCCATTTTAGCATGTTGCCCATGCTAAGCTTGAATCTAAATTCCCTTTATCAATTTAGATGTTGTCGTTCATCAACAGTGGACGTCTTCCGGCTGATGATCACGATGATGATTTGCGTTACTAAACACTAGATTATTCTCTTTCATCAAGAGATCTTTGCATGCGTGTTACAACTAATAAAGTGACGTTATAATATTACTAACGTAATTATAAATTATGTGTATGTATCTTAACTACGTAAAGTTGCTCTACATTGAAATATATGTAAATATTGACTTTAGCTTCGCGGTCGGTCTGTTCAAGTCTGTGATTATATTCAAGACCATTGATAAGGAAAAATACTTTGTACGCACGCGTAGCGCCGAAATGCAAATTCAGTTTAGCAAGTAGTCTGTGTCAAGGTTTATTGTTAAAAATATAATAATATAGGTAAATAAGTTTTTATGAATGTTTTCTTGTACTAAAGAAACTTAAAATCTAATACCTAACATTTAAGTTGTAAATATATATATTACTTACTTTAAAAAATCGATAAAATAATCTAGAAAATTACTTAACATAAATTACATTCTTATAACCTATTCGAATCGATTCGTGTACATTGCGTAGCTACAACTTTATTCTATTCGATTCTATGTAATAGGAATTTAAATTCGACGTCAAAACACGCAGTTTTTCAGACACCTATCAGTTTATTTACTTGCTTTCCTGTAGATAGTATATCATTATCATTTAAAAATATAGGCCCATGTGTGAAGTAACTATTTATTTACCGCCTAGTACCATTTAATCGCATTTCCATAATAAATAACAGTTAGTTATTTATGAAAAGCTGCAAAATTGTCGATAAAAATCGCGTCATTGACAAGTTGTATTCAACTCACGCTGGTAAACAGACGCTACTAAAAATACATCCAAACAAAAATATTCTGTGTACATACAAACATCGAAATGTCAAACGCTGTTTGGCATCAACCCAACTTGTTCCAACACAATATTAAAACACTTTCATTAAACAAATTAATTACAAAAACAATTGGTTTCTGTGAAAACTTTTTGACAGTTCACTTTTTTTTCATTTCACTGTCATAAAATGGCGGGAACGCACTATGGTGATCACTTTTTTTCGCGAGGCGCAGGACGTGCGCGCCCAGCCGCGTTCGGATCTACACTGGCAATGGCATTATGATTTTCTGTGATGTAATTTTTAACACTTGCATGCCTTTATCTTTAGTTTGTTTGTTTATCCTATTTGATTAGTGACAAACTCAATGTTGAGTAAACTGATTTCATTAACTAGGTAATGCGCTTGTTCTTAGGTTAGGAATCAAATGGGTTTTCAGTGCGTAAGTGGTTAAATATTAGGTTACATAGTGATTTTCAGTTTATTATATAAATAAAATGAGAAACTAAATGGATAGATCGCCGACGCCATCTAGTTTATTATTTAAATAAAATTGACGTGTAAAAGTGTTTTTGAAAACCATTTACAGAATTAAATCATTTAATTATTTAAGTAGAAATTAGAATGCTAGGAATTACGTTAATGATATATACTTATAACTTTGTCTAATTATTTTCCTTGTAACGCTCTATTTCCTCATTGTTCCTACTGTTTATAATGTAGATTGTAGAGTCATTATTGCTTAAATAGGTACAAATATTGTAATCTTTTCATTCCTTTGGTTCCTATATAAACATGTAAGCTAATTTGGAACCTCCACTCGGTTCACAACTCCACACCTTAACTCTACACGTTTCAAACACCAGAAAACCGAGCGCAAAAAACTAGTCAGCATTAACACTATGATTCAATAATTACTTAGTTAATTAACAATGTTTTCACTTAGTTGTGTGTCATTGATGCATCAATAATATGCTCCGTGTAGTATAAAAATAAAATAATAATGTCCTCCTGACCGAATTTCGGTCACGGCGGCCTGTCTCAGCTGAGACTAGCCATCTGCGCAGGAGATATTATAGTGCAGAGTATATTGCAGTGCAGTGGTATTATAGTGCAGTGATATTATAGTGCAGTGCGCGCAAACACAGGTGCACTCCCTATTCCCTCAGTCTCATAGTCCGATGGGACGATAGACCGACACGACCGGAGAGAGATCAGGCGCAGGACCAACGACTTAACGTGCCTTCCGAAGCACGGTGGGGTTTCGACATGTGCAAACAGTCACCTATCACAAGACTGACCGCGGCGAGCACGGCTTAACCTCGCAGATCGATTGATATAACGGGTAGCCGCATAGCTACGAGCCCCACTAAAAAAGTAATGCGGGAACCGACAAAGAAAATAAAATCCAGTGTGAAAAGTGAAAACATACAGGATATATATAGCTAGATAAGTGATTAAACTGCTGCGCCAAGGGTTGTGGGGTCGATTCCTACCTCAGGACGAATATTTGTATGATTCACAAATATTTTATACCGGCGTACCAACATAGTTAGTGCATGGAAAATGTTATGTTTATAAAAACATTATGTTGTAGATATTTTTATTTTTATTCCCATTGCATTGCCCATACTGTGATAAAAAGATTTGCCAGGAACCGGTACCTGAGTTAACTGTCCAGGGTGCGCCGGATAATTTAAATATAGTTATTAGTGGAAGTTCTTTTGAACCCCATACGGCCAGAATGGGAACAGTGTGACGGAGTAAAATGGATAGAAAATTTATATTATATTATCCGAACCAAGTTAGCACTCCTACCAACTCACTCACCAGTCTTAGAAGGGAAATTTTGTACGAACTAACCTACATTCGTTTTATAGGTACCTACTTATGGTTGGGGATTCCCATATTCCCGCAGATATGTAGCTTCAACCTTTAAAAAAACAATTATAAGTAAAAATATTGTGACGTGTGCTACATAACATCCTAACATTTCGCCTATATTTCCCAAAGGGGTAGGCACAGGTGCATCCGTAGTGCACCCACATTTCGCCAGTTATCTTATAGGCTTATAATATAGGTCCCATGTAAGGGGCGAGCCTATTGCCATTAACCGTACAAATCCAGACTCCGTGCTGCTACTTCTTCTTCTTATCGTATGGTTGATGAACAACCTGGTGTCAGAGTAGGAGGCCTCTGACATGGCTTTACACACCGTTGAACAATCTCTCAGGTAAGCCGGTTTCCTCACGATGTTTTCCTTCACCGTTTTTAGCAACTGATAACTAGTTTTTAGTACGTACATGAATTCGAAAAGACATTGGTGCGTGCCGGGAATTGAACTTGCGACCTTTGACTTGGCAGTCCAACGGTCATACCACTCGGCTATCAGTGCGTACTAAAATTTACATTATGGATAAACCCAGTAACACTTTGCCCGATTCGGGATTCGGACTTAGGACTTGGCAGTCGCCCTTATTGACCACTTGACCAAGGAGGCAGTCATGGGTGCTATTATATACAAATTAAGTACCCTTTTCTTAGACGGTGTCAAAGATTATCTCCTCATAGTCTTATGTACCAACTATAATATGTATTTCTAGAATGCTATAAATGCACTGAATGAATGCAGAAAATTACATTCATTCCGTGCACTTTTAAAGCCATACATATCAGCTTATTACAGTCCACTGCTGGACGCAGGCTTCCCCAGGGTACGTCACAAGGCCCGCTCTCCCGTTTTCGCCACCCAGTCACTACCAGTTACCTGGAATAGTAGGGCGGCCGGGAACTGAAATTTCTTTCTGAATTTTCTTTAGCTACTCTTCATGGTGCCGTGTGGTATCCGGCCTAGAATTGACCACTCCTTTCCTCCCGTGGGTGTCGTAAGAGGCGACTAAGGGAAAATCTAGAAGATGGGCAGCAGCTTCTTCTGTAATTTGAACACAAACACTGCGATCCCCAAGCCGCTTGCCAAGCGTGGGGATTACGGCAACCCCCCCTTCTAAAAGAAGGAGGCCTTTGTTCAAAAGTGGACGCCTTTTAGCTGATGATGACTCTTCATGGGGGGTTTTGCCCATAGTCACTACGCTGGGTAGGCTGGCAACCGCAGTATGGTGAACGATACCTATACAGGGGAACGCTACTGCCCATCCCCCCGAAATATACCTCAGTCGCCGCTTACGACACCCACGGGAGGAAAGGGGGTGGTCTATTCTAGGCCGGAAACCAAACAGCAATTTAAAGCCAATGTAGTTATATTTATATAGATTTATGATCCATATAGTTACGACTATGTAATGACCTAGTACTATCGTCATAAAATAAGTAATTACTTAAATGGTATAATTAGTTGTAGGTAATACATACAATGACGTCATTAATAAAAATTGCACTGGAAAATTATTACTAAACTCTTTTTGTCATTTAAGACAAACAGTCAAACGGAATTACAGATTATTCAATCGATTTTAAATGCCATATTGAGCCATAAGGGTCGCAGGCGGCGAAGAGCGCAAAGGAGAGGATTTATTAGACACTAGAAAATAAACTTTAAAGCGATTGTTATAAAGTGCATACAACATGTTTAAACATGACAAAAAAAAATATTATTACTGCATGCCCGAGACTGCGCAAAGATAATTCCTCTCGGTCTACGCTGTCCCCAAGGATAACTTGTGTAAGACGTATTTCAACACCAACTTTTTACGGACTTCGACCATAAAGTAAGAACTCTTCAAAAAGACTTTTTTGAGACAACAGTATTAATTTAATTAAGTAGCTGATCGATTCTTAAGTGCATCGTTGGTCTAGTGTCTAATACGTCTACTGAGCCTAAGGTCCTGGATTCGAATCCCAGGTCGGGCAAAGTGTTACTGGGTTTTTCCATTAGGTAATTCTCAGGAGCACGGAGTCTGGATATGTGCCCGGTTTATGGCAATAGGTTCGCCCCCTATTACATTGGGACTTATAACATAATTGGCGAGACGTGTGTGTACTATATGTGTACCTCTGCCTACCCCTTCGGGGAATATAGGAGCGATGTTATGTTGTGTGCAATCAATTGTTTAAAAACACTAAAGTCACGCTTCATAGTTGTTGTCCCTGACGATTTTATAGCTATAAACAAACGATACGAGTTTTATTGCTCTGAGAGTTGCATCAGGCGTTTATGTCTGATAGTAGTTAATAGTGCTTTTATATTGTTTACAGATGGAACAAACAAACTTGTATCATGTTTGTTACTAGCTCTTGTCACAGATTTTAATGTCACATTATGACATAAAGGACTTATAATGTAGAGTTAGTTACATCGTTGCATACCAAGTGAGTTAGTTAAAATTCAGCATTACCCCGAAACACGTCAAATTAAATTTGTTTTATAGTTTCTATCGTCATTATGGTTAACGAGCAACCTGATGTCAGCGATTAAACCGCCTGTAGGACTCTGACATGGTTTTACACACCGTTGAAAAAAATCTCTTGTGTGCCGGTTTCCTCACAATGTTTACCTTTACCGTTTTTAGCAACAGATAAGTTGATAAATTTATAGTACGCACATGAATTCGAAAAGACATTGGTGCGTGCCGGGGTTGGGACTTGCGACATAAAACGATAAATTCATAAAATAACGCTTTTATTCCCCGAAGAGGTCGGCAGTGGTGACTATAGAGTAGGTACACCCACATTTCGCCAGTTATACTATGGGTCCCAAACTTCCAATGTAATAGGGGACAAGCCTATTGCCATCAACCGGACACAAATGTAGACTCTGTGCTGCTACTGAGAATTACCTATCGGAAAACCCAGTAACATTTTGGTCGACCCGGGATTCGAACCCCAGACTGCACGCTCAGTAGTCGCGCTTAGCGACCACTGACCCACGAAGCAGTAGTATACATAAATTAATAGTAAATAATATGGATAACGCTCACGAAACTTAAAAAAGATAATGTTATTTTGTGTATAATAAATTAATGAAGAAAACTCACGTGATTTCTCCATCGCAGCCATCGTGTCTGCTGGTTTCTCTTAGCGATCTTCTTCTCCAAGCCCTTCTTAATCTCTTCTCTCTGACACTACTGAAAACAGGGCCTCGGAACTTCAATCTTACATCAGAATATACTTCTGAAACTTCTAATACCTCTGCTATTGTATCTAGATCTGTGCTTATATCTTCTGCAACTCTATCTTCTGCGCTTTCTTCTTCTAGATATTTATGGTTTGTGTGATTATTTCTCTTTTCTCTTGATAAATCTCCATTATTAGTGTTAAACTGTTCTGTATTTTCGTAAGCTGCATTGATTACACCGGTGGAAGTGTGAGACATTTTGAAATCTGTAATTTGAAAAAATTATTTGTTACTCTGACTGCCTCGTTGGTCTAGTGATCGCATAGCCTGACTAGTGAGCGTGAGGTCCTGGGTTAGAATCCCGGGTCGGGCAAAGTGGTACTGGGTTTTCCCATTAGGTAATTCTCAGTAGCAGCACGGAGTCTGGATTTGTGTCCGTTTTATCGCTATAGGCTCGCCCCTTATTACATTGGGATCTATAACATAACTGGCGTAATGTGGGTGTACAGTCAGCATCAAAAGTCGATGACCATATTCAGATTTTCAAAATCACTGTACATTATATCACCCATAAATCGCTCAACAAGATAAAGCGCCAGTATTGAATGAACATCATTAAAGTTCAAAATTAACTAAACACTACTCATCAAAGGTCACTGAACACCATTTTGTCAAAAATTGCTGATCGTTATAATATCCGAAAACATCATAACATTCAGTTTTACAAAAGTCACTGAACAATATAAAATGCTTATTTTGGTTATCTAGTGTAATCACGGCAACGTCCAAAAATAACTTAACATCATAAATAACAAAAGTTACTGAACATTACTTTGTTTCGGATACGTAGCGTGTAAACTTATACTATCAAAAGTAGCTGAACTGCAAACTAAAAAAGTGCTCGTTACTATCTTCAGAGTTATAAATCCAATCTTGTCCTATACAAACTAAATCATGTAAAAAAAATTAAATGTATGTAAATTTCGAATTTAACTTCCCAAAATATCGATGTCGATGGTATAAATTCAAACAGAATTGTTTGAATTTATACCATCGACATAATTAATGATTTTATTAGTTCGATTGAATTGTAACCTTATTCGTAAAGCAATAAGACTCATTTCCAAAATCACGCAGATTCTCATCAAATTCATAACGTCGCTTAGTTTATGATTTTTATAGTTACTTATTAGACTCATTTTCAAAATCCACACAAATTCCGTTTTAATTCAATTCTTTGGGAAACATAGTTGTGGGTATTTGAAAAACTGTTTACCCTTGAATGTAAAAATAATATTTCTACTTAATTATCACTTTGTATCGGATGTAGACCATTGCGGTTGCAATTATTTATCATCTATAAATATTGTATTAGTTATAAATAGCGCTTTAGTGACAAATTAACATTATAAATAAAGATGGTATAAATTCAAACAGAATTATTTTGGAAAGTTAAATTCGAAATTTACATACATTTAATATTTTTTTACATGATTTAGTTTGTATAGGACAAGATTGGATTTATAACTCTGAAGATAGTAACGAGCACTTTTTTAGTTTGCAGTTCAGCTACTTTTGATAGTATAAGTTTACACGCTACGTATCCGAAACAAAGTAATGTTCAGTAACTTTTGTTATTTATGATGTTAAGTTATTTTTGGACGTTGCCGTGATTACACTAGATAACCAAAATAAGCATTTTATATTGTTCAGTGACTTTTGTAAAACTGAATGTTATGATGTTTTCGGATATTATAACGATCAGCAATTTTTGACAAAATGGTGTTCAGTGACCTTTGATGAGTAGTGTTCAGTTAATTTTGAACTTTAATGATGTTCATTCAATACTGGCGCCTTATCTTGATAAGCGATTTATGGGTGATATAATGTACAGTGATTTTGAAAATCTGAATATGGTCATCGACTTTTGATGCTGACTGTACCTACTATAAACCTCTGCCTACCCCTTCGGGGAATACAGGCGTGATGTTATGTTTTATACACACTTACCTGTACCTACTATAAAGTGGTACTAGCGGTCGCAAAGAGCGTCTGCCGAGCGTGGTCCAGGGTTAGTTTCCCGAGTTAGGAAAAGTGATTAAGAGTACTTCTATAATCGCGAATTGCCGTACTTCAACACTTATTTATATTTATTATAATCGTTCGAATAAAATTACGTGCGAAAACTATAATTAACCGCAGATCTGATATAAGGTAATCTCTACAAGTCTCGCTTTGTACGTGTCAGTAGAATTATAATTTTGTTGAATTTATCTAAAATACTCGACGAAATTATTCGTTAACAGCCCCCATACTAGAACTCTTAAAGCAGGACAGTTTACGTCGTGGAAGCGAGACGCCACTACGTGCTGTATAATGTTTTAAGAGTTCATGGTAAAGGGCAGCTATGCTATTCTGAAACACTAACATAATCTCGCACGTCACCTCGCTATGCGCTAGTGTCTTCGATCAACAATATACTAGATTAAGGATCAAGAACAAAATCATATCGCCTAAGTGGCCGAGAAAGCAGGCACTGCGGCATGTGACCGTCTTAATGTTGGCTAAGACTGGAGCATACTAACTTCAAATAAGACCACAAAATTATTTGTGCTCTTATTTCTCGGGCTGTTTTTGAAGTGTTGATCGGTAATCTAGTACATTGTTGATCGAAGACTAGTGTCAAATCTCACCGCGGATTTAGAAATGAGTTCGTAAGATGTCTTTAGAATAGCACGGCTGGTAAAACTATTTTTGATACAAGTTAGTGGGTATTGTGTTTTATGCAACAAACTCACATGTACAAAGAATATGCATAGCTTATGGTATAGGCATGGGGGGTCCCATGTAATAGGGGGCGAGCCTTTTTTTTTTTTTTTTCAAGTGAGGAAATGCATTACGCATCCCCCGCCGTTGGGAGACGACGAGGGTATGTGGGACTCTCCCCAGAACCCAATAAGATCCAGGGGCATACCCACTAAAACCTCACATGCCTGCTCTGCGCTTTTGATGGCGGGGAGGCGGGATCGCTGCAGCATTCTACCGCCAACCCCGCCGGCGCTATCCGCCCTGTAAAGAGGGGCGGAAACTACGTCGGTGCCCCCTTGTTGATGAGGGGGCTGCAGGACTTTAATCAGTGCGGAGGTGGGTCTCCCAACCCAGGACTCCGCAGGCCTCCTGTGGCAAGGGGCGGTGGTGTGCCCCTTGCTGCACCTTTGGTGTGCGCAATGTATGCGCACACGCGACTCGGGCCTCAGTTGAGCGAGGGGGGGGCGAGCCTAGGTAAGGTTAGGTAAGGTTTATATCTAGGGAAATGTGGGTGTACTACTTAAGCAATACCCCTCTGTCTTACTTAGGAATATAAGCGTGAAGTTATGTTTTATTACCACGTTAAATTACGAATGTGATGCGAGTGAATGACGCGATAGAAGTATGTCAGGATCGTAGCAAATGGAAATCCGTGGTCTCTGCCTACCCCTCGTGGAAATAGGCGTGACTTTATGTATGTATGTATTAAATTACTCTAATATCTATAATTATCACTCACCAAATATTTTTATAATATAAATATAGCGATCATTTATACGTAAAAACTACATACTTACTAACTAAGCGATTATTATTACCCATAAATAATTTATCTAAACATTTATTTTAAACTAGATGTGCCCGCGACTCCGTCCGCGTGGAAATTCGGAAACAGCAAAAGTATTTTTAAATTGTTTTCAATATATTAGCTAAGTTTGAGCGAATTCGATTTAGTAGTTTTTACGCCATGCCGTAATATTTTATTACATGTATAGCTGTTGCCCGCGACTTCGTCCGCGTGTATTTCGGATAAAAGACCAGTAGTAAATTGAACTTTTAACAGAAAAAAATACCTACCAGGCAGGCTTTTTTAAGTAGGTTAAAAATCTTTAAACCACTTATTTAACTAAGAATACTTTCCGGTATTTAAAAAAAAACTGCAAAAATTGAACGGTAATTACGGAAGTTACAGAAAGTCTATTGAAAATAATATATAACTGAAGAAGAGAACATAAATAAATCCGTTTTGTGCGTTTCTGAGTTTCTGTACATTGAAACTACTGTAGAAAAAAAATCCCAAGGATAAAAGACAACCGTGACGACCTGATTGGCGCAGTGTAGCCACTGCGCCAATCAGGTCGTCACGGTTGTCTTTTATCCTTGGCATTTTTTTTGAGCGCGAGCGATTGGTTGTGGGTTTGATTCCCGCAAAAAAAGTGTGATCCGTCGATGTTTGTCCAAAAAAAAACTAAACAAACTAATTATTATTATTATTTAATAATACCTACTTTAAACTTATATCTAAAAACTACGTATCTGTATTTTTAAAATCTAAAGTGCGCTTATTCCAAGGAACTTAATGCACTGATAGCCGAGTGGTATGACCGTTAGACTGTTAAGTCAGATGTCGCAAGTTCAAATCCCGGCACACACTAATGTCTTTTCGAAGTCATGTGCTTACTATAATATTACATATAGCGGGTGCAACCAATGCTGCTTATAGAAATCTTGTCAAACTACCCTCCATGCACGCTCCGGGTTGTCGTGTGTTGAGACACTTTGAAGAAATGCCTAACGATCAAACACGTTATTGTGGCTAATTTATAAAAGATAGATATATACTATTGAAGACTTTTTTGTAGATTTTTTGGAGACCATCATCTTTGTAATACATACTTTTGGTGTATGATCAACGAATGCGAGGATAAGAGCTCGAAAGCGCATTTTCATCCGACTTGCTTCAAATTTATCATTACTGCTCAGCTCCTATGTGTTTTAGCGTTATGTTATATAGCCTATAACCTGCCCAGGAGTATGGACTACAATCGTACCAAGTTTGGTTAAAATGCCTTCAGTAGTTTTTGACCCATGCGTGCACATACAGACAGACAGACAGACAGACAGACAGACGGACAGACAGACAGACAAAAAATTTACTGATTGCATTTTTGGCATCAGTATCGATCACCAGTCATCCTCCAATAATAATTTTGAATATATATTCAATGTACAGAATTGACCTCTCTACAGTTTTATTATAAGTATAGATACTGCTACACTATAATCGATTATAACTTCAAATAATTACAAAGTTTTCTCGATTTTTTTCGTGATAACAATTAAAAACACCAGCCTATAACTGACCCACTGCGGCAAAGGTCTTGTCACAGCAGATGTCAATTTCAGATAATTAAATCCAGGTTTCCTCACCATGTTTTCCGTCACCATTAGTCAGTGGTGTCTTAGGGCCTGTTTAACCATCGACAAGTAAAGAGTCAAGTAGACTAACCGCCACTTAAAGTCACCCGTAACTAGGTACTCATACGAATTTCACAATATTAGAGTAGCATTAATCAGGGGATAAACCGGTCTGTAACTAAGATACGATAGAAGTTACTCGAAACTTTTACTTTCCAATTAGCGTTAATCAAGAAGTCATTATTCAACACTTTACTTGTAGATGGTGAAACAGGTCCTTAGAATATCCAAAGAAGTATTTCCATCATTGAAAACGTCACATTGATACTTGCCTGGTATTGAACCCGCAGCCTTTGCTTACAAATCCGAACGATCAACCACTAAGCCTAGTTGGCACCACGATATCCCAAACGAAAAATTAATTACTACAATAAGTAAATAACTTAATTGATTATGATAAAGCTGCGCGCAACTATATTAACCGACTGTGCGATTCAGAATGGCGTGTACGTATTTAAACTCATTTTAAAAGTTTGTACGTCACACATACATACGTGATTTTACATATATTGATAAAATACTTGAACGTACAGACAAAAACTGTTATTATATGGGTATTGTATTCTATTGTTTTTGTGTAAACTGCACTAAATTCTACCGTGACGAAGAGATATCGACATTGGGTAATGTCAATCACGCTTTGAATCTCCGATGGTAGGCAGAGGTGTTTTACCAGGAGTCTGTACACCCTCACTTCTTACCCATCATAATTCCCTTGTATCTATCTATAAGAAGCCTTTTGCCATATAAACTCCTCAAATGACGCCTGTAATCCCCGAAGGGGTAGGCTGAGGTATATTCAACACCCTCAATTCGCGAGTTCTGATAAAGGTCCCAATGTAATAGGGGTGAGCCTATTGCCATCAACCAGGCACAAGTCTAGACTCCGTGCTGCTACTGAGTATTAAATAATGGAAAACTCGGTATCAATTCTTTACCTATTACGTACCATAATGTTACATAGTTTTCTCGACACAGGATGCGAACCCAGGACTTGCTCAGCAGTCGCACTTAGCGGCCACGAGACCAACGAGGCAGTCATTTGCCATTTAGGTATTTAAAGATATTTAATTATTCTTGCCGAAGATCGAGCTCAGGGATATGCCTTAGGAGACGCCTCACAATTTTCAGACTGTGTTAATTTTTTGGAAACGTTTTTGAATCGCTGAATGTGTACTTTGGATTTTTATATATCAATAGTCGGACAGAATATGCTTCTTCTTTAAATCGGCATGAGCTAATTGTTACGTCATGCAGTGTGAGGGGGAATTGATCAGTCAAAAAATGGTAGCGAAAGTGGAGTGCATAGTAAATAGAAGTGAAGGAGAGTATTCTGATCTCTACCTACCCCTGAGAGAAACAGGCGATACGATATCCTAGACATCATATTTATCGATATCCCTTTTCAAAATGTCACAGCACTACGATTATTTTATTGTTGAATTTTACTGGTTTTAGTTGGTTCGCCACAAATACCACAATCTATATCTATGTTTGCATATAAAAGTGAATTGCTGTTCGTTAGTCTCGCTTAAACTCGAAAACGGCTGGACCGATTTGCCAAACGCTCGTCAGTATAGGATACTCCTCGTGAGTGAATAAAGCAAAAGATAAGCAATGATATATTAAGGAAGCAAATTCAAAAAAGGTTTTTTTATTCATGTAAACAATTTTCCACCAAAACCACAAAAGAAAATTTTTGGTTGAATTTATGGGTACCCATTCAAAAAGCATGCCAAGCAGTAAATGGAAATCCGTGGTTTTCACCTACCACTCTGTGTAACAGGCATGACTTTTATAATGCAAATTATAAATAATAAATTCGTAAATACTTACAAGAAATATCAGCAAAAAATCCTCAAAAACTTCAATGCCAAAATTTTAACACTACAGGAAAAAGTCCCAAAAATTCTGTCCTAATAAAGCACAGTCTCCCACAAAACACTCCATATTTATCCACAAATCAGAGGTTTAAAATCCATTATCACTTCACGCACGCGCGCACTGCTAACACAACACGGACTAACCTTATGACATACCTATAATTATAATATTTATATTGGCTAACTAAAACAGTTGGATCACGGCGACGATTGATTATGACCACCGTCATAAAGAGATCTGTTATGAGTTTTGATACTAATTATCAACACGCTGATCACTTCATTCCTAAACATTCGTTCGATGTACGCTCAGACACAGAATTGGACAGTATTTGGGATTTAGAAAGTGATTTTAATAATGTCCTTTTCGTGGTTAATCCCAACTCTAACCAACACCAGAAATTATCATGACACCAGCCTGTTGCAGTCCACTGTTGGACGTAAGCCTCCCCCAGGGTACGACATAAGGCCGCTCTGGGCCGCTGGGCAAGGGGGGCCGTTTTCTGTAGCTACTTTTCATGGTGGGTTTCACCCATAGTCTCCACGCTGGGCAGGCTGGCACCCGCAGTATGGTGAACGATACCTAAACAGGCGAACGCTGCTGCTCGTCCCCCCGGAAATATCCCTTTGTTGCTGTTATAGGCCGGAAACCACACGGCACACAAACACAAGAAATATGAGTGTACAAATAGTCACAAACACAGGTGCACTCTGTAGTCCTTCAGTCTCCGATGATGGGTCACTCTCTCGTCTGATGGGACAGTAACCACAGTTAGACACAGGTGGAGATCTGGCGCAGGACCGCTCAACTTGATTTCTGAGGTACGGAGCGGTTATAGTGTGCGAAAACCGGCCACCCATAGAGAGTCTGACCGTGGCAAGCGTTGTTTAACCTCGCAGATTTTCTAGTTTGCTAAGTCCGGCAAATTAAGCCCTGGGTCTTTTTCTGATATCTCAATTCTCTGTATCTACCACTGTAGGTCACTACACGAACTGGGTTAAGATCCCTGAGTGCGAGAAGCCTTTGAAATGCAACATAAACATCACATGACATGGTCACTACATCTACCATTCAACGCTACGCATAGCTTTCGCCTGCGACTTTATCCGCGCGGCAAATTTCAACGGGTCTAATTTATATGTTAATCAGCGTTGCAAACTAATATAACCCTCAGGTAATGTAGGATTAGAAAAATTATCTGTGTGACAAACTCCATCCGAATGCGTTCAGCCGTTTAAGTAACGATCGGCGAATTGTGCGTGTACTGTAGCCCAAGTGCCCTCCCCTTTGGGTAAAACACGCGTTAAGTTATGTAAGGTATGACGCGTTGAGCACTTTTCTCCGCGATGGTTTCGGCTATTCAAACATTCGGTTGCTTCAAAAACTATCAAACACATTTTGTGGTATGTCTAGTTAGTGCAAAATACAGGTAAAAGAAATGAGTTGTTATTAATTATTATTATTATAAGCCCGTATTGTCCCACTGCAGGGCAAAGGCCTCCCTTCCCTCCTTCCACTTGTCTCTGTCTGCCGCCACTCGACGCCAGTCCTTAAGGTATGCGTCTAGTTCGTCGCGCCATCTTTTTATCGGCCTGCCACGAAGTCGTTTGCTGCTGTTTGGGACACACTGTGCGTGGTCGTTATTTATGATATTAATTAATTATATATATAACATGATCAGTTATGTTACTAGCGCGTTTCATTTTGAAGACTCAGAAAGGAGAGAATTGTAGTCTTGGTTTGTCCGATTGTAACACTTTCTCGTTCATTTTGTTAGCATATGATGTATCTATACTTTTTGACATATCATTATATAAGCTAAGTACTAGTATAATAAAAAGGTATTTGTTTTTTTTGTACCTACGCTGTGATGTGCCTCGTTAATCTATTGGCCGCTGAGCGCGAGTGCTGAGCATGAGGTCCTGGGTTCGAAACCCGGGTCGGGCAAATTGTTACTGAGTTTTCCAGGTACTTCTCACTAGCAGGACCTATAACATAACTGCTATTTCAAACCTTGAAAAGGCACAAAAAATATTCACGCACTCGGAGTCGCGGACAGATGCTCAAATTAACATAACAAATAATTATGAATACATTCAGAAACCATCAGTAATTCTGTGGTCTATTTAAAGATATTTTTTAAGACAATACCTGCCTGAAACTGTCTGGCTGCTAAAGTGCAAACACCTCCTCTCATTCAGGGAACGAACGAGTATTGCTAGGTTAAATACTTACAACGTATATACAAATAGATGTAATAAAAATGAATCCCTGTTTCCCTTGGTCACGCCATGACTTGAGAATGGCTAGACCGATTTCGATATCTTTGGTTTTGAAATATTTTATATAACTTTTGCCCGCGGCCTCACCCGCGTTAACCCCTATTTAAACCCCTTAGAGGGCTGAATTAAAAAAAAATTGCCTATGTCCTCTCTCGGGTCTTAAACTTTGTACATGACAAATTTCATGAATATCCGTCCAGCGGTTTACTCGTGAAGGTGTAACAGACAGACAGGGTTACTTACTTATTTATTATATTAGTATGTATTGGAACAGCACTGAAAGCCGAGTGGTATGACCGTTGGACTGCCAAGTCAAAGGTCACACAAATTCAAAGCCCGGCACGTACCAATGTCTTTTCGAATTCATGTGCGTACAATAAATTGGTTATCAGTTGCTAAAAACGGTGAAGGAAAACATCGTAAGGAAACCGGCACACCTGAAAGATTATTCAACGGTGTGTAAAGCCATGTCAGAGACCTACAGGCGGTTTAAAAACTCTGACAACAGGTTGTTTATCAACCATACGGTAAGAAGAAGTATGGATAATCTATACTCTTAATGTAAGTAGTGGGCGATCCTATTGCCATTAACCGACCTCACATCCAGACTATGCTGCATCTGAGAATAACCTAATAGAAAAACCCTATAACAGTTTGCCCGGCCAGGAAGTCGAAATCAGGACCTAATTAAGCAGCTTTACCGCTTCCTAGTGTTATTTGGGAATAAGAAACAGCGTCAAATCAGCTCTTATGTAGGTAAAAATTGATAAAATCCCATAGTCTGTGAAAACATCAAATCATTACCAGTTAGCTGTAAGCCTGTAAGTAATTGATTCGTTTTCCAATCTCAAAGTAGCGTTGTTGTGTAATTAATACTTAATTACCTAGTAGTCACAAACGCATGCCTCTACCTACCTATATAGGTACATAAACGTGAAATACATAGATATTTACTTAGGTAGGTAATTATTGTAACTTAAATAACGAAAAACAAATTAATAATTATATAAATTAAACAAGTGCGCAGACGCATGAATAATCGGCTTCAAAAATGATTAGGTTACTAAATATTTTGAAACCTAACCTATTTTTACTTGGTGCAAATAATTATGGATGGTTTCCGCCCTGGCAAAAGTGAGAGAGCATGCCAGACTCTTGCCAGCTAGAACTAAACTTTATTTATGAGCATTGCATGGTTAACAGAGTGGTATGACCTCTAGACAAGTCACAACTCGCAACTCGGTAATTTTGACGACCTGCCCTTTCCATGAACTCTTAAAGCAGGACAGTATATTATGTGGAAGCGAGACGCCGCTACGTGCAGTGTAATGCAGCGTCTCGCTTCCACATGGTAAACTGTCCTGCTTTATGAGTTCATGGTAAGGGGGCTGATTGGCGCAGCAGCTGAGCGATTGGACTGCTGCGCTAAGGGTTGCGGGTTTGATTCCTACACGGGACAAAAATTTGTGCGATCCGCAGATGTTTGTTCCGAGTCTGGGTGCTTGTGTATGTGATATTTCATGTTTGTGAAACGCACCCACGATACCCGAGAAATTCCTAGAGTGGGGCGACGTTTTTTTTTTTTTTTTTAAATTGCAAACCCCGGCACGCACCAATAAACTAGGTATCAGGTGCTAAAAACGGAGAGAGTGGCGTGGCGGTTAGATAGGCAGTCGCTCCATGTACCTAGATTACTGGTATCCAGCTGCATCTGGTAGGACTGGAACGCTACGCAGATGATCTTATGTGATTAGAATAAATCGCTAAATGTGGATGAACGTGGATTCGATAGCCGGACGACGCAAATATTTGTGGTATCTGTATATCTTAATTAAGGGAGTTTGTGTATGTGATGTTTCATGTGTGAATACGGGACTAAAGTGAAGTGAGAAAATATTAAAATTAAAGTAAATTAATGAAACCAAAATTGTATAAATGTTTTTATTTTACTTAACATTACATGATAATTTCATAATTTGATTTATTATTTATTCTTCTAAGTAAATAAAATTAATTATTAATATTATAATATCACATTCATTAACAAATAATAAAAACAACAGTTATCTTTTAGGCCCCTTGTAATAGGGGGCGAGCCTATTGCCATCAACCGGGGACAACCCAGACTCCGTGCTGCTACTGAAAATTACCTAATGGAAAAACCCAGTAACACTTTGTCCGACCCGGGAATTGAACCCAGGACCACACGCACATTAAAAATTACTAGCAAATTACAAGAAAAGTACTTAAATAGGGACGGTATATTAATTAGACAGGTTTGATCAAAGATGACTATACCAGTATACCTATTATATTTATAATACCTATAAACAATTTTCAATTTTGGCATAATTGAACATTTTCAGGGTCTTTTATAAGCGACTGTATAATTTAGATAGTCAAAGGTCGCAAGTTCAAACCCCGGCAAGCACCAATGTCATTTCGAATTCATGTGCGTACTGTAAATTAGCTATCTGTTGCTAAAAACGCCATGTCAGAGGCCTACAGGCTGTTTAAAGTCTGACACCAGGTTGTTCATCAACCATACGATAAGAAGAAGAAGAAGTTCCCAATGTAATGGGGGCGAGCCTATTTGCCATCAACCGGGCATACCTATTGGCAAAACCCAGTAACCCTGCCCGACCCGGGATTTGAACCCGGGACCTCATGCTCAGCAGTCGCAACGAGGCAGTCAAACAGTAAAATATTTAACAAATATATTTTTTAATTATTGTACTTTGATTACAAATCACATATTATTGTACTTATTGAAAAAACCTACAAATAAATCTTAGCATACATTTTATCCACAAAAGATGGGTGCAATTACATACCTACATATATATACCTAAGTATCAGTATATTTAGAGAACGCCTTGGCAGATAAGACCCCATGTTAGGTACTAAAGCATACAAAAATACATAACATGCGAAATTGGCACGTTAAAACTACTCCAATTAGCACACCTAAGCTCTTCTCTTTTTCACTTCCGATAATTACAAGTCCTACTTCCACGTATGTTTTAACGAATGTTTTAAAAACGATGGAATCTAGCGGGATTCGTTATTTTTAAAATTTCCTTTTTTAATTTGATTTTAAGCCTAGCTTGGGCAACATGGCAACAATAATATCAAAATCCTGTCAAATATTGTAGGTCCCATCTTGTACTTAGAGGTGACATTGGGTCACCCCCAATTCCCATTAACTAAGAATTTCCAGTTCCTCCATAACCCTCAGTGCCAGGTGAACACACAGTGGCATACAAGAAGATACCCGGTAGCTACCACCAGGTGCCCTACCATCACTGGGAAGCCAATCTTGAAGAACTGCATGAAGCTAATCCTGTAGCCATGCTGTTCAGCTATCCCGACGCACACCACGTTAGAACTAGCACCTATAAGAGTTCCATTACCTGAAAAAAAAATGGTAATTAGGTAAGTAGATACCTGAAAAAAATGTTTGCTTTTCCATTAGGTAATTCTCAGTAGTCTGGATTAATGCCCGGTTAAGGGCAATAGGCTCGTCTATTACATTGGGACTATAAAGGGGTAGGCAAAGGTGTAAGGTCTCAATGTAATAAGAGGTGACCCTATTACCGGACAAATCCAGTCTCCGTGCTGCTACTGCGAATTACCTATAAATACCCTGTAACACTTTTCCCGACCCGGGATTTGGAGCCAGGACCGCATGATCAGCAGTCGCGCTTAATGATCCCTAGATTAACAAGGTAGTCTCTATTTTCCTTTCGTTATAATACTTTTTACAATCATGTTTGTTCATTATCTTACCTCCTAAACACACTCCGTAAGATAACGCCCATATCAGCGGTGCCATCGGCAGGTTTAGAGTAGGATGGGTGCCCAGTGAAGTCACTACCCTGATCATCATAGTTGTTAAAGGCACGTTGTCTACGAAGGCTGAAGTTATACCGGATACCTGGAATTAATAAAACAAGTTCTTAAGTTTGTTATATAACAATATTATCATCATCAGCCAGAAGACGTGGGGGTTACCATAATCCTTCGCTTGGCAAGCGGCTTGGGAATCGCAGTATTGATGGTGAAGTTAAGCGGATACCACACGGCGAACAATATTATCAATATACAAAAACAAACTTAATCCTAGATCTGTAGCTATTGCGCTAATAGGTTGAAATGCGAGGTTAAGCAGCGCTGGCTACGGTTAGTTCTTAGATGGGTGTGTGTTATTACCCCAGACGAGTTTTTCGTCCCATCGGTCTATGGATGTGAAAGTAAAGAGCACTCAGTGTTTGCATTCGTGAATGTGTGTGTATGAGTATGTGTGAGTGTGTATGTATGAGTGTGTGTGTATGTGCACGGTTCGTGCTAATCATTGAAGTTATCCTTACCCACAGCATCAGGACTAGAGCGACAGCTAGACGATCGCTCTCATCGACTCTTAAGATGAGGGCTTCTGTCCAACCTCCGATGTAGCCAATCAGACCTAGCTTTGCCAAAGCCTGGAAAACCAGTTTACAAGTTTTATTTAGTGCTAAAATAATTATGAGTGTTAAGATGATCAATCTTAAGGTATTATTATAAAGTCAATAAATTAGTAGATAAAGTAAAACTTTTCACGAAAGGGAAACAGTTTATGGAGTTAACAAAGAATCGTTGTATTTTTTTTCTGGAAATTGTCGAAGCTGTCAAAATGTAGATAGATCAAGATAAAACTACGTTTCCCGAGGTTTGCCAATAATTTTTACATAAGTCTGCCGAATCTCAGCACATTAAGTCATCAGCTCAGATCGAGCAGTGTTTTGAGCCTAGACTTTACCATCAGCTAATTCTCAGTAGCAGCACGGAGTCTGGATTTGAAGCTCTTATTGATGGCAATAGGCTTGTCCCCTTTTACATTGGGACCGATCATAACTGTCGGAATGTGAGTGTAATATACACCTGTGCCTTCATGTTTACCTCCATTAACACGAAGAGTGCGGCGAAGAACAGCAGCGTGGACCACTCGATCCGGTGTAGGATGGGCTCCAAGTCCTCGCGGTCCGCCAGCGTCAGAAGCAGCAGCGCACCCAGCAGGGCAGTCCAGCCCAGGGACACACGATCTGGTAATAATACCCTCATTTAAATTCATTAATTTTATCAACCATACGATAAGAAGAAGAAGATTGAATTTTTTTATGATCATACCTTAGTAATGTTTCAATCGAATTACCAATATCAATGGTCCAACTAGGCTACCTTGACGGAACTCTTGAAAAAATTGCTACAAAACCACCTATTGATATAGAAATTTGTATAGTTTCAAGGTCTGTACTCTTAGATCCATTTGTTGAATTACTTTAGAGTTCTATACTGATCATGTCATCTTCTTTTATTCCATTAATGAAAACATTGAGGTACTCATAGTATCTAATGCTTTTACAATATATATTGCTTTAGTAGTGTTTAATAAAAAAGTTTTCAAGTACAAAATACGTTTATTTCTGAGATACACGACTATTATTTTTATTGCTGGTAATTATTACACTGCGTTTTTATTAAAAAATCTCTAGATTTTTTGTAAAACTCATAAAAAATTAAAATGAACCATGGAATAAAACTTATCTAAAAATTCAAACAAAATTGGGTTTTACAATTGCTAATGCCCATATTATTAAGAATATGGTTGGTCTCAAGCTTATTGTAAAAATCTTTTATAAAACTATTCACATTTGTATCTAACTTCATAAAGGAAATTTGAAAATGATGGACACGAGCGGGACTTGACCCCGCAACCATTTATCAATTTAGATTTAAGGTTAACATGGGTAACATGCTAAAATGACACCAAAAGTCATTTATTCATACTTGTGTCAATACTTACTAAACTCAGGAATAGAGTGGAGGAAGAACACGACGACCACGAAGGCGATGGTGACGGAACACTTTATTAACAACACTTTGTCCCTTATCTTGAACTGGAGGGAGAAAGAGAAACAGTTGTTAGATACATGGAACATCAAAATTTATCTTTATTGTATCAACAGTGATAGGAACGTAATTTATAAAAAGTACATGAATTAGTAAAGACTTTGGTGCGTGCCGGTGTTTAACTTGCGACCTTTGTCTTGTGCCAGTCCAACGTTCTCGGCTATCAGTGCTTAGTTATTAAGTTATTATGTTACATTTTTGTTCTATATCTCACCTTTTCTCTCATATCAGCAAGCGTGCTCTCATAGCAGTCTTTGGGGCACGCTCGGACCTTCGCCTCTTTAAACAGTGCGTCCAGCTTGACCGTCAGCTTACAAATCTTGCGCTCCAGGCGCTCCCGGACTATCATTTGGTCCGGACTGAGATGGGGGAGCGAGTCGGCTGCTCGACGCCATATTGATATCTGGTGACGTAGGTCTGGAAATTTAGATCAATATGGAGTTTCGTCAAGATTCACGTGTTTATCCGGGATTGCCTGCCAGGTGGGAATTCGTTGGTGGGGATTTCTGAAATAAACCCTTGTTTCGAACTCAAACGGAGCCCTTATGCATGAGCTTCTTGCGACCTCACCGCGTCACCAGGGAGGTAAACTGGAAAATCTGTACTAATAATATGTTTGTTTGTATGTAATAGGTAATCTTCAAAACTATCAATCGGACCCCAAAAACTTTTCACCAATAATTAGAATGGACCTTCAGGGTGTATATAGATAACATAAACACAAACAATATAGATAACACTCACGAAAGTTATAACAGTAAAACTAATCTATTTACCTTGAATATCTTTGGACTCATTGATCCTCAGCTTGCTAGTGTCTCTGAAGATGAACCGGATCTGGAAGTAAGTCTGGACAGCCACCAGCAGGATACCGAACGTCATGTGCAGCGTAAAGTTGGTGAAGTTTATACCCTGGTGGGGAATAAGGGGGTTAAAAGTCCATTTTAGTAGTCATAACGTGACGAGCTCGTAGCTACGTGACTACCGCGCTGATCACTCACCACGATCAGTCGTATGATGGGTGACCGTTTTGACTTGTCGAGACCTTTCCGTGCTTCGGAAGGCACGCTAAGCCGTTGGTCCTGCACCTGATCTCTCTCTAGTCGTGTCGGTCTACCGTCTCATCGGACTATGATAGTGCGGGCATAGGGAGTGCACCTATTTTTTCGCGCATACTTGCACTATAATATCACAGCGTAGTTAGCTAGTCACAGATAGGCCCCCGTTCCCGAAATTAAGTTAGGAGAACATTATATCCAGCATAATTATATTTATGCACTTACCGCTTGCACAACTTGCTTATTGGAAGCTATGATGACGTTGGGCGGGTCTCCCACAGGAGTGGCAGTTCCTCCAAGGTTACAGAACAGCACCATGGATATCAGCACCGGGACAGGGTCCAGATCCATCACCTCACATAACCTGTGATAGATACAATCACGCAAGTAACCCTTTTCTTCTTCTTAACGAGTCAATCGCCAATTAGAATTTAGCGGCCCAAAATTCCGCTGCGCGAGCGGCGTTGTCAGCAGCTGACATTAGGTCCCCAGGCGTGCAGGTCACAGGGTACGCGGAACAAGACGCTTGGAATCCCTAAAGTCCATAGTACCTACACCCACATCTCGCCAGTTATGTATAGGTCCCAATGTTATAAGAGGCGAGCCTATTACCTTCAACCAGGCACTTTAGCTGCTACTGAGAATTACCTAATGGAAATATACCTAATCTTTCTGACGAAATTTTGGTTCCGCACTTTGGTGCATGACATAATCAGTCTAGATTTCTCTCAATAATATATTGATCGATCACGGTTAAGCAGCGCTTGCTCCGGCGGTCCGAGGATGGGTGACCAATGGACGGTCTATTACCGAGACTCCTCGGTGCCTTTAACAACACGTTAAATCGGCCTGGGTCGTCTAATACCTCTTTGACAGACGTTAGCGTTACGGGTAGTTTAAAGCTCGAAAGCCAAACACCTAGCCTTTCTAAGGGTTATTGTATTGCCCCGGAACTGGGTTGTGAAGGTCAGATACGCAGTCTACTAGGAATACTGCTGTCCATCTGACTCTAGTAAGGCTGGATAGTTGGAAGCTGGACCCCAACATTAGAAAAAGGTTAGGCAGATGATGGATATAGGATAACTTACCTTATAGAAACTGGTGTCATTAGCAGGACAGTGGTCACATTATCCAGGAGCAGCGACACTACCGCTGTGATGGCGCACAGTAATGTTATTAGCGGCCAAATCTTGCCTTTCGCCAACTGAAAGAGAACATCGCCTTTGAGTTTTGGAAAAAATAGCAGATTGTCTATTAATGTCTCTTTTTTTAGTTATGGCCCCATGACAAAAAAATTATGGACCTCAATTTTTGAACTTTAGTGGCCAAAAAATATGTCTAACTGATCAGACATTTTTGACAAGAACTCATGCGCAGATTGTATGATTGTAGATTATCCTGAGTCATCAGTACTATATTCCTGTAATCGCCCAAGGGTTAGAAAGAGGCGTTCTTCTTTATCAGAATTGTACAGTACCCACTTTTGAGAACTGATTTGCGCAGCCGCTAAGCGATTGGGCTGTTGCGCTTAGGGTTGCAGGTTAGATTTTCGCACGGAATAAAAATTTATGTGATCCGCAGATGTTTGTCCCGAGTCCTAGGTGTTTGTGTATATGATATCTACCATGTATTATTATACCATGATATCTACACAGCCTTGACTCTGTCCGTCAGTCTGTCTGTCATTATAATTTTACGAGTAAATAGATGATATATGATCATATCTTATCTATGTATGTCCTAATGCGAATCTTGTGTATGTCACACGTAGAATGTGGATGATATTCACCTGTTAGTCATTTTGTGTACGTTTTTCTCCTAATGCAAGTAAAGCTTTTATATGTGTTGCTAGGTTTTGTTTATACTGGTAATTAACAGGGGTATTTTGTTTTGAATAAAATATGTAATGTCGATGAAAGGAATTTGTTCTGTAGGTATTTAAGAAGTTTTAATTTACCTAAAAATAAATAGAACGCCGTATCTCTGCATACTACATATTATTTTAGTTCGTTGCGTTAACTTCAAGAGGCTTGATCTTCGTTGCTATAGAAATATCAAACGTTTTAAAAATTAAGTTAAAAACGCATTAAATCTTAACAACTCGTGGTAGACACAGTGGTAAAGCTACATCAGATGGAAATTTTATTTTTTTAAATTAGAATTAGTTTGTCTCAATATTTCTTTCAATGAAATATTTCTTTACCTATTTTTTTTATTTATTTATGATGTATGTATATATATATATATATTAATTCCCTAACCTATAAAACTCACTTGAAAAGTCAACACAGCGAGGAAGTCGAAAAGACCAGTCTCCGCTATGATGGCTACAAGTACCATCATGCTGAACAGCAGCAGCAGAGTCTCCATATCCAGCCACGAGATCAGCTCCGGCAGCGAGGGTCGCTCGCCAGCTAGAGCCAGCGCTGCGATGGACGTGGTGGAAAGAAGAAGGGCTGCCATCGTCCTGTTTATTACCTGGAGAAGAATATTATAATTAATAATAGTATCACACGAATATTATACAGGCGAAAGTTTGAGAGTGTGTTTGTATGTTTGTTACTTCTTCACGCTAAAACGACTAGACCGATTTTGCTAAAATTTGGTATGGAGGTAGCTGACACCCTGGATTAACACATAGGCTACGTTTTATCCCGAAAAAAGTAGCGTGTAACACAGCCGGTCGCAGTTAGTAATAAATAATTTTATTAATACTGAATTACAGAATAACATTCACAGAATATGTGATTGTACGGAGGCTTTCAAGAAGTGAGTCGAACCGCCGCACTCAGAGACGTTAATGATTACTTAAATTGTCACTAAGTAAGGAATTCATAAAGTAAACCCTTTATTTAGTGACAGTTTAAGAAATCATTAATTTCCTCTGAATTCGATGGAAATACTCCCAAACTGAACAATGCCCGTATCTTGGGTCGTCCTGATGTACTAAGGGCCGAGCCTATTGCCATTAACCGAGCACAAATCCAGACTTCATGCCGCTACTGAGATTCATCTACGGAAAAGCCTAACAACACTTTGCCCGACCCTGAATTAGACCCTAGGAGCTCACGCTCAGCAGTTTAGCGGAAACTGCACCAACGAGGCAGGATAAAGTCTGCCTATGGAAAAAATGTTGTTACATACATTTTAATACAAAAGAAACTCACCTCAAACACAATCAAAGCATAGAGCGCACACAACAGTATACACGCATATATAATACCAGTAGTGCCATCTAGTGGGTCCAGCGTGTAATTTAGTGTGAACGGGGTGGTGCCACTGGAGTTGGTCCTCATACGGATGGCTAAGACCTTGCTGATGGTGAGGGCATCCAGTTGAAGCACTGCGGAGCGGGTCTCGCTCTCATGGAAATCTTGGTCCTGGTCTTCCAGAATTATGGTCCATGGGACTGAGGTCTGTGAGAGAAATTGGGTACCTATATTTTGTTAAGTTAAAAGATGAGAATCATGATCTCCTGACCGAATTTCGACAAGCCAACTACGCAGGAGATATTATAGTGCACAAGTATATGCAAACACAGGCGCACTCTCTATTCCCCCTCACACTCATAAGCTTATCATAAGCTATGATGACAGTAAACTGACCGAAGAGAACAGGCGCAGTAAACCTTATATGCTCTACAAGGTCCATACAAATATAACGGTATGGTCACCAATCTAAAGCCTAACCGCAGCTAGAGCTGTTTAACATCGCAGAACTTCACAACAGAAAGAATTTGTCATTCAAAACTTTGGGAGGCACGCATCTAGTCCATTATTTTTACTTCTTCGGACATTGTACGCCTTCAATTTTAAAAGACAACAGCGTAAATAGGTAGGCTCACCTGTAAATCCTTACTAATGAAGCTCCTATCAGATTCCTCTACATCACCCTTATAATTCCAGTTCTCAAGCCACACCTCCATTCTAGTCATGTTCTCCTTTTGACTGGAGTTCAACTTCTTCTCATACTGTTCAGATAAAAAGGGTCCAGTCAGCTTCAATAGTATTGAGAGCTTATTTTGATCATTTGGTACGATATAATCTGTGGAATTCGAAATGTTGTGATTATTTTTAGGTCGAAATAATTATTATCTAATTGGAGCATTGGCTAAGCGATTGGACTGATACGATTGGGGTTGCGGGTTAGATTCCCGCAGGGACAAAATTTGTGTGATCCGCAGATGTTATTCCTAAGTCTGGGTGCATCATCATATATGTATACTTCAAGATTGTGAAACGCACCCACCACGGTACAGAAGGAATTTTAAGTGTGCAACTGACCGATTGTTTTGCCACTTATCAAGGGGTAAGGGGGGAGGTGACCTAACTAGGTCAGATTTTTGGTTCTACGGATGCGGTTCTACTTACGGAGCGCGTATAACCTAACTAGGTACATCTTTATACTTTTAATATAATTGCGTATAATTTAGATGTATGTATGTATATACTCACTCTTAGTTTCTCCAGCCGCCACTGAAGAATGTCGCGTAACCTCTTCTTTCTCATTGTGCATCAGAAAAACAATGGTAAAGAATATCCACACACCGACTAATATTGTCAGTTTGATTGTTTGTCTGGCTTGTGACATCTGTTGGTAGAGTTTAGTAACTTTATTTATCTTTAGGAAAGTAGAAGGTAAAATTAAAAATATTACAATGAAATAATTACCTTTGATTTTTTCTTTGAGATCGGCACATCATCAGGTCTGTAAGAATGCTTATATATTTAAAACTGAGGTTAGATATCATGAAAAACTTCTAGATATTTCAAATTTTAACAGACAGATTGTGCTGCTGGGTAGTTTGTTGCGCCTTTTCTTCTGCCCAGCTATAGTACTAGGAAGTGGTGACGGGCAGATTTGGGGGCTCTTTATGTAATTTGACGTTCAAAAAGTACTTAATTAGTATTTTTTATATTTTTTGTCTTATCTTAGAAGTTACTACTTAAAGTGCACAAGTATTACGTATAAACACAGGTGCACTCACAACTGTTGCCAATTGGAGATAGATAGGAACCAGCGGAGTGCCAGGCCAGAATAGCACCTCCCCGTTTCGTGTCTTAGGTGGGGACTAAGGGAAAACTCACAAGATGGGCAGCAGCGTCTTCTGTAACTTCACCACATATACTCTGATCCCCAAGCGAGGGGATTTTGGTAACCTTCCCCTCTTAGGGGCAGGCCTTTGTTCAACAGTGGATGAGTTCCGGCTGATGATGATGATGAAGGCCCAGTGGAAAAAGGAAAAGTGGCCCTTACCATTCAGGGGGAGAATAATGGCTAAAAATTAATACATAAACTTACACTTTCTCCTGTTTCTCATCGGCTGTGAGCCTTGATATGCCATTAATGACAGTGACGTCATTAGGACGTAGGTCATCCACTACACCTGTGGACAAAGATTAGTTTAAATTGATAACAAACATGTTTATATTTATGCCTGAAGATAGAGCTCTCTGGCGTGCCATAAGAGAGGCCTATGTCCAGCAGTAGACGGAGATAGGCTGATGACTATGATTAGATTTTGTGTAAGTGGTTCTGTGTTAACGTATTTTTAAAACTTTTATATCTAGTATAAGTGATTATCACACATAGTATATGTAATGTAAAGTAAATTTAAGTTTTAAGGGTCCCATATACGCTAAAGTCCGTCGTAATAGGTCGTAACAGACAGGTCGTAGCGACGCAACGGATCCCCCAAGTATGTTAACATCGTCGCAAACGATTTACTTCATCACAAACGATATCGCAGATCGGTACAAAACCCTATTGATACACGTAGAACATAATTTTGTTTCGCTCCAAGCAAGAAAATGACAAATCGTTACGACCGATCGTTGACGTCTGTGATCGGCGCCACGATATTTTTGCGACCTCTCGTGCGAATGCGATCCATGTCGTGCATGGAGTCCCCAAACATTCTTATCTTATGACGAAACAGCGTCATCTTAATGCGTACAAATTCTCGTGAGAATTTTTCGTCAACTACCCTCTAAAAATAACTTAGTAAATTGGAAGCATGACAAATTCAAACTGAATGTAATTAGATTGATATTATTTGCGGATCTAACTTTACACACACATAGTCTTCGCACGAGTAACCTTGGAGTTATATTTAGACCATAGCGGAATCAACAATGGTAGAAACGGGTAGGGCTTGCAAAAGATAATATTGAATACTCTTTACTGATAAAAATGTAAAATGTTGAACCATCGATTAATTAATTCTACATGTCACTGTCGTTTGCATGTCAAAGGATAGAGGTGCTTATACCTTTATGTAATGTTTAAGTTAAGGTTTTATCATCGTTTATAACGTTTTTAAGTAACAGGGTATGTGTATTCAAAACGGAATTCCAACTCAAACGTGTGGGTACTTAGAAAGAAAAAAAAACTTTTTTAATTATAGTTATATGACGAATTTTCTAGTCCTGAAAAAATACGATTGCAGCCAAAGCAGGCAAAAGTTATTGTTGATGAAAAATATTTTTAACGACAGATATACTGAGGTATATCAATCTAGTAATGTTATAAAATACTTACTTAAAACCTGTCGTTTTTCACAAGGTAATAAAAAGAGAAACAGCCCCCTTACCCATGAGCAGGAGATTTGCCGTTGAGAAAGCGAGTTGTCGCTACGTACAGTATAGGCATCTCGCTTCCACAACGGAAACTGTCCTGATTTAAGAGATCATGGTAAGGGGGCTGATTACGTTTATTTCAGTCATGGCTTGTATAATAAAATGTAAACACACACAAATATAAAAACTCTGATAAGATAGTTCTATAATAAAGGAGGAGACCATACTATTTTTTTATCAGAAATCGTAAAACAATTATCTTAATTCTTCTATTACGATAATTATTATTGACAACCCTATGTTGCTGATTTTGTTAACCGAGACACGTGACTACAATATCACAAATCACAATACAATCGATAGCCTCATTATACTATCACAAATTAACTTATAGTAATTACATTTTATCAGAAGTCGATATTTTCAGTTTTAAGGATTCGTTACGGCTGCCAATCTCCAACTATTTGCATTAGTGCATATTCCGCAAGTGTGTGCGTAAATACGCAAAAACAGGTGCACTCTCTATCCCTCACACTTATAGTACTAATAGAAATCGAATAAATGCATGGATGACATATTGTTTCGATTACGTAGATAATTCCTTTTGACTAAAAGATTGTGCTGCTGGGTAGTTTGTTGCGCCGTTTCTTCTAGAAGCGCCTAACTAGAAAGCGGTGACGGGTTGGCATTGGGCGCGATGATTAGATGTTCAAAAAGTACCCAGTAATAATTAAATTATTTTGAATAAATTATCTTTTTTTTCGTAAATAATGTATGCCTTAATTAAGTCAATTTCAAATATCTTTCATTCTTTTCGATTTCTATTCGTCTAGAATTTTGCCAATTATCTACTGCAGCTGTTCACTGCATTGTCACCAATGCAATACAACTCAGTTCCACCGACTGATCTTCGATAAAATTAACTTACCATGCTCCCTCTCGTAGTGTTTCCGGAACTGTTCCAGTGCTGGGTCATATTTGACCTCGTCTGGCAGTCCCATCCACAGCTGCACAGCTCCATCCGTGAGGTCGGTAGACACCAGCGAGTACTGGCTCCGGGACAACTCCTCATTCCTACCACTCCACGGAACACTCTTAAACAACTTGTCCATATTGGCTTTGGGCTATTGTGTTGCACTTGGTGAGTTCATTTTTTGCTGCTGTTTTGACGGATGCTGTGAGATCGTCATTGTGTTGTCAAGATTGGGTGTTTGAAGATCTTAAGATTCATTTTTGTTTACAGGGCACAGCCCTATGGAAACAGGCGTGACTTTATGTATTTTCTATGTAGTAAATACTGTAACATACAATGATATTAAAAAAAGTACAGATATGTTACTAGCGCGCTCATTTTGAAGACTCGAAAAGGAGTCAATTGTAGTCTTGGGTAGTACAATAATTGTTGTCCGATTTGACATAAGACTAGTGCAGTTCGAACTCAGAGTTCGGAACACTTTTCTCTTTTAATTTGTTGGCATAATAACGTATCTATACTTTTTGACATATCATTGGTAACATACAAGCCTTGTAGTCCAGCTTATTTGTATACAAGAAAAACATAATTTTCTAGGATAAAAAGTAGTCTATTGACTTTTCTAGCGTTTAAACTACCGCCGTATAAAATTTCATTACGATCGTAGTAGTGGTTTAGTCGTAATAACGAAACAGACTGAGAGAAAAAGAGACAGAGTTCCTAGTTTACCTTATGGAGGTAATAGCATTTTGTTCTGATAATATGAGAATCTTTCTGGAGGGAAGGATGTTTTTCTTTCGTCGATCACTGATCATTAAAGTTCTACAAAAGTTAACGATTTGGTTGATATGCGTGTTTCCCAGGGCAGTATATTGGGACCGTTTTTATTGATTAAGAAACAATATGTTTGCTACAGTTTCGGTCCAGCTTAAGAGGAATATGTCGACGCTTCTCGGCAGCAGGCGTAACTATAGGTATTATGTATGAATCCTAGATGTACTCAACCCTTCATGTAAATTCTTTATTTCGAGATAAGATTGTCTGGAGATAAATGATAAAAACTTTTTTATAGCTCGCCAAATGAACTAAGATTAAAACCTCGCAATATAAATATTAATGCGATCTTCCGACCAAGGAGGAAAACAAAGAAAAAACGTTGGAGGAAGCTGTATAAGAGCTCTTACACACGAGCGGCATGTTACTAACGGCAGAGGCAACTGCAGCCGTCGACACGTGTCGGCGGCAACCGTCGACGTGTCGACGGCAGCAGTCGACCTATAGCGACACTTGCAGTTGTATCGTTCTTCGAAGTTGAAATGTCGACGGTTGCAGTTACCTCTGCCGTTGGCAACATGCCGCTCGTGTGTAAGAGCTCTTAGAAGATGCCAGCTTACTTTACCATGAACCCTTAAAGCAGGTTAAGCAGGACAGTTTACATTTGGAAGGGAATCGCCACCTGAGTCGGGTTGGTTACGTCTCAGACCAGATATCCACTAGACCGGTGATCAAGTAAGTAAGTAAGACGTCTGTCTACCTATCTCACTTTAACCTACACTGTTCTAAGGTTTTTCTGTTTCGCACAGCCAATCTATAGTAGGAACTACTTGGTATGCAAAAACTAAAATAATAAGCCTGCATTAAGAGTTCATGGTAAAGGCAGTTTAAAAAAAGTTATTATTCAGACTTCATAATTATAGATAAACAGTAACAGTATCTAAAACGATACACATTAGCAATTACAGAAATTGTACCACAATATCGTATGTAGCTCGTACTAGGTGGTACCTATATAAAATTATTATTTTGTCTTTAGCTAGAAAATGGAACCGAACTTACTGCTTAGTTAACGACTTGTGATTGCTGCCTCTCCAAGAAAAAGTAGTTAGCGAGAAACCTTGATCACGTGACAAAATATTAAAAAAAAAAAAAAAAAAATAGGTATTCATATATTTATATATATATATGTGTACCACCCCCTTTCCTCCCGTGGGTGTTGTAAGAGGCGACTTAGGGAAAATCCAGAATATGGGCAGTAGCGTCTTCTGTTACTTGACCACCAACACTGCGATCCCCAAGCGTGGGGATTATGGCAACCCCCCCCCTACCCCTTTTAAAAGGACCTTTGTTAAACAGTGGACGTCTTCCGGCTGATGATAATGATGACATAGGTATTATGTTGTTCACATTACAATTTATCTTTTAAAACTACCACGTAGGTCTAGTTCTCGCAAGCGTGGCTGCTTCGTGTAAGTTTCTGGGTTTAATTCTCTAGTCAAGTCGAATGTAGATCTGCTGTGCGTCTCAGCAAATCTTCGGGAAATATAAGCGTGAATGTTTATCAGCTACCGCTCCCACGCCAAAGCACAGGAATTCGAGTAGCAAGGCATCATAATTATGATAACACGTGTTAATGCACCGAGCTAGGTTAAAAGGTCACTTTATCTGTTGTAGGCCTTACTTGTATACATCTATATTCAAGTAATCACTCTGTTCTATTTCCCGTTATGCACGGGCAGTTAACCTACGTACCTACCCAATATAATAATGTAGCCACAGATAAAGACAATTTGTATAAAATTATGACTTAAACAACAAATCTAATGTTACCCTTTCAAATTCCAATGCCCAGAGGCATTAAATCCGCCTATGTGCTAAAATGTGCATTATGTACAAATAAATAAATTAATTCCGCCAATGTGCATGTGAACATAATTATCTATCTTTTGTGAGACGTAGTTAATGATTTTCACAGCTCGTACCATTGGAGCATATTGTAATATGTTTGTGCGCGCAACTGGTATGTACGTCGAACGACATCTAACGTAATATAATATCTGGTTAAACGACATCAAGTCGGCCTTTTCTCTTGTGTTGGGCGCGTCTCCCAGTCTTACTAGATGCAGCTGGATACCAGTACATAATCTACATGGAGTGCCTGCCTATCTGACCTCCATAACCCAGTTACCTTCCTTTACCTTGAAGGGCGACTTAAGGGCTGTCTTTTTGTAATTAACGTTCAAAAAGTACTCATTATTACCCCACTTTGTATAAATGTTTCTTTTTTATCTTTAGGTACACGACAATAAACTCCGTGCACGGTGTATTAGTCCCCAAGCCGCTTGCCAAGCTTGGGGATTATGGCAGTCCCCCTTCTAAAAAAGGGAGGCCTTTGTTCAACAGTGGACGTCTTCCGGCTGATGATGATGACGGTGCATCGGGGAACACATTTAACACTTGAGCCTACGCCTGATCTCTCTCCGATCGGTCGACCGTTCATCCCGTACCGTCCCTTCGAACTATGACAGTGAGGGAATAAGGAGTGCACCTGTGCGTTCGTAGTCATTTGAGATTTGCTGTCAGAAAGACCAGGCATGAGATTTTGACTACAAATAATTTAATTTAGGTGTGGTATTTTATATTATAATGCTATTTGTCGTTGAGTGGTATAGAAACACTATCAGCTGACTTTACTGCAGTTTTAATGACACAACAGCTGATAACTTGACACCAACACTGTATGAGGAAATTTCAAATTGTGTCATTCTTATTTACCTGTAAAGTAGTACAATGGGAATGAATTGAAGTAACTATAGATGAATGTATTTATTAGTATGAATCACTCCGCATAAGGTTTATGACTGAATCTGAATATATCCATATTTAACCAAATACACAACTATTGTCTGCGTACGTTTGTAAAGAAATCCCTAGTCGTAAGAAATAACGAAATCGGTTTGTCGAAGGAGAGGGTCCCATAGTCTCGCTCTAATAACAACAACAAAATAACATCACGCCTATAGATATTCCATGAAACGGTAGGCAAATGTGTGTAGAACACTCACGTTTCACCAGTGATGTTTAAATAGGTTCCAATATATATTATAATAGGGGGCGACTGGGGCCAGCCTATTGCCATCAATCGGGCATTTTATTAATTACCTAATCGAAAAACCCAGTAACACTTTGCCCGACCCTGAATTCGAACCCAGGACTTTATGCGCGGCAGTCGCGCGTAGCGACCACTAGACCAACGTGGCAGGCACTTGTAACAGTCTGATAAATGTACCGGAGTCTGTTTATTGGGATCACAAATATTTGTTATTTATAATTTGTGTCGTTACTGATGTCCCATCTTATTCATAAGCTCCTGAAAATGGTTTACAGAAATAAAAATAGATTTTTTTTTATTCAATGGATTTTTCCGATTTATTAAGCCGTCCTCGACGCGATTCTATAGAAACTCGTGAATACTTACTAAGGAACAAAATGCTTTCGTTGTAAAAGACACGATTTGAAGTAAGACGGAAATTCATAAAACTTTTTTTTTATTAAATTCGCCACATCTAGAATGTTATCATTAATCTCGATTCGTTTTTGTTTTTTTAATTTTTTCCGCATTAGGCGTGTATTATCGATACATAAGCCGTTGCCTAGATGAGGTACCTACATTATTTAAAAGTATTTGTGTAGGTAGGTACGTACTTGTCGGTAGGTTAGTATTTAAATGTTATTTGAGAGAGTAATTAGGTACGTAATTAGTTTTGTACTGTAGGTAGGTATTAAGTAATGATAAATAAATAATATCTACAATTATTAAACCGCTTATGGCTGTATAATTTAGAATAAACCAAGAAAACTGGACTCACAAATTGCGACCTTGGCCAAATGTTGATATACAAAAAAAATAGGCAAGTGTGTGAAGTGGCAATGGTCGGTATTTGAGTAAAGATTGTTTTTAAAATAGGTTAATAAATGTACTTCCTACTTAACTAATAACAGGAAAATATTTAGCCATTCGTTTCATATAAATGATGCATATGACTGTTACGCTCTGTTTATAAATAAATTAGGACCTCTGACTCTATTTACCTCGCAATGCGTATGTACATACATACATGATTTATATACCTACATAAACCACAGATGAATATGTAGGTAAAATAATAATTGTACACAAATAAAGCTCAACTTGTGTGAATCAATTCTTTTGTTTTGATCTGAGACAATGTAAATAAATAAATATAGCAACAATATGACATAGAACTAAATTGTACCTACTAAATATAAGGGGGAAAATACCGAGAGATCTTTGGCAAACACCCAACTTAAACTAACACACAAACACGATCTAATCACAATAGTTTTAGCACTAAATTGTATAAAAAATCACGAAAACCTTCGTTGAGTTCGTTCAGTTAACACTATTTTGACAGTTCGTTCTCTACAGATAGCAAAACTCTAGGCAAAGGCGTGCACGTTCAGCCGCGCGCGATAACTAACTGAGCAGCGAAATGTATTATGCCATTGAAGACACATGTTTATCATGGTCATATCTTTACATTTTCGATACAAGTTTGTTTATTTTTATTATTGGATTAGTGTTAATGAACTTGAAATGAGCCGGCAAGTGTTTACAACTAATTTAAATAGGTGTGAAGTAAACAATCATTATGTAATATCTGTTTAACACGTATTTGTTTGTACACCAAGTTCATCAATTTACATATTTTATTAAGAACAGCATGACAGTGACGTGCGCGAATTTGATATTTATTTATTTATGTAGTGCCGTGACATTATTATGATGGTGTTTTGGTATTTGGCATTGAGTTTGTAAGGCTTTGTGGCTTCCACGCAGTTCATTCACCCACGGTCAGCTTTCGGATGGGTAAACATTCAATCGTAGCGGTAGCGGATGAATATGACGAAGAATATATCCAGTTCTTCATCATATTTATCCGCTACTCTTTTCTGGCCAGC
Organism: Abrostola tripartita; assembly: GCA_905340225.1. Classification (NCBI taxonomy): domain Eukaryota; kingdom Metazoa; phylum Arthropoda; class Insecta; order Lepidoptera; family Noctuidae; genus Abrostola; species Abrostola tripartita. The sequence continues at coordinate 4,016,627 of HG996515.1, forward strand.
TCCACACGAGTTCTCATTCTTTTATTTGGGTTATCGAATTCAAATACCTAAAATTCTAAACTTATGTACTCTAGACTTCTAGAGGCAATTCCTTGCCGGATTCCCTGTTTCCGGAGAACTATAATTTAACACACAAATTTCTGATCCGTTCGGGAATCAAGCCCACAAGCCACAACCCTTAGCGCAGCTATCCAATCACTTAGCCACTGCGCCAATCAGTTCGTCAAAAATAATATCTTAGACCAGCTCTTTAGTCCCATCGCTACCAATATCAAGTGATCTTAACAGCAAATAGCCAATTCTAAAAAGGATTGAAATATCACTAGGATATGCCCAGAATGGTACGAGGGACATCACAAAATTATACTGTGAAGATAATATTTATTTTTAATATTATGTAGAATGTTTAAGGTATTGTCAATATAGGTTTCACACGTCTACTTAAAGCCAGTATGCTGATATCATCACAGAGGTTTACCTAACCTTCGATCAGGGCTATGTAACGCGACCATCACAAGTTTCTAGTTTAGGTATTCGCTCCAATACCTTTTCTGTGTTGCTGAAATTACTAGGAAACTCCAATGATGATAAATAGACTCGATACTTGATACAGAAGTTTATAAGAAAGGATCACCAACCCCCTTCTTCTAAATTAGTTATCAACTGCTAAAAACGGTGAAGGAAAACATTGCGAGGAAACCGGCACACCTGAGAGATTGTTCAACGGTGTGTAAAGCCATGTCAGAGGCCTACAGACGGTTTAAACTCACACACCAGGTTGTTCTTCAACCGCACGATTAGAAGACGACGCCCCCTTTCATCACTGTTACGTGGAGGAAGATTAGGAGTACAATACTCTTCCGTTGCTAGGAAACGGACTTGTTAGATTCGACGAAAACGTTTATAGATGATAGGTACCTACATGGTATAATAATACATATACTCTGCCGGTACCTATGGGTCTGATATAGGCAATAAGCTGGCCAAAATGAGAGATGGTGAGAAACTAAATGTAAACTAAACAACATCACGCCTACATTCTCCGAAGGGGCAGGCAGACGTGTGTGTGTAATATAGAGCGAGCCTATTGCCACCGACCAATTTAACCAGGTACATAACCAAACTCCGCGCTGCCACTGAGACTTGCCTAAGGACCGAACCCAAGACCTCATGCTCAGCAGTAACGTTCAACGACCATTAAACCGATGAGATATCGAAGTAAATTATACAACATAATAATATTGAAGATAGGTACCTACCCACTGATATATAAAAACCTTCTTTATGTTATATCAACGTAGGTATGTGCCTACCCTATAATTATGATTGTATTGCAACATTGTATCAAATTGCAACCAGTTCCATCAAATGACTATCAAATGGCAGAGTTCCTGGTAATTTAGCCGTTGTTCATACTGCGATTTAGACACAATTAGGCTGCTTATGACAAAATAATAACTTGTTTAATACAGGAGCAAATAACACTAAAACATGAAGCCAGCCTCGTTTGGTATAAGTACCGAAGCGCAAAGCTGGGTCGATTCCCGGGTCGATAAAAACTAAAGCCCCCTTATTAATAAAATAATATAATTTAAAACCAAGGATTTAATTATACCTGTCACTGTCGTTTCCATAACAAAGAATAAAGATGTCAATAGACTTAATACGGAGTTTAGTTAATGCCGATATGTTCCTGGTTTATGAATAAGAAGGAAGGTGTTTATTTGGGTTTTAATTACGTTATTCTCAACAGCAGCACAGAGTCTGGATTTGTGGCCGGTTAATGGCAATAGGCCCGTTCCGTACCTTTTTTTTATAAATACGTTACCCCACACTAGGTCTTTCTTCTGTATCGTGGGAGCGTTTTACAAACGTAAAATAACACATACACAAACACCCAGACTCGGGACAAATATCTGCGGATCACACAAATTTTCGTCCCGTGCGGGAATCGAACCCGCAACCACTAGCGCAGCAGGCCAATCACTTAGCCACTGAGCCAATCAGGTCATCAAAATATTACATTAGGACATAATATAAAATAACTGGTGAAATATGCGTCCATATTTCACCAGTTATTATTTTTTAACGTAATCAGAGAACTAAGTAGATCGGAGATGTTCAGAAGAAAGTCCAAGTAAGGAATACCCTAGACCGACGTCTCGACGAGCTGTATGAATTATGTGATGTGAGTAAATAAGGCGAAAGGATTATGCCGTGATCGCAGCAAAATAAATGGTCTTCTATGATCTCCGCTCTACCTCTCTGGAAAACAGGCGTGACTTTATCTGTGTATGTAGTATCATAGTCGATATAACTTAAATGTAATAAATGCGCTATACAGTCCTCTCACCATGAATTCTTAAAGCAGGACAGTTGTGGAAGCGAGATGCCGCACTGCACTGCACGTAACGCTTTTTAATCTCGCTTTCACAACGGAAACTGTTCAGCTTTTAGAGTTCATGGTAAGGCGGCAGGACTTTTTACAATAATAATAATACTGACTGCCTCGTTGGTCTAGTGGTCGCTAAGCGCGACTGCTGAACAAGAGGTCAAAGGTCAAGGTCTGGGTTCAAATCCCGGGTCGGGCAAAGTGTTACTGAGTTTTCCATTAGGCTATTCTCAGTAGCAGCACGGAGTCTGGATTTGTGCCCGGTTGATGGCAATAGGCTCGCCCCCTATTACATTGGGACTTACAACATAACTGGCGAAATGTGGGTGTACTATATGTTCACCTCTGCCTACTCCTTCGGGGAATACAGGCGTGATGTTATGTTGTAATAATACTCTCCAGTCGTAACAACCACTTATAATCACGGCGGCCAGAGGTGAACTTTCACAACGCCTAGAGCGAAACCGCGCGCAAATTCTCGTTTTGACGTACGAGGACCGATACAAGTAGTTGAATGTACCTTGCTTTGATTTAGCTGTAATGGTTTAATGATTTTATCAAAAATGTTAATTGTAAGTAGGTATATCTATCTATCGTTTTACCTTTAGTGAACGGTGAAGGAAAACATGGTGAGGAAACCGGCACACCTGAGAGATTTTTCAACGGTGGCCATGTTAGAGGCCTACAGCCCTACAGGCGGTTTAAACTCTGACACAAGGTTGTACATCAACCATACGATAAGAAGAAGAACCTTTATTGAAATTCTGACTACAAGACTGAAGGTTCAGTTTCTATGCTTCAAGTAATAATTGGTTAATTATTGCAGGCGCCTATTACGAATCTATTAGGTATTCCAGTTACAAGATTACAACTATTTTTATATTTCGATTTTGTAAATAGGCTTAGTTAAGTATTAGTTTTCTTCAGCCGATACGAAAATAGTGCAGAACGTACCTTTGAATCTAGGAAATAAAATAAAAACAAATCGTCTATAAAAATATAATTAAAAAATCTTTAAAAAAAGTATTTGTCTCGTGCGGGATTCAAATCCAGGACCCTTAGTGCAGCAGCCTAATTATTTAGCATCTGCGCCGTCGTCCTAATATGAATGAGGCAGGATAAAACAAATTATATCTAGCTACTAATTCTAAATAGCACTGGGCATAAAAATACAATACAAAATTTACGTACCTACCTAATTAAAACAAAAAAACATCACTAGGTAAATGAGTATTAAATAATATTAATGTTGAGTATACAATGTATACGTATAACTATCCTATATACTAAGGAAGCACCTATTATATACATAAAATAATGTATACCTGTCCCCCTAGACAAGTGGCAAAACGCTTGACGAATAGAGATCGAATACAAAGAAAAATATATGGATTTGGCTTAGGTCATCGATAACATAGTCGAAACAATAACCCTTTTACTTATAAACGATGCTAACATGTGTTTTAAGATAACCACTTGTTAAGTCTATTGGCATCTCTATTTCGTCCCTTAGCTAACAACACCGCTCAAGTCGAAAATTGGCGGTTTTTACATTTTAATGCCATTGGATGAAGCCGCGCATTACGCGTCGAACCATAGGTCACATGAAATAGATTTCAGCCAATCAGAAGCCGTAATTTAAAAAATAGTGACAGCGCTCAAGTCGGTTGGCGTCGCAACACCGCACAAGTCGTTAGTCTGTCATACTTATCGCGCGAAAATATTTCGCGCTCCGTGATTATTCAATTTTTAAGTCAATTTTATCGCTGAAACATCTATGCAAGAAGTTTTAATACAAGATTAAGAGGTAAGCTATAGAATAAAGTAATGTTTATTGATTTACGCGTATTAATTTAGAAATAAACGATAAAATTGTATCTTTACTTATGTACATACAATACATGGCTATAAGTAAAACTGCTAGGAGTGATCCTATGCCTTACGAAGCTCGTTATTTGGACTATACTTTTTTTACAGACTTTTCGAAAGAATTAATTTATAAATCTATAAGGCCTGGTAAAAAAGCAGGTGACCCTGTCGTCACAGATTTACGTATGCTCGAATACAGACCAAATGGCGCAATTTGGTATAAAGTTAGTTTTGATGACGAGCTTCACCCGTTACCACATCGTCTCACGCCAATTAACAGCATTAAACAAATAAATAGTTTGCAGAAATTGTACGCAGCTAGAATACCAATTACAAAGCGGAAGTATCAAGATTTGCAAGACCTAAAAAGTGTATTGCCATCTAATTGCCATTCTTTTTATGATGACCTTCCGCACAGCAATCACTAAAGACTGCAACTAAACTAAAGACTAGAGATTTTGAGTATACTTTATAATTTTATTAATACTATTATATCTTATTTCTTTGTAGCTTATTAAAGACTTAGTAAACTAAGATTAACATTTAAAATATTTACTTATTAAAGTAAAAAAATATTATATCGTTTACGTTCTAACTAGAGGTTTGTATATTACCAAATAACTTTAAGCAATTGATCTCAAAAATGTGATTCTTAAGATTTAAGTTAAGATACCTATTTTATAAAGAATGTTAATTTTCTTGAAATATTCCTTAATAAAAACTTTTATTTACAAATCATCTTTTAATACCTTAATCCCTAACATTTTCACAAACAACACCGCCTAAATCTAATAAAATATTAGACAACACCGCTCAAGTCATGAAACAAAGTTAAAATAAAGTAAATCGTCAAAATAAGTATAAATAATTATTTCTTAACCGCTAACTAGAGTATGTATTGAGTAGCAATAGAAAAAACCACAGATTTTTAAAAATAGACAGTTTTTTTCGTCTCCTGTAAAGTTGGTAAAAATGACTTAAGCGGTGTTGTAAGCTAAGGGACGATTTTTAAACATGCAAACGACAGTGACAGATATAATTTAACCGATTGTTCAACAATGACAATTTTTATAAGTAAGGGGGTGGTCATCTCCAAACATTTATCATTCTATTCGATTTCTATTTATCAAGCGTTTTGCCACTTGTATAGGGGCTCATAAAAAGGCTTGCTCACTAGAAAAACTATAATTACAGTAACATCAAAATGACGTCATAAGTATTTACAAGATCCCACGGCATGCCCACAAATGACGTCATCCGTCACAAACCTTCCATTCGATAAGATATTGAACTGTAAGCACAATTATTAAAGTTCAATTTTGCTTGTTTATACAGTTGCAGCGGCTTCGCTCACATCCACGTGAAGTAAACCGTGTTCGGAAATACGAACCTTAACTGCTGTGCTTACAGTTCAATTTCCTTTACAATTTATCAACTGGGTACGCGCCTGCGCCTCACGGTTTGAGCGAACGTTAGTACAAAAAAGTTGCTAAATTACTGGATTGATTAGTAATTCTAAATGTATGCTATTCTTACGTTCTTGTTAATAATAATACATCTAAAACAAGACACATGCACTAGAAATATAAAGGTTATCACATATTGCCGGTTCAACATACTAATAAACAAATAATCTTAGTGTATTGACTCCTGATAAAGAATCTCTACCTACCCCTTATGGATTTCAGAGGTGATTATAATAACAACAGATACATATTGTTTTCTTAACAAAATAAAAGTCGCCCCACACTAGGAATTTCTCCTGTATCGTATATACACAAACACCCAGACTCAAGACAAACATTTTCGGATCGCACAATTTTTAGCCCCGTGCGGGCATCGAAGCCGCAACCCTTAGTGCAGTAGTCCAATCGCTTGGCCACTCCAATTAGGTCGTCAGATTAGGTTACCTATATTGGAATAGCAGTGACCGAAGGGTTAAAAACATGTCTAACTTTACTGTAATAAAAAATTCTAACACTACATAAAAAATATTTGACGACCTGATTGGCGTAGTGGATAAGCGATTAGACAGCTGCGCCAAGGGTTGCGGGTTCGATTCCCGCACGGGGCAAAAATGTGTGCGATCCAAATTTGTTTGTCCCGAGTCTGGGTGTTTGTGAATGTGATATTTCATGTTTGTGAAACGCACCCACGATACAGGAGAAATTCTTAGTGTGGGGCGACGTTTTTTTTAAAAAAAAAAAATTACAAGTATAACATGTTAATTTCAATATTACTATAGCAGGGTATTCCACAATTACAAATACGTATTTCAAAAGAAAGAGACTAGATAAAATAAAGCTATGTGTCAATTAACTTGCTAAGTAATTGTACGAAATCCTCCCACGGACAGTAACCATTCTCATATTTACAAGTTACAAGCTCCAGGGGGGTAAACTCTGGTGGATTATTCAATGACAGCTTTCTGCCTTGCCTCATTTGGTCCGTACACTGATAAACATAGTCAACCTTTACGTAACTGTTCCCAGATTTGTTGTCCAACCATTTCTGAAAGACTAGCTTGCCACCCGCAGGGGTCATTTCATGCTGGTTTTTCAGAGTGTACGGTTTAAAATCCAAGCTTTTTAGGACCGTATAGATGTTAGCATCGTGGCCCATTATAAGTGTGATTTTATTTTGTTTAACTAAAAGCAAATCTCTCATATATTTCAGTAACGGTCGTGCTAAATCCTTGGCTATGAGGGTAGTATTAAATATTATACTGTGGTAGCTCTTACTGAGGCCTAAGACAAGGTCCCACTGTTCGTTATTCTTCAGTTCACCCCATGCAACCTCCTTGATAGGAAGTCCTTCATAGTTCTCCATTATAAATGAATCAATGACAGATTTAGACACTTTTAACGGACCTTCCAAATTAGGCTTGAAGCCAACATTCACGAAAATTTTATTTTTATCCGTGAGAAAGTCACATTTGTGTTCTGTCAAACAGTATTTTGATTGTTTATAATTAAGTATTTCTTCTAAATCCTTATATGAACTGTTTAAATGTTGGGATTTTAGTAAACTCTGCATTTGTTCAATAGCTTCTTGTCTGAAGGTTTTAGAAGTATTGTGTATAACAGGATTGAAGATTGGGTCTTTGTTTACCGATGCATGATGTATTTTAACATTGCATGTAGGAAAGGCCTTACTAACAAAAGCGGTTGCAGATGCCATAGTCCGTTGAGCAGTGTTAGCATAGACAAAGAATGAATTATCATTCGGACAGTCTTTCTCTAACAAACCTTCTTTACGTAGCCATGAAGTAAAATATTCACCCATATATCCTTCTAACATTGCGCCTTTTGCAGTCAAATAACCATTTTTTTCTTTCCAGTCCGGCCATCTTTTTGGTGTGAAAATTGCTAAGTTTTTAGACAAAGGAGTTCTAACATTATGCCTACTGAGTATCAACACTTGTTGCAACTTATAATTTTGCTGACAATCACCTTGTAATACTAATAGCGACACAAATAAACTTATTATTAACATTTTCACTGAATTAATTAAATTAGAACAAAGAATCACAACACTACTGTGATACATCTAAATGATAGCTAAACTGGTCACAAAGTATTAAGATATCGGACAAAGCGAAAGTATATTATATAATATACAGCTGTAACCTGTATATATGCAATCTTGAAAGTATAAACAAAGTACTCGTGTACAAACTAATATATGTCCAGCTTGAGCAATACTTACGATTATAACATTCTAAGTTAGGAAGATACCTATCATTCATTTTCATACTAAACACTGTCGAATATACCCAAAATAGATAAATTATCTCATGTAGAGATATTATTAAGTTGTTTTATAGTTCATGGACTATTTGATAAAGTATTTATTAATTTGTTCGGTTCAGTTCATCGTTGCGTTGAGGTTTGACATTGTTGACAACTTCAATGACATTGACACTTGACAGAACGTGACGTCGATTGTCACAAGAGTACGTTTACGAATATAGTTTCATATTAACATTTAAAAAACATTATAGGTATTATTAAAACGAAATAAAATGAAGTCACAGCTTCTAATCAAGTTTTTAAGCAAGGTTGCCTGACCTTAGTGCGTAGTGAGGCGACGTAAGGTTGGCTACGCCAGCGAATGTTTTATTGTTCATGGACTATATTGTAGCTACCTTAGATGGCCTAAAAATGTTTAGAATATATACTGTTCAACTGGATACTTAGTTTAGTTTTTAAAATTCAGGCCTTTAAATCCACGGGTTCTCCCTTATGCAGAGTCTATTCTAAACGCCCACATCGCCGCTCATTTAAGCATTTAAGTGACGTGCCTATTGCTGGCTATCAGGCCCACAGGCCCACACTCTTGTTTAGACATATTACAAACACTAGAAAAACGTAGCTTGCGATTTTTTAACCCCACGCAGGATTCGAACCCGGGGCCTTACGATCCTTACCCTCTAGCCACGTGACCAACAAGGCTATTCGGCAAAAACATTCGCAGATCATAAAAAATCTTGTTTGTATGATCGTAAGGCGTGAATTGTTAACGAATACCATTTCCTACAAGTCATAAAATATTTGTAGCAATTGAAAAAAGCGTGATATAACCATATCAAAGTTAGTGACATTGTATATTTCGAAATGTTTTATTATTCTGCTGCAAAAGTAAACGTAACCAGTTTCATAGTTGATTACGTCACAAACTTGTACGATGCCAAACTACAGAACCAGGAAGAAAGACTTGTCTTAATTAGATCAAGTCGATACAAAATAGTACCATAAAAAATTGCATCTGATATTAATGGTATTTACTGATTATCAACATTTGTCTATTTCCAAAGCTCTTGATGCACGAAACAACAGCCCCCAACATGGGACCACACAACAGCCCCCTTACCAGGAACTCTTAAAGCAGGACAGTTTACGTTGTGGAAGCGAGACATTTAGCGCCGCATTACGCTACGTAGCGGTGTCTCGCTTACACGTCTTAAACTGTCCTGCTTTAAGCGTTCATGGTAAGGGGACAGTCTGTTAAAATAATCAGCTCATTATGGCGAAGATGTATCGCTAAAAAATTAGTTTAGTTAAAAACGTTTTGAATCTGCTACCTTTGTATACCCACCCGGTTTGTCTACCAGTCAGCCATAAGCCATTTCTAAACTATAAGTACATTATAAACTATTCCTTAGTTGTACTCACGTATGTAGGTATACGGGAATAATTGACTATCCATTTGATACATTACCATCAAAATAATAATGGAAGTCCATTTGCTGGCCAGGAATAGGTTTTGATGCGAGATCAAAGAGCATTAGTCGCAATAGGTGGTTACGGTAGTTTGCAAATTGCATCCAGGCAATGAAATGTATCTAGCATAATAGTAGATACCTATAACAAAAAATATCATGGCTAGCGTATTTTTTTGATAATAATACACCCTGAACCCTTATTCCTGAGAAGTTTCGTTCCAAATGTCGCCAGTTATGTTAAAGGGCCCAATATAATAGGGGGCGAGCCTATTGCCATCAACCGGGCACAAATCCGGACTCCGTGCTGATATTCAGAATTACTTAACGGAAAAATTCAGTACCTAACACTTTGCCCGACCCAGGATTCGAATCCAGGACCTCGCGCTCAGCGACCACTTGACCAAAGAGCAACCGAATTTTTAAGAACCCCAAACTTCCAAATATAAGTTTTACATAACTCTATGTGTGTTTCATCATAGTTTTATAGATCTAGATACAATCTATACCTATATCTTTTACCTATAATCGGGTTTATATGTTTGTTTGGCATTTACCTAAGTTGTGGCGCCTCTGCGGCGGGCGAAAGGTCGTCTCGGAGAACTCCACGTCAATACTACAGTTGCAGTACTGACGTGGTCTCTTGCAAGTGGGATAGCATCGTGTGTTCTATTTCATAATAATTATGTATAAGTATTACTAGACACCGGATTATATGTACCTATTAGCATATTTAACCTATTCTTAGCAAACATTGCATATTTTGTCCAAAATCTACTGATATTAATAATTAGTACATTTGGAGTTGGGACCTTTAACATAAATAGCGAAATGTTGGTGTTCTTTACGTACACCTCTGCCTACTCTTTTAGGGATTACGGGCGGGGTGATACGTACATATGTTTTAAAAATTTGGTATTTATAAACCAATCTTTGTATCCGTGTGAGATTACGCTTGGCATAATTATGCGTAACACAAAAATATCAACAACTCACGAAATACATACGTCATGATAAGACAACGTAATAAACATAACACAACATGACGCCTGTATTCCCCGGAGGGGTGGGCAGAGGAGTATATAATCACCCTCATTTCGCCAGTTATGTAGGTCCCAATGTAATAGGGGGCGAGCTTATTGCCATCAACCGGAAACAAATCCAGACTCCGTGCTGCTACAAAAAATAACAAAAATATACCATTTTTATACTGAAATACGGCTGAGCGCGTTTTATAGATCTCAGCCTTCGAAGCATCCAATCCATGCTCCATTTTAAATAATAATTGACATTACGGTAGCCATTACATACATTGCATTTAAGCACAGCTTTCAATAGCATTGATGGCATATTAAAATATGACAGGTGCAGTACTATTGTTTAAATAAGTTAATGCTTTTAATTATTGGTAGGTACTATATGGGTTTGAAATAGAATTTAAAATCTGATGAATAAACTACATATTATAGGTTTGTCTAATCATCTAATATTATAATGAATTGAGTTTTGATATTTTAACATGTTTTAATTGGTTATGTTAATGATCACAACCTTCGTGTGTTGCGCGTACCTAATATTCTTCATATTTCAAGGTTTAATTCAAGCAAATTAAAACACAATTTACGAATACTCATTTAATTTCATGAATTTTTCCCATAAACAAAAACCATTTGCGTCCGTCTTACAATTTTTTAATTCTAACAATACTCTTTGAGGTGGAATAGCCAGAGACAATCTTAACGCATTCCTAAGTTGCATAGTACTGGGATAAACGTATTCTACTTTCAAATATTCGTTTGTTTTGTCTACCCACTTCTGGAATACTAGTTTCCCGCCAATAGGGAACGGTTCGAACTGCTCCGGCAGTTTAAACGGTTTGAAACCTAATGCGCTTATAACAGGGTTCAAATTCGAATCGTGGCCCACTAACATTGTGAACTTCGGCCTTCGATCTTCAAATATATCGAACATAAACTTCAGTAGAGGGCCAGCTATATCTTTCGAGGCTGTTGAATTAAATCTGACATTCTGGTTTTCTTTACTGATTTTTGTTAGGAGTTGCCATTGGGCGTCCGTTTTTATTTGGCCCCATGCTACGTCGTCTAACGGCATTCCTTCGTAGTAGCTCATTATAAATGAGTCTACGATCACATTTCCAATGTATAAAGGTCCATCGATATTCGGTTCTTCGCCGTCTTCGATCACCACTTCACTCTTAGGAGCATTTAGGTCACACAAAAACAACTTCTTACAGATATCCGCATTTTCTAATTTTATTATTTTTTTTAGTTCCGTAAACGACTGTGTTAGGTTAATCTCGTTCAATTTATTCGTCATTTCCGCTAGCATTCGTTGTTTATAAGCTTTTGTTTTGTTGTGAAACGTAGGGAAGAATATCGGATCGAACACCTTCTTATCCTTGTAATGTTTTACAGTGACATTACAGAATTGGAATGCTGAATCGACGAACGCCTGTGCTGTATCTAAAGTCCTTGATTTAGTGTTTGCATAAATAAATACTTCTCCTTCACTTGGGCAACCTTCGATAAGGTCTTCACTGTCCAACCATTCAGATATATATTGGCCCATATACCCTTCAAGTAAAGCGCCTTTTTCTGTCAATAAGCCCGCGGAGTGGTTCCATTTCGGCCATGTTTGAGCCGAATATCGTTCCAAATCTGCGGTCAAAGGAGTACGGACATTATGTCTGCTTAATATTAAAACTTGTTCTAACTTAAGGCTGCCGATATCAATTCCGTAGCTTATCACAACAATGCACATAAAAACTATAATTTTTGCCGGCATTTTTTATTGTTTTTTTTTTGTTTTCACGAAACACTGGTAATTAATCTTTCTTCCTGATTGCGTTTAGAAATCACAAATTATTATTTTTATCACAATTTAAGCATGATCGGGGGAACTACTCGCGTCTGTAAGCAAAATAAGACTAGCTCGATTGGCTTAAGCGGTTCGAGAAGCGTGTTTCATCATGCGACAAAAATGATAAAACAAATAAGGTTGTATGACACCGAAGTGTATCTCTTGATAATTAACTATTAATATAATATGTATCTATTAATTTCGAGTATCTACTATATTGTGTTAATGTAAGTGTACGCATAAGTAGGTTTAAATACAAATAAGTGTATAAGTCTGATAAAGAACAATTTAAAATACACATAAGTAGGTTACTTTATCAGACTTATACACTTATTTATTTCGGAAACAAATCGCAATTTTGTTGATTACCTATTGTGTTATAATCAGCTGTTTCTTATTACCTTTGATAACGGTAATTAGTAATTACTTACAATTATAATAATTATATGATAATCAGTATGGTTTTTTGTTAAGATAGATGAAATATCAGACGAAGAGGTAACAAGGTAATAATATTATTTACTTATAGTTTTATTTTGCATTGACCGTGAGTCGTGAGTCGTGACGAGCAGTTTCTTTTTTTAAACAGATTGCTTCATTATTAATTCGGTGTTATCTAGAAATTTCTAGACATTGGATAAATTAAGAACAGACTATTATTATATTTTGTAATTATGTTTTTATTGTTTTTGTACCTAGATACTTCTAATAGTTATTATATTTCTTCTTTTTAAGAATAAATTATTTGTTTTCAATTATAACGTCGGTTGTAAAGCCTGCATAAAATACATACAAACATAACATCACGCCTGTATTCCCCGTAGGGGTAGGCAGAGGTGTACACTGTACATATAGTTACAGTTATAGGTTACACCCACGTTTCGCCAGTTATGTGTAATAGGAGGCGAGCCTATTGCCTGGCCACGAATCCAGACTCCGTGCTGCTACTAAGAATAACCAAATCGAAAAACCCAGTGACACTTTGCCCGGCCCGGAAGTCGAACCGAGGACCTCATGCTCAGCAGTCACGCTTAGCGACCACTAGACCAACAGGGCCTGTTTAAGATCTAAGACGATAAATGTTTATTAGTCGAAATTGTAGTTCATATTACAATTGAAGTCTTTAAAAAACATGGATTCCTATACCCCTTTCTAAGAAGTTAACTTACCGATCAGAATTAATAGCCAACTCATACAGCAAGATTCTCATTAATAATCTGATGGTTCTAAACTTGGTTCGCCATCTACGAGCTAATGGTTCCAGTTTACAAGTGTATTAGAATACCTATATACAATAAAATACCTAAGGTCATAAAAGATGCCCCAATCTAAACTTTTAAAAAGAAATTATTAGCCCTATTGCACGAAAAATTTTATTATTCGATTGATGATTTCCTAAATGACCCCTCGTTTTAGTTCAAACCCTAAATTAAAATTATATAAAAAATGTATTTTTTTTTGTGTAATAGTTATGCCATACGAAATAATATTTGCATGCCTAATCTAAGGTAGATTGTAGTAGAACCATTATTTTATGTATACCACTTTTTTGTGTACCTACTTTCTAAGCAAATAAATGATTATTATTATTATAGAATGTTACACTATTGTGAGTCGGCTTTGAGCACAGAATTAGCATACACAGTTGATTTCCCAATAGCGTTACAACTGTTATAGCCAATATTATGGCCTATCTAAGAGCTAGTCTGCTTGGGAATTGCATAAGTCAACACTTCTTAGTCGATTTCATCCCACGCATTTCGCTATGCTCAGGATACAGTTATGATTTAGGGGAACCGGTGTAAAGTAAACTAACAGTACTTATGTACTTTAACACGCATTCAATTGCGTATGAGGTCCTGAGTTCGAATCCCGGATTAGGCAAAGTGTTATTGGATTTTTCCATTTGTAATTCTCAGTGTGTGTGGATTTGTGCCCGGTTGATGACAATAAGCCCTTTATTACGTTAAGATCTATAACGTAACTGGTGTGAAACTGTGTTAATGTTAATTAATTAATCTAAACTGTATAAAGAGATATATATCGACTATGTAATAGGATGCCGATAGTAACGGGTGTTCTAATCATATTGTTTTTGTATTTGAAAAATTACTGCTCTATTAGTCAGATAAGTTTGCCACTATACGGGTGAGTTCAGAAGGTACTGGTTATTATTATTATTATTTTATATTACGAGGGTTTACCTAGTAAAGGAGTAAATATATATTTAAAAGAGTAACTATGGAGTTTCTTGCCGAGTCTTCTCCATAGAAACGACTTTTTGGAACCGAGCAACTAGTTTGACGTTTTGTAAGTGCTCTTTTGTAGCCTATATGAAATAAAAACATTATGACTATGACTAGTGCGGGACGTTACAGTACTGTTTTATATAAACCTAAATTTAATTTAACGCTAAGGAAATGTATGTATATCCTTATTCTGGCAAAAAATTATTATTATAATTAGCCTGAAGTGACCCACGGCTGAGCAAAGGCCTCCCCGCTCTCTTTCCAGATCTCCCTGTTACCAGCTGCCAACGACCAGTCTTGCAAGGTACTGTTACTGATTTTTATACTAGCACTACTATTACTATTATACTAGCTTCCGTCCGCGACTTCGCCCGCGTGGATTTCGAATGTTTTATAGCCTATAGTCTTCCTTGATAAAAGGGCTATCTAACACTGAAAGAATTTTTCAAATCGGACCAGTAGTTCCTGAGATTAGCGCATTCAAGGAAATAAACAAAAAAACTCTTCAGCTTTATAATATTAAATAATATATAGTTATTAATTATGTAATTGGTGTTCACCGTGTAATTAAAGTAAATAAATAAATAATGTCCTCCTGACCGAATTTCGGTCACGGCGGCCTGTCACAGCTGAGACTAGCCATCTGCGCAGGAGATATTATAGTGCACAAGTATGCGCGCAGACGCAGGTGCATTCCCTATTTCGTCACTCTCATAATCAATAAATAAATAGTATAGATTTAGCAGTGCTTAGATACTACCTCGTTTGCCTAGTGGTCGCAGGTGAGACTGCTCAGCCTGAAAACTTGGGTCCCATTCCCTGGTCAGGCAAAGTGATATTAGGAAGTAGGAAGGAGGCCCGATAGATAACAACCCTCTATAACATAATCAAAACATCTATAAACATCCTTAACTAGCAAGGTGAATCTCTTGATGGGTGACCGTTTTTCACACATCCAGACCCTACCGTATCCGTGAAAGCACGTGTCGCTTTACCGACTCAAAGGACAGTGAGGGAGACGGAATAGAGAGTGCACCTGTTAACACTCAATGAGGGCTATCGCGTATGAATTCGCCGCTAGAGGCGCTAGTATAGCGTGAGGTCTCCGAATGTCCAATGTCCCTCTTTGTGTCCCCAAAGTTTAAGTTGAGATTGGCCGACGCGACCGAATTTAAAAGGATATTACTGATTGTAACTTCTGAATATATTTTCACAGTGACTTTCTACATAACTATCGGATTGATGTTTTGCAAATTAATGACATAACGCTAGTTTCCTGTACTGCTCATGCGCATTATGCATAACAGTAATAAGATTAGTCTATTTAAGTACGATTTTATTGGTCTTGTGATTAGAATTACGAGTATTGATTGTGAAATAGATTTTATTTGACGAGCAGCTCAATATTTCCTTAAACTATTTAATTGAGAACGTACCTCTGTTTGTCGGTTTATTGCCTCACAACGCCTAAACCGCTGAACCGATAGAAATGAAATTAGAAATGGAGATAACTTAAATCCTAGGAAAGGTTTTTATCTTGAAAAGGTTCAAGTCATTTCTTCACGCTGACAAAATCTCTCCTGCGTCGATGTCTACCCACAACCCTTGGCGTTTTGCCACTTGTCTAAGGGGCTGGTCGTCAAACTATAGACATGATAATCACCATAAAGGTAGGTACTCTACCGTCCCGCGGCGGGTCAGTTTGGCCTGCCGGACGAGTTTCTGGACTCGTATCGGGCGCGTCCCCCGGGTGGCGGATAGGGGAACGCCGCGCAGATATGCGCGGTACCGGTTTCGACCGGCGCGGACCAAAACCAGGCGTTGGGACCGCTCCTCATTCATTGAGGACGCGGTCATAGTCGGTCGCTGGGGGGTTGGGGAAGTTCGCTCCAGGTACGTGTCCGTTTTCGGACATGACTGGGATGCGAACAAGCGACTGACTGTGTTGGGATCGCTTCTCTCGCGAGAAGCGATCATGGCGGCGGGTCTGGTCAGATGCCTTTTGTCTGGCCGGGCGGGACCTTTTGGTCACCGTCGTTGGTCCGCACTTTGTGGTTTTGCGAGGTGCGGAGAGCCGGTCGGCGTCTCGGACGTATTCCGAGCAGCGGCGACGGCGGAGTGCTTGTTTCCTCCTCTCCTTCTGGAGGGGGAGGTGGTTACGAGCGCGGGCGGCGGGTCCGGTTGTTCACGAGAGTGGGCAGTCGGGCATGGCAGTTGGCCACCGCCGGCCGAACCCGTAATCCTGTTCTTTTTGGGACAGGGATGGGGGTTCCTTGCCTTTATTGGCCGGGGGCTGCGTGAAGACAACACTATAAAATTACCCTAAGCTCGTGCTGGTGACGTCCGGCCGTGGGCTGAATGGCGGGGGTGAACCCCGTCCCGAGGATGTCCCAGGGGACCACACCCCTGGTACAAAAAAGGAAAAAACTATGAAATGGCACCTGGAGACAACGAATTACCCCAGGGAGGTACCGGACGCTATGCGAAAGGAGAATCCTCTGCGGGCCCTTCGGGGTCCGTCTGCCCCTCGTATTCTGGGGGGGGCAACCAGTGCCGCTCGTCTACCCGCAAGGGTGGTTCGAGAAAGAGCCGGGAGGGCTCTAGTCGCTCGGGAACCGACGTGGAGCCGACTTCGGAAGGCAGCGCGTCGGGTTTCATGAGCCCGGATGACTTAGTGGTCGGGGCGGTAGGCAAAACCTACCGGAAACGGCCACGGTCTGCCTCGTCGTCGCCTGAGGGCGGCTCGAGGCCAACGTCCGGATCGCGCTCAGGGAGCGCAACAAAGCGAGGCAGGGGTCGACCGCCAACCACCGGCAAATATGTCGGTATGGCCAAGGCCCAGGCCGAGCTTAAGGCCGCGCAGGCTCGCCAGCGGCAGCTGGATACGGAGGAGGAGATCCTCCGCGATGCTGCCGCTGCCGATAAGAGGGACGATGTCCGTTGTCGGATTGTCCTGGACGGGTGGTCGGACAAGGACGACCCCGAGACTGACATGAGGCTGGTCAGTACGATCAAGGAGTCGGTCGAAGACAGCCTATCGTTGGTCTCGAAGGTCGCCGCCAAGTCCCGTAACCTCAAGGGCGGTTACGTGAAGACCCTCAATGATGCTGCAAAACGCATCAAGAGGGACGTCAACTTCCTCTGCGGACGCACTGTCGGGGAAGAGACGCAGATGCTGGAGGAGGAAAACTCCAAGCTGACGGCGGAGAACCGCCGCCTCGGCAAAGAGATGAAGAAGCTTCGCCATGAAGTCCGCGAAATGGCGAAGCGGCAGGGTGCGGCTGAGGCCGCGGCTGCGGCGACGGTGCGTCCTGCCCCGCTGGACGTGGAGGAGTTGTCGCGCGCCATCATGGTCCAAGTCGGGACCATGGTGAACGCGCGGCTCGCCGCCCTTGACGACCGACTGCTGCCTGAGCAGCGGACCCGTCCACCCCTCGCGGCGGACAGGAGAAGGGTGGACTCTCTGGCTTCGGTCGAGAGTCTGCCGGCAGCAACGGAGCGGGTGCAGAAGGCGCCTGCCCCAAACGCTGCACCGCAGCAGACTGCTGCTTCGGACCCTTCCAAGGGAAAGAAGCAGCAGCCTAAGGGGAAGAGGGTCGCGGAGCCTCCGCGGCCTTCGACCTCTGCAGCGGCGACCGCCCCTGAGGCCACCACCTCTGCCAGCCCCGTCCTAACGGAGGAGGGCTGGACCACGGTGGCCAAGAAGAAGGGGCAAAAGAAGAAGCCCGAGCGGCCCACCAACAAGGGCTCCGGTGCCCCTGCAAAGGGGCAGAAGAAAAAGGCGCCCAAGAAGGCGCCCAAGAAGAGGGCACCGAGGTTGCGCGTGCCGCGCTCGTCGGCTGTAGTAATTACGCTGCAGCCAGGCGCGGTTGAGCGCGGCCTCTCCTACGCAGCCGTCCTCACGACGGCCAAGGAAAAGGTGCCCCTTGCGGACCTCGGGATCACCGGCCTGCGATACAGGCAGGCGGTGACCGGGGCCCGCATTTTCGAGTTGCCGGGGGCGAAAAGCGGCGAGAAGGCCGACGCCCTCGCGGCAAAATTGAGAGAGGCACTGGGTGCCGAGGACGTCCGGGTCTCCAGGCCTATCAAGTGCGCAGAGATGCGCATTTCGGGCTTGGACGACTCCGCGACGTCCGAAAGTGTCGTCGCCGCAGTCGCCCGTACGGGTGGCTGCACGGCCGACGAGGTCAAGGCGGGGGAGGTACGTCACACCCCCTCCGGCCTTGGCAGCGTATGGGTGCGCTGCCCTGTGGCAGCCGCGCAAAAGGTGGCCCGAGGTAGGCTGCTGGTCGGATGGGTCTCGGCGCAGGTAAAACTGCTCAATGCCAGGCCCACCCGATGCTTCCGCTGCCTACTAAACGGGCACGTGCAGCACTTCTGCACGTCCGAGGAGGAACGCCGCACGCAGTGTTACCGCTGCGGCGAGGTCGGCCACCTGGCCAAGTCGTGCGCCAGGGATCCGCACTGCACAGTCTGTGCTGCTGCGGGTCGAAAGGCTGACCACCCGATCGGCACCAAGCCCTGTGGGGCTAGTGTGTCCCAAAAGGGTAAGGGGAAGGCCGCAACCCTGCGGCCGACCCCTGCTCCAGCTGCCACTGGTGGGGAGGTGGTGCCCATGTCTGTCTGATGTGGCTCACCTCTCCCTCTGGTGACGCGCACCCATGCGCCAAAGGGTCAGTGAGGGGACGGAGCTGTCGTCCTTTCACTGAGCAGAGGCCCGCGGAGGCTGGGTTGGGAGACCCACCTCTGCATTGCACTGGCCTCTGCACCGAAGTCCTGTACCCCCCTACCTCTACATAGGGGGGAGCGAAGAATCCGCCCCACTTTACAGGGCGGATAGCGCTGGTGGGGTTGGCGGTAGAATGCTATAGCGATCCCGCCTCCCCACCACTTATGCGCCGAAGCAGGCAACATGTGAGGTTTTTAGTGGGTAGGCCCCTGTGGATCTTATTGGGTTCACGGGGGAGAGTCCCACATATCCCCGTCGCCTCCCAGCGGCGGGGAATGCGCAACGCATTTCCCTCAAGTTAAAAAAAAAAAAAAAAAAAAAAAAAAAAAAAAAAAAAAAAAAAAAAAAAAAAAAAAAAAAAGGTACTCTACCGTAAAGTGTGTTTTATTTTCGATGTTGGGAATTAAATCATAAAACGTTAAAATAATCGAATTCATACTAACTATAATTAGGAAAATAAGGTATTCGGAAGATTATATAAGAATTGGTAAAATTAAGAATTTTTCGCCAAGAAATCGACGCAAAATAAAATTGAAAATTTCACATGTGGAAAATAAAGAATTAGGAACTAATCGCCGACTTCATTTATGCCTGGGTTAGAATCTGCAACCTTGTGCATACGAAACCGATCTGCCTGCCCCCAACGAGGCTGCCTCAAAGAATCTGTCAGACTAGTGGGCACATTTACAGTAATGATACAACGTTTTTAATTCACAATTTAAATCACTTATACCACGCACACTCACCGCGCTAAACGATCTCCTGCCCCTTTACCATCAACTCTTAAAGCAGGACATCTTCCGTCGTGGAAGCAAGACGTCGCTACGTACAGTATAGCGCGGCGTCTCGCTTCCACAACGCGTAAGGGGGCTGGATTCAAACCCAAAGATTAATCTGTTTGTAAATTTGATAAAGTTTTTTGAGAGTGATTTATGTTTTTTAGTTTCTTGTTTTATTTTATTTTATACTTAATATTTTATTTTTGTATTAGATATTATATTGTTTACTTGTGCTATACCCGGAGTCGGAGGCAATGGGCTGGCCACATATGTCGCAGAACCGATAACCGCTGGAGTAAGCGTGTTCTGGAGTGGAGACCGCGTCTTGGTAAACGTAGCGTGGGTCGCCCTCTGGCCAGATGGCGGGATGACTTACATAAGAGGGCAGGCAACGACTGGATGCATAAAGCAGCAGACCGGGCTTTGTGGCGTACATTGGGAGGAGCTTATGTCCAGCAGTGGACTGCAACGGGCTGATGGTGATGATTGTTTAGTTCGTGTTATTAGCCTGCGACCGTTTTATCTAACAAATAAATAACTTTACAATTCCGTGGGAAACAGCTACTTTGGATGTAAACCTAGTTAGTAAACATCTAGTTCTTGTTTGTTGTGATTGTGAGAGTGTTGATCGGCACTCGATGAATTTACGTCCTGTGTTTAATTGATTAAGAAAAAACAAACAAGTCTATAGGTATTACCAAATCATGACGTCACGTCAGTTTCCTCCGAAGTGGTAGGTCTGTAACAATTCGCCAGTTATATTATAGGTCCTAGGGCCTGTTTCACCATCTACAAGTAAAGTGTTGAATATATACGTCTTGATTAACGCTAATCGGCAAGTAAAAGTTACGAGTATCTTTTATCGTATCTTAGTTACAGGCCAGTTTATCCCCTGATTAATGCTACTCAGATATTGTGAAATTCGTATGAGTAGTTACGGGGGACTTTAAGTGGCGGATAGTCTACTTGACACTTTACTTGATGATGAAACAGGCCCTGTAATAGGGGTGCGAGCCTATTGCCATTAACCGGGCATAAATCTAGACACCGCGTTGCTACTGAGAATTGCCAAATGGAAAAACCCAGTAACACTGCCCGACCCGGGATTCGAACCCAGGACTTCATGGTCAGCTGTCGTGGTAAAGACCACGAGATCAACACAGTCTTTTACATGATGGCGTTCAAATAAAATAAGGTATTAATGAGAATTAGTTTAATAATAGTTATCACAAATTTAAATATGTGTAAACATTTAATTCCCAGTAATAAATAGTTATAACCATATTTATACATTATATTATATCTATTGTAACCACAACATTACACATATCCCGATTTCTTTCAGCACTAGTACATAATATTTCCTTGAAAATTCAAATCGATAACCATTTGCAAGAACCCGGGATTCGAAGCCAGGAGTTCATGCTCAGCCATCGCGCTTAGCGACCACTAGACCATGTACATATATATTACAAAAGATTTGTGGCAAGAAATTCGCAATTTTACCAGGTTATTTTTTTAAGTCGCACTACGAATTTCTCCTGTATCGTGGGTGCGTTACACAAACATGTAATATCACA
Organism: Abrostola tripartita; assembly: GCA_905340225.1. Lineage (NCBI taxonomy): Eukaryota > Metazoa > Arthropoda > Insecta > Lepidoptera > Noctuidae > Abrostola > Abrostola tripartita. The sequence continues at coordinate 4,038,326 of HG996515.1, forward strand.
TAAACACCCAGACTCGGGACAAATATATGCCGATCGCACAAATGCTTGTCCCGAGCGAGAATCGAACCCGCAACCCTTGGCGCGGCAGTCTTACTACTTAGCCACTGCACCAATCGATTCGATTTTGTTGTCAGTCTAACACCCCAATGCATTGAAACGCATCTAAAACAGTTAGTCCTGCTCCAGATCTCTCTCCAACCTTACCGTCCTCTCGGACTATGAGTGTGAGGGAAAAGAGAGTGCACGCTATTGCACTCACTTGTTCTTATCGTATGGTTGATGAACAACCTGGTGTCAGAGTTTAAACCGCCTGTTGGCCTCTGACATGGCTTTACACACCGTTGAAAAATCATTCAGGTGTGCCGGTTTCCTCACGATATTTTCCTACACCGTTTTTAGCAACTGATAACTAATTTATACATTGGTGCGTGCCGGGGTTTGCCGGGAACCGCGACCTTTGACTTGGCAGTCCCACGGTCATACCACTCGGCTATCAGTGCGCACACTTATGCACTATAATCTTTCTTGCATAGTCACGGTTAAGATTGGCCTTTGTGGTCAGTCAGGATATTATGTACCTACTAAAGCTATAGAATAAACGCCCTACGGCTAGCCATTCTAAATTCTCCACAACACAAACTACTCACTGTTACCCTATGGGATGAAATTAAAAGGCTCATAACAGAACATTTCTCCTGAATATTCCCTGTAGAAAAGACTCAGAATACAGAACAAACCGGAATCCGTGAACGCGCACAATAGTGAGGCAACCCCAACTATTCCAAAACGGATTAGTTGCGTCATTCGACGATTTGTCATTTAGTTTACAAAGATCGCGATCATTGGAACGTTTTACACGCTGCGCATTTAATTCGATTATGCCGTCCTGCGTAATGCCAATGTGCAAAAGTGCAGTCGTAATTAAATAAAAACATGTTAGGATTACATTTCATTTATACCTACACATAGACACAGTGCACAGAAAAGAAAATGGACGAACGAGGAGTCTGTGAGAAAGGTAAGGGTGTATAGTGTGCCCGAATTTTGCCTGTTAATTTTCACATGTAATAGGGGGCGAGCCCTATAACACCATTACTCCGGAGATTAATATCCGTATAAGTTACTAAAACACTAGCCTAAGATACCAGAAGACGATTAAGCTCTGTGTCTTTTGTATTTTCAACCCATAAGGCAAAAGTATATAACATTTAAATACTGTCGAGTACAAACCTACATCACGAGTTAAAAACAAAGCGTCATACACCCGCCATCTTTATAACAATTGGCGGTAAACTTGACAGCTGTCATTTGGAATGTTCTTTTTCAGTTTATGGTTTAGCTCGTGGCTTTGTCGAGTTGTGCCAGCTGGTGAGCCAGTCTTTCTTCACGGGCCCGCCTTGATTGGCCTGATGCCCGTTTTTCAGCAAACTTTGATACAAAGGTTTCTACGGGCATGTTTCCTGAAAACCAGAATAATGATTTAGATGGATTAAGTATTAAAATTTAGGGCTTGTTCTTTTTCTCAAAAAACTATGCACCCAACTTAAGAGTAATGGCTAAAATAAATCCTTATCAAGCATATTGCTATTTAAAATCTACAGGCTTTCAAACTCAAATAAATTTTAAACATTCTATGATACATCTGCTGCCACTGCGGCAATTTATTATCAGAAGCATTTTAATCATACGGAATATTAAAATTTCATAGTTTTAGCTACATGTTAAAATATAAATATCATATCATATCATATAAAAATCTTTACTACAGTGTAAAATCTTGGAGAATTTAATATAATATATTGTTTTATTTTAATCACAAATTAAATAAGGCATACTAGACACACCTGTCAAGAACTGCTCTGCAATAACCTCAGACTCCTCATCAGCCTGCAACGCAGCCTCCTTCAAATAATCTCTAATCCGATGAGGATCATACATCTCTGCGATCTTCTGGTGTTTACGGTTCAGCTCTTCAAAGTTCATCTTCATTTGTACGATGGTAGATATGCGGTCAATTACTTCACTCTTTAGATTGTCTAACGCTTGCTGCTTTACGATGTTCTCTTGGGCTATTTCTTCAATGCTGTTCATTAGTTCTTCTGTTTCCAGGTCCAGTTCCACGAGCTGTGGGTTCACTTCTATTATTTTATCCTGGAAGAAGTTTAGAATATAATTATATAAGTTAGGTTTTATTTCCTTTATAAAGCATTATAATAATAAAGATTTAGATTAGAATTTGCTTTTCGAAATATACATAAATAGTAAATATCCTTAAACTATTTGTATGTATTAATCTGTATTTACTGATAGCTTAAAAATTATTTTTTCAATAAATGATTTAGTAATAGGTATAACTGGTTTTGACCATGTTATTTACAGTAAAACATAAACAAACAAATCTTGTAATATCCATACTATTGTCATTGAAATAACATTCTCTGTCTTTGACTGTACAATTTGTACATTGTATCACTCATTTATGTCTTAATATAATGTAGTATGAAATAATACTCAATACTTTATTAATAATCCTTCCTCACCTGTAGATCAGTATTCTCTAATATCTCTTGCAATTCCTCAATACAACACTCATTTAGTTCCGGAAACATCAAGGACTGTCCGCTGAAATGTGTTTGTGGACTCACATCATTACTTTTGGCCACATCTTCAGTATTTGTGTATTTTGGCATAGATTTCTGGAACTCCCGTATAATAGCTTGAACTACACGTCCTAAATCTGAATGTAATGTGTAATTTAACAAGCCAGGAGCCCCAATAACTTGGTTCGAGTTTTCACCCAACCAAGGATGAGGATTAGGCGGGTTTACGAATATTGAAGGCTTCTCGTTAGGAAATTCAGGCCCCAATAACACTGTTAAACTCATATTTTTACCATCGGCCACGAATTCAACACGATATTCAGCATTTTCATTCACTTCAATAACATGGTCATTGAACACTTTTAACGTGTCGATTTGTCGTTTTCTGATGTCTTGTTCGTTATAATATGGTCGGGGCAGCATGGTTGAACAGCGACGTTGCTGAAAAAAGCCAATGCATTAACCGAGAAAAGCTTTTTTGTTTGTTTTTAAACTTAAACCTTTTTTGTTAATTTGGCATATTCATTCATGATTTAATATCAGTTTAAAGGCCAAGCGAAACACACTTTTGAGAGAAATAAAAAATGAATACCTTTAATTTCTAGATTTAAATATTTTAAAGCTACAGCTAGCGATAATTATTAAATAATGAATTTCCAAAATATTGTCTAATACGATCAATATGTCTCATAAAGCTCGTTTTTAACATCCGTAAGTTTTTGACATGAGTCTGAAGGCGCTAAGCTTGACTGCCATTGGATTTATATCATGAAGTATATATATTGACCAATAGTGAACAAGTATCTGTACAATAAAAACATACTTTCGTTGAATCAAGTGTCAAACAAATGTCAAATGCGTTTTGTTTTAATGTCTGATATTTTGCAATACTTTAGAATAAGAATAAGAATATACTTTATATATAATAATAATACTTTCTGTTTATAATTTAAAATTATGTAAAAACATAGACCAACAAGTAAAAATAATAATAGTTCAAAAATATAGACAGAAAAAGCTCCATAATATTCACCAGCTGTTTAGCTCTGGAAAAAAATATTGTAGGTAAAGGTAGTAAAGATAATATTATGTGAGGAGCCTTATCCCTGTAAAAATAATCAGTACCTACCTATTTAACATTACTTTTGAGCTAACATACTTGCATACATAACTCTATTTTGTGTCCGCCTCAGATGAAATAAAAAAAGGGTGTCCGCAGCTAATAATATTTTTTGGAATTGTTTTACTAAAGAAGTAGGCAAAGATGTTTTTCTTCAGGCCTCTTGACTACCTAATTTAGAACATAAGTTGCTTGGAACAGGTCGACAGCCTTCTGTCATTTCTCAAGTTCAAACTGAATTATTTGACGAGATTATTACTTGACGAAAGTAAATAGTGTTTTATGGCACATACCTATTTTATTCCAGCCCCACATAAATTAGCTATGCGCATGCGTTGCCTGCATCCGGTACCTAATCATTTAAAAACAATAATAATAAAAAACAATGATAGGCAGGTACTGCAGCAAAAACGCCTCATTTTATCATTTTCATAAGATCTAATGTCACGCTGCGAATTTTCCGTCATTATAAAGAATTTTCATTGCATTTAAATTATGGGTTTGTGTTAAATTCCTCAAATGATAGGTGGTTCACGTTTTTGCGGGATCAAAGATGCTATTGTCTGTCATTAGTTTTAGATAGGATCACGTTTTAGTCACGTTATTTTAAAACGTGTTCAGCCCCCTTACCATAAACTTTAAAGGTAGGTCAGTTTACGGTGTGGAAGCGAGACGCCGCGCGCCGCTACGTTCAGTGTAATATAGCGTCTCGCTGCCACAACGTGAACTGTCTTGAGATATTTCCTTGTGGGTACATTCATTGGTACCCAAATTGGATAATTTATGAGTATCTACTTCTTCCTATCGAGTCGATGATAATTACTAAAATTTTGTCGCCCAAAAAGCTACGAGAATTGCATTGTCAGTAGCGTTCATGAGGTATTCCATTACAGGTGTAAGTACAAATGGGACATGACAGTAAGTGTGACCTACATAATTACTCCAAAAATTTCTAGATTCATTATTCTCATGAAAATCTATTGAACTTTCTGCACAGAAAAGAGAGACTTTGATTTGGCAATCTAGCGGTCATACTCGGTATTAATTGTTGACTGATTTGAGCCTAACGATCTATCGCACGAAAATCGTGTTCGATCGCTTAAAAATTGGCCGTCACACACGTCGACGATCTGTCGTATACTTGTTTGGAGCCGAAAAAAGACGATTCGAGATTGCATAGGATTTATTACGATTTGCGATATCGTCTACGATGTATTATTTGGTTTGCGATATTTATATACCTACGTACAGTCGTACACACGTGCGATTTCAGTCATCACACTCTCATACTCCCAGACACACACACCTCCACTCACCCTCGCACACAACTACATTTAGTTTGTTCTCTTTTCAAAGGTCTTGTAAATCGTTAATATTAATGTAACATGTTGCATTATATACCTAAGGGGTGGGGCCTGGTAATCTGTGTGACAGGGCTTCCTAGTACAGATACCAGTCTCCCACAAAGGATTAGTCTACAAACAACAATATTGTTAACATAGGCACCTTTGTGGAAGAGAAAATAAATGTTTATTATTATTATTGTTATATTATTATTTGTGGTTATGATTGGTCTGATGCGACAGATTGTGTGTGGAAGCAAATGTCAAGTTGTCGTTAATTGTGGATTTGTGGCGATCTAAAGAGGATCCTTTGTTCAACAGTGGACGTCTTCCGGCTGATAAATAATGATAATGATGACAGATTGTACTGTATATGGGGCCCATTATATAAACAGTGAAATATAGCTAAAATTATAGTGATTATTTACCAATATTATTGCTAATGTTCTTTTAATGTGTAAAACTTGAAGTTTTCGTTGACGTCAAAAGCATTTCTGTCGTGATTTGTTATTTTTTTAAAGCTAACATCTCGCCTGTATTTTCCGAAGGGGCAGACAAAGGCGTACACTGTACAGTACACCCATATTTCGCCAGTTACGTTATAGGCCCGAATATAATAGGGGGCGAGCCTATTGCCATCAACCGGGCACAAATCCAGACTCCGAGCTGCTACTGAGAATTTTCTAATGGAAAAACCCAATCACACTTTGCCAGACCCAGCATTCGAACCAAGAACCTCATGCTTCTGTATTTTGAGCCTATAACATAACTGGAGAAATGTGGATTTACTGTACACCTTTGGGAAAAACAGGCGTGATATTATGTTGAATGTATTCTAAAGTTACATATTTTTTAAAAGTATGTACCTACCTACCATTCAAAACACATTTCCTTTAAAAACATTGCCTCGATGGTAAACTGGTCGTTAAACGCGACTGCTAAGCGCGAGGTATGTATTCAATACTTTTACAGCGATCACCCATCGCAAGGCTGACCGCGCAGAGCACCGCTTAACCTCGCAGATCGAGCCTCCACATCTCCCGTATAAAAATACACATGTTCTAGAATCACCAATTAAGTTATATAATGACGAAGTGAACAATAGTCGGTAATTAAAATATGTTGTTGGTTTTTTCCTCAACTAATTTAAGTAGGTACCTACCCAGAGGTGTAAGGCTGCGATCATAGTAACACAAATATAGTTTTGTTAATAGTTTAAGAATTTAAAAAACCCCCAGCGCAAAAAGGAAAGCGATCACTTAAAAAGTCAAAAATAATACCTATCATTGAGCAAAATCCAATCAAGTAACTCCTATTAAAGACATAGTCGTGGCGGGGTATTTTTATTAAGCTGAGCTGATTAACAAAAATGAACTGATGATCATCAACCGCCTGAACAGATCTTTATAAATTATAGCTAAGAACCATCTCGATCACGCCAGCACTCAAACAAAAAAACCGCATCATAATCGGTCTATTCCTTTAGTAGCTATGATGCCACAGGCAGATTCAGAGACAGACACGTCAAACTTTTATCACCCCTCTTTTTGCATCTTTTGGGTGTTCAAAACTTAATCTTTGGTGCAACAGAATATTCCAGTTGAGGATCGCTTCACCTTGTCATATGGTTGTTACGCCGGTAAGCCTCAGACATGGCTTTACATCCCGTTGAAAAATTATGATGATGTTTTCCTTCACCGTTTTTAGCAACTGATAACGACTGATTTTATAGTACGCACATGAATTCGAAAAGTCATTGGTGTGTGCCGGGGTTCGCACTTGCGGCCTTTGACTTGACAGTTCGACGGTCATACCACTCGGCTATCACTGCTCTGCATCATCACTTAGAATCGCTGGTTCCCAGAGTAAGTACAAATAATAACACTTCTCAGACCACCTATACTGTTCTCACAAAAATTATTAATAACTTGTCTGGACTTTAAAAGAGCCTTGACCCATAGTTTGATTCGGTATTTCTTCTCAGAGGTAGTCAGTTAGGAAAAGCCGACGCCATGTTAATAGTTTTCAAAAAATATGACGAGTATCTAAAAGTTTTTGTAAAACCTAAATGCAGAAATATATCATTTAACTGTCTTATATGCTATCAAGCACCGTAAAATATAGAATATATAATAAGTATATTTGGGGGGCTTGTAGCTCCGTGGCTACCATGTTAATTTTCCTTATTAGTAACATCCGTAGCGGTCATGTCATTGTTTGATTAAGCTAGTGTGAAAAAAAAAACCCACAGAACTACTAATTCGAACGACAAAAAGACGATCTGCCCCCATACCATGAACGGCGTCTCGCTTTCACATCGTAAACTGCCCTATATTAAGAGTGCATGGTAAGGGGGCTGTCCTCTTACCGTGAACTCTTAAAGCAGGACAGTTTACGTTGTGGAATCGAGACGCCGTATGACAATGCACGTAGCGGGGGATGCGTCTCGCTTCCACATCTTAAACTGTCCTGCTTTAAGAGTACACGGTAAGGGGGCTGATTGGCGCAGTGGCCCCGATAATTTGGAACCTAGAGGCGTAGTGGCAAATACGCTATGAAAAGATAACATGCTACGGACTATAGCAAATTTTTTCTAGCATGCTTTATTTATGCTATGCAACAGCATCTTGCCCAGGATTTTTTTTAGCATACCGGGTAGTATCTGCTCTTAACATGCTAATCTTCGAAGGTCGGATAGCAATGACGGTCTCGCTGCGAATGTATAAACTATATAATTGTACACTCGTCGTGCTATCCTATAGCACCGATTGCGATTCAAAATAGCACGTGCTAGGAGTTGAGTATAAATCGCATGCTTTGGTTCCAGATTACCACAAACACGCGATACCTAATTTAGAAGTGAAACCATTTCTCGTTAAAATAACTCAATGTTTTGAACTTTTGACCCAAGTGTTTAAGGAAAGTTCAGCCTGATTCATTTATATGTTAATTCTTAGTTTTCCTTGAACCGTTGTAATATCGGTCAATGCTGCATTGTTTGGTAGGTAGAGTAGATATAGAGTAGATATATGAGGTTTATAAGGTTGTGTTTACTCCCAAAATATTGTTATTATAAATAATTAGACAGTTCTGCGTAATCCACTTGTTCGGTTAGGGCAGCTTGCTTTAAACAGGCTGTTAACGTTACATACGTACGTCAAAAGATAACGATTACAAAAGAAGTTTAACGTACGTAAAATATGAAGCGTTGTTTCATGGCGTTAACCCGGTTATCAACGTTATTAGCGCTGCAAGTAGAAAACAAAACATTTTCGTTATTAAGGCTGCTAGAAGGAAACGAAATTGGTATCGCCCTTTTTAACATTAACGTGTGCGTCAAGTGAAGCTGAAGCAACCCCGCCAATGGTCTTGGTCATCAATAATGGGAGAGCAACGTCGACCTATTTGGCGCAGTGGCAAAGCAAATGGACTGCGGCGCTAATGGCAGCTGGTTCGAAACCCGCACGAGACCGAAATGATTGAGTGTGATCCGCAGATGTTTATCCCGAGTCTGGGTGTTTGTGTATGTGATATTTCATGTTTGTGAAACGCACCCACGATGTAAAGGAAATTCCTTGTGTGGGGCGACGTTTTCCTTATTTTTGTTTGTAAGCCAATAGATTATTTGGAAATTGAAATTGTGAAACTAGTCGGGCATTCCCGAATGCACACTTGAGTATACTGTATAACTGGTATTTTATATAGTAAATAATATGGATGACACACACGAAAGTCATTACAGTAAATTGATTTGAAGGGATTTGTATGTACGAGGTTGCACGTTCGAATCCAGACAAATAGGTACTAATGGTATTGAAATATTAACACAGTATAAGTAGCATCACGCCTGTACAATACTGACGATAAGCAGAAGTGCATTGACCCACATTTTGCTAATCATATAATTACTAGCTGCGTCCCGCGGTGTTACCCGCTACATTTTTGCGGGATAAAAAGCCTATGTGTTAATCCAGGGTGCCAGCTACCTGGCGTGGAGAGCGTGAAGAGGTAACAAACACATTCACAAATTTTCGCCTTTATATTAATAATGTGATAATAATTATTATAATTAAATACTTAGTGGGATTTATTGTGATGTGATAGTGTCCTATGTAACAGAGGGCGAGCCTATTGCCAAAATTTAGACTCCGTGCTGCTACTGAGAATTAGCTAATGGGTAAACCCAATAACCGAATTTAATGATTCATTAAGGAAACACTCGAGATAGTTAATTTGTAGAAACTGAAAAATCGTTGAATTTCTTACAAATAAAAACTAAAACCGAATGAGGTCAGTTCTTATTCCTGTTCTACATTGATTATTTTTTCAAAATGGTATTTTTTCCTGGTGAGGAAACCGGCACATCTGAGAGATTTTCAATGGTGTGTAAAGCCATGTCAGAGGCCTACAGGCGGTTTAAACTTTGACACCAGCTTGTTCATCAACCATACGATAAGAAGATTTTTTTACAGATAAGTCTAAATTAGAGTTCATGTGTGTGCATGGGAGAAATTAGTAGGTACACAGCAAGTAATCAAAAATAAAAATTCCAGCCTAACCCATCAGTTTCCCAACCTCGCCGCCTACCGCATAACCGCAGCCGCATAACAGCCAATTGACCTCATTCTTCAAATCATACCATCCGATTTCTGACCTTGGCGACTGTCGTTTACCTATCAAGCAAACCATCCATTTTTTTTCGTCGGACACTGCGAGTCGCACCTCTACCCCCACTTTCGGAATAGAGGGGACAACAAATTGCTGAATTACTATACCTTGGGCAAGCGGCTTTTCCATTCATACTCATCGGAACTGTCAAACACGATACCTGTGTCACCGACAATAAAAAAGTAAATTCAAATAACCGCGCGAAATAACTGGCGGGCTATAATAGAATTCGAATTTTGAATTGATTTTTTTCTTTTTTGTTTTAGTCTATGGTTCTTTATTGATTTTTCTTAATTTTAATTCGATTATAGCTGTGCCCGGTAAGGATTCATCTTATAACCTAAAAAGTTACTCTTTGCATAACACAGTAGTTGTGCCGACGGCAATTTTTATGTAATACAATGTAAGACTTACATAACTATCATTTCGGCCTCATATTTTGGTAGTTGCGATAGTCGACGGTTTGCCATGGATAAAACTGCGCGCGCATTATGAACAGTGTCCCAAATTCGATAATTAAAAAGTTTGTGTTCTGTGTTCAAAAAGTGAAGTGTTTAAAGGACATAGTGTAAAGTGAGTATTTTTTTTAACTTGTTTTTTATTTCGTAATTAATATCTTGCCTTTATAGTATAGTGGAGTATTTGTGAAAGTCAATATGTTGTTCGCGATACCATATTATCCGTTTTTTCTGTATGTAATGTGTGGCCAGGCCAAGTTTAAGTTGCCCAATTTACGCTGTATTAGATAATTCGTTGCGCTAACATAACCTACTTTTTTAAATATCACTCTTGATCTACTGTTTGAATTAGATGTTTTGACATTTTGTAATAATGCTAATTAGCATTTTAATGTCGTTTTTATATAGATATACATATATATATAATACGTATGCATAACGTTTATAGTAAAGTATTTATGCAATCATTCGGTTCACCTAATGCCCTACATAATATACTTTTAGAATTATTATCAATGCCTACATATTTATTATAGTCTTCAATAGACAATTGTTAAAAGTAGGTCAGATTATAATTGACCTCATTTAATCTTTTACGTTTGTAGAAAATTAAATACTTATACGTTTGTTGATAATCCTCAGTATATGTTAAAGGTGTACCAATAAGGAGCTTGGAAGAAAGCCAACATTCTCTCAGGACTGTTGTCTGTGTAATCTGTCAGAATTGAAGCAACCGCGCGTTGATGTCTTTAGTATTGAGTGCGTGTGCGATAATATTATCTTATGTAGAATTCCGATGCATATAAAATAGTCATTAATATATATACGAGGATAATAATGGGTATAAAAAGAATACTATAAACTCACCATCTTTAATATGGGACTTTAAAAACAGCAGCGAAAATATCGTAGATTTTATTTAAAGGAATTTCTGCCTATTCGTTTGGGGTACAAGCGTGATTTTTTTGCAAACAAACATCGCCCTTCACTAGGAATTTCTCCTGTATCTTGGGTGCATTTCACAAACATGAAATATCACATACACGAACACCCAGACTCGGGACAAACATCTGCTGATCACATAAAGCCTTGTCCCGTGCCGGCAGCGAACCCGCAACCCCAAGCGCAGCAGTCCAATCGCTTAGCCACTGCGCCAATCAGGTCGTCATTAAACGATTACAATTTTCTTTGATTAGGTCATCAAATTAAAAGAATATGTGTAACAAACAACATATTTATTATATTTTACTGCATCAAAACAAACTGGTAGAATACTTCGTTGTCCTGTAGCGGGCAACCTCATAGGCTCGTAGCTACGTGGCTAAAATCAGTCGATCTGCGAGGTTAAGCTGTGTTCGCCGCGGTCAGTCTTGTGACCGTTTACACAAGTCGAGATACCTCCGTGCTTCAGAAGGCACGTTAAACCGTTGGTCCTGCGCCTGATCTCTCTCCAGTCGTCTCTTACCGTCCCATCGGACTATGAGAGTGAGGGAATAGGGAGTGCACCTGTTTTTGCGCGCATACTTGTGCACTATAAAATCTCCTGCGTAGTCGGCTAGTCTCAGATGAGATAGGCCGCCGTGACCAAAATTCGGTCAGGAGAACGTTATCGAACCCGCTACCATAAACACCTAATTACAATGTCTATAATAATCTTGAGTAATGTATCAATAAACAACAGACATTCTTGACTATTTATAAGCCTTTATATAGCCTACTTAAATAAAAACATGACTTTGACTTTGAAAGAAGTAATTAATTAACACATTTTAATAAAAATAATGTAAACACAAAAACTAAAATATTCAGAAATAACACGCATAGTGAATATATTGTGATAATATTACTTTTATTAAACATTGACTAATAATATGCTTCATTGATCTAGTGGTCGCATAGCTGGACTACTGAGCGTGAGATCCTGGATTCGAGCCTCGAGTCGGGCAAAGTGTTATTGAAGTTTCTGATTGGGTAACTCTCAGTAGCAGCGCGAAGTCTAGATTTGTGCACGGTTGATGACAATAGGCTCGCCCCCTATTACATTGGGACCTACAACATAACCAGAAAAAATTATGTGCACTAGAAGGGTAAATCTGCCTACCCTTTTGTTATTGAGAATGACATCCTGGAAAGATCCATAACACTTGGTCCGACCCGGGTACAGAACCCAGGACCTCGTGCTCAGTAATCGCTTTGCGACCACTAGACCAACGAGGCAGTTTATTTATAAAATTATAATATGTAGTATTTCGTCACAAATTACTCATTGTATTCAAATTAAACGAGTTTATTTGTGTATAAGTATTTATATCGTGTATAAGTGTGGGAGAGTTTTTTATAGATTTATTTTTATACAAATATGCTTAATGTTATTGTAATACGCTATTATAGGAGTGCTAATTAACATTACATAACAGCATAGTCCGATCAAATTAGCCCAAATAATACTTTTTTTTTGGTTACTATAATTTGACTGCCTCGTTGGTCTAGTGGTAGCTAAGCGCGACTGCTGGCAAGAGGTCCTGGGTTCAAATCCCGGGTCGGGCAAAGTGATACTGAGTTTTCCATTCGGTAATTCTCAGTAGCAGCACGGAGTCTGGATCTGTGCCCGGTTGATGGCAATAGGCTCGCCTCCTATTACATTGGGACTTACAACATAACTGGCGAAATGTGGGTGCACTATATGTTGACCTCTGCCTACCCCTTCGGGGAATACAGGCGTGATGTTATGTTATGTTATGTTTAATTTGAATTGAGTCCCCATCGATACCACATCTGCAAAAAAAAATATTCACCGTCGAAGTTAACAAAAGTTTTATCATAAGAATAGCTCCGACAAAAATTGTAGATCATGCAATTTTCTATAAAAGTGGTCTCTACACTTTTTTTCCTAAGAGTCACCGCTTTTGAGATAATAGTTCAAACTGTTGAAAAAGTTTATTCTTCATAATAATTATGCATTGCACGTTTCCATACCACCTGTGAGGTAGGGTACTTGACGATTTTTTTCTTAACGTTAAGAAATCGACGTTAAGAATAGTAGACGTTAAGAATACCACGAACTATTATGATCCTATTTAATTAGCACAAAATTTAGCACAAATGAGATTAATAAGTGATGACCTGATTGGCGCACTGGCTAAGCGATTGGACTGCTGCGCTAAGGGTTCGATTCCCGCACGGGGCAAAAATTTGTGTGATCCGCAGATGTTTGTCCCGAGTCTGGGTGTTTGTTAATGTAAAATTTCATGTTTGTGAAACACACCTATGACACAGGAGAAATTCCTAGTGTGAGGCGACTATTGTCTTCGGCCTAGAGTAGACCATCCCCTTTCCTCAAGTGTCGTAAGAGGCGACTAAGGGATTTTCCGGGGGTATGGGCAGCAGCGTTCCCCTGTGTAGTTATCGTTCACCATACTGCGCTCGTCAACCTGCCTGCCCAGCGTGGTGACTACGCGAATATTTTTTTTGTAGATGTTGGATGAAGACTTTTTACATTTAATTTATAATGTTAACTGATTTGATCTCATTATTATAGCACTTTATTACCTTCTTCTTCTTATCGTATGGTGTTGTACAACCTGGTGTTAGAGTTTTACCGCCTGTAGGCCTCTGACATGGCTTTACACACCGTTGAAAAATCTCTCCGATGTGCCGGTTTCCTCACGAAGTTTTTCTTCACCGTTATTGTTATCGTCGTTATTAACTGATAACAAATGTATAATACGCATATGAATTCGAAAAGACATTGGTGCGTGCCGGGGTTTGAACTTGCGACCTTTGACTTGGCAGTCCAACGGTCTTACCACTAGGCTATCAGTGCTTACTTTATTACCTGAATGTAGGTTCTAAGACTATGATCTCACAATGTGAGAATTTTATGCGCCAAATATTGGCAATACATAGCGACCTAAACCTATTTTAAGAACTTATTCTCATAAGTTCCACAAAATAATATTTTTTGGTTTTGATTTTGCTGTTCTGGACATTACTATCAATTGTCAGCTCTCTGCGTATTTTGGTAACCTTGTTGTCTTAATTGACCGGACTTTAAGTAGTTACATGTATCTAATTTGCATGATAATGCTATATTATACAGTGGAATATTTAGTAACATTCATTTTACCAACTTTGTCTAGGTAAATTGCAAGTAATTAAATTATATTTTTAGTACGTAAAAAATTACAAAATGACTGCCTCTTGTCAAGTGTTGTTAAGCGACTGCTGAGCACGAGGTCCTGTCTCCTGTGTTCGAATGCTAGCTCAGACAAAGTTTTATTGGGTTTTTCCGTTAGGTAATTCTCAGAAGCAGCACGGAGTCTGGATTTGTGCCCGTTTGATGGCAATAGGCTCGCCCTAAACATAGGTTTATGATGACGATGAAACGTTTTGTGTCCGCCTTAGTATGACCCTGGATGGTTTAGATTCATAATTGAACCCGGTAGGTGTAGTAGTGGGTTCCGTACCTAAAAAGGAAAAACCGAACCCTTATACGATCACCTTGTTGTCCGTCTGTCTGTCTATCAACCCATTTTTCTCAAAAACGCGTCCAGGTATAAAGTTGAAATTAATATCAAATACTCGGGTCATATGGAATGATGGCTTTGTTTAAGGGAGGCTTATACCAGTGGGATATTGAAGGCTGTGGATGATGATAAAAAGAAAAACATAACATCACGCCTGTATTCCCCGAAGGGGTAGGCAGAGGTGTACATATAGTACACCCACATTTCGCCAGTTATGTTGTAAGTCCCAATGTAATAGGGGGCGAGCCTATTGCCATTAACCGGGCAGACTCCGTGCTGCTACTGAGAATAACCTAATGGAAAACTCAGTAACATTTTGCCCGACCCGGTATTTGAACCCAGGACCTCATGCTCAGCAGTCGCGCTTAGCGGCCACTAGACCAACGAGGCAGTCCTACGTGGATGATGATGCTGACTCAGACCAATGGTGCGCGAGACCATCGCGTCTTGACCGGTTTTATTTTCTTTTTAGGGAAGGAATTTCTACCAGTCCCTTTAGTAGTATATAAAATGACATATACAATAAATTATTTTTAAATGACTTAACTTAAAATTGAATTAATAATAATAATATAATTAGTTAGTATACATGATATTTAGTGCGTATCAAAATCCGATAATTATATGAGGCAGTGTCATAATTATTGTAAGTTTCAAGTTTGCAATGATTAAGTTAAGCAACAGACTTTACGGCCTGTCTGTAGATGGATTACCTTTTTCAGTTTTAAATATTTTTTAACACGTTTTGGCTATGCTAAGCAATATTATTAAGTTGTTACATTAAGTCATTTTCAATTTAATGGCAATAGGCTCGCCCTATTACCTTGGACCTATGCCATGACTGATGAATGTGCGTGTAATATACAGGGTGTACAGGTACACCCACATTTTGCATTAATTTAATAGAGGGCGAGACTATAGCTAACAACCGGACACAAATCTAGACTGTGCTGCTACTAAGAATTACCTAACGGAAAAACCCAGTACCTAACACTTTTTCCAACCCGGGATTCAAACCCAGGACCAGACCACCTCAGACCTCAGACCTCACTGGACCAACGAGACAGTCATACATTATTATGGTATTTATTTTAAATCTAGCTTATTATGAAGATAGTTCTTCATTAAGACATCTTATCTCATATCTTCACGCTGTACCGTCAAGGTAATGACTGCGACGCTAATTGTTGTAGCAACACGTGTTACATAATTTAACACAGTTGATAGTAATCTTAGGGATAGGCAGAGATCTCCTTTCTTTTTAGTTAATTAACTATTATAGTTGTAACTACGCGAATTCTTTATTTTGTTTCATGCAATAGATCTTCGATAATGAACACTAAGCACCTAATATTCTTTTCATTGTATGGTTGATGAACAACCTGGTGTCAGAGTTTAAACCGGCTGTAGGCCTCTGACATGGCTTTACACACCGTTGGAAAATCTCTCAGGTGTGCCGGTTTCCTCACGATGTTTTCCTTCACCGTTTTTAGCAACCGATACGTATTTATAGTACGCACATAAATTCGAAAAGACATTGGTGGTGGCTTTCTCCCTGATCTTAATTTCCTTACCGACTTTCAAACTATCGATGCATGACGACACTAAAATTAAATTACCTACAACACGGGAATTAACGCGAACACAAGTTTTTAACACAACCTCGTCCTTCTGCAGTGTCGGAGTACGGACAATACGGAGTACGGACACGGTCAGCGTAGTGTGTAGGGTGGTGGAAGAATTGAGGGTAGATGAAAAATCATCTACTGTATAAATACGGGGACATGACACTTGTGACCCCGGCCGGTGCAACTCGGTCGAAACGTAAAGCGAAAATTTAAAAAAAAACTTGTGTTCGCGTTAATTCTCGTGTTGTAATTTAATTTTAGCTAAATCTCCTTATCTGTTGGTTAAGTTGTTAAGGTTCAATCATTTACAAATAAAAGAAGTAGGTACGCTTCTAGCTAGGTACCTACTTAACCCGGATAACTACCTGAATGGCTCAGTGGCCAAGCGATTAAACGGCTGCGGTTAGGGTTGCGGGTTCGATTCCCGCACGAACCATGTGTGTTCCACTGACATTTCATGTTGGTGAAACCCGCCCACGTTACAGCAGATATTCCTAGTGTAGAGCGACGTTTAAACATAACATAACACAAACATGAAATGTCACATACACAAACACCAGACTCACGACAAACAAAGCGGATCACACAAATATTTGTCCTGTGCGGGAATCGAACCCGCGACCCTTAGCGCAGCAGTCCAATCGCTTAACCACTGTGCCATCAGTAAATCTTAAAAATAAAAAATCAGACACACAAACAGACAAAGAAAGATCCCGTTAAATATTTAATCACTATGAATATGTATTAAGTATGTATGATATAAATTCCAAATAGTATACAAGTGATGAATATCACAATTCACACTTTATAAATAGAGCGATGCCGTTATAGACGATTCTCGACTTAATTTTTTTAATTACATTATTTGTTACTTTTCTTGGTATCAGTGCAACGTTCAAAATTTTTTTTTTTTTCGATTTTACATCATATTATTTTGGCAACTTGGCACTTGCAAATTACCATTCGAGGAATCACACCAGGCAACACTGGCGCGAAATAGCTGTTGCCGACCGTTTGAGGTATGTTTTACTAGCTAAATGGGAAGTAAAATTATTAATTTCTTTGCCAAAAAATTTAGTATTTGTTGTTATATTTTAAGCACTATTGACTACAAGAAGACACTGTTAGTTTGTTGCACCCGCAACACAAAAGATATGCAAGTTCATTTTTCTCAAAGAAGTAAGAAGAAATCAAAAGCGAACTTAGTTAGTTAAATAATTTACATCCGACTAGTGAACAGTACAAAAAAATACCAATAGATATTAATGATAAATCAATATTCTTAAAACCCACTTCAGAGTTTGAAATCATAAATATTATCAAATCATTAAATAATACCAAAGCTGTAGGGTATGATTCTATTACTACAGAAATAATCAAAGCAAGTGCTCGTGTCACTGCCCCAATTCTCGACCATATAATAACAAATTCCTTGATCCAAGGAATATTTCCTGATAAATTAAAACATTCTATTATTAAGCCATTGTATAAGAAAGGTGATAGAAAGGAAATAAATAACTATCGTCCTATTACTCTTGTACCTATAATATCAAAAATTTTTGAAAGGATTTTTTACAACCGATTAATTGAATTCCTAAATAAACATAAAATTATTAAAAATGAACAAAATGGTTTTCAACACAATAAATCAACTTCTTTAGCAGCATTCTCTCTTATTAAGAATATAACCGAATACATTGATAAAAAAATTCCGGTGGTAGCCATATTCTTTGATATGAGTAAGGCTTTTGATTGTGTAGATCATGAGATCTTACTAAACAAATGCGATAATTATGGCATTAGAGGTGTAGCTTTAGACTGGGTTAAAAGTTTCCTAATCAATCGTGAGCAATGTGTTGAAATTACCAATATAAATGATAGCCATGAATGCAGTTCACACAGATCTCCATGCAGGGTAAATAAATATGGCGTTCCACAAGGGAGCGTTTTAGGCCCCTTGTTATTCTTATTGTACATCAATGACTTACCAGATGCAATAAATTGCCAAAGTGTTTTATTCGCAGACGACATATCTTTAATAGTGCCATATAAGGATAAAAATATATCTCACGAAATTTTAATAAGTAAAGAGGTACAATCGGTATTACGATGGTTAAAAGCAAACAAATTAAATGTAAATCTGTCAAAAACAAAGTTTATAACATTTGGTACAAATAAAAGTAAACATTCTGATACTAATAATATTAACATATGTATAGAAAATGACAGTATAGAAGAAGCGGACAGTATAAAATTTTTAGGTATAACTCTGGATGAATTCTGTAACTGGAAACAACATGTAAATGATGTTTGCCTTAAGCAGATTTGTTTACGCCCTTAGAAAGCTTCGTACCGTATCAGATGAAAGGACTGCAGGTATAGCGTATAAGGGCTATGTAGAGTCAATCCTTAGATATGGGTTAATAATATGGGGGAATTCAACTGATGTTAGTCAAGCCTTCATTGCACAAAAGAAATGTTTAAGAGCTATTTGTGGGGTAAGTCCACTTGACTCTTGTAAACCCTTATTTAAAAAACTAAATTTGCTTACATTGACCGGCATGTATGTTCTTGAAGTGTCAATCTTTGTAAGGAAGTATAACGATTTTTTCAAATTTAAAGGGGATCATATTACTAAATATATACCAAGAGATCCATCAAAAATAATGATTCCATTTTGTAGAACAACATTAAATAAAAAGAATGTTTATCACATGTGCATATCAGTTTTTAATAAACTACCTAAGAGTATAAGGGAACTTCCATTTAAATATTTTAAATCTAAGTTGAAAAGATGGCTAGTAGATAAGTGTTTTTATACGATAGAAGAATTTATGCGACATAAAACATACACATATGATTATTTGTAAAATTTATTACAATAATAGTAAATACTGGTTACGTGGACATTTTGTTTGGAATATTATTAATAGTAACTATTTTAATTGCTTTATATAATTATAAATATTTGCATGCCTAATACAGGCAGGATATAGCTTGATGTATGCACCATTGTTAAATCTGGTACCACCTGTGTTCTATGCAAATAAATGTTTCTTTCTTTCTTTCTTTCAATCGTATTTAACACTTAAATTACACGAGCTGCACCCGCGATAAATTGATGTTGCAGCCGCGACTGCTTAAAAAGTAAATACCTAATTCATTGTTTATTTTTGGGTTCCATAATCCCCACGCTCGGCAAGCGGCTTGGGGATCGCAGTATTGGTGGTTAAGTTACAGAAGATTGCTGCCCATCTTCTGGATTTTGCCTTAGTCGCCTCTTACGACACCCACGGGAGGAAAGGGGGTGTTCAATTCTAGGCCGGATACCACACGGCCACACTTTAGCCACATTACATGCCTCTAAATGTTGCACCCGTGATAATGAAACGAACCAATAGTATGCCGTATACTATTGGTTCGTTATTTCAAAAATCTTACTATATTTGCTTGTGTTTCATCCATAAGTTAACAGTACTACGCATTAGTCATATCATTGCGACAGCTGTCCACCTTGAGATGGGCAGAGAAAGTTCACTGTCTGTTGCCCAAGTCTCTTGGGAGCGCTGTTTGTTGAAGCATAATTTTTAGGAATGTCTGATTTTATGATATTTTAGCTACATAGTTATTGCACAGATGAGTCAGACAAAGTTAAGCAGCGTTTGTTATTGGATGGGTCTCAGCTTGTTACGCATAGAGACTTCTCCAAGCCTAGGATAGCACGATAAGCCGTTGGCTTTGCGCTTGAAATAACATAACATCACGCAAAAGTATTAACACCTTCACATTACAATATATTTCTTAACCAAACAAGTGCACTTAAAAACATGGTGACATTGATAAACCCACATTTTTCCATGCTATGGTTCGAACACAGAACTTTAAGTATAGGGTCCATAAACCGCCATGACATATGTGGGGTCAGGGTCTATGAAAAGTCAAGAAATTACTGATACGTGATAATATTCGAGAACAATTCAGGTTTACAATTTATCGGACCTTAAGATTTAAATGCCCTAGAACATCTGTCTCATCGGTCTAGTGGGTGCAAAGCGCGACTGCTAAGTGTGAGGTCCTGAGTTTGATTCTCGGGCAGTGTTGTCACTGATTGGCGCAGGTCGCGGATACGTATCCCGCTCGTGTTTATTTCAAACCTTTTGGTATAAATTTAAAAGCTCGGAGTTTGAATTTGTGCCCGGTTGATGGCAATAGGCTCGCCCCCTATTATTTGGGACCTATATAATAACTGGCGAAATGTGGGTGTACCTTACTGCCACATCTCTGTTATTGTTGACTACTGGGCGACGAATAAAAATATTTCACTAAGCAAATATGTATAAGAAACTCTAGAAGATTATAGACACGAGCGGGACTTGAACCCATGACCTGCACCGATCCGTGGCGTTAAAAACCAGGCCTGAGTTAAGATACGGTAACACAGAAGGAAGAGCAGTGACCACGGAATACGGTCGTAGGTTCAATCCTGATACTGTCTATCATTTTTCAAGTTTTCCTTTTATAATTAAGAAATTGGGCCTATCAGGCAACATGCCTATATAATTTAAAAACATAATTGACCAAACTAAGAAAGATTCGTATCTTACTAAAATAAAGTAAAGGCACAGGATATGAAAAACGGTTACACATTTGATTGCTTCACAAACAACAGTTCTTACTAATTAAAAAACAAGTTGTCTACATAAATATAATAACATCGTAAGCATAATATAATGTACGAGTATCCGTTCGCAACATGACGCGTGACAATTTTTTTCGTGTATTTTCCGGGATTAAATTAAGTAGCCTATTTCTATTCTACTATAACAACGTTCGTGAGTGTTATCCATATTATTTACTATATATTCCGGTTATACTCAAGTGTGTATTCGGGAATGCCCGACTAGTTTCGAACTCGAACGGAGCCCTTATTCATGAGCTGGAAACGCGGCAGAGTCGCGAGCCGAACTAGTCGGGCATTCCCGAATATACACTTGAGTATAACCGGAATATATAGTAAATAATAAGCCCTCAGAATACAGAACAAACCAGAAGCCGTGAACGCACACAAAAATGACACCACACCAATTACGCCGAAGTAGGGTATTTGAACGATTTGACATTTAGTTCACAAAGATCGCGCGCATCGCTGGAACGTTTTACACGCTGCACATTTAATTCAATTATGCCGAGCTGCGTAATGCAAATGTGCAAAACTGCGGACGGAATTATACAAAAATATGTTAGGATTATATTTAATTTGTACATTTCACATAAATATGTCCTTTTATTTAAATATTGAATAATTTTAATTGTAGTGATTGTTAAATAAAACCAAGCGGCCATTTTGTCAGTGTTGCAAGTATTTGGTTGAGATTTTACCCCACGATTTTTTATAAACTCATTTTAGCACAAATTTTTAAAAGGAGAACGAACTATGTTTTTGGGTGCGTTAGGTGTTGAGTTTGATTACCAGTTTGAGCAGTGTCATTGGATAGCAATACGGAGTCTAGAATTGTATCTAGTCCATGCCAATAGGCTCGCCCCCTATTACACGACTGCACTTCGTGTATGCATTAAGCTATTAATATTATTTAATGTATTGACCTCACCTACATTTATTTGTCCTATTGGTCCCAGGACCTATACCATAAATTACGAAATGCGGGTATACTATATACCTAATGCCTTTTAGAAATACAGTTTATAAGAATACCCATTTGAGAAAAATACAGGCGTAATGTCATATCATGTTTATTGGTAGAATTTCAAACTATTGCATTATAATATATCTTTTTTAAATTAAATATATATATAACCTCTTATAGAAATCATAAAATAACAATACCCAAAACATCGTCATTTACCCCAGAAGTAGTAACTGCCATTCCTAACCTAGCAACATTAAGCGGGTGTAAAGTGGCGGCAGGGGGGAGCGTACGTATTGTTGATGGACACAGTGCACTTAAAGGAAAAATGGCTGAACGCGGGGCCTGTGAATAAGCCTATCCGTGATCTCTGCCTATCCCTCGTGGTATTAGGCGTTACTTTATGTATGTATGTATAATAATCCTATGTCTACTCTGAAGTGTACACTAAATATTGATATATTAATTGATTGACTGTTCTTAATATTGGTGAATTTTTATTTAAAATCCGATGGGTAGTTGCGGAGATTACACCCTACATACAAACAAACAAATATCTTTCTTTTATTAAAATACTAGCTGCGCCCTGCGGTTTTACCCTCTATATTTTTCCGGGATAAGAAGTCTATGTATTAAGCAAGGGTGTCAGCTATCTCCATATAAAATTTTTGCAAAATCGGTCCAGCCGTTTTAGCGTGAAGAGGTAACAAACACATTCACAAACTTTCGTCTTTGAATATTAGTGTGATAGATAATTATAATCGTTATGTTGTACCTACATTAGAAGGTACCTACCGAATATCACGTATGTACAGTCAGCAACGTAAGTAGCTGAACATTTAAATTGTTAAACATACGTACCATTAATTAAAGAACAACTTCTTACATACTAAAAAGTCTTAAATATTCCCAGATCATCATTTGGACGCTCCTATAATTTGCTATAACTTAAATAGGTGCTTCTTTCTTCCAATTATTTGACTTATACTATTTTTACTATTTTTATATATTATATAACGCTATGGACTTTGTCTGAAATAAAAAGTTATTATTATTATTATTATTATTATTATTTATTATAACTATTGCTGACTGTACCTCTTTCTAACAAGAATAAGAAGAATATCCAAGAATCGAATGCGCGATCAACGGTTAAAAAACCACAGTTTACAAAAAAAGTCAACAAGTAAAATCTACATACAAATTCACTAACCAAATATTCGCGTGCAACGTCACAGAATCGAACTGGCGACCCATTTCACTAACCTTGTATGGGAGAGACGCAACCTGCATAACAAATGAACGCTAAGTATGCGGTCTTGCAAGAACCGCGCATGCGTGGTGAGAGAAATACTTGATATTAATATATAGAAGTAGTATAAAGTATGTATGTATATCAAAGTGTTTTTTCGAAGACTGAGAGACTAAATTGATGAAGGAAACTTGAAAAATGATGGACACGAGCAGGACTCGAACCTGCGACCTTCGGCGTACCGTGGCGATGCTCTAACCAACTGAGCCATCGTGTCACTGCTAGCATCCATCGAATTTCAAGTTCCCTTTTTTTATATTTACGTCTTAAGGGTGACGTCAGTTATTATCTGTTGGAATCTATGATTACCAACTCAGTGTTATACCTTTACAGCTATAAATCACTGAAACGATAATACCAACCCAAGTTTATATGACTTTTTGTGTCATTTTTGCATGTTGCCCATGCTAAGCTTAAATCTACTAATTATATAAGCATAGCCGAGTGGTATGACCGTTGGACTGCCAAGTCAAAGGTTGTAACTTCAAACCACCGCACCAATGTCTTTTCGAATTCATGTGCGTTTATAAATTAGTTATCAGTTGCTAAAAACGGTGAAGGAAAACATCGTGAGGAAACCGGCACACCTAAGAGATTCTTCAACGGTGTGTAAAACCATGTCAGAGGCCTACAGGCGGTACTCTGACACCAGGTTGTTCATCAACCATACGATAAGAAGAAAAATATCCGATGGAAACAGGTCGTTTAGTATAGAGATGTCATCAACAAGGATGTTTGTGTAGGAAATACATTGTTTTTTTTTTTTATAAATAAATTATTGTAATAGGAATTATTCAAGCAGACAATTGTTGAACGATCGGCTAATAAGTACTTACTCGACTAGAGTTCATTTCCTGGTTGAAAAACTGGTACCTTGCTGATGAGATCTATATTTGTATGTAGATAGTGTACTTTTTAACCGACTTAGAATATAATAGGATATCTTACGTCGTGATTGTATTCCTCAAAGAGGTAGGCAGATGTGTACAGTACACCCACATTTCGCTAGTTAGGTTTTAGATCCCATATAATAGGGGGCGAACCTATTGCCATCAAACGAACACAAATCCTGACCCCATGTTACTATTGATAACTTACTGAAAAAACTCTGTTATTTCGCTTTGTTTGACCCGGAATCGAACCCAGAATCTCAGCAAACGCGCTTGCTACTACACTAATACAGTTAATATTCAAATTATCCAACCTAGTAATCGAACTCACAACGAAAAATCTCCTTACAAAAGTTAAACAACTAGAACTACCATTTGCAAATACCTCTCTCTTTCGTGTGCCGAAATAACATATAATTAAATTACTGGTTCAAGTTCAAAGTATACGTTGCGTAACTTAGCGGATTTCACCGGTGCGCGGAGTGCAATGGCGTAATACTTGCAGCCGCGCCGCGGTACAGTTCGCTGCAAAAATATGTGCGGAAAACATGTCAGAATACCTGTAATAAGCAGAGGTATAGTACACACACATTTCGACAGTGATGTAAGGTCCCATGTGATAGGGGGCGAGCCTATTGCCGTTAACCGGGCATGACAAGACTCCGTGCTGCTACTGAGAATAAGTTAATGGAAAAACCCGTTTGCAATTGTGTTGTGAGCGACATTTGATGCTGTCTTACAGGCACATGTCAAACAACCAAATTACCTTGTTATGCTAGTGGTCGAAAAGTGCGACTTTTGAGCGTGAGGACCTGAGTTTGATTCTTGAGTTGGGCAGTGTTTTTGGGTATTATTAGGTAATTAATTTCCATTAAGTAAAAATAAAACATGGAGTCGAAAATTGTGCCCGATCAATGCCAATCGGCAATAAAAGTTCACGATGAATTAATACATTTTTATAACATGCTTTTGTATACAATAAAGAGTCAGGAATTTCAAAAACTTTTCACAATAAATCTAAATCTATCATCAGACTTTCGGTGATAGCTAACATTTTTGTGTAGCTGACTGTACCATTCGCTCAGCGCGATGGCATGGTGACCGACTGGTCGAATGCTCGCATAATAGTAACGTTATGGAGTATTGACGGTAGCTATCACAGTGGCCAGCATGGGCCCGCGGGCCATTGTGTGAGTGGGAGTGGGCCATGCCTACGATTTAATGTCATATTTTCTACAGAGAAAAGGTTTGCCCTTTAAGAACTGCGCGCGCGGGGTAGGATCAAAATACACACAAGTATAGGAATACAATTACGGTAGAGAATTGACCACTAAGCAATTATCTACTAATTTCATGGAAAATTTATTTTCTAAAACACCTAATACATATTATTACTATTCCGTACTAAAATAATAAAAAACCTAATCGGCGCAGTGGCTAAGTGCATGGACTGCTGCGCTAAGGGTTGCAGGTTCCTCAACACGAAACAAATATTTAAGTTCATAAATAAAGTTGCTTAGCAACGGAATAAACAAATATCGTACACATTTTTAATCATGTTACCAGTAAAGTTGGTATATTACAACTAAAGTGCGATTCCGAGCGTTAGGTCTTAGATTCGATTCCTGGGTCATGCAAAAAGTAATTGGTCTTCCCATTTGGTAATTCTCAATAGCAGTACGGAGTCTGATTTTGTGCGTGTTGACTCGCCGCTATACATTCGGTTTTATAACATAATTAGCGAAATGTGCGAACGTCTACCTACCCTGCCTACCCCTTCGGGGACTACAGGCGTGATGTTATGTTATACACAGTTTAGTTTACCGCCACATGCTAGCGTCAACACTTCCGCGACTCTTTCCTGCTGCACACAGCTTGTACACACTATAATATGTACCTACTTACATAAGACTGAGTGAGCCAGCGGCAAGCAAGAACAAGGCTTATTATGTAAAACAAATAATAATATCAACATACAACACATATACTATACACTAGCTGTGCCCGCGACTCCGTCCGCGTGGACATTCGGATTCAGCAAAATTGTTCCTAATATATTAGCTAAGTTTGAGCGGATTCTATTTAGTAGTTTACGTATGTAAAGATTGTCGTTACTGTTTTGTTTATGAACCGATTTAAATGAAACAAACAGTAAATATTGTGTTAACGTTTCTGAGATTAGCGCGTTCAAACGTACAAACAAACCGACAAACAGATAAAAATTTTAAAATCTATATTTTTGGCTTCGGTATGTACCATAAATACAGAGTGTATAAATTGTTTTTCTTTTTTAATATTTAACGGTTTTATTATATGTATAGATATATATACTAACTTTTAAACTATAGCGTTGCATGATTTTAATTGCATCTGCTTGTGATCACGGTCGGTTGACTGGGTCCAAACTTCAAGCCAAAAAACATGTGTCCGCGTTTATTCCCGTGTTGTGATTTAATTTTACATATAAACTACAGTACATAGTGAGTTAATTAGAAAAAAAAACCATACATTTACTCACTCCTGTAATCACTTAATCTTCTTCTTAGAATTTATCTATTTAAACTAAACACTCTTTCTGGTGTAGTCGGGTAAAAAATAAGAACGCCGCCCCACATTAAAAATGCCTCCTGTATCGCGGATGCGTTTCACAAACATAAAATATAACATACACAAACACCCATGTGACCCAGACTAGGGACCAACATCTGCGGATCGCACGAATTTTTGTCCTGTGCGGGAATCGAACCAGCATCCCTTAACGCAGCAAACCAATCGCTTAGCCACTGCGCCAATCAATTAAACTGTATGTAATTGTCAAACTGCCTCATTGGTCTAGTGGTCGCTAAGCGCGACTGCTGTGCAAGAGGTCCTGGGTTCAAATCCCGGGTCGGGCAAAGATAAAAATAAAAAAAAAAAAATAAAAAAGGTTTATTTCAGAAACTTAATGCTACTTTTACAGTATTCTTACACTGGGACCTCCTTTTAAGTATAAGTAATACCTGTGTTAGGAGACCCCGCTCTTCAAATTATAAATTGGAAAAAGTGGTGTACAAAAAAAAAATATTTAAAAAGGAATTAAAATAAGTAAAATCTAATATAAAATTAAAAGAAACAAAACAAACAAAACTTAGTGTAAAATTCTAAAATAGTGTGTGTGATAGTGTGTGTGTGAGTGAGTGAGTGAGAGTGAGTAAGTGAGTGAGTGAGAGTGAGTGAGTGAGTGAGTGTGTGTGTATGTGTGTGTGTGTGTGTGTGTGTGTGAGTGTGAGTGTGTGCGTGTGAGTGAGTGTGTCTTTACGGTTCATATTAACGATGCTTGCATCAATAATTCAATGTCATCATAGGTCTTCGGTTTTAGCCATTGAACTATTGCCTTTTTGCAGTCTTGTGTTTTCATGGGATAGATATTAATTATTTTGTTTAATTTATTATATAGGTTAGCGGAATTCGTCATGAATTGTCTTTTGGCATAAGTAGTTTTGACAAATTCTACTGTTGCCACTCGGTACTTTCTTCTTCTTTCTTCAAGTTGTGGGTCATAGGGTAGGACTTTGTGTAATTTTAGAACAGTATGGAGTATGTACAATTTTCTGACAGTAAGAATGCCGCTGAGGGAGTATAACTCATTTGTTGGAAATCTGTACGGTTTCGTATACATGACCTTAATAAGAGATCTCTGTGCTCTCTCTAGCTCAAGAAATTTCGTTTTTGTCGCTCCACCCCACACTGGTATGCAGTAGATCAGAATTGATTGAGCTAGAGAGATGTAGATTTCGGTTAACATTTTTTTTGTTGTCACATGTCTTAGGTTCTTAAAAATCCAAATAAGTTTTCTTGTACGGGCCATGACCATATCCGTATGAGTATGCCAGGATAACCGCTGATCAACGATTATACCTAGGTATTTTATATGAGTAACTTTTTCAATTTTATTACAAGAACAGTTTGTGTTTGATATGGTATGACAATTGTGGATTTTGAGAGTTACGTTAGGTCCGGGTTGTGCGTTGTTATAATTTGTAAATGTAATATATTTTGTTTTAGAAATGTTAAGTGTTAAAAGATGTGAGTTCAACCAGTTTGCAATTTTGGAAACACCCTTTTCAGCAGATCGGTATACGGCTTCCCATGTACCGCCAGTGAAGGTAACCGCTGTATCATCTGCATATGAGAAAACTCGACCATTTTCTGGCATCATTTTGCAGAGATGGTTTATATAAATTAAAAATAGAGTCGGGCCCAGTACGCTGCCTTGTGGAACGCCGTAGGTCACGTATGACTCCCTACTAATATGCTCTCCTACCTTAACCTTTTGCCTACGATCTTGTAGATAATCTGTTAATAATGCTAACGAGTCTCCTCTGACGCCGATACTTTCTAGAGTACGCACAAGAATGGGGACAGAGACAGTATCGAACGCTTTTTTTAAATCAAGAAATACAGTTAGACATTTTTTACCTGAATCAACTTGTTTAACAATATGAGTGGTTAATGCTGAGACTGCGTCTTCTGTTGATAGTTTTTGCCTAAAACCGTATTGCGCTTCTGATATTATGTTATATTTATTAGTGTAACTGGTTAGTCTTATGTTAATTAGTTTTTCAATTATTTTAGATATTGCAGGCAATACTGAGATAGGTCTGTAGTTGTTAACGTCATCTCTGTCTCCACCCTTGTGCACCGGAGTAATTATGGCAAGCTTCAGAGCTGGTGGGAATTTCCCTTGGCTAAAGCATAAGTTAGCAAGGTGCGAAATTAAGGGTACGACTAGTTCATGGGCAGTTTTTAAAAATTTTGTAGATATATTATCCCAACCTGGAGCGCTTTCAGATTTAAGACTCATCAACACGTTATAGACTTCTCTAGGATTCGTTTCAAGAAGCACAAAAGAAGAGGCCTGAGAGTTTATTATTTGTTCAGAATCATCCTGACTTTGTAATCGATTTGCGGAGGTAATGTCTTCAGCCAGGGTTTTCCCAATGTTACAAAAGTAATCATTTATGTGGTTAACGGAATCATGAGCGGTGGACTTTATTTCTAACAGTTCTAAGTTAAATTTTTTCTTTGGTTTGCGATGAGTTATATTGTTAATTGTGTTCCATATCTGTTTTGTATTTTTATTTGCCTTTATTAATTGTTGCTTGTCATATTTTCTTCTTAGCTTTTTAATTAAACTATTGCAATAGTTACGATATCTCCGGTACGTAATTTGTAATATATTGTTTTGAGGATCAGATCGTAGCTTTCTTTGCATATTATTTCTATTTTGAATACATCGTAGAATTCCTAAAGTTATCCATGGTTTAATGATACGATTATTTCTCGGGACTAAAGTAGTAGTAGTGATTTGCTGCAGGCAATTTTGAAGTTTTTCTATTAATTGTACGGATAACGTAACTGGATCATTAATTAAATTAAGTTCAGAAATATTGCTTAGTTTTAAGGTAGTTATTGTTTTATCATAATCCACAATTGTTTTTGTTTTTGAGCATTTATAAGAATTTACGAGATTGTATAGTTTAAGGAGAATCATGTGGTGATCAGTGATTGTGGTATTTAGTACAGCTACAGAAGCAGCTTTTTTAATCTTGTTTAGTTTTAAAATAAAGTGGTCTAAGCAGTTTTCGCCCCTAGTTGGTAAGGAATGTCCCGGTAACAAGCCATGCATAGCAAGCATATTAAGGTAGTTTAATCTGTTTGTGCGCTCATTCGTTTGTTCAGTAGGTTTACAAATTATATTAATATTTATATCGCCTGTTATTATAATATTTTTATGTGATCTAAGTGCCTCTAAGTGATTGTTAAGCGAGTCTATAAAATTGTCAGCATTTTTATTGGAGGGGGATCGATAAATAGCAAGAACAACAAGATTTGGTGTTGTTATTTGTAGGCATGATGCGTGGGTTAGTATTATTTCTTTGACACTAACCTTGTGCCCACACTTGATATATACTGCCACGCCATCGCACTGGTTAATATGATTACTCGTGGTAAAAGTACTGTAGTTTGAAATTTCAGGGGTAGGTTTATTTACGTCTAGTCTGCATTCATTTAAGATAATAAGGTCTGCACTAAATCTAAATTGTGTTAAAGTGATTAGTAAATCATCTAAGTTACTATAAATACTTCTAATATTTTGTGAAATTATTGTAAAATCAGAATTGTGCACGTTAAATTGTTTTGAAAAATCATCGACTTGATATTCTCTCGATTGCGCAATAACTATGTCGTCTATTTCTTGCGTTATTGTATGTGTGTTATCCATTGTATATATATATTAAGAGTCTGTGTTTTAATACCATATTGTTTACGTAAGCATATTTGGTCCGACCTTTTGCAAAAAACAATGCAATATAAAACAGTACATAATTGTCACAGTTGATGAGAATTTCAATGTTGTGTATTATACTTGTGTAAATATAATAACTTAGGGAAGACGGAGGATTATGTGCACGTATGCATTTGCGAGTTTTTGGTGTAACTATGGAGGCATAAGTCAGATAATTTAGTATTTCAGCAATCAATTTGTTTTTGTGTAGACAGTGTTTACGGTATAGAAGTAAATAAGTAAGTAAATTATGTAAACTTTCAAGTGTGTATTTTATTGTTGTGAATGTGTATGAATGGTTATATTTAATAGTGTAATGATTATGTAAAAAGTATTGGTTGTGTATATATGTGTATAATTCGAGTGTATGTAAATTAAGAGAATTTGTATTACAAACATTTTTTGAAAAGTTCAATAGGCAAAATAAAATAATCAGAAAAACAAGAAAAAACTTACAGTATAAACAACTTAACAGTAGTCACGCTTCTTGCATTAAGCTTTGTATTTGGGACTCACTTCTAATTACGTATGTAGGTGATTCGTCGTGTTTCCTAACGTAGACTTTACCATAAGCGGTCCAGCAGTACTTATATCCCTTAGACTTAGCGAGGTCGCGAGCGAGGAAGTGCAGTCGTGAGCCTTTTGCAGTGAGCTGTTCCGATACGAATATAGGGGTCTCTTCGTTACTTTTAAAGCCAAGATGTTTTGCGCAGAGTTTCACTTTATGCTTGGTGTTAAAGGACTTACACATCTTAAGTACC
Organism: Abrostola tripartita; assembly: GCA_905340225.1. Classification (NCBI taxonomy): domain Eukaryota; kingdom Metazoa; phylum Arthropoda; class Insecta; order Lepidoptera; family Noctuidae; genus Abrostola; species Abrostola tripartita. The sequence continues at coordinate 4,069,605 of HG996515.1, forward strand.
TCCGTCTTCAGTATTGTTGAGGAAAGTTCCACAATTATAGGAGTGTTAGTCATATCCTGTTTTTTTCCCTTAATTCTGTATATATCTGAGATTTCCATTAGGTAATTCTCAGTAGCAGCACGGAGTCTGGATTTGTGCCCGGTTGATGGCAATAGGCTCGCCCCTTATTACATTGGGACTTACAACATAACTGGCGAAATGTGGGTGTACTATATGTTCACCTCTGCCTACCCCTTCGGGGAATACAGGCGTGATGTTATGTTATGTAATTGTCAAACTATAATAATAATTATTAAGTAATATAACAACTTGTCATGCCGTGATGTAAAGTTTGTCCACTCATCATACATAACAAAAGATCACGCTTGTATTCGCCGAAGGGTAGGCAGATGTCCCAATACAATAGTTGGCGAGCCTATTGCCATTAACCGCGCACAAATATACTCCGTGCTGCTACTAAAAACCTAATGGAAACACACAATAACAGCACGATCCGGTAATCGCACCCAGGTGCTAAAGCTGAGCAGTCGTACTTTGCGACCACTTGACCAACGAGGCAGTGTAATACATGTATGATTATGTGTGTCGCATCCCTGTCTACCCATCCGATAAATAACAGTCGCGATGAACGTAAATATCAAAATACTGCAAGCAATTGCGAATATGGTAATAATGTAGTTACACTGACCTATAAGTCCCTAAAGTGACTTAATCCAGTGTCAGCAATAGACAATAAAATACATAATTATACACAATTTGTATATGACACAAGCAGGTCGATATGCTCTGCTGACCCCACCTTGTAATTACTTGAAGATACACTAACTTGATTTGTTTATGTATGAATGAAATTGTTAGTCTGTGAATCTAGTTAATTTTGTAATTATTTCGAGTTCGATTTATAACATCACGCTTGTATTTCCCGAAGGGTAAGCAGAAGTGTGTAGTGCACGCAAATTTCGCACGTTAAGTTGTAAGTCCCAATGTAATAAGGGGCGAGCCTATTGCTATTAACCGGGCACTAATCCAGACTTACCTAATGAAAAAGCTCAGTAATACTGCTCGACCCAGGATTCGAACCCGCAGTTCAGTGTTCAGTTCAGGCGAAAGATTTTGGCAATTTGCATTTCATTGTATATATTTTTGTGAATTTCGTGGACCATTCCAATTCATGTCTATGGTTGGTCGCAGGTTCAAATCCGCACTAAGTGTCTATTGTGAAGTGCATCTGCCTATTTATTTGAGAAAAACAGGTGTAATTATACTCATTACCACTGTAAATATTATAAAAGTGTCTAAGAAAATATTATAACATTGAAAAATTCGCTTGGATTTCCCTGGAAAAGAACTCACATTCGTGTGCATACAAATCCAATTCGGTAACCACTCGACCACCACAACATTAGAAGCATACAACAAATCTTTGACTAATATTTGAACTTCACAAGACACATATTATTATAAAAATCCCGTAATCACCGAACCAGTAACAGCTAATAAAATATTTGCTGCAATCTAGGTGTGAAAATAACGGTAGGCTTGACGTATGCGCTGTCGACTCAGTACTTGACTAAGTATTTGTTAGTTTGACTATACTAATATCACTATAACGGATGCCCTGATTAAAGGAGAACAACTTTAAGATGGATTTAGAAAGAGTTACTGGGTTTTTCCATTAAGAAATACTCAGTAGTAGCACGGAGTCTGGATTTATGCCTTGTAGATGGCAATACGCTCGCCCCTAATAACATTGGGACCTATAACATAACTGGCGTTATGTGGGTGTGCTATACATCTCTGCCTACCCCTTCGTGGAATACAGGCATAACGTTATGTTTATGTAATATTTGCTTATACATATATGAGGCGAATGTTAGTGGAGCATCGGGAAGGGGAAGACCTCGGCGAACATACTTGGATCAGATCGGAGATGTTCTACAAAAGGGTCAAGTGAGGAGTACCCTTAACCGACGAGCGTGTATGAGGAATGTGATGTGAGCGAATGAGGCGAAAGAAGTATGTCAGGATCGTAGCAAATGGAAATCCGTGGTCTCTGCCTACCTCTCGTGGAAATAGGCGTGATGTTAAGTATATGTAATATTTGCTTCTCTGACATCAAGGTTAGATTACGGTGATTAGTTTCATACCGAGATCACTTCGTGCGTTCTTCACCCTACGTAGTTAGTACTCTGTGCTTCGTGCTTCGGACAGCACGCCAAGCCGTCGGACCCGACTTTCTTTAGTATCTCTTTGACAGTTGTTATGGGTAGTCGGAACCCTGATAGTAACAACCACTCTTACTAAGTGTAAGTGTACTTATTTGAAACTAAATTAAAAATTTTGAAGTTAAGTTTTTCGGGTCAGATGCTTGAGCAAGAGTGTGCCTTGAACCTTTATCATAGCAAACACTATTCCTAAAAGTATTCCGTCATTCAGAATAGACACCGGATCAATGAAAAATCATTTTACCCCTTAAATAAAAATATTTTGACACTGATTATTTATCATCGCATTAAAACACCTTCAAGAGTCATCTTTCAGTTTACAAACAGACAAACAGAGTTACTCTCATTTATAATATAAAGATAGATTGTTTACATCTCCAGTTATCTCAATAAACACACAGAAAAAGTCGCGAGTCTACGCTAATAACCCAAATCTCCAAAGATCATTGAACCAAAATAAGACGTGAAACTTAAACATTTAGAAATGCTACGATCAACAACTATATTATTTGCTAATGCAATAAAATGGGTGTCGAGACGAAACTTCGCCCTTACCATGAACTCTTAAAGCAGGACAGTTTACGTTGTAGAAGCGAGACGCCGCATTACTCTGTACTTAGCTGCGTCTCGCTTCCACATCGTAAACTGTCCTACTTTAAGAGTTCATGGTAAGAGGCGGGTGTGAAGAATTGTAGATAAATATTTAAGCATGTTATATAATAGTTATGTAACGAAACTATGGCAGGGTTAGTAGGTGATGAGCATACAATACGTGGGCCGACTGTTAGTAGCCGTGTGATAGGAATCAATAGCTATAGGCGAGAGACATTACAAATGTGATGGCAATTGACAATCTTCTTCTGTGTATGAGCTTACTGTTACGTAGTTTACTTATGCCGTGGTTTAGAGATTGTTAGCAACAAGGATGGTAGCGAGGCTGACCGTCTAGTGATGTACTGCAGGAGCACTCGTGGAAGCTCTCTGCTTACACCACCCATTGAAGATATATTTATCTAAATAAAGATTGCTTACAAATAAATAATGAGAAATTGTACTAGCTACTTAGTTTATACCAATTTGTTGTTTTTACCAATTTTACTGCTGTACTTTGCTTCTGGCTTCACCCTGGATTCGAACTTCAAAAATGCAAGTTATGCAGTCGGGTTTTTAACAACTAAATTTAATTTATTTTTGTTACAGAAAAATGAAAAACGAGTGCTGAATTAAACAAAATTCAAGATGGCTGCCACGCAAATAATATCAGCCGGTGATTCCGACAGGAGTAGCATCAATAACGACTCGGTGTACTGTGATAAATGTGTTGAAAGTGTCGATGAAAACATGAATAATAAGCTGGACAATATGTCGGACATTCAGAAGTTCTATGATGGAAAGAATGTGTTAATTACGGGCGCTACTGGTAAGGAATATTTTTATATTAATTTGTCTGCCTACTGGATTTAGCCCCCTTACCAAGAATTCTTAAAGCAGGACAGTTTACCATGTGGAAGTGAGACGCCGCTACGTGCTGTGTAATGCAGCGTCTAGCTTCCACATGGTAAACTGTCCTGCTTTAAGAGTTCATGGTAAGCGGGCAGCTTGCGAGTTCGTCTGCGTGGAAAACTGGGTTGTGTCTTTTCTGGGATTAAAGTAGCTTGTGTCTTTTCCGAAGGCCATTCTAATATATTGGTTGTAATCATTTTTGAAGCCGGGTGGATAGTATCGAAAACTATATCAAAAACTACATATAACTATTTTTTTTAAACGTCGCCTAACACTAAGAATTTCTCCTGAATCGTGGGAGCGTTTCACAAACATGTAATATCACATACATAAACACCTAGACTCGAGACAAATATCTGCGGATCGCACAATTTTTTTTGTCTTCTGGAATTGAGCCCTTAGCGCAGCAGTCAAATTCCTTAGTCACTGCGCTAAAATTATATATAATTTATTTCTCAAAGATTCTACATAAATCACTTTACGAGAAACAAAGTCTAACTAATACTAGAAAACAATAAAGGAAGTCCAGAGCGCAGATTGTAGCAACAATTATATTAAAAAAGTAATTTTAAAGTATCTTGAAAAAGGCGTAGGCCTGCAAAATTTTCTGCAGTGTCATGTCATGCCATGTAGGCGTTTCACAAAGATGAAATAGCACACACACAGATGCCTAGATCTGAGACAATCGTCTTCGGATCACACAAATATTTCTTCCGTGCGGGAATCGAACTTTCAACCATCTACGCAGTCCAATCACTCAGTCACTGCGTCAATTAGGCAATGATCATTGATAATAGATACTACTACTCTATTCGCAGGCTTCCTGGGAAAGATCCTGGTGGAGAAGCTACTGAGAAGCTGTCCTGGAGTGGAGAACTTATACCTTTTAGTACGGCAGAAGAGGGGAAAGGATATCTACACAAGGATGGAAGAAATCTTCGATGATCCTGTAAGTAGCTTCTTCAAATAACCAGCTTATGTTCCGAATCTGTCAGCACGGAAAAGTATTCCGGTAAAATAGTATTTTTATCTCGAGAAAACTATCTACGTATCAAGGTTCATAGTTTCCTCTAAAAATAAATATTTCCTAAAAATGAACGCAGAGGTGTGTAGTACAGTCAGTTATGTGATAATGTTTGTCAGATATGTAATATTATCAGCCTATAACCGTCCCACAGCTCAGCAAAGGCCTCTTCTCGTATAGAGAAGGGTTGAGCATTGATCACCACGCTAGCTCACTGTGGGCGATTTCAGATAATTAAATCCAAGTTTCCTCACGATGTTTTCTGTCACCGTTAGTCAGTGGTGTGTTAGAATATCTAAGAAGTATTTATTGCATTTACTTATTTATTAAAATTATATCATAAGTTCACAGTACGACCAAAACACTTAAATTTAAAAACAAATAACATTTTATATAAAAAAAAAAAACAATTGTTACCCTTATCATATTTGCATTGAAAAAGTCACATTGATACTTGCCTGGGTTTGTACCTGCAAATTTGTGCGTACAAATCCGGTATGTTAACCACTAGGCCAAGGGCCAGGACGTAATAGATCCTAACTTTGTCATAATAGGCTTGTTGACAATATTCAGGTAGTTGAGTTGGCTCTGAATAATTACCAACGACAACAACAATAAAATATCGTGTCAATGACTTGAGACACGACTTATTTTGAGTCATGAAAAAGTCACATTGCTTGCCCGGATGGCACCTGTAATTATGTGCTCATAAATCAGCACCGTACACCTAAAAATAGATTTAAAGACACCTTGATTTTGACCCCGAGTTTTATCACAGACAGACAGGAAATGCAACCACCATTTAAAGCGGTTCCAAGCTTTTACAGAGAATTAATCGATAGTCAATTAAATATTTAAAAATCGCCTTCCATGGTATATAATTATGGTAATGTAATGTTTACCAACACCATGTTTTAAAGTTGTGATAGCCGAGTGGTATGACCCTTTGACTGCGAAGTCATAATTCGCGAGATCAAACCTTGGCACAAACCGATGTTTTTATAGTGTAAACGAATTCCTAGATTATAAGTTGTAAAATCTTAAGGTCTGTGATTGTCATATGTATAGAGTATCGTCTATGTAAAAAATAATTCATTTCTTGTTTAAGTATAGTAACTTAATAATTTTAAGAAAATTTTCACGCCGTAATAAGCGGCAGAATAAGAGATTCCATTGTCATTGTAAAGACCTTTTATGTACCTTATTCAAGCAAAGCAAATAAACGATTTATAAACGATTAATGTCTTTTCGAATTCATGTGCGTATTTTAAATTAGTTATCAGTCAAAAACGGTGAAGGAAAACATCGTGAGGAAACCGGCACACCTGAGAGATTTTTTAACGGTGTAAAAAGCCATGCCAGATTCCTAAGGGCGGTTTAACTCTGACACCAGGTTGTTCATCAACCATATGATAAGAAGAAGAAGACCACTTTTTTACCGACTTCCAAAAATTTTAATTCTCATCTCGACTTTTTTTCAAGTGTAGATAATAATTTAAAGATATATATATGTACAATACCGAGAGGGGATCGAACCCACGACCTTTTACAAGCCGACCACCCTCTGTCATCAAGTTTTATTGATAATATAAAATTATATTTTTTGTTCAATACTTTACTATCATTACGGTAACCTTGCTATTTTGGTGTCGGCAGATTCCCAAGGCGGAGTACAATGGTCTTAACCATGTTTGGAAGCGTAGTAGTTAACTTTAGAGTTTATTTTAACCTTTTGCCGTATAAGTACCGGAAGTGTAGTGGGTTCGAAGTGTTATGGAGTCTCCTAATTGATTTTATGTGTATAATAAATTAAGGTCCTTTTTTTTTTGGTGGCACTAGATTAGGATGGTTTCTTTATTTACGTCTTGTCAAGGATTCGATTCTCGCTTAATGTCAGCGATTGTTTTTATTGATACCACTTCTATAGCTTCGTTGGTCTAGTGACAAGTATGAATACTAAGCATGAGGTCCTGGGTTTGATTCCCGGGTTGGGCAATGTACTTTTAGGATTTTCAATTTGGTCATCTTCTTGAAGTCTGGTTTTCGCCCAGTAATTGCAATAGGTTCGCTCGCTACTACATTGAGACCTATAACATATCCGGCGACATCTAGGTGTAACTAGTATACACCTCTGCTTACCACTTTAGGAAATACAATCGTGATGTTATTCTGCATCGTAGATAACTTCATTCCTGATTTCAGCATAGATTTAGAACAACTTTGTTATGTTTCATATCTCATACCATAACATCACGCCTCATTCCCCAAAGGGGTAGGCAGAGGTGCACATATAGTACACCCACATTTCGCCAGTTATGTTTTAATGTAATGCCGCCCAATGTAATAGGGGGCGAGCCTATTGCCATCAACCGGGCTCAAATCCAAACTCCGTGCTTCTACTTAAAAATAAGTAATGGAAAAATCCAGTAACACTGCCTGACCCGGGATTCGAACCCATGTCCGCGTGTACCACCGACCAATAAGTCACTAAGTCAGTTTCATACCTGATTAATTAAGTACTGATTAATACCCAAAAAAGAATGGGTATTTTATAAGTTTCATCAAAGGCCTTTAAATCAAAAAGTTTCCTTGTATCCACATAGTTATTTGTGTCGTGTCTTTTCCCACATCGTGTGGTAAATATTTGGAGAGCCGCTTCCTTTGTCAACACACCTTGGCCGACTTGTATGAGTGTTTGTGTGTCACCGTCAATCATGACTACGATTGCAGAAATGTATAGAACTGCGTTGTGGTTGATATCTACATTTTAAATATGCTACTGTGTATGGGGTCCTATATTTTAATTCCCGGGTCAGGTAAAATGTTATTCGTTCTTTTTGTTAGGTAATTCTCAGTAGCAGCATTCTGTATTATTTACTATATATCCCGGTTATAGTCACGTGTGTATTCGGGAATGCCCGATTAGTTTCGAACTCGAACGGAGCCCTTATTCATGAGCTGGTTACGCGGCGGAGTCGCGAGCCGAATCAGTCAGTCGGTTCGAAACTAGTCGGGTATTCCCGAATACACACGTGAGTATAACCGGGATATATAGTAAATAATATGGATAACACTCACGGAAGTTATTATAGCAGCATTCTGGGTTCGATTTCGGGTTACGGCGAAGTGTTATTGATTTTATCCATTAGGTAATTCGCAGTATCAGCACGGAGTCTTTGTGCCTATTCTACGGCTCGCCCCCTTTTACATTGGGACCTATAACATAACTGGCGAGATTTGGGTGTATAGTTTGCGCAAAAATTTATGAGCCATCTGAAGTTAGGTTAGGTTAATAAACACCGCGCAGTCCGTCGATCATATTTTCTCTCTGTGTCATCCTCATACTAGACAACCTATTGCGGCTAACAATTATTTATTTATTTGGGATAAAAAAACAGTTACACATTATATCTAATTAATAATATAGGTAACAAAGATATTATATAAATGTGAAACTCACACCGTTACCCACATCCTAACAATGCTACCATCCAAGAGCTGATACTAGTTTTATGAAACCTGTACTACACACCTCCTTCTGAAATCACAGCAGTGAATCAGGGATTACCTATATGATTGTTGCAGGTCTTCAGTCGGCTAAAGGATGAAGTGCCGAAGTTCCGTCACAAGGTGGTGGTGGTGCCAGCTGACTGCGAGGCGGCCGGCCTCGGTTTGACCCTCAATGACAGACAGATGCTCACTGAGAAGGTAACCAAGTTATAACATTATGTGAATACGTTATGTAATTAAACACACACACACAAATTATATTATATACCTACACACACACACACTCAAGCAGTTACGCACTCTGCACTCCGTAGACAATATTTTTGTTCCGGGCGGGAATTGAATTTGCAACCCTTAGCGGAGCAGTCCACCGCTTGGCCAAAGGCCAATTAGATCGTCGAATTTACATTATGTGAGACTTCTTATAATGTCTGTACTATGTTACTTTTTTTTTGAACTTTTTTATTCCGCAGTAGATATAAAAAAAGATCGCTGACCGTTAACTGAATTTTTTGAATTCCAGTATATTCCTAAGTGTTACGTTACAAGTAAAATACCTTTAATGATTCTTCAATAAAACAATAACACTTAATTATAAACCACAATACTTTAGGACCATAGGAAGCGACTATATCCGAGTGCAAATCTAGTCGCTGACGGTCGCTCAGCGTTCTTTTTACGTGACGGGAACTACATTATTGTTTTATATATTTATTTAGCAAGATAACGGTATACAATCCAATGCCTTAAACTTGCAGGTGAACATAATCTTCCACTCGGCGGCCACGGTGAAATTCGACGAGCACCTGCGCGCGGCGCTCGTCACCAACGTCAGGGCGCCGCTGCATCTGCTACGGCTGGCCCGGGATATGAAGAAGTTAGACGTGAGTCGGGCTAGGTTATCTCCACGAATTATAAATATAGATGTACTGTATACCTCTAGTAATCCCGAATAGGTACATTCGTTGGTGGTGATAATAATGTTCTCCTGACCGAAGTTCGGTCACAGCGGCCTGTCTCATCAGAGACTAGCCATCTACGCAGGAGATATTATAGTGCACAAGTATACGCGCAAACACAGGTGCACTCCCTATTCTCTCACTCTCATAGTCCGATGGGATGGTAAGACACGACCGGAAAGAGATCAGGCGCAGGACCAACAGTTTAACGTGCCTTCCGAAGCACGGAGGGGTCTCGACTTTCGACATATGAAAACGGTCACCCATTACAAGAGTGACCGCGGCGAGCACGGCTTTACCCCGCAGATTGATGATCTGTGCGGTAGCCACGTGGCTACGAGCCCGTTAAAGGAGTAATAAATAGACCGTCCGGATAGTATGTTCGGGATAAGAATGTGCCTAATACTGCCCACGCACACTGCGGAATGGGTTACGTTTGTGCAGCGTAACGCCAGCCTGTTTAATGTGTGTTTGTTTGGTTTCTTCTTATACAGAACATGAACGTGCATTGAACCCCTATAGAATAGGACAGATAAGTATTAATATTGTATTTATAAAACTTTCATAAATCTGCTCTGAAATTAGTTTTTTTTATATACCTGTAAACATAGTCAGGGCCTTAGATTTATAAAAAACGGTTGACGTATTTACTAAATACATATATTGTAGGTAAGTATCTTAATATTTCTCTACATGACAATTTCTAAAATAATGAATTCAAAACTTTGTCTAAGTTAGCCCATGTAAAACGTTACAAAGCAAATTGAACCTTATCCCCAGGTACTAATGCACATATCGACGGCATACTCCAACTCCCATCTCCCGAGGATCGAGGAGCGGTTCTATCCATGCGACGCGGACTGCGAACAGCTGCACACCATGATTGACAAACTGACAGACACACAGATCAATGATATGCTGCCTAAGTAAGTTTCAACACAAATTTATGTAATTAACCTCCTTACCAGGATACTAGGACAGTTTAGATGTGGAAGCAAGACGCCGTTACGTGCAGTGTAATGCGGCATCTCGCTTCCATAACATTAACTGTTCTGCTTTAAGAGTTCATGGTAAGGAGGCTGTATCTATCAATATTATAAAAAATGTCTCATTAGTCTAGAGGTCGTTAAGCTCGACTGGTAAGCTGTAAGCATGAGTTCCTGCGTTCGAATCACGGGTTTGGCTAAGTGTTATTGGGATTTTCCATTAGAAAATTCCCAGTAGCATCTCGACGTCTTGAATTGTGCCCGATTGATAACAATAGGCTCGCTCTATTACATTGGGACCTAAAACATAACTGGCGAAACGTGGGTGCACTTTAATACAGTTTACACCTACTTTGGAATACAGACGTAATATTATGTTATGCAAAATGCCAATTTCAGTGATTGTATACTCAGATAGTTTCAATGTCAATAATACTTTCTTAGTGATTAGACTCACTAAGAAACTTGTTTATTATACATATAAACGTGCATCAACAATTCAACACTGAGGTATTTAGGACACATTTTTGCTGCATCTGCAATTCTCGTCACGCGCAACGTTTAGATCAATTAATTATTTGCACTGTTGACAACATTATTTTGGCAACACCATTGTTAAGTAGAAATTAAACACGGTAACTTAAAGTCACGCCCGCTACAAAATGTATGTAACATTTATAAATATCACGCCTTTTACAGAGGTGTAAGCAGAGATGTTGCTTTATCATTAAAAACATTACGTTACGCTTTATATTCCCCGAAGGGGTAGTCACAGGTGTATAGTACAAACCCCCAGATTTCACCAGTAATGTTATAGGTCCCAATGTAATAGGGAGCGAGCCTATTGCCATTAACCGGGTACAAATCCAGATTCCGTGCTGCTACTGAGATTTATTGTCATCAAATGCCATTCGTCACATTTGTACTACCTAGGTACTTGAATTTAACCGTTTTCCCCAGTCAACCGATTTGTAATTACCTGACTATGCCAGGAGGGATACTGTTTTCTTATTACGTATTGATCTATTGATTCTCTGTTTCAGGATACTAGGACCCTGGCCGAACACATACACTTTCACAAAAGCCCTCGCGGAGAAGGAGTTGCGAGAGAACGCGGGGGACATGCCTATAGGTATATTTAGGCCTGCGATCGGTAAGTAAATACCTCCTAAATTTTGAAATCATCTTTTTACTCGTATTGACACAAATGCACATTAATAACTAAGTATGTATATACATAATTATACATACATACATATTACACTGATTTCCAGAGTGGTAGGCATAATTACAAGTATGACACAGATTTCCTATTGCTACGATCTTGGCATACCTACTTGTTTCGTCTTATTTACTGTCAAATTGCTTTAGTTGATGTCGTGGAATTATACTGAATTAGCCGATGCGCTGGATTGTAGCGAGGCTAAGTGCAGTGTACCGGACGCACATTTCAATATTTCATTAAATTAAGATAATCTTTAGTTATTATAACAAAAATTAAGAAGAAATTGGACCACAAGTTACACTTAACCATACCTACAACATATTTTTAAAACAGTCACAATGGAGTTTCTTGCTGGTTCTTCTCTATAGAACGACTTTTTGGAACCGAGCAACTAGTTTTGACGTTTTGTAAGTGCTCTTTTGTAGCCTATATGAAATAAAAACATTATGACTATGACTTCAATTAGATAATGTAACTACCTATTTGTCTTGCTGCTGTTTTAATAATGGAGGTAGGTATTTTCTAAATCATTTGTTTACACTTATCGCCTCCTTTTTACATAGTCAGTCTCTTCTTCATCAGCCAAAAAACGTCCACTATTGAACATAGGCCTCCCCGTTTAATCGGGGGGGTTGCCATAATCCCCACGCTTGGCAAGCGGCTTGGGAATCGCAGTATTGGTGGTAAAATTACAGAAGACGCTGCTGCCCATTTTCTAGATTTTCCCTCAGTCGCCTCTTACGACACCCACGGGAGGAAAGGGGGTGGTCAATTCTAGGCCGGATTGCTCCACATTAACTCGACTTATGAAATTAGGAGTCTTACTCAACGTCTAATATTATTGTTGTAGGTTTTTCTGTTCGCGGGAGAGACATCGTTACCGAATTAGCAATATTTTGTGGAATTCCTTCAGGATTGCTGTAAAGGATATACCGAAGTAGATAGATTAATAGTGATACTATCTTTTCAGTAATATCGACGGCCAAAGAACCTTTGAAAGGCTGGCTCGACAACATGTATGGTCCCACCGGAGTCGCTGTTGGCAGTGGTGAGTTAAAATTCTTCTTCTTCTTATCGTATGGTTGATGGACAACTTGGTGTCTGAATTTAAACCGCCTGTAGACCTCTGACATGGCTTTACACAGCGTTGAAAAATGTCTCAGGTGTGCCGGTTTCCCCACGATGTTGAAGGTAAAATTGATCCTTCCTAAAAAGTATTATACATATGAAAGTAAACCTGTCCAATATTCTTGTTTTAGTTTGTTTAGTTTTATGGTAAGTCTTCTAATCTGATTTTAGAGAAATGTTGTATAGCTAGCTTAAACTTTGAGAGAGTCCAAAGGCTTCTTTTTGTCCCGGAATAGTCGAAGTAAAAACACGTGGACGGTGAAACCAAGTCGCAGGCGAAAGTACTCAGCATTTTAGTCGTAGCGCGCATAACACAGATTTACTAAAACTATTCTAGTACATTTCCGAATAAACACGTAGAAATAGCAAATCATATGAAGAACTCGCAATACTGTAATATTTTTCTGATTCCAGCCACTGGTATCCTAAGGACGGTGCAGTGTGACGAGATGGTGTCAGCAGACATAGTGCCTGTGGATTCTGTGGTCAATTGTTTGATGGTAGCAGCCTGTAGTGTACATAATGCGTATAAAGGAAGGTAAGTCTTCTTTGTCGTATCGGCATGAGCCAATAGCAACATGGAGTAGATCAGGCCGCGGCCCACCAGGCATACCACCGCCTGTTTGGAAAATCTTTCTTTTCGTTGGAGAAACTCCACATCCCTTCCTCCACAGTATCAAATCAAATGTTTCTTTCTTTTTTCTAAACGAGCTAGGAGTATACCAATGCTACATGAATATAACTTTATAGTTTTTTCTTTGATTCTTACAGTTCACCACCCGTAGAGCCCCCGATCTTCAACTTCGTGAGTTCAGTAGAGAGCAGGATAACGTGGGGTGACTTCGTGAAGCAGAACATGGCCAGGATACACCACTACCCTTTCTCTGATGCCGTGTGGTGAGTTTTTTCTTAAAGTACCTAATGTACATAGTTGCTGCCAGAAATAATTTTGTAATTTCGTTTTTATTAGGCCTTTTGTGTGTTAGGTCTCTGTCCCCATGCAGTGGCGGGGCAAGAGCTAAATTTGATGTCGGCAAACTATATTTTGCGAGGCCCTCTAGGCTCTAGTGTAATTTTTATTTAAAGGTAGTTAGGTAGTTCATGTATGTAGGGCGAGAGGAGAAGAGGTCTCTTCAATAAGCCTCCGCAAATAAATAACTGAAAAAAAATAGGGTGCAAAATGGGACACTTGGCAAAATAAATTTTCAGGCGAGGCTCTTCGGACCGCGAGGCCGTGGGCGATGGGCCGCGTCGCCCACGCCTTGCGCCGCCTCTGTCCCCATGTTAATTGTAGATGGGGCAGCGAAGTCGGCAGACGAACTATACAAGTATACATATGTATAGATAACGGAGTATTACTGTAAATCTTCCAGGTTCATCTCACTGCGGTGTACGAAGTCAGCTCTTGTCAACAAGATCTACATGTTCTTCCTGCACCTGATACCGGCGGTGCTTGTTGATGGCCTGGCCATATGCTTGGGAAGGAAGCCAAAGTAAGTACTTACTTGTACAAAGTCTTATTCAATCCTATCACTTTACGTGTCATAAGCTTGCCTGCTATAAATTAGGAATTAACTAAATGGCTACTTTACCCTACTGACCTAATGTTTAGACTGCTGTTCTATACCCAGTACGGGGCAAAGCTTGCTCGTTGGTTTCGTGGTCACGAGCACGACTGTTAGGCGTGTGATGTTGATAAGAGTTCGATTCCCGGTTGACGGTGTTACTGGGTTTTTCCAGAAAGTAATTCTCAGTAGCAGCGCTGTCTGGATTCGTACCTGGTTCATGTCAATAGGCTCTCCCCGTATTTAGTACTTAAAGTAGATGTAGGTAATATTTATATGAACTCCACCATATTTTTTCAGGATGCTAAAGGTATACCGGAAGATACATAAGTTCTCTTCTGTCCTCTCATACTTCTGCACGAGGGAAATCATCTTCTGCAACAGTAGGACGAGAGAGCTGTGGGATAAAACTTCAGAAGTTGACAAGAAGGTAACAACAACATTTCTAATAGAGGTTCCAATAGAATCGAGTCATTTCTCTGGAATGCCCTGAGCTTTATTGCCTCGATGGTTCTTAATGGTTATGTAGATCCTGGCTTACAGGAGTCACAATGATGGGCACGAGTGGCTTGCCATGAAAAAAAATGAAAGCTATAATATGTTGGAGATGGCTAGATACATTTTATGTAATTGGTGTACACCGTGTAATTACAGTAAATAAATGAACTGGACTCCTTTATGGAGGACTCGACATCGGCAGCCCTTGACAGAGACATAGAAAGAGAGTAGGGAAGCCTTTGCCCTGCAGTGGGACATAATAAATAAATATTATTGTATTAGGCGAATTTTAGTGGAATATCGGGAAGGGGAAGACCTCGACGAACATACTTGGACCATCGGAGATGTTCTACAAAAGGGTCAAGTGAGGAATACTCTTAACCGACGAGCGTGTATGAGGAATGTGATACAAGTGAATGAGGCGAAAGAAGTATGTCAGGATCGTAGCTAATGGAAATCTGTGTCTCTGTCTACCCCTCGTGGAAATAGGCGTGACTTTATGTACCTATGTATGTATTTTGTAAGGATAAAGAACAAAAGATGGGAGAATACTAGGTATTACTTTTTGTAACCGGAAAACTGAGTTGGAAAAGGCAAACCGGATTGGACAATTGGCTCGCCAACCGTCAGACTTAGAGGGTACAGCCTGTGTAGTATATATGTACCTTCTCCTAATAGAAGAGGATATTCTATTCTACTCTGGGATAGGAGTGGCTTATTTGAAAATAATAATAAATATTACCTACCAACAGTGACTCTACACTGACCTTGACCTAATTAGGATATCAGAAGACTTAGGTAATCGTGACCCTTGGTCTTCTAATGTAGTTGCAATCAACACAAGCGACTATGGTGATGCCCAGCCCCCTTAGACTTGGGGATGACATAATGTTTCGACTATGTTATCGATGACATATATATTATGTCATCCCCATACATTTATCATTCTATTCCATTTCTATTCGTCAAGCGTTTTGTCACTTGTTTAAGAGGCTGAAGTTTATTCTTATTGCATCACTGTTCTGGTCACCCAATGCCTGAAATTCAACTATGGGTAATTTTTTTAGTTTCCTGTACATCTTCTCCATATTAACTTTAACTCTCACAGTTCTCCGTGCGCGCATTATGCTTAGAAAGGGATAAGCAAACGTTTTCTCTTCACGTATTAACCCTACGTTACCGTGGTCATCGGTAACTGCGAGTAATTTTTGTATGTCACGTGTTAATATATCTAGATTATTATGATTGCAGTTGTACCCCTTCACTATGAGTGAAATGAACTGGAGCGAGTATTTTGAGGACTACATGGTAGGCATCAGGCGGTACCTCTTCAAGGAGAGTGACGACACGCTGCCACAGGCCAGGATCAAGTGGAAAAGGTGATTTGAGACGTCTGTTCAGGATTTAGACTACCCTTGTGATGCATGGCAATAGACTCCCCACCTAATATGGGGGTCATTTTGAGGTAAATTAGTCCAGTGGCTGACTAATCTATAGCTACAAATAGATATCATTGAAATGTTTGTTTGTAATTTCAAAATGACAGCTTATACACAATAGGTACTTATGACAAGAAAAATGTCTGTCTTCCTATTTGTTTCGACTAATCTCCGAAACGGCTCGACCAATTTTGACGCGACTTTTACTCCAGATGGCTGATGTTAAAAGGAGTAACTTAAGCCTATTTTAATTGCGAAACAAATACGCGGGTGAACTCACCGGTTACAGTTAGTATCTCCCTATTTACGGGTATTTTAGTAATATTGAAATGCGTGGATCGAAATAAAACCTTTTTTTGTTACAGGTTATACTATCTACATCAGATAGCAAGATTTATTTTCTTCATCTTGGCAGTCTACGCACTATGGTCGACATTATCATTATTATGGTGATTCTATCACAAATTGTACAGTTTTGTATAAAATCGTGATTATTAATTATTATGGTAAATAGAACCCGTCAAATGAACCATAGGAGACGACCACGGTTTTAATAAATAATTTTTTTCAAAGGTTTTTAACGATGACATTTGTATTTTTCATTATGTACCTATGAAATTCATTTTTACGTATTTTTTTGTAATAAATTGGTAGAAATCATGCCTGTGTTACTATATAAAAAAGTTTTTTTTTAAATCTCTTATTTGTTTGTATGAATAATCATACTCGAAGCGTGGTCAACTCTTATAAAAGCTTAAAACTTGAGTACTTAGGTACCGAAGACCAAATTTTCGTACTTTAAATAAATAAAAACCGTGTACTTAAATAATGTCGATAGGTACCTTGACAAAATGTTACCAAAACCTAATTATTATAATTGATTTATGAAATTATGTTGTACATTTATGACGAAATTAAGTTATAAGTTAAAATTTAAGTAATACGTAAATGGTGCTATTTTGTACAAAGGGCTGTTGATAGTAACGGTGGTCCGTCTAAACGTAGACTGTACAATATTAGGCCAAGTAGTACCTTTAATTTTCTACTTAGACTAATATTAGGCAGTATTGTAGCAACGATTTTTGCGTACCACTGAAATAATAGCGTGAGGATATGTACAAATACTAAGTTCTGACACAGTGAATTGTATTTAACTAAATGCATATTTATTTCTTACTATTTTCTGACAGAAAATCCCAGAATTATTTTCTGTCAGAAAATAGTAACAAACGTTTACCTAATAAACGCGGTGTCAGGACTTCAGTAATTATTTATAAGTAAAAGGGTAATGTAATTATGTATACAAGTATAAATAAGTACCAATAGATTATAAGTACCTATATAAGCGAATTAAACTATGATTACGATACATATTATCCAAAAATAAACAAATTTTAATGATAACTGTTTAGTTATTCGTTCTATTCCTCCTACTGGAACTAGCATAATTATATCTTTTTTTTTGACTAAACTCTCTTTAATAGACAAATCGTTTAATTTTTATTCATCGCTCCACTCTAAATTTTTTTTGTATCGTGAGTGCGTTTTACAGACACGAAATATCACATACACGAACACCCAGACTCAGGACAAACATCTGCGGATCGCACAATTTCATCTCGTGCGGGAATTGAAACCGTTATCCTTAGCGCAGCAGTTCAGACGTGTAGCTATTGCGCCTATGTGGTCACAAAACATCGAAATAAAACATTTTATTAGATTTTATTCTTTATTTATACAAAAACTGTATTTGAACTACACAGTGAAGTAATACAGAGAAAATTGAGATTCAATACAAGAGATTAAAACAAAGCAAGATATGTTATGTCTTAAAGTTAATTAAAACGGCACTAAAAACTACGATTAGTTCAGAAAGCGTCAAAACAACACATTGAAAAAAGTCATTTAGACAAAATTGTAAAATTTTAGTAAAATTGCTCAAAAAAGCACTTTTCTAGTCAAATTTGTGCTTTTTACAGAATTTACCAAGTATACACCCATATGACAAACCAAATATATTTTAACTGCGTTTAGTCTTTTTCGAACGTCACTCGTCTTTATCCGACAGAAAATCAGATCCAAATTATACAAAAAAATACATCCACAACATTAAATTGTAAACTTATAAGTACACTTATAATACTAGTCTTATACTGGATGGAACTCGTATGACAGTCTGAGTATAATACTAAGAATAATTATTATACCAGTTATCATTAAAATAAATCTCTTATTGATTAAAACTAATGTCAAATGTCATCATCAATCATGAGATCTTTCCTTCACATGGAACTATATTGAAATAATTCTTTCAACAAAAAAAAATGATAGTTTACTGTTGTCGAATAAATTTTTAAATATGCATACGTCAATTTAAGACCCGTTCTCCTATTTGAAGTCAGTTAAAAATTAATATTCTTAAGATATTTAATATCTCGATTGTTTGCCAATTGAAAATTACATGAATCAGATATTTTGTATAACAATTTATTCTTAGTACAGGAATGCATAGATTACAAAATCATTTCACTTAAATTCTAATACACAAAGGTAGGTTAGTAAGTGCATATAATATTATAAATGCTTGATCAAGACCATTAATATATATGTAGAAGCACATTTTGTGAAAACAATATTTATAAAGCGAAATTTAATTAAGAAATCATCGATCTATACAAATAACTACACAGCGGGCTGACAACGACGGTTTATGTTGGAATTTATTAATATTGTTTGAACATAGTTCATCTAGCTTAGAGATTAATAGTGTACTTATTAGCGATAGCATGATACCACGCCTGTAATACACAAAGGGGTAGGTTGACTACATTACGGTACTTATGTTATAGATCCCATATAGTAGTAGTAGGTAGTCGAAGTTTCTATTAACAGGCACACATTTAAACACCGTGCGATAGAGAATTACCTAATAGAAAAACTCTAATTTATCAATTAAATTCCTACTAAAAGCGCCGTTGGCATTCCGCAACTGACTTCTCCATAATATGTAGGAGATAATATATATATAATAGAAGGCGCTGGTACCTGTGATACAATGATATACTCATTAGTAGAGGTACCACCGTTCCCTCTTTTCCTGTTATGTTCTCTTTTTTCTTTTTAATTCTATTTGTGTGAAACTACTGTTTTTTCTGAAAATAAACTTTTATTATTATTAATATACATATAGTATCAAAAGTAGCCAAAATCATAAATTAATTTAAAAAAATACAAAAAAAGCTCTCACCGCTATTTCATAGGAAATTAAAGCAAAATATACATACACTGCCCTCATTTAAATCGACAAAACAAATAATAAAAATAAATCTATTTTATAGTGCAGGTTTCAGTATATTGTACACACTTGCTTATTTTAAGTATCAAGCTATGACATGCTATAGATATTACAAATCTAAATGAAAGCATTGATCACCACGCTAGCTCACTGCAGGTTGGCGGTTACTGATAATTAAATCCAGGTTTCCTCCAGATTTTTTCCGTCACCGTTGCAAAATGGATGTCATTTATCAACCGTATTAAATATATGAATATTACCTATAGCATCAAATAGCTTATACGATAACCTTAATGTAACGTACAAAAATATTAAAAACTACACACACGACATCTATGTCTATCAGTTGCCAGTAAACACTATTATTATTATTACTAGTGGTAGAAAATTGCTTTTGTTATATTTACTGATAAGGTTGTCCATGGGCCCTAGACAAGTGGGAAATTACTTGTCTAATAGAAATCGAATAGAATGATAAATGTATGGGAATGACATATTGTTTCGACTATTTTATCTAGGACATAATACCTTTTTTTTAAATAACGTCGGTTCCTCGCACTAGGTATTTCTTCTGTGTCGTTATTGTGGGCGCTTTTCACAAACATGAAACATCACATACATAAACACCCAGACTCGGGACAAACACTGGTATTTGTTATGAACAGAATACTTTTTTTACGGTATTAATTTTTACATGATATATTTAAGCCACTGGAATTACTACTATTGATGATTTAATAGTTTATAGATTACAGCAATATTTTTGAACAGGTAATTAAGAATACATTACGTAAATAATGTAATGTCGTTATATATGATATCATTTTGATATTATAGATTATTAAACAATACTTTGGCACAGTAGAATTAAAATACAGGTAAGTTGCGACAAGACAAGGTTATAGCTCATGAATACCGCACAGCATTTAATATGGACATTAACATCGAACTCTTTAGATCCATTTTACAGTAACAACATAAAATCGCAAACAGCGCGCTGTAACTGTAAAATATATCTAAAGAGCACGAGCTTAAGTCCATATTGGAATGCTCATTATTCTGCGGTGCGATAGCTACGACTTTTTTCTCGCTGTGGTTTCCTAAGATTGCGGTGCCGACATATAGCGGCCGTAATACAGCTGTAAATGACGACACAAGAACTTTATAGCTTAGACAATGTTCTATTGACGTCATTCCCAGCTATATTACGGCCGCTAGGAAAACAGAGCGAGAGAGAGAGAATATTTACGTGTCGTTAACACTTGTCTGGTCGCAGCTTAAGAATATTTTACCAAAGTTTAATTTAACATCATTATTTGATATGTGAATGCGTATAAGACGTATGGAGGTATCGCAACTCTTGCGGCCGACGAATATCCGTCCGGATACCCATATACCAAGGGATCTGGGCGTAAGCCGGGGAAATTAAGATCCGGCATTAGCGACTCTGAGGAAAGAATATAATATTTAGTAACGTTATAAGTTTAGATTATGTAGAAATAGCTTTTATTTCAAATAGCTGAAGAAAAAATATATCTAAGAAATAAAACTCGGTCACAATTTTTATATGTTCCTTGCAATGGCAACCATGAACCCAAAGATCTAAAAAACAAAATCTTGCCTACCCAAAATTAATCAAGACACATTATTCCAGCCAGCCAATAAATAATTAATCAATAACACCAAATAAAACAATAATAATAGCCCAAACAGCTTAAAAAATAAAATAACCGACTAAAATAAAAACTTTATTTAAGTTTAAACTATTTTTTCAGTTTTTCAAGGCAAATAACCTTTAAAATTTTAGCGGTAAATGGCGATTTAAAATTGAACCTAAACACATGCTGATAATTTTTTAATTTTATTTGTATGGTGTGTACACACACCTATTTTATTTATATAAAATGTCAATTTTAAATCATGTTGGTTGTTTGCATGTTAGAGAATAGAGATGTCAAGAGACTAAGGAAAGGTTTAAGTTAAGAAGGTTATGAATAAGAGGGACGCGGTATAATCTCTACACACGAGATTTACAACAAAAGAAAAACTGTACAAAAACTACAGTACGGCCGACGATTCATGACCGGCTTGAAGTTAGGCATAAGACGAAGTTCTGAGCATGTCACAATACTACAAAATCCTACTGCGCAGACATCAGCGCTAACTTCAGGCCGGTCAAGATCAAACGGCGGTATTTATTAAGATATTATACTTGCATAATCTAAAAAAATAACGCATAATATAAAGCAACTTACCTCCTTACGGTATAGGCGATATAAACAGCGAATATCGAAATAAAGGTGGCTGCAGACGGTGCGATTGTCGCGGCTCCGGCGAAATGAGCCGTGCCACACGCGGGCGGGCACACCGGGATTATAGACTCTACAGACAAAACGTATGATGTAGCATGCTGGCTAGACAAAATAAAAGTCACATGCAATGCAGATGCGGATTGCGGATAATCGCAAGTGTGATGCAAGGATATTTTTAAGTTACATTATGTTTAAGATATATTTTTTCGTTATTACGGAGAGATGTACCCCTTTCTCCTGAATATAGACGTGATGTAATTTTAGACTACAAGTAAAAAGCCTGTAAGTGGCTTATGTAAGCCACTTACAGGGTAATATCTATACTCGATTTGGTTACATTACAACATTGTTTAACATTTAAGAATTATAATGTTATGCACTGTCTTTGAGTTACTTCTAATAATATAATAATAAATGGAATATAATTGCTTTTTTAAATATCATTCCAAAAGAGAGAAATAAGCAAGAATCCCAAAAAATAGCATGGTTTCTTTTACAAAATACTTAATCTACTAATTACCGAATTAAATTACGAGTACTTCAATTAAAAACAAGAAATCTTCAAGCAAATACATAAACAAGAAACCGCGGGCACAAAAAAACATGGGGCATAAAAAAGCTTATGGGGCACAAAATATACCATTCATTTTCTAATAGTACTTATAAGGGAATAGTATGTTGTACTCACCAACTAATTCCACTTGTCCCTCATCTGTGCCCAGCTTGTTTTGTGCCTTGCACTTGAACATACCGTACTGACGTTTCTCAATTGTGATTACTCTTATGGTAGTGTCTGTGAACTCGTCGGCGGTCGCGAAGTGAGAGATTCTGGAAGAATAGGATATTTTATTTTTATTATAGATTTCTGAACTTCGACCAATACAATAATAATAAATTTATGAATCCACGAAACATCGCAATACTATAGACTAAATTAAATATTTTAGTATCCATATTTCACAATAGTCCTGCACCTTCTGGGGACTTTTAATGGCTGTTCTTATATAGTGTAGTTGTTTGATGTCCCTAGCTGGTGTTCCATTCCCTTTAAGATTAAAGTTGTCAATGGGTCTCTGCGTGTTGGACCTGTGTCCCCTCGTAAGCCATTTAAAAGACCGAGTATCTTCCGCACGGTGGATAGCCCGAGTAAAGAAGAAAGAGATACATAATAATAATAGTTTCTTTTTCGCCACAATACACATTATGTATTACATTAGAGCATCACATTAAAAATAATTCAGTAGGTATATTGTGTGAAACTGGTGCCTAAGCTAGAAATATTTATAATACATGGCATTTATAGTACATGGCACTAAAAGTCATATAAATTTGGGTTGGTATTATCGTTTCAGTGATTTATAGCTGTAAAGGTATAACACTGAGTTGGTAATCATAGATTCCAACAGATAATACCTGACGTCACCCTTACGACGTAAATACTAAAAGGGAACTTGAAATTCGATGGATGCGAGCAGCGACATGGTGGCTCAGTTGGTTAGAGCAGCGCCACGGATCGGCGAAGGTCGCGGGTTCGAATCCCGCTCGTGTCCATCATTTTTCAAATTTCCTTTATCAATTTAGATTCAAGCTTAGCATGGGCAACATGCTAAAATGGCACCAAAAGTCATATAATATGTACATATTTCTACAATGGTAGAAATTGGGCCGTAATTTAGGCCAACAGCTAAATAACTTCACCCATAATTACAAAAAACGCTTTCGGCTTTTCTTGCTTTCTCTATAAAAACTTAATCTATGCCAAATCTCAATCAATACACTCTTCTATGCGCTTAACATTCTTAAAAAGGGATCCGATATTTTCGCTTACTATTTTAATTTGGTTTATTATTTCTTTGTCAATCAGATAACACGTGGATCATCGGTAGACTTACAGTGTCATGGCTTAAGGCATTCCTTTAATATAGGTGTGGTTTAATATCAGACGTCGACTAAACCATGAGTTATGCGGTTTAACAGTGTGTAAATAGGAACATACCTGTAATGCTGGTTGTTGGACAACTGCACTTCATCCTTCAGCCACGTGATGGCCGGGGGTGGGTAGGCTTCGACGTGGCACTCGAGGTCCATGTCGTATTGCAAGGCCTGACAAAAATAAAGGGAATGTTTATGATTTCTTTAAAGATAAATCCAGAATACAAATTGTACCTCTATTCTTGCGAAAGTAACTCTGTCAGTGTCTTTTAGCATTTACGGTTAAACCACTAAACGACATTGATAAACTTTGGTATGAAGTATGCGTGAACCCCAAGGATCTAGACTACATTTTAATCTAGACAGCGCCAAACTCGCAACTTGCATAAAGTTGCGAGTGGAAGCTACTATATTGTATTACCTGATGGGTAGGTATAGTACACCAACATATCGCCAGTTTTAGTATAATTATATACTGCTTAAATAAGAAGATACTATATACTATTTACGGCGGAAGACGCAGCGTAGACAGGCCTCCCACCAGGTGGACGGACGATATCGTCAGAGTTAATGCAATCGGTGGATGCTAATGGCAAGTTGTCGTTAACTGTGATGTTCTAAGGGGGAGGCCTTTATTCAACAGCGGACGTCTTCCGGCAGATGATGAGTTTACTATATACGTATTACTCCCAATGTATATTCGGATAGTAAGTACGTATAGTATCTGAGGGGCTCGTAGCTACGCGGTTACCTCGCAGATTGACTGATTTTCTGATTTTGGCTGAGATTGGCTGATCAGCCGTGCTCACCGTAGTCAGTGTTGTGATGGATGATCGTTTGCACATGTCGAGGCCCCTCTGTGATTCGGAAGACACGTTAAGCCGTTGGTCCTGTGTCTAATCTCTCTCCGGTCGTGTCTTACCGTCCCATCGGACTATGAGAGTGAGGGAGTAGGGAGTGGACCCGTGTCTGCACATACTTGTGCACTATATCTCCTGCGTAGTTGGCTAGTCACAGATGAAACAGGCCGCTGTGACTGAATTTCGGTGAGGCGAACGTTATTATTATAACATAATTATAGTACCTACCTGTGCCAATCTGGGTCTTGGTACGGTGACGACAGGCGCGAATTCAACCTCCAAGTTGATGTTCCTTCTCGCTCCCTTACCGACACCGTTCTCAGCCACACAGTAGTATGTGCCGCGGTCTTCCTTGTGTACTGCAGCGATTTTCAGGACATGGCCTCTGTAAAAACAATAAAAGAATTAGGTACAATCTTTCTTACTAGTAAAATTTTGATTATGTAATCATTAATAAGATTATTATTCTAGTGGATGCTGAGCGCGACTAGTGAACACGAGGTTAACGGTTGGAATCCCGGGTCGGGCAATTTTCAGTAGCAGCACGAAGTCTGGATTTGTGACCCGGTTGATGACAATAGGCTCGCCCCCTATTATATTGAGCTATAATATAACTCGCGTGTACTATACACCTCTGCCTACTCCTTTTGGGGAAAACAGGCGTGATGTTATATGTGTGTATGTATGTGTTTACTGGCAGTTTCGTTTGCATGTCAAAAATCTTAATGTTGATTAAGTAAAGATATGTTTTATAATTATTTTTAAGTATTATATTAATAAGGGGTTATGTCAGGACTGATGAATAAATATAGGCTTGCCGAAAAGCACTATGTTAAGTGGCAATTGTGCAAAATATGAGATATAATATTCACCGGTAGATGGAGCCACCGGTGGGCAAGATGGCATTGTTCTCTCGCCTCCAGGATATCTTCGGTAGGGGGAAACCGCCGGCGTAGCACTCCATTTGTACACCTGGGGAAAAAGGTAAACTTTGTTTGTATGTATGTAATGGGTAATTTCCGGAACTACACATCCGATTTCCAAAATACTTTTACCAATATTTAGAATGGATCTTGGAGGTGACATAGGCTTCTTTAATCCTGGAAAAGATACCAAAAATGGAAGCGAGACGCTGCTACGTGCAGTGTAATGCGGTCTCGCCTTCACAACGTAAACTGTCCTACTTTAAGAGTTCATGGTAAGAGGGCTGGTGTTAGAGTTTAAACCGCCTGTAGGCCTCTGACATGGCTTTACACGCCGATGAAAAATCTCTCAGGTGTGCCGGTTTCCTCACGATGTTTTCCTTCACCGTTTTTAGCAACTGATAACTAATTTAGTATAGATAACATTATATAACGAGTTCTACTTACTCTCTCCTTCACTAGCGACGAGGGAGCGCGTAGAGTTGTCAGAAATGATGGGTGGCCGCCTGACTTGCAGTTCAACTTCAGCAGTTATCTTGTTACTGATCGACATGAGAACCTGGCATTGGTACCAGCCGGCGTCATTCTCCTGAATGTCTTTGATCTGTAAAGAAATAAATTAAAACAATTAATAAAACGCGAAACTAACGTAGATATACCAAGCTAGTGACGTCACCACCCCATAGTGCCATCTCTGCCTACGTCTTCTGGGAATACGGGGCGTTATGTTTGTTATGTTTAAACTTATTTATAATCACGTTTGTTACACAAAGGCGTAAGCAGAGTTTATTGCAAACCCACATTTCTAAAAATCCATTCTATATTTTATTTATTATGGTTTATGTCGACATAAAATTATATTTACGGATATATCGCGGTTTATTTATCTAATAGCTGTTGCCTGCGGTTTCACCCGCTTCCTATTGGAACTATGGTTTGATCATGACAAAAAAAGTATTAAAATATATGTATGTTCAATTGTTATTTACTAGTAACATCCACATTACCTACTGCGAAAGTAACCCAATCTGTCTGTTGCTTCTATAGGTCTAGGGTTTTACTATTTTGGTAAGGTTAGAGAACAGTCGAATATTACTAGTGATTTCGAGGTTTCAAAGTCACACAGTAGGTATGTGTTGAAACATGTACCAAACATCTCATTGTAATACATCCATGTATAGAAGACAAACGTTTCCGTGCTCTCCACGCCACGACTTTATTAGATGACAATATCTTCCTTTTGACTGCCAAAGGTTATAAAGAAAACAATTTCTATATAAGCTTTGGCGGTCAAAAGGTTAAATGATTCTATTCAGTTCTTACCGATAAGGTGAAGGTTGCAGTAGAATCGTCGAATCGGAGTGAGAATCTTGAGTCCTTGATGATCAGCCCAGCGTTACTCGACAAGGGAATAGACTCAACTGTCTTATAGCGATCGTATTTCACCTGCAAAAGTAAATTATATTAGTTCTTGTCCTTAATCTTAAAAGTATACCCTCTTATACGTAAACGAGGATCATACCAGCATTAACTAAACTCCGTATTAAGTCTATTGACATCTCTATTCTTTGATATGCAAACGACAGTGACAGGTATAATTTAATCCTTGGTTTAAAATAGTATTTTTATAAAAGCGGCTTGAGTTTTGTGCGAACTCTTGTTAATTGTTAAGGCCAGCTAATGACGTCCTGATTGGCGCAGTGGCTAAGTGAACACTGCAGCGCTAAGGTTTGCGGGTTTGATTCTAGCACGGGGCATACATTTATGTGGAATTGTTTATCCCGTGTCTGCTGTCTGGGTGTGTTGTATAAGTGATATTTCATGTATGTGGAATGCATACTACTGGAGAAAATTCTCGTCAAGAACGTTTTTCTTTAATTAAAATTGATTTATAATAGACGTGTTCTGTCACACTGCTAATTTCTTCGGTTTAAATAGCCGTATGGTGTGACCTCACTATAAGACATTACATATTAACGCACACGGTATGTGAAACTATTAATAAATGGAGTAAGTACCATACATCATAAGGAATTAATTCAATCAGAACTTCTCAGTTGCGTCGCAATTGTCTTTAAGTGTAGTATTTCCTTGTGATCTAAATATAGTTAAAGTTCAACACGTTTTTCTAGAAATAAAATCAAGAAGCAATATTATTTGTAAGTATAGTGTGTAGTGTGCGATCCGCAGATTTTTTCCCGAGTCTGGGTGTTTGAGTATGTGATATTTCATGTTTGTGAAACGTACTCGATACAGGAGAAATCCTAGTGTAGGGCGACGTTTTAAAAAAAAAAAAAATGGTATCGTGCAGGAATCGAAACCCGCGACCCTTAGCGCAGAAATCCAATCGTTTAGCCACTGCGCCAATCGGGTCATCAGAAGTTCATAACTATTGACTCATTTGAATAGTCTAGATAAAGAATTAAGTGTTCTCTGTCTTGGCATGTCATTAAGATATATTATTATCACTAAAACAACATATTATTCTTACTTTTAAGTCAAAGGGCAACTTTTATCTTGAAGTAATTGGTGGCAAAGGGCCATGTCTTGTCCTATATTACTAATTTATCATGCCATGTTTAGGCAGAAATGATTAAACACGAATTTCTCAAGATAATAAGGGCCTGTTTCACCATCTACAAGTAAAGTGTCAAGAAGTCTGACCGCCACTCAAGTCACCCGTAACTACTCATACGAATTTCACAATATCTGAGTAGCATTAATCAGGGGATAAACTGGCTTGTAACTAAGATACGATAGAGATACTCGTAACTATTACTTGCCCATAGGCGTAAATTAAGAATTAACTATTCAACATTTTACTTGTTGATGGTGAAACAGGCCCTTAGGGTATTTAGTTTTAAGTAATAAGTAGAGTCTAACAAACATTTGCGGATCACACAAATTATTGTCTAGTGCGGGAATCATGCCTGCAACCATTAGTACAGCAATCCAATTGCTTAGCCACTGCGCTAATCAGGTTGTTTATTGTTCAACAAAAACAAGCTTTGGATCTTAAATCATTTGATACTAACTTCTGCTTAATTTATGGACAAAGAAGTTTTAATACTCTCTTGTTAAATCGATTAAATAATTATAAGATCTATTGTAAAGAGAGTTTTTATATAATATTTTAAATAAATATTAAATGCGAAATTGTTGCATTAGAACTATTATATTTAATGTACGAATAACGTTTTATGTATCATGTGGCTGTACTTTTTGTAAAAAATACTCACCCATATCACAGGGAAGTCATTAGCATAATGCACAGAGCAGTCCAGGTCCACTTGGCCACCAATATCTCGGATCTGCTCCTGAGTGATGTGTGATATTGTTGGTGTTCTCTGTGCCGTCACTGAAAATACAACATTTATTAGGTATAGGCTTAGATTATCTAGATGAAGTCTGGCACTACATTGTAACAAAAATCAATGTGCCAATTGTTTTTTTTTGCATGAGTGTGTAAATAATTTATTTAACATATGGGTGATATGCTACATATGTATTTATTAATATTCAATCGGCCTCTGTAATTTCTATACACCTTAATAGCTCATTTTGCCATTTTTACTATGTTATTTTATGATAGAAAAACAAGCATCTCCATTGACAACACAATTGACACTGTTGGCGCCAAAAAGCTGTAGGGTAGGATTTTAGCTTGGATTTTTTAGCGCCAATTTCTCACGATTGGCGCTAAAAAATCCCGATGCTGTCAGGGTCTTGACACTCCATCTAGACATATATATAATCAAAGGGTATAGGCTGTTTTCAGTGTATAGTTGTGTATGTTTGGTGACCACAACACTGTGACACCATTGTGTGGTTGTCAGTAAAATTGATGGTTAGATAAATGTTGGAATGGACAGATAATGACTAAAGAATCATACAAAGAGTTTAATTGAAAATAAATAGGTATGAATGGGGTATGATGATGTGCTGATCTTAAATAACTGGAAGGAAAACAAAAAGCTAATAACAGTTATTTGAACCAACTTTGCAGTAATTAGGTAATTTTTTTTTTTTCAGATAATAATCACTAGAGAAGACCAATTTTCTAATGTAATCCTTATAAAATAATTAATAAATACTTATTTCCACATTAGAATACAATTTTGCCGAAGAAGCTATAACAAAAAGTTTGTAGGATTAATGAAAAATGCTGGCTGAAAAGCAAAATAAAAATGCTAAATCCAACTGAAAATAATTATTATTTATGGGCTACTCGAAGATTCGCTTTTAAGCCTATGTCACTGGTACCATGAGCATTAAAATTAACGGTGCTGCGTAAAAGTAAGAAAAACAAACTCGCATTTCGAATTTAGAACTTTATTGGGAACTTGGAAACTTAAGTCTTTACTTCGCATGAGTATTATGGTAGTTATTATATGTAACTAAATTGGAAGTAGCTACGACAACATTACATCTCCCTTGCATTCATGGTAATTTAATACAGTTTCGACTTATGATAATAGTAAAGTCAAAAGTAAAATTACAAAATATAAAAGTCACAACGAATAAACACAACTGTTTTATTAACATAATGTTTGAGATATTATGACTGTACTCGTTTGTCGGTTAATTTACAAATAGGTGGCAATTATTTAAAGAATACGCAACATTGGCTAATTGGAACCCCTAACTTAC
Organism: Abrostola tripartita; assembly: GCA_905340225.1. Lineage (NCBI taxonomy): Eukaryota > Metazoa > Arthropoda > Insecta > Lepidoptera > Noctuidae > Abrostola > Abrostola tripartita. The sequence continues at coordinate 4,099,639 of HG996515.1, forward strand.
AAGTTACTGTTAACAAAAAGTTATCATACAAGCATAATCAAATAATAAATAAGTATTAATCAATCAGATATTTAGGAAACGTTATGGGTGTGTCAAAACGTTGAAAACACGGCAGAAATAAATACAATACAATCAAGAAAAATAGGCGTGGACTTGTGAAAATACCTCGTACTACGCCATTTTATTGAGCTAAATTACTTGTTTGAATGTAATTATTGCTATTTTTACTTACCAAATGTTGTTAAGCACAATATAAAAGTTAGTTTGACGAAGTTAAAAAACGCCATAGTTGTAACACGCACTACTACTTTACTCAACAACAGCAACTGATACTTTTTTTTCTTCCGTTTGAATGATTCTATTGAATGTGATTGAATGACAATGAATTAGCGCTATGTTGTCATGCAAAAAAATAAAAAAACATGCATTGTTATTGTTACGAGCGATCCCGAAATTTACTGATTTGCATTCTCGCTTGTCTTTTTTTTGCTGCAATTTTGTTTGATATATTGATTTACAAAATTTAATTTAAAATATATTTCAGGAACTAATTCTGGAAACACAGAACATTAATTAAACTAACTCATTCATAATAGAATGAATGAATATTATTGACGTATTTCATGGCCACGCATTGCTCGGTGGATAAAACAGTCTATCTTAAGATCTTGCTAGTTACTATTATTCGATACTAGATGCCACTGTAATCAATGTGGTACTAGCTTGCATAAAACGTCGCTAGATGGCAGTATGTTAAAACATAACATTATATCACGCCTGTATTCCCCGAAGGGGTAGGGCAGAGGTGTACACCTACATTTCGCCAGTTATGTTTAAGGTCCTAATGTAATATGGGGCAAGCCTATTGCCATCAACCGGGCAAATCCACACTCCGTACTTCTACTAGAAAAACCAATTACCTAACACTTAGCCCGACACAGGATTCGATTCCAAACCTCATGCTCAACAGTTACGGTCAGCGAACACTAGACCAGCGAGGCAGTAGACATGTTAAATTTATAATAATTGACTAATCTAGTCAGAAGCAGGATTTAATTAGATACCTCATAATATGTTTGATATGTGTTCGTATACCTAAGATCATTTGAATGTAATGTACATTTCGTGTAATCTAAACTAGTAAACACATTATCAGATGATATGAATTTTAGAATTTTTAGACATTAGATTTGTCTTTGCTGTAAGTAGATAATAGATTAATGACAAAAACGTTAAGAAATACCTACTTAGAAGGTCCAAAAGAAGTTTAGTAGTAGCCCGTTTTAGAAGTACTTCTCGTTACCTATGTAATAGACTTCTTAGTACTTAGTAATTTAGTACTCAAATTGGTTAGGTATTTGGGAAAAACGTAGTTTTTCGGCTCGCGACTCTGCCGCGTAACCAGCTCATGAGTAAGGGCTCCGTTCGAGTTCGAAACTAGTCGGGCATTCCCGAATACACACGTGAGTACAACCGGCGTATATCACTACATAGTATAAAACAAAGTCGCTTTCTCTGTCCCTATATCCCTATGTATGCTTAAATCTTTAAAACTACGCAACGGATTTTGATGCGGTTTTTTTTAATAGATAGAGTGATTAAAGAGGAAGGTTTATATGTATAATAACATTCATTAAATAGTGGAGAAATACTTATAATATATATTTTATACCCGTGCGAAGCCGGAGCGGGCCGCTAGTAGTAAATAATATGGATATAAGATTGATGAATAAGATGGACACTCACAAACGTTATTATAGTAAAGCGTAGCGTATCTACATCTGTCCAGCTCTTTTGGGAATATTGGCTATGCAAATGTTTAATAGTAAGTTTGAAAATCCTGCTAAAATCCGCGCGAGATCTCTAGTATCTTATTATACGTATTATTTGTTGAAAGCACAACAATAACTACAGATAACCTCCAATTGCTGTGTAAACACGGCTTTACTTCCAAATGTAGAGTGCCCGTGAACTTTGAGAAATATAGGACAGTGATCTGGAATGACATTTATTAGATACGTATTGTGTTTAAGATAAGATAAGATAATTTATTTCGCAAACATGGGTTACAGTACATGATGTTAGATAATATAAATAAATAATAGGAATAGAATAATAGTAGTAGTATATAAATAAATAATAGGAATATTAATAGGAATAGTCTTGTGTAGTTTGCAAATTAACTAGGTTGTAAGATCTTTCCCACAGACGACCTACGCGAACTAGTTCTTAAGCTCTTTTGTTCATTTGATGCGCGTCAAATTTAAGTTAAAAATTAAAATTTAACAAAAGATCGAACGAATGCAGAAAATGAAGCTGGCAGCTGACGAACTAGAAGAGCGAACTAGTTCGTTTAGGCGCGGGGAACTAGACTGAGCGATCTAGTCGCGAACTATTATGCGCAAGTCTAAATAGGACAACCTGATACTAGATGAATGACAATAGGCTCGCCACCTATTACGATGGACATAAATGGAACTGTGAAAAGTGGGTGTACAAACCGGGATCAGGTAGACAGAGATACCCCACCTCTGTCTACCCCTCTCGGGATTATCGGCGTTATTATAAGAATGTATGACTATATTATGTATAATGGACCCTTTAAAACAAATAGATTTCAAGATAAAAGATACTTCAATGTCTTAGGCGGCATAGATTTAAGGCCAAAATCTTAAAAAAAATGTTATTTTTCACCTAAACTTACAGATAATAAAATTACAGATAATGAAATTATCACTATATATAATATATAGGTACCTATTGAATTACCTAAAATTTAATACAGTTTATGGGCATCTAAGTTTAAAGGTTAATTTCTCTCCGGTTATTTCGGCTTGCTGTCCCAGCGGGTGGACCAGCAGATTGCCACCGACACCGTGAGTTCTTCATTTGATTTGTGGAAACAATTAATAGAAAACTTGCTGCCTAATAAGTGTGATAATTATATTTAAAGTTAAATTATGATAAAGGCCGGATAAAAGCTGAAATAGGTGTCGCATTTACCAACAAATTCACTAAAATTACCGTCAAAAGGCCACTGAAAGTCACAAGTTCTTTAGAAACATAACTATTATGGTTATCCTACACCATTAATAGGTACCGCGTAGCTATCGTTATCTGGCTTACATAATATTACATAGTCATATTTAATGTGTTATTTACTTGTGTACATCTGTTCCGAGACGCGACACGACTGCAAGATATTGTAAGTCTGTTTAATTATTATTTAATTACCAATGCAATAGGTTCGCCCCCTATTACATTGGGACTTACAACATAACTGGCGAAATGTGGGTGTACTATATGTTCACCTCTGCCTACCCCTTCGGGGAATACAGGCGTGATGTTATGTTATGTTATGTTAATTACCAACTTACTGGTTTCGTATTTGTATGTTATTTGTAATGTACCTGCGATCGGTTCGGTGGTATACTTGTAATGAGGACAAACACTATGACAGAGATACTTTCGCATCTAAAATAGTATTATTATTATAAATATGAGAGTAATATTTATCACATATTATTATTTTTTATATTTATTAATATATTATTATTTTTATTATGATAAAAGTGAATAGTGAAGGTAATACTGCCTCGTTGGTCTAGTGGTCACTTAGCGTGACTGCTGAACATGAGGTCCTGAGTTAGAATCCCAGGTCAGACAAAGTGTTACTGGGTTTTTCCATTTGGTAATTCTCAGTAGCAGTACGGAGTCTGGATTGGTGCCCGGTTTATGGCAATAGGCTCGCCTTCTATTATATTGGTACCTACCTTTAACATAACTGGCAAATTGTGGATGTACTACTGGGTACACCTCTGTCTACCCCTTCGGGGAATACAGGCGTGACGTTATCGATTTGTTATTTGCTTTAGATTTGGCAAACCATTGGGAAACCTCATTTTAATATAATTAAGTACTGTGCCTAACTATGACGTATTAATCACCTATGACAAATTACTATTACTGAAACAGGATGAAATTATGTTACAAATCTAAAATATCACCTTATTGATTTCGGTCGTATCAGGCATTCACGAAACCCCGTAAACAAACTGACAGATTAAAATTTTCATGTTTATGCTACTTACATCAACATAATAAAAAAATACAGTTAAACAGACAAACATCTATATGCGAATACAAACTATATTAATTCGTAGCATTAAATTACGTAACATTTACATAGATATCAAAGAAACAATAATAATATAAATATAATCTCACAAAATACCTCTCTTTATTATTGTTAGTCTCTTCTATAATAAATTCGATAAACTTTGTTTTTTGCAGATATAGAGAGATTATGTTATCAGTTCCATTATAAAACAATTTAGTATTTTGTCGCTGTCAATAATACAATAAGAAATAAATAAAATTGACGAAAGCAGACATATTAAAAAAATTATAAAGATATGCCTCGATGGTCTAGTAGTCACACATTAAGGGTCCGATTCCCGGTCGGGCAAAATGTTACTAAGTTGTTCCATTAAACAATGGAACAACATAGTAACATTCTCAGTATGTAGTCTAGATGTGTGCCCATTTAATGGCAATAGGCTCGCCTCCTATTACATCGGGCGAATAACTGGCGAAATGTGGATGTTTCTCTACACCCTTCTGCCTACCCCTTCGGGAAATACAGGTGAGATGTGATAATGATGTACGGTCAACAAAGGGCAGGTTGCTTTAGCTTCACTTTAAGCACAAATGTAAAAATGTCACGAACAATTTTGTTTTCTGCTAGGAGCCCTAATAACAAATAAGTTTTGATTTTGTTGTGTAAAGCCATGTCAGAGGCCTACAGGCGGTTTAAACTCTGACACCAGGCTGTTCATCAACCATACGATTAGAAGAAGTTTTGTTTACTACTTGCAGCCCTTATAAGGATGATAACCGTGTGATTTATGCCATGAAACAACGCTTCATGTTTTACGTACGTTAAACATCTTCTGTAATCGTTATTTTTGACGTACGTGTGTAACGTTATCAGACTGTTTGAAACAACCCGCTTTACTAAGCGACCAATTACCCAATTAATCATCAGCCGGAAGACGTCCACTGTTGGACAAAGGCCTCCCCCTTAGAACGCCACAATGAACAACTTGCCATTTGCATCCACCTGTTGCAACAACTCTGACGTTATTGTCGGTCCACCTGGTGGGAGGCCTGCCAACGCTGCGTCTTCCGGATCGTGGTAACCTTCGTTATTAGCCAATTACTAGCTAATTAATAAATCTTGTTGCAGTAATCATTCACCATGGAAGCAGTAGTGTTCAACGGCAAAGACCTGGAGCTGGAATATCGGACAGACTTCCCGATGCCGAAGATCACGAACGATGACGACGTCATCGTGAAGGTCCATTATTCGGGCATATGTGGCACTGACCTGCATATTATTCACGTAAATATGATAAGATTATTGTGTATTTAGTAAAATGAGGTCTTGTGGACTGCTGAGTACGAGGTCCTGGGTTCAAATCCCGGGTTGGGCGAAGTGTTACTGGGTTTTCCCACTAGCTAATTCGCTAGCAGCACGGAGTCCGGACTTGTGCCCGATTGATGACAATAGGATCGCCCTACACCTGGAATTTCTCTTATACAATGGGTGCGTTTCACAAACATGAAATATCACATGCACGAAGACCCAGTATTGAGACAAACATCTGCGTATCACACAAAAAATTGTCCCGAGTGGTAATCGAACCCGCAACTCAGGAGAACCGCAGCAGTCCAATCTTCAGCTACTGCTTTAATCAAAATGTCAAATATAGGACCGAAAATTAAAAAAAAAATTGCCTAATTATAATTTCTTCCAGGGAGAGTTCCCAGCCATTAAATCACACCCCATAGCCCTGGGCCACGAGTCCTCTGGGGTCATTCACGAGGTTGGCAAGAACTCCATCTTCAAAGTCGGTCAAAAAGTTGTCATCGATCCTAACACGTAAGTCTTACGAATGGGGATGGACTTACTATCTATATAAGCATACCATTTCAGTTCTTTTCGAAGGAGTCGTGTTTAAAGAAAAGGCTGCATTAGTCTTACTATTAAATTTAAGGTTATGTTTTTGAGGTTAGTCTGTGGTTGGGTTACCATCCATTAGAATAGGTAGCAAGACTACACCTGGAAAAAACGGTTTCATCTGGAAAAAACGACTATCTACACCTGTAAACAACGTTACGCCGTAGATCCCATTTTTGACAAAACAGGTAGATCATTGATATTCGTCACCGCAAGACTCATAATTATAGTAAATCTAGCTGATTATAATCAATAATAATTATTATATAATTAACAGTGTAGGGGTGATGGTTTTATTAAAAAAAACATGTATTGAAACGGACTTAACCACAACACACAAGGTAAAATACTAACTTTTGAGATGGAAATGCTAACATTTGGTAAGAAGCCTTCTCACTGTTGCTACTTCCAGGTCCTGCAACCTGTGTGACTTCTGCCGTAAGGGCAACTACCAGTACTGCCTGACAGCTGGCATCAACAGCACTATAGGGATCTGGAAGAACGGCGGCTGGGCGCAGTATGTTCTTGTGCCCCAGAAGCAGGTGTTCGCGTTACCAGACGAAATTACCACTGAGCAAGGTATGGCAGTAAATATTTATAGAATTTTAGTCACTCATATTATGAAGGCAAAAGTTTGTGAGTGTGTTTGTATGTTTGTTGCCTGTTCAAGAACAAACGGCTGAACCGATTTTGTTAAAATTTGGTATGGAGGTAGCTGACACCCTGGATTAACACATAGGCTACTTTATATCCCGGAAATGTAGCGGGTAACAGCTAGAAAACAGCTATAAAATCAAGATTTTATAGAAGCAGAATAATAAAAGTTAATGTTTATAATAGCAGTATCTATATATTTATTGGGAACTTTAACTTTATAATAACTACCGTTTGTTTCCAGCCGGTCTATGTGAGCCGTACTCGTGCGTGTCGCACGGCTTCAACCGCGCCTCCCCCCTTAAAGTGGGGGAGAAGATCCTTGTAGTTGGGGCTGGAATCATTGGTAAGTAAACATGATTACATAATGTTAGTCCCATATGGTGAGAATATTGCCATTCGAAGAGTTTAAACGCGACAAATTGTTGTTCAATTTTCAAAAGCACTGATGTACGGGTAAAATTATTTTGGTCAAAGACAATGTAATAAAGAGCTTTTCAACCATAGGTATAATATAAAATAAAGAATTTAAAATAAAAGTGTAGCAGGTGCTATATTTTTACGACTTAAAAAATACAATTGTTTCTTCAATAAAAGGCGACTATAAAGCTAACAAACAATTGTATTGGTTATATCTAGGGTGGGTTGCACCAATCGTCTGTTATCGTTAAGTCCGTACGTCAACGTTAAGTTAGTAGGATAATCTCATACAAGCGGCCATATTTAACGCTAACCAATACGTCAAAGTTGTTGGTGCAACTCACGTATTTGTTCGTTAATAACATAGTCACACTGTCGCCTCAATTTCTAATATATTTCTCCTTTCGCAGGTCTGCTGGAAGAAATTTCTTTATGAAATAAGCAGTACCTTATTGTATTATATTATACTTTGTTTTTCTCTTTTTTCTTGTTTCTTTTTTTTTGTACTGTGTGTGTACATAAATTGTTAATAAATAAATAGTATCTACGAAATTGCAATTCAGTTAAGTTGAAGTCCTAAAATGGATCGTGATAGGCCTCCAGAACAAACTAAACTCTTCGAGAATATTTTAAATGGGTTTTAATTATTTTTTTCTTTTAACCAGGTAATTTATGGATCACAACTCTTCATCATCACGGACACAGAGAAGTCACTGTCTCAGAAATGAACCAGACAAGACTGGATATTGTCAAGAGGCTAGGTAAGATTAACTCTCGCTTGCCTTCTAATGATGCTGACCTAAATTTACGACCAGATTGTCGCAGTGGCTAAGCGATTGGACTGCTGCGCTATGGATGCGGGTTCGATTCCCGCACGGGACAATTAGTGCATCCGCAGATGTGTGTCCCGAGTCTGGGTGTTTGTGTATGTGATATTTCATGTTTGTGAAACGCACTCACGACACAGGAGAAAATCATAGTGTGGGGGCGACGTTTTAAAAAAAAAGTAGCTAGAATGAGTTTTAAATAATTGTTATTGGTTATGTAGCTTTCTTGGACTTCTAATTACTATTTTGAGTAGAATATAATTAATTTCCAAGTATATGAATATTGTTCTTAAAATAAAAAAAGTAAAACATAATTGTACCTACTCCCACGTGACCTAAGAGTAAGCGTCGTACGATTGTGTGTGCGTGTAAGAAGCAGCTAAGTATTAGGTAGGTATAATGTTTTCATTGTAATTTATTTTTCTCCGAACTTTATTTTCTGTGCTTTTTAATACTTTTTTTTACGCCAAACGTATTGGTGTTTTAATATGTAGGTGGATTCATAATTCACGTTTTTTTTCAGAAACTGGCTACAGACTTGTGACACCCGACGTGTTGGCAAAGGAAAACATTACTTATGACGTCATCATTGATTGTACAGGTAACACATAGGAATTCGCATCGTAACTGAAATTGTTAACATAACATCACGCCTGTATTCCCTGAAGGGGTAGGCAGAGGTGCACATTATGGTACACCCACATTTCGCCAGTTATGAAGTCCAAAAGAGGCGAGCCTATTCCATCAACCGGGCACAGAATCCAGACTCCGCGCTGCTACTAAGAATTACCTAATGGAAAAGCCCGGTAACACTTTGCACGACCCGGGATTCGAACCCAGAACCTCAGCAGCCGCTCAGCAGTTGCAGTTAATGACCTCTAGACACACGAGGCAGTCCACTGTTTATAGAGCAAGATATGGAATACTCCTGGCTAGCTCTTCAGAATATGTTTCTAAGCCACCTATCTGTTTATTTGGTTACAGGTGTGGGCAAGGTTATGGAGATCAGCTTCAACTACTTGAGAGAAGGTGGGAAATACGTTCTGTTTGGATGCTGTCCCCCTACACACACGACCAGGTAAGGAAACCATTAGACACCGTTACTTTTGTGAGCTTAATGCGGTTGAGCGATGGGTTGAAGCTGCAATATTTATAAATCTGCGGATAAGTTTTGGCCCCTGCGGGACCATTTATATTGTCCGTATCAAGTCAATATCTATGATTCCAGTTTTCCTGTGTGTCTAATAAAAAATAATCTGAATTCATCAGTTTTTTTAAAAAAAAACGTCGCCTCACTTTGGAATTTCTCCTGTATCGTATATGCGGTTCACGAACATGAAATATCACATACACAAATACCCAGACTCGGGACAAATATCTGCGGATCACACAAATTTTTGTCTCGTGCGCGAATTGAACCCGCAACCCCTAGCGCAGCAGTCCAATCGCTTAGCCACTGCGCTAATCAGGTCGATAAATTGTATAATTTTTTTATTTTCTATATTTCAGTGTTAACCCGTTCCTGATTTACAACAAAGAGCTGACAATCATTGGCGTTAAGATTAACCCGTTCAGCTTCCCGAGTGCCATCAGCTGGCTTAAAGCTATGGGCGACAGGTAAGGGATTATCCTGCTTAACCAGCTTTATATTATGGGGAAGATAGTATGACTCCTTATAATTTCTGTAATATTCCAAATTTTGATAGACAGATTGTGCTACTGGGTGGTAGTTTGTTGCGCCGTTTCTTTTACCCAGCTATAGCACTAGGAAGCGGTGACGGGCGGGCGTTTTGGTCTTGATGTAATTTGACGTGCAAAAAGTATTACTAATATAATTAGTCTGTTTTGAGTAAATTATCTTTATCTTTTATCCGCCCATAAAAATACCATCTCTATTTTGACTTTTTTCTAACTGAATGTACATTGTACATTTACCGGTTAATATACATGGGACCTTCTATCATTTTTGTATTTGGAAAAAAAAGATACTTACGCCCTGAACATAGTCTCCTCCTGTCTGAAGTCAAATTGTCATTTTTAAAATCACTAATTAAATTATACCTGCAACTTTGAGTTACAAAAACCGACAGTGGCAAGTACAATTAACTGACTAGATGATTAATTTAAAATTGATCATTTGTGAATATAATTTCGAGGTGTTTCAGTATAAAAGCATTTGATGGGGCACAGCATATTCCATCTCTCTTTCCAGATACGTGGATTACTACAAACTTGGAGTGAAGACCTACCGTCTGTCAGAATATGAAGCTGCTATCCAGGATCTGCAGAAAGGATGCGTGGCTAAAGCTGTTTTCAAGATCAACCAGGACTAAACGATAGATGAAGAAGTCAGAAGACAATTGAAACAGGGGCCATAGACAAATAGCAAAGCGCTTGACAAATAGAATGAAAAATATATGGTATTGAAATGTCATCGATATGTCATCCCCATACATTTATCATTCTATTTGATTTCTATTCGTCTAGCGTTTTACGACAACTGATGTCTAGACTCTAGGGTGTCAGATTTGTTATTAATATATTTTATTGTTGTCTATTATTTTGTTTGATTTGTTGAAAACCTGCATCATTAGTCTGGTGCTCGTTAAAGCACGACTGGTAAGCATGACTTCATGGCCAGTGTTACTGGGTTTTTCCATTAGGTAATTCTCAGTAGCAGCACGGAGTCTGGATTTGTGCCCGGTTGATGGCAATAGGCTCGCCCCCTATTACATTTGGACCTATAACATAACTGGCGAAATTTGGGCTCAAGAAGGCTAGAACTAGACTATCTTGCTTTTATTCCTTAAAAAGGAAGGCAGTGATTTAGGGACCTACTTATCTGAATTCTGTAAATAGTGCACATAAGTTTTGTCAATGGCAATATAACATGCCAATACTAGAGGAACCAAGATTGTTAAGCATATTTAAATACCACAAATTGCTCTGAGAATTTCCTTGAATAAATAATAATTATACATATCTTTACCAGTTCTATAGCATTTCATATACATAGAATGAACATTGACGCACTATAGCTTATAACAAATAACATAATCTAAATTCTATTATCGTTATTAATGATCAAGAGTTATCCTTATAATAAAATCAATATGAATAAATTTAAATAGCTAGTATGTTTGTCATTCTCATATTTTTTGTCAACATCTCATTTGTCGAGCCTATTCACAACAATGTTGAAAGCTTTCAAAGATCTACAAATACTTAGACTGAGCATTGAACAGCACTTGTAGCCGTTAGTCTTGCGCCTGATCTCTCTCCAGACTTACCGTCCAGCCCCCTTAGCATGATCTCTTAGAGCAGGGCAGTTTGTGATGTGAAAGCGAGACGCCGCTACGTGCAGTGTAATGCTGCGTCTCGCTTTCACAACGTAAACTGCCCTGCTTCGAGATGGTAAGGGGGCTGGACTATGAGAGTGAGGGAATAGAGAGTGCTCCTATTTGCACACACTCGTGCACTATAATATCTCCTGCGTTGGCTACTGTCAGTAGAGATTGGCCGTCTTGACTGATATTCACTTAGGATGATAATATGAAGTAAATAGTACCCACTTACTTATTAAAATAAACAGGGTCGCCCTGCTTCATAAAAAAAAATTAAACCAAGGATTATACCTGTCACTGTCGTTTGCATATCAAAGAATCGAAATGTCATTAGACTTAATACGGGGTTTAGTTAATGGTATGCTCCTCGTTTATGAATAAGAGGGGGTAAGTTTAATCATTGATTAAATTATACCTGTCACTGTCGTTTGCATGTAAAAGAATAGAGATGTCAGTAGAATTGAAATGGAAGATGTTTTATCACTGTTTAGGCGTTCAGTATTAAAACTACCAAGCAGTACCGCGGCACGAACCTAGCTCACTATGATAAATTGACCATCCATTGTTGTACAGTTACGGTCTTGTTATAAAATACGGTAACAACATAATTTGAAGACGGATAGACATCTCCTAATGTATAACGGAATGCATTATAGATAACTGTTATGATTAAATCAGGACAAGATTGGTACACACCGGGGCTAAGTGATAGGACCGCTATATAATGCAGGTTCGATTCACGGACGCCGATTTTTAATGAACACAGAGATGTATTTCCGGTAAAAAGTACTAAAATACCTCATGGCATGTGTGGTATAGCATGGCTGTGGGAATCGAACCCGCAAACCTTAGCGCAGCAGTCCAATTAGCTTAGCCACTGCGCCAATCAGGAAAATGTTACACACACACAAGTACCTACCTACAATCTACATACCAATTTTGAAAATGTAATTTTTTTTAACACATTTCTTGTATTTCATGGATATATTTTTTTCAAGCCGATTGGCGTACTGGCTAAGCGATTGGACTGCTGCGCTAAGGGTAGCGGGTGCGATTCCCGCACGGGATAAAAAATTGTGCGATCCGCAGATATTTGTCCCATTCTGGGTGTTTGTGTATGTGATATTACATGTTTGTGAAACGCACCCATGATACAGGAGAAATTCCTAGTGTGGGGCGACGATTTTTTTTTTTATAAATAAAATCTTTATTGACTCAAATGACAAACTTATAATTTTAAATTATAATGATTATACCGTCGTTTTTGTTAAGGTACCTAAATACTTACTATTAACAATTATTATAATTAATAACTCGTACTCAAAAATACAGAAGGTGTAAGCAAATATTCGTGTTAATAATTAATCAATATTCGATTCGTCGAAACTATATTTTGAACATTTTTTTAATCACTTGTTGTCGTTTACGAAGGGAGCCACCATTCAATACAAAATGTATGGGATCATACATCGTCTCATTTAAAAAGCTATTGAACCATCCACCTACGCTCCTCACACAATGGTCCAGCGCCTATTGTCCCCAATGGCACAGTGACCGACTTATACGGTCGTCGGTTCGATTCTTAAACAATGCACTTATCGGTAATGATTCGGAGAAAGTTTTTGTTTATTCATCACAGAAATTGCTTAACACATTTTGATTGTGTTGGATAAATGAGTCATGTGATTTTCGCTTTTTGAGTTCGTTATACGTTTGATTGGTTTGTTGTTGTGTTCTTGTTTATGGGTATTAAGAATTTAATGAAGTTCTCTTTCGTCGTCGGAAAAGTGAGTTGTTAGAAGCGACGAACCCAATGTAAGGTCGATAAATGATAATAGACTCGCAACCTGCGCCAGGTTGTACTGAATGGCGCAGTGGCTAAGTGATTGGACTGCGCTAAGTTGCGGGTTCGATTCCCGGCTCGGGACAAAAAATTGTGCAATCCGCAAATGTATTTCCCGAGTCAGGATATTTTCATTTCATGTTTGTGAAACGTACTCAGGAGTAATGCCTAGTTATAGGGCGACGTTTAAAAAAAAGATAAAAGATAACCCTACTAACCTAAGATACAGAAATCACTTGCGATTTCGGCCACCCATCAAATGACATACCTCGATGAGCGTTGCTTAACGTACGCTATCTTCCTCAACAGCGGTTACATGTGATGTGCAATCCGTAACTGTAGGTATAAAAGTTCGTTATTACAGTTAAATCATTTTAAAATGTCGCTTGTTCCGTGAATCAATACTGGTTTGAAAGTACTGCGTGCGTTATTGAAATCAAGATTATTATTTTATTACCCAATTAATTGACATCCTCCATCGATGGAGCACTGATAGCCAGTGGTATGACCGTTGGACTGCCAAATCAAAGGTCGCAAGCCAAACCCCGGCACGCACCAATGTATTTTCGAATTCATGTGCGTACTATAAATTAGTTATCAGTTGCTTAAAGCGGTGAAGGAAAACATCGTGAGGAAACCGGCACACCTGAGAGATTTTTCAACGGTGTGTAAAGCCATGTTAGAGGCCTACAGGCGGTTTAAACTCTGACACCAGGTTGTTTATCAAGAGAATGCGTGGAACTCCCTAAGGCGATAGCCACACTGAAAAAGCGTAAGACGAGGGCGCGTCACGGACGGGGCGCAGACGTTTGCCGTTTTGATTTACTATCATATAAAATGTGTAGAAACGTCGCGACGCAAAACATACAGAAAAGATGGGGCACGGGTAGTCGAGGCACGGGCGAGAACGGAGGCGCGGGTGCCGCGACGCGCCCTTGTCTTACGTCCGTTCTGACCCCTTGGGCAGGTGGCAAAACGCGTGTCGAATAGAAATAGAATAGAATGATAAATGTATGGGAATGACACATGTCATCGATAACATAGTCGAAACATTATGTCATCCCCATACATTTATCATTCTATTATATTTCTATTCGTCAAGCGTTTTGCCACTTGTCAGGGAGCTGTGAGGCCATCGCCTAAGGTGGACGTAAGATTAATGAATGATTCACATTTCAAGTGACATTTTAGGAATATTCATCTAACTGTATTGACGATGGCATCTCGAGTTTATGAATACAATACGAGCTGACAGGGGCACGCAACATTTTGTTTTAGACTTTTATTATTGTTCTGCTGACCGAATTTCGGTCTTAGAGACCAAATTTTGACGCCTACACAATGGTGCAATTGTACTGCTGCACTAAGGGTTGCGGTTTAGATTCCAGCTCGAGACAAAAACTTGGGTGATTCGCTGTTGTTTGTTTCGAGTCTGAGTGTTTGTGTATTTCATGTTTATGAAACGCACCCACGATACAGGAGAAATTCCAAGTCCTAGAAAATGTTTGCCATCCCTGCCAGTGAATCAGCCAAATTCTTCGTATGGTGACTGAATTACAATCACATCTTTTAAGCTATATTGTATGCAGTTCCGAGATACATAAATTATATTGTAGGTATATAATTATATAGTATATTCAGAGAGCATTGTATTTTTCCTGGTAAGATTTTTCAACGGTGTGTAAATCCATGACAGAGTCCTACAGACGGTTCAAACTTTGACACCAGGTTGTTCATCAACTATACGATAAGAAGAAGCCCCTCTGGGAAACAGGTATGTATAGACTAGCAGGAGATAATTTTATTGAACAAGTGTTTGCAAACACAGGAGCACTCCCTATTTCCTCACTCCCATAGTTAGGTCGTTAGGTCACGACCGGAGAGAGATCAGGCGCAGGACCAACTGCTTAACGTACTTTTAGTCATGACGAAGTTCCATTTGCGAGGAATGGTCACCCATCCAATGTTAACCTTGCATATTGGTCAGGGCGATAAAATGACGTAGGTGTCTTTAATCGCGGTCACCCATCACAATACTGGCTGCGGCGAGCGCTGCTTAACCTCGTGTAATTGGAGCCTAAATTCCTCAGAGTTTTTCCATTAGGCAATTTTCTGAAGCAGCGCGCAGTCTGCATTTCTGACAATAGGCTCGCCCCCTATTACATTGGGCCCTTTAACTTAACTGGCAAATTGTGGGTGTACTATATTTATTTATTTATTTATTAAATCTATAATATAAGTTCACAGTACATACGACCAAAACACTTACATTTAAAAACAAATAACATTTTACAAAACAAAAAAAAACAATTGTTACACTTATCATACAACAATAAACATCAATAACTTTTAACTTAAACATTACTTAAGAACGAATATATAATTTTAATAACTAGGTATTGCTTATCATGGAAGATATCTAGATCTGTGTGTTGAGCAAGCATCGAGTTCAGCAATGAGATAGCCCTAGGAGTGGGTGATGCAGCAGCCCTGCGGGTGCGCACTCCGCGGGGTGCCGCGAAAAGGTTTCTGCGTCTACGTGGACCCACAATTATATTATTTGTCCACCTCTGCCTACTCCTTCGGGGAATACAGGCGTGATGAATACCTTACACCGTTATAGACCTACAATAGGGTCCGTAACGAGGTCCGATGACACACAATAAGCAGATCTCATCTGTGACACACTGACATTTGGCGATACGATGATCGATATACTTAACTCGAAATGTCAGTGTGTTAACTTCGTTGTTACATCACGCTGTTTAATACTTATGGTGTAGGCAGAACCTTTAGATGAATGACTAACGTGCTTTCAATTTAAAATATCTATATTTTTTTGCCGAAAGTGCATCTGTTCGTTAGGTGGCACTTCACAACTAAAATACTAAGCCAATGATAATGAAATTTGAAATAGGTTTAGTTTGAAATTTAGGGAAGAATCTAAGCTGCTTTTCGTTCCGGCAAAGGCATAAAATATCCCTCGCGGACGAAGTCACGGGAAGGACGTTAGTCTCATTATTATTGCTTATTATTTTTTTGTAAATATCAAACTATTGATAAAATTATACGTGTCGCTGTCGTTTGTAGTACGTCTATTAATAGACATTTATGAGGCACCTAAGTTAAAAAAAACACTTATAATGCTTAGGTTATTGATTGGGGTATTCTTTAAAAACTTGGGAATTTTTAAATATGATTCCTCATATAAATAATGGAATCAAAATTGTAAATGGGTAAAAAATCTAGGTTAGGTCATACAAGGTTCTTTATGATAACACATATTCTATGAATTGCCGTGACCTGGTTGTTAATAAGTTATTAATGAATATTTCACAAAATACCACTTATATTCAGACAACCTCGGCTTGTACTTACTTACTTCAAGGTACGGATAGTACAAAAATGCGTTTTAGAAAAAATATCAACTGGTTTTTGTATTTCATTGCCTATCTTCGAAAGTCTGGGTCAATTATTTAAAAAATTTACAGGGATACTCTTCAGAAGAATGCTCTTTTTAATAAAAGAAGAATAATCAAAATCGGTTCACTATTTGTGAAGATGTCGCTTAGGAAACTAGGCATACGTAATTATTCAAAATAAAATTTTGATCCAGAACTGCCTTGTTGGTCTAGTGGTCGCTGAGCGCTGCTGAGCACGAGGTCCTGGGTTCGAATCCCGGGTTGGGGAAAGTGATGACTGATTATAATCCGTCGTCAAATTAAAAACTTATAATTAAATCTCAGTAGCAGCACAGAGTCTGGATTTTGGTGGTTGATAGCAATAGGCTCGCCCCCTATTGAATTGGGACCTATGACATAACTGGTGAAATGTAGGTATACTATACATATATTATGTACATGTCTGCCTACCACTTCAGGTAATACAGGCGTGATGTTGCAGACATACATTTTTCATACAACACGCTTTTTATACTAAAATCATCGTATCACACAAACATAATATCGTTTTCGGCAGAATTTCTGGGTCCAGTTAGTAGAAGTTTTTCCTCTAGACTGGATCCAGAAAATCTCGTGCAGATAACAAAATTCTAAGCCAATGTAACAATTGAATTATCTACCGAAAATTATGTTCTTGTTAAACGTTGCCTCACACTAGGACTTTCTCCTGTATCGTGGGTGCGTTTCACAAACATGAAATATCACATACACAAACACCCAAACTCGGGACAAACAACTGTGGATTGCACAAATTTTGTCCCGTAGGGCATCGAACCCACTGCGCCAATCAGGTCGTCAAATAAACAATAATATAGCATCATGGCTGTATGTATAATTATAATCGGGATACCAAAAACTTCCTGCGCAAGCGCCGCTTCTGACTATAACAAAGTAACTGTTCGCCTATCCGTACACCACGCATCTGCTAATACGCATATGTCCTTTGCACAAAAATATTATGGGTCAAAGTTACGCGCAACAGATAATATGCTAATGTACAATAAATATCTGTATCTAGGTCGAGAATATGGCGGTATGTCGTCTGGTTGAAACTAGTTTTAATAATGTACGGAGAAAAATGGTTGTATAGTGTACATTGGCGATGCGGGTTCGATTCCCTCCTGGACAAAAATTCGTGTGATCCGCAGGTGTTTGTCCCGAGTCTGGGTGTTTGAGTATGTGATATTTCATGTTTGTGGAACGCACTCACGATACAGGATAAATCCCTAGTGTGGAGCGACGATTTTTTTTTCTCATGAGTTTTTTACCCGCACTTCGCTGCTCACCGCATTTAACTCGTTGGTCTAGTGGTTGCAGAGCGCAAATGTTGAGCGCGAGGCGTTGGGCTCGATTCCGGGCCAGTAATCCCTGGTGTATGCCATTCAGGTGGCCTACTCTCCTAATTAATTTCAATTCTATTACAAGGCAAATGCAAAATGAATATTGATTTAACGGAAACATGATTTATATTTATTAAAAAATAAGCCCGTCAGTCTTTTGATCTCTGTTAGTTCCTCCCAATGGACACATAATATTGAAATAATTTGGCGCTAGTGTTCAGTTTAAGAGTCCTAAACTTTACAATTCTAATCCAATTTGGTTGGAATTAAATTGGAGAGTAAGCCTACAGGGTTTACGGGATCCCGGCATTCAAGATGTATATTGTATAGAATACCCGTATTTTGCCAGTAGCTATGTCATAGGTCCCATCCTAAAGTAATAGGGGGCGAGCCTATTGCCATTACCCGGGCAGAAATCTAGACTCCAAGCTGCTACTGAGAATTATTTATCGGAAAAACAATTTGAAAACACGAAATTTTTCCTCATCCAAAAATTCAATGGAAAATTAATCAATAAATCTCTAAGCATCACAAATCTTTATTATCTATCCAGCTATTTAGGATGGAATTCAAAAACTAATTACTAAGTAATTTAAGTTAATTATCGAAGTAGTGGAACTCTGTACATTGAGTTATGGTGTAAGATTTTTCCATTCATGAATGTGTGGAAATTTTAGTCACAACTGCGATGTTATAAAAAATCTAGTGTGTTCTGAACACTTCTGTCTTCCCCTTTAGACATTAAAGGCGTGATGCTATTGTTTTTTGATAGAGCAAAATAATGAACCACAGATGTTTGTCCCGAGTCTAGGGTTCGTATGTGTGTTATTTTATGTTTGTGAAACGCACTCACAATACACGAGAAGTTTTTAGCCAGGAACGACGTTTTTAAAACCCAAAAAAATCTAATTCTTTTCGGCATGAGCTAATTGTCAATGATACAGGTCATGCTGTAGAGATTGTCATCAACAAGGATGGTAGCGAAGTTGACCGTCTAGTGACGGACGTACTTAGGTAACACTCGTGGAGGCTCCACATAGGGTACAAGTAGGAAACCTTCTGTGGAATGCCGGGCCAGAATAGCACCTCCCCATTTCGTCCCGTAGGTGTCGTAGGAGGTGACTGAAAGGGAATATCTAGAAGAAGTGCAGCAGCGTCTTCTGTAACTTCACCATTATTAGTGTGATCCCTAAGCCGCTTGCCAAGCGTGGGGATTATGGCAACCCCACCCATGTCTTAGGGGGAGGCCTTTGTTCAACAGTGGACGTCGTCCGGATGATGATGATGATGAGAAAGCCTCCTAGCCTATCTGTAAGAGTTTAGCAAAACCTATTAATCTAGTACTAGTAACTTTAACCGACGAGCGTGTATGCGGAATGTGATGCGAGTGAATGAGGCGGAATAAATATGTCAGGATCGTTGCAAATGGAAATCCGTGGTCTCTGCCTACCCCTCGTGGAAATAGGCGTGACTATGTATGTATTACTAATCTAGTTGAAAACCTAATCGTAGTCTAGTTTTTAGTATGTGTGGAATGCGTACTATGAAGATTGTACTACTAGTAAGGACGAATAAACTACGTGTGCATACGGGATTTGTTTTGAGAGATATATCTGACGATATTACTTCAGACAATTGTGTGCCACGCCTTTATTTCTTGAAGGGATACACGATAGTGTGGAAAAACCTCTTTAATTTTTCTTTCTTTAAAAAAATTTCGCCCCACATTCGGAATATCTCCTGTGTCGTGGCTTCGTTTCACAAACATGAAGTATCACATACACAAACACCCAGACTCGGGACAAACATTTGCGGATCGCACAATTTTAGTCCCGTGCGAGAATCGAGCTTGCAACCCTTAGCGCAGCAATCCA
This sequence comes from Abrostola tripartita, assembly GCA_905340225.1. NCBI lineage: Eukaryota > Metazoa > Arthropoda > Insecta > Lepidoptera > Noctuidae > Abrostola > Abrostola tripartita. The sequence continues at coordinate 4,119,424 of HG996515.1, forward strand.
ATCGCTTAGCCACTGCGCCAATCAGGTCATCATTTGCTAAACGGACTTCTTTTTCGTCAAAGTCGGCTAAGTTCACTGAAGTCGAGCAGACTTTATTTACATCAGTGCTATCAGCTGTCGTATGTTTTAGTTTAGACAGTGATATCTCTATAATTAAGATGAAATAAAAAAAAGGTCGTAGAACCTTCGTAAATCGGCTTCCTGATGCTCTGAAGTTTGAATCCTTGTTCGGGATCCTCAAGGGATTGTAATTATGCCTGATGATTAGTACCTATTTCAGACAAGGTCAAAATTTTTTTTGGTTTAAAGATTATTTATTTATTCAAAAGAACAATGTTCACTTACGAATAAACATAGAGCTAATGGGTTATCATAGCTATCCAGTTATACAATGTATTGTTATGCAAAATAAACAAACAGTTGCTTAAAGAAATAAGTATTAAAGTAGGTAGTATTAGAATTTACGTTTACGTAGTAGGTAGTTGTAGTTTTACAGAAACTTGTTATTGCCAGATAAATACAGTTTTAACTTATTTTTAAACACATTGTAAGAAGATGCGTTCCTGATTTCGATTGGAAGGGCATTGTACAGCTTAACACCTTCAAACCTGATATTCTTTCTACCGTATTCCGTCCGAGGTGCTTGCGTGCGTAGTTTGTTAGGGTGCCGTTGGCTACGTTTCGTAATTTTTTTCACCTATTAACCTTATTCTTCCTTATAATTAATAATGCATTAATCTGGACCTTAGCCTAATCAGGCCGAAGAACCATTTCAAAACGAGAAGAAGAGTTCTAAATAGCATTATAATTACAATGCACATTTGCATGTCTAGCTACACACCTAACAAAAACTCAATAAAAAATACACTGAATGGTATCTCTAATGTCCTTTCATTCAAATCAGACAAAGGATGCATCTTCGGATTGGTCCAGTGACCCACATTCCCGTGTGTGTCACAGTCACTCGTGGCATTGTGACCGAAGCCTTTGCCTGTGCATGTTAAAAAAAATAACATCAGTCCAGTAATGTCTCATTTAGTTTTCGTTCGCCACTATGTGTGGACGCCTCGGATTTTGAATTTCGAATCATTAGTTTTATTTTTTTAACGATCTTTTTTCAAACATTGACAGTTAGTTAATTTAAAAATAATTTTACAATTGTGTTTAATATTCATAAAAATGTACAAATACATGTTTTCTTTATTTTTCTTAATAAATGCAGTAAGCTGTGAATATTTTTTGAGTAGAGTCAACCATATAGAGTATTACAAGAATAGGACACGGCCATCGAAGTCGTTCTCAAGTTTCTCCACAAACTATTTTAATCAGAACCTAGTGTCAAAGCCTAGCAAGGCAGATAAAGTGCAGTGTGGTACCAGGTCCGTGGATTTCAACCCGAGAAGGACGGGGAAGATCGTTGGTGGTACCGAAACGCCCTATGGGGCATTTCCGTGGCAAGTAAGTCGGAAAAATGTCCTTACTCGACTTTTATCGCCGAAGCTGTATGGAAAGCAGCCTTATATGACTTCTGATGTTATTTTAGCATGTTGCCCATGCTAAGTTTGAATCTAAATTGATAAAGGAAATTTGAAAAATCCCGCTCGCGACCATAATTTTTCAAATTTCCTTCCAAAAAATCTTCTTTCGATCTTTCAAATCAATTTAGAAAGCAGCCTTAATTAAGTAATTAGTACCAAAGTGTTTTTATTTCATATACATACATACATAAAGTCACGCCTATTTCCACGAGGGGTAGACAGAGACCACGGATTTCCATTTGCTACGATCCTGACATACTTCTTATTTCATATAGGCTACAAAAAAGCACCTCAAAAACGTCAAATCTAGTTGATCGGTTTTAAAATGTCGCTTCTATGGAGAATAATCGGCAAGAAACTCCATAGTTACTCTTAATTACAAGATGGTACATCATTACGTTTAAAATTAATTAAGCACAAGAAATAAGTAAATATTGCTCAAAACGGATTGTTAATAATAACTAAAAATGTAGGGTAGCTAGTAATTGTTCAAATTAGACGTTTAACACCTCAGTCTGCCCGTAACCATGAATCCTGTAAAGTCTTAGAAACGTCGGGACCAAAAAACTAATTAAAACTGCGATAAAATCCGTAAAAATAGTTTTATTTCAATGTCTAGTATTCGCGTAGTAATATAAATCATTAGTCACTTGTTTCATTTGCATCTCAATTACCAAGGCGAAGTGTGAAGAATTGTAGATTACCATTTATGTAACAAATCTATTTCTGCTTTTTTTAACAACAATTGTCTACTTACATTTGGTCACTCATCGTCAATGTAATAGGCCTGACCTACTGCCATTTATCAGGCCCTACTAAGACTCTCTCTGCCTCTTAAGACTGGGTTTCCCGTTGATGGAAAGAAGGATCGTAATTCCTAATTCGTACCGTACAGATAAAAAAAACCGTAAATTTTTTATCTTCCTAAAGTAAATTCTTGGCAAAATGTCAATTTGCCAAAAGTTGGTAGGAATATTGATGAATGCTTGTCTTTAAAGTTGTGGTGCTACAGTGGTTGACAGAGCGGATTCGTGAGCACTAAGTTGCAGGTTTGAATCCAGCGCCCATGTTAAGTGCACTTAAAATGTGACTACAATTTCTTTTTTAGTTATTCTAAAACAGTAGTAATATATTCCTAAGCTTCGCACAAATTTTTGTACCGTGCGGGAATGGGACCCGCAACTCTTAGCGCAGCAGTCCAATCGCTTCGCCAACAAGCCACTGCGCTAATTAGGTCATCATTGTGCGAAAAATAAAAATATGAATCTATTCGAGTATTGTCTAAATTATAGCAAAAAATACGAGGTCCACATATAACAATAAATTAAATAAACATCCCACAAAATAATTACGTTACAAAAACGAAAATTGTACTAAACCGTAACTTACATAACCTAACCTCCATTTTGTTTGTTTCCCGCGCAAAGAAGCCGAAATGTCAAGTTGACAGACATTGTTACGTTCGAAAACGAATGGCGACCAATTATGGTGACTTTCACTTTTTGCAATGAGTTTTTCATGGTGTCGTTTACATCTTGTATGAGTTGTTTCTCAACGACTTTGTTTGATATCCTGATGAGTGTGTGAAGTGAAACGGAGAGTGTACCTACTTATTTCAACTTCGTTTTCTTCTTCTTCTTATCGTATGGTTGATGAACAACCTGGTGTCAGAGTTTAAACCGCCTGTAGGGCTTTGACTTGGCTTTACACACCGCTGAAAAATCTCTTAGTTGTGCCGGTTTCCTGACGATGTTTTCCTTCACTGTTTTTAGTAACTGATAACTAATTTATAGTACGCACATGAATTCGGAAAGACATTGCTACGTGCCGGGGTTTGCCTTGCGACTTTTGACTCTGGCAGCGGTTATACTACTCAGTTATAACTGCTAATATTCGTCGTTATGTTTCGACAGCAGACGAACTGTTCCCTTAACGTCGCTGGGAAAAAATGACATTAAGCACGATGGACACAGTAGTTTAGAACACAATTAATGGCAATAGGCTCGCCACCTATTTCTTATGATACTATACTATAAGCGTCCTGGGTTCGAATCCCGGGTCGAGCAAAGGGTTATTGGGTTTTTCCGTAAGTAATTCTCAGTAGCAGCACGTTTTGTGCCCGGTTGATAGAAATAGGCTCGCCCCCTATTACATTGGGACATTAACATAACTGGCGAAATGTGGGTGTACTATACAACTCTGCTAACTTCTTCGGGGAATACAGGCGTGATGTTTTGTATGTAAAAATCTTTATAAATATTGTACTGCACGGTATCGAACCTTTGGCGCCGCGCAAAACAAACAACCATAATTATTATTTACTCGGCAAATGAGTGCCAAAGTATCATAAACAAGCATTATGTCATAATTTGTTAGTGATTTCGCTCGGTGAAAGGGATGGACAGCCATTTTATAGTCCAAGTATCTCTTCAAGTATTGTACGAAGTGATTACGAAATAACCAATTAACATGTGGTTGATATAAATACAATTATACCTGGTATACTCGGAGAGGGATAGGTAACAGCTGCCCCCCTAGACAAGTGGCAAAACGCTTGACGAATAGAAGTCGAATCACACTACTATTTTATAGATGAATGTTTGTGTGTTTGTTACTTTTTCACGCTTAAACGGCTTTATCGATTTTGCTAAAATTTGTTATGGTAGTAGCTGACACCCTGGATTAACATATAGACTACTTTTATCCCGAGAAAATGTAGCAGGTAACACCGCAGGGGGGCGCAGCTAGTATAATGTTTTTTTTTTTTTTTTTAAACATCGCCCCACACTAGGAATTTCTCCTGTATCGTAGGTGCGTTTCACAAACATGAAATATCACATACACACACACCCAGACTCGGGACAAACAAATGTGGATCGCACATATTTTTGCCCCGTGCGGGAATCGAACCCGCAACTCTTAGCGCAGCAGTCTAATCGCTTAGCCACTGCGCCAATCAGGTCGTCAATATGGGTTTGACATACCTATGTCATCGATGACATGGTCGAAAAATTATGACATCCCCATACATTTATCATTCTATTGTATTTCTATTCTTCAAGCGTTTTGCCACTTGTCTAAGGGGGATTTACCTTTATTTAGAGTCGATACTATACATACACCATAATATAATATCATGTATGAAGGACGTGATGAGCCAGGATCGTAGACATAGACAAATGGAAATCCGTGGTCTCAACTTAGCCCTCTGGGACATAGGAATAGGCGTTAGTATGAGTGTAAGCAAAGGTCATAATTAATCATAAATATTGGCAATTTAATTTTTGAAATTGAAAGCCGAAGATTGAGCTCAGTGGCGTGCCATAGAAGAGGCCTATGTCCAGCAGTGGACTGAGATAGGCTGTTGATGATGATGGTCCAAACATACAAACATAGACACCTTTTTATAATATTAACATAGGTTAGACACACCTTTTTAACCGACTTCAAAAAGGAGGAGGTTCTATGTTCGTTTTTATGTACAAAGGTAGTCTTAATGCCTTAGACATTTTTACGAGTCGACCTTAAGGAGTTGCAGTCAGGATAAGGCAGATATCTGATTAATCGATTCTATTTCTCATTCGAGGTGGAGATCCAGATGTTGGACGTGGATAAGCTGACGTTTGAGCACCACTGTGGGGGCGCTGTCATCGCCGAGAGGCTGGTGTTGTCTGCCGCACACTGCTTCGACAAAGTAGGTTTATTTAAAAACATTGCCCCACACTAGGAATTGCTCTGTATCCTGGGTGCGTTTCACAAACATGAAATATCAAATACACAAACACCCAGACTCGATCAAACATCTGCAGATCACACAAATTTTTGGCCCGTGCGGAAATCGAATCCCTTAGCGCAGCAGTCCAATCGCTTAATCACTGCGCCTATCAGGTCGTCCAAAACGTTGATGCCTGAACTTTTATCACAATGCATATTACATTGAAAGATGATCATATAACAGAGATAATTATTACCTTAACCGATCAAAATTACTTGACGACCAGATTGACACAATGGTTAAATGATTGAGCTGCTACGCTAAGGGTCTTGTCTTCTATTCTCGCTCGAAACATTTGTGTGTTATTATTTATAAGATTTAGATTTTGTTCTCATTCTGGATGATATATTATTAATATGCCAGATAAATGATCATTGCTAAAGATGTGTCCAGATCTGGCAAATCGCTATCGCCGAATGACCTTAAATGGATGTAAAACCATTGAACAAGTTATGGTACCTTGTTCAATGGTTTTACATCCATTTTATATTTTGCTTCAATTATTTTCTTCCAGCAACCGCTCCAACTGGACCACATACGTCTGGTGGTAGGCGAGCATCGTCTGAAGTTCCAGGATAAGCATGAGCACCGGTTCTTGGCTGAGAAGGTGGTGCGGCATCCAGACTTCAGAAAGAGTAAGGAGTTTTTATGATACTGTCGCCTTTATTAGAATTAACACTGGATAATGATGGTATTTTTAATCTGTGGAATTATGAAGACAAGCCTACAAGATTTCTGTAAAAAATAATAATAAATTCTTCTAGTAGGTAAGGATTTCCCGTTCAGTGCCAGGCTAAAATAGCACTATTTCGTCCCGTAGGTGTCGTAGGAGGCGACTAAGGGAAAATCCAGAAGATGGGCAACAGCGTCTTCCGTAACTTTACCACCAATACTGCGTACCCCCCCCCCCCCTCCAAGGGTGAGGCCTTTGTTATACAGTGGACGTCTACCGGCTGACGATGATGATGTAGTTAACCTACTATAACTTAAGTATACCTACTATTTTTGGTACAACAACAAATATGTCTTGTCTTTGACGTCGGTAATTTTTTTATGACGTACAGCATAAATTGTTTTAGAGCCGAGTTCACAGCGACGAAAATAACTAAAACATAATCAGTTCTCATATATTATATATACACTCATATCCAATCATACTTGCTGTAATTCCAGATGGCCCCCACAGCAATGACATAGCGGTGATCCTGGTGTCTCGTTCCGGGAACGGAGTCCAGTTCAACACCCACGTGCGTCCGATATGCTTGCCTGATGACGGGGTCACTGCTGGCAAGTGGTGCGCCGTCAGTGGCTGGGGGTACCAGGCAGGTACTAAGCTTTGATATCTCTTTTTAACAGACTTCAAAGAGGAGTCTCAATTCCTCTGTTATTTTATCTAGATATGTAACCACATAACTAAATAATCATGTATGAACAGATTTGAAAAAAAAAAAATTGTGAAAGGATAACGTTTGCTCCTTAGTCCTTGACGACCTGGTTGGCGCAGAGAGGTAGACCGCTGCGCTAGAGGTTGCGGATTCGATTCCCGCGCGGGACAAAATATTGTGCGATCCACAGATGTTTGTCCCGAGTCTGGGTGTTTGTGTAAATTAGACCCCAAACTAGTGCTTCAGGATTCAGTGCTTCTATCAATTCTCTGTTGGCCTAACATAACATAACGCCTGTATTCCCCGAAGTGGTAGGTAGAGGTGTAAACTACACCCACATTACGCCAGTTATGTTATGGGTCCCAATGGCATAGGGGGGCGACCCGATCAACCGGCCACAGTTCCAGACTACGTGTTGCTACCAAGAATGACCTAATAGAAAAACACAAGAACACTTTGCCCAACCCGGGATTCGAAACCAGGACCTCGCACTCAGCAGTCGCGCTTAGCAACCACTAGACCAACGAGGCAGTCCGTTGGCATTGTTCATCGAATGCCTCCACTCCTCAATCCATACTTTCGTTTCAGAGAATACGGAGAACTTCGCACCAGTTCTAAGAGCAGCTGCAGTGCCAGTGCTAGACCTCACCACCTGCAGAAAGAGCCAGGTCCTGGGAGGCAGGCAGCAAGCTATTCTGGACTCTATGATCTGCGCTGGTAAGTTAATTTTACCTTTACTTGAATACCTTTTTCGTAATGGTGTGAGCTAATGGTTCCATGGAAGAAGGTCATATCGGGGTGTAGAGATTGGTATCAACAGAAATGGTGGCGAGGTTGACCGTCCAGGGTTGCAGACGTACCTGTATGGGTTCTTTATTTGCACTCCAAAATTATGAAACTACCGTAACTATTATTTACTATATATCCCGGTTATACTCACGTGTGTATTCGGGAATGCCCGACTAGTTTCGAACTCGAACGGAGCCCTTATTCATGAGCTGGTTACGCGGCGGAGTCGCGAGCCGAACGTTCGAGTTCGAGTCGGGCATTCCCGAATACACACGTGAGTATAACCGGGATATATAGTAAATAATATGGATAACACTCACGGAAGTTATTATAGTAAAACTACCGTAACGCATATAATTGCTATGTGGCTATTACAGGCGGTACATATTTATGCAGTCGTTATAAAAAAGGGCACAACTAACATTTTGTAAAATTGAGCAAATAGAGTTTAAAATATTTCTTTGGTCTTGAAATGGTGCTGTTGTGCTCTTTAAGCTTATATTATCTCAGTTTATTTTGTTGCTAAAAATACACAAAATATCAGGCAGATGGGCTTTTTTCCTGATTCCGCTTAAACTTAAACTCAATTTCGAGAAAAATTGTTAATTTGTGCCCTTTTTTTTATTAAGACGGCAGAATAAAGTTTCTTCATTTTTTTATTTTATTTGGATATTTATTACACAGCAACGCCTGTATGCTCCGATAGGGTAGGCAGTTTGCTTAATAAGAAGTCTATACTAAGATCCATAATTTCGCAGCACATTAAGGTCATATGAAGCTAAATATGTAGCAAACATCTCGCCATTTACCGGGCTTACATCAGTTTCATCGCCCCTTACGACTCACTTACTGGGTGATGGAAAGAAATCGTATTCTTAATCTGTCACCCACAGATATGAATACCGCCTGATAAAACGATATAGCAAATATACACGCAGCTACCACTTGCCACCGTTTCGTCAAGTAGTCGATAATTTATTTGTGGCATTATTTAAGGCAATGTTGTACCACGCCGCTTTTTCTTGAAATGTCAGACTGAGGTGTTGTACTACTACATAACTTATTTGTCATCATATTATGAGCCACAGTCAAAACTCTTAACCAGTCAATAGTAGTTTTGACTAACTGATTATGCCAAAGTTGAGTTAGGTTAGATTTTGTTACTATCACGACCAAAGAACTCCAATTGCCAGTTCTAACTAGTGTGGCAAACATGAGTTGGTGCATTTGAAAGTTTTTAACTTACTATTTATCTATCGAAAAAGTTTGTTATTTTTATGGTAACAAGCACGAAGCCTGGAGTTAACGCGATGATCTAAAATTTGTAGTAGATATACAAAAAACGCGAATATCTATCACAGATTTCTCGGAACAAATTACTGTCAGTTGACACGCGTTTTTGAAAACTTTACGTTATTTAACTTTGTTACTCATGGATGACTCGTGCCGTGGTATGCGGTCTAGAATCGACCACCCCCTTTCCTCCCGTGGGTGTCGTAGGAGGTGACTAAGGGAAAAAACCAGTAGATGGGCAGGAGCGTCTTATGTAACTTGACCACCAATACTGCGATCCCCAAGCCGCTTGCCAATCGTGGGGATTATGGCAACCCCCCCCCCCCTTTTTCTAAGGAGGAGGCCTTTGTCCAACAGTGGACGTCTCCCGGCTGATGATGATGGCTCATGGATACACAGTTACATTTCTAGCATGGTAACGTTGCTTATGTAAATAACGTTGTTTCCAGGGATCCTATCGGGGGGCGTCGATGCTTGCCGGGGTGACTCCGGGGGCCCCCTGGCGTGCACGAGTGGGGGGCGCTGGCAGCTACACGGGGTCGTGTCGTGGGGATCCGGCTGTGCGCGAAGGGCCCGCCCGGGAGTCTACACCCGGGTGGCTTCCTACGTCGACTGGATACGACGCACCGCTGCTGGGCTAGGACATAAGATAGGGTATTAAGGGTGATGAATATTGTTGAAAGATGGTAGGTAGAAGTACCATTGTGAAAGGAAATAGCAAACGAAGTCAATAGTTCTTACAAAAACAAAATATTAATATTCGTGTATGTATCGCAGAAATTTGGAAAGTTGAAACCATTGTGGGGTCAGGATCGTTGCTAACCCAACGTCTTTATATTGGGTTAATTCAAATCATTTGTCTAGGACCTATGGTATTATTAAACATTTCTTTATTTGAAGGTAAGTCTGGTCTAGACTCACTGCGGGGGGGTTGCTTCAGTTTCAGTTGACGCAAACGTAAATGACGACGACTTGGTTGGCGCAGCGGCTAAACGATTAAACTGCTACGCTATGGGTTACGGGGTCGATTCCTGCACGGGGCATAACATTCTGCGATCCACATTTGTTTGTCCCGAGTCTGGGTGTTTGTGTATGTGATATTTCATGTTTGTGAAACGCATCCATGATACAGGAGATATTCCTAGTTTGGGGCGACGTTTTTCTTTTAAAAAGAAAATGTTAAAAACGGCATTAATAATTTTGTTTTCTACTAACAGCCCAAATAACGTTCACTACTGGTTTTGATGCTATGAAACATCTTCATGTTTAACATACGTTAAGCATCTTCTGTAAACGTTATTTTTTTGACATAATATACGTATAACCCGCCCTGACACGCAAGATTAAGATCAATGTTTCGTTCTTCTGTATCATAAGATGTCTTTTCAGTAGGACAGTTACAGATACAAGCTGGTATTAGCTACTACAGAGCGTAGGTATAATTATGACCAGAGAAAATTACCTGGGATCTACGTTATTCCTGATCAGTATATAATTATGTTAATTATAGTTAGTATATAATAAGCTTAACGCCAAAGGTTATACGGATAAGATCTTTTGTATAAGTAATATTATTAACATTAATTAGTTTATAAGAAATTGTGTTAACAATTATTGTGTCATTAAAATTAAATTATTGCGAAGAAAATGTAGTTTTTATGCAGTCACGCGTTTAGATTAAAAATATAGGTATAACTGCCTCGTTGGTCTAGTGGTCGCTAAGCGCGACTGCTGAGCAAGAGGTCCTGGGTTCAAATCCTGGGTCGGGCAAAGTGTTACTGAGTTTTCCATTAGGTAATTCTCAGTAGCAGCACGGAGTCTGGATCTGTGCCTGGTTGATGGCAATAGGCTCGCCCCCTATTACATTGGGACTTACAACATAACTGGCGAAATGTAGGTGTACTATATGTACACTTCTGCCTACCCCTTCGGGGAATACAGGCGTGATGTTATGTTATATAGGTATAACAGATAGGTATGGTTAGCAGCAGAAGTAGGTTAGGTAATTAAGAAACTTGATGTCAAATTATTGTAAGAAATACATCATACATACACCAATTTAAATTACAGTCTCAGATTATACGAGCTGAAAATTTTTATTTATGACTTTTTTATGTAAGCAGTTGTGCTGGCCTACTGGTTGACATACCGGATTTGTATGCACACGGTTGCAGGTTCAAACCCAGGCAAGTATCATGGTGACTTTTTAAAAATCATAAATACTTAATACTTTGTTAGATTTTCTAAGACACCACTGACTAATGGTGACGGAAAACATCGTGAGGAAACCTGGGTTTAATCATCTGAAATCGCCTGCAGTGAGCTAGCGTGGTGATCAATGCTCAATCCTTCTCTATACGAGAAGAGGCTTTTGCCCTGCAGTGGGTAAGTTATATGCTGTTATTATACTATGTAAGAAATTGATCTTCAAATTAATGGTGTGTATAAATACCAAAATGGTAAGCTAATTTTGTTGTTGACTGTACCTGTGGTTTTTAGATACCTATGATTATAATCCTACGATGAAAAGACATCTATTAATAAAATGTCGCAGTGGCTAAGCGATTGGACTGCTGCGCTAAAGGTTGCGGGATCGATTCCTGCACGGGACAGAAATTTGTGTGATCCGCAGATGTTTGTCCCAAGTCAGGTTGTTTGTGTAGTGATATTTCATGTTTGTGAAACGCACTCACGATACAGGGGAGAGCCTAAATGTTTATCGATGTTTTATTAAACATGAATCCTCACTAACTATCGTGTTTATATTATTTGTAAGAATTACACAATCTGGATCATAGATATTTTTTTCGTAATACTTATTGTTTTAACCTAAAAACTATGATTTAAAATGGTTATATCTTATCGATATATTGCTGCAATAGCACCTATAGGGCGTAGGGTGCAGTGTGTCACTGGAACAAAACATTTAGCAATTGATACTAGGTACTTAATTGTTATTATCATATTATTGGCCAATACTAAATAGTATGTCAAGGACATAACATCACGCCTGTATTCCCCGAAGGGGTAGGCAGAGGTGTATAGTACACTCACATTTTGCCAGTTATATTATAGGTCCCAATGTAACTGGGGCGAGACTATTGCCATCAACCGGGCACAAATTCAGAGTCCGTGTTGCTACTGAGAACTACCTAATGGAAAAACAGTTGTAACACTTTACCCGACCCGGTGTTCGAACCCAGGACCACATGCTACGCTGTCGCGCGACCATAGACCAACGAGGCAGTCTTGCTGTAGTTGATTGCCCTAAATTAATTAAATAATGCCCATAGCTTCAGATGTCGCAGAGACTTAGTTTTTAAAAGTCCGGAATTGTATGCATGAGGTAGCTGGTTCAAACCCGAACGTATAAATTCAGAATCAAACATGAGACATGGTCTCAAGGACCAATAATCGCGTTTGTGACCAAAACAAGAACAAGGTCTATAAAAAACAAAACAAATCAGTTTATTTTGGGTTCAGAGGTCTAAATATAGATTACGTTCATTAACAAAAAGATGACGTAACAATAAATCTACTAATTTATCGTCTAACTAGCTGAGCCCCGCGGTGTTACCTGCTCCAATTTTTTGGGAATAAAAAGCAGTCTATATTTTAATCGAGGGTATCAGCTACCTCTATAACAAATTGTTGCCAAATCGGTCCAGCCGTTTGAGCGCGAAGAAGTAACAAACATACAAACACACTCACAAACTTTCACCTTTATAATATGTGTGATATAATTAATAGGCTCTAATTTACAGAAGGCTGCCTTGTTGGTCTAGTGGTCGCTAAGCGCGACTGCTGAGCATGAGGTCCTAAGTTCGAATCCCGGGTCGGGTAAAGTGTTACTGGGTTTTTTCATTAGGTAATTCTCAGTAGCAGCATGGAGTCTGAATTTCTGCCCAGTTGATGGCAATAGGCTAGCCCCCTAATACATTGGGATCAATAACATAACTGGTGAAATCCGAGTGCAGTCTATAATATGTGCACCTCTATCTATCCCTTCGGGGAATACAGGCCATCGCACAATTATTGTCCCCTGCGGGAATCGAAACCGCAACCTCTAGCGCAGCTGTTAAATTTCTTAGCCACTGCGCCACTTAGAAGATGTACCAGTAAAACTGTCATAAAACATCGCGTTAACTGCATTCTACAGATTTAAGTTCATCGCGTTAACTCCAGGTCTTTGTGCTCGTTGCCATGGATACAACAACACGCTAACGTTTATAACAACAGCCTATAACTGTCCCACTGCTACAAAGCCCTCTTCTCGTATAGAGAAGGTATTGAGCATTGATCACCACGCTAGCTCACTGCGGGTTGATGATTTCAGATAATTAAATCCAGGTTTCCTCACGATGTTTTCCGTCTCCGTTAGTCAGATGTGTCTTAGAATATCTTAGAAAGTATTTATGGTATTGTAATTGTCTGCCTGGATTTGAACCTCCAATCTTGTGCATACAAATCCGGTATGTTAACCATTAGGCCACGTTGCTCGTTGCTGTATTCTTTAATAAGTTAAAAACGCATGGTAGTCATTAACGAGAATCTCAAGCGTAAATATTATTCCGTAAAAATGTTATTTCAACACGACATTAATTATTGTTATTTACTGTATTGTTATCGGTGTAACATGGCTTTGACCTGTAATTTTGTCTGGACTATTATCTATAAAACACAATTGATAAACACAGGGATTCTTTTCAATGTGCACGTGACCTGAAAATCCAGTTGATTGTAAAACGTCCCACTAGCTAGGATGTTCTTCAGTATAAGATCCTATGTACCTGCCTATGTACACTTAGCAATATTATCTTCGAAACAAATTCAAGACGGGAGTAACGTCTGCCAACAAACTGTTCTACAGTTTGATAAAAGTAAAAATGTGTTAGAATCTGTATATTTTCTATTTATTTTTTTCTTACATTTTCTACAAATATAAATAAAATGTTCTGATTGCAGTCTTATTCTTATCGTATGATTGATAAACAACCTGGTGTCAGAGTTTAAACCGCCTGTAGGCCTCTGACATGGCTTTACACACCGTTGAAAAATCTCTCAGGTATGCCGGTTTCCCCGCGATGTTTTCCTTCACCGTTATTCATCATCATCATCATCGTCAGCCAAAGACGTCCACTGTTGAACATAGGCCTCCCCGTTTAAGCGGGGGGGTTTGCCATAATCCCCACGCTTGGCAAGCGGCTTGGGGATCGCAGTATTGGTGGTGAAGTTACAGAAGACGCTGCTGCCCATCTTCTGAATTTTCCCTTAGTCGCCTCTTACGACACCCACGGGAGGAAAGGGGGTGGTCAATTCTAGGCCGGATACCACACGGCACCCGGATACCACCGTTATTGGCAGCTGATAACTAATTTATAGTACGCACATGAATTCGTAAAGACATTGGTGCTTGCCGGGGTTTGACCTTGGGGCCTTTGACTTGGCAGTCCAACGGTCATACCACTCGGCTATCAGTGCTTTTTAATTTGATTGATTTCAGTGCGTTTAACATATATGAAATATAACCTGTAATCCCTGATTGAGGTGTATCGTAATCGTACGCAAAACTCTCGTCCCTCGACTATAGAAGTTAGGCAGACACGCTGGGGTTAAACTGGTAAGAGTATATAAGAAGTCTATGAAGATTTATCCAGTTATAGATCCCAATGTAACGTGGCGAGCCTATTGCATCAACCTGTCACAAATCCAGACTCCGTGCTGCTTAGAATTACCTAATGAAAAAACACAATAACACTTTGCTCGACCCGGGATTTGAACCCAAGTTCTCCTCAGCAGTCGACCACTACACAAGTATTACCTCACGTTCTTCATCATCATCATCAGCCGCAAGACGTCCACTGTTGGACAAAGGCCTCCCCCTTAAATTGCCATAATCCCCACACTTGGCAAGCGGCTTGGGGATCGCAGTGTTGGTGGTCAAGTTACAGAAGACGCTGCTGCCCATCTTCTGGTTTTTTCCCTTAGTCGCCGCTTACGACACCCACGGGAGGAAAGGGGGTGGTCAATTCTAAGCCGGATACCACACGGCACCAGATACCTCACGTTACGAATCCTAAATAACAAGCGAACCCGCACAGCATTACATTATCGCCTTCGACTTCGTTGTTCCAAGCGCGCGTCACTGGCACCTATGCCCTTTCATATCGACGGTCACGTTTCTGTATGGCTTCATGTAGCGATACACGTGCGATAAAAGGCTCTAGTGATTTGTCATGCCTGTAGTTGTCGGGGAATTATCATCATCATCATCCACAGCCTATAACGACCCACTGCTGGGTATAGGCTGACCCATAATCACTAGAGTTGGGCGTTGTTGTTAAACAGTTATTTAAGAAAACAGCCTATTATATTCCTGCTAAAATTGGCGACGAATCTTCGACTCCGTATAGCGGACAAGGATGGAACGGGGAAGCAAGTTAGCGCATTCCATTAAAAAATTAAGGTTTTTGGTACAAGATTGGATCTAACGATTTGCTAATGGATTAGAACTACACCATCCGCTGTGGTCCTGTGTCAATCTTATCCAGGTGCGCTTCGCAATCTTTGTAATATCGTCGTCCCATCTCGCTGCTGGACGACCGACGCTTCGCTTACCCTATCTCGGCCACCATTGTGTCAACACATTAGTCGACCTGATGTCGCCTGAGTATTTTAATCAGATATAAAAGTTATACTATTCATCAGCTGACAAGTAAATCATCTATAGGTATATCATAAAATATCACTGTCTTATCTTAAATGCAAACATGTTTATATAATACAAATTATATAGTAAGTATACTATTTATATAAACAAATAGTCGCTGAATTGATTAGAAGAAAATACTTTTGAGAAAGTTTTGGAAAAGCGTGAAAAATGTATGAAAATGAATGTAGTTTCAATATTTTTTTTAATATTAACCCAATTTCGATCACGAAGGCCGATGGAATAATATCATCTGAGACTAGCCAACTACGCAGGAGATATTATTATAGTACACAAGTATATGTAAACACAGCTGCACTCTATATCGGTAAAACTTATAGGTACACCAATGGGACGATGAACCGATATGACCGATAGATCATAAAATGGACTGCAATGGGTGCTTCAAAACAAGTAACGTTGGTCGAAGACGTTTCTTTGTATCGACTTCAGCATAATATCACATGGTAACAGGTCATGCTAGTAGAGGTTGGCATCATCAAGCGGATGGAAGCGAGGTTGACCGTCTAGTGACGGACGTACTTAGGTAGCAATCGTGGAGGCTCTCATCTTTCCAAAAATTTTGAAGTTACGATATGAGTTATAAAATTTAAATTAAGTTGGGCAGGCCACCGTAAGGCCGTCATCGAATGGGGTTCAAAGACTGAACAAAGAGATGGTCTACTTGGAGAAGGAATAACACCTCTGTATTACTGGATCACTGGTGTATTAAAATTAATTGCAATAGGTTCGCAGCTCTCAATAATAACAAAAAATCTAAGGTTAAAAAGGGTCAAGTGAGGAGAACCCTTAACCGACGAGCGTGTATGAGGAATGTGATGCAAGAGACTGAGGCGATAGAAGTATATCAGAATCGTAGCAAGTGCAAATCCCTGGTCTCAGCCTACCCCTCTGGGTAATATTCGTGACTTTATGTAAATCGCGGTAACGAAACCATAGCGATCTATTTCGACGCCAACGCCATGTAGGGAAGCAAACAACATACGTTTTATCAAAATAATACATTAATAGATGGGAAGATGATATCGTAGCGTGGTAAGTGGAACATGGATGACGCTGGCAAAGAGGCTCGGACGGAGACTGGCGCTAACACATTGACTAACCTGGGGGCTTCGGGCCCCATGCCTAGGGCCCCTTAAACTACGCAAAGAAATCTCGTAACCATGAGTATAATTCGCGAATGTCTAAAATCGTTATGATGATCAGTCAATACTCTGTGAAACTCAATCACACTAATATTATTAAGGCGAAAGTTCGTGAGTATGTTTGTTACTTCTTCACGCTTAAACGGCTGGGCCAATTTTGATAAAATTAGGTATGAATGCAGCTGACACCCTGGACTAATACATAGGCTAATTATTATCCCAAAAAATTTAGCGGGCAACACCGCGGGGCGCAGCTAGTATTATTATAATTTTAGATACTTACGTAATAGAAAGTCATTTGTTTACAATTACAAAGTTGCAAGCATGTCAAAGTTGTAAATACAAATGATCTCTGATATAAATGAAATCATTCATGGAAATTTATCTGGCAATATAGCATGATCTACGACTTTGCTTGTCTCAAATAAAAAAACATACAATTTATACGCAAAAACACGAAATAAATCAATCAAGCCATCTTCTTGTCAGTCATATAATTTATATTATAAAATTATGAAAGGGTACTAAAAAAACTGCCCGATGGTATAGTGGAAGCGCGACTGCTGAGCATGAGGTCCTCAGTTCGAATCCCGGCTCGGGTAAAGTGTTACTGGGTTTTTCTATTAGGTAATTCTTAGTAACAGCAAGGAGTCTGGATTTGTGCCGGGTGGATGGTAATAGGCTCGCCCCATATTACATTGAGACCTATAACATAACTGGCGAAATGAGGGTGTACTATATGTACACCTCTGCCTCTGCTTCGAGGAATACAGGCGTGATGTTATGTATGAAAGGGGAAATAGCTTATCCATAAGTTTGTTACGTGAGTATGATAGATGGGTAAGTAAAATGAGAGTCACGACTGTTTTTTAGACTGGTGGTGTCGCGGTATGGTCGAAAGACGGCCGTGTCTCTAGCTGGAGATTGGGCTCATTCCCTTAAAAACTAGAACAAATTTAGTAAATAGTAGATTTTAATGACAACTATCTTCGCCCCGCGGTTTTACCCGCTACATTTTTTCAGAATAAAAAGTAGCCTAAGTCTTATTCCAGGGTGTCAGCTACCTCCATACCAAATTGTAGCAAAATCGGTCCAGTCGTTTGAGCGTGAAGAGGTAACAAACATACAAACGCACAAACACACTCACAAACTTTCGCTTTTATAATATTAGTGTGATGGTGTGATACAGCCTTCGTTTGTTGTTAGCGTCAGAGCTACAGCGAAAAGTATACCAGGATCGTAGCTAATGGGAATCCGTGGTCTCTGCCTACCGCTCTATATACCAGGTGTGATTTTATGTATGTATGAATGAGGACAAACATACTATCTTATACATATTACATACACTTATAGTATTTTATCAACACACTTTGCATTGAGTTGCCTAGTTTTGATAACAGTATTAATGCTGGGTACATCGCGGTCCAGAGAATACGTGTTTATTGTTAATTATTTTAATTATTCGAGACGTGGTCGATGTAATTATTACGATTTTTTAGTGGTCGATATAATTATTTTAATTATTGGTGTTTTTGTGGTGCTTATGGACAATGACTGTTTGTCTGTGTATGGATTTTAATTATCTTATTTGTCTAGTGTAAGTATTAAGTATAATTTTTTTTTGTAGTTATAAGAGATAATTTTTTTTGCGACACCTCACTTAAGGTTAAGGGTATCGTGTTACCCAGTAGGTAGGTTATGGTTGCAAGTAGGGTGGACAGTCGTTCTATCTAGGCTACTGGTATCCAGCTGCATAGCATGAGGTCCTGGGTTCGACTCCAGAAGTCAGGCAAAGTGTTACTGGGTTCTAAGACTGGGTTCTAAGACGTGAACCCAACATAGTTGTTTAGTAGTTTTTGTAAGAAATCTCGGCTTTTCTAAATTAAAAAAATGTAAAGAATAGGTAGCTATATGAAAAAGGCATCAAAAAACAAAATTGATTATCTAACGTGGGGAAGGATTAATAAAATCCTTACGTGTCATCAGGAAAGCGACGAATTCAATAGTCTGCTGAATTGCTTGCCCAATGCCTATACTATACAAAACCTAAGGAGAACGAAATGTGGGTGTTCAATAATTATAAACTCCTGTTAAAGAAGAACACCTCTACCTACCCCTTCGGGAATCAGGTGTGATTTATATGACTTATAAAACAACACCTAAATTTTGCCAGATACATATGTATGTTATAGGTCCCAATGTAATAGGCTAGACTATTACCATCAACCGGGCACAAATCCAGACTCCGTGCTACCCCTGAAATTTACCTAATGGGAAAACCCACACACTGCCTGACTCGGGTCTCGAGCCCAGGACCTCGTGCTCAGCAGTCGTGCTTAGCGACCACTAGACCAACGAGGCAGGCTTTGAAAAAATAATAATTCACTGTATGCATGTAAGTTTTAGTTAATTATTTGAAATATATTAACGAAAAGTGAACTGTTATCAAATATTATTACAACTTATGAACTTGAGGCTTGATTAGCTTAATTAAATTTTGACAAACTCATAATTATTATGACTCTGTCAAATGTCAATGACTTTGATTTATTAAGAACACTCCTCACTGATAAAATGACCGGAACTTAGTTCATTGTCATCTATCAATAGCATATTACCTAGCTTTTGTACATATGAAGCTTCTAGCTCCAAAATTCTAGACGGAATTTTTCGTTGTGACCACGAGACTGCTAATGAGGTCAAGGTTCGATTCCCAGGTCGGGCAAAGTGGTCCATTAGGTAATACTTAGTAGCAGCATCGAGTCTAGATTTGCGCCTGGTCAATGGTAATAGGCTGGTTTATTACATTGGACCCTTAATCGAAACTGGCAGAATGTGGGTGTAGATACATAGTCTTGTAAGCCTGGTGTTACATTGGGACCTATGACACAACTGGTAAAATGTGGATGTACTATTATACACTACTGCCTAGCACTTGAAGGAATATAAGCGTCATCATCATCAGCTTATCTCAGTTCACTGCTGGACATAGGCCTCTCCTATGGCACGTCACTAGGCGCGATCTTCGGCTTTCCACTTCCAACCGCTGCCAGCCATTGTGCGTATATGTCGGCCCACCTAGCTGGAGGACATCCTACACAACGTTTACCGAGTCGTGGTCTCCATTCCAGGACACGTTTTCCCCAAGGGTTGTCGGTTCTGCGACAGATGTGACCTGCCCACTGCCACTTCAGCTTGCTAATCCTGTGGGCTATGTCGATAACTTCGGTACATCCATACACAGTATAATATACGCGTCATATTATGTATTTACGAGCAGCTCAATCTGCGGTCAGAACGTGGATGAGTGAACTTTCTTTTAAGTACACTTTAACATCGTTTATTAGAATGCTATTGAGGGTTAGCTTTGCGCGTGATCTCTTCTCTCTCCGGTCGTGTCTTACCGTCTCATCGGACTATGAGAGTGAGGGCATAGAGAGTGCACCTGTCGGCACACTTGTGAACTATATTTCCGGTATATTTGGCTAGTTAAGATTGGCCCAGTTTTAATTTAATTACATCTAAATGAGGCGGGCGTTATTGGAATTGGAAGGGGAAGGCCTCGGCAAATATATTTAATCAGATGTTAAAAAGGACAGGTTAGGAGTACCCTTAACCGACGAGCGTGGGCGTGGGCACTGATAGCCGAGCGGTATGACCGTTGGACTGCCAAGTCAAAGATCGCAAGTTCAAACCCCGGCACGCACCAATGTCTTTTTAAATTCATGTGCGTACTATAAATGATGTATCAGCTGCTAAAACTGTAAAGGAAAACATCGTGAGGAAACTGGCACACCTGAGAGATTTTTCAACGGTGTGTAAAGGTGTCAGAGGCCTACAGGTGGTTTTAACTCTGACACAGGTTGTTCATCAACCATACGATAAGAAGAAGAACCGATGAGCGTGTATGAAGAATGTGATGAGATAAATGAGGTGATACAACTTATCTTTATGTATGTTAAAACAGATATTTCATCAAGAACAAAGAACGAGACGCGATACAAATAAGTACAGCTCAACAATTTATTACTTGCATCGCGTGGGGGTCGAACCAGCGACCCTCGTGTTGATAGTGAACTATTTGCGGCATTATGTTATACAAGCATAAATAGTAAACAAACAGTAAAATTATATTTTATGTAGCTTACGAGTTCATCAATCAATCACGTTCGTATGCTTAATAGTGTAATTAATCGTTCACTAGATTTGTGATTAGTTCCTGTAGGGCGAGCCTATTGTCATTAACCGCTCACTGCGACTAAGAATGACCTAACCAACCTGA
This sequence comes from Abrostola tripartita, assembly GCA_905340225.1. Taxonomy (NCBI): domain Eukaryota; kingdom Metazoa; phylum Arthropoda; class Insecta; order Lepidoptera; family Noctuidae; genus Abrostola; species Abrostola tripartita. The sequence continues at coordinate 4,140,361 of HG996515.1, forward strand.
TGTCAGAGTTCAAATCGGCCCTCTTTTCAAACCGTTGAAAAATCTCTCAACTGTGCCAGTTTTCTCACGATGTCTTCCTTTACCGTTTTTAGCAACTGATAACTAATTTATAGTACGCACATGAATTTGAAGAGACATCGATGCGTGTCGAGGTTTGATCTTGCGACTTTTGACTTGGCAGTCAAACGGTCATACCACTCGGCTATCGCTGCTAGTCTAGTGACAGACTAACGAGGCAGTCAGTATTTTTTATAAATCGTTTACATAATTATTATGATAGAGAATCGAATAGAAAGGGGCTAATTCCTGTATCTTTGCTCTTTTCGGTGGACTCCTCTGGTAACTTTGACGACCTGATTGGCGTAGTGGCCAAGCGATTAGACTGCTGCGCTAAGGTTCGATTCCCGCATGGGGCAAAAATTTGTGCAATCCACATTTGATTGTCCCGAGTATGGGTGTTTGTATATGTCATATTTCATTTATATTATTTATTTTTATTATATTTCATGTTTGTGAAACGCACCCACGACACAGGAAAAATTCCTAATGTGGGGCGAAGTTTTATTTAAAAAAAAAACTGTTGCCGGTAACTGGCTCAATGTGGGTATATTGTACATTGTTTTACCACGATTCACCCGTTATGTTATAGACCGAAATAGTAAATATTTTTTTGATCTACCGTCCTATATTTTTATTATTGTGTAGTCAAGTGAGTGTAGGTAGGTCACTTTCAAGCTTAGTATCATTAAGGAGTGCGTGAATATAGGACCGTTTTAGGTTATTTTCTAGTCTCTAAATATTCAAGTTAATGTTTCAATATCAATAGCTTTTTATTATAGTGTAAATGAATAAGTGATAGTGTGTAAAATAAGCACTGATAGCCGAGTGGTATGACCGTTGGACTGCGAAGTCAAAGGTCGCGAGTTCAAATCCCGGCACGCACCAATGTTTTTTCGAATTCATATGCGTACTAAAAATTAGTTATCAGTTGCTAAAAACGGTGAAGGTAAACATCGTAAGGAAACCGGCACACCTGAGAGATTTTTCAACTGTGTGTAAAGCCTTGTCAGAGGCCTACAGGCGGTTTAAACTCTGACACCAGGTTGTTCATCAACCATACGATAAGAAGAAGATGTAAAATCGTGTAAGTATTTTTGAATTGTTATATTATAACAGTTACTTTGTTAGGTTAGTATTATTTATATATTATCTATGTTATGTACATGGGAGATTTACTGCTAAATAAACCTAGAATAAGCGATATCAACTTCTTTTGTCTAGTTTCGATTTCAATTGGAGCCTTTATTTATGAGCTGGTGGCCTGGTCAGGTCGGGAGAGGGCCGTGTCTTTATCGCTTGTCAAGACTGGGCCCATTTCCATAAAAATTTGTATGTACAAGCTTAGTAAATAGATTTTTTGGATAATACAGCCTTCATTTGTTTGTAGCGTCAGAGCTAGATCGACCTCTACTAACCAAATTATCATTTAAATTCAATAATCTTATTTAAATGGTATTTCCTCATTTTGATAACTGCATAATTTGCAAAATATCACATCCTAATGCATATATTAATGGTAATTAGGACTTCCGGTACTTTGCTTGCATCAATCTAAATTGAAGATTTTTAAATGACGTGACTGCCTCGTTGGTCTAGTGGTCGCTAAGCGGCTGCGGAGCATAAAGTCCTAGGTTTGAATCTCGGGTCGGGCAGTGTTACCGAGTTTTTCCATTCGGAAATTGTCCGTGGCAGCACGGCGTCTGGATTTGTGCCCGGTTGATGGCAATACGCTGGCCTTGCCACAATGGGAACTTTAACATAACTGGCGGAATGTGGGTATAGATACTATATGTGCACCGCTGCCTACTCTTTCGGGGAATACAGGCGTGATGTTATGTTATAAAGTCACCCCGATGAGGTAGAGGTGTGTGGTACACCCAAATTAAAATTTCGCTGTAGGCATAACATAAAAAATTGAAAAGTAGTCTATTAATTAAGACTAAAATCTTTGACACTAACTTGGTAACAATTAATATAATGAGGTTTAGGGCCTGTTTCACCATCTACAAGTAAAGTGTTGAATAGTTACTTCTTGATTAACGCTAATCGGCAAGTAAAAGTTACGAGTATCTTCTATCGTATCTTAGTTACAGGCCAGTTTATCCCCTGATTAACGCTACTCAGATATTGTGAAATTCGTATGAGTAGTTACGGGTGACTTTTAGTAGCGGTTAGCCTACTTGACACTTTACTTGTTGATGGTGAAACAAGCCCTTGTTGTTATATATAATGTATTATTTATTATTTAATTAGGTACATGTTTTAAAGGTTGAATATGCTCAATGCAGTCTTGTTTTAAAAATATCGTTCAAATATTATAATTCAAGAAGTTTTTGGACCGGATTTTAATTACAATTTCACGGTTAATTGTTTTATTTTATTAATTAAATTACATCTAAATAGGATATATTCTCTGTGTTATTATCTACTTTGCCTTGCCGACTTTACAAGGCTTGTTTTTGGTTACTGTTCAAAACCCAAAAATAGGAAATAACTTCATGACGTCACTTATAGTACCATGCCTAAATATAAGTGTTCTCCTGACCGAATTTTGGTCACGGCGGCCTGTCTTTATCTGAGACTAGCCAACTAACTACCAGGGCTTCAAGTCTGGTATTACAATAGTGTCCGAAAGGTCTATCATTGATTTCATAATTGTTGATTTTGACAAGTTTGGTAATCTGCTAACATAATGGCGTCATTATGACTTTCCAGTGGTCAACCAATGACACTCCATTGAAAGAAATGGCGTATAATGGTAATCTCGTACATAATGACAAATCTATGACAGACGTAGACGGTAATCTGCTAAAATTTTGACAGTTAACTCACAGACTACCATTTATTATTAGGGTAAGGTATAAAACACAATTACTAAACTGTTTAAAATATTATTAAACTGTTTGCAAAGCACGGACCGCAACAAATACAAACAGATTAACGTCAGACGTCAGTAAACAGTAATGTCACATTTGACAGCAAAACATAAAATATTATTGAGTTTCATCATGTTTTTGCTATTTACGAACAAGATTCCATAGAACATTATTAAATAATATCATAGATAATATCATAGATAATATGTAAAAATATTTAAAAAAGAAATCTGGCATAATTAAATGTTCAAATTTAGTAGTAGTTTTTCAAAAATCATTTCTACTAACGGGTTTTATAATAATGGCAATACGATAATTTCATTCTACCACGATTCTATTACGAGACCATTGACAGACCAATGATCGACCATTATGAATTTCGCAGATTACGAACTTTAAGCAAAATGACAATGGCATCGTGTTGAAATGACGAATTTATAAAAAATAGCAGACTTGGGGCCGGATATTATAGTGCACAAGTATGCGCGCAAACACAGGTGCACTCTCTATTCCGTCACTCTCATAGTCCGATGGGACGGTAGACTGACACAACCGGAGAGAGATCAGGCGCAGGACCAACGGCTTAACGTGCCTTCCGAAGCACGGGGGGTCTCGACATGTGATGCATGGCTTAACCTTGCCAAACGACTGATCTATGCGGTAGCCATGTAGTTACGAGCCAATATAACTACATGCCAATAAAAGCCGCGGCTAAATATAACCCGTATTTGATGATTGGACAAAGTTAAGCACTTACCGCGGTTGATATGAAGATGGGTGACCGATATGTATGCCAAGCAAACTACCTCATTGGTCAAGTGGTCGCTAAGCGGCTGTTGAATGGTCCTGGTGGCCTACTCTTGAATTTAATCTCAATTCTAATACAAGGCCATTGCAAAATTAATAAATAAATAAATATAAGTATAAATAATTATACGGAAGCATGATCCAGATTTTTTAAAATTAAATGCTTTCAATCTTTCGATCTCAGTTGGTTCTTTCCAGTGGACACATAACATTGAAATAATTTGGCGCAAGTGTTAAGTTTGAAAGAGTTACTAAAATGTCGAAAGAAAACATCATGAGGGAACCGGCACACCTGAGAGATTTTTCATCGGTGTATAAAGCCATGTCAGAGGCCTACAGGCGGTTTAAACTCTGACACCAGGCTGTTCATCAACCATACGATAAGAAGAAGAAGACCGACCAAAACATAGTTGTTTTTTGTACCATGTTAACTACCAGTGCACACATAAACGCAATTGATTTGATTTGAGAAAGGGCTAAACAGATTATATGGCAGTTTTCTTAGTGTTAAGTGAGGAGTACCCTTAACCGACGAGCGTGTATGAGGAATGTGATGCGAGTGAATGAGGCGAAAGAAGTATGGATATCATAGCAAATGGAAATCCGTGGTCTCTGCCTACCCCTCTGGGAAACAGGCGTGAGTTTATGTATGTAAGGGGAGGTGCATACACAATAGTATTCTAAAAAGGGCATTGACAGTACATGATAGGTACGTGTCATTATTTAAAAATCCGGTTCTTTCACGGACATCGATCGCTGCAGTGTAATGCCCTTTTATTGAATAAGTTATGATTTAAAAACTCGATAATCAATATAATTGCTTGTTGAACACTTTACGGTTCTTATGATTTACTTCGGCATAAAAGACAGCCCATTTTCTATACATCGTGGGGCCCAATTTGATGAGCCGCTACAATTTTCAAGTGAGTGTCATTTGTTCGATAAAAATATCAGCTTTATGCTGCCTTAGTTTCAGTTTGATTGACAATGGCAGAACTAAGATATATCTAACATTAGTTGCGCCCCGTGGTGTTACTTGTTACATTTTTTCGGGATAGAAAGCCTATAGTTTAATCCAGGGTGTCAGCTACCTCCATACCAAATTTTAGCAAAATCGGTCCAGCCGTTTGAGCGTGAAGAGGTAACAAACATACAAACACACTCACAAACGTTTGCCTTTATAATATTCGTGTGATAACCTCACCTTAGCTGGATACTACTCCATATTTTGACATAAACTCTTGTATATAAAGTCTATAACTCCAACCTTTCTGTTGAATATGTTACGGTGAAATGCATGAAATCAATAGGAAATTCAAACATTTTAATAATCATTATTAAAATGTTTTCCATACTTTACCACTCTTAATTGTGTAATGTTTTTGTGATTTCGGTTTGACATAAAATAAAGGACTTTCCCTGCTATTTATTATGTTTGTAACACTGGACCAGTCTGGCCCGAGAAGAGGGCGTTGTCCAATAAGTATAGCGAGGCTTCATGTACTGTAGATCTCGAGATACATATGCAAAGGTTTTATTTTAAATGTCGTCCTACACTTGGAATTCCTCCTGTATCGTGGGTGCGTTTCACAAACATGAAATACCACATACCTACACAAATACCCAAACTCGGGACAACATCTGCTGATCACACAAACTTTTGTCCCGTGCGGCAATCGAACCTGAAACGCTTAGCGCAGTAGTCAAGTTGCATAGCCATTGCGCCAACCACTGTTTCCCAGGGGGGTAGATTGAGACCATGGATTCCCATTTGCCACGGTCCTAGCGTACCCCTTAAGATCATTCAAACACGATTCAGTGTTAGATTTGTTTAGGAAATTTATCCGTCTTGTTTTGTCAGTTCATCATCATCATCAGCCAGCCCGTTGCAGTCCACTGCTAGACATAGGCCTCTCCCAGTGAACGCCACAAAGCCAATTAAAAATATACGTAAGTTTTAGTCCTTTGAAAAGGACATTGACAAAATGTTATAACATGGAACTTTTACGTTGTGCTGTTACGGTACTTATCGAATATCGATGTTATTACCAACCAATAAATGAACTTGAAAGCAAGTGTCACGTACGTAGTTTAGGCAATTTTCACACCTGGCGGTTGTAGTACTGCCGCCTATACAAGTGGCAAAACGCTTGACGAATAGAAATCGAATAGAATGATAAATATATGGATTTGACATATGTCATCGATAACATAGTCGAAACATTATGTCATCCCCATGCATTTATTATTCTATTTGATTTCTATTCGTCAAGCGTTTTGCCACTTGTATAGGGGCGATGATCCGCTGGCGTTTTAAACTTTTGACGCTTGTAAACTAAGTAGATAATGATTATCATTTATTTAGAATTTATTGGCACTGATAGCCGAGTTGTATGACTGTTGGACTGCGAAATCAAAGGTCGCAAGTTCAAACCACGGCACGCACCAATCTCTTTTCGAATTCATGTGCGAATTATAAATTAGTTGTCAGTTGCTAAAAACGGTGAAAGAAAACATCGTGAGGAAACCGGGCACACCTGGGAGATTTTTGACGGTGTGTAAAGCCATGTCGGCCTACAGGCGGTTTAAACTCTGACGTCAGGTTGTTCGTCAACGATACGATAAAAAGAAGATTTATTTTGGAATCACGTTTGTGAAAAATGATGGTACAGGTATAACCCGTAAAACAGCGTTGATAGATGAAATTAATATCAAATACTCGGGTCTGCTGTCCCTTGAAGCCGTGTAAAAATGATATCATATAAACATAATTTGAAGACTGTACGGAACCCTCGGTGCGCGAGTTCAACTCGCGCCTTGACAAGTTTTTTTTTCTTAAATTTCCTCCTGCCATACACCCTGATAGAATACAAACTTTTTCGTGTCCAAAACGCGACGTCTGTGTCCACCCTTACAAGGCACCACCGAGTCTGGGTTGAACGCTCTTCAGACTGCACCGCCGTAACCAGTTACTGAACCTTAAACAATTCAGTTAAAATGATAAATAGTCCTGTAGCCAGTTATTATAACGGTTTCTTACTTACTGTGGAAGTTTTCGGTAATGAACCCGCGATACATACACAATGCACATACATAACACATCATCACGCCTGTATTCGGAAGGGGCTCGCAGCTAGGTGACTACAGCACATATCAGTCGATCTGCAAAGTTAAGGCATCCTCGCCGCGGTCAGGCTAGTATTTGGTAACCGTTTTCACATGTCGAGTCCCCTCCGTGCTTCAGAAGGCTCGCTAAGCCGTTGGTCCTGCGCCTGATCTGTCTCTGGTTTCCGCAAATCTAGATCCGTTCCGATCACTAGAGCAACGAAGCCGTTAATTTAAGTCAGTAGAGACGAATTAAGAATTCGATTGGGTAGTTGACAATTTAATTAATAATTTCAAGACACTACTTCTCTGTAACCTATTCCCTATCGTCAGAGTTGCTGCAACCGGTGGATGCAAGTGGCAAGTTGTCGTTCATTGTGGCGTTCTAAGGGGGAGGCCTTTGTTCAACAGTGGACGTCTTCCGGCTGATGATGATTGACTCCTCTAAAATTAATTTACCCAATTAATCTACAGTTAGCTGTAAAATTTGATTTTTAGTTGCTTTGAAATCAATAAATAGTGAATTAAGCTGGTAAAATAGTGACGTCATATTTTGCAATTACCGTACGAAATTTTTCAAGAAACAGCATTTTTAGAGCTTATATAAAGTGTGTCAATTGATTGATGGTGTCAAATACCCAATTCCCTTATGTCATCGGTAAAACGACGAATCCGTAATGGTCCCGATAAATGTTAAAAGGTGCACTTACCTGGTACTTATGATAATCAGTGATTTGAGACTGTGTTTATTATAACGAATGACACTCGTGAAAAGGTACGCCGAATGATTAGTTATCCATACTAATATTATAATTGTGAAAGTCGGTCTGTCTATCTGTTACACCTTCACGATTAAACCACTAGACAGATTTTGATGGAATTTAGCATGTAGAAAGCTTAAGACGCGAGGAAGGACACGCTACCTTTTTTAAATTTAACCCTTCAAGGCGTTTAAATAGGGGTTTACGCGGGTAAAAGCTATATATAGGTATATATATATATTTATTAAACAAAATTTAGTGCAGCGTTTAGCCACTTACACTAAATTACTTACTAATTACTTAGAAATAAATCTAGATGTATAAAACATATCAACGTAGCCAACATTAAGACGTTAACATGCCGCAGTGCCTGCTTTCTCGGCCACTTATGCGATATGATTTTGTTCTTGGTCCTTAATCTAGTATATTGTTGATCGAAGACACTAGCACATAGCAAGGTGACGTGCGAGATGATGTTAGTGTTTCAGAATAGCATAGCTGTGCCTTAGACAATCTCAAAACGCTTGACGAACAGAAATTGAATAAAATAAAAAATATATGGCATTTAAAGTTATAGATTACATCATAAACATAATATAACATCACGCCTGTATTCCCCAAAGAGGTAGGCAGAGGTGTATAGTACACCCACATTTCGCCAGTTATGTTTTAGGTCCCAATATAATAAGGGCGAGTCTATTACCATTGTTTGATGGTAATAGACTCGCCCCTATTACACTCCATGGCACAAATCCAATACAACTCAGTAGCAGTGTCCGTGCAACTCAGTAGCAGAATGATCTAAATTAGAATGATATACCTAAATGAAAAAAAAATCCAGCAATACTTTGCTAGATCCGAGATTCGAACCCAGGACCTCATGCTCAGCAGTCGCCCTCGGGAACCAACGAGGCAGTCGACTATAGATTATATATTTAATTTAAAACATTAGGTCGTCCCCATACTTTTATCATTCTATTCAATTTCTATTCGTCTAGCGTTTTAAGATTATCTTGGGCCCTATGAACGTATCGAGGCCAATGTAAAACGGTAATCTCTGGCACCTCACTGAGATTATTTTTCAAAAGGAGTTCAGTATCTTTGCAAGGTTTGCATTTGGGGTCACGATTATTTTTGAATGGGGAAATTCCATATGAAATAACATGGTATTTTTAGGGCCCCAGTTTATTTTTAGATTTTAAAGACTCATAACAGTTTTGCAATGACGTCTTTCGAACCTTTTAAGACCTAATACCCTTTTTTTATTAGTAAGAAAGGTTTTTTCCATAATACGGTAGGAAGATTACATTGACGACTTTGTTTATAAGATGCAATGCTTCTGGCATACTAGTCTTTGTGTCTCCCGCTTGCTATGGAGGGAAGTTTGAACTAAATTTATATTCCTACTCCTCCTATATATTCTTTTATGATTAATTTCGTTGCGGGTTCCAAGACGGTCGAGTCATTTCTCTGACGCCTCGAGCTTCATTGCCTCGATGGTTCTTAATGGTTATCATTGTAGATCCTGGCTTACAGGAGCCAGAATGATGGGCACGCGTGGTGGGCATGTCCCGTAAAAGAATCTACACTACATGATCTCATGTCGATAGGAAGAAGAAGAACAACGCCTTCTTCTTCAAAAGTGGCTAAATATATTACTCTTAATGAAGTCCTCTGCCAATCCTTTTCTTAGTCACAGGCGTGTTTAGCAGGTTAATCATCTTTCCTGTATTATCCGAACGGTTGACTGCTGAGAGCGAGGTACTGGTTCGATTCCCAGGTCGTGCAAAGTTTATTCTCAATAGCAACACAAATTCTGGGTTTGTGCCCGGTTAATGACAATAAGTCGCTGCGTTAGACCTGAAACATATCTGTCAAAATGTAAGTTTACCTACTTTACACTCCTGTCTACCCCTTCGGGGAATACAGGCTTGAATCGTGATTGAATGGTAAAATTACCGGTAGCATCAGTCGAGTTTCTCAGTTTTACACGTAGTATCATTCATCATACGCTTTAAAGAATTTTCGCGAATATTCTTTCATACATTAAGGTCAATAACAGAACCTTCCTGTTTGCCGTCGGTAAAAAATAATTGACGTTCGCTTCGGTAACAGCTGATAAAGACGTTGGAGTGCAACCTTGGGTATTTTCCCGGTCGGCAAAATAATTTTGTAATTTTCTAGCGTCTAGAGAATGTTGACTTTTATTTTTTACTTTTAAATCTCAGTAAGATTTTGCTTGACTAGTTTCGAGATGGACATAAAGATAACATCACGCCTGTATTCCCAGAAGGGGTAGGTAGAAGTGTACCTATGGTATACCGACATTTCGCCAGTTATGTTATAGGTCCCAATTTAATAGAGGGCGAGCCTATTGCCGTACTAATCTAGACTCTGTGCAGCTACTGAGAATGACCTAATGAAAAACCCAGTAACACTTTGTCCGCCCCGGATTCAAACCCTGGACCTCATGCTCAGAAGTTACGCTTAGCGACCAGTAGACCAACGAGGCAGTCATGTTTCGTGATGTAATGGTCAACACTCGTAATATTTCATACATTAAAACGTTTTAGGGATTCTAAACATTGCTTAGGTAATGTACAAAATATCGGATTATATAAATTGCCAGTAACTTTTATTTTATTAGTATATACTTAAAGTCACGCCTATTTCCCAGAGGGGTAGGCAGAGACCAGTGATTTCCTTTAGCTACGTAATAACGTATCTATAGCATTGAATCTTCACAAACGACTTAACCTACTTATTAATATATCCCGGGAAAACCACAACCAATCATGCGAGAGTAATCACGGGAAGAAGCCTGTATTATATTAAAAAAAATAAGCGTCAGACAAAGCCAAACAAATACTAACCTTAAGCCAATACAGTAAAGTCGAAAATCTAACCACTATAATTTTTCACCTCAATCTGCTAACATGCCTGGTTGATTGTCTTTATTTGCGACCTTATTTCAATGACGGTTAGGTTGATTATTGTTTAAGTTGTTAAAAACTGCCCCATTGCTTAGTTTTAATGACAAGCTTGTATGCAGCCTGAAGAACCGGATGGTATGGAAAATACCGCTTGGACCCTCCCTAGCGCCTTATTAGGTTTTACCTGGGAAACCCGGGTGATTAGCTTGTGTATGTCTAATCTTCTAATGGTGTCTTCCATTAAAATGTTCTGCATTGATAGCAGAGTGGTATGACCGTTGGACTGCCAAATCAATAGTCGCAAGTTCCAACCCCGGCACGCACCAATGTCTTTTCAAATTCATGTGCGTACTACAAATTAGTTATCAGATGCTAAAAACGGTGAAGAAAAACATAGTGAGGAAACCGGCACACCTGAGAGATTTTTGAACGGTGCGTATCAGGGTTGTTTATCAACCATACGACAAGAAGAAGATTAAAATGTTTTTTTTTTAACGTAGCCCCACACTAGGAATTTCTCTTGTATCGTGGGTGCATTTTACTGTCGAACCCCTTAGCGCAGTGCAATCGCTGAGCCACTGCGCTAAAAGGTGGCCTACTCTCGATTTTATTTTCAATTCCAATAAAAGGCTGTAAAATTATATTGATTTAAAGGAAACATGATTTAGTTGTATTAAAATAATTCAAATTCAGACCAAGGGATCCATGGATGCTGATGATGATCTTTTGATCTCAGTTAGTTCCTCCTAATTGCCACATAATATTGAAATAATTTGGCGCCAGTGTTTAAGATTACGAAACTTTACAAATCCAATACAATTTAGTCAGAATTAAATTTAAGAGTAAGCCATCTAATTATGTAGCAGTTTTCTGGTCATAATAAACGTCGAAACAAAATGATTTTGCCTACTTTAAAGTGAATTAATGAAACACTTTCTTTCTGTTACAGGTATCCCATATGTACTACGAAGAAAAACGTGAACACTTTTAATAAATCAATATTAATATACTTAGCATAAAATATACAAATAAAATAAGCAAAGTTATTAAATTCATAATTTTTATTTAGTGATTAATTTGTTACAGTTTTATTACGAACAGTGTTTATTTAAAATAATGTTTTTATAAAAATTTAAGTTATAATTAAATTAAATAAGAAGAAGGAACATCAACATGTATACTTTAAACCGTAAGTATTTTTCTTTCTATTTTTTTTAGGTTTTACCTTTTTTTATTTTAACCAAGATTAACGCTAGTTATCTATTTCGGGTATAACACTTATAACTATTTATTAATTCCCAGAATTTAATCCTTTTTTTATGTCTACGAAAAATGCAAAAATATAGCGTTAATTTTTTTTTCAATTAACTGCCTTTCTTTCCTGGCTAGAATAAAAATAATTACATGAAAAAGACGGACTACTTTGAGTATTTTCCATATTTATGTGTATAAAAAAAAACTACCGTCGAAAAATTCTCCCTGTATACAGCTGTTAAATATTAGTCTCTCTGTTTTTGTACAGTCGACAACAAAAGTAGCTTATCATGTTTAGAATCTTTATGGCGAATAATTAAAAGAAATAACTATCAACTTCAGTTATTGTTTGTGTCTGGACTTTAAAAAAGACATTGACCCCTGAGTTCGTTTAGGCATTTCTTTTCAGAGGTAGTCAGTTAGGAAATTCCGACGCCATCTAGTTTTTTGTTGATTGAAATGTGACGTGTTAAAGTGTTTGTGAGAACCTATTTACAAAAATAATCATTTATTCATTTAATCAAATTATAGGAGTGTCTAAATGATGATCTGAGAATATTTAAGATTTTTTTCCATTTAATAAGTTGTTTTTTATTTAATGGTATGTTTAAAAATTTAAATTTTATTGGCGCAGTGGCAAAGCGATTGGACTGCTGCGCTAAGGGTTACGGGTTCGATCCCCGCACGGGGCAAATATTTGTGCGATCCCCAGATGTTTGTTCCGAGTCTAGGTGTTTGTGTATATGATATTTCATGTTTGTGAAACGCACCCACGATACAGGAGAGAATCCTAGTGTGGGGCGACGTTTTTTTTAAACACCAAAAAAAATGTTCACTTACACTTATGTTTCTGACTGTACCCTACTTATAAGAATGCTGGATCATTTCTAATGACGCACAAAACGTGTCATCTCTTATGGAATATTTTTGATTAGAATAATATTATTGTAACTAATTGCACAAAAACGTTTGTCCTTTTTATGCACTTCGTAATACGTTCGAATTGTCCATTTCATCTTGGTCTCTCCAGTAACAGAAAATGTTTGAGTTAATGGGTCAAGGTATAGTGGTGGTTGAAAAACCAGATTGTTTTGAGCTTTATAATTACTGGTTTGATGAAGAAACGGAAGGTCATGATAAAATTGAAATGTTTTAAATGAGTCATGTGCTTTATTCCGCGTTCTTCTAGTTTTTGTTATATTTCAATGTAATACAATGTAAGCATTTGCGGTTTGTTTAGTATTAGCCTGTATACAAATCTTTATATTTAACAAAATTCTTCTGTTTGTTTGTATGTCTCTGAACTCCTAAACCGCTGGACCGATTTCAATGAATTGATTGTGTCTGTTTCACTGCCTGGATGGTATAGATTCATTTATAACCCAAAAAAATCTTGATCCATTACATAAAGGATCAAGACTTCTTGATCCATATACGACCAAGCAAAAATGTAACTCGGTCATAATAAATGCAGTACTCTTGCACGTAATGGGTTTTCGTGTCTGAAATCATCATTAACAGCCATGAAAAGAAAACAAATATTAAACAACTACAAGAAATCTAATTGGTCCTTTCCCCCGTGCGTCATCAGTGACCCACCAAAAATAAAAGACCCCTCCTAAACTGCAAATCAAATTACATTGCAGGTCATCTTACACTGGACGTTTGTTTTAATAGCCCAGTATAGTTAGACCTCGCGTACAGAACTATTTGTAAGACGCTAGAGGTTTTCAATATTGGATACTGTTTAGGCTAAAAATAAGCCGGGTTAAAAATACCTTGTGGCTTATAAATAAAGTCTAGATTGTTCTGGGTTTTTGGATCTAAAAATAGCACGTGGAAAGGTACAGGATGCAGGTCAATAACATTTAAAATTGTTTTGACGAGTTATTTTTTAAGCTCTCTTTCTGAGAAGTGTGGGATGCGTAAAACCGTTAGGTTTTTGAAGATGTGAGAACTTTCTGGACTGTTCCACTGGCTGTATGGGTGTGGTGTTGTGTGGATGGAAGGTGTGTGATCCTGCCTACCAGTCTAACAGACAAATCGTATCTTCTAAACAGACGAACATAGAACCTCCTCCTTTCTGAAGTAGGTTAAGTACCTCAGTGTACTCCGTTTCGGTCTCAGGGACCAAATTACCCTAATGGGCTGTCGCCAAAGGTCGGCCTATTATGATTGTCAAAAAAACGCCGCCCCAAATTTTTGTCCCTTACGGGAATCGAACCGGCACCCCTTAGCGCAGCCGTCCAATCGCTTGGCTACTGCGCCATTTAGTTAGTCAAATGTGATTGCCTTTATAACGCCACTGGAAGATATCTTGATAAACGTATAACACCATCTCCGTATTCTGAAGGGGTAGGCAGAGGTGTGTCATCATTCATCCACTGCTAGGCAAAACCCTCGTCTTATGTTGAACATTGATCATGAACGCCACAGTTTCCTATTTTGTTGATAGCAGTGTACACTTATGATATTGGTTCCATGGTAACAGGGCACGAGCCTGTTGCCATTCATCATCATCGACCGGAAGACGTCCACTGTTAAACAAAGACCTTCCCCGAGGGGAGGGGGGGGGGTATAATACCCATGCTTGGCAAGTAGCTTGGGAATCAAAGTATCAGAAGTCGCTGCTGCACATCTTCTGGATTTTCCCTTAGTCGCCTCCTAAGCACCCACGGGACGAAATGGGGAGGTGCTATTCTAGCCTGGCACTCGATAGGAAACTATTGCCATTAAACAGTTACAAATCCAGACTCCATGCCACTATTAACAAAAAACTAATTGGAAAAACGCAATAATATCTTCTTTGCCGTGACGATCGAACCCACGACCTCTCATTCAGCCGCGCTTGGTGATAAAGAACACATTTTATTGCATTTTTATTACGTGTTGCACTCATTTGTAATTAGTACATTACATGTCAGTTTTTCTTATCATTATTTATGTGTTGTCTCGAGTATTTTTAACGTCTTTCTCGAACTTTCTGCACGCTGTTATTTAAGTTACAAGCAAGTGGTTATAACCTAAAATTTGCATAACGGAGCGTTTTATTTACAAGATGTAATTAATACAAATGTTATATTTTACCAAAAATTACAACTTAAATCTACATAAACATACATCATAACATCACGTCTGTATTCCCCGAAGGGGTAGGCAGAGGTGAATATATAGTAGGTACACCCACATTTCGCCAGTTATGTTGTAATTCCCAATGTAATAGGGGGCGAGCCTATTGCCATCAACCGGGCACAAATACAGACTCCGTGCTGCTACTGAGAATGACCTAATGGAAAACTCAGTATCACTTTGCCCGACCCGGGATTTGAACCCAGGACCTCTTGCTCAGCAGTCGCGCTTAGTGACCTTTAGACCAACGAGGCAGTCTATCAATTTAAATCTAACACAAATTAGCATTGCCATGTTGAATGGCAATGCTAATTCTTTGTCCAAGAAATGCCCCAGCCCTTTATTTTTGCCTAATAATATCTCCTGTGCGGATGGCTAAGTTGAGATTGGCTACCCTAACCTACTGCTTGATAATTAATTCATACTTTAACCTTATTATTATTTATTTAACCTTAAATTCATTACGCACTAGGGATCAAACCCACAACTTTTATTGCAGCAGTCTCATCTCTTGCCACTGCGCTTTCATCACTTGCCACTGCGCTTTCATCATCATCATCAGCTTTTAGGTGATCCACTGCTGGGCATAAGTCTCCTCCCTTAAGCGCCACTCTGTCCTGTTTTGGGCCTTTTGCACCCAGGTGCACTGCGCTTTACGAGTCGTCAATTCTTCGTATTTTTATATTTCACTAGTTTCCGCTCGTGACTTCGTCCGCGTGGATTTCAAATGTTTTATAGCCTATAGCCTTCCTCGATGAATGGATCATACAACTACACAAAAAGAATTTTTCAATTCGAACAGTACAGTAAGTTACATACATATAATATAATAAGTGTTTAATTCTTATGTTGTAAATAACTAGGTTCATCCTGTTCCTCTCTTCGCTTATGCTGTGCCCGACAGGGTCCATAATGAACTGTAATATATTAAGATTAGCGCGTTGAACCAAACAAACAAACTCTTCAGCTTTGTATTATTAAATAAATAATCTTGATCTTATCGTAAGGTTGATGAACAACCTGGTGTCAGAGTTTAAACCGCCTGTAGGCCTCTGACATGGTTTTACACACCGTTGAAAAATCTTTCAGGTGTACCGGTTTCCTCACAATGTTAACCTTTACCGTTTTTAGCAACTGATAACTAATTTATAGTACGCACATAAAGTGAAAGACAGAAGTCGAAAAGACATTGGTGCGTGCCGGGGTTTGAGCTAGCGACCTTTGACTTGGCAGTCCAACGGCCATACCACTCGGCTATCAGTGCAGTCTGTGCAGTATAAAAAAAATAATAGTATAGATAAAATGGTTATGCACCGTCGTAAAAATGTCAGGAGCAAACCCACAAAATATGCAAATTCCGTGCCCCGTCCGTAAGATATTTAAGAGGACATCCTCGGGTCTTCGCCGATAAAAATAAATTCAAAATAAAGTTTTTTATTAGTATGACGTCATGCCGGCGTGATATGTTAAGGTCCATTAGGGTTTGTTTGGGCCTCTTAAGAGTAGGGGTATATAATTGATCGGACATCGCACCCTGACCATTTCGCACCGCTACCAACCTGCTTATAACCGGATCGCTTTTCACGACAAAGTCTAGTGGTTGATAAGTGCGATTTCTGAGCATGAGGTCCTGGGTTCCAATCTCTTTTTATGAAAACTAACAGCAGGTAGGGCTGCAATTACCTAAATTGCCACGCCGGAAAAAACTTCGAAAACCCTGGACATTAAAGTATTTGAGTTTTTCCCTGGACATCTCTGAAAAATATATTTTTTAATGAACACCACTTTTATGTAAGATACTTTTTAATTTATCGCTTATTTTTTAATAAATCCGTATTCTCCAGACACGAAAACTGTCTGGGTTTCATTTCGGACACTTTTTGAAAACCCTCCTTCGGACAGTCCCCGGATGCCCTCAAAACTAGGACAAATCCGGAGAAACCCGGACGGATGGCAGCCCTAACAGCAGGTATCAGTTAGTAACCACGTGACATTGAAAAAGTCGTGTCGAACCCACAACCTCGTACTTACATGAATTTCGTTCATAAACCACTAAACCACGGCATTACTTAACGATTATAGGTGTTAATGTAGTCTTATCACGAACTACTTTTGACAAAAATAGCTTACAATGGTATACGAGGTGATTTATTACGATGGTTTGCATCATACGTCACTAATCGAACTCAGAAAGTGGTCATCAAAGGCTTTGAATCCGCATCCATACATGTCACATCCGGAGTACCGCAAGGTTCAATTTTAGGCCCTCTTCTGTTTGTTCTTTTTATTAATGACTTGAATCAATGCTTCAAATATTCAAAATTTCTATTATATGCCGACGACCTAAAAATTTTTAGAAAAATTCAGAATAAAAATGATTGCATTTTATTCCAAGACGATTTGGGTAGATTCTCGGCATATTGTATTAAAAATAAATTAAAGTTAAATATCCTAAAGTGCTCATCTATAAAATTCACCAAAAATAAAAATATTATAACTCACACATACAACCTAAATAACACCTCATTGCATACAGTCACCGTAATCAGGGACCTTGGGGTACTTCTGGATAATAAACTTCATCTGGATCAACACATAGATAACATTATTAGTAAAGCGTTTCGGATGTATGGATTTGTGATGAGATGCATGACTGATTTTAAACGTACTCGCACGTATATTCATTTATACAAATCTTTGGTGAGATCACAGTTAGAGTATGCTGTAATGGTATGGAACCCCTTGTACAAAAAATACATAGAAAATCTTGAAATCATTCAACATAAATTTCTCAAAGCCACACA
This sequence comes from Abrostola tripartita, assembly GCA_905340225.1. Taxonomy (NCBI): domain Eukaryota; kingdom Metazoa; phylum Arthropoda; class Insecta; order Lepidoptera; family Noctuidae; genus Abrostola; species Abrostola tripartita. The sequence continues at coordinate 4,158,090 of HG996515.1, forward strand.
TTATCGTTGCTTCCGACAAAAAATAACATCATATGTTGATTTATTAAAAAAATATAAATTGTCTACTTTAAGTAATAGACGCACATTTTTGGAAACTAAGTTTCTCTTTGATCTGTGTAATAACAAATATGATTGCTCAGAGTTAACTAACAAATTGTGTTATATAGTGCCTAGAACTGTTATGCGGCGTGGAGTGCGCGGACGTCCGCTATTCGCAGTGTCCTCTTGTCGCACCAATGCGGGTGTCCGAGCGCCCCTACGACGTTTAGCACAAAATTATAATACCCTTTTTTCAGAATTAGATTTATTTTCTTTGTCAGCTAACAAAATTCACATTGATCTACTTAAAATGATCGAAAAAACAGAAGATTAACCGTTTTTCATATTTGCATAATTATTAGTAATATAAGAACAAAATGTTTAACTTGTATGATAAATTAGTAATGTTGTACTCGTGTCTTCCAAATTCTATTCGAATATGTAATTTGTGGATAACGTAGTTAGTTACGCATTTATATACCTATATAATAAGCTATTGTTAATCATATATAGTGTGTAATTGTTGGTTTTCCTTAATAAATAAAATAAAATAAAATAAAATTATCTGACAAACACTAAAAATAATACTATTTTAACATACTGTTCAATGTTATACGTCAATTCAATGAAAAAAATTATAATAAACAACTTATTTTATTCATGACTGCCTCGTTGGTCTAGTGGCCGCTAAGCGCGACTGCTGAACAAGAGGTCCCGGGTTCAAATCCCGGGTCGGGCAAAGTGTTACTGAGTTTTCCATTAGGTAATTTTCAGTAGCAGCACGGAGTCTGGATTTGTGCCCGGTTGATGTCAATAGGCTCGTTGGGACTTACAACATAACTGGCGAAATGTGGGTGTACTATATGTTCACCTCTGCCTACCCCTTCGGGGAATACAGGCGTGATGTTATGTTACGTTTATTTTATTCATATCTGCATACTTTTTTATACCAAGTTAGTAATAATTTTTATTATCTTAAAAGCATTATTTTTTATGTATCTCTCTTCTAGGAAGCTACTACTACATCTGCGGTACTTCTATCAAGTTCCTTAACATGTCAAATCACGCAACAACAAGCCTTGTATCTACCATGGGTTACATAAGTAAATAGCTTGAACATTTCAAAAACGCGAATCTGCCCCGTTACCATGAACTCCTAAAGCAAGACAGTTTATGTTGTAGAAACGAGACGCCGCATTACACTGCACGTAGCGGCATCTCGCTTCCACACGGTAAACTGTCCTGCTTTAAGAGTTCATGGTAAGGGGGCTGTTAACAGTATAGCCATACTAGTATCGATAAAACTGTCAAAGAACGTCGCGTTTCCTACATACTACAGATTCAAGTTCATCGCGTTAACTCCAGGGGACTTTCGGCTCGTTGTCATAGAAATATCAAGCGTTTTCCATAGTAAATTAAGAACGCATTAAAACACAACAACTCGTGGTTGACGATAGTAGGTATGTCCTTGTACTTGACAAATTACAGTATAATTTTGTTTACTTTAATAGGATGTCAGAAAGCAGTTAAACTTCATTTTAATCTTCTGTGGACTGTCATCCTTTAAGGAGATCATTCCTTATCTGCAAAGTTTATCAAAGGATGGCAAAATTTATATCGAGCGACATTGAAGGATATAAGGGTTGTCACAAACAGGCACGCTATTTCCGGGAAATAGTTGAAGTCATCATCAGCCGGAAGAAGTCCACTGTTGAACAAAGGCCTCCCCCTTAAAGGGTTGGTTGTCATAATACCCACCCTGGCAAGCGGTCGGGTCGCAGTATTTGTGGTGAAGTCGCAGAAGACGCTGCTGCCCATCTTCAGGCTTTTCCCTAGTCGCCCATGGGACGAAATGGAGAGGTGCTATTCTAGCTCATCATTCAACAGGATGGTTGCAGTCCATGATTCAAATTCAGCTGTTGGATGGATGAGGTTAAAAACCATTTTTACTGATATTTATTTGGAAATTTAAGTTAATTACAGCCTCGAAGGGGTAGGCAGATGTGTTCTCCGTTATTTCTATTTTACCACTACACCAAATTTCTATACAAATAATAGCATGATGCCATAGACTGCACAACTGCAAACGCACCAATCGATCACCACCTATCACTTTACTTTTGCACTGCTGCGCTTCCAATTTATATTTATACATTTATTTTCTATTCCATCTAATGTGCTAACGTCACAGTGTATTTAGAGAGAGGCAAGAGACGCTCAGAATTAGGTAACAATTCCGGATTTCCCCGACGTGACAACCCTAGGTGTAATCCGTGTTAATAAAATAAGAAAATTTAAATTCCGCAGCTAAATGCCAGCACGCCTAGCAAAGTTATGTTGACGTATTGTAAATACGACTTAAAATTGAAAATACAATATTGTAATCATCTTTTTTATGGATTTTATGCAACATGCCCATATTTCTAGCACAGACGGCGCAGGCGCTACTGTTGAAGCGACAATTACAGTGAGAAGGGTATAGTTTAATCAATGATTAAAAAAATATATAATTTATGGAATTATGGGGTGAAAGTTGTAGGAATCCAAAAGGAGAGGGTTTTGCCCAGCAGTGGGACTATAATTAGGTTACCTTATTATTATTGTATTGTCCCACTACAGGGCAATAGCTGCCTTCCCTTCTTCTAGTTTTGCCTGTCTACAGCCTCTTAAATAAATAAAATAAAAAATTGCTACTACAATATAAGACACGTGAGAATTATACATAAAAGAAATAATTCGGAGTAGCAAAAGGAAGAGGGCTCAGCGAATGCTACGTCGCCCGGGACTTGAAGCCAGTCTTTATAATCGGAGTCTTCTCGTTATCTCAGATAGCCGCAAACTTGTTTGTGGTTTGCCGGGACCCAGGACTTGGTTGTTTTTGCCCATAGCTCGTCCGAAATGCGGTCGATGCGACCAGCCCAAATTAATTTAAGTTTGACAGCTGTTTATGTCGGGTTGGATTATGTAACATATTATCTACCTATATACCTAATAAAAGTGAATCCCTATTTCCCTTGGTCACGGCATCACGCGTGATTTTTTGTGTTTATAATAGTCAGGAGAAGGGTCTTATAAAAGAAAAATTAAAGAAAGTTCCGCAGAACATTAGAAAATGTAAAAAAACTTAACGACTATATTAACTCTTCTATAGTAACCTTCTTGCTTTTGACAATATAAACTCTTCTAATGCTTAACTTGGCTGTTCTAAAACAGGGTTTGACACAACTGTCAGTCCAATTTAATATTCATAGTTAAGACAGGACATCTGTCGTGTCAGCTAGTTATGTATATGAATAATGTTATTTTATTTATTTTTTCTTTATTTATTTAGGGACATTTATAATCGCATTGCGTACGTCAGTCCTATCGTACCCTAAATACACATCAATCATATCTGGGCCATAAACCTAAACAGACCCTTCGCATCATCACTATTTGGTTGAGTCAAAATTTTATTAAATGAGCCTACTTCAAGTCTGTTCAATTTCAAGACCCTAAACAAATCATTTCTCTCAGACTCATACCGCAAACAGGAATATAATAAGTGGAGTAAGTCCTCAACAACTCCACATTCCACACAGTTGGGAGAATTCATTTTTTTAATGTTATATTTTAAAGCGCAGCATTATTTTCATGAAGCAGCCGTCAGTTGTAACTGGTATCGATCAAATAAACAGCAAAAATGGGGATTCCGCGTTGACGACAGGTGCGGCTGCGGTGTCCCCCAAATTATGGACCACCTACGGGTCTGGCCTATGTCCAGTGAGCGCCACACTGGTAGACCTACTAGAAGCTAACCAAACAACAATTAATCTGACTAGATATTGGGCTGATCAAACTTAACAAAGAAACCATCGACACGATAAGAAGATGACTGGTATATATGAATGGCACGTTTCATGTTGTGAATTGTGATAGGGGGCGAAGATTTGCATTAATTATGTAAGGTCATAACACTATTTACATAATACATCATAATTAGATAAAACTAATTATCTACTAATGAGGTTACTAGGCTGGCCTATATCACTTTTGATAGCCATTATTTAGATTTATTACCTAATTAATTATTTTCTATTTAAAGCACATGGTTATGTAACTGCGTCGTAGGTATGTGGCTAACGCGCAGATCATCTGATCTGCGAGGTTAAGCCGTGCTCGCCGCGGTCAGTCTTGTGATGGGTGACCGTTTTCACATGTCGAGACCCCTCCGTGCTTCGGAAGGCAGGGAAAGCCGTTGGTCCTGTGCCTGATCTCTCTCCGGTTGTGTCCGTCTACCGTCCCATCGGACTACGAGAGTGCACTATAATATCTCCTGCGTAGTTGGCTGGTCTCAGATGGACAGGCCACCGTGACCGGAATTCGGTCAGGAGAACATTATTATATGTAACTGCTGCACTAAATCAAAGTTAAGCTGGAATAGCCGCGGTCATTCTGTGGATGGGTGACCATTCATTACTATTCTGAGATCCCTCCGTGCCACAGGGGCCTAATCGGTCTTCCGTGGATTTTTAATAGTTATTAAGGGTAGTAGTATTAGGGTGTTCTATATGTTGTTTCTATATGTACCTCTGCCTACCCCTTCGGGGAATACAGGCGTGATGTTGCGTTTTTGTTATGTTTTAAGGGTAGTCGTATCTCGTAGTCTAACAACTAGTCTTATTGAGCGGTTTTATAGCTATTAGGCTGGGTTGCTTCACACAGTCTGTCGTTACATACGTACGTCAATAACGATTACAGTAGATGTATAATGTACGTAAAACATGAAGCATTTTTTCATGGCATAAAAAACCCGTTATGACGTTATTAGGTAGAAGAAAACAAAATTGGTATCGCCATTTTCAACATTTACGTATGCGTCAAGTGAAGCTGAAGACACCCACACTTAGTTGTCAATGTTTAATAATTGTTTAAATTATACCTGCCACAGTCGCTCGTGTGTATATCAAAGAATAGATATCAATATTTAAGAGGTGCTTAAGTTAACGTTTAATCATCATTTTTATGTATGGGGTCAGACTGGAACAAGTATTTGGGCATCTGGAACAAGTATGTGATATTTCATGTTTGTGAAACGCTCCCACGATACAGGAGAAATTCCTAGAGTGGGCGACGTTTTTTTTTAAAAAAAAAAACATTTTTTTTTTTTCGCATATGGGATTCTAACCCGCCGACCCTTAGCGCGGCAGTCCGATCATTCAACCACTGCGATTATCAGATAGTGCCGGAGTTACTAACACATATAATCCACAAGTCATGCGCGCAAACAGAGGTGCTTTTCCTTATTCCCTCACTCTCATAGTCCGATGGGACGGCAAACCGACACTACTGGAGAGAGATCAGGCGCAGGTCCAACGTGCCTTCCGAAGCACCGAGGGGTTCCGACATGTAAAACGGTCACCCCTCACAAGACTGCACGGCTTCACCTCGCAGATCGACTGATCCACGCGCTAGCCACGTAGCTATAATAAGCCCCTCAAATATATTTAATATTTAATTCACAGTGCTCTAACCTTGATGGCATATGAGACAGTTATGTTATGTACATAGGTATAATCGTTATTATTGTGTTGTCTCGCTACGAGATTTTAAGTAAACCTACCTACATTTATGCGGTGTATTATCTCTCAAATTGAATATAAATCAGTGTCTACCATTGTGATTAAGAATCTACTTATATAATTCAGACAAGACAAAAATTGTGCGATCCGCAGATGTTTGACCCGAGTCTGAGTATTTGTGTATGTGATATTTCATGATTGCGAAACGCACCCACGATACAGGAGATATTCCTAGTGTGGGGGGATGTTTTTTTGTAATTCTTAACTTCCATACGAATACGGAATACAAGTACAACACTGCGCTCCAAAACACAAATCGTAGATGTTGGACATAAAGCCGCTCGTTTCAAGTGGAACTGGGCTGGTCACATCTGCCGCATGTTAGATGATATGTGGGCAAAAACCACTACAGAGTGGATTCCACACAATACCAAAAGGCGTCGCGTCAGGCCCAGAAGAAGGTGGCGGGACGAACTTGACTCCTATATGGAGAAATGAACTATAGCACCTAACAACCGGGAGGAACGGAGGGAGGAAAGGGAGGCCTTTGCCCTGCAGTGGGACGACCATGGCTGAAATATAAAAGATAAACTAACAATAAAGGTAATCTGGTATATACTTAATATTTGTACCTACTTCAGGTACCAGAGATCCTCAACAGGAATATTTGGTTGCACCATAGATTAAGTTTTTAACCCCCGACGCTAACGTTGACGTGTTTGTCTGTAAATGTTTGTGGCATCGTAGTTCCTAAACGGTTGGACCGATTATGATGCGGTTTTTTTTTAAAGCTGACGTAATCGAGATGGTTTTTTTCGAATAATTGACAGATTATGCTGGAGAGTTCGTTGCCCCGTTTCTTCTTTCTAGCCACAAGGAACCGGTGAAGAGTGTTTTTAGGGGCTTTCTTATGACGATCAGAGAGTAATATTTTTTTTTATCTTTACCTTAAATATTTGTGTTATTATGATCGCAGCCTTACACCTTTGTGTAGGTACCTACTTAAATTTTTTGGAAATACCAACTACATATTTTAATTACCGACTATTGTTCACTTTGCCATTATGTAACTTAATTAGTGATTCTAGAACATGTATTTATTTACGAGAGAAGTGTGGGGCTCTATCTGCGAGGTTAGGCAGTGCTCTGCGCGGTCAGCCTTGCGATGGGTGATCGCTGTATAGGTATCGATTAAAGATCTCGCGCTTAGCAGTCGCATTTAACGACCACTAGACCAACGAGGTAATATTTTTTAAGATGTGTTTTGAAGGATAGGTAAGTACTTACTTTAAATAATAATAACTTTAGAATAAATATTACATAACATCACGCCAGTTTACTCCGAAGGGGTAGGCAGAGGTACAGTTCACCACATATCGCCAGTTAAAGGTGCCAATGTAATAGGGGGCGAGCCTATTGCCATCAACCGGGCACAAATCCAGACGCCGTGCTGCTACTGCGAATTAACTAATTGAAACCCAGTAACACTTTTTCCGACCCGGGATTCGAATCCAAGAAATCATCGTCAGTAGTCGCACTTAGCGACCACTATACCAACGAGGCAGACCTAGTTTCAAACAGGTTAGATATTAGTTATTTAGTTCCTAACTCCCTTATAATTATATAAATCTACGTGCTTCGGAAGACACGTTTAGCCATAGGTCCAGCGCCTGAACTCTCTCCGGTCGTGTCTTACCGTCCCATCGGACTATGAGAGTGAGGGAATAGGGATTGCACCTGTGTTTGCGCGCATACTTGTGCACTATAGTATCTCCTGCGTAGTTCGCTAGTCTCAGATGAGATAGGCCGCTGTGACCGGAATTCGGCCAAGACCATTATTATTTAATAACAATCTGCTTTTTTACCTAGCTTAGCCAGTATAAATATTATTCTGACAATAACATTTATAAAAAATATCGCTTCGTACCCAAATCACTCGACAAAAACCTAATATTTCTGACATTGTGAGTTCCAAAATGTTGTCTATCGATAAAAAACTACCGATTTTGATCATCCAAAAAGCAATCGATCGATATGTCGTGGGATAAACGGACTAATAGGATCATTGCAAAAATGTCCGGATGATTAAGATGGAAGCAACCTAAGCTGTTTCCGGGATTAGTAAAAAAATTCACCCCACACTAGGAATTTCTCCTGTATCGTGGGTGCGTTTCGCAAACATGAAATATCACATACACAAACAAACACCTAGATTCCGGACGAACATCCGCTGAACACACAAATTTTCGTCTCGTGCGGAAATCGAGCTCGCAACCCCTAGCGCAGCAGCCCAATCGCTAAGCCACTGCACCAATCAGGTAGTCAAACTTATAAGCTAAGTATTATGGCGTTCCTAGAATTTTCGAGATAAACCCAAAATTAAACTATGCTATGACATTAACAACTTATATAGTTATCCGACTATGTTGAACCTATCTGTCTATCGGCAAAGATCAATAAATTTGTGCTGGCACTCATAAATTAGTGAGCAGGATTCGAATTAGATAATAAATCATATATGATGTTAATAACCAGTACCATTTAGGTACTATGACGTCTTTGAAACAAGGGGTCTATTATTAAGATAACGTCACACCTTATTGGTTCTCAACGATGTGATTGGCGCAGTGGCTAAGCCATTGGACAGCTGCGCTAGGAGTTGCGGGTTCGATTCGCGCGAGGGAGAATGATTTGTGTGATCCGCAGTCCGCAGATGTTTGTCCCGGGTCTGGGTGTTTGTGTATGTGATATTTCATGTTTGCGAAACGCACCCACGATACAGGAAAAATTCCAAGTTAGGGCGACGTTTTTTTTTAAAAACACACATGTTTAGTATTTACCACACCCACATTTCGCCAATAACGTTAAAGCCCATGTAATAGGGGGCGAGCCTATTGCCACTAACTACAAATCTAGACACCATGACACACGGACAATAAACGCTTTGCTCAATCTAGGAGCAGCAGAGCCAGCGCGAACTGCTGAGCTAGAAACATGAGAAGGTGCAAGGGTATCGACGCACGTTGCGTCCCACACCAAAGGCCTTCCTAATTTCCATGGCAACAACGACATACCATCTCGTCTCTTTCCATTATCCATTAGAAAAGTTGCATTACTTAGTGCATCACTAATAGTGATGGCAGGCCTATTAAAATTGAATTAAAACTATAAGTATTTTGAACAATTTGGTTTTAACACTCAATACTTTTGTAGCGACATCTACACGTCCAAGGAATGTAGATATCATCTGCATCGCGCTAGCGAAGTAATCGCACTCGCTAGATATAAAACTATACCGCCCCAAATTAAAAATTGGGGCGCCGCGGCTCACCAGGCCTACCACCGCCTGGAAGATCTACCCTTTTCGATGGAGGAACTCCACATCCCTTCCTCCACACGTTTATTGCATTCCAAATGTAGGTATTTAGGTGGTAATCTTATGGTTAGATCATATGGACCCTGTCGAGCACAGCAAAGTAAGTGAGTTAGTTTAGCATATGTTGAGAATTGCCCCCTCTGAAGTGTGTCATTTCGTCTTTAATGACGACCTGATGTTGTTTCCATAGCATGCATACTTATACCTAATACGTACACGTCTTAGCTATTATGACCCGGATCTTGAGATTTTGGGTTAATCCCTTTAATTAATTAATTACATCTAGATAAACAACTTAGGTATATTTAATTAGCTACATAATAAAACTGCATCGTTGGTCTTGTAGTCGCTTAGCGCGACTGCTGAGCACGAGTTCTTGGGTTCGAATCCCGGGTCGGGCAGTGTTATTGGGTTTTTACACGACTGCCCAAAAAATAATAATAATAAGAATACGAGTAGCATAAAGTTGTCGTTCATTGTGGCGTTCTAAGGGGAGGCCTTTGTCCAGCAGTGGACGTCTTCCGGCTGATGATAATGATGAGTAGCATAAAAGAAAAAAAAATTGCCAATAGAAACAGCTGCCGGTCCTATCGAAAGCGGCTGGATACCAGTTTTATGAGACTGCCTACCTGACCTCCACCACCTAGTTATTGGGTTATACAATAACAAAAATAATTTCAAAATGCTTTTTTTTAATGGATTTTGCCAATTTTACTACCCGAATATCCTCGGAAGTACCTCCAAAAACACGTTAAGCCGAGGGTCCCATTATCAAAAGTTTTTGTATTTTGGCAGTCGTTAGGCTACTTGGCCTGCATATCTGGGAACCAGTCATTTTTTAATACTTACTGAATAAGTGTGTGCTTGTGCACAATTCGCCTGAAGGTAAACAATATTATGGCCTACGAAGGAGCGGGCCCACCTAATAAAAATCGGTGCACTGTCGTTTTGAAAGCCGTTATATTATAGTTTTCTGGGAACAGGGAATTCAAGGAATTCCATAGCTCGGAGCTTCGCACAATCACGGTGTATCACATTACCCGGTAACTAGGTTTTGGAGGTTAGATAGGCAGTCACTCCATGTAGGATACTGGTATCCAGCTGCCTCCGGTAAGACTGGCTGCCATTGGCAGATGAAAATTATATCAGTTTTCTCATGAACCTAAACGAAATTAATAGATAGTGTTTTTTAAACCTCGCCCCACACCAGGAATTTTTTTGGTATCGTGGGTGCATTTTACAAACATACACAAACACCCAGACTCGGGACAAACATCTGTAGATCACACTCATTTTTGTCCCGTGCGGGAATCTAACTCACAATCCCTAGCGCAGCAGTCCAATCGCTTAGCCATATTCTGATGGTGGTAGGATGAGGTCCTAGGTTCGAATCCCAAGTCGGGCAAAGTGTTACTTGGTTTTTCCATTAGTTAATTCTTAGAAGCAGCACGGAGTCTGGACATGTCCTGGTTGATGGCAATAGGCTCGCCCCCTATTACATTGGGACCTACAACATAAGTAGCGAAATGTGGGTGTACTATACACCTCTGTCTACCTCTTCGGGTATACAGGCGTGTTTTTATGCGAGTATATGGATGTGGTCATCTGTAAGTGAGTAGCTCTGTTTTCCTATACCTCCTAAAACCTATCGTTTAGATAAGGGACTCAATTTTGGTTTTGCACTTTTGTCTCTCTCATTTGTACATTGCAAGTCCTGGACACAACGTAATGAGATATAGTAAAGAGACAGCTTTTAAAGCTTAGATAATTATATTGTTTAGATAGTAATAACGTAAGTACCTACATTGTATTTTATATAGTATACAAATTGCACTTTGTAAAAAGATAACCTTATTGTTTCTTTTTTCTTTTTATTATATTTGTACGCCTGAAATAGTGTATGTTCCTCATATAATAATCTATATTTAACATCCTGCATGTCATTGTATACACTTATGTTTAACAAATAAAAATAACTGAATCCGTATTTTTAACAATTGGAAAAGACAGGTTATATTTTACTCTGGAAAAAACGCGATAAAATTTTCCATAGCCGCATGCGCAATTCAGTTTAAGATCTATAGCAAGTAAATATAGGAATATTCCGCACTAGTATAAAGTGATTCCACATTTCTCATAGTAAAAACCGCAATAGCCTTCTGGATTCCCGAACAGCATCCGTCACAGTCGCACGTCTCGATTTACAATACTAGCGAAAGAGATAGTTATACCTGAGTCATAGCTTCCAAGAACTATAATGCTATTGCACTTTATAGTGTTGTCTTTGGACACGTTTATTGTTAACTGAAGGATACAACTAAGGTTTTAATCTTTTTAGGTTAAGACAACTTCATAATGTTGTCTGTTTACATTTTATTCTTGTTTAATAATTCTGTTAAATATATCCTCACTTAAGTATATATTAGCTTGTGCCTGCCGCTTTGCTTGTGTTAATTTATTTAAATATCTACATTAACAGCCTATAACTGTCCCACTGCTACAAAGCCCTCTTCTCGTATAGAGAAGGATTGAGCATTGATCACCACGCTAGTTCACTGCGGGTGATTTTCAGATAATTAAATCCAGGTTTTCTCACGATGTTTTCCGTCGTTAGTCAAGTTGACTGTTAGTCAATGGTGTCTTACCAATATTATCTAAGAAAGTATTTAACATTGGAAAAGTCAAATTGATACTTGCCTGGCTTTGAATCTGCAACCTTGTGCATAGAAATCCGGATGTAATGGGGGGCAGCCTATTGTCACCAACCGGGCATAAATCCGGAATTGCTGCTACTGAGAATCACAAACACCCAATAACACATTGCACGAGCCGGGAATCTAACCCAGGCCCTTACGCTCAGCAGCGCTTTGCGACCACTAGGCCAAAGAGGTAATTTATTCAAATGTTTTTCAAAATCTACTAAAGTCGTTGACCCTCAACTTATGTCCAAAACAAAAAAAAATAATTTATAAAATCAAGATGTTGATCATAGAACCAAATATGACACATGCCATTGAGCCCACTAATAGTATTAGTAGTCTATAATGTTTTCCTGAACGAATTCCGGTCACAGCGGCCTATCTCATCTAAGACTACGCAGAAGATATGCACAAGTATGCGCGCAAACACAGGTGCACTCCCTATTCCCTCACTCTTATAGTCCGATGGGACGATAAGTCACGACCGGAGTGAGATCAGGCGTAGGACCAGCGTCTTAACGTGCACGGAAGGGTGTCGATATGAGAAAACGGTCACCCATCACAAGACTAACCGCGGCGAGCACGGCTTAACTTCGCGGATCGATTGATCAGTAGTCACGTAGCTCCGAGCTCCACCTGTAATGTATACGGACTGGTATTAGCGTTCCAGTAGTATTTCACAGAGGGCAGTCAAATGATGACGACCCGCTAAGGGTTGCGGGTTCGATTCCTGCATGAGACAAAAAATTGCGCGCTCCGTAGATATTTGTCCCGAGTTTGGGTGTTTGTATATGTGCTATTTCATGTTTGTGGAACGCGCCCACGATACAGGAGAAATTAATAGTGTGAGGCGACGTTTCATAAAAAAAAATGAAGGTGCAAAAAGACTCAAGTTCATGTCTCCTTGGAAAAGTTAGCAATGAAAATTGAGAAGGATTATGATGCCTACAAGATTATTGTACCAAGGAGTAAATTAAATATATTTATGGATGCTAAACTATGGCCTAATGGAATATCGTTTAGACGCTTTGTTTATTTTTCAAAGCGAAATACGTTCGTGGATAAAGACCGTAAATGATTTCAAAGTTAGTAACATTTAATTGTAAATCACTCAAGAGAAGTATTGAAGGTGTTCGAGCGTTATGTGGGTCAGCAGACATTGTAGCATTGCAGGAGACATGGTTATTGCCATATGACATTTCTCTGTTAGACACAATTGACTCCGACTTTGCCTATACTGGGACATCAGCGGTGGACACCTCGGCGGGTTTACTGCATGGCAGGCCTTATGGTGGGGTCGCCTTGCTTTGGAGAAAAAGTGTGTTTCATACGGTGTCTGTAGTTGAATGCAACTGTGTGAGGTTATCTGCTATTAAAATCGTAATGTCTCAAAAGACGATACTGGTGTTTAGTGCGTATATGCCTACTAACTGTGCTGAAAACTTGAGTGAGTTTACTGAGTGTCTGGGCCGAATTAACGCCATCATTGAGGAACAACAGGTAGAAACTTGTTATATTCTAGGTGACTTTAATTCTCATCCGAATGAATTATTTTGTAATGAATTGCTTCAATTTGGTTTAGATCAAGACTGGAAATGTGCCGATATTGAGCGGCTAGGTATAAATTCGGATACTTTTACTTTCATCAGTGAAGCTCATAATTGTAAAAGATGGCTTGACCACTGTGTGGTTACTGAGTCAGCAGGGAGGTCAATTGTGGGTGTGAATGTAAGGTACGATGTACTGTGGTCTGACCATTTCCCTTTGTGTGTTGACTGTGACTTTGATATCATTAAATCGAAAGTATTTTTAAATAATTTGGGGCATAATAAAATTGTATGGGGTAATAGGCATTCTGAACAAATATCTAAATATAATAAAATTTGCAATAACGGGTTAAAATATATAGACTTTCCGGTCGAGTTTTGTGATTGTGCTGATAGAAATTGTCGTAACTCAGAACACCGAGTGGTCATTGATAATATGTACGAGCGAATAATATCAATATTGAGTGATGCGGCCCGCGATAGTTATTATAAGCCTCGTTGTAAAAGAAAGGGAGGTTATGTCAAAGGGTGGAATAGGCATGTTAGTGGGGCTCATAGGGAGGCTAGACTTTGCTTTCAAATGTGGTTGGGGGCAGGTAAGCCACTAAGTGGTCTGCTTTATGATAATATGGTGCAATCTAGAAAGCAATTTAAGACAAAGTTAAAATGGTGCCAAGACAATCAGGAGCAAATTGTAATGGATAGGTTAGCTAGTCTTCACAGTGCGCGTAATTTTAAGGGCTTTTGGAAAGGTACTAATAACTTGAACCCTGGGTCTGGCTTTCCTGTCAGCATTGACGGTTGTACTGATAAGGCTGAAATTTCAAACATGTTTAAAGATTATTTCACTGTGGATTCACCACTGGGTTGGTCGTCGTCCGGTGACGGTGCCTCGGAGCTACCTACCTCGGATCACCTGACTATCAGGTATTTAGCTAAGGAGGTTAGGAATGTAATAGCACGTATGAAGCGTGGGAAGTCTCCAGGACACGACGGGCTCAGTGTGGAGCACTTAAAGCACGCTGGAGTTCACCTGCCCAGGGTTTTAGCTTTATTTTTTAACTGTTGTGTATCGCATGCTTATCTGCCGAAGGATGTAATGAGGACTATTGTTGTTCCTATTGTGAAAAATAAAAGTAAGGATAGATCTGATAAGGTAAACTATAGGCCTATCTCCTTAGCAACCATTGTGGCTAAGGTTTTTGACTGTTTGCTAAATAATCATTTGAAAAACAATGTCAATCTACATGATGCTCAGCATGGCTTTAGAGAAGGTCTTTCTACTGAAACGGCAATTTTATGTCTTAAGAAAACTGTTAGATATTACACTGATAACCAAACGCCTGTTTTTGCCTGTTTCTTGGACATGTCGAAAGCTTTCGACATGGTTTCTTATGACAAACTGTGGTCTAAGCTATGTAGTATTAATATTCCATCTGAACTAATAGGCGTGTTTAAATTTTGGTACACGCATCAAGTTAATTGTGTAAAATGGGCTAATGTACTGTCAGATGATTATGTCATGCAATGTGGAGTTAGACAGGGTGGGCTAACCTCCCCTACCTTGTTTAACATTTACATAAATGACCTGGTTGTCGAGCTCAGCAGCGTGCATGCTGGCTGTTACATAGATGGGGTGGCGTTTAATAACATAAGTTACGCTGATGACATGGCGCTGCTGAGTCCGTCAATGGCAGGTCTTTTGAAATTAATTAAAGTCTGTGAGTGTTACGCTGAGGGGCACGGTTTAAGATATAATACGAAAAAAACTGAAGTTCTTATATTTCGGGCCGCTAACAAGGCCGCAGGAAACTACCCGGCTGTCACTTTAAACGGTGGTATCTTGAACCGTGTACGTGAGTTCAAATATTTGGGACATATTGTGACTGACGACTTAAAGGACAATCTAGATGTTGACAGGGAACGGAGAGCACTGGCGGTGAGGTGTAACATGTTGGTCCGTAGGTTTACACGCTGTTCAGGTGCAGTCAAAGTGACACTGTTTAAAGCCTACTGTCAAACTTTTTACTCGTGTAGCCTTTGGACTTGTTATACTCTGAAATCCGTCAGTGCTCTCCGAGTCCAGTATAACAATGCATTCAGGATGCTGTTGGGGCTGCCTCGCTTCTGTAGTGCGTCAGGTATGTTTGCTGACGCGCACACTGATTGCTTCGCTGCAATTATACGCAAGCGTGCAGCGTCATTGTTATACAGAGTGCGTGCCAGTTCTAACGGTCTCTTGTGTGTCATTGCTCGGAAACTGGATTGTCCTATTGTGCACTTTTTGAGTCACCTTCATGTAGTTGACTCAAAAATATCTTGTAATTACTAACATAGTTTTTAAGTAGTGCTACTAACAATTTTATTGTACACTTATATGGATTTTTTTCTGAATTAAATGAATTATTATTATTATTATTATTATTATAAAAAGTATTTTTTTAAGTCTATTTTAATTTACTCATTGCCTGCCTCGTTGGTCTAGTGGTCGCTAAGCGCGACTGCTGAGCAAGAGGTCCTGGGTTCAAATCCCGGATCGGGCTAAGTGTTACTGAGTTTTCCATTAGGTAATTCCCAGTAGCAGCACGGAGTCTGGATTTGTGCCCGGTTGATGGCAATAGTCTCGCCCCCTATTACATTGGGACTTACAACATAACTGGCGAAATGTGGGTATACTATATGTACAGTTGTACACCTCTGCCTATCCCTTCGGGGAATACAGGCGTGATGTTATGTTTATGTATTTTAATTTAACGATTTTTATCTAATCTTATCTTTAACTATTTAACACTTTACTTGTAGATGGTGAAACAGACTCTAAAACTGTCATTTTGACGGAAAATTATTGTCAAAATGTTTGTATTGCCCTGATAAAATTATCCGGCGCTTGTAAAACCGGCCCTAAGTCTTATATGTAATAAAAACGATGACGTCATCAATTATGACAACTCCAAAGGTCAATAAATAGGTTCCTTTTGGTATTTATAACCTTCGGACTTTCCTTATGCTTCTAAGAAAATATAATTCTTGGCATTTGACCTCCATAGTGCTTTTATAACTGTTATTAACGATCACAAAGTATATATGCGTATTTTTTTTTTTTTCGGGACTAGCCCACCACTCGTGCCCATCATTGTGACTCCTGTAAGCCAGGATCTACAATGATAACCATTGAGAACCATCGAGGCAATGAAGCTCGAGGCGTCCCAGAGAAATGACTCGACTGTCTTGGAACCCGCAACGAAATTAATCATAAAAGAATATATAGGAGGAGTAGGAATAAATGTTTAGTACCCACTTCCCTCCATAGCAAGCGGGAGACATAAAGAGTAATATGCCAAAAGCATAATAAGGGATCCACAACTGAGATAAGCCCAGTCGCCAAGCACCACGGGTAACAAAGTTAAAAACTAATGGGTCCTAGCTGTTATTTTGATTCCAATAGTAGGTATGGCAAAAACGTCTGAAAGCACGGAAGTTTGTTCTGGTCGCAACAAGGTCCTCATAATAAATTACACCGGATGTAGCATGTATGCTGTCTAACAAAGTATTACGTTCATTCTGCCATAGACCACACTCCCACAGGACATGATGTGCAGTTTGCTCGTATTCACTACCTGGCGTTGAGCAGTGGCACAGAGGTGAAGTAACAAGCTTAAAAGAGAAAAGCTTACCTTTAAAGTTACCATGACCCGTCAAGAACTGAGCCACGCAATGATCCACCTCCAACCATGTCTTCTCCAGCCGCTCACGAACGGATGGAAAATACTGGTAAAGGTGGCGGCCCTTAATAGAAGTATCCCATCTAGATTGCCATTCGTCTAGCAGCTCGTTATAGACATCGGTTTGGGATTTAAATAACCTGATAATTTTAACGCGGTCCCGGTTTGTTAGAAATTCGGTGTTAATACCCTCTCGAGTAGAGAAGTACATATATATGCGTATGCCTAGTCCTGAGTTTGATGCCAAGGTTGGACAAATTTCTCTTTAGTTCAGCATTGGGTATTAAATCCAGTAGTCGTAATGAAGCCCCAGCATGAAATCTGGATTTCTGCTTGTTTAATGGCAATAGGCTAGCCCCTATTACATTGGGACCTAAACATAACTGGCGAAATGTGGGTGTCCTACACACCTCTGCCTACCGTATCAGGAAAACAGGCGTGATGTTATGACGTATTTGTATCAATACCGTATCCGACTGCCTTGATGGTCTAGTGGTCGTTAAGCACGACTGCTAAGCATGAGGTCCTGGGTTCGAATCCCGGGTCGGGCAAAGTGTTTGTGGGTTTATCCATTAGGTAATTCTTAGTTGCAGCACGGAGTCCAGGCATGTGCCCGTTTGATGGCAATACGCTCGCCCCCTATCACATTGGGACCTAATGGCGAAATATGGGTATACTACACGCTCTGCCTACCCCTTCGGGAAACACAGGCGTGATGTTAGAGTTATTTTTAACGGCATATTCTATCGGGGTTTTATAGAAAAAGCAGCGGGGGTTTACCGAGAACTGGTCCAAATCGGAACCTACGTCGAACAAATAACGGTATTATAATTGTTTACTAGTAAAGTCATTGTTATAATTTGAGCTTTCTGCAGGTTACGGATTTAGCCAGACATGTACAGTTAGCAGCATAAAAGTATAAAATAACTGAAAGAGAAAGTTAATGTTAAATAAATAATCAATATAATAGCTATCAGCTATTTTTAGGGTTCCGTACCCAAAGGATGAAACAGGACCCAGGACCCTATTACTAAGACTCCGCCGGCCTTCCGTATGTCTGTCTGTCCGTCTGTCACCTGGCTGTATCTCATGAACCGTGACAGTTAGACAGTTGACATTATCACAGATTTAATTTATTATATTTTAATTATATTTTTATTTATTTATTTCTGTTGCCGCTATAACAACAAATACTAAAAAACAGAATAAAATAAATATTTAAGGGGACAAATATGATTTTATTGCCGTTTTTATAGATAATGGTACGGAACCCATCGTGCGCGAGTCCGACTCGCACTTGGCCGGTTTTAATTACTACTTGCAAAAGGGTCAAGTGAGGAGTACCCTTAACCGACGAGCGTGTATGAGGAATGTGATGCGAGTGAATGAGGCGTAAGAAGTATGCCAGGATCGTAGCAAATGGAAATCCGTGGTCTCTGCCTGCCCCTTTGGGAAACAGGCTAACTTTATGTATGTACCTGCAAAAAAATGGGCTCTCAGTACCCGTTACTAATTATATTTGAGCAGTCAAAGAAAAAATATCGTTATCCCAAAGTTGCCTACCAAAATGAGTCATAATTGATAAAATCGTAACGGAATCAACATGAATAACAAGTGCTACTAGAAAATAGTACGCGTAGTATTTTTTCCATTCGTTTACGTATTCGACCGTCATTGATAAATCCCGGCAAACTCGCATCGTAGCTCAAACCACGCCTCTTTCCCTGCGCTTGCTCGCTAATAACTTGGCTCTGTAGGCATATGTTTTAATTATGACTTTACTTTTATAATTATTATTATTATTATTATTAGCCTAAAGTGTCCCACTGCTGGGCAAAGGCCTCCCCACTCTCTTTCCACATCTCCCTGTTCCCAGCTACCAACGACCAGTCTTGCATAGACAAGTCGAGTTACATAATACACCCCTATAAAGCGTAGCCAAAGAAAGCGGCCCCCAGTTCCCGGCCGCCCACTATTCGAGGTAATTGGGTGGCGAAAACGGGACAGCGGGCCTT
This sequence comes from Abrostola tripartita, assembly GCA_905340225.1. NCBI lineage: Eukaryota > Metazoa > Arthropoda > Insecta > Lepidoptera > Noctuidae > Abrostola > Abrostola tripartita. The sequence goes on from HG996515.1 coordinate 4,177,049, forward strand.
GTGGCGTACCCTGGGGGAGGCCTACGTCCAGCAGTGGACTGCAGGGGGTTGATGTGATGATGAACACGTACTGATTTTAATATTTGCATTTTGGTCTTATAATTTGAGATAATGATTTAAAAACCGTAACTTGTCGCTTATTTACCCAAGGGGTAGACTGAGGTAGATGAATGTACCTTTACCTGGGGCCAGTTATCTTAGGCTACTCTTTTTCATTTCTTGAAATATTTAAAGATTTTTTCTTTCGTATTCGGTTAATAACTAAAATGTTGGTGCTGGCTGTACATACGCCTTGTTCAATGCCATACTTTCTTAGTCAACGATTGCACATTGTTGTTTAAAATACGTAAAAACTTTTACTTCAAGGGCAACATTTTTTTCGTATACAGGATGCATTTTTGTTTTAATATTCCGGAAGTTTAATACCTACTTCTGGAAATTCCTTAGCTCTACGGACTAGATACATACCGTGACTTCGCCTGCGTGGATTTTATCGTGCCTTTTCCGGGAATACAGACGTATTTAACTACATTTTTTTAAGTATATAATTATGGGTCGTTCATCTGTTACTTTCTTAAAAGAAGTTGTCAATAGTTTAATTCCCACATCTGCTGAGGTACGCCCAAAAGGTCACGGTCAAAGGTGACCAGATAAAATACTGGTGTCATATAAAAATTTAAGCCGCTATTTGTTTAGGAATTAGAAAATATAGGTTAAAGCCTTATTGTAGTTATTCTTTAATGCAGTGGTTTAGTGGTAGCGCGACTGCTGAGCAAAAGGTCTAGGGTTCGAATCCGGGGTCGGGCAGTGACACTGGGTTTTTATTACGTAATTCTTAGTAGTCTACGATGTATGTTTGTGATAGGTTTGTGCCCCGTTTATGACAATAGAGAACTTTTACATAATGGCCGAAATGTGAGTATACTGCACGCCCTGCCTACCCTTTTGAGGGATTCAGGGCAAGCACATTGGTGATTGGCGCAGTGGCTTAGCGATTGGACTGCTCCGCTAAGGGTTGCGGGTACGATTCCCGCACGGGACAAAGTGATCAGCAGATGTTTGTCCCGAGTCTGGGTGTTTGTGTATGAGATATTTCATGTTTGTAAAACGCACCCACGATACAGGAGAAATTCCTAGTTTGGTTGCGGTTTTGAAATATAACTATCGGGCTTTTGCCCGCGGCTTCGCCCGCGTTAACCTCTATTTAAACCCCTTAGGGGGTTGAATTTTTGAAAATAGTTGCCTATGTGCTTTCTTCGGTCTTAAACTTTCTACATGCCAAGTTTCATCAAAATTCGTCCCACGGTATAGTCGTAAAGGGGTAACAGACAGACAGACAGACAGACACAGAAACAGCCACTTTCACATTTATAATATTAGTATGGATTATGTATATGTATGTCATTTTTTCATTATACATCCCTTTTTAACCTCAGACGGAAAAAGAGGGGTGTTATAAGTTTGACCGCTATGTTTGTCTGTCTGTAGCACCGTAGCTCTAAAACGGGTGAACCGATTTGGATGCAGTTTTTTTATTTGAAAGTAAATTTTTCAGCGGTTCTTAGATATGTTTTATCAAAATTGGTTCAGCCATTTACAAGATATGGGGGGCGAAAGTGGGGATGACAAATCGAATATTTTGCAGGCCTTTACCTAGAACTTCAAAGAAGATTTAATTACATAAAAACTCTTTAAACTTGAACTACTTACTTTTTTCGGATCCACTTAAGTTATTACCGGTCTTTGTGTTAACCGATTGCAAAATAGGAGGAGGGTCTCTTTCGAGCGTCGTTTTTATGTATGTGAAGCGATTACTTTGACGTTTATGAATGGATTTATGTGCGCAAGGTTGCGGGTTCGCATCCAAGCTTGTAAGTAAATGGCAACGAATAAATAGCGATTGACGCGCCCCCTATTACGTATGGTATTATTGTCTTGTGCAAGGTAGGTGTGTTGTTTTAAATATTGTTTACTTTATTTGATAGATTTGAAGTTAAGTTGGTAAGACCCGATAGGCGCAGTGGCTAAGCAATTGGACTGCTGCGCTTAGGGTTGCAGGTTCGATTCCCGCTCAGGACAAAAATTTGTGCGATCCGCAGATATTTGTCCCGAGTCTGGGTATTTTTGTACGTGATATTTCATGTTTGTGAAACGCACCCACAATACAGAAGAATATTCCTAGTGTGGGGCGACGTTTTTTTTTAATAGTATACTTAAACATGCCTCGTCGGTCTAGTGGTCACTAAGAGCGTCTGCTGTGCAAGAGAACCTGGGTTTTACATTTTCTGTAATCGTTATTTTCTTACGTACGTATGTAACGTTAACTGACTGTTTGAAGCAGCCCGCCCAAGTAGTAAAATTATAGAGAGGTAACATTGACAAGTCTCATGTATGTGATAATTGTAGTGTTATCTTGTTATGCAGTGTCTGACACAACTAGATTTTCCTGTGTGTATGTTTGGTGTGAGTGCATTTATTAGTAAACTAGCTACCAACCGCGACTTCGTCCGCATGGATTTCGAACGTTATACAGCCTGTAGCCTTCCTCGATAAATGGACTATCCAACATAAAAATAATATTTCAATTCGGTCTAGTAGTTCCTGAGATTAAATAACAATACAAACTCTTCAGCTTTATCACTACATAGTATAAAACAAAGTCGCTTTCTCTGTCCCTATATCCCTATGTATGCTTACATCTTTAAAACTACGCAACGGATTTTGATGCGGTTTTTTTTAATAGATAGAGTGATTGAAGAGGAAGGTTTATATGTATAATAACATCCATTAAATAGTGGAGAAATACTTATAATATATATTTTATACCCGTGCGAAGCCGGAGCGGGCCGCTAGTAATATTATAAAGTATAGAAAAGTTAGAAATTTCTCCTGCTCTGTGACAACAGAGCATGCACAATGCACATAGGTACATTTCACATGAATGCAGATCATAATGACTGTGTGCGTCCCTTCCGGGAATAAAACCCGCACCTCTTACCGTAGCATAAATAAATGATTTATTTTTGAAAATTAGATTTAACATATAGTTAAAACTCGGGATATAAAGTTTAACTTTTCGACCGATAGATGGCGTTGCCATCGAGTTAACCCGCGCTATGGATACGTTACCGCGGAAACTATAAGGACCCTTGTCGATACCAGCTCCCTTACCATGAACTCTTAAAGCAGGACAGTTTAACATGTAGAAGCGGGACGCCGCTACGTGCAGTGTAATGCGGCGTCTCGCTTCCACAACGTAAACTGTCCTGCTTTAAGAGTTCATGGTAAGGGGGCTGGTGTCTTTAATGTGGCATAAGATTTTGGGACAAATATTTTAAGACGTAAGAGTTTAAACACAAGAAACTAAACTAGATGCCGTCGGCATTTCGTAACTGACTACCTCTGAGAAGAAATGCTGAAGCAAACTTTGGGGTGAATGTCCTCTTTGAACCCGGGAATCGAACGCTAGAATTACGCTCAGCAGTCGCATTGTGACCACTACACCAACGAGGCATGTTTTTGTACAATTTGTGCTTATCATACGTAGAAGAAACTAGTATTTTGCCATTTAAATCAAAATAAACCTGCCTCGTTGGTCTAGTGGTCTCTAAGCGCGACTGCTGTCCTGGGTTCAAATCTCGGGTCGGGGACGTTGTTACTCAGTTGACGACCTGATTGGCGCAATGGCTAAGCGATTAGACTGCTGCGCTAAGGTTTGCGGGTTCGATTCCCGCACGGGGCTAAAATTTGTGCGATCCACATTTGATTGTCCCGAGTCTGGGTGTTTGTGTATGTGATATTTCATGTCTGTGAAACGTACCCACGACACAGGAGAAATTCCTAGTGTGAAGCGACGTTTTTTTTATAAAAAAAAAAAAGTTTTCCATAAGGTAATTCCCAGTAGCAGCACGGAGTCTGGATTTGTGTCCGGTTGATGGCAATAGGCTCGCCCCCTATTACATTGGGACTTACAACATAACTGGCGAAATGTGGGTGTACTATATGTTCACCTCTGCCTACCCTTTCGGGGAATACAGGCGTGATGTTATGTTATGTTATGTTCAGATCATTTCACGCCAAATTAAAAATCAAACTTGCGTCATAGTAACTTAATCGAAATTGTTTAAGCAATGACGTAGGCCACAAACATAGATATTACAATCCCATCAAAATTATAAGACAAAATTTTAGACCAATATAATTGAGGTTTAAGAAAAAATCGGATTAAATGCGCGTTACGTTGTGTTATTTATTATTATATAGTTAGTTTTTTTCGTCTGTTTTTGAAATATGTTATCCTTTTGCCAAGAGTCCATTTAGATCGTATAATTATGCTAATACATTTGTGACGCACCAAATTTGAAATGGCATTTTTTCTTTTTGTAACAATATGTTTTAATGTTATGATATCACAATACACAATAATTGTGATACATCATGGAACATCATACAATATAATCTCACTAATATTATGAAGGCGAAAGTTTGTGAGTGTGTTTGTATGTTTGTTACCTCTTCACGCCCAAACGGCGGGACTGATTTTGCTAAAATTTGGTATGGTGGTAGCTGACACCCTGGATTTACACATAGGCTACTTTTTATCCCGGAAAAATGAAGCGGGGAACACCGCGGGGCGCAGCTACTAATAATACTAAAAGCCTTTATTCACTCACCGTACTTTTTTTTTTTTCGAATCTGTCTCTCGCAGTTAGCTCTGAGGGAGCTGTTACTGCTTAACCGGACGATTGGCGAGACCTAATACAAGGCCTACAGCCAGGTCTCACCGTACTACATTTTAACTAATCTACTAATAAAAAACACTATTTGTAATCTAACTTTTCCTATAAAATACAAAATCTTTTGCAACATCTTTGTAGGTCAGCCGTGCTATTTTACAGACATCTTAACTCACTTCTAAATCCGCGATGAGATTCGACACTAGCCTACGATTAACAAAGTACTAGATTACTGATCAACGCTTCAAAAACAGCCCGAGAAATAAAAGCACTAATAATTTTGTGGTCTTATTTGAAGTTAGTATGCTCCAGTCTTAGCCAACATTAAGACGTTAACATGCCGCAGTGCCTGCTTTCTCGGCCACTTATGCGATATGATTTTGTTCTTGATCCTTAATCTAGTATATTGTTGATCGAAGACACTAGAACATAGCGAGGTGACGTGCGAGATGATGTTAGTGTTTCAGAATGGCATAGCAGACCCCTTAGACAAGTGGCAAAACGCTAGACGAATAGAAATGGAATAGAATGAAAAATACATGGGGATGACACATGTCATCGATAACATAGTCGAAACATGATCCCCATATATTTAACATTCTATTATATTTCTATTCATCAAGCGTTTTGCCACTTGTTCAAGGGGGCAGGTTGTCTAGTACCATAGGTCTCCCCCAGATTTTTCCACTTATCTCTGTCTCGAGCTAAACTTCTCCATCCTTTTGGTAAATCGTCCTCCGACGTTTTGAATTGACTTCCAAACAGACTCTGAAATTTTATTTATGTGTATTGAACACATAAATAAAATTGGAGAGTCTGTTTGTAACATCAAAACATATATTTTTTACTCAATGCATACGATATGACAAAATGCAATTTTTTTTGTCTGTATGTTTGTTTCGGCTAATCTCCGAAACGGCTGGACCGATTTTGACGGGACTGGCGAAAACAGCTGATGATATAAGGAGTAATTTAGGCTACTTTTGATAATGAATATATTTAGGGATCCGAAAAATGAAAACCCATAATATTGTTGACAAAATCATTTTTTAAAATCTAAAGCAGCAGGGACAAAGTCCCGAGTATAAGCTAGTATACAAGAAACTAATTTAATTTCTGCTTTTCTTTGACTGCCGCGGTCTACTGGTTGTAAATGCGACAGCTGCTACTGAGAATAACTAATTGGAAAACCCGGTTACACTTTCCAGACCCAAGGTTTGACAATAAGACCTCATTCTTGTGTTCAAACCTTGAGTCGGGCAAATTTTAACTCAGTTTTTCCATTAGGTAATTCTCAGTATCAGCACGGAGTTTCAATTTGTGCCTGGTTGATGGCAGTAGGCCCATCCCCTATTACATTGGGACCTTTAACATAACTGGCGAAATATGGGTTTAGATAGTACACTCCTTCGTCTTCCCCTTCGGGAAATACAGGCGTGATGTTATGTTTTAAACTATTGGCTCTTGCCGATATAAAAAAGAAGTATAAATTGCCATTGAACAGACTCGCACAAGCAATTAATTAATCTTACTTTTACTTTAATTGTATGTAAATGATAAATCATTTGATTTCTCAAATAGGTTTTAAAAAAAAACTTTTACACGTAATTTTTTTTTGTAAACTAGTTAGAATGATGAGGTCGGCATTTCCTAACTGACTACCTCTGAGAAATACCGAAACAAACTCAGGGGTCAAGGTCTCTTTTAAAGTCCAGGCAAGTTCAATAATTTATGTGAGAACAGTGTAGGTGGTCTGAGAAGAGGTCATTTAGGAAAGAACCTCGGCGAGTTTAAGTCGACCTGTCCTTACAGACGCCCCGTCTCGTACCATCTGAAGGACGGGTAGGCCGCATGAAATACTCAAACCGTCAGACACGTGAAAGAAAGATTTGTAAAAAAAGAAAAGAAAAACCTACACAATGCTCACATTTACAAATAACATAATTTTATGTCGGTATGTACAATGTAGGTCGACTGTGATGGCCTTTTGAAGAAGGAACCAAAGCAGATTTGAGTCAACCTGTCCTGACAGACGCCCCGTCTCGTACCATCTGCAGGACATTTGGGTAGGCTGTATAAGATACTTAAATCGCCAGACAAGAAACTACATAAAAATGATAAATCCTACATTAATTTCATAATAATAAACACTAGATCTAGGTATAGGTACAGTCAGCAACATAAGTAGCTTAACATGTTAAGAAACCTTATGTCAAATAATTAAAATAAATAAACATCAATTCAAGTTATTGTTTAAAATTATAGGAGCGTCTAAATGATGATCTGTGAATATTTAAGACTTTTTTTAACAAACCATTAATTGAAGAAGTACTTCTTGTTACTACACAAGAAGTACTTCTTCAATTAATGGTTTGTTAAAAATGTTTAATATTCAGCTACTTATGTTGCTGACTGTAAAAAGGCGGACTTAACGTTTGAAGCATTCTCTATCTGTCAGCCAACCAGCGGTATATATATATCATGGTAGATGCAATATGTTTATTTGTAAATTACAAAATTAGGTGTAGAAATAAATTCAGAAACTTCAATGATTGTGGCCGTTAAGCCGAGTGGTGTTGGACTGTCAAATCAAAACTCGCAAATTCAAACCCCTGCAAGCACCAATGCCTGATCGAATTCATGTGCGTATTATAAATTAGTTATCAGTTGCTAAAAACTGTGAAGGAAAACATCGTGAGGAAACCGGCACACCTGAGCTTTTTCAACAGTGTGTAAAGCCATGTGAGAGGACTACAGACGGTTTAAACTCTGACACCAGATTGTTCATCAACCATACGATAAGAAGAAGAAGACAAAAAACTTCTAATCATTGAAATGACTAGAAGTATTAGTAGTATAGTATAGTAGTTTACTTCCCAGTACTAGTTACTAAGTTAATTAAAGCAATCAATACCCTACGACCTCCCATCCATCTAGTCCGCGAACGCACAAATAAACAAAAGAGCAAATGTATAAAAAAACAGGTTTCGATACGTCACGGCTACGCAGTAACGTCGGCGTGTGCGCGAGCTTGCGAAATTTTATATAAGCGACCGTCTGTCCGCAGATCTTATTAGAATCAACTTCAAGCCTGTTGCAGTCGGTGCATCGTGAATGCGCGGCCTTATTTCGCAGCGCGCGCAATTCAAATCACACGCATACTCGACAACGAACATTATTTGAATTCAAAATTCGAAATAGTGTTCTAGAACATGTGATTGTGTTTTGTTTTAATTAATTTCAAATGTCGAAAGAAATATTTTGTTTTTAAAACTGGATATAGTTTTGCTGGCCAGTGGCATTGAAATCGAGACGATTGTTACAAAATCGAACTATTATTTACGGAACAAAACTGTTGTGCTATTAAATACATATTATTAAGCAATTAACTAGAAACATCTATTGATCGACATATTTGTTGTGTAGACGTGTTTTTTGTTAAAAATGAAGGACTTAGTGAAAATTTGGAATAGTGTCGCGAACAGAAGGTATTCGTCAGTGAATACTAGTGAATTGAAAGACTTGCCGAATCGAGTGAAGAGGTCCGAAATCGATAATTTCGAAGCCAATTTTGCCGAGTGTGAAGTACTAAACAATAAGTTTAGTGATGACTTGGAGTTTAATAACAGGAAAGATGCCATTATTAACCGATTGTTCGAAAGGAGGAAGCATGGACAAATTGCCAGACAGCCAAAATGTAAGTTTATTTTTTAACTGCCGTCTTTAATATTTCCATTCTCAATGTGAATTTACATTTGACAACGATTTAAATTAAGAATACATTCTCTTATTAAATGTGTCTGTTTAAAATTAAAACGACTACCTGTATATTTTAAGGACGCAAGAAAACAAAGTAATTCTTTAAAATCTCGGGATTTTGAAAATGCAAAAAAATAAACGGAAAAAATAAACGAAAAAAACTTTACTGAAGTGATTAAGTATTTTACGATTAAGTAAAATAGAGCAATAAAAAATAATCTATTAAATGTAAAACATTTACCTGTTAATAATACAGTTATTATTAATAATAATTAGGTGTTCAAGAAAGAAAAATGACTTCAATATTTTATTGCATTGTGTAGACACTTGCCAGCATATAATTTGAAAATATTCTTAACTAAAGAAAACGCGAGATAAATAATTAATAGCGTGAATCATTGTAATTATTTATAGAATAACATACGATAAATACTATTCTAAGAAACTATTGTCTATGCCTAGAATAACACTATTCGCGATTAAACTGACCATTGTGCATTATGTTAACAGATTAGAATAATCTAGTACTTAGATACCCATTTAACCACTTAAATGACATTTTTAAAGATATTGACGGAAATATTCGCGTTATTGACGGTTGGTCGTTTTAATAAATAAATTGCAAGCATTTACATTTTTAATTCGACTAAAATATTAACTCGATTAAAAATTGAAATAAAACTATTTTTACGGATTTTATCGCGGTTTTAATTTTGTTTTTTGGTCCCGACGTTTCGAATCCTTTACAGCATTCATGGTCACGGGCAGACTGAGGTGTTAAACGTCTAATTTGAACAATTACTATCAACTACCTTACATTGTTAGTTATTATAAATCACAAAATTAAAACCGCGATAAAATCCGTAAAAATAGTTTTATTTCAATGACTAATATTCGCGTAAGTGATCGATTAAAAATATTAATTATATTAGAAATATTGGTTCGGAAAAATAAGTATTTATTCTTGCAATTTATTTTATATTTGTGATATTTATGTATTTGTCTATGTTTGCGCTCCATACGGTCAGGAGGTGAAATTAAAAGCCTATATCTCTATTCATTGTGTATTCGAGAACTACTTCTCATCTCTAATAACTAACCTTGCTTCGGTCCAAGTAAAATGTTACCTAACTTATGAAGAAAAATTACAAAAAAATAGTAATTTTCTTTTTAATTTTTTGTAACGACATTGATAATTTTAGCGCAATAATATTTTCTTAATCTGTTTAAATCGTTAATTAAAATTAACGTTTAAGAATTCCATACACCTATGTAAGAATAGCATAATGTGATATAATAATAATCATCTGATCCTAAACTAAGCAGAGCCTGTATTACGGTAACCAGACAACTGATAAACATACTTATATATTTCTAAATACACACTTACTAGATTTATTTATTACACCCAGACATGGAAAGAATAATTATGCTCTATAATTATAGTAAAGACTCGCCTTTGCCTCGTTGGTCTAGGGGTCGCTAAGCGCGACTGCTGAGCAAGAGGTCCTGGGTTTAAATCCCGGGTCGGGCAAAGTGTTACTGAGTTTACCATTAGGTAATTCTCAGTAGCAGCACGAAGTCTGGATTTGTGCCCGGTTGATGGCAATAGGCTCGCCCCCTATTACATTGGGACTTACAACATAACCTTCACCTCTGCCTACCCCTTCGGGGAATACAGGCGTGATATTATGTTATGTAATATAATAACTTATATATATCGTACCTACCTATTTAAGATCGACGTAGACTGATAAAAATAACAGTAATTAGTTAATTATTATGATCAAACGCTACCAGGATATGAACAAAGGAAGAACCTGAACTAGTAACAAGCCAGCATCTTTCACATCTTAAGTGTCAACTTAATTAAAATAATTAATAACGGACTTTGTACATCCATACTGTTATAATTAACACTTAAACTTAAGTTAGTACAGTTAACAGCAGTAACTTAACTAGTTCAGCTACTGAAACACTAAATTTTACAAGATAAAGTCACTACTCGTGTTGTCTGTTTGTCTACTTAGTTCCTGTAAACTTCGCAACGGATTTTGATGCGGTTTCCGCAATAGATTAGGATTTTTTTTCTGAATCAATTATAGAGTGTAAATTCTTTATTATCTTAATGCAGATATTATATTTTGAAGGTTTTTATCAAGCATCAAATAGGTCTAGTAGACTGCCTCGTAGGTCTAGTCGCTAAGCGCGACTGTTGAGCATAGTCTTGAGTTCGAATCCCGGGTAGGGGAGAATGTTACTGGGTTTTTCTATTAGATAATTCTCAATAGCAGCACAGAGTCTGGATTTGTGCCTGGTTGTTGGCAATAGGCTCGCCCCCTATTACATTGGGACCTACAACATAACTGGTTAAATTTAGGCGTACTAGTATCCACCTCTGTATTTCCGAAGGGGTAGGCATTTATCAAATTGGTCTAAATTTTTTTGGTAAGTTTGACAAATAATGTTCACTGCTTTTGTTACTATCTGTACATAGACAACAACAGTTTTTACAACTTTTTTTTCTTGGTTCACACGCCCATAAACTCATTCCGGCCACATTGAAAAAACTTCTTTGAAAAACTTTTTTTGAATCAAAATGTTTGCGATGATAAATTTTATCAGTGATAAGTGCAAAAGTGTTAATTGATGCAATTAGCGCGATTTATTAGTTGTTCGTGTTCACCTCGAAAGTATGTTTATCACACCTGTCTTCTTGAGAGGTCGGCAGAGATGTAGGATATAGTAACACACTTACCCGTAAAATTTATGTAGTTTGACGACCTGTTTGGCGCAGTGGCTAAGCGATTGGACTGCTGCGCTTGGGGTTGCGGGTTCGATTCCCGCGCGGGACAAAAGTTTTTTGATCCGTAGATATTTGTCTCGGATCTGGGTGTTCGTGTGTGTATGTACATATGTTAAACGCACCCACGATACAGGAAATATTCCCCGTGTGGGGCGACGTTTCAAAAAAGATAATACCTTGGTGTTTTGCTACTTACCGATGTTTATATATTAATTCTAGTTGCGCCCTGCGGTGTTACCCGTAACATTTTTAGGGATGATAAAATAAATTTCAATCACTATTATGATTTAAATCGGGACCAGACCCACTAAATACAAACACCCCTGATAAAATATAGCCTATGTGTTAATCCAGGGTGTCAGCTACCTCCATACCAAATATTTGCAAAATCGGTGCAGCTGTTTCAGCGTGAAGAGGTAACAAACACACTCACAAATTTTCGTCTTTATAATATTAGTGCCAAGATATACTTACTTATTACTTATCATAAACTTAGTAATACTGGTGAACACATCCTATAAAGAAAAATAGCGCCGCATACATACAGACATGGAAATGATCTGCAATTATGGTGTAGTCTGCGGCTATGGGTTTTTACGCTAGATTAGAAGAATTAGGTTGATCTTGAATACGGGTATAGAACCTGACAAGGCTGGGAATACGTACACTGTACATACTTCTTTCTTTTCTGTTTTGTTGAATTGTAGATGAATCTTGAATATTTATTACCTATACGACTTTAAGTATTAGATTATGCGATGTCTAGATTATCATTTTAGGATTACAATGATTTTATTTTAGGTATTATTTACTTTAGTGAATATATTATAAAGTCTACGCAATAAGAAATTGTTTTGCTTTTACGAGACAACTGATTTACTAAGAAGGTAATTTTTATTTAATGATTCTTTTTTATTTTTTTAAACTTAGTTTAAACTCAACCATAAACTAGACTTTTGCGAAAAAGACAAGCTAAATTGATTGTTTTAATTGAGCATCTAGACCACAGACAATAAGTTTGTATATGACAGCGTGTACCATAAACAATAAATTCTAGTTCCATTTCCTGTAAATATGGATTACAACTTATGATTAATTTAGATATACATTAATTTAAATAAAACAGCATTAACATTAATATTAATTAATCAAACAAGAATCTAATACACGTCTCCTATTATGATTTATTTCTGGTATTATTTTATTGCTCGCTATACTCAGCGCGCGACTTCGTTTGCGTGGAAAATTTTGTCAGTTCTTTCCGGAAATAAATAGCCTAGGGGCCTGTTTCACCATCTACAAGTAAAGTGTTGAATAGTTACTTCTTGATTAACGCTAATCGGCAAGTAAAAGTTACGAGTATCTTCTATCGTATCTTAGTTATCGCCTGATTAATGCTACTCAGATATTGTGAAATTCGTATGAGTAGTTACGGGTGACTTTAAGTGGCGGTTAGTCTTGACTCTTTAATTGTAGATGGTGACACAGGCGCTATGTCTTCCCTGAAGGTCCATTCTAAATATTGGTGAGAGAATTTTGGAAATCGGAAAGACATTGAGGCGTGTCGCGGGTCGAACTTGCGACCTCTGACTTGGCTGTTCAACGGTCATACCACTCAGCTATCAGTGCCTTAAAGACGTTACACCTAACATAGATATTAACCTATCCGCGCATCGGAGAGAACGTTGTGCAATATGTCCTGCGCCTGATCTCTCTCCAGTCGTGTCTTACCGTCCCATCGGACTATGAGACTGCGCTTGTTTACACACATTTGTGCATTTTAGGATCTCCTGCGTAGTTGGCTAGTCTCAGTAAAAACTGGCCGGAACCAAAATAGTATTGGGTTTAAAAAAAACGGTAGCAGAAAAGAACAGGAAAACTATTTGAAACGAGGTTTTAATCTAAATAAGATCCTCTTAATTGCCGCTTTAAGAATTCTGCGGTTAGGGTTGTCACTATTTTTTAAGAGAGAATAGTATTTTTGAGGTTTAAACCGTATTAAAATAGTATCTACTATTGGAATAATAAGAAAAAAAATTAGATCTTTTCTTTTTCATAAAATACTTGTTTCTTATTTACTTTTAAAATAATCTAAGCCGAATAAATCGCGACAGTTAAATCAGCGATTAAAATACATAATCGTAATACATTTCGTATCTACCATAATATATTATAATTTTTGATACTAGTACGTTACTGTATATTATAGTTCGGGTGCTAACCCTAGCTGCTATGTTAAAATATAGCAATTAATGGTCTTCTAAGACCGGATACAAACGGGTTTCTATAAGAAAGGTCAAAATTTCAAAATAAACTATCTGGTAGGAATCAAATTCAAAGACAAAAATCACGAATGAAATGCCTGCTGATACCTAATTTGCTAACTTATATCTACCTAATTTTTTAGGATATCAATTGATTGCCTGTTTAGGTAAAATATGTGTTATTGTATTTGCAATTAAGACCAATTTCGTAAACCGCAATACTGTTATTAAGACATTATCATACCGCTAATTTTCAGATAGTTTTGCAGGTAAGACGGTTTAATCCCACTTTTGCTTACTCATGCCCGCCCCTATTACAGAAACTCTAAAACCAGGACAGTTTACGTTTCGGAAACGAGACGCCACATTACACTGCACGTAGCGGTGTCTCGCTTTCACATCGGAATATGTCCTGCTTTAAGAGTTCATGGTAAGGGGGCTGTAGCGTGGAAAACTTTAAACAACGTGAAAAAAATCTTTGACCAAACTCACTGTTGCCAATCTCATTCTCAACTAATACTAGCCATCCACGCAGGAGATATTATAGTGCACAAGAGTGTGCGTGCAAGTAAAGTGAGCACTCCCTATACCCTCACTCTCATAGTCCGATGGGACGGTAAGACATGACCGGAGAGAGGCTTCTCTTCTCCCGATTCTTACTCCAGCTGGATCGTACCCTATAACAATATATGCCAACGCAATCAATACTGGATTCCGGTCCGTAATAGCTCGTCCTATAACAACACCCTAAGACGAGCAGCGGGGTTACCATGAGCTTGTATTGCAGGTGTATTGCATTTCACCGTGGAAGTGAGACGCCTGACTATCTATACAGCACATAGCAGTGTCTCGCTTTCTCAGTGGAATATGACTGCAATGCAAGCTCATGGTAAGACATCATTTCCGTACCTAGTAGCTCGTACCCTAGCAACACCGTAAGCTGTACCTTTAGCTGTGCGTGGCTAGCTTATTCTACACCATTAGCCTAACTGTCTCACCAAATATTTAGAGGTCGTTATACGTAATACGTCGTTAGCGTGGGGATTATGGCAACCTCCCCCCTTCTAAAAGGGGGAGGCCTTCGTTCAACAGTGTACGTTTTTCGGCTGATGATGATGATGATGATGATACGTAATACCCCTAAATTTGGCTGCATTAGACGAAACAAAACTAGTTTTACCAGAGGTAATATTAGTGATTTTAAATTAAATAAAAATTCTTATCAGGTTTCCATAAGACAATATTTAAATGAACGAGAGCGATGAGAATGTCATTTTAGTGACATAATTTAGAGGATTCTTGTTTCGTTCACAACGTCGTGGTGGCCTAGTGGTTGACATACCGGATTTCTATGCACGAGGTTGCAGGTTCAAACCCAGGCAAGTATCAATGTGACTTTTTCAATGTCTTATATACTTCTTAGATATTCTGAGACACCACTGACTAACGGTGACGGAAAACATCGTAAAGAAACCTGGATTTAATTATCTGAAATCGCCAACCCGCAGTGAGCTAGTGTGGTGATCAGTGCTCAATCCTTCTCTAACGAAAAGAGGCCTTTGCCCTGCAGTGGGACAGTTATAGGCTGTTATTTTTTTTTTTATTATTTGTTTCGTTCGGGAGTTTTGAAAGGATGGATGAAAAAAAAAACATACAGACGAACATACCACATCTTTTATGAAGTCGGTTAAAAAGAGAGATCAAGCTAATTATAATGAAGCTAGTGTGAGAAAAGAGCAAGGGGAAGACCTCAGCGAACATACTCTGACCAGACCATGTTCTGGAGAGAGGCCAGGTGAGGATTGCCCTACACCGACAAGCGTGTATGAAGAATGTGATGAGAGGAAATGAGGCGAAAATCATCAGCTATCTGCCAGTTATAGTCAAAAGTCCCGACAAAATCCGTCAAGCCGTCGCGTCACGTCGCGGAGAAACTGTAATCCGCGAATTTTCCGAGTTTTCTTATTTTGATTACAAAAAAATAACATTAAATTAAATTAAATTTTGGAGATAATATTTTCTTGCGGATCTTTAAATATTTGAATCTGAAATTCAAAGTAGCCTATATTAAACCTTGTGCCATCAGCTATGAATGTATTATATAATTTGTATTTTGAACGTACATAGGTAAGTGGCGTGCCATAGGAGAGGCCTATCCAGTCCAGCTGTGGACTGAGACAGGTATTATTAAAAAATCCTTGAAAGAATATGCAAAAGTTTTAATCATATTCTGACAAATAAATGGTTTTCTTTCTTCTACATCAAGAATCCACCCACATAATATCGTTATTGATAAATATAGCATATTATATTATGCTATATTAATGCGAAGAATCAAGTATAATAACCTTATTATACTAAATCGGAAATGTGATAAAAACACGTCTGATTTTATTAGAATTTTTGACAAACGTGACTTCTTCTAGCATTCCCTCGTGCATGTGTTTTAATACATTTATGACACGTGCACAAAACAAGACTAAACCAATAGGTAGGTGTGTCACGCTTGTAATCCTAAAGGGGTTGGCAGAGGATTTTTTGATGATTTCTTGCTAGTTCATGTAATGGCTAAGATACTCTGGAACCGTGTCAGATATGAAGTTTAATAAGTGCTATTTTGAAGTATATAATTATGAAATTTAAAAAGTTCTTCTTGTCTGTTGGTATAAGAAATCTTCGCAGTTTCTTGCCGGTTCTTCTCAAAAATCAAATCAAATCAATCTTTATTGTGGATCATAGGTAGGTACATAATACAGGTGGCAGGTACATAATAAATTGTGAACAGCTATGTCCCGCCCGTAGGGCATACAATAGTAGGTAAATAACATGGAAATTTACATTACATACACAATACAATTGGAATTATACAAAATAGTTTATTTATTAATAGGGTAGGTACATGTCAATAGGTCACTGAACGCACGGGAATGTAATTTTTTGGACCGTGCAACTATCATCGTGACGTTTCATAAGCTCCTGGAATCATCTTCGAATCCACCTGATGTCACCTCCTGCTGGGTATAATAAATAATAAGAATAACAGCCTATAACTGTTCCACTGCAGGGCAAAATAATACCTCCTCTTCTCATAAAGACAAGTAAGGATTGATCACCATGCTAGCGCACTGCGGGTCGGCGATTTCAGAGTTCAGAGAGGTTTTCATAGAGATTTAGTCCGTCTATCTAAGAAAGTATTTATGACATAAAAATAGTCACTTTGATCCTTGCCTGGGTGTGAACCTGCAACTTGTATATACAAACCCGGTATGTCAACCACTAAGCCGCGACATTACTGCAGGGTTTAGACCTACCTTTTTCTCTGCCATCCTTCTTTTCTTTGAGCGTTTTTTGGGCAACCAACTTATCGCTCAGGTCTGTTTAACTTCTGGCTAGAATGCTGAAGCGATCCCGCCTCCCCGCCATCTAACGGGTCAGCAGCCATGGTATGTTTCTTCTTCTTATCGTACGGTTGATGAACAACTTAGTGCCAAAGTTTAATCCGCCTGTAGGCCTCTGACATGGGTTTACACACAAATGGTGTGGTTTTTAGTGGTGGAAGACCGGCCTTTTCAGTTCACGGGAGAGTCCCACATAACCCTGTCGTCTCCCAGCGGCTGGGTATGGGTAACGCTTCATCCATACTTAAAAAAAAGGTCTATGTAGTTTCTCCAAAGATTAACTAACTGGTTTAACGGTATCGTATTGCGTTTAAATAACCGGTAAAAGAGAACCGCCATCGGTTAACCTTGTTAAAAATAATTACGGAAAAATACAAGTTGAACCTTTTTATTTTAATCGACTGTTGTTACTTTTATTTTATAGACCCCATTGTCCCTAAGAGGATTGATGACATATTAAATAATCTTAATATACAACATTTAGTAACATTAACATACCTATTATATATACCGTTTATGTGATGAGAGTAAATGAGGTGAAAGGGTTAAGCTAATATCGTAACAAATGGAAATCCGTGGTCTCTGCCTACCCCTCTTCATGTATGTATATATGTATATAACAATTTATTACCCGACTTCAAAAAGGAGAAAGGTTCTATGTTCGTCTGTATGTATTGTATTTCGTAATATTCAAGTTAAAAATCAATTTCGATTATTCTTTTTATTTTTAAATAAATTTATTATTCCAAGAAAATTCAAAAGACAATAGAATATTTGTTTCGCTATTTCATATTGAAGCTGGCTGCAAAGCACTTTCACAACTTCTGCCCATCCTATAAGGTAACATCGTGATTATACCTTTATAGGAAGCTGTATTTTTTTAATAAATAAGCCCTGCGCAGTTTTGCGCATGGATGAGGAAACGGAAATCAGCTTATGAACTTTAAAAATACCTATATACATATTCATACCTGATTTACTATAGTCGCCCATAAAAATACGTACCTACCTATTTAACTTAGGATTTTTTGCTTCTAACGGCAGTTTATATCCGTAATAATTCGATAATTATTTATTTGTTATTTGTAAGTACTACTGGTACGCCTCGATGGTCTAGTGGTCGCTGAGCGTAAGGTCTTGGTTTTGATTCACGGAAGGCAAAGTGTTATGTTGCTTTTCGTTTAGGTGATTCTTAGCAACACGGAGTCTGGATTTGTGCCCGGTTTATGGCAATACTGGCTCGCCTATTTGCGGTTAATGGCAATAGGCTCGCCCCCTATTACATTGGGACCTACAACATAGCTGGCGAAATGTGGATGTACTATACTATATACATATATACATACCTTCTATATTATATTGTGATATAGATTATATTTATATTATAGGTATATAATAAATATCAATTAATTTAAGAAGGGCTTAAACGTCGCATAATTTTATTATATACCGACTGGCCTGTTGGTCTAGTGGTTAGTGACCCTGACTGCTAAACCGCAGGTCATGGGTTAGATTCCCACCTAGGACAAATCTTTGTGTGATGAGCATAATCATTTGTTCTGTGTCTGGGTGTGATTTTTCTAATATTATGTATGTAGAAATATATAAGTATGTTTATCAGTTGTCTGTTTACCATAATACGGGCTCTGCCTAGTTCGGGATCAGATGATGGATGCGAGTTTTCCCAAGATATTATTATTATTCTATATTTTTATATCTTTAACGGATCATTAAACCTTCTCAAGAGGTCATTACGAAGAGTTACTAACTAATCAGTGACGTATTTAAATATTTTTCTTTAGACTAATTACTTTTAACGATTCTCATTTGATATTACGACGTTTTTTTATTGTATAATATTAAGTTTGCCGTCTACTAGGCGTAGTTTGATGGTTTGATAAAACTCGTTTGGGCATCCAAATTATTAAGTTGATACAATATAATAACTCTTAGGGCCTTCTTCACCATCTCCAATAAAGTGTTGAATAGTTACTTCTTGATTAACGCTAATCGGCAAGTAAAAGTTACGAGTATCGTCTATCGTATCTTATTTACAGGCCAGTTTGTCCCCTGATTAATGCTACTCAGATGTTGTGAAATTCGTATTTGTAGTTACGGGTGACTTTAAGTGGCGGTTAGTCTACTTGTCACTTTACTTGTAGATGGTGAAACAGGCCTTTAGTAAATGATACGTGATAGCCGAGTGGTATGACCATTGAACTTACAAGTCACAGGTCGCAAGTTCAAACCCCGACACGCACCACTGTCTTTTCGAATTCATGTGCGTAGTATAAATTAATTATCAGTTGCTAAAAACTGTGAAGGAAACATCGTGAAGAAACCGGCATACCTGAGAGATGTTTCAGCGGTGTGTAAAGCCATGTCAGAGGCATACAGGCGGTTTACACTCTGACATCAGGTTGTTCATCAACCATACGATAAGAAGAAGAAGAGTTAAAATATAGGTAGACTAATTTTACTTGAACCCTCTTGTTTATAAACAACGTAGCGTTGGCAGGCCTCCCACCAGGACCGACGATATCGTCAGAGTTGCTGCAACCGGTGGATGCTAATGGCAAGTTGTCGTTTATTGTGGCGTTCTAAGGGGGAGGCCTTTGTTCAACAGTGGATGTCTTCTGACTGATGATGAATCTTTGAAACGTACTAGTTAAGTTAACTGTTAACAAACACAAGAGACTCAATGTAGGACCATTATAAAACCAACGGTTCACAATAAGTTAACTATATCTAGTAATTTAATCATAACTACCCGGAATTCCCAAACCGGTAATCAAACACGGGCCACGCGGTCAACAGTCCACACCGGCAATTATACCATAATCACAACACTGACGTCAAAACAAGATCAATAATTATTTGAGTATAGTATAGCTACAATCTGACGTCATCAAAATGTCTGATGTAGATTTAATTAACAGTGTCCATTTGTATCCGTCACACAATATTTGGTTTTACAAAGTTGTAGGTATTCAAATAACTTTAGAATTTGTTGTATTTCGGTTGAATATGTGCTGAATGGTGGCCAAGGTTGACTCAGGGAAACCAAGGACGACCAAAACTAAATATTTTTAAATAGGTCTTTGATTGAATAAATTGAATAAATGAATTAAATTGAACTTTGCGTTGAACGTTTGACAATACACTCAGTTTTTTTCTAGCTTGTAATATGTACCAGCCCCCTTACCATGTACTCTTAAAGCAGGGCAGTTTACGTTGTGGAAGCGGGACGCCGCATTACACTGCACATAGCGGCGTCTCGCTTTCACATAGTAAACTGTCCTTTTTCAAGAGTTCATGGCAAGTGGTAGTACGCCTAACTGTGCAGCAAAAAACTGAGTGTTGTACGCTGTCCTACGGTTGGGTAGCGCCTTAAGAATGAGGGTTACCATAGTAAACGAGTTGACGATCCAATTGGCGCAGTCGCTAAGCGATTGGACTGCTGCGCTAAGGGTTGCGGGTTCGATTCCCGCACGGGACAAAAATTTGTGCGATCCGCAGATGTTTGTCCCGAGTCTGGGTGTTTGTGTTTGTGATATTTCATGTTTGTGAAACGCACCCACGATACAGAAGACATTCCTAGTGTGGGGCGACGTTTTTTAAAAAAAAACAATAAAAAAAAAAAACAAATTAAAAATATACACGTGCTTCTATATTCACATATGTAACCCACATTCCACCATCAAGTCCAACACAATAGGTGGCGAGCCTATTGCCATACCTACATAGCCCATTTCTTCGCCTCAAACTCGCTTCTCTGACAACGGAAGAGAAATTGTATTCTTTATTATACAACTTCCTTCAACAATTATGATTGTTTAAAAAAATATTGATATTTCAGTTTGAACTGTGTTTAAGACAATGGAAACGCACTCGACGACCTCAAACCGGTATGTTAACATCAGCTGGACTCTCTTTATCGATGCATGTCGCTGGCCGAATTAAATTATCGTTAATTCTGCAAACTTTCTAATTTATTACTAATATCTATACCTTTTTATTGACCTCCAAATTTGATCTTGAAAAAAAATACTATTTAAAAAATAAAACATGATATATATTCAGTAACTTCGATGAATATTAGGTATATTATTTGTTAAAATAAATATATAAATACAACATTTTACAAAAAGGATACCTTGAAAAAACTTCACACACTAGGAATTTCTCCTGTATCGTGGGTGCGTTTCACAAACATGAAATATCATACACAAACACGCAGACTCGGGACAAACATCTGCGGATTACACAAATATTTTAGTAAAATTTGGTTTAGTAACACTTCATAGTACGTTAACAGGAATGAATCTTGTAAGCGACACTAGCATACCAATAACTGAACTACTGAGTCATGAGTCAGTAAATAATTAAATTCATCAGGTTGTCAGTAAATGAGTAATCATGAATCATTTATTGGATGGACTGGATTTGCGAACTATGGAAATAATTGTTTAAAGGTACTAATTGTTTATTAATAATTCTATTAGTTATATGGTATTTCTATGACTAAATATATTTAATGAGCTAGTATTTCTTCATATTGGCGTGAGGTATTTGTCACATAATGACATGATGTGGTGTACAGATTGTCGTCAACAAGGATAGTAGCGAGGTTGACCGTCTAGTGACGGACGTACTTAGGTAGCACTCGGGGAGGCTGTCTTCTTGCATCTCTAATGAAATAAAGAAATGCTATCATGATTATTCATAACATTGACATAGTCATAATATTAATGATAACGCCCGGTTAATGGCAATACCTTAACCTATTACATTGGGCTCACTCTCTATTACATTGGGACCTATAACGAAACTGTTAAAATGTGAGTAAAGTCACTTTACAGTCACCTCTGCCTTCCCCTTCGGGAAATACGGCGTGATGTTATGTATATGTCATAACGCCTGTATTCTCCAAAAGGGTGGTGATGTGCCCACAACCACATTTTACCAGTCAGTAAAACTCCCAAGCAATTAAGTGAGACTATTGTCATTAAGCACAATAAAAAATAACTCAGTATTCTCTTAAAAAGTAATTACTACATGATAATTGAATTCATGTGCGTACTATAAATTAGTTATCAGTTGCTAAAAACGGTGAAGAAAAACATCGTGAGGAAACCGGCACACCTGAGAGATTTTTCAACGGTGTGTAAAGCCATGTCAGAGGCCTACAGGCGGTTTAAACTCTGACACCAGGTTGTTCATCAACCATACGATAAAAAGAAGAAGATCAACAACTCATTACCGAGAAAGTAATTACCACAGAATAATGACATTACGCACGTCACATTCGTACTTGAACTTACAACATTGTATCTATTTAGTAATCTTACATAATTCCAGAGATGGTAGATAACCGGTAATTTCGCAACTATACCTATAATTTAGTGGACTGTGACATGCATATTATGTGTTGTGACGTTTTCGCTTTTCCGCGTGGAAATCGTTCTTAGGATTTCTGGAAAATTTCCTTATACCTCATAATTTTATTTAATTGTTTTTCATTGTTTGTTTAGTATATTAATTATACTAGGCGTGGCTAAGTAATAGCTGCACGGGTTAGTAGTTCAAGGTTAAGCTGCACGTGTCACGGTTGGTTTTCGGATGGGTGGCTTTTAAATTTTGTTCAGATATTGGTTTGCTGAAAATACATACAGCATACAGTCAAATTAATCAATTGTTGAAGTCGGTTAATAAGAATATTTATTCAGATAATTGTTTAATTGTTTATTGTGACCTATAGAGTTGGGTCCAAAATACACCATAATATTGAGCTATTTCCAACATTAATGCTTCTAAAGAATACGGAAAAAAATCTCAAGTTACATACCAGGAAAATAACAAAAATGTATCAAGGATAGTCATTACAACTATAAATAATTATCATGTCATTAAAAGTGTTGCGAGAAACACATTTATAAAATGTTACTCATTCTTTGGAGCCTTAGGAATGGCAATAGGCTCTCTATTAGGACTTACGATAAGCGGCCAAATAGGTGGACCTATAGCTATTACAGACTGAGTAATGGCAACAGGCTTGCCGCTAGGACTTATGATAAGCGGCAAAATGGGTGACCTATACCTATTACAGCCTAGTTAATGGCAATAGGCTCGCCACTAGGACTTATGATGAGCGGAGAAATCTTCGTAATTATTAGTCCGAATACTGTGGCAATAACAAAATAATTAGAGAAAATCGCGAGCACCATTTACTATTAAAATCAAATGAACTGGTAATGGACGGCCCGATTGGCGCGGTGGTTAAGCGATTGGACTGCTGCGCAAAGGTGCGATCCGCAGATGTTGTCCCGAGTCTGGGTGTTTGTGTATTTGATATTTCATGTTTGTGAAACGCACCCACGATACAGGAGAAATTCCTAGTGTGGGGAGACGTATTTAAAAAAAAAGTTTCAAAGTTTAATTAGGTACCTATTATACACAGTCTGCGCCCCACGGTGTAACTTGCTACATTAGTGCGGGATAAAAATTTGCCTGTATGTTAATCCATAGTGTCAGCTACCTCCATGCCAAATTTTATATAAATTGGTCCAGCCGTTTAAGCGCGAAGAGGTAACAAACATACAAACACACACATTTACAAACTTTCGTCTTTATAATATCAGTGTGATTAATTAATATTATAGATATTATAAAATAAGTGAGCACTTAATTATGCCAAATTATACAAATTAATGCTTTTGATTCTCGGTGGATACAACGTAAACTAGTTACACGGAAGAGTTCAAGCTTAGTTTTAAGATAAAACTCGTATTTTAGTCGTATTCGTTAATATTTTATTAGTCTAGATCCAGTCAACATAATTAATGGTCAGATTAAAGGTCAATTCTTAGTCAAATTTTGGTTAAATTTACGTTATATAACAATCTTTTTACTTGTAACTAAGTAGGTATTTTTAATGCCCACCCGCAGTGAGCTAGCGCGGTGATCAATGCTCAATCCTTCTCTATAAGAGAAGAGGCCTTTGCCCTGCAGTGGGACAGTCGTAGGCTGGTAACTTAGTACCTAGACAGAATTAGCATGTCTGTAAACTTAGAAGTTTTTATATTATCTTGAAAATATTAATAGTACACATGCCCATATCTGTCTTACCCTTCAGAGCTTCCATGTGTGATAAGTTGGTCCTTTCGCGCAGTCTCGAAAAATCGCTAAGGGAAAAGGACCAATTTTTGGAGACGCGTTCATTAGTACCGGGGCGATGTGATTAATATTACACTAAAAGGGATTAAATGTCAAGCTAAAAATAGCTTCAGAAATCTTTATTTAAGTGCTCATAAAATGACATACTAAATAAATAACATGCTGCTATGTAAATATCTATTTGGAGAGTTATTATAGAACAGGTTGGAGTACATTTTATTATATATGTATAAAGGCCGTAAATGTTTAAAGATGCTTTTAAGATTATATTGTTTAAACTTTGTTATTCTTGTTGTACAATATTTAATTGATTTGTACTTAAGAGAATGATGTATTTACATAAAGGTATTGTTACCACCTTTACGCTTATCATACTCAAAGGCACTTTCCTGTAAACGATATCATAGTGCTTGCGACGGATTGTTATAAAAGGCTTGGTTAATAGATTACCCAATTTGTCATACATTTGTAAGAATCAAGATTCTAAATTGCGTCATTGTAATGGCAGCCGGATAGACTAAAGGTAACTAAAACCTAAAAATATCAAAACAATTTATTAATAGACGTAGAAATAGACTTCACATTTTAAGTTTGTATGGAACCACGTATGTGTGGAATGTTATATTTTTATTATTAAAACAACAGTATTGCTGTTTTTTATAAATCATTGTATGATAACTCATAAAAGAAAAAGTTGAAGAAAAAATGAGCGCACGTTTTTTGTTACACGCTAAGTAGGTTGGTCTTTTTATACGCGGTCAAATAGTGAATGTGTTCATTGATATCTGATTTTAATACAACGATGAATATCTTGATGTAAATAAAAAATAATCTGCAAAAACAACCGTGGGAGTTTTAAGAATCAAAGCCTCTTCCTTTGCCGGTGAGTCTTTCTGACGAACCCAGAGTGGGTCCTATAAATAGTAATAGGCTCGTCACTTTATACTTGGGAAAAAAGATGATTGGCCAAGTGTGGGTGTATATACTGCTGATAAAAAACCTTTGCCTTCCTAGTAATTGAGTAAATGAAAATTATGCATAATATAAAAAAACGTTTTGTCAGTGGACTGATTTGTGTATTACACAAACTACTTAATTTAAATAATTTGAATAATAGATATATTACCTATGTACAAAACTGAACTCAGAAGTTAACGAAGCTTTAGTCACATGTTATTTATATGGTTTAGCGTGACAGATCACCGTGAGAAGTTAAAACAGGTGTCAAACGGACAACTTACTGTTTTAACCGGTTTGAAGTTAAACCGCGAATTGTCAAATTTACATAAAAAATGGTTTTTACTCGCGATTTAACTTAATTAAAACGTTATACTAAGTAGTCTAATGAACGAGCTCATCAACAAACAGATAGATAATTAGCAACATCCTTATTTTATGAATGTTGAAGAGATATTTCATGTCTTGGAAGGCACGTTGCGACGTCCTGGGCTCTCTCTCTCCGGTTGTGTTTTATGTCCCGACTTAGGGAATCATCCTTACACACTTATGCACTATAATATCTCTATGCTGTCGGCTAGTTTCAGTTGAAATTGGCTGCCATGACCAGAATTCGGTCAGGAGATCAGTATTTATAAGACAAATTTTGGTCCTTCCATACGCAGTCGGAATCTTGATTTTGGTAACAATATTATAATAGACTTTTGGACAACTTTTTAATTATGATAGAGTTAAGTAAGTATTTTAATATATACCAGGCCTGTCCTCGTACATAAATAATATGCAAATGATGTATGTAAGTATTATCGGTCAAAAGTCAATGATGAATTTGTACTAATTAGGCCCAAGTTTAAGTATTAAATCCGTCAATCAAATAGTTTTTGTTAACTGATTACCTAGACCGAGTAACCGGCATTTTGATTACGGTTATTTTAACTTACTGTAATATTCATTCATGTAATATATAACGGGACGTACAGCTACGCATGCTGCGGCGTCTTTTCTGATGGGTCATGATTGTTCGCCGCAGGGTTTTTACACCTTTATTTACAGTGAGAAACATCAGCGTTTTCTGTATTGTGTCTGGGTGTTTATACAGCTCAACCACCATATAAATTAATTAAAAAACCCTTGCATTTTGGGGATGAAAGATTACAGCAGTTAAACCATGTTCTTACAGCAATACTCACAAATGCAATAGAAAAGATATCAAGTTAAAAACATCTTTGACGATTTAATTATCGCAGTGACTAAGATTAGACTGCTGCGCTAAGGGTTGCAGGTTCGGTTCCAGCACGGGACATACATTTGAGTGATCCACAGATGTTTGTTCTGAGTCTCGGTGTTTGTGTATGTGAAATTACGTGTTTGTGAAATGCACACACGATACAAGAGAAGTTCTTAGTGTTGGGCGACGTTTTTTCTAAAGCAGAAATAAACTAGATAATTTTACACTTCTCTAATAAATTGTATGACTACATTGTCTGTTAAACCACAGCACAGGTTGTAACTATAATTCTAAGTTATGAATTACTTACGCAACACCATGTTTACATACTCAAATGACAGAATATTCCGTTGAATTATGTTTTGTTGTGGAAAACACACAGTAATTATGATTATACCTTTGATGCACGGTGCTAGAAAGATTTTATGTCGTATAAAATTCTATTTATAGAACTCATTTTCTATTCAAAGACCTTGTAAAACTAGTCGAGTTAGGAGCATGGCTAGGTTTTTAGTTGAGGAATTTGCACTGCCATTTTTGTAGCTATAATGTTTCGCAAATATTCGGCAAATTGAATTAGTTTTATGTATTAGTGGGGATTATTACATAACAAGAAATGCCTGTGATGAGTCATAACTTAAAAAGGATTATAATTATATTAATATGAGAATATACTGTCCCACTGCAGGGCAAAGGCCTCTACTCTCCTTCCATAAGTCTCTGTCAAGAGCTGCCAATGTCAAGTCCTTCATAAAGGAGTCCAGTTCATCTCGTTATTTCCGTTTGAGTCTGCCTCGCTAACGTCTAGTTTATTAAGGGGTCCATTGAGATGTAAATTATGATTATAATAACTGCTAAAATTGCAGGGTGGACCTGGATCATATAGGCACAGGACCACAGCGGATGACATAGTTTAAGTGAGACCTATACCTAGCAGTGGAATGTTGAAGGCCGTGGTTAATGAATCCTGATAAAGGAGAACACTACTGCCTTCTTCTTCAAAAATTGCAAGTGTGATTGAATTAATATCAATCAATAACATATAATACTTAAGTCTGACATGTTTAACTTAAATCTTTTGACATTATTTGATAATCAAATCAGCATCTGTCAATTGAATAATAAAATAATGAAACGGCGTTGGGTACCTGGTCAATATTTATAATTTGATTGACGTTGTAAATGCACATTAAACTATGCATTAATTATAAATGCGAGAGTGACTCGGTTTATGATTTACATAATAACACATAACAGAGAGCTACGACATTGAATAACACTATTCTGGTTTTAGTGTGTTATTTTTTTGTTTCTTTGTGTCAACATGTGCTCATTGTCACATGGGAACATCATAACATGACATCTCGTCTGTATACCCCAAAGGAGTGTTTATTATTAAGGTAGGTGTCTCATAATAAAAGTACAAAGCCAATAGTTGTTTTGAATATTCCTCTTAGTTCTTTCATTTTCATTCATCTTCTTAGTAATAAACATAGGCTACTGTTTTCCTAAAAAAAAGTGCAGTAAATTTTTCGTTTGCCGTTTCAGTAATTGAAATCAATATTTTATTTTTATTTTGTAAAGCGTACATAAACATTTAAAAAAGCATATAAATAAGGCGCTACCTATGTTTTGCCAACAGATGACGTCCATAATTCTTATTTTATGAGATAGATAGAGATAGTGTAAAGAAATGGCGACAGAAGTATTCCAATAATTGGGAAGTCACAGCACAATGTGGGTCCGTTTACGGTTTACTTCTAGTATATTTTCGAGCCTGCAGGACCAAGGTCCATCATGTGGCCCGACTCGAAGGACCAGTTTAATTTATTTGTTTTTACGCGTTCTCAGTAGTTACACTAGTCGAATGCGGATATAATTATATTTTTACAACTGTAAATTAGCATTTTTATATTAGATTCCAGTTCATTCAATTTACAAATTAGTATGTTAATGTTTATTTAGATGTATGTATGGTCGCAGTAACTTCGCGTTTTAGTTATTTTGGGTGACAACGGCGACAAAATATATATGAGGATTTTGTAAAGGACTTATACTTTATGTCATTTAGGACAAACTTTAAAACACCTTAGACTTACTTAGAATAAAAGTAAGTTGTTGACTCTTCTTAATATCTTCCGATACAACTAATAAAAATCCGGGCGTTAATAAAATCACTGCTTATCATTATATAAAATTGAGTCTCCATGTCTCATTTTAATCCATGTTTTTTTTTTAATAATTTAGCCGCTAAACATTTGTATTTTAATTAGGCTTTTAGAATAATTTGGCAATTACCTAAGTGTGTAAACCTTATCTTTAAGATTATATTAAATACAACATTTTTAGGCTCATGAATATATTAATGCGATACTAACTCGTCTCGATTGTATTTTTTTACGTTTCTTAAATGTCAAAGTGAAGATATAAGGTAGTTTTAATCCCCGTTGGAATTTTTTTTTTCGGTATCTATTTTGACACATTCTAATACTCATCGTAAGTGACAATCCTATTGTAGTTCATGAACCCACATTGGGTTCGTCACCTTTTATGAACCCACGCAAAGTCATTTAATATTATTTTAATTTGTAAATTTATTACATTTCCACAGATAAACCTCAACCGATTTTAACATAATTTGGTACGGAGATAGATTGAACCCAAAGAAAGGCCATAAACCACGCTATACCTACGCGCTATGTTTTTATAGCCATAAATAAAAGAGGATCGTGTAAATCCGCCTTTGAAGAGTAAATCATAA
Organism: Abrostola tripartita; assembly: GCA_905340225.1. NCBI lineage: Eukaryota > Metazoa > Arthropoda > Insecta > Lepidoptera > Noctuidae > Abrostola > Abrostola tripartita. Next base: position 4,206,134 of record HG996515.1, read on the forward strand.
ATTTTATTAATTTGGAAATTCCAATTCAGCTATGATCTAATCTATTTAAGATTAATAACTCAGAATCAGACGTTGCCATTTAACATGATTTTACTAAAAGGTACAGTCAGCATCAGTAGACACATATATAACTTTTTATTAAATTAAGTACTTAGAGTTGATTGAAAAAGAACAATTTGATACAAAATAAATACCTTATGTAGAGTTCTCAGATCTGCATCAATTAAAGAAACAAAATTTAACATCACGCCTGTTTTCCCGAAGAGGTCGGAGGAGTGTTACTCACCCACTACCCACATTTCACCAGTTATGTTATAGGTCCCAATGTAATAGGGCCTAGGCGGTGAGCCTATTGCCATCAACCGGGAACAAAACTAGACTCCGTGCTGCTACTGAGATTTACCTAATGGAAAAACCCCAGTAACAGTTTGCTCGACCCGGGATTCGGACCCAGGACCTCATGCTTAGCGACCACTGAACTAAAGAGGCATTCTGCATTTATTTGATTGAATTAATTGTCATCTACATAACCTTTAGAAAACATTATTGCGGTCGGCTTCCAGCAGCAGCTGGATACCAGTATTCCATATGGAGCGACTTCCTATCTGACCTCCACAACACAGTTACTGTTTGCCAAGATAAGCTACTTTTGCCGCTAACTGTACCTTGCCATAGATACAGTTCTTTTATTTGCGTATTAGTTTTAATTACTCCTCACTCTAAAATTTAACATTTTAATTATTATAATCATGTAATTAATTGGAAGTATGTATGATAATTTATGTACGGTTTAACTGGTTTGACAGAATTCTCTTGATCTGAAACTATTGCATAGTTTCTGGTGTAGGTAAAGGTAGGCCTACAAAAATAAAATAGGTAACATTTTAGATACAATTCAGTATTTTAGTTACTACTAAAATACTGAATTGTATCTAAAATGTATACGCACATGAATTCGAAAAGACATAACATAATTTACTAATTATGTTATGTCTTTTCGAATTCATGTGCGTATTATCAATTAGTTACCAGTTACTAATAACGGTGAGGAAAACGCCGTGAGGGAACCGGCACACCTGAGAGATTTTTCAACGGTGTGTAAAGCCATGTCAGAGGCCTACAGGCGGTTTCAACTCTATAAACCAGGTTGTTCATCAACCATACGATAAGAAGATGAAGTAGTAACTTATTTCAAACTTATTGTAAAATATAAGATGATGATATAAATGATTCTAAATTCCTGTTTCCCTTGGTCACGCCATAACTTGAAAACGGTCGGATCAATTTGGCTTAGAAATTATTGTAAGTAAAATTTTATGTAAGTATTAGGTTAAAAGCAAGAGTGTATTTATACAAAAGATAGAAACCTTGTTACTGTACCGTATCCATAAAAAATATTAATGAAACATATTAATTCACTAAAAACAGATTCCACGATCTTTCGACAAATCTCTAGGATCTAAAACACAAGATTATGTAATTTTAATTACTTCTAAAACAATAAAATCCGCGACGAATCAGAAGAAGGATGTGACTGTACTATTTTAAAATAAATAAATAAAAAGAAGGATTTTCCTGCTTACCACAGCCTTCAAAAATACATACGGATGACTTTAATAAACAAAATGATACATTTAAGATGCTTTATAAACAAAAATGTATAGTTTCCTCATATTAATTAATGTAGCATTATATATTTAAAAAAACATCGTAACAGCATAGCTAGGAAGCAGATATGTTATTTTGTGACGTTAGATAGTGCTTGTTATGAATGGTATTTCGATGTTTTACCATTTTTCACCCCCAAAAAACCCCTCCGTATCCAAACGAGCACATTTTGGCGTTTGTTGGTCTTGCGCCTGATCTCTCACGATTTCCATCCCATCTGACTATCCATCGCATGAGAGAATAGAGTGCCTTAACCATCCTTTTATGCACCTGGTGCAAGCTTTGTTTAACAGCAGACCTTATTTATTGTTTGTGGTCCTGGTCTGGTCTTTCTATGCCCTGGGTATCGCTGGCACCGCCCAAGTTACGGTACTGTATCTATCTTTGCGGATACTATAATAATTATCTCCGACGTAGATGTAGGCTCAGCACTGTTTTACGTAGATATTACGTAGCCACAATCCAATAAAATATAAACTTGCGTATTTGATCAGGTGTTTTCAGATCCGGGTTGGACTTGCCCAAAAAACCTTTAAAAAAATCATGCCAGCATACACTTAAAACAATTAATAATAACTCGAAATATTTTTTTAATAAAACATAGGCATATTAGCGGTTGAAAACTGTTATAAAAACTGTTGAAGTTATAACAATTAATTAATAACGACACACATAATTATTAGTTTGGTTCAAAATTTTTTGTTCTGTCTATGGTACCGAAAACTATAAATTCTGTGTTACGTACGTACAATAAATGATTTATATCTTGTATCAACTGGAAAAGATGAGTTGTGTTTAACATCAAAGCTATGTTCTTCAAAGGAGTAGGCAGAATTGGTTTCTTTAACAGGATAAGAATATTCGAACAAATTTTGCCTTAACCTGCTTTTTCAGCGAATTGTATTCTTAATCTATACCCCACATTATGTATTTTAATTTATTTGTTTTTTTTAATACTTAACGCATTTACTGTAGGTACTGTAGGTAGGTTGAAAAAACACACTAGTTGGCACTTTCTTGGACTTAAGCCCGCAATCTTACGCATAAGAATCCGTCCCATAAACTTCAGAGCCCACACGACACAGGTATAATGAGTTCCATAAATCTTAGTAAAGATAAACAAACAAAACATCAGGCGATATTAAAAAAAAATGTCATTTACCAGGCTTTGAACCAGCAACCTTGTTTTTAGCGACCCGACTATAAAACTCCGCGTCACGCAATAATAACTAAAAATAAAAAGCAATCTATGGTCCTTTTGCCCCGATGACAATCTGGGGTCTGATCCTTATGGACGGCCGTATCTAAATATATATTAAAAAAAAAACAATTATAATTAAGTTTTTCGAAAATCTCTGTCTTTTATAAGGTCGTATGTTAATTAATGTGATTCGCGACAATACGTCTACTAATGTATTTTAAATTGTAATTGGTAACGTTAAGTTTTAAGAATATTCTTATTTCCGACCAAAAAAATATCTAACTTGAATATTATCGCAATGATGACATTTAAATTACATTTACGAGAGACTTGGAACCTTTGGAAGTCTTTAAAAATTAAGAGTGATCGTCTAAATCATTTCAATATAGGCGTAGACATCGCTAAACATTCGTAAACTATAAAAAAATGTAAGAATAATTGAATTTCACGGCTCACCTTGAGAATCATCTTTAAAATACATAAAACACTCGTCTTTGATATGTTTATGACCTATCTTAAAAAGTTTTGATACTTTATTATTTACATGTCATGAACTCGTGACCAACGCATAAAGGAATAATGAAGAAAACAGAATTGAAATTTGAGCCTGGATGTTTCCGCAAAATTGATTTTTATAATAACCCGTGGATGCCAGGCATTCGTGTTTTTGCTAAGAATAAAAAGTGTTGTTAATTCTGCAGATAAAATTGTAGTAACAACCATTACTGTAAAAAAATTATGTGATTAACACATAATATTTGGTTACACGTCAAAAAAACGTAAATACGTTCCATAGTTTTAGTTTTCTTGTACAACCTATCTGCTGTATCTATAGGTAGTTGATAATTGACTGCTAAAAACATTGAAATCTATTTTTAAATTCTGGTCCTTTGCTCCGCAAATTCATACGAGGTTTTGGTCGTTCAACCACGGCGCGGCGATTCAAAATAATTATGTTTGGAATTTTTTATATCATGTCAATTATTATAATGTAGGAATCAATCATTACATAACCCACTGTTTTTTATTTTATGGAAATAAAAAAGTCTTATAAACACGCTGGTCCTTACATCCGCAAATCTGTGGCCCTATATACCAAGGTTAAAGCAGGTCAAAACACTTTTTTTAATCTGTAGGTATCTATTAATCATAATTAAAATCAATATGAATATGGTAATGTCAAGACACACGCGATGAAATGTATAAAAAACGTTGACTTCGATATAAATCAATTTGTCGATTTAACGCGTTCATTTATGTATTTATGATATACTGATCAATTTCATATTGACACAATTCAAAGACTGGTGTCGTCTGTAAAGTAAAATAATTATGCTATTTTTTTAAACGCTAAAAAACTCTTCGGCAAATATATTAAAATATAACGTCTTCTTGGATCTTCTAGTAACGTTTTAGATGTTTCACCTCCGTGCTTCTGAAGGCACGTTAAGCCGTTAGTCCTGCGCCTGATCTCCCTCTGGTCGTGTCTTACCGTCCCAGCGAACTATGAGAGTGTAAGAATAGAGAGTGCACCTCTTTGCACACACAAGTGCATTATAATATCTCCTGCGTAGTTAACTCAGTTGAGATTTACCTCTTAAAAACAAATAGACAATCCCGCGTGTATTCCAGGTGTATAGAACACCCACATTTCGCCAGATATGTTATACATCCCAGTGTAATAAGGGGCGAGCCTGTAGCCATCAACCAGGCACAAATACAGACTCTGTGCTGCTACTGAGAAGTATATAATGCAAATACCTAGTAACACTTTGCTGGGGACTCGAACTCAGACCAACAAGGCTTAGTTTCTAGGAATTCAGATGTTCCAAGTCACGATTTAGATAAGTATGATCCGACAATACGCTATGACCTACAATAATGTTATCTTTACTTAAAACACAAGTCAATGCTGCTATTGTTTCACTGTTAAAGGAGGATACTGTTTCTTTACATAAGACACTTCCGCTCTCCTTATTGTGGAAGATTTCCGCCATTTTGCCTGGATTGAAAGCGACCAATGTCGTAATGTGCGTATTTTTGAGGGGCTCGTAGCAACGTGGCTACCGCGCAGTTCAGTCGATTTGCGAGGCCAAGCCGTGCTAGCCGCGGTCAGTCTTGTGATGGGTGACCGTTTTCACATGTCGAGACACCTCCGTGCTTCGGAAGGCACGTTAAGCCGCTGGTCCTGCGCCTGATCTCTCTTCGGTCGTGTCGGTCTACCGTCCCATCGGACTTTGAGAGAGAGGGAATAGGGAGTGCACCTGTGTTTGCGCGCATACTTGTGCACTATAATATCTCCTGCGTTGTTGGCTAGTCTCAGATGAGATCGCCTGCCGTGACCGAAATTCAGTCAGGAGGAGAACAATGGGCTATTAAGATCGTCATTCACTGGACGCCTGAGGGAGGACATCGCCGTCGAGGTCGACCGCAACGAAGGTGGTGTGATGATCTGACCACATAAGCGGGACCCTCGTGGTCAGAAACTGCGAAGGATACAGTGGTTTGGCAGAAGAAAGGGAAGGCTTTTGCCCAGCAGTGTGACACAAAATAGACTGATACATTTTTTATGCCTATTATTGCCTATTCCATAAAAGAGAAGAGAATATCCAGCAGTAGGTGGTATAATTCTTAAATAACAACAGATGAAACTAAATTGCACACGGCACAATTCCTTACACCTATTAAAAACAATCGGTTTATCTCGCGCTATGTAATTAGGGAACTACTAACAAAAACATGGGCACGCTTCCATGGATATAATAATAATTACAAAAAATATGTGTGAACATAGAAAAACATTACTGCCACATAATATGTATAAGACAGTAAGTCTATTTCTTACAACATATCTGTAGATAACTAACATTACTTTTGAAAAAAAAATTGTGGAATAATATTAAGATTTTAATTTATGAATTGAGTGCGATTCAGCGTAAACGTAACATATACACATAACGGACATTGCTGGCAATTCAGAAAATGATCATTGTGCTAAGTTAATTAATATTTTTGTAAAAAGCGAACTTTGTAATGTTCTTTTGGGAAAAATATTAAACCGAATGTAGGCATTTAGTCGGATCTCTCCCATTAGCCAGTGTGCTAGATCGTAGAGAGCTGACTGAGTCGAATGCATCCGATTTATAAGTAGGCTTTGCCGCTTGGAGCCAGTTTACTCAGACCCTACAAAGTACATACGATAAGTGTGAACCTTCTGTATTCTTCTGTCCTATGTCACCTACATATACGTTGTCCACTAAAATGATTCTTATCATACCTTTGGCACCATAAAAAACTGGTTTGTTCTAAATATATATTACATAGACGTTCTTATTTCCCATTTACATATATTGTGAATTTAATTATAACGAATATTCATGAAGTGTGAACCATATTTAAAATATCACAGTCTAAAATCATCTAATGGTCATTATACCTATGCGTGGTATAGTAAACATATTCGTTAACATCACCATCGTCGCCTGCGCAGGCGCAGCTACGCTTGCGATCAGTATCCTGACAGTTGCGTAGTATAAACGCGAAAGAAACTTTATCTGTTCGTTTGTTTCCTCATCCCGTCTGAACCACTGAACCGATAGTAATGAAATTCGATATAGAGATAGTTTAAACCCTACGGCAGGACATAGGCTACATTAAACCCGCTAGTTTGTCTGCGTGGAATTTTCTCGTGTCTTTTCCGGGATTAACGTAGCCTACTGTTCACCCTTTGAACGACCACTTGCCATTAGCATCCATCGGTTGCCCGCAACTCTGATGATTTCGTAGGTCCACCTGACCCCTAAGATAAGTGGCAAAACGCTTGACGAATAGAAATGGAATAATAATGAAAATATAGTGGAAGTGAATAGTGACAAATAGTAATGAAATGTATGGGGATGAAACATATCATCGATAACAAAGTCGAAACATTATGCCATCCCCATACATTTATCATTCTATTCTATTTCTATTCGTCATGCGTTTTGCCACTTGTCTAAGGAGGCTGGTGGGAAGCCAGCCATCGTTGCGTCTTCCAGTTTGTGGTGGCCACTCGAGAAACTTTCCTTTCCAGCGTTTTCTGACACCAAGTTGGCGTATATGTTGCACTGTTTATTCATAACAAGTTTAAAGGTACTTTATCACTACTGTATCGTAATTGCCACAATTTTCCTTCACGGATAATTGCCTAGATCGATGAAGAAGTTTCTACAAAATTCGCGCATCAATCAAAACCTTTTTATCGGCATCACACATAAAATATATATTTAATAAATACTTTTTGTTCATACGGTACATTTCCACCAGCAAACTAGGCTAAAAAAGGCCACTTTTTTAACCGCTGGAGAATCCCCAAATTACAAATCTATTTTGATCCTTCCGCAATGAACGTGCAAATTTTTTAGCCGCCAATTTCGGCTATTATTAGACTAAGCTGTATTTTTCCGTTAGGCTAAGAAGGTTAGTTTTTTCTAGTACAATGAGGTCAGTTAATCTGCGTAATATTTATTAACTGCAATGCACGTGCTTGTTTTTTATTTCCTGGCGAATTCTAAGTATGTTGGACTTATTATAAGCACTGAAATATTCGTGTAAATACTACCTACTGATAAAGGTACACCCACATTTCGCCTGTTATGTTATAGGTCCCAAAGTAATAGGGGGCGAGCCTATTGCCACCATCCGGGCACAAATCCAGACTCCTTGTTTTTACTGAGAATTACCTAATGGAAAAACCTAGTAACACTTTGCCCGACCCGGGATTCGAACCCAGGACCTCGTGCTCAGCAGTCTAGCTTAGCGACCACAAAACCAACGAGGTGGTCTTCTTACGTTTCGTTGTTTTTGCCTTTGTTTGAGCCTCCACGAGTGCTACCTAAGTATGTCCGTTATCCTGGACGGTCATCCTCGCTACCATCCTTGTTGATGACTCTTCTGCCCACCCCATCGGGGGGTACAGGCGTGATATTATACTTATAAATAATATAAATGTGCTAGAACACGGTAAAGTTAAAAAACCCGATTGTTGATACATTAAAACCACATTTACATGTAGTATAAAAACTTTTTAAACACTTCCTTTATAAATAGTTCTCACCAGTAAATTGCTTTGATTCTTTAAATAGGTACGTCACTCAGAGATTTTGGAATATGCTAGAACAGATGAACGTCAGAAGTAGCTTAATAACATTGTTGGTTACGTTACCGCCTAGTTCACAGGTACCGGTAAAAAGGTGTGTCGAAATTCGAGTTACTCGTAAGTAGAAAAAAACTTCGGAACTGATTTTAAAGTAAAAACACACATTTGAAAACATTATTTTTCCGCCTTTTGGACATCTGTGCAGAAACGAGTTATTAACAATTTCAACGAAATATTTGCAAATTGCAACACTCACAAGCGGAAATAACACTCAACACAAAGGACGCTTAGTTTCATTTGAGAACCAGCTGCGCTCCGCGGTGTTAACCGCTACATTTTTCGGGATAAATAGCCTATATGTGAAACCAGGGTGTCAGGTAACTTCATACCAATTTTTAGCAAAATTGGTCCAGCCGTTTAAGCCTGAAGGGGTTACAAACACACTCACAAACTTTCACCTTTATAATATTAGAGTAATGTGATAAAGTACAATTAAAATAATTAAATATTCAAATAAAATGCCATATTTATGTGAAACGTACAAATGAAAAGTAATCTTAACATGTTTTTATATAATTCCGAATTCAGTTATGCACGTCGGAATTACGCAGGACGGCATAATCGAATTAAATGCGCAGCGTGTAAAACATTCCAGAGAGATGCGCTCGATCTGTGTGAACTAAATGTCAGATTCCTTAATTTTAAAGCAGGTATAGGTAATGGTAAGCTTGTCTCTTTTATCCGCGTTCAAGGGTTCTGATTTGTTCTTTATTTTGAATGACAAACTGCCATTAATCGATAAGAAGAATGAAACGTTCGATTTTATCTACCTCCATATTTAAAAAAGGGTTGCCACTTTCTACCTTTTTTAATGATAAATATCGTTTAAGTCGTAAAAATATTTAGAGTGCTTTTGAAGAATTTAGGAAAAATGTATTTACTTTTATGTTCCATTATTTATTTTCATGGTTGGAAAGTTCTCTTTTTAAGTTTCTTAATAATGTATTTTAAAAAACGCGATAATCGAGTTAACGATGAAAATATAGTAAATTCCGAATTTAATTATTTTTCTAAAATATACAGTACAATTATTAGTTAAAATAAAGTATGTAGATACGATTCTATATATTTTAATACAGCTGATAACCCTAATTTAAACAATTTTGTTTAGTATGCGGAACTTGTGCCTATATTCCGATAATTACTGTAAAAACAAGTTGATTGACTGGTAATTAGTTTTATTTTAATGTTTTTAATGTGTACTAATCGTGGGTAATAAAAATATTGTATTGACACTGTATTTGCTGCTAAAATATTTGGAAGACATAACATAACATAACATCACGCCTGTATTCCCCGAAGGGGTAGGCAGAGGTGCACATTTCGCGTTATGTTGTAAGTCCCAATGTAATAGGGGGCGAGCCTATTGCCATCAACCAGGCACAGATCCAGACTCCGTGCTGCTACTGAGAATTACCTAATGGAAAACTCAGTAACACTTTGCCCGACCCGGGATTTGAACCCAGGACCTCTTGCTCAGCAGTCGCGCTTAGCGACCACTAGACCAACGAGGCAGTCATATTTAGAAGACAACGTAGTATTTTGCTCCAATAATTATGGCTACTGGATTTTGTAAGTTAAACAACCGTTGAGTCCGTCCTGGGTTTGATTGCCCGGGGCGGGCAAATTGTCATCGGGTTTTTCGATTAGGTAATCCCCAGTGGCAGCACGGAGTCTAAATTTGCGCCCGGTTGATCGCAATAGGGTCGCCCCCTATTACATTGGGACCTTTAACAAAGCTGGTGAAGTGTGGTGGTGGTGGTACTATACGCCTCTGCGTATCCCTTCGGGGAACAGGCGTAATAATAGTACGTATTTGATTATGTTATAACGTCCCTTGGAGTGCCAGGCTAGAATAGCACCTCCCCATTTCATCCCGTGGGTGTCGTAGGTGGCGACAAAGGGAAAATGCTGCCCAAGCTGCTTGCCAAACATAGGGATTATGGCACCCCCCCCCCCCATTTAGGGAGGAGGGCTTTGTTCAACAGTGGACGTCCTCCGGTTGATAATGATACATTAAACATTATGGGACCCCCACTCTCCTTTAAGGCGGTGGCCTTTGTTCAACTTGGAACATCGACTTCTTCCGGCTGATGATACATTGAAACTTTATGACGAACTGCTTAACGAATTTAGCAAGGAGAGATCATAAAGTGTGAAAACCGGTCACCCATCACAATACTGACCTCAGCTAGTACTGTTTAACCTCGCAGATAGACGTATCTTTGCGATAACTATTTTAGCTTTGACCCCTAAAAATCTAATGACGGATTATATCATACACAAAAAAGCACTTAAAAAAATGATTAATGTCAGTGAGTGATTATATTATTACTTGCAAATGGATGGGTGGCCAAAAAAATCGTACTGAGAGTGTGCTATTTATAGACTAATTCTATTTTGACCTGGGTCTATTTTCGTTTGGCAGAATAAAGAATATTACGGTATTTAATTTTGAGTTGCGGTCCTACTTAATAATGATTTATTTCTTTTCGTAATTGTTCTAGATATATTGAACTTTTGACCTAGAAATGTAGTGCTAGATTTGTGTACCTGTAAGTGCTGAGTTGTGTGACCGTTGGACTGTCAAGTCAAAGGTCGCAAGTTCAAACATGAACGCACCAATGTCTTTTCGAATTCGTCTGCGTATTATACATTGCGTTGGCAGGCCTCCCATCAGGTGGACCGACGATATCGTCAGAGCTGCGGGCTACCGGTGGATGCTAATGGCAAGTTCTCGTTTATTGTCGCGTTCTAAGGAGGCCTTTCTTCAACAGTGGACATCTTCCAGCTGATGATGATGAATACACATTAGGTATCAGTTGCTAAAAACGGTGAAGGAAAACATCGTAAGGAAACCGGCACATCTGAGAGATTTTTCAACGCTGTGTAAAGCCATGTCAGAGGCCTACAGGCGGTCTAAACCCTGGCACCAGTTTGTTCATCAGCCATACGATAAGAAGTAGCTGGTCCACATGGCAATAAGCTCGTCCCCTATTACATTGGGATCTTTATATTCAGGGAAAATATACGCGATGTTAAGTTATGTTAATAACAAAGTTATCAACAAATTAATCTTTTAAGTTAGCTGTCTTCTTATCAACGATACGATAAACGTATTCTCATGTCGGCACTTGAGATAACATCTAGACTTAAAAGCTAGTCTTAGAAAAAACTAGATCTCAAAGAATTCTTTTTTTGAAGTCGGTTAATAAATAGTTGCGCTCCGCAGTGTTATATAAAGATGAAAGTTTGTTACTTCTTCACCAAAACATAACATAACATCACGCCTGTATTCCCCAAAAGGGTAGGCAGAGGTGCATATATAGTACTCCCACATTTCGCCAGTTATGTTATAGGTCCCAATGTAATAGGGGGCGAGCCTATTGCCATTAACCGGGCACAAATCCAGACTCCGTGCTGCTACTGAGAATTACCTAATGAAAAAACCTAGTAACACTTTGCCCACCCCGGGATTCGAACTCAGGACCTCGTACTCAGCAGTCGCGCTTAGCGACCACTAGACCAACGACACTGGACCAATTTTGATAATATGTATATAGGCTAGCGGGGAACACTCCGATGCGCTGCTCGTCATCATCACTACATAGTATAAAACAAAGTCGCTTTCTCTGCCCTATATCCCTATGTATGCTTAAATCTTTAAAACTACTCAACGGATTTTGATGCGGTTTTTTTTAATAGATAGAGTGATTGAAGAGGAAGGTTTATATGTTTAATAACATCCATTAAATAGTAGAGAAATACTTATAATATATATTTTATACCCGTGCGAAGCCGGAGCGGGCCGCTAGTTTACTATCACTACTCACTACATAGTATAAAACAAAGTCGCTTTCTCTGTCCCTATATCCCTATGTATGCTTAAATCTTTAAAACTACGCAACGGATTTTGATACGGTTTTTTTTAATGGATAGAGTGATTGAAGACGAAGGTTTATATGTATAATAACATCCATAAAATAGTGGAGAAATACTTAAATATTTTATACCCGTGCGAATCCGGAGCGGGCCGCTAGTAATATTATAAGTACGGAAAGTTTGTTTGCATGTAATGTGTAATCTTTGAAATTATCCATCCGATATCCAAAATTCTTTTACCAATATTTACAATAAAGCATGCTATGTATCCATACAATATGTATGTATGATATATTCATTGACAGTTCTGAAAGACATACAAACAGACATTGATTCGTGATATTATTGTAAACACATGAACGTGTTTGTTTTATAAACAATAGCGACCGCGACCTCTTTGCAACCGGTTGTAAATGTGTCTTAACCATCTTCGGATAAAGCGGGTTATGTGTTAGTCATGGAGTATCTTTGCTAATGCTTGCCATTTTAATTAAGGATCAGGTTACACGAATTGTATTATAGATATGTTTGGTAATAGGATAGCTACCTCACATGGAGTGATGAGCGATGAAATATAGATGTTATCATGTTATCCTGACCGAATTCCGGTCACGGCGGTTATCTCATCTAAGACTAGCCAACTACGCAGGAGATATTATAGTGCACAAGTATGCGCGCAGACACAGGTGCACTCCCTATTCCCTCACCCTCATAGTCCAGGACGGTAAGACACGACCGGTGAGAGATCAGGCGCAGGACTAACAGCTTGACGTGCCTTCTGAAGCACGGAATTAATTACTTTACTTATATTTGGTAAAATGTTTGATCTCCGAGAGAGAAACATAATAATCTACCATGAGTTAAAACAGCCCCCTTACCATGAACTCTTAAAGCAGGGCAGTTTACGGTGTGAAAGCGGGACGCCGCATTACACTGCACATAGCGGCGTCTCGCTTTCACATAGTAAACTGTCCTGTTTTAAGAGTTCATGGTAAGGGGGCAGTACCGTGAAGATTTGAAAAACGCGGGTCAGCAGACAGTATTCGACAATATTTGCACTGTACGTCGCGTTTTCTGCATACCTATATTAGTTCATCGCGTCAGTTCAGGGGGCGTTCAGTTTTTGTTTATCCTGATTGGCGCAGTGGCTAAGCGATTGGACTGTTGCTCTAGGGGTTGTGGATTCGATTCCCGGCTCGGGACGGAAAATTGTGTAATCCGCAGATGTTTGTCACGAGTCTGGGTGTTCGTGTGTGATATTTAAAGTTTATGAAGCGCACACACGATACCTTGCCTTTACCAAGAGAAATTTCTAATGAGTGGCGAGGATTATTTTTAAAAAAGCATATGAACTGGTTTGATAAACAAGTATATGTCCCTCTTAAAACGTAAATACTAAAAGGGAACTTGGAATCCGATGGGTGCGAGCAGCGACACGATAGCTCAGTTGGTTAGAACTGCGCCACGGTACGGCAAAGGTAGCAGGTTGAAGTCCCGCTCGTATCCATCATTTTTCAAATTTCCTTCATCAATTTTGAAGTATATGTACAGACAAATATTTGTAACATAAAGATAATTTAATTACGATACGATGTAATAAATATTGATTTGTTTTATCAATACATATTTCATTCATAACCCTAAATAAATGTTAGGTGCTAATAAATTGGTGTGTGGTCAAATAAGCGATAAACTAAAGATTAATTAACAGAATTTGGGTTAATAGCTGTTTGATAGATATAAGTTATTTACCAACTTGTCTAAACATTATATTTTAGTTTATAAATTGAGTATTTAGTACGATAATTTTGATGTCCTAATTGGCGAGTACCTTCTTCGTATCGGCATGAGCCAATAGCCACATGGAATAGGTCATGCCGTGGTGTAGAGATTGGTCAGTCAACAAGATCACCTAGCGATGTTGACCGTCCAGGGTGCGCCGAATGTACTTAAGTATCGTCACTCATGGTGACACCTAATTGATTATTCTTGCAGTTTTTTTTAAATTATAATACTAGCCTATAACTGTTCCACTGCTGCAAAGGCCTCTCATACAGAAGGAACGATTATTGATCACCACGCTAGCTCAATGGGGGTGCGATTTCAAACCAATAATTGTTCTATGAAGCAGGTCATCTAGAGTAGAGATTGTCATCAACAAGGAAGGTAGCGGCTAGCAAGCTTGACGGTCCAACATTTGCACCCCTTAGAACAATTAAGGATGTATTTAAATTTATGTATAATGGTATGTTAGCGCAGCATTCGAATCGTTTAGCCACTGCGCCAATCAACCATGTGAAGCGAGACGCTGCATTACACAGCAAGTAGCGGTGTCTCGTTTCCACATGGTAAACTGTCCTGCTTTAAGAGTTAATGGGTGCAGGTCGTTAAATTACCTGGTTTGGAACCTATATACTATACTACTAGCTACGAACTCGATTTGAATCTGGTGACAGGCCAATCCTAAAAAATCTTAGATTAATATACTGTACGTGACATAAAACAATATTGTTCACGTGATAACTTAAATAATCCTCAAATAGCCTTGACATTCGTAAAATTTTGAAAAATAACGAATTTCGAGACAACGAGCAGTTGTAAAACTTAATAGCGTGTTTATCGATATTAATCATAAATTATTATAAACTTGATTAATAACAGTAACATATGGCTTTGTATTTTTTATAAATTTTTAAGATTTATTGATTAGGTATATTGTAATTGTCATTATTTGGATTTTCCATTTGTTCATTCTCAGTAGCAGCGCGGAATCTAGATCTGTACGGTTGATGGAAATAGGCTTGCCCCCTATTGTTTTAGTTTTAAATTGCACATAATTCTACTTAAATTGTAAAGTTGATTTGCTATTTTGATAGCCGAGTTTTATGACTGCCAAGTCAAAGGTCGCTAGTTCAATCCCCTGCACGCACCAATGTCTTTTCAAATTCATGTGCGTATTATAATTTAGTTATCATTTGCTAAAAACGGTGAAGGTAAACATCGTGAGGAAACCGGCACACCTGAGAGATTTTTCAGCGGTGTCAGAGGCCTACAGGCGGTTTAAACTTTGACACCAGGTTGTTTATCAACCATACGAGAAGAAGAAGGACTTAAAACCCGTCAAAACATGAGTTGTTTTGGCTTTTATATTTCAAAATCCATTAATGGTGTTCTCTCCGAGGCCCACCGATCCAAATACAGGCCGCTCTAGGCGCGCCTTAACCTCGTTCACTCCAAAACCAGTTACCCAACATATCTGTATGTAAATTGCACTCCACAATTGCCATTTATTAACTTCCGATTTGTGAAATTGATAATCTTAGAAACTTGAAGGTTCATCCGTATTTTTAGCATGAATTAATGCGATCAAGGTGTTTATAATATTATAACAGAAGGCCAATAACTCAATATTGTACATTGATGTTGCAATTACATATGTAATTACAGTCTAATGGCTATTCCGTTTGAGGCCCGTGGCAATTATATCGCATTGGGCCCTTTTTTATCCTGGTGAAAATCTTCATAAAGCCCGGGGCCCCATCCGACCAGGGGCCCCATCCACCCTGTGACCCCATCCGACCAGAAGCCTATCTGACCAGGGGGCCTGTGGAATTTAACCTGCTTGCCATCCTATAGATACGCCACTGCAGTCATTCATACAGACATTATTAAGGTGACTCAATTTTTTTATTTTCTTGTCTTGTCCCGGATTAAAGTAGCCTATGTCCATCTTGAAGGGCCATTCTGAATATTGGTAAAATAATTATGGAAATCGGATGATTGGTTCTGGAGATACAGACAAACAAATTTTACCTTTTAATAATAGGTACCTATCCTATAAATTATTTAGATTAAAACTTCTGTATCTCAACTCTACATAGTCCTATTGAAATTTACGACTTGCCCGTCCAATGTTCGCTAAACTCCTTTTAAATGAGGTAACAATCGGACCTTGGGATTACCCGCGCCCACCGCAAGCCCAGATTAGTTGATCGGAAGCTTATAAGGAGACAGTAGAGTTTCGCAATCAAAGGTCATGGAATCAATTAATGAACTTGGCAGATTCATTTGAATATTCGTATTAAGGTCATTATGACTCAGTGTATTTTGCAGGTGTCCAAACACGACTTTACGGTATGCCCTCGATGGCTTTAATTGTTAGTTTTCGAGGATATGTGATTTATGATTTGTTATTAATAATAATAAACATATTAACACGCCTGTATTCGCTGAAGACAAAATGTGTATGTACATATTTGTATAGTACACCTACATTTTACATACATACATTTCACTCAGTTATATGTTCCATGAAAATGGGGGCACGTTTGCCATCAACCGGGCACAAATACAGACTCCGTGCTTTTACTAAGAATGACCTTATTTTAAACCTTTTTAAGTTTGGTCGTCAGGCAAAGTGGTTGCCTGGCAAGCAAACAGACCTCAGTATTATCCATACTAATATTTATAAATGTGAAAGTAACTCGGTCTGTCTATCAGTCTGTTATACCTTCACGACTAAACCGCTGGACGGATTTTGATGAAATTTGGCATGTAGAAAGTTTAAGACCCGAGAAAGGGCATAGGCAACTATTTTTTAATTCGACCCTTTATAGGGTTTAAGTAGGGGTTAACGCGGGCGAAGCCGCGTGCAAAAGCTAGTACACAGTAACCTAATGCCCCTCTTCCGTGCCCCCTGACTCCCAAACCATAAATTAAAGAGAAAACATTCATTGACTGATGTCCGTTAATTTATTTTTTTGTTATAATCTATTAGCGAGTTTGTAATAAATGTTTTTTGTATACAATATTCGACTTTTAAAACCAGCTTATCTGTCTAGTATGTCCGTTAACTGCGTCGTTGGTCTAGTGGTAGCAAAACGCGAGGACGTGGCTTTGATTCCCGGGTTGGGTAAAGATCAAAATATTATTAGGTTTTTTCTTTAGGTAATTCTCAGTAGCAGCACGGAGTCTGCCGTGGATTTGTGTCCGGTTAATGACAATACGCTCGCCTTGGGACTTATACCTAAAATAACGAAATGTAGGTGTACTTCTGCCTATCCTTTTAGGGAAAACAGTCGTGTTATGTTATTTTAAATTAATCATTGATAACGTTTATAATCATACTACTAATTAATTAATTGTTTTGTTAATTAATCTCCGGTTTTTAACGGCTTTACATACGGTAGGGTAGGTTAACCGCACAAAATGGATCCCATGCATCTAATTACGACACAATGAAACATAAAATTACTTATATTATTTTAATTGACTAATTAAAATGCGGACAATGGCATAATGATTAAAGTTTTTTTTACTTTTAACTCTATTTGATATAACATTAGACAAACAACCCAATTCTGACTTCTTTTGTTAACCGACTTAAAAAAGGGGGAGGTTCTAAGTTCGTCTGTATGTACGGGAATTGAACCCATGATCTTATGCTCAGCAGTTTCGCTTAGCGCCCACTAGACCAACGAAGCAGTCCTCTTAATATTATAACATAACATAACATCACGCCTGTATTCCCCGAAGGGGTAGGCAGAGGTGTACATATAGTACACCCACATTTCGCCAGTTATGTTGTAAGTCCCAATGTAATAGGGGGCGAGCCTATTGCCATCAACCGGGCACAAATCCAGACTCCGTGCTGCTACTGAGAATTACCCAATGGAAAACTAACACTTTGCCCGACCTGGGATTTGAACCCGGGACCTCTTGCTCAGCAGTCGCGCTTAGCGACCACTAGACCAACGAGGCAGTCATTATATTATGATGAATGTTCGAACGATCTTGTTTTGACGCTTTAGGATAGGTTGTTAGGCCATCAATACTGCCTACCCTCTACATGATACTGTGTAAACCGTCTGTAGGCTGGTTTCACAGCTGTCCGGGAGACCCGTACGGGTAGCGCCCGCAGTGCTCTGAAACAAGCGTTCAGTACAATACGGTTGCTAGGACGTGGACGTGCGGGCTCTACCCGGAGCAGGTCGCGTACGAACCAATCCGCGTCGCTGTAAAACAATGTTCCACATACAATAATGTTCGCGTCACGTGTGTCCCCGTTCCGGGAGCCGGTACGGCCCGTTTTGGTCTCCCGGACTGCTGTGAAACCAGCCTTAATAGACGCCAACGATGCTGTGTCAATTGGTACTTAATTTTCTCGTTAATTGCCTCGTTGGTCTAGTGGTCGCTAAGCGCGACTGCTGAGCAAGAGGTCCTGGGTTCAAATCCCGGGTCGGGAAAATGTTACTGAGTTTTCCATTAGGTAATTCTCAGTAGCAGCACGGAGTCTGGATTTGTGCCCGGTTGATGGCAATAGCGAGCCTATTGCCATCAACCGGGCACAAATCCCCCCTATTACATTGGGACTTACAACATAACTGGCGAAATGTGGGTGTACTATATGTTCACCTCTGCCTACCCCTTCGGGGAATACAGGCGTGATGTTATGTTATGTTATGTTTTTTTCTTTTATCATCATCATCACAATCGGCATAAGCGGCTTGAGGATCGCAGTGTTGGTGGTCAAGTTATAGAAGACGCTGCTGCCCATCTTCTGGATTTTTCCTTTGTCGCCTCTTACGTCTTACGTTACCCACGGCAGGAAAGGGGGTGGTCAATTCTTGGCCGGATACCACACGGCGACTTCTTTTAACATCCCACTAAATAAAGTACAACTTCTTAAAAAGTCTTAAATATTCTCAGATCATTATTTGGACGTTTCTATAATTTGAAACAATAACTTGAATTGTTGTTTGTTTCTTTCAATTTGACATGAGGTTTCTTAACGTCTTATGCTACTTATGTCGCTGACTGTACCTACTACTAAGATTAGAAACAGATAGTCATCCCACCTTGCTTCTTGTAAAGGCCGAGAGAACTGACCTGATCTGACCGAGACCTTTGATCGAGGTACCTTCACGGACGCTAATGGGACCGACAGCGATGATAATCGACCTTATTATAGTTGACTGACATTAGAACGACTTAATATCTAGTATATATTTAATTGTTTTGATACTTAAGGTGACGTGTTCTTACTTCCTGAAGACCAGTTTTGCCATGAGCTGTAGCGTTTTAGATATACTATTTTTTTATTTGTAAATCGTCGCCCCGCACTAGGAATTTCTCCTGTATCGTGGGTGCGTTTCACAGACATGAAACATCACATACACAAAAACCCAGATGCGGGACAAACATCTGCGGATCACACAAATTGACCCGTGCAGGAATCGATCCCGCAACCCTAAGCGTAGCAGTCCTATTGCTTAGCCACTGCATCAGGTCGTATAGAATCGAAAGCGTTTGATATTTTAGCAGCGAGTAAGATGCTAGGAGTTATCGCGATGAACCAAAATCTGTATATTCTTTGATGTCGCGTTTTATTACAGAATTTATTTCATACATCACGCCTGAATTATACTATGATGTAGACAGAAGCGTGTACAATAAATACCTACCTATATTTGACCAAACCATAACCCGTGACACTGAGAAGTGTACCTAAAATTCCAAAAAAATTACCCTACTCGGGAGTCGAAGCCAAAACTGCATGCTCAGCAGTTACCGTACTTAATACTGGCTTACATTCAAACTTTGAACTACAGTCCCCTAACCATGAACTCTTAAAGCAGGACAGTTTAAGATGTGGAAACGAGACGCTACTACGTGCAGTGTAATGCTGCGTCTCGCTTTCACAATGTAAACTGTCCTGCTTTAAGAGTTCATGGTTAGGGGGCAGTGTGTAGGAATCTCGTCCATTTATACGTTCATAATTACTATAAATTAACATAGGTATATAAAAAGCTAATTAGGCACAGCTAAGTATTAAGCAATCAATGAGTACCTACACAAACTAATTCTACGCATTGTGCCCTAAATGGCAATAGGCTGGCCACCTAAAGTTGGGACCTGTAACATAACCGGCGAAATGTGGGTGTACTACACACCTCTGCCTACCTTGTTGGTCTAGTGGACGCTAAGCGCGACTGCTGAGCAAGAGGTCCTGGGTCCAATCCCGTATCGGGCAAAGTGTTACTGAGTTTTCCATTAGGTGATTCTCAGTAGCAGCACGGAGTTTGGATTTGTGCCCGGTTGATGGCAATAGGCTCGCCCCCTTTTAGATTGGGACTTCTTATAACATAACTGGGAAAATTTTGGTGTATTATATGTACCTCTGCTTGCCCCTTCGGGGAATACAGGCGTGATGTTATGTTCTACGCATGATGACTATCTAACTCGGGGGCAATAACCTTCGGCCGCGATATTACATTTCAATCAAAACTAAGTTTAATTCGGCGATGGAAAATAACCATGTTCGGTACGCACTTATATCTAATATCGTGCAAATTCGTGATCAAATTATGCGTAAGTACGTATAACCTTCTGTTTCTAACCTTTTAGACTAAGCAGAAAAGTACATAGAGCAGCTTAACTGTCAATCCTTTTTGCACGTAATATGATAAAGAAAATCTTACAATATCTATAAGGCTGCCCACCCACGCCAGACTTTTCGTAGGACCGATAAAATCGGCCCGACATTTTCCTTCTTTTATTTCTTATCAGGGCCCTTACCATGAACTCTAAAAGCAGGAAAATTTCCGTTGAGGATGCGAGATGCCACAATAAACTGCACGTGGCGCTGTCTCACTTCTACATCCATCCATTGCTACATACATTGGACTATGAGCCATTTTGATTACATATATGTATGTATATATATAATCATTTAATCAAAATGGAATTTAAAAAAAGTACTTAAGTACTGGATTTTGCCCATCAAATTACATCATGACAGCCCCCAAAACGCCCGCCCGTCACTGCTTCCTAGTGCTATAGCTGGGTATGATGGATGGGTAAGAAACGGCGCAACAAACTACCCAGCAGCACAATCTGTCTGTCAAAATTTGGATTATATTACAGAAGTTATAATATAAACCAAGAGAAAAATCGCACGTAAATATAAAGTGATCGTGACGTGAAGTGAATAGGGAGTGCACCCGTCTGCATACAAATATACTTGAGCACTATAATATCTACTACCTACGTTATTTAGTCTCAGTTGAGATTGGCCGCTTTATTGTAATTCGGTCAGGAGGACATAGATAGCAGATTAATATTAGTATAGTTCTATACTTCGAATGATTAATAGCATGTTGTCGGTCACGGGTCAAAGGATCGGTAGTCTACGACGCTACATAATTAATCTATTTCCGTTACAAACCAAAAACTTATTAGCTCTGTTTGTTAGATTTATGCCTAACACGCGAACTGCGTAAACATTTATAAAGAACTGTCAGCTTGTTTAGTGATCTATAAACATCTTTTCTAACCTTTCATGTGGAGCGTATGAGACCTGATCAGTCTCCTAAAATAAGTCATTGAATCAACCTTTATGCGGGAAGCAAATATTATGTATTTGTCTTAGTCTAGCAAAGAACTTTAGACGTTCTGGCATCCCGCACAGAGTGAAACAACGCTATTTTGGTCACAGCTCAAAACTAAAGTCCTTCAAGAAGTCTTTTGTTTTAGATCTTCTAACGCAGTAAACATGTTTACTTAATTCATTAACCGGATCCTCTAAAAAAGAGGCAAAACGTTCTTCGAATAAAGATCGAATAGAATGATAAATGTATGGGGATGACAATCATAATTTTTCGACTAAGACTATGTCAATCCCATATATTTGTCATTCTATTCGTTTATCGTATTGTCATTTGTCGAGAAGGTGAAGATTTTAGTTACTTCTTGCCATGTCTATCCTTCTTCTGTGAGAGACGAACAAAGAATAATACATTGCTAAGACACTTAATGTAGATACAGCCAATACAACTCCTGCCAAAAAAATACACCTACCAAACTAGACATTCCCATCAGAATTTTTATTACCAAAATCTAACTCTTTTGAAACATATGACAAACATAGTTCGAATCTACATATTATTAGAATACCAGTCTGTCTAGATAATTAAACATCGGGTCATGTTAATACAGACTTGCCATTTGGAATGAGCCTTAGCAGTTAAAAGGATTAAGATAAGCTTAAACGGAAAAATGTTTGAATACCAATTAAGTTTCTGAACGATAAATGGCACCTGACTCACCCCTTTTCCCATGGGACACGTAATGTTACTGGCATTCGCCCGCGACTACGTCCCCAAAAACATTAACAACGCGTCTTTTCCGGATGAAAATTCAAGCTTACCCCGTAAACAAATTAATCAGAATCGGTTCAGTGGTTTCACCATGAAAGCGTTACAAACAGACAGACAGAGTTACTTTCGCATGAATATTGAAGTGCCTAGGATAAGTAAGTATGGATAGATGGATACTAGTATCGATAGAAAAACTGGCGGAATGTGGGTGTAATATTATACACCTCTGCCTCCGCCGCCCCGAGTGGGGCTCGTAGCTATGCGGCTACCCGGCAGATCAGTCGATCCGCGAGGTTAAGCCGTGCTCGCCGCGGTCAGTCTTGTGATGGGTGACCGTTTTCACATGTCGAGACCCCACCGTGCTTCGGAAGGCACGTAAAGCTGTTGGTCCTGCGCCTGATCTCTCTCTGGTCGTGTCGGTCTGCCGTCCCTCAGCTGGTCTCTCAGCTGAGACAGGCCGCCGTGACCGAAATTCGGTCAGGAGGACATTATTATATACACCTCTGCCTACCCCTTCGAGGCACAGGCATCATGATATGTTATATTTCTGTGACATTCGTAGGGCTCTGATATAATCTTACCAGTTATAAGCTGACTGCATTGCATTAATAACCGAGCGGTATGACCGATGACCTGCCAAGTCAAATGTCGCAAGTTCAAAGCCCGGCACGCACTAATGTCTTTTCGAATTCATATACTATAAATTAGTTATCAATTGCTAAAAACGGTGAAGGAAAACATCGTGAGGAAACCGGCACACCTGAGAAATTGTTTAACAGTGTATAAAGTCACGTCAGAGGCCTACAGGCGGTTTAAACTCTGACACTAGGTTGTTCATCAACCATACGTTATGGAGAAGATTAGCTGACAATAATAATTTTCTGCCCCGGAACTAACTGTTGTTACGACAAATGATATAATAATGCACGTGTATTATTAACTTCACTTATAATTGTTGTACGTGTTTATTTAAATGCACGTGTCATGCTGATGTGTCGTTTTTATTTCTAGGGAAATCCTCACTTTACGTAAATAACATCACGCCTGTTTTGAACGAAGGGGTGGCTGGAAATAAGTTAGAGACGGTATAATGCGCGCGATCTATGTCTACTAAATGTTTAATTGTCCAATGTAGGCAACTACCCCATTTTGGAGTAGTTGGTGTTGCTTCAATATTGTGCGCGATCAAGGATTCTGGTTTGTTCTGTATTCTGAGCATGCACGTATTAATTTTATTGTCATACAGTCTGCCAGTATGAATAGTTGTAATATTAAAGTTCAACCCCATAACTATTTATAGAAACATGACATTTATCACTGCTTTCTAACCCGTCCTTGTCATTTATAAACAAATGAAAGGATATTGCTATAGGTTAAAAGTTTACATTAACTGTATGATGCTTGAACATAATTAAATTAATTACATACATACATAAAGTCACGCCTGTTTCCCAGAGGAGTAGGCAGAGACCACGGATTTGCATTTGCTACGATCCTGGCATACTTCTTTCGCCTCATTCACTCGCATCACATTCCTTATACACGCTCGTCGGTTAAGGGTACTCCTCACTTGTAAAATTTTCAGAACCTCTCCGATTATATTAATTGTGTCAATAAAAACAATACTAGATTTACCCGCTACTTCATTCGCGCGCGAACGTGATTGGCGCAGTGGCTAAGCGATTAGACTGCTGCGCTAAGGGTTGCGGGTTCGATTCCCGCACGGGGCAATAATTTGTGCGATCCACATTTGATTGTCCCGAGTCTGGGTGTTTGTGTATGTGATATTTCATGTTTGTGAAACGCACCTACGATACAGGAGAAATTCCTAGTGTGGGGCGACTTTTAAAAATAAAAAAAAAATAAAAAAAACCTCTGCTGCCTCGTTGCTTGGTCCCAACTTCACAAGCGCATTCGGGGTTCAATTCCCAGGTCGGGTATTGTTATTCCATTAAAGATAAAAAATAATTTATTCAAAATAGATTAATATTAATAGAGAAAGTAGGAGCTGAGACGTACTAAGCGGTCAAATGGAATGCTGAAAATAGAGAACACACAAATTACATCAAGACAGTCCCCAAAACGCCCGCCCGTCACCGCTTCCTAGTGCTATAGCTGGGTAGAAGAAACGGCGCAACAAACTACCCAGCAGCACAATCTCATTAGGTAATTCTCAGTAACAACATTAAGTTTGGATTTGTGCCTTGTTAATGGCAATAGGCTCGCCCCCTATTACATTGGGACCTATAACATAACTGGCGAATTGTGGGTCTCACCGTTTGGTTGATAAACAACCTGGTGTCTGAGTTTAAATTGCCTGTATGCCTCTAATATGGCTTTGCACACTTGAACAGTCTCCCAGATGTGCCGGTTTCCTCACGATGTTTTCCTTCACCGTTTGTAGCAAATGATAACTAATTTATAGTACGCTCATGAATTCCAAAAGACATTGAAGCGTTCGGGGTTAGAACTTGCGACCTTTGGATTGCAGTCCAACAGTCATACCACTCGGCTATCAGTGCTTCATTCAGTGCTGCAGTAGCCGGTAGTCAGGTAAAATGAATCCCTGTTTCCCTTAGTCACGCCATAATTTAAGAACGGCTGGACCGATTTGGAAATCTTAGTAAAAGTCCAGGGAAGGTGGTACTAAGTTCGCCGGGGACTGCAGCCGGGGTGAACTTGCGACCTTTGACTTGACAGTCCAATGGTCATACCACTCGGCTATCAGTGCTTAAATGTGTGTGTAGTTGACAAGCGTGATGTTATTATGGTTTTAATTAAGTACTATCTCATTTGCTTCAGGTCTGTTTATCCTGCTGATGCTGGGATTCTTCGCGCTATCAGCCGGCTGTTTTATACTCTTCGTGAAACCATACGACTTCTTTTTCCACCAGGTAAGGCAGAGAGAGTTAGAGTATACATTAAACATACCTATACAACCTTATTTTTACTTTATACGAAGCCTGAAAATTGCTTGTTGAAAATCAGTAAGTGAATCAATTTAAATGATTTTCACACCATGTTATATTATGAACGTATTTATTTGCGAACAACGAAGCAACACAACTTGTAACTTTGTAAGTTTTTATGATACAGTATACAAATTTTGGGATTATTTTTATTTCATGAAAATATTTGACACATGTCTCGGTTTTCGTATAAAATAAAAATAAAATGTTACTATATAATTATAATAATTTATTTTATTCAAATTTCACTGACTCATACAGAACTTAAATAATAATACACACTCAGTCACATTAAATAATCACACTATAAATAGGTCTTGGTGGCCTAGTGGTAAACTAACTTACCGGATTTCTATAATTAATATAAAAGAAATAAAATAAATTATTTTTTATTTATACATTTTTGTAAATATAAAAATTTCTTTCCAGAAAGCAATGTTACGCGATGGCGGTGAAATTTTCGAAATGTGGCGGAAACCGGAAGTGGAATTATACACCAAGGTCTACCTTTTTAATGTCACCAACGCCGAAGAGTACATGGCAGGCATCGATGACAAGATTAAGGTCAAAGAAGTTGGACCCTACGTGTACAGGTAATTAACTATGATTTTAGTACCTTAAAAAATAACATAATATTACGCCTGAATTCCCGGAATAGGGTTTTTTAAATATAAATTCCCCGGGTAGGCAGAGGTAGGTACCTAGTAATAACGATAGAAATTTTTCATACAATGAAAATAAGATAATAACAACTTTGAGACTAGAAATACCTCACGAGTCTAAAATTACTTTATATTTTTTTATCACTGCTATCACTATCCACTATCCCCAATGTCAGTCTGTCAAAGAGACTAAAGTATGATTTGGCACTAACATGAATGGTCACCCATCTTTAAACAGTCCGCGGCCAGCGCAGCTTAACCTTGATCTCTCGATCCGCGCAGATATTCACGAGATCCACTTATCATGATACTACATAATCAAATCTACAATTACTAAACAATCACGAGTAGGTGTAAACAATTAAAACCATTAAAAAAGTGCTTAATTATTTTTTGTAATTATAACGTTATTCTCACACTTTTAATTATTTCCTATTCGCAGAAATCATTGTTTGACTATGTTTAGTTAGATTAGGGTAATAAAATGTATACTATATTCTTTTACGCATAAAAAAGGAAATAATATGTGTATAAGAACTAAGAAGGGAAGGGAGGCCTTTGCTCTGCAGTGGGACTGTACGGGCTGATAATAATAAAAAAGGGGAAACGGAATTTTAAAAAAAAATCTCTTTCATCGAACCCGGAATGGGTCCTAAAAATGGAGTTGACGAACCCGAAATGGGCACTATATAAGGTTAACTTTTTGTATAACTAATTTATCCGTTTGATAAACTATTTATTTTTGTTCGTTTTCAGAGAGTTTTTAGAGCACCACGTGGCCGAATTCAACGATAACTATACCCTATCTGCTATCCCCAAACATCCTTTGACATGGGTTGAAGAATTGTCTGAAGGGAATCAGGAGAACGACACGCTCTACCTACCCCACATCGCATTGTTGGTAAGTGTTATGATAAATGCATTACATCCTTTTTTATATCGCTTAAAACTAAAGGCTTAAGAAAAAAGTAGTCTGATGTTTCAAAAAGGAGCTGTACTATACACTTCTGCCTACCCCTTCAGAGAATACGACCGTGATTGTACGCATACTACTAATGATCGCCAAAGTATTTAATATTTATGCAGAATAATTTTTATATAATATTGGATATTTCATGATAACAAATTTAATTAATTAATTTAACAAAAATTGTGTCTATAATTGAAAAACACGGTACCGAAAATGACATTGTCTTTCATATTATCTAGAAGTCTCTATGTATAATTATGACAGCCTATAACTGTCTCACTGTAGGGTAAAGACCTCTTTCCGTATAGAGAAGGATTGATTTTAATCACCACGCTAGCTCACTGCGAGATGGCGATTTTAGATAATTAAATCCAGGTTATCCGTCACCGTTAGTCAGTGTTGTCTTAGAATATCTAAGAAAGTATTTATGACATTGAAAAAGTCACTTTGATACTTGCCGTGGTTTGAACATGCCACCTCGTGCACACAAATCCGGTATGTCAACCATTATACCACAAGGACATGCAGGCCTATTTATCTGTATATTTACTAGTAAATAATTGATAATTACCATTCTTTCACACCGCTATATGAACGTTACAAAACTCAGGTAAAAAGGCAAAATTCGTTCCGTGCCGATTTCCGACATCTCTGTAAAATATGTGTAAACAAATTATTATGGTTGAAGTAGCGGGAAAAATGGCCTCGCTGGTCTAGTGGTAGCTAAGCGCAACTGCTGAGCACGAGGTCCTGGGTTCAAAGCTAGGGTCGGGCAAAGTGTTAAAGTTATCATTAGGTAATTCTCAGTAGCAGCACGGAGCCTGCATTTGTGCCCGGTTAATGGCAATAGGCTTGCCCCCTATGACATTAGGGCCTATAACAGAACTGGCGGAATGTGGGTGTACTACACACCACTGCCTACCCCTTCGGGGAATACAAGCATAATAAGTTAAGTCACTGTCGTTGGCATAACAAAGAATAAAGATGTCAAAAGTCTTAAGAGATGTTTTATCAATTAAAATTCTTCTTGCAACCGCAATTATTTTACTAGAGTCAATGTTAATTTGCCAATAATATAATTACAATTATGACTAGCAAAAATTAAAATGATTCTCCAATTAGTGTTGACCATAATAATTAATTTACTACTTAATGGAAATAATATTACAAGCCTATAAATGTTTAGTAGTTATGTCGTAAATTCATATTTACTGAGTTTTACGTAATTGTTATTTGAGGAGCTTATAACGTAGCTACTGCGTAGATCATTCGATCAGCGAGGTTAAGCACTGCTTCTAGTGTTCAGCTTTTAAATTGGTGACCTTTTTACACAAATTCACAATAGTGGTAGGCAGAATCGAATAGTACAGCCACAATTCGTTGACTATATTGCAGTTAGGGACTGAGTTAGGGCCCGATCTTCTTGTCGTTACAAAATAAAGGCTCAAAATACTCGATAACACTTAACTCGAAGGAATCGAACACAGGATGTCACGCTCAGCAGTCATGTTTGTGACTGCTGGGTGTCAGGGTTTGTGCCCGGCTGATGGCAATAGGCTCGCCCTCTATTCGTCGCCTATGAGACCTATAACATAACTGGCGAAATATGGATGCACTATACACCTCTGCCTACGCCTTTGGGGAATACAGGCGTCATGTTATGTTATATTTCTTTTTTCTTACCTTTTTTTAAAAACGTCGCCCCACAATAGAAATGTCTCCTGTATAGTAGGTGCGTTTGACAAACATGAAATATAACAGACACGAACACCCAGACTCGGGACAAACATCAAGGACAAGCGGAAACAAATTTTTGTACCGTGCGGTAATCACACCCGCAACCCTTAGCGCACCAGTCCTATCGCTTAGCCACTGCGTCAATCAAATCCTACTTAAATAATACATTCATCCACTGACACCGGAGTCGAAGTGAACTATCGCTTTCATCATCCTATCAGTAATTCTGAGCTCTAGAACGTTCTGTGATTACTCCGTCTTGCGGTTGTATAAAGGTTACTTGATTGACAAGACTATGGTAATATACAGTCATGCTCATTTTCCGTCAATCAACCATAAGGCATTATACTCATTACGAGTGTTTTTGTAATTATAAAGTATTTTTGTAATTGAACCTACATCTACCTCGTTGGTTGGCTCTAGTCGCTAGAACGACGAGGTAGTTTGGTCAGGCTTGCAGCTACTAGACTCTAGTGGCCGCTTCTGCTGAGCGTAAAGACCTGGTGTCCCTTCCTGGGATAGGCTAAGTGTTGTGTTTTTCTGGTGCCTATCGCATACAATTATATGTCAGCTATAAAACTAAAATACACCTGTTTCTTTATATTGACTTAGCGATACTTCTTTGGACTTAACTTATTGATCTGCGCGGTAGCCACGTAGCTACAAACTTCAGAAATACTAGCATGATGACATATTATATTTTAAAGATGGCGCCGAACACATCTGTCAATAGATAGGTGTGTCCAGCGCCATCTTTGACATACTAGTATGAACTGCTTGTCGTACTGGTATGTGTTAGGCCTAAGTATTTCGACATAGTATCGGTAGGTAATATCCGATATTAATGATTCACAGCGGGTCAGCTACTTTACTACTTATATGTTTGATCAAACTATTGAATGGAACTGGGTAATCACATATATATCGAATACTATAGGTACAACGCTTGTAATACCTAAAAAGGTGGTTTATACACTAACTTACTCCCCGCACATCATAAGGGTATGATATTTCTCGAACCCAGAATGGGTTCGTCAACAAATACGTCCCATTTTCCCGGGAGCAGAAAAATTAGATTCGTACTGACATAGACAACATAAAAAAACACTTTTTTATTAAAATTTTATTTTATTATTTTATATCCTTTGTTACTCGCAATGTTGCAAGGATTCTAACAACACTCCATACATCAAAATCGATTCAGGCATTTAGAAGTTACGGTTGAATAAAAAAACTCACATGTGTATGTATGTACAATTGTACATACATGAACCCTGAAAACATTACACTACTTTTTTTGGGCAGTCGTGTAATAAGTCCTCCATGGTACTAAGAAATGTTTTCATTGCCACCAATACTGCCTACCCAAGTACAGTATATTAACAACTTTATACACTCTGCAAGACGAATAGGTTTCTAATTATGCATGTATTTAGGAAACTCGCGTCCCAAGGCTCAAGTTGCTCAACTAAGGATAGGCAGCATTGCAACACTCAAGGACGTTAGGATTTTGCAAGATAGACACGAAATAGAAGCGACAACTTCATATGTGTAATAGAATTAACATAGTTAAAAATAACTACAGCGAAAGGAGCCAAGGTCTGTGGCCCACTGGAAATCAAAAATATCACAGCAGTTTTTTTTTAATAACACACTTGCCCCTGATTGGCGCAGTGGCTAAGCGATTGGATTGCTGCCCAAAGGGCTGATTCGAATACCGCGGGTCAGAGCCCATTCGTCCCCTAAGATTCGCACCCTGTGCCCACTCGTCCCCTGGAACTTTTGAGGGGCCCATTCGTCCCCTGAAGAATATTTATTTTTATTCATTCTTCTAATATAAGTACATGTATATGTGTATACTGCAGCTTGGTAGTCCTGATACAGTCGCGCAGAAAAGGCTAAAATAAAAAATATAGTAATTCGGTAGATATCATGTTTATTTCAAATAAGATTAACACATACAAAATCACAATGTCCTAGAAACTAACTAAATACAACTCTTTTACAAAAATCAGCCATGACTGTCCATCATATAAATCAACATTAAATATAAAATATGCAAAAAAAATAGAACAATGTATCAACAGTAAATAATCACTTCTTATTTTTTTGTCTATTTACCAACTACATACATGCAAAATCATAATAACTTAAAGCTAAAAAATTATAACAGTACAAAAAAATACTACAATCAATCAATCAAAATCAATTATTGAAGACTAGATATATTTTTTTTGTATATTAACCAACTATATGCAAAATCGTAATAACTTAAATCTAATAAATTGTAACTAGAAGTAACTACATAAAAATTGGCTAAAATCACCGTATTTTTTGTTTATTTACCAACTTCATGCAAAATCATAATAACTTAAATCTATAACTATAACTACAATAACAAAAAATGACTAAAATCACAATAATTATTGAAGATTAAACAAATCAACATTTAAAATAATGTATAAAACTAATCTTATAATTGTTTTTTTCATTTTAAATTAATAATATATGCATAGCTTTTCCATACAGTGGCAAGTGAAATCTGATTTTCAAAAAATTGGCTAATTAATATGCTATTTATTCTCGCTTCATTTTCAATCGATTCAGGAGTCCGATTATTTGTTTGGACACCCCTTTGCACCAGATCCATTTTATTTTTTGATAAATTCGCTTCTAAATGTAGAGTGTCTAAACATTGCAAAATATTTGGTTTATTTCTACCATTAATTTAATTTTGGAATGCCATCAGGTGCAAGTCGTTTCATCGAGCGTCTATGCTTTTGGGCTTCGCCTTTGTTATTTGCTCGCGCGCAGATACTCTGGCTAAGATTACTCCTCCCGCTTCGGCATTCCACACCCCGCGCACATCTGGAGAGTACTTACCAATTTTAAACACCTTATCTATTATTTGTAACCCGTTTTTTAACAAGCCATTCGTAGTGAGACAATTTTACATCGTAAGCCTATCGACAGTATATTATTATCATGACGGATTATCATTCATCATAGCCCTTTTTTCAATGATCTGTTAAGATTTATTAAATTAATTCCGTTAATAAACTGTTCACAAGTTTACTATGTTAACCGTTTCTTATGTAAAATAAAGCTAATTTTATGTCAGGGGACCATTAGGCACCTGAACAGGTGCCGCATCTTTAACTTATATTGTATATATATTAGAGGGGACGAATGGGTACCTTAAAAATAATATTTTTTATTAAAATATTAATTGGTGCCCTACCAGGAGACCAATGGGCACCTACATAGGAGCCGAATCTACAACTTTTATGCTGGGGGACGAATTTTAGGGGACGAATGGGCTCTGACCCAATACCGCACGGGACAAAACTTGTGCGATCCGCAGATGTTTGTGGGTGTTTGTGCATGTAATATTTTATGTTTGTTTTGTCCCAAGCCGGAATCGAATTCGTAAATAACAACCTTTAGCGCAGCAGTCCAATCGCTTAGCCACTGCGCCAAACAGGCACGTTAGTTCGGTACTTAAGAAGTCAAAATTCAAGATATTTTTATTCCAAGTGTTGCATAGTATTTTATTAGCGTCAACAGCGTACTCAAATTTAAAAATACTCAAGGAAAAACTCACGACGTTGCATTGCGGTTACATTTACAATTTGAATCGTTTAAAGGTAACCTCTTACTCGTGTCGAAGGTATCCTAAACACATACCTTTTGGACGCGTTGCATATTATACTAATATTTGTACACAGTAGGTAAAACAAACAGTGAACTTTATTTGCATATTGCATAGTTATTTGTTGGAATTAATACATCAAATACATAGGTTAATGATTTGTAATTAGCACAAACTTATTTCATATACATACGCACACAAACACGGCTGTAACCCCTCTAGGGGTAGGCAGAGCAGTATAAAGTACCCACATATCGCCAGTAATGTTGTAGGTCCCAATGTGGGGGGAGCCTATTGCCATTAACCGGGCACAAATCCAGACTCCGTGCTGCTACTGAGAATTACGTGGTGGAAAACCCAAATAACACGGTGCCCGACCTTTGAATCGAACCCAGGCCCTTATGGTCAGCAGTCAAGCTTGCTGCAACTAGACTAGAGAGAGCTATAATGAATCTATGATGCGAAAACTGTACATACCTTTTTAACCGTCTTCAAAAATAAGGATCTGTATTCGACCCTCGTATGATTAAGTTTAAAGATGACCGCGATTTTCTCAAATACCACTGATTCGATTTAGACGGGGCTTTCGTTATTTTTATGAATATTGCCCGCACGGTGGACTTTTAGATTTGGCATAGTTAAAGTTTATAAGGAGAAATGCAGAAAACTATGGGTGTTTCTTTATTAGTCTTAGGGCCTGTTTCACTAGCTACAAGTAAAGTGTTGGATAGTTACTTCTTGAATAACGCTAATCGGCAAGTAAAAGTTACGAGTATCTTCTATCGTATTTTAGTTACAGGCCAGTTTATCCCCTGATTAATGCTACTCAGATATTGTGAAATTCGTATGAGTAGTTACGGGTGACTTTAATGGTTAGTCTACTTGTCACTTTACTTGTAGATGGTGAAACAGGCTCTTATAGTATAGTTTATAATCGACGTCAAGTGCTAATAGTTATTGTTTTTTTCAGAGCATTGCCCACTTGGTGGCCCAGCAGGACATGTTCACGCGGTTCGGGCTCAACAACCTCATATCGTTGACGAACACGCAGCCCCTTGCCCAGATGACTGCCCGGGAGTTCATGATGGGCTACAAGTCTGAGCTGATGACGCTGGGCAACACGTTCCTGCCCGGCTGGATCTACTTCGATAAGCTTGGACTTATTGATAGGGTGAGTTATTACTTATTATAATTGTCGCCCCATATTAGGAATTTCTCGTGTATCGTGGGTGCGTTTCACAACACGAATTATCAGATACCCAGACTCGGGACAAACATCTGAAGATCGCATAAATTATTGTCCCGCCGGGAATCGATCCCGCAACCTTTTGCGCAGCAGTCACGTCGCTTAGCTTGTAAGTGATATTTAAAGTTGGTAAAACGCACCCACGATACAAAAGAAATTCCTAGTGTGGGGCGATCACAGATTTCTAAATGCTAGCTATAGAAAAATCACCTTTTCTTCATCAACCTTAATAATAATTCACCTTTCGCCCCCAGATGTACGATTTCGAGGGTGACTTCGAGACGGTCTTCACTGGCACCGACGACGTCCGCAACTCCGGCCTCATCGACACCTACCGTGGGTCCACCGACCTTCCTCAATGGCACAGCAAGCACTGTTCCAACGTGCAGTACGCTTCGGACGGCACCAAGTTCAAAGGAGGCTTGACCACAAATGAAACCATCCTGTTCTATAGGAAGAGCATGTGCAGAGCAGCGCCTTTGGTACGACACTTTTCAATTCAATTCATTTATTTCAATTCACACAACAGTTGGATCATACAATAGCTTTAAATACATTAAATAGGACACAACACATAATTTAAGTATTAATTATAAATTAAATTGGCAAAGTCATTAAATTAAAATTACTAAGAAAGCTCTGATAGCCGAGTGGTATGACCGTAGGACTGCCAAGTCAAACCACGCACCAATGTCTTTTCGAATTCATGACGTGCGTATTATAAATTAGTTATCAGCTAAAAACGGTGAAGGATAACATTGTGAGGGAACCGGCACACCTGAGAGATTTTTCAACGGTGTCTTAAGCCATGTCAGAGGCCTACAGGCGATTTAAACTCTGACATCAGGTTGTTCATCAACCATATGATAAGAAGGCTAACAAATAATCATAAATATTATATAGTTAAGTATTTAAAAAATACCTAACAATTATCATTTTTTTTTAATTTTAAATTTGTAATATAGAAAAGAGGAACTGATAAGTCTGATAATGAACAATAATGCCATCAAAATAACACAACTTGTTCTTCGTAGACACATCGTGGTAGAGATGGGCTTGACAATAAGGATGGTAACGAGATATCCCGTCTAGGGTGCGCCCGAGGATGTTTATTTGCTCACCAATTGCTTGTTTATTTTCACACTTATATTGTTAATTATTACCCAATCTGGTAACAATGTTTACATTTCATTGGACTATGTTACCTTATTTTATAGTATATTACTTACCCTTTATCGGTTCATTGTTACTCTCATAGGTACATTCAATATTTAGGTATGTTCTTTATTTTACCCTTTTCTTGTTATGTGCACTTTATCACACTAATATTATAAATGCGAAAGTGTGTGTGTGTGTTTGTACGTTTGTTACTTCTTCACGCTCAAACGAGTAGACAAATTTTGTTAAAATTTGGTATGGACGCGCTGACACCCTGGATTAACACATAAGCTACTTTTTACCCCGAAAACATGTAGCGAGGAACGCCGCGGGGCGCAACTAGTACAATAACAGTCTATAATTTTCTCACTGCAGGGCAAAGACCTCTTCTCGTATAGAGAAGGATTGAGCATTGATCACCACGCTAGCTCACTGCGGGCGATTTCAGATAATCCAGGTTTCCTCAGGATATTTTCCGCCACCGTTGGTCCGTCGTATCTTAGAACATCTAAGAAACTATGTGCACTTTATTTAAATTTAATCACTATATTTATCAACAGGTACCCGTTGATGAAGGTGTTAAGAGCGGTTTAAGAGGCTACAAGTACACCTTCCCTGAGAATATGATGGACAATGGCAAATACATCAAAGAAAACGAATGCTTCTGCAGACACGGTATGTATAGAAAATTATTAACATACACCTAGTGATTCATCAAATCACATCAGCCTATTGCAGACCACTGCTAGACGTAGCCTTCCACAGGGTACGCCACAAGGCCCTTACTTGTTGATAAATAATTAATATTGGTTAATCTACAATTAAAGTTAAATTTGACTGAAATTACATTTTTGGAACGATTTATGGTTAACATATACAGAAATAAAAAAATTAAAATTTCTATAATAATTAGGCTAAAATCATCACAAAATTGCATAATTATGTATAACATAGAAGGCCACCGTGACAGAAATTCAGAAAATAAAACGTTGATAAAAGAAAATCGTAATTATAAAAAACCTCCAATGACTATGTATTATTACGTTTTGTTACAGATAACTGTCTGCCAGACGGACTGATAGACGTCACTGATTGTTACTACGGTTTCCCCATCGCCCTATCATACCCACACTTCTGGAAAGGCGATGAGATCCTCTCCAGTAAGGTCGAGGGTTTAACTCCGAATCCTGAACAGCACGAAACTGCGTAAGTTGTCTATTATAACACTAGCAGACCCGGCGAACTTCGTATCGCCTTCTCACCATTTAAACCTGCCCTGGACTTCCACAAATAAGTATATCAAAACCAAAATTAGCCAAATCGGTCCAGCCGTTCTCGAGTATTAGCGAGACTAACGGTCAGCTATTCATTTATATATATATATATATATAATAGACGCCAGTATTCCCCGAAGAGGTAGACAGAGGTACACAATGCACATAGTACACCCACATTTCGCCAGATATGTATGTCATAAGTCACAATGTGACAGGGGCAAGCCTATTGCCATCAACAAGTTACCAATCTAGATTCCGTGCTAAGAATTACCTAATTGAAAAACCCAGTAACACTTTGCCCGTCCCGCGATTTGAACCAGGGACCTCGTGCTCAGCTGTCCGCTAGACCAACGAGGCAGTGCACCAATCAGGTCATCAAATGAATTCTATAACAATGTTTTATGTCCTTCCTTCTAGATTCTGGATTGAACCTGAATCAGGTCTACCTTTGGAAGTGAGCTCGAAGCTGCAGATCAACCTGGCTTTAGGAGACATCTCTGCAATCAAGAACGCTGAGCGATTCGCTAATATGTACCTGCCTCTGCTGTGGTTCGATATCGTGAGTATAAACTAGATTAGTAGATACTATTGATAAATGCCGTGTGCTATCCGGTCTAAAATTAACCAATTGTCGTAAGAGGCGACTAAGGGAAAATCCATTAGATGGGCAGCACCACAAATACTGCGATCCCCAAGCCACTTGCCAACCGTGGGTGGGCCTCCTTTATGGAGATCTTTGTTCATCAGTGGACGTCTTCCGGCTGATGACGATTGAGTCTTATTTTTATTTCGGCAAATAGGTTTACAAGATACACGTAATTTTTTTATACTAGATGACGTCGGCATTCCTAATTGACTACCTCTGAGAAGAAATGAAACAAACTCAGGAGTCAAGGTCTCTTTAATTTGACTGATTGAACTTGATAATAGACTTACTTAAAGTGCAAGTTGGTTTTCAAGATTAAAATCTTTAAAATTTTGGTTTTGTTTGGTTAATGACATAGTTAAATGTATATAAGTTAACATTTAAAGTATGAAGATTACTTTACACTGCGACTAAACATACAGTCTTTAATAATTAAATTCTAATTTTATTTTTCAGAGCATGAGCTCGCTTCCTCCTTCTCTGAAACAACGCTTCAATCTCTACCTGAACATCCTCCCAGTTGTCGAACAAGGAGCCATGTACCTTCTCTTCATCACGGGGGCAATATTCATCCTATCCACCGTCTACATCCTAACCTTCAAAGTCATGTTCAGAAAACCTCAAGATTTCCAGCACTGGAAAGAAAAAGATGGAATCTACGCTCCATGCGAAATACCCCTCAGTGATACAGACACCGACTCCGATAACAGACACTCTGTACTCAGAATACACAGCGAAAAACTCAAAGACCTAGGCACCAAACTCAGTGACAAAATGTACGATACCGTAGGCAGTGTCAAAGACAAAGTTGTTGAAGAATTCAATCATGTCAAACATGTTTTCGAAAGGAGAGAGTCCAAAGGTGTTATGGCAGGCCACGATGGGTTTAACAACGATTCAGAAAATGGTTATTTAGCAATCAAACAGAGTGACAGTGAAGATGAATGCAAGTATCTCGAAATATTAGACGATGGCTCCGATCTTGTATCAACGAATTTCGAAACGGAAAGGTCTGAGAAACTAAAGGATTTAGACACTAATGATAAGCGATAGTCTGGTGATAGTAACTTACTGCTGTACACTATGGTATAAGCAATAAGGTTTCGAATAATTTCATGATCTTCTTGTGAAGATCACGATGAGGGTGTAAAGATTAAAATCTTGCCATGATTACGACTGATAATTTTTAGCTGTGGATCCAAGCGATTGCCGAAATCTTCCCACATTTCTTTTTGCTCCGGATTTTGAACAATTTATTTAAATCTTTTCCCCCTCTTTCCTATTATATTTAAGAGGGTACGGTCGAATTAATCTCAACATACTTTCCAATATTTTTCTAAGTATAAACTCTGGGAATGGAATTGTACATTGTTATTATTTAATTTCTAATAGATTTAGATAAGCAGCCTTTTTTACAATCATTGTCAGTAAAAACTCTTTAACTAATAAGTTAATTTTAATCAATGCAATTTAATACGAAGATGGTGATAAAAGGATTACTTCTCTAACCTAATTATTATACCAATAAGTGCTCATTACTTGGTTTTAATTCGAATGCATTTCTTATAGTTCTATTTTGTTTTTACTGTTTTACCTAAATTCATAATCTATTTATGTTAAATAATGTTATGACTATAATACCTACTTAAAATGTTTCAAGTTGAGCAGCAAAAATGTAAAATTTGAATTTTAACTTCACTTCGATTACCTGGATCGTCTTATTCCGCTTCTTGTAAAAATGCGGGTATAAAATTATGTGAAACAATATTTTTTTAGCCAGTGCAGTGTAATCAAATTTGAAATTTGTTTCAACTCCTTTATCTGAATGTACGTTTCTTATTATATTACTTTGAAATCTTGGCACAGAATGACACTTCAGAGCTTTTTTATCCTATCTAATAGGCCAGTAATTCTATAAATATATGGGGATTAAGCTCTTTTGTCTATACTGTGTATTATTATCATGCTTCAAAAGCAATAATATGTTTGCAGGGCCTATTTTAGGAAACTAAGTGCCTTACTGAAATGTAGGTACCTACAAGAATTTTACGATTGCATTTGTTTAGAAATCTTCGCCAAAATTTATAAAGGCCATTTTTATTTAAAATTCCTAATATTATAACATTTTGCTCAAAAACATTCCTCTATTCACGTACCAACAAAACCATATCTACCTGTGTTTTACACTAGACAGCTAGCTTAGAATAGAAATTAAGGATTACAACAATTATGTACCTGTTTTATCCATTTGTATTGTGGAAGCTCAATATTTGGTGCAATATTTAATAAATATCTAAATAGTTTATTAAAATTTAACTATTTCTGTATACAAGATTTATAAATTAGGATTAATCTTGATTTCATGTCTTAATTAAAATTTGTGATGGATTTTGTCGATTCTCTTTTAACTTTATGGTTTTGATTTTTGACAAAACTGATGTTAACAACAGTGTAAGAATTCTAGTTTTTAGTTAAGGACTAAAAGTAGTATTGATATTGCAATAGAATATCTGTTAACACCCAGAGTAAAAGATTATTGAGAAAAAAACTCAACTAGGTTGTCAAATAATGAATTTAATCATTTTTCAAATAGCTAAGATAAGAGTATGTATCATAACTTTTTGAAGCTTGAATCTTAGAACGTATTTATATTTCATTCTAATTTATAATTCTGTCCAAATTTCTTTCTTCCACTATTATTATTTATTTTCTTTGAGTGATGGAACAAACATTTGCCTTCTACACACCTGGTCATGACTGCATTAGGCTGTAAGTTTTATTATAATTTAATAAACATGTTATTAGACCAGGGCTAGGGTAAAATAGACCTTAACATGATATAAATAAGGTCAAATATGCAATAAGACATTTATGTACAAGCTAGGAAATAAATAGGTTATAGGTATACCACAGGGGCCTATGATGGGGCCTAAAGAATTACACAAATTGTGATATTTTTAAAATAATTATTGTATTTATAGTTTAAGAAATTTCATTTTATTTTTCGCTGAATGAAATAATATTATACAATTAATAATTATGAGAATGCAATGCCTTTCTTTCTTATTTAATTACACGTATTTAAGTGTTTTATTAAATAGTAACTTAGTTGATAATTGTTATTCAGCAAAAAATACTGATGGAAAAATCTAAATTAGTCCTCATTATTATTTTTAACAATTAATATTTAAAATTGTTCTCTCTACAATTGGTACTTGTTTAACTACTTGTAAATAAATAATTAAGTATCATTGAAAATAAAATATTTTTTTGGTAATTCATATTTGGTGGTCTTATTTTGATGCACACTTCATTCACCTGCCTAGCAACAATTTGCAGCTAATTCTACGAATTTGCCAGTGGATTTATTTTGCTTTTTCATACCCGGCATTTCGAATCATATGCAGCGATCATGGTTACCGGCATTACAAGGTATATACAAAAAAGAACAGTAGTTTTTGAGATGATCGCATACATACATACGGGTCGAATACAGGACTTCCTTTTTGAAGTCGGTTAAAATAAAACAACTTTTCTAAAAAACATATTTATTACTACATACACAATTGTTTATTAATAATAGGTATATTAAGATAGATCAGTAATAAATTAAACATGAAATAGAACTCACAAAGTTGTAGCTGTAAGTGCATTATAGAATAATTTAAGCTTGAAGAATAATTTACGTATATTCAAAGCACGGATACACGTGCAGTGTAAGCTCGAACAGTGTAAGCTCAACCAAGGTTCCCAGTTCTGAAGGCTCAAAAGACTTCCAATGGTTTTGTAGCTCGTGTTACAGTCAGATGATTAGCTTTAGCTCTGTGTTGACAACATTTGATGGCAGTATTTAAATATAGTCCCAGACGAATAGTCGCTGCGTTGGCAGACCTCCCACCAGGTGGACCGACAACATCGTCAGAGTTGCTGCAACCGGAGGATGCAAATGGCAAGTCGTCGTTCATTGTGGCGTTCGAGGGGGGAGGCCTTTGTTCAACAGTGGATGTCTTCCGGCTGATGATGATGATTAAAATATTTCTTAAATATTACTTTATAAGACAAAAAACTCCACAAGTTTGCCAGAAATCCACCAAAATAAGTATCCGTAGAATACTATATGGACTAACTTGTCTATTATCACCATCCTGGAAAGAAAAACGGATTCATGGATTAGGAAGGTTACCTTGAACATAATCTGACCAGCCCCCGTCTTCTTCTTCTTATCGTATGGTTTATGAACATCCTGGTGTCAGAGTTTAAACCGCCTGTAGGCCTCTGACATGGCTTTACACACCGTTGAAAAATCTCTGAGGTCGGTTTCCTCACGATGTTTTCCTTCACCGTTTTTAACTAATAACTCATTTATAGTACGCATAAGAATTGGTGACAGAAAGACATTGGTGCGTGCCGGGGTTTAACTTGCGACCTTTAACTTGGGAGTACAACAGCCCTGTACCACCGTGCGGAAGCGAGATGCCGCACTACACTGCGTGTAGTAGCGTCTCGCTTCCACAACGGAAAATGTCCTGCTCTAAGAGTTCATGGTAAGAGATGGCTGGTAGATCAAAGATGTTTTGAAGATAGGTCAGGTTAGGAGTACATTAATCTTTGAAACTTCACTGCTACAGAGCATCTTTCGTGACAAGAATTAGTCTATTTGTGCGTGTACCCACTAAACTAGGCACATATCCAGACACCGTACTGCTACTGAGAATTACCCAATAGAAAAACCCAGTAACCTCAAACTCAGCAGTCGCGCTAAGCGACCACTAGACCGCAAATAATTTGATTTGAATGAGAGGTACCTTTTGCAGTGCGCCCTAGCTTTCTCCAAGTCCTCATCTTTTTCGTTTAGCAAGTACCTTCGACCGCCCCAACAGCAGTTCACAAAGTATTGTCTCACATCTACTCCTTCGACGTCATAGTAAAACTTTTTTTTGTCACCCTCTTTTATAACGGACCGCAGTTTTGTGAAGTTCGTGTTGGAGAACGTCCATTGCTGTGTCGTGTAGTAACTGAGAGCTAGGTTCGCTATATAGATGCGGCGTTGGACTTTAAACAACCTGAAATCAAATAAATTTTTGTTTAAGACTTGATCCTTGCATGGATGTTTATTGTGATTTATAAAAAAATATAAGTGACAATAGTTTTCTTTAGCTTTGTTAGAGTTTTCACATTGAGATAACTAAACGCTTGTATTGCTCGAAGGGGTAGGCAGAGTTGTACATGCATAGTCCACCCATATTTAGCCAGATGTTATATAGATCCTATGTGCAGATTGTGCAGGGGCGAGCTCGTTGCTATTCACCGGGAAAAAATCTAGACTCCGCGCTGCTACTGAGAATTACTTAATGTAGAAACCCAGTAACCCTCTGAACGAGTTGGAAATCGAAGCCAGATCCTGAGGATCAGCAGATTTTTTTATTTATTTATTACATTTTAGAGAAGGCTTACAGACTAACAGAAAAATGATATAATGAGTGTAATATTATCAAATAGCTAATTACAAGCCTCTACACATAGATATAAAAAGAATGTATGTATTGAAAAAAGTATAAGCAAATTACGAGAGAGCTATTCAACCATCGATTTTTTTTTTGTGCCATAGCATTGTCACCACACTGGTACAGAACAAATCGAATCGTATTACTTGTCTAACAAAGCAGTATTAGGGTATTTAGTACGTAATGAATTTGTATGTAACTAAGTAGGTACTCACATAGGTTTCTGCCCAAACAGCCACAGTAAAGTATCCACTAAAATCGCCGGCAGCAGATGTTGGACTAGGAACTGAAACAATAAATTCTAACATATAGCTCAGCCCCTGACCATGAAACTTAAAACAGGACAGTTAACGTTGTGCAAGCTAGACGCCGCTACTACTGCTACAACTATCCTGCTTTAAGAGTTCATGGTAAGGGGGCAACATGGCGTTTTACAAGCATTTGGTTGGTGTTTTAACCGTCAGCGTCTGCTAAAAACAGGAGAAGGAATTTTACGATTATAAACTTATGTGAATGTTTTCCATCAATACATATAAATAAAATTAGAGTGTCTGTTTGTAACATCAAAATAACAGCTTCTTACGCAATGCATAATAATAGTGTACACGATACACATAACAAAAATGCAATTTAAATTATTTTTGTCTGTCCGTCTGTCTGTTTGTTCCGGGTAATCTCCAAAACGATTAGACCGATTTTGACTGGACTTTCACTAGCAGATAGCTGATGGTCCGGAGTCTAATATAGGCTACTTTAAGTTTAGATACTGTTTAGAGTTCTGCGGGAACGGAAGAAAAACCCAGAAATTCGTGGGTTACAGCTTCTCTGCGACGGCTGGACGGATTTTGACAGGACTTTCGCAGGCAAATAAACTTTTAATTATTAATATGTTTAGGATGCCGTGTGGTATCCGGCCTAGAATTGACCACCCCCTTTTCTCCCGTGGGAGTCGTAAGAGGCGACTAAGGGAAATATCAGAACTTGACCACCAACATACGCGTTATTTATTATATAAAACCACTTCTACGCACTTTATTCAGATGGTTCATTTTATGATTGATGGCTCGTTAGAGCAGCGCCACGGTACGGCGAAGGTCGCAGGTTCTAGTCCTGCCCGTGTCCAAAATTTTTCAAATTTCCTTTACCAATTTATTTTAATGAAGTTTTAAA
Source organism: Abrostola tripartita (assembly GCA_905340225.1). Taxonomy (NCBI): domain Eukaryota; kingdom Metazoa; phylum Arthropoda; class Insecta; order Lepidoptera; family Noctuidae; genus Abrostola; species Abrostola tripartita. The sequence goes on from HG996515.1 coordinate 4,249,230, forward strand.
TTTTGGTTTAAGTAGATTTCGCTATATAGGTGCCCATACCTTGATGTAGTACAGGGTTTTGTTCGTGGTGATGCTCCCTCCAGCACTCCACAGCATATTGTTCAGAGGTATCTCCTGGCCGATGTCCTTGGACATGTCTATTAGGTCACTCATTAATATATTCTTCAGTTTTCCAGAACAGCAGTTGTATATTGGCACATCATCTGATGGCTCCAACCTGGAGAGAAATTTAAACCCATGAGGCGAAAACTTTTGATTATTTTTTAAGCATTATTGGGTATTCTGCCTTATTATACTGCGTTGGTAAAGTGGTCGCTAAGCGCGACTGCTGAGCATCAGGTCCTGGGTTCGAATTCCGGGTCGGGCAAAGTGTTACTGGGTTTTCTCATTAGGTAATTCTCAGTAGCAGAACGGAGCCTGGATTTGTGCCCGGTTGATGGCAATAGGCTCGCCCCGTATTATTGGGACCTATGATATAACTGGCGAAATGCGGGTGAAGTATAATTATGTACACCTCTGCCTACCCCTTCGGGAAATCTAGTAATTTTAGTTATTTTATTACTTTTGGAACGTCGCCCCACACTAGGAATTTCTCCTGTATCGTGAGTGCGTTTCACAAACATGAAATATCACATACACAAACACCCAGACTCGGGACAAACATCTGCGGATCGCACAAATTTTAGTCCAGTGCTAGTGTTATCGAACCGGCAACCCTTAGCGCAGCAGTGTAATCAGCCAATCAGGGCGTCGGATAAATGAGGTATACTAACTTCTTGGTGCCCCTGATCCAGGCGCAAGCTATAATGTTCTTTGCGCACACGTCGACGGTGATGAAGTCACACACGATGTCAGGCTTCGTGTTCACCGTTCTCATAATACCTGGGATAACACAAAATTCATCAACGACGAACATAGAACCTCCTCCTTTTTTGATGTAACGGAAAGGGTATGTCTCTCCAAAAAAAACAAAAGTAAGTAAGAAAAAAAAACATAATAAAAAAATTTAAAAAACACGACTGCCATGACAAAAAACGAAGTAAATAAAAAACATGTTCCATCGCAGTCGGGGGACCGTTCTGTGGAACACTGTCTGATCTATCTTCTTCTTCTTATCGTATGGTTGATTAACAACCTGGTGTCAGAGTTGATACCGCCTGTAGGCCTCTGATATGGCTTTACACACCGTTGAAAAATATCTCAGTCGTGTTTTCTAATTTATTTATTTTAATTTTTTTTATAGCCTATGTTACTCGCGATAGTGTAAGGATTCTAACGACACTCCATACAACAAAATCGGTTCAGGCATTCAGAAGTTATGGTGGAATAAAGAAACTCACATACATACATGAACCCTGAAAACATTACAGTCCTTTTTTGGTCAGTCGTGGGGCAACACACCACTGCTCTATATAAGAACAGCCATGAAAAGTCCACAGAAGGAACAGGACTATTGTGAAATATGGATACTAAAATTATTTGTTCTATTGTGTTAGTTAACGGTAAGGGTAAAAACATAAAATGGATTATTATCATTAATTAACAGTATTAATGACTATAAACCTGCCTCGTTGGTCTAGTGGTCGCTAAGCGCGACTGCTGAGCAAGAGGTCCTGGGTTCAAATCCCGGGTCGGGCAAAGTGTTACTGAGTTTTCCATTAGGTAATTCTCAGTAGCAGCACGGAGTCTCGATTTGTGCCCGGTTGATGGCAATAGGCTCGCCCCCTATTACATTGGGACTTACAACATAACTGGCGAAATGTGGGTGTACTATATGTTCACCTCTGCCTACCCCTTCGGGGAATACAGGCGTGATGTTATGTTATGTTATGTTTTAACAGTATTGGTACTACATATTGTTAAAAGTTAATGGTTAACGTTTTTTCCCATACAATACTCAGTGCATATTAACAAACACTGTTCAACTCTGCATAACCATAAGATTGAGTGGTAGAAAACGCCTAATTAAATTAAATACAGAAAAAAAATACGTAGGTAATGTAAAAAGATTCTCTCCGGCGGGGAATCGAACCCCGGTCTCCCGCGTGACAGGCGGGGATACTTACCACTATACTACCGAAGACTTGTTGAACTTGGCTAAATTACTTACAACATGGGTAAGTTAAGTAGATAATGATAAAAGTACCTAGTCTTTAAAAAACAATTAAGATAAAACCCAATTACGATTATAAATTTAATTATTATAGATAACTGTTAAGCTGTAACGCCATTTTATTTTACACTTTCAATTCATAACTAATGAGGCAAAATAAGTATGCTAGGATTGTAGCCAATTGCCATCCGTGGTCTCTGCCTACTCTTCTCGGAAACAGGCGTGAATGTTACATACATACCTACTTATGTATAAAATAAAACATTTAAAAAGCATCACGGAGCCTCGATTTGTGCCCAGTTGATAACAATAGGCTCGCCCCCTATTACATTGGGACGTATAAAATCACTGAAGAAATTTGGGTGTATCTACTATACACCTCTGCCTACCTCTTCGGGGAATACAGGCGTGATGTTATGATATGTTCTAATCACTTAGCCACTCACTACCCTTAGTCAATGTACATATTAAGTACGATTTATGACAATCTAAAACACTGTAATAATGATATTGTGCCCAATCAATAGCAATACACGTGCCCCTTCTATAATAATACCTACTACAAATTACACTCCTCTGCCTACCACTTCAGGAATGACAGGCGTCATAATAAAGCCATATAAGTAAAAAATACCTTAAAATAAAGTATGTAAGTTCAAATTCGGTCATTTTAAGTTTCATCTCGTTGTCATATTCTAATATATGACTTTGATTACCCCTCATAGGATAATAGTCGTGATAATGTATGATACACCGACCTCCGAGATTATTAATAATTCTTATTTCTTTCAATCCAATACGCCAATATTTACCAGTAGCTTAATTTTTTATATGGTTTAAAATATTGAATTAACCCTATTTTTCGAAATTTATTGATTTCTAATGGACTAAAAGTTATAAAAATGTTCCATAAAACTGAATCAAAACGCAAAAAGATTCTCTCCGGCGGGGAATCGAACCCCGGTCTCCCGCGTGACAGGCGGGGATACTGACCACTATACTACCGAAGACTTGCGTATTGAGTCGAAATAGTGGTATTAATCGTACGTTGATGTATAATAATTTCAATTTCATTCTAATATTTGTACAAATATACTTATGGCAGGACTACCATAAGTATATTTCAGTATTTAAATATTCAAAATATTTATACTCAATTGTAACAGAACGATTGAACGAACGAATCAAAATAAAGATACCTATTAATTTTATACGATTATAGGTTCATAAATTATATAATTATTTCTTTATAAACTTACAATAAATTTATTTTCAGTAATTATTGTAGTAACAGCTAGAATCCGTAAAGGTTTCTATTAAAACTATCTTGCCATTCATGTAACCGCCATCTACATTTTTATCGTGACAACTCAAACTTATATCTCCACCTAACTCTAATGATAGTGAAGAAATAATTCAACAATTAGGTAGCTGACGTAACAATATTGTTATATAGCTAGTTTCAGTTCATTTTATCATTACTAGAATCTTTTTAAAGTGTTTTACAAAAATAGTTTAATGTTAGTGTCAGCGCCATCTATTGTCAATACTCCAAACTTCTCAACGAAAGTGCTTGTTGCAATTTTCTACATTCTTCCATAGTTTATTGGCGTTCTTTTAGTTATCACTTATTGCTACGAATTTTTAAATTAGATGCTGCTTATCCCTTTAAAGATTACAGGTACTTTACTGTTTATATTTGTTATTTTAGCAGAGATGAAGATAGTAGGCTGTATAAACTTACCTTTGCCACAAGCGACGAATATTCCAACGGGTCCGTTGAAATTTTCTATCCAACCAGGCATTGGCTCTTCTGCACTGGATATTACTGCAAATAAAGTAAAAAGATACAAATTATACAGAACGTGGTAAGTACCTATTTGTCTTTTATCAAAGTTCAATATTCGTTAAAAAAACTTTTAGGTCTATCTAAGGTTGTAATTTATTTGTCAAATCATGACATGCAATTAGTCTTTTTACGAATAAGATCAAAATCAAGTTCTCAGCGCGACTTTCAGTTTCGATTCAGTAGATAGGTATAGAAAATATTAGTTTTACATTTAGATGCGTACAGTCGTACACGTCCGTTCTGCTTTCGCTAGCTTATACATTTTAATAAGCTTTTTTAAAATGGCTGTTTTAAATAGGCAAAACCTGAGGAACGGTAGTTAATCACATAACGTTAGGGAAATTTAATCCTTATTGAGAGGGGCATAGATACTGTTTATATTCGCCAAAAAACGCTAAACTTTCTTCGAGACGGTCGCGATCTTCTGTCTTTCAGCACGGAATAAAAAAAAGGAAACAAAAAAAAAATATAATAAAAAAAATTAAAACACGACTGCCATGACAAAAATCGAACTAAAAAGTGAAAAACAAGTTCCATCGCAGTCGGGGTACCTCTTAGATAAGACAGTGTTCCACAGAACGGTCCCCCGACTGCGATGGAACTTGTTTTTTTATAGCCTATGTTACTCGCGATGGTTTAAGGATTCTAAGGACACTCCATATATCAAAATCGGTTCAGGCATTCAGAAGTTATGGTAGAATAAATAAAATCACATACATACATACTTACATACGTACATGAACCCTGAAAACATTACACTCCTTTTTTTGGGCAGTCGTGAAAAAAATAGTACAACCACTGTTAGAAACATTTGAATGACTTACCGATTGAAGGTCTGACGATGACGACGGGCAGCTGACCCTTGTGGTCGCACACCACGTGCTCCGCCAACTGCTTCGTGAAGGTATACGTGTTGGGTAGCTCGCCGAGGTACCTGCGCAGGAGCAATCATCACCATAGTTATGGAGTGCATAAAATAGTCTCCGATCGATTTCTAAGTGACAATACTGATTAAGGTCTCAGCACACATATCAAGAGGGAATGTTACCATATCGCCTTTTGCCTCGCCGTCAAACAGACGTCGACGCGATTACGTTACGATTCCGATTAGTGTGCGTTGCAGTAGGGTATTTCATACAAAGACGGCAAGTTGATACGGCGACGAACCCTTTCCGGGTTGATATGTGTATATGTTGTCCTTTAATATGTAGGACGTAGGTAAACCTATTACGAATTAATTTTTTTTGCACCTTGGGTCTCTCAGCTGGGCCCCCATAGAACGGACGGACATAGAGAAAAGTGTAAGTATTCCTTGTTAGTTGTCGACTATGGAACCCTAAAAACGGTCACCCATCACAGGACTGGTTGTAGCGTGCACTGCTTAACCTAGCAGTTCGATCTGCGCAATAGCGTAGGTATAAGCAACCCAAAAAAGTGCCAACCCCTCACATGACACTGCGTAAATCTTCTATTATTTGGGTACCGATATGACATCACCAATCAATTGCCATACTCTTTATGAGCTATCTAAACGCTATTTCTTTATAGATTTTGTTTGGTAGTATAAAATTATGACAATATTGCAAACCCATTCACTATTTGATTTCCAATTTTATAGTTACTAAAATTCAAGGCAAAAATTAAGCATTACTTTAAAGAAGCAGTGTCTTTTTATTGCTTACATCTACCCAATACGCAGACCTAGAGGCAGTGCCGTAACTAGGTGAATGCCAGCGGTGCCCAAGCATAGAGCGCAAACCCTAGAGGGGCGCAGAAATTACCAGACCAGAACCACAATTAAAAAGAGCGCTTTTCAAAAAGCTCGAACCGGGCGCATCTTCGCGGGCAACTTACGGTTCTGCCCAGAGGCCAGAGGCCATTGTAATGATAGTATACAATAAGTAGACCTACTTAGGAGTCAGAATCCTGAGGGTATGCTCATCCGTCTTCTCGCAAATCTCCAGCGTCTCCCTCCAGTCGGCCAGAGGAGGGTACAGGACCTCCTCGATAGGGTCCCTGTTGGTGTTGGAGTAGGACGTCGACACGTGGACCAAGGCCTGGTAAAAGATGAAACTTGAGTGAATAGTCTAAAGGATGTTGGTTCAATTCCTGCACGGCCAAATATTTCGGTTCAGTTTGGTTTATGCATGTGGTCGCCTATATTAGCTCAGACATGATGCAGGGGAAATTCTTAGAAAGGGGCAAGGTTTATATACCTTGTATATATTATGTATATATGTTTTTTATTAGATATTATCCTAATATGATTCTACTAAAGCGGCCATTTTAGCCCCCAAGGATACTTACAGATAAATCCCGGACGTCTTTTGATAACTCTATAACTTCCAATGTACCGCGAAGATTCATTTGCGCTGAATACTTTAGTGTGTCGTCAAATCTAAAAATTAAGTTAGATCATTAATAATTATAAAAACCGCGGAACTAGTCTTGCCTGGAGCTTACGTTTCATTTCCGCAAGAAGGAAGATTCATTTATTTACTTTCAAAACCGGGAAAATATGGGCACCTATTTAAATTATATCTTGAATATCTATATACTTATAAAGAAAACATAACCCTTCCTTAATAGTCAGGTCTTCTTTCAGGTTTAAATGGTGAGAAGGTGGTACGAAGTTTGCCTGGTCAGCTAGTTGATAATATTTCTCACCGTACACTAGCCGCTACATGGAAGATGATATTCACACGGTTCACGAGAAGGGCCCGATCCTCTTCAGACAAACCTGGAAATTAGAAAAAGTATTACAGAAATATGTAAGTGTGTTTGTGTAAATGTACCGAACGTAGCAAATGAGTGCCTCGTTGGTCTAGTGGTCGCTAAGTGCGACTGGTGAGCACGAGGTCCTGTATTCGAATCCCGAGCCGGGCATAAAGATAAGATAAAGATTTATTTGCTGCATAACTGTGTATATTAGGTCTTTTTTTCTAACAATAGTTTTGGCAACATCAGCCTGCCCATATCGGATATGAAATAATGAAAAGATAATCATTTAATTTAGTATCCAATGAAACCACATACCCAATTAAATAATATATTTAATTATTTTACTGAAATACTCTTTTAGATCATAGCGTTATTGAATTTTACGATTAGGTAATTCTCAGTAGCAGCACGGAGTCTGGAATTGTGCCAATAATTGGTGGCAATAACCTCGCCCTCAATTACTTTGGGACCTATAACATAACTGGCGAAATATGGGTGTACTATACTACCCCTCTTTTTACCCCTTCAGGGAATACAGGCGTGAAGTTATGATGTATATGTACCGGACTGAAGACACTGAAATTGGCTTTGATAGAATATCAATTGATTTGTTAGATAACCTTACCTAATCCAGGTTCCAGGACATCCCCTGATACTATGAAGACCTTGGATTCGAATAGACCTGGCTTTTCTTTCTGAAGTCTTTCAAAGCACTGGAATAGATAAAAAAAATATAACGATAATTCTATAAATTAGTTAGTAGTTCGATAATTAATACCTACATAATTATAACCGTTAATGAATTTGGATATTTATAGACTTGGATGCTGTTAATCATCATGTCGTAATGGCCTAGTGGTACACGAACCTTAATCATATCATCATCATCGTCAGCTAAAAGACGTCCACTGTTGAACAAAGGCCTCCCCGTTTAAGCAGGGGGGGTTCCAAAATCCCCACGCTGGCAAGCGGCTTAGGGATCGCAGTGTTGGTGGTCAAATTACAGAAGACGCTGCTGCCCATTTTCTGGATTTTCTCTCAGTCGCCTCTTACGACACCCACGGGAGTGGTCAATTCTAGGCCGGATACCACACGGCACGAGTGAAGACACCTGAGTCATATGTACAAGGATGCCTTTTCATATCCAGGCAAGTATCAATGACACTTTTTCAATGTTGTGTTGTTCTATACACCCTAACGATAAAGAATATCATTATGATAAATCCTGGATTTAATTATCTGGAATCGCCAACCGGCAGTAAGCTAGCGTGGTGATACCTCGTTCCTTCTGTATGAGAGGCCTTTGTAGCAGTGGGACAGTTACAGGCTGGTGTAATACCCGTCATGTAAAAAGATCTCTGGCCGTTAACTAAATTTTCTGAATTCCTGTCTATTACAATATTACGTAACTAGTGAAGTACCTATAATGATTCTTAATAAAACATTTAGGGCCTGTTTCACCATATACAAGTAAAGTGTTGTATTTACTTCTTGATTTAGTTAGATTCCAGTTTATCCCGTGATTAATGCTGAGATATTGTGAAATTCGTATGAGTAGTTACGGGTGACTTTAAGTGGCGGTGTCTACTTGCCACTTTACTTGTAGATGGTGAAACAGGCCCTTAGACTTATATTATAAACCGACAGCTTAGTACCATAGGAAGCGACTATATCCGAGTGCAAACACAGTAGCTGACAGTCACTCAGCGTTCTTTTTACGTGACGGGAACTATACTTTCTTGACTTACAGGTTTAGCATACAACTGTGCCAGCCTATCTTCTGACTTCACTCCCTTCTTGTTCCTCATCAGAAGGTAGATCCTGTCCAGGTCTGAGCAGGAGTAGAGAAGCTTCTCTATCAGCACTTTACCTATGAACCCTGGAAAGACGATCGTTGGTTCTGAGATGATCTGTTTGTCACAGAAGCTAAGCCATTGGAATGCTGCGCTAAAGGTTGCGGTTGTGATCCCCGTGAAACACAAATATTTGTGTAGTACGCAGATTTTTGTCAGGAGGAGGTACAGTCAGCTTCATAAGTAGATTAACAAGTTAAGAAACCTTATGGCAAGTAATATTGTTTTTTTAATATCTTAGGACAGCTCATTAGCCAGAGCCTGTATTATGGCAACCAGACAACTGACAAACATACTTAAATATTTCTAAATACAAAAAATTATAGATAAATTACACCCAGATACAGAACAAATGATTATGATCATCACACAAATATTTGTCGTGGGTGGGAATCGAACCCACGACCTTCGGTTTAGAGGCCACAGGCCAGTCGTATGTAAATAAGGAGAAACGAACATCAATTCAAGTCATTGTTTTAAATTTTAGTAACATCCAAATGATGGTTAGAGAATATTTAAACGTTTTACTATATATGAAGAAGTTCTTTAATTAATTATATGTTAAAAAAAAAGTTCAGCTACTTATGATGCTAACTGTACAATTCTTTGCTTCTTCTTATTATTTGGATGATGAACAACCTGGTGTCAAAGTTTGAAGAGGCTTTATATCCTGAAAAAATATAACAAGTAACCGCAGAGCGCAGCATATTTTCGATAAAACAATCTTAAAACTAGTTAAGAACTTACAAGATATATTCATATCAGAACACGTGTTTATAAATAATCTTACTCGTTCAATCGTTAAACAACAAAACAATATAAGCAACTTTAATTATTTTAATTTATTAATTAAACATAAGTAATTATTTATTCATAGATGACTACACGTAAAACGGATCGTGTGTAAATAACAATCGTACTAGTAGAATAATAATTAAAGGTTACGCTGCGCTTGCGCTGCTTCGCGGAGTCACGGGCTGAATCAATGACCTCAATGAGGAAGCCTCTTCTAATCGTATGATTGATAAAAACATGGCGTCAGAGTTGAAACGGCCTGTAAGCCTCTGTCATGGCTTTACACACCGTTGAAAAATCTCTCAGGTGTGCCGGTTTCCTCACGATGTTTTCCTTCACCGTTTTTAGCAACTGATAACTAATTTATAGTTCATACATGAATTTGAAAAGACATTGGTGCGTGCCGGGGTTTGAACTTGCCACCTTGGACTTGGCAGTCCAATGGTCATACCACTCCACTATCAGTGATTGTTAGCAACTGAGAAAGTTAGTTTGTTTGTTACCTTATATCATCTAAACCACTGAACCGATTATCATGAAATGTTGTACATACGTTGCCAAGAGTACCAAAAAGGGCATAGGGTACCTTTCATCCGGAAAAAAGACTTTTCCCGAGGTAAAGAACAATACAATTTGGCCGCTAGATGGTCTTTTAAAATACCTAGTACGCTTTCACGGCTCAGCCACTGAACGGATACCTATAGATGATTAGTAGGTACAAAGTTATTTTGAACATCCAGAAAAGACAGGTCATCGGCCACTTTACCATGAACTCTTAAAGCAGGACAGTTTACGATGTGGAAGCGAGACGCTGCTACGTGCAGTGTAATGCGGCGTCTCGCTTACACATCGTAAAGCTATGCTATTCTGAAACACTAACATCATCTCGAAAGTCATCTCACACGTCGACTTACGCACGTCGTAGGACGACCTGCCAAGTTGCAAAACGCTTGACGAATAGAAATAGAATAGAATGATAAATGTTTGGGGATGACACATGTCATCGATAACACAGTCGAAACATTATGTCATCCCCATACATTTATCATTCTATTGGATTTCATTACTTCCCTTGTCTAAGGGGGCTGATTGGCGCAGTGGCTAAGAGATGGCGCTATGGATGCGGATTCGATTCCCGTACGGCACAAAACTTTGTGTGATCCGCAGATGTTTGTCCCGAGTCTGGGTGTTTGTGTATGTGATATTTCATGTTTATGAAACGCACCCACGATACAGGAGAAAGTCGTTCGACGTTTTTTTTTTAAATATAGTACAATGCCAATTTAAAATTAATTTGATTTAACGGAAACGTCATAAGTGTCGATGTTTTCATCGGGATTAAGTCGCAGTTGCATGCTTCTACCTACCTATAATATAGGTGTTGCATTAATGTAAACAAGTTACATTTTCCACTCATTATAACTTATGTATTTATTCTTTGGACGCCATTATCATTGCCCTGACATTGCGACCACTATAATAAACAGAGTTGAACATATCTTTATTATACAGGGTTGAATTTTAAACACCGTTATCCTCTTTACGGGTCATTGTACTCATCATTATGGACAACTTATACTATGGGACCAAATCTGAAATCGAGAAAAAAATCAGCTATTCCCCCTACATTTATGTTCGCATAACTCGTCAAAATGTAGGGGGAACAGCTGATTTTTTTCTCGATTTCAGGTTTGGTCCCATAGTAAAAGTTGTCCATAATGATGAGTACAACGACCCCTAAAGAGGATAACGGTGTTTAAAATTTAACCCTGTATATTTAGTAAAGGTACCCCGCGTTTTTATCCGGTTTAAATTTGCGAAGCACTTCTTGTGTCGTTATAAATTAAGAGCCTGTTTCATCATCGACAAGTAAAGTGTCAAGTAGGCTAACCGCCAATTAAAGTCACCCGTAACTACTCATATGAATTTCACAACATCCGAGTAGCATTAATCAGGGGATAAACTCGCCTGTAACTAAGATACGATAGAAAATACTCGTAACTTTTACTTGCTAATTAGCGTTAATGAAGAATTAACTATTCAAAACTTTACTCGTAGATCGTGAAACAGGCCGTAAGTGTTATTCTGTTGTATAAGCTATATTACTTTAAAGTTTCATCAGAATCAGTCCAATAGTTTTTGCGTGAAGGAGTAACAAACAAACATCCATCTGCACAAATTTTCCCGTTTACAATATTACGCAGAATGTGTTATTCTGATCTATAAGCTATACTACTTTAAGTTTCATCAGAATCCGTCCAGTAGTTTTTGAGTGAAGTAACAAACATCCATCTTTTCATCACAAAATTTTGCATTTATAAAATAGGATGGGATAGGATTTATTTCTTACTAGCTGCGCCCCGCAGTGTTACCCGCTACATGTAAAATAGCTACGCTAGCAAGCCTATGTGTTAATCCAGGGTGTCAGCTACCTCCATACCAAATTTCAGCAAAATCGGTCCAGCCGTTTGAGCGTGAAGAGGTAACAAACATACTCACAAACTTACGCCTTTATATTATTAGTGTAATATAATCTAATGTTCTCCTGACCGAATTAAAAACCTGATCTCATCTGAGACTAGCCAACTACGCAGGAGATATTATAGTGCACAAGTATGCGCGCAAACACAGGTGCACTCCCTATTCCCTCACTCTCATAGTCCGATGGGACGGAATACCGCCACGACTGGAGAGAGATCAGGCGCACGACCAACGGCTTAACGTGCCTTCCGAAGCACGGAGGGGTCTCGACATGTTTAAACGGTCACCCATTTCAAGACTGACCGCGGAAAGCACGGCTTAACCTCGCAAATCGACGGATCTGTGCGGTAGCCACGTAGCTACGAGCCCCTCAATATATAATCACTCCCCCTCAATATAATATATAATAAATATATAGGTACTTACCAGATCCGCCGGTAATAAATATGGTCTTCCCTTTATAAAACTCCGGTATCGTTGGCGCATCCGACAAGTCTCTTTCTTCGAGAAAACCCATGATAATACCACAATAATTGATCTTGATTCTTGTTTAATTAAACTGAAAATATTTTTTTTAAATAATAAATTCCAGCTTGCATATAAAATCGCATTAAACCAAATACACCCTATTCACAATTCAAGTCTCTATTTAATTGAAATTTAATTAAAAAATACTTCTTTGTTTGTACCTATGATAATTATGTTGTATAAATTATACTTTATAAAATTTATACAATGTAAATTCGTAAATAAAAAATTCTTACTTACAATAGGTACCTACTAAAATTATTTTTTCCGAACTAAATCCCAGTTTCGAAAACTTAAAATGCACCTTATAATCTGAAAGTTAAACTTATAATTCACTCAATCACAATTTGGCCTCACTTCAGTACAAAAAACATTTTATTTTATTATTAAAAACGGCAAGTTAGTTTTTAATTAGAAACGCAGTTCAGTGTAGCTGGTAGCTGCAGTTCAAATGTCGTGATTAACGCTTGCTCAAAAGTACCTAAGTTTATAAAGGTCCCATATTAAGGCGAAGGTTCGATATCCAGACGCTATATCATTATTATCATCACTAGCCGGATGACGTCCACTGTTGACTGACACTAAATAAAGATTTCATATAGGAAACCTTTACTTAGTGCTCGTTTAAGGAATCATTAAATGTGTCTGAGTTCGGCTGAGTGTTTAATCCAGACGCTTAAACTTTAATATCAGGGATGTTACGGAGCTCCGTAACCAAAACTATCAGATATCCGATAAATAAATCTCTGTTCCGAAACCGGCATAAAAGTTTCGGATAGAGACGGAGGAGATGTAAATAATTAATAAACGGAAAAAATTACCAATGTAGGCTCTAATACCGTGCAAATTCGTGATAATATTATTCGTCTAAAACCATAAATACATTATAAATCATAAAAATTATAAATTAATTGTCAACCAGTGAAAGGTTTAACTGAAGCATAATTAAAATCTACAATCAGTAAGATGTGTAACCGATTCTAGTACCAAATGATAACCTAGAAATAAATTTAAATCATTACCTAGACATAAAACTATCATCCGTAACCGAAGTAATCCGAAACTATAAGATAATCCGAAATAAAATCAAAACCGCGATAAAATCCATAAAAATAGTTTTATTTATACCTACGACTCCGTGTATAGGACAGCAAATTATTTTTATATACGCCCCGAATGCTAAACTCCCTATTTTCAAGTCGGTTTAAAACTTTAATTACGAGTATCTTCTCCTTAAACGTTAATCAATGTGTTTACTAAATGGTTAATGCATAGAATTTTATATTCATGACGTTGTCACTTGTCAGTAGAGCATCGAGAACCGGCCCTATTTTAGCAACCGGTTCTTTCGGTTCCAAACTCAAGCCGAAACCGGGTACCCGGTTTTTCGGATCATTCGGTTTCTTGATAATTTCTAGTTGACACGCTGAGAAAACCTATATAAACGATAGCATATCGTTTAATATATTTTCTACTGCCAAAACGAAAAAAGGAGAATGGATCTTAATAGAACACACTTTATAGGAAATCACATTGTTTATTATTTTTACAATTATACATACTTTGATGTCTTTTATAGGGCCAAAATAATACAGTGTCGATCGGTAGAATGCATGTAATGCGACGTTGAAACTGATTCCAAAAAGTGGCTGGAATCTGCATACACACTTATGGAATCAATTTAATGACAATATGTGGAGGGACAAGTTGTCGTTCATTATGGCGTTCTAAGTGGGAGGCCTTTGTCCAGCAGTGGACGTCTTCCGGCTGATGATGATGATGATGATGATGTGGAGGGCAAGTGAAAACAATATTATAATTATGATAATAACTTGATATTTAGCATAGGGTGAGGTATTTCTAAATTGATTTTAAGAAATAACCGCAAAACCGGATCTCCGATTTACAGAACCGCTTCTTTCAGGGACCCTCAGAACCGGGAATACCCGGTTCCGATGCCCTACTCCAGTAGCGGATCAACAGGTGAGATACATTTTAATTCTTCCAGCCTATAACTGCCCCGTCCCGTCCCACTGCTGCGAAGGTCTCTCATACAGAGAGAACATTGATCACCACGCTAGCTCTCTTGGGCTGGTGATAACAGATTATTAAATTCAAATTTCGTCACTGTTTTGTTACACGACCGCCCAAAAAAGGAGTGTTATGTTTTCAGGGTTCATGTATACATATGTGCGTTGCTTTATTCCCCCAGAACTTCTGAATGCCTGAGCCGATTTTGATGTTAGCATGTATGTATAACATTGCAAGTAACATAGGATATAAAAAAATTAAAACACTACTGCCATGTCAAAAATCGAACTAAAAAGTAAAAAACAAGTTCCATCGCAGTCGGGGGACCGTTCCTTGTAATGGTCTTTGCTGGCGACCTTTGACTTTGCATTCTAACGGTCATACTACTTGATTTTCACTGTGTTAATAAATCTGCAGATTTGCGAAGTCTTCTTCTTATCGTATGGTTGATGAAACAACCTGGTGTCAGAGTTTAAACCGCCTGTAGGCCTCTGACATGGCTTTGACCTTTGACTTGGCAGTCCAACGGTCATACCACTCGGCTATCAGTGCTGTTGATTTGCGAAGTGAAATCCAGGCTTTACCAATATACGGGATTTTTATGCGCCCACATTGGGACCTATAACTTATCTGGCGAAATGTGGATGTACTACACACCTCTGCCCACCTGTGCTTCAAGGAATACAGGGGTAATGTGATGTTACAATATATTTCTGCACTAAAATGCATGCCTTCTGATTGAATTACTAATAGCAGTAATTAACTTATAACGACTATCGACGCTCCCTTGTAAAATACTGTATATTAATTATTTATTCAACTTCACACAGTAATACAAAGAGTGCATTGACCTATACGATGATATGGATAAATAATACGTGGAGTATCGTTTATATAATTAGGTATATATGTACTTATACATAATATATACTTATGTATGTATGTAAAGGTATTCACATTACTTGTTTACTGTACATACTTAGGCCTGCATTTATTATTACATCCTATTTAATACTACTATATACTACTTATTAATTACATTTTGAAATATATATATTATTATGTAAAAAAACAGCAAAATTAAAATAAAATATGAAAAATAGTCGCCAAACGACATCGGGAACAGGTTCCTAGCTATTTTACTATAATAACTTCCGTGAGTGTTATCCATATTATTTACGCTCGGCATATTAGTTCGGCTCGCGACTCCGCCGGGTAACCAGCTCATGAATAAGGGCTCCGTTCGAGTTCGAAACTAGTCGGGCATTCCCGAATACACACGTGAGGTTCCTAGCTGCCAGTGGTTAGGGCTCCAGAGAGAGGAACCTCCTGACTATGCGCGCCGTGTCAAGGAGTACCGCCTTATTATATATAATAAGCCTGTAATGTTCCACTGCAGGGCAATGGCCTCCCTACTGTCTTTCCATACGACTCTGTCAAGGGCCGTCGATGACCAGTCCTCCATTAAGGAGTCCAGCCTGTACTTAAGCCTGCATTTAGGTAGATAAAATAACCAATTATCCCAAGACACTACTTCTCTAAAAAATGCTTGATTTGAGGCCTTTAAATCCCACCATTGGACTCCCAAGTCAAAGGTCACAAGTTCAAACCCCGGCACGCACCAATGTCTTTTCGAATTGTGTGAAATGTGCGTATTATAAATTAATTATCAGTTGCTAAAAACGGTGAAGGAAAACATCGTGAGGAAACCGGCACACCTGAGAGATTTTTCAACGGTGTGTAAAGCCATGTCAGAGGCCTACAGGCGGTTTAAACTCTGACACCAGGTTGTTCATCAACCATACGATAAGAATAAGAAGAACAGTAAAATTAGATTTTTAGCGCTTTGAAATCAATATACCTAGTAAATTGAGTTGTTGTTTAAAAGAGTGACGTCATAACTTGCTATTTACCATTAAAAATTATGTAGGAATATGTTTTAGCAGCTCATAAAAAGATATAAAATATGCCTAACTCAAATACCGAATTAGAAAATTACTATACTGTCAAACTATTTCTAATAGTAATGTGGTTATAATGATTTAAATGTAGTGTAAATGAAAACAGATAAAATTTTTTTTTTTAATCCAACATAAACACATAACATCACGCCTTATAATTCCCTGAAGGGGTAGGCTGAGGTGTATAGTACACCCACATTCCGCCAGTTACGTTATAGATGCCAATGTATTAGGGGGCAAGCCTTTTGCCATCAACCCGATCCAAATCTAGACTCGGTGCTTGCTACCAAGAATTACCTAATGGCAAAACCCAAAAACACTTCGACCGACCCAGAATTCGAACCCAGGAACTTATGCTCAGCAGTCGCACTTTGTGACCACTAGGCTGATTCTGATGTGTCATCAATGAAAAGAAATAAAACAAAACAATTTAAATAAAATCTTTAATAAATACATTAAAATAGATGCAAAGTAGATTTAATCAAGTTCTGTACGAAGCCAAGATTTAGAACCCACCAGAATAAATAGCCATAGAAGATCATCTGTACCACGGTGTCCAATATCAGCATTCTGTAATAAAAAAATATAAATTAAAAATACATTTTTAAACACAAGCTTATAAATTATCTAGGCTCAAAGTACTAGAGAAGACGAATTGAACAAGCCCAAACACGATGGGATTGCGTCGTATCGTTACAGAGTTCCATGACTACCTTCTGACTCCATCATCAGATCAGCTCAAAAGTACCATAATATTGTATTGTCACCGAACCTTTATAAGTATGTAAAGTTTCATTTGAATCGGATTTCAAGAAGTGATACAAATTTAGATTGCAAGATTTGACCTAAACAAATTACATACATACATGTACATACAAACATTGCAAGTTAAATAAAAGCTTGTAAAAAGAAGTGACAGAGGTATGGTAACTACATTTCGCCAGTTATGTTATAAGTCCTAGGGCCAGTTTCATCATCTAGAAGTAAAGTGTCAAGTAGACTAACCGCCACTTAAAGTCACCCGTAACTACTCATACGAATTCCACAGTATCTGAGTAGCATTAATCAGGGCATAAACTGGCCTGTAACTAAGATACGATAGACGATACTCGTAACTTTTATTTGCCGATTAGCGTTAATCAACAAGTAACTATTCAACACTTTACTTGTAGATGATGAGACCGGCCCCTAATGTATTAGGGGGCGAGGCGAGCCTATTGCAATTACCTGGCACAATAATAAGACTGATACACTTTGCCTGACCCGGGAATCGAACCCAGGACCTCCAGATTTCGAAATCCATATTTTAAATATTTTTGCTCATAACCCTAATCATATTTGTAAAATAAAAGTAGCATAAGTTACTCCTTATAACATTAGCTATCTGCCAGTGAAAGTCCCGTCAAAATCGGTCCAGCTGTTTTGGAGGTTAGCCATCACAAAAAGACGGACAGACAAAAAATCATTAAATCAATTGTTTAGTTTCGTAAATACTTTCAATGTACAAAATTTAAAATCTGTTATTTAGATAAATTACAAACAGACAGTTCACATTTTATGGAATTACCTAAATGATAAATCGAAAAGTATAGAAACGTAATAATGCTAACAAAATAAACGAGAAAAGTGTTCCGAACTCTGAGTCCGAACTGCACTAGTCTGATGACAAATCGGACAACAATTGTACTACCCAAGACTACAATTGTCCCCTTTTCGAGTCTTCAAAATGAGCGCGCTAGTAACATATCTGTACTTTTATAAAATATCTTTGAATTACCTGGAATAATGGACCTTTGCTTTCGGTAGATCCTCGTCTTTCTCATGTAGAAGAAATTTCCTCCCTCCAACTATAGAATTGTAGAAGTATTGGTAACGATCAATGTTCTCCATCTCATAGTAGAAGTCTTTAAAATCCTCTTCCTTTATGCACGAACGGAGTTTTACCAAGTTCTTATTGTCGAACGTCCATTGCTTGGTGATGTAATACATTAAAGCTAGATTGGCTATGTAGATGCGGCGTTGTACTTTAATCAACCTGAAACCGTAAATTTTTTGTTTTTTTACTGCCCTAGATGAGATCCTCATCATTTTCTCTCATGTTCTAATTGAACGCACAAAACTTAAAACATACATTTATTTACTTCGTTTCAAAAAGTCGTATGTACTTAAAATTAATGTAGAGGTTGCCATTTCTATAAACAACAAAGAGAATGGGTTAATAGGTCATACAGAACTAGATTTAGCAATGATTTTGCGAATACTCACATAGGTTTTTTGCCCAGCGCCCACAGAATCGTATCGATGAATATAGCCGGCAGCAAATGTAGCAGAATAACCTGTGAAATACATTCATAAATGGTATTACGGTTATCTATCAAGGTACATCTCGAGATCCCTCCGTGCTTCGGAAGGCACGTCAAGCCGCTGGCCTGCGCCTGATCTCTCTCCGATCGTGTCTTACCGTCTCATCGGACTATGAGAGTGAGGGAATAGGGAGTGCACCTGTGTCTGCACATACTTGTGCACTAAATATCTCCTGCGCAGTTGGCTAGTCTCAGATGAGACAGGCCTCTGTGGTCGAAATTCGGTCAGAAAATTATTATTTTTATGTAAGAGAAGAAGGTACCTTGATGTAATGTATAGTCTTGGAGGTCGTCAGGTCCCCTCCAACATGCCAAAGCATGTCGTTAAGAGGCATGGAGGGGTATATCTTGCGGCCGATGGAGACCATTTCTCCCATGGTTATGTTGTTCAGCTTGCCCGCACAGCAGTTGTAGATCGGGACACCGTCGGTGGGAGACAAGCTGCAACATTAATAATGTATTAGTCCCGATACCATGAACTCAAGCAGGACATTTTCTGTTGTAGAAGCGGGACGCTGCTACGTGCTGTAGTGCGGCGTCTCGCTTCTATAACGGAAAATGTCCAGCTTTTGCAGCGCAAGGCTAGTTACTCATGAAAAGACTAAAAGAAGACGATCAACAGACATCCAAACACGATTGCTACTAAATACTGAAGATTTATCGTTGGCCAGCTACTTGTTGTGGAGGTCAGATAAACAGTTACTCCATGTAGAGTACTGGTATCCCGCTACATCAATAAGATGGGTGGTCTACCCTCAGCATATGCTAAGTTGGCAACGTTTTTGGTATTGCATGTTTCTGTCTTGTGTGCCAAATAAATGTATTTCTATTAAGTATATTCGACGACTACATTGGCGCAGTGGTTAAGCGATTCGACTGCTGCCCTAATGGTTGGGGGTTAGACTTCCGTACGGAATAAAAAAAAATTGCGATCCGCAGATATTTGTCCCAATTCTGGGTGTTCGTGTATGTGATATTTCATGTTTCTGAAACGTACCCACGATACAAGAGAAATTCCTAGTGTGGGGCGAGGGCGACGAATTTTTATTATTAACAAATTATATAATGGATCTTACTCCTTAGTGCCTCTTAGCCAAGCTGCCACTATGAAGGACTTGATGGATATATCTACTGGCATGTAATCTGCTATTAAATCTGGATTCGTGTATAAGCTGCGCATTATACCTGAAATTTATAAATACCAGTCATTATAATGAAGGGAACGTATTGAGAACGCAATTCTCTTAAATCGCCAGAAAGCTTTTAAGATTAAACAAATTTATTATTTATTTATTTATACTTAATGCACATTTTGACGACCCGATTGGCGCAGTGGCTAAGCAATTGGACTGCTGCGCTTAGGTTTGCGGGTTCTCTTCCCGCACGGGACATAAATTTGTGCGATCCGCAGATGTTTGTCCCGAGTCTGGGTGTTAGTGTATGTTATATTTCATGCTTGTGAAACGCACCCATGATACAGGAGAAATTCCAAGTGTGGGGCGACGTTTTATTAAAAAAAAATAGCACAAAGGCGGACTTAATGTCGTTTTCATTTTCCACCAGTCATCAGATATTTAGGGTGATGCAGAGTTGAGTATGGAATGGATGGAGAGATAAATTATTCTTCGTTGGTGTCTACATAATACAATACCGAAATTTCACTGCTTACTGCTACTAACCTAACCTAGCTGCTTGCTTCTTATCGTATGGTTGATGAACAATCTGTTGTCAGAGTTTAAACCGCCTGTAGGTCTCTGACTTGGCTTTACACACCTCACGATGTTTTCCTTCACCGCAGCAACTGATAACTAATTTATAATACGCACATGAATTCGAAAAGATATTGGTGCGTGCCGGTCTTTGTACTTGCGACCTTTGGCTTCAGCCAGCGGTCTCACCACTCGGCGATCAATCCTCTTGATTTAAGAGAGCAAGAAAAATATAATTAAGGTGTTAAAATAGTTTACCTTTGCCAGTAGCCACCAACAGAGCTACTGGGCCGTTGAAATTTTCTATCCACCCAGGAACAGGCTCCTGAACACTTGATATTACTGGGAAAATAAAAACACTACATCACACATGTATACCCCAAGAGGTAGACTATCAGTCCATGACGTGTTCTAACATAACATAACACCACGCCTGTATTCCCCGAAGGGGTAGGCAGAAGTGTGTATAGTACTCCCACGTTTCGCCAGTCATGTTTTGAGGTCCCAATGTAATAGGGGACGAGCCTATTGCCATTAACCGGGCACAAATCCTGACTCCGTGCTGCTACTGAGAATCTAATGAAGAAACCCAGTAACACTTTGCCCCACCCGGGATTCGAACCTAAGACCTCGTGCTCAGCAGTCGCGCTTAGCGACAGCTAGACCAACGAGGCAGTCGTATGGGGAGACGTGTTCTATGGGGTAGAAAGTGGTGTTTAATAGAAATATATAAAAAAAACACACATAAATAATACACCCACAGTTGCCAGTTATGTAATAGGTCCTAACTCCTAATGTAATAGGGTGCGAGCCTATTGCCATTCACAAAACTGCTCGTTGTTTCTACTGCACCCTGACATTAAACTCCTAAAGCAAGACATTTTCCGTTGTGGAAGCGAGACGCCACTACGTCCAGTGTAGTGTGACATTGTAATGTGTGTACATAATGTCTACTCTGTTTATTATTAGTCTATGTAACTACTAGAAATGTATTAGTATATAATGAAGTAACGGATTATATAAGGTCATTATTATATTCTATTTTGACTAAGAAAGTTGTCTTATTCCGAATCTCAAAACACCTCGCTTCTACAACGGTAAATGTCCTGCTTTAAGAGTTCATGGTAAGGGAAAATTATTGAATGGAAAATTCTAATAGCTCCTTGCTCGATCCAGAAGGCCAGGACCTTCGCTGAGGGTCTTTTAAGACCTCACATAATACCCAGTGATGCTAGATCCAGGCGGCCAGGAGTTTTGAGGGTCCGTTTACACCCTATAGGTGCCTAATGGTGGGTGATACCGGGCTCATGTAGACTGTTATCGAGGGTGAACAGTTATAGATCTCACCGATAGAAGGTCTGATGATGACTATGGGCAGCTGTCCGGCACACTCGGAAACCACGTGCTCTGCCAGCTGCTTCGAAAAGGTGTAGGTATTCGGCATCTCACCTAAGTACCTGCATACAAGGATTCAACTAAAACACAACACGTTGACAACTTGAATGGCGCAGTGGTTAAACGATTGGACTGCTGCGCTAAGAGTTGTGGATTTGATTTCCGCACGGGACAAATGTTTGTGCGTTCCGCAGATTTTTGTCCCGAGTCTGGGTGTTTGTGTATGTGATATTTCATGTTTGTGAAACGCAACCACGATACAGGAGAAATTCCTAGTGTGGGGCGAGGTTTTTTTTTAAAAACAACGTCATCTTGCCTTTATTCCCTGAAAGGAAGAGGTTCACCTCTTCCTTTCACACACACACATTTCGCCAGTTATAGTAAAAGTCCGAATGTAATAGGGGCGAGCCTATTGTCATCAACCGGGCACAAATCCACACTCCGTGCTGCTACTGAGAATTACTTAATAAAAATCAAAATAACACTACCCAACCCGGTATTCGAACCCAGGAGCTGACTCAGCAGTCACGCATAGTGACCATCATACCAATGAGGCAGTCAATTTAAGGAAAGAAAATAAAAAAAAGGTTCCAACGAATTGAGAACCTCCTCCTTTTTTTGAGGTCGGTTAATAAGGATCGTCATACTTAGGCGTAAGCACTTTCAAGGCGTGAGGATCAGTGTTCTCGCAAACTTCTAACGTCTCCCTCCAGTCGGCCAGAGGAGGGTACAGGACCTCCTCGATAGGGTCCCTGTTAGTATTAGAGTAGGACGTCGACACGTGGACGAAGGCCTGCAAGAAAAGGACAGAAATTTTACTGTACTTTACACGCCGTTGAAAAATCTCTCAGGTGTGCCGGTTTCCTCACGATGTTTTCCTTTACTGTTTTTAGCAATATCATTTTCTAAAAACGGTGAAGGAAAAAAATATATATAAGTATTTTATAATACGCACATGAATTGGAATAGATCACAAGTTCACCCCGGCACGCACCAATGCGTGAACTTGCGATCTTTGACTTGGCTGTCCAACGGTCATACCACTCGGCTATCAGTGCTTACTTTAGTAGTCAATTAGGGTCGTAGCACATGTATCAACTCGGAAAGGGAACGTAACCGTATCGCCTTTCGCCTCGCCGTCAAACAGGCGTCAACCTTACGTAAGCACGTAACCCATAGATTTTGAATACCAAGTAGTTCCTACTATAGATTGGCTGTGCGAAACAGATAAACCTTAGAACAGTGTAGGTTAAAGCGAGATAGGTAGATAGTCGTCTTACTTACTTACGTGATCACCGGTCTAGTGTATATCTGTTCTGAGACGTAACAGCGGATCAGCTGAACTGAGCGGATCAGCTGCTCCGAACGTCGCCTCAGCTACGGCAGGCGACGCCGCGCTTACGGCTCGCCGGGCCCGAGGCGAGGCGATTACGTTACGAATCCGATTTGTGTGCTTTGCAGTAGGGAGCTTCATACAAAGAATACTGCACGGCTCGAGTTGATACGGTTACGTCCCCTTTCCGGGTTGATATGTGTGCTACGACCCTTATGTGAGAGTTAGCCGTCTTAGCAAACCATGAAAGTGAAGTAAAATTTATGAACAGTAATATATATATAGGGGGCGAGCCTATTACCATCAACCGGTCATAAATCTAGACTCCATACTAAGAATTAATTGATAAAAAAATCCAATATTACTGCACGACCTGATAATCGAACCTACGACGTCATGGTCAATAATCACGCAGTGCAAACATTATACCACCAAGGCAGTCGTAGAAAATTGTAACTTAATACTGCTTACTGGAATTATTTTTCAGAAAAAACATCAATTACCTAATCTACATTTACTTAAAATTTTAATACTGCTACCGCTTTAGAAGCAGTATATTATTACCATAAAACTAAACGCCCAACATTCCGGCGGCTTTCTTTTGAGAGTTTATGAGTATGTTTGTGTGTTTGTTACCTCTTCACGGTCGAACGGCTGGACCGACTTTGCTAAAATTTGGTATGAAAGTAGCTAACACCCTGGATTAACATATAGGCTACTTTTTATCCCGTGAAAATGCAGCGGGCAACACCGCTGGACGCAGCTAGTATATTATAACTTACCGACAAACTCCTGATCTCTTTGGCTAAGTCCACCATCTGCTTGGTGCCTCTGAGGTTCATCTTCACAGCATACTCAAGGGGATCGTCGAATCTATAAACAAAAATGACATTTAATGCGTCATTAATATTTCAGCCATGATCGTCCCACCCGATCTGGAAGACGTAGTGTTCGCCAGGCCCCACTAGGTGGACAGATCTCGTCAGAGCTGCTGCAACCGGTGGATCATCATCATCATCAGCCAAAGACGTCCACTGTTGAACATAGGCCTCCCCGTTTAAGGGGGGTTTGCCATAATCCCCACGCTTGGCAAGCGGCTTGGGGATCGCAGTATTGGTGGTGAAGTTACAGAAGACGCTGCTGCCCATCTTCTGAATTTTCCCTTAGTCGCCTCTTATGACACCCACGGGAGGAAAGGGGGTGGTCAATTCTAGGCCGGGTACGACACGACACCGGTGGATGCTAATGGCAAATTGTCGTTCATTGTGGTGTTCTAAGGGAGAGATCTTTGTTCAACAGCGGACGTCTTTCGGCTGACGATAATAGATCTCACTGCAGGGTAACATAACATTACGCCTTCTCCCCTAAGGGGTAGGCAAAGGTGTGCATTACACCCATATATTGCCAGTTATGTAATACGGTTGCAATGTAATAGGGACGAATCTCATGTAATTCATCATCATCAGCCAGAAGACGTCTACTGTTGAACAAAGGGTTCCCCTTTTAAAGGGGGGGGGGGTCCCCACGCTTGCCAAGCGGTTTGGAGATCGCAGTATTGGTGGTAAAGTACAGAAGACGCTGCTGCCCATCTTCTAGATTTTCCCCTAGTCTCGCCCTATGACACCCGAGGGACGAAATGGGGAGGTGCTATTCTGGCCCGGTGCTCCACACATTCCATGATAAAATGCATGAGCAAATGACCACATACCGAACACTAGCCGCTACATGGAAGATGATGTTCACACGGTTGACGAGCAGGGCCCTGTCTTCTTCAGATAAACCTGAAATGGAAATGAAATGCTTTCTTAGATCGGCACTAATAATCGCCTACCCCTCTGACGTGAACTGACGTGAAATAGGCGCAACTTTATGTATGTATGTACGGCACTAATAAATCCTTCTATACCATAGAACACCATTGTACACCATTTTGCGAATACATTTTTGTATTTATATTCATGTGAAAGTTCTTGGGGAAGGATCGATGGATGGATCTAAAAACTCATTCAAGCAAAAACTAATAGACGGATTTCGATGAAATTTTAGATTAATATAGCTGATACATCAGAATAACACATACGCACATTTATAACGATGCTATGCTTCGCGGATCCCCTTGCATCAACAATGTCCTCCGGACCAAATTTTCGGTCACGGCGGCTTATCTCAGCTGAGACTAGCCAACTACGCAGGAGATATTATAGTGCACAATTATGCGCGCAGACAAGGGTGCACAACTTGTTCCCTCATTCTCATAGTCCAATGGGACGGTAGACCGACACGACCGGAGAGAGATCGGGCGCGGGATCAACGGCTTAACGTGCCTTCCGAAGCACGGAAGGTCAAATATGTAACGAATCTCTATTTCAAGTAAATAACGTGTATCGGTGGCTAAAAATGCCACGTTTTCCACCCTTCTTAGTGACTACTGAGAATGCTGTACTACTGATAATGCTGTACTACTGAGAAAGCTGTACTACTGCCAATCAAAAAACTCACCTAAATCATTTTCTAAGACATCTCCTGGTATAACGAACACTTTGGATTCAAATAGCTTCGGTCTCTCGTTTCGGAGTCGCTCGAAACACTGGAAAATAAATTGTTACAGTTATTAAAAACAGGTAGCTGGTAGTGCTATGTGCCGTGTGGTATCCGGCCTAGAATTGACCACCGTTTTACCTCCCGTGGGTGTCGTAAGAGGCGACTAAGGGAAAATTCAGAAGATGGGCAGCAGCGTCTTCTGTTATTTGACCACCAACACTGCGATCCCCAAGCCGCTTGCCAAGCGTAGAGATTATGGCAACCCCCCCCCCCCCCTTTTCAACAGTGGACGTATATCGGTGACTACATGGCGAAAACGGTAGAACGGGCATTGTGGCCGTACCCTGGACAAGGCCTACGTCCAGCAGTGGTCTGCAATAGGCTGATGTGATGTGAATTAAAAACGTAACTTAACTATGATAATTCATATGTCTGTCTTCCCCTAAGAGGTAGGCAGGGGTGTATAGTACACTCTCATTCCGCCGGTTATGTTCTAGGTCCCTATGTAATAGGGGGCGAGCCTATTGTCATCAACCGGGCACAAATTTAGACTCTGTGAGAATTACCGAATGGAAAAACTCAATATAATTTTTCCCAACCCGGGATTTGAACCCAGGACTTCATGTTCAGCAGTCGGGCTTAGTGAATACTTGGAATATAGGTAGGCAATTTTTTTTGCGAAATAACACAATTTTGTGGCTTTTATGCCTACTCCTGTTCTTGATAATTACAATATGTAATACATTTTCAAACCACTCTTTCATCCCGTGATTGAAACCAACTTCGGTCGTAAATTATTGTTGAAAATAAAACTTGAAAACGTAACCTTTTACTTTTAGCTCCTTTGTTTTAAACGAGACCGTATTTATACATATTTATAACGTTTCAAAGTGAGTGTCAAATGTCAAAACCAATTGAATAATAGGAACTGTGTATTGAAATTCTGTGTCATCATTGTACATATACCTATTAAGAATGGTGTCATGTTACCAGCCCTAAAGAAGTAAAGAATAATTATTTATTTATCTCCTAATTTTTTTTAGTGTAAATATATAACGCGTTTTCACTTTTTTTTTTACACGACTGCCCAAAAAAAGGAGTGTAATGTTTTCAGGGTTCATGTATGTATGTATGTGAGTTTTTTTATTCCACCATAACTTCTGAATGCCTAAACCGATTTTGATGTATGTAGTGTCGTTAGAATCCTTATACTACCGCGAGTAACATAGGCTATAATATAATAAAACAAATTAAAAAACAACAATTAACAAACAACAATTTAGTGAAAACGCGGCATAACTTTTTTGGCAATGACAGACAGGTCTTTAGTTATTGCCAACAAAAAGTACAGTTGCTTAGTATTTTGGTTAATTGTTTTTTTGCTTAATAATAACTTTATTACTTAGTGGCTGTTTCACCATCTACAAGTATAGTTACTTGTTAAAGTTCCTTGTGATAGTTACTTCTTGATTAACGCTAATCGGCAAGTAAAAGTTACGAGTATCTTCTATCGTATCTTAGTTACAGGCTAGTTTATCCCCTGATTAATGCTACTCAGATATTGTGAAATTCGTATGAGTAGTTACGAGTGACTTTAAGTGGCGGTTGGTCTACTTGACACTATTTGTCGATGGTGAATCAGGCTCTTAGATATTCCATGTCGTTGAGACGTCATCGTCTAGCTTTAGAGAAAATCGATTTGCCAAAAACGTTTTAAAACTTACAAGAGAAGCGTATAACTGTGAGAGCCTGTCTTCTGACTTCACTCCCTTCTTGTTTCTTATCAGAAGGTAGATCCTGTCCAGGTCTGGGCAGGAGTACAGAAGCTTCTCTATCAGCACCTTGCCCATGAATCCTGGAAACGTTATTTTAATTTTTTTAATTGCATTACTGGACTATTGTTTGTGTAGAATGGATTGCCTAATGGAAAAACCCAGTAATATTTTATTCAGCCCGGGAATCGAACTCGGGGCCTCTCGCTCAGCAGTCGCACTTTGCGACCACTAGATCAACAAGGCAGAGAGGATTTAGAAAACTTGACTAAAATATGTAACTCAAACAAAATAAATGTTTCGAGCTGGGACTCCACCGTGTCACCAGGTTATTATGGGCTCCGTTTGAGTCCGAAACTAGTCGGGCATTCCCGAACATAGACGTGACGTGAGCAGAACCGGTATAGACATAACATCACGCCTGTATTCCCCAAAGGAGTAGGCAGAGGCGACTATAAAGTACACCCATATTTCGCCAGTTATGTTATAGGTCCGTAGGGAGCGAGCCAATTGGATTTTTTGGAAAAAAAATTTCACCTCACACCACATTGGTTTAAGCTCTAGAATTTAAATAAAATACACAACACTATCAATTATTGGGAAGACCAATCGGGCATGAACTGTTGCTATTCAGCCGTAATTCGGTAATGTTATTCTAAGTTAAAATTAGTGGTTAACGAAATATTATTACAGTGTACAAATAAGCCCTCACTTGCACACCAGCGTGCACACTAGGAATTTCTCCTATATCGTGGGCACGTTTTACATACATGTAATATCACATACACAAACACCCACACTCGGGATAAATATCTGCAGCACGCACAAATTTTTGTCTCGTGCGGGAATCGGAACCACTCGCTTAGCCACTGCGCCAATCGGGTCGTGCTACTGATAATTAACTAATGGAAAAATCCAATTAGACTTTGTTCAACCCGGGATTCGAAACCGGAACTCACGCGCAGCAGTTGCGCTTAGCGACCACTACACGTATGTACGTACACTCGACACCAACGAGGCAGTCCGGTATATTGCATAGGTTTTTTTAAAACCAATTTTGTTTCCCACGGCTGGGCAAAGTCCTCCCGTTTCTTCTTCCAAACTTCTATCCTACGCATTTTCTGACCATTCTGTAGTAAATACTCACTGAGTAAATAATAAAAAATAACAAAACGCATTTAATAGGACTTCGAAGTCGCTCTACTCACAACAATGCGAGTATACATGTATTATAGGCCAGTATGTTTCATTTATATGCAAACGAAGGTTACGTACAGACACAGAACTTACCAGAGCCGCCGGTGATAAATATTGTCTTTCCTTTATAAAACTCAGGGATATTTGGCACATCACTCAAGTCTCTATCTTCTAGGAAACCCATTTTAACACTAATTAATCTTTAACTTAACTTAAACTATAAACCGACTTAAAAAAAAAATATAACACTGTTAAAAAAACTTTCTTTTAATTTTTGAAAAGAGAATTCTGTTTTCGAAATAAACACGAGCGTGAACACTGTTCAGTTTTTAAAATTTAAACTTCCAATCCAAATTCAAAATGACATTTTTAATTATTGCCGGCCAGTAGCAATTTTAAATTACTTTAATGAATAAAAACAAGTGCGAATGCTATGCTCGAACAGAATCAAGTGTCGCTGTTCGTAAAATGATGCCTCGATGATACCGAGCAGTTAAGGCGAATAAACAAGAGTTATTAATTATTCAGTAGTTTTAATTGTGAATTAAGTTTAACAAAGACCTTTTTGAACTATTTAAATGACGCACTTTTTCCCTGAGTTGACTTTTGAGAAGAAATGCCGAAATAAACTCAGTCTGCTTTTAAATAAAATATTTATTCTAAAGTTCAGATAAGGACAAGAATTTTACTACGCAGTTTTAGTGTTTATATTTGCGCAGTTAAATATTTACTTACAAGTTTATATTTTTTATTAACGATCAACAAACTGTGCCCTGTTTACCTTGGGCATACGTTGCAAAGCATCATTAACTGACATATAAAAATGGAGGTTCTGCATTTATGCGTATGTTTGTATGTCCGCGATGTTCTCAAAAACTGCTGATCAGATTTTGATGGGGTTTTTTGTACCTATGTGCATAGCATGGCATAACATCACGCCTGTATTCTCGAAGGGTTCGGCAGACGTGAATAGTACTCACATTTCGCCAGTTATATTTTAGGTTAGAGGGCGAGCATATAGCCATCAACTGGGTATAAAACACCGTGCTGCTACTGAGCATTGCCTAATGGAAAAACCCAGTAACACTCTGCCCTACCGGAAATGGAACCCAGGACCCCCTGCTGAGCAGTTGCGCGTTGCGACCACTAGACCAACGAAAAAGTCATCCATGTTAGGTAATTGTTTTAAAATTCAAAGAGTTATTTTGTGTAAAAACAAATTTACGTATTCCCCTTAAATAACAATAATCAGCGGTTTTAAAAACGCCGACGCCGTAAATACTAATTACGATTGTACTTTAGACTGATTTACAAAAACCTAGCATAAATAAGTCTAGTTGAATATAACTTATGCTGTGACCCAGTGGCGGAATAACCAAAAACAAACTAGGCCCGTGCCTAGGGGTGCAAGGGAACCAAGGGGGTGCGAGGGAACCAAGGGGCGCACGAGGGAACAAGGGGTGCGCGAAGGAACAAGGGGTGCGTGAGGTGGGGTGCCAGGGTGCCAACGAAGCCCTTGCCTGCCTAGGGCACCATAACATCACACCTCTATTCCCCGAAGGGGTAGGCAGAGGTGTACCTATAGTACACTCACATTTCACCAGTCATGGTAAAGATGCCAATGTAATACGGGGCGAGCTGGCCATTAACCGGGCACAAATCCAGACTCCTTGCTACTGAGAATTACCTAATGGAAAAACCCAACCCTTTGTGACTTTGCCCACCCCGGGATTAAAAGCCAGGACCTCGTGCTCAGCAGACACTCAGCGAACAGACCTACTAGGCAGTCTATGGATTAATTCGCCACTGCTGAGACCACAATGTAATCGGTAGTGATAGTAGTTCTGTGGGGTTTTCCCCGAGATGGCAATTTTTTTATTTTTATTATCACATTAATTTACCTTGTTGTCGCATAGTTCAACACGCAAATAACACCGTACTACATTTTATTTAAAAGACTAACCTTTGGACTTTCTTGTACTATACACCTCTGCCTAAACCTTCGGGGAATACAGGCGTGATGTTATAAAGTAGAATTTTAAATGCGTGAGGATGGATCAAATCAAATCAAATTATTTATTTGTAAAACATAAAATTAAAAAAAAAGGTTTATTTTAATTACAGAAGATTTGGAGATCTCCTTTTAGACATAATCTATTAATATACAATTGAGATACCTATTAATAAACAGAACAAGATTTAGGGTGGGTTGCATCAGGTTCACTTGACGCACACGTAAATGTTAAAAATGGCGATACCAATTTTGTTTTCATCTAGCAGCCTTAATAACGAAAATGTTTTGATTTTTTCTGGCAGCCCTAATAACGTTGATAACCGAGTTATTTATTGTCAGCTACCTCCATACCAAGTTTTATTGGAATCAGTCCAGCCGTTTGAGCGTAAAGAGGTAATAAACATACAAACACACAACAAACTTTCGCCTTCATAGTATTAGTGTCTTCTTCTTCTTATCGTATGGTTGATGAAACAACCTGGTGTCATAGTTTTAACCGCCTGTAGGCCTCTGACATGGCTTTACACACACCGTTGAAAAATCTCTCAGGTGTGCTGGTTTCCTCACGATGTTTTCCTTCACCGTTTTTAGCAACTGATAACTAATTTATAGTACGCACATGAATTTGAAAAGACATTGGTACGTGCCGGATTTGAACTTGCGACCTTTGTCTTGGCAGTCCAACGGTCATACCACTCGGCTATCAGTGCAATATTAGTGTGATTCTATTCGATTTCTATCTGTTTTAGAATCTATAAAGAACCCTCCCGCTTCCAAAATTACAACCTCACATTTTTTGCACATTGGTTTTCTCATTATTGTATTGGCTAATAGTTTAACATTCATCTTGCCTTGTCCTTGTCGACTCAATCGACCTTCCTGCAGTCGACAATTAGTTTTCTTTGCCGTAATATTTAATTACTGTAATTATAAAGACTGAACGCTAAAGGGTCAGCGTAAACTGGACGGTTTAACTGCAGATTTTTAGTGTATCTTTCTAATTTGACACTTATCTTATAGTGATAAGGTATGTTTTTCAATATATGAAACCGTTCTCGAAGTAGCAGAAAATTCGCACCGATATTCCCAAGTTGGTCATTACGCAATTTACTAAATATCTTGCTATGCTTCCGCCTGCGACTTCGTCTGTGTTGATTTCCAAAACTACACATGAAAACCACTTTTTAGTTATAATACTCCTCGTTAGTCTAGTAACTGCTAGACGCAACTGCTGAGCACAAGGTCCTGCGTTCGAATCCCGGGTCGGGCAAAGAGTGATTAGGTTTCCCCTTCGGTAATTCTTAGTAGCAGACTAGCAGCTCGGTTTCTGGATTTTTGCCGGGTTGATGGTAACAGGCTCGCCCACTATTATATTGGGATCAAAACATAAGTGGTGGAATTTGAGTATACTATACACCTGTGCCTATCCCTTCGGGAATTACAGGCGTGATGTTATATCATGATAAGATGGAGGCAAACATCCCTATACACATAAAGTGTTCTGTTTACATAACATCACATACAGTTCTGTTTTATTTTCTTAATATTTTAGTTAAATATATTATTTTCATGTTGTACTAGCTGACCCGGCGACCTATGTACCGCCTTTTTA
Source organism: Abrostola tripartita (assembly GCA_905340225.1). NCBI lineage: Eukaryota > Metazoa > Arthropoda > Insecta > Lepidoptera > Noctuidae > Abrostola > Abrostola tripartita. The sequence goes on from HG996515.1 coordinate 4,281,498, forward strand.
ACCCCCGACGGAAAAAGAGGGGTGTTTAAAGTTTGATCGCTATGTGTGTCTGTCTGTCTGTCTGTGGCACCGTAGCTCCAGAACGGGTGAACAGATTTGGATGTGGTTTTTTTTACCATTTAAACCTTTCCTGGACTTCCACATAGATTCCAAAACCAAAATTAGCCAAATTGGTCTAGCCATACTCAAGTTATGGAGTCACCTAGGGAAATAGAGATTCATTTTTATATAATAGATTATGTAAGTCATACCTAAGTGCCTAGCTATCGCATTGGGTTGTACATACCTGCCCCCTAAGACAAGTGGTGAAACGCTTGACGAATAGAATGAAAAATGTATGGGATTGACATAATTATGTCATCGATAACATGGTCGAAACATTATGTCATCCCCATACATTTGTCATTTCTATTCGATTCGATTTCTATTCGTCAAGCGTTTTGACACTTGTCTTAGGGGGATGTAGCCTGTAATGATAGTTTTATTTAACTAAAGCATAAAGCATGTTGCACTGTGTCCTGCGCCTGACCTCTCTCCAGTCGTGTCGGTCTATCGTCCCATCGGACTATGAGAGTGAGGGAATAGGGAGTGCACCTGTGTTTGCGCGCATACTTGTGCACTATATCTCCTGCGTAGTTGGATAGTCACAGATGTGTTTGGTCGTTCGTGACCGAAATTCGGTCAGGAGGACATTATTTTCACACAATTGTATTAGAGTTTCAACACACTTAGTAAACGTATCAATTGTCTTCGATATTCAGGTCTTGGCCTGAATTGGACCACTTTTTAAGCACTAGGTAATCCCTGCGAATTCGTCCACTTAAAAAAATTACTATCATTTTTTTGGGATATCCAGTAAGACCTGTAAAAATATCACGCGAGCAATAATATAGATATTTTAAAGCTGAAGAGTTTGTTTGTTTGCTTGAACGCGCTAATCTCAGGATCTACTAGTCGACGTAGTAGTAAACGTACTTGGGTATCACTCGTGGCAGCGAGCTATTTGCATCTTTATCTGTGAGATGGAATAATAAGATTGAAATGAAGATGGAAAAAAATATTTATTAATGATTGTTAAAGTCTATGAACAACTGTATAATCCCGTATTTCTATAAATAAATACTATTTTTTTTATATATCTAAAGGTAATACACCACTACCAACTCCTTCGGAAAATACAAGCGTGATGTTGTACCTATTATGTTTTTTAAAGGTGAACGCACCGATTTCTGAGTTAAATTGAAATTTCAAAAACTGTCTCTTAGACATTGTCAAATTTTGACAGATGTCGATTTAATAAATAACTAGAAATATTTATAAAGATTTTTGTAAATAATTTTTTTGTGAATTACAAATTATATTGTTTTTATTTAGCATTACACAAAACTAATCAAAATGGCCAAGAAAAAGGATAAAAAGAAGAAAGTAAGTGTTTTGATTTGTTTACTAGGTATTATATTAATAATAATATTTCGAGTCAGGCGAAGAAAGCGGGACGATTCTAACGCCTACCAAAGCAACTGGCTGGAGCTGGCCGAGAATCGGGGTTTTAAAAGTTCAAAGCAGAGGCCTTTGCCCAGCAGTGGGATACTATTAGGCTATAGAAAAAACATATGATCATATAACTGTCCCACTGCTACAAAGGCCCCTTCTCTTACAGCACAGATCAACTCGCTAGCTCACTGTGTGATACCAATTTCAGACGTTGAAAAAATGAGGTTTCTTCATTATGGGCAGAATATAAATACAATTCCATTTATAAACCGTAAGCGAGTTGTAAAAGGTGACGAACCCGATTTGGGCCCGATAAAATGGGTTCGCCATCTATTTCATCAGACTATGATGAGCGAATTGTGGGTGTGTAGCGTATATCCCGATAGTGAAGAACGACTTTGCTTACCCCTATCATAATATCATGCGAAAACTTCGAATCTCTTTAAAAGAATTTTGCGCGCACGGAGACTGCTCCGTGCGCACAAAATTCAGTGATATTAGCCATAGTTAGCTTGGGTTGCACCAACTTCCTTTAACATTAACAAACATGTTAAAGTAGCGGTTAGGCAAATAATGAGTTGCACCACTTGACAATTTGTTAGATGATGTCATAACTTTAACAGTAACCACACAAACTTTGCTGGTTAAAGCTATTGTTTAAGTTAACTAGCTGTCAGATATGTCAGTTGTATTATAATCTCCAAACCGAAATAGCGTTTAATAGCTCCAACAAATTATCATGTCCATGCTTCGAGAATTAATACAACTAGTATTGCCATATTTAAAAATTATTTTCGCCACTGATTTGGGGTAAATAAGATCTCATTTCACTAGCAACCCTGATAACTTTCACTATACCAATCCACAGTCAATGTTAAAGTCAGCGTTACTGTTATCGTCATATTGGACATAAACCATAACTTTAACCACTAATATGGTGCAGCCAAGCATTAAAGTTTGTATGGAGAAGAAGTGAAGAAATATAAAAAATATGTTTTTTTTTTTTTTTTTTTTCTATATATATTGCTTTATTATAAGAGAAATAATTATATACATATACACATTTAAATTCTACCTCCTTTAAAAACTATTTACAACTTAAATATAAAATTAAAAAGCATCGAAGTATTCTTCCTCATCGTTGTCAAAAGGAAACGTGCCCAGAAGACTGGCAGCATTGCCACGTTGAATGGCAATACTGATTCTTTGACCTAAAAACAAACCAGCCCTCTGATCACGCGAAGCATCGACTAAAAGTTTTGAAAGATCTTTAAATAAGGCTCTGGCGCTCGGACCCCATGGCCCAAATGTTTCGACCCCAAACGGCTCAAAAATACAATTCCCAATCAGATTATTGTATTTTCGCCGCTTAAGGGTCTCCGCAGCAGCAGCAGCAGTGCCAGCGCAAACTACTGATCCAGAAACATGAGAAGGTGCAAGGGTATCGACGCACGTTGCGTCCCACACCAAAGGCCTTCCTAATTTCCATGGCAACAACGACATACCATCTGGTCTCTTTCCATCGTCACGTACCAAGCCATTTGGTTCTAATACAGCTGGTACGCCGGTGGTGACAAGAGCACGACGGATGATGTCATTCAAGGTAGTGTGTCTTGGTATGCGACCAGCACTCCTACTGCAGGACAGACCATGCCGTCCGAGGCTGTCGACTGCTTCACCACAGTGACATCGATGAGGAGCAACACTAGGAGCCCCTAAGCGCAAACTAGTAGCTACGCGGAATGTGTTGTCGTCCAACATTGTTCCAATGTTGGGCGACGGAAGTGCCTGTAACCAAAGGCCCGACTCCCATTCACCCACAGCCAGCAGACGAGCGCGCTCAGCAGTATTAATTGACGTATTAATCAATCATTCCGTATCAATCTGCAGAGCGGCTCGTCCCACTGCCTTTGGGAGAAAAGCTGGTTCGGGAGATCAGTGTTTGGGCAAGCCATTTTCCAAGCTGACACTGCCTCAGTTAAGCATGATACCTCAAAATTAACCAAGCAAGAAGCTAGAATTCTTCTGGTTAATTTTTCAGTACTGTGGACTGAGGAGAGAAATGCCAGTAAACCTAAACTTGAAACTGTACGAACTCCTAAACCACCCAAACGGACTGGAAGCGTGGCTTGGGACCAAGCTCGGTCGTCCAAGGAAATATTCAAAATCGACGTTAGGGTGGTCCGGATAATTTGATCAATTTTTTCCAAAAGCTTGGTATGCTTCCACAATGGGGTTGACCGCAGATTGTAAGTAAATTTTGGGCCGAAACAGCAATATCGAATCAAAGTAATGGCCGAATGCATGGTAATTTTGAAAAGTCTGTCCGAAATTATATTGAAATTTTGAATTTTTTCTTCTATAAAATCTGGATAGGATTCTTCCAAAATAGGAGACCCAATAATAATAAGAATAATAATAATAATTTTAATATTTAATAAGAAGTAGAGTAGTAGTAGATATAAATAATAATAAGGTTGAATTTTGACTTCTTCGCGGCCACTTACTTTAATAAATGTCTTTTTATGCATTAAAATTCACTTTTTCGGCAGACTTATTATATATTCGGGTCAGACAGGGTAGTATTATGAATTTGTAATTATATTATTATTTACATAATGAGCGTGCTACCATTGTTTAATTATTCGAAATGTCATTGGTTATTTTTTGTTTTCAGGAATCGGAACCAGCAGGTATTGTTTTCTTTATCATAAATTATAAAAAAATAGTCTCATGGAAACAGGTCATGCTGTAGAGATTGTCATCAACAAGGATGGTAGCGAGGTTGACCGTCTAGTGACGGACGTACTTAGGCAGCACTCGTGGAGGCTTTCTGCCTGCACCCCGGTAATGTAATGCAACTATTAGTATATAAGCAAGCGTCAAAGATACTTGAGTATGCAAAATATGATGACTGCATTCTAGAAGTTGTTTTAAGCTAGTAAAATCTTGAAGATTAAGATTCTAAATGTTGCCGGTAAGATGGTTGATAAGAAAAAATACTTTCTCTGAAACAATCATAGAAATGACTGCAAAGCATTTGTTCAATTGATATCAGACTAACAATAAAAAGGCTAGAGTTTGTGAGTGTGTTTGTATGTTTGTTACCTCTTCACGCTGAAACAGCTGGACCGATTTTGCTACAATTTGGTATGGATGTAGCTGACACCCTGGATTAACATATAGGCTACATTTTATCCCGAAAAAATGGAGAGGCTAACACCGCGGGGCGCAGCTAGTACTTGATATTTCATTAAGTATAGCTTAAAAAAGAATTGGACCAATGATCTTACCGGTAACATCAAGAATCTCTGCAAGCGTTTCTGAGCATATAACAATTCATAGGATGCGGTTTTCATAGGTTGCACACTCAACTGCACCCGGTCTAAAAGAATTTTATAAGTACTTGTTGTATTGTTAATTATAACAACATTTTTTTTTCAACATAATAAATATCATTTACTGCATATACCGGTTTTACTCACGTCAATATTCAGGTATGCCCGACTAGTTTCGGACTCTAACGGAGCCCTTATTCATGAGCTGGTGTCGCGGCGAGGTGGCGAGCCAAACTCGGGCATTCCTGAATATTGACGTGAGTAAGACCGGTATATATGTATAGTAAGTTATATGGATAACACTCACGAAAGTTATAATAGTAAATAAATCATTGTTAAGGTTGCGGGTTAGATTCCCGCACGGGAAAATTTGTGTGATCCGCAGATGTTTGTCCTGAATTTGAGTTTAGGTAAGAAAAATCTAGTTTGTGAAACGCAACCCACGATACAGAAGAAGTTACTAGTGTGGGGCGACGTTTAATTAAAAATAATGTAGCTGAGCGTTTTATAGGACCCTATAACATAACTAGCGGAATGTGTGTACTATACACCTCTGCCTACCTATACCTTTCAGAGTCCGAGGTCCAAGAGGAGGTGTTGGTGCAGACTACGGACCTGGAGCCGGAGCCCGAGGAGGTCCAGTTTACCGACACCTCCTACACCAGCGCTTCCTTCGAGTCTCTTCCACCACTCCCGGTAGAAGGTAATATTGCCACCACTTCTAGTTTAAGGTAATATTGCCACCACTTACAGTTGAGGGTAATATTGCCACCACTTACAGTTGTAGGTAATATTGCCACCACACCCAGTTAAAGGTAATCTTCTGGGTTTTCATCAGATCATCACCATCATAGACCTATAGATTAACTGGCATTTTATTCAAAAATTTCAACGTGGCCGACGTCGCCGGCAAAAGCTAGTATCAAAATCCTACTCTAACGCCTTAATAAAACCGTGAAGTTATAACATGGGACCAAGCCTTCCCAAATAATATATTCCTGTGACATCAATACCCGTTGCCATGGCAACGCCAAAAAAACTGTATTAAGTGCTGTGAGTTAAGTCTATAAAATATCAAGATAATTGCTCGTTCTAATAAAATATTGGTGATCAATTTGACAAAGGGTAAAACTTGGTATGTTTTTATGTAAAAAGTATTGGTTTGTGATCGTGTTTCAAGAGTATTAATGCCTTCTTCGCGTTTTTTGAACTATTAGCAACTCAATTAGTAATTTTTACAGTTATATTTGTGTTTGAGTGACAAGACAACATTTATTAATAAATATTCAATATATTTTAAACAAAACTCTGGTTTTGCAAAGAAAATAATTATATGTAATAGACCTGTATCAATGGAAGGAACATCTAATATACTGGCTCAGCCTAGTTTAGATGTTAGCATATAAAGATTTATAATTATCGGTTTGCAATTATATTAACTGCATATTAACTGTGCATACATTTTTGGTTACAATAAATACGTTATAATTTTAATAAAACAAATGCAAGAAAAAGCCTCCATTAGGAATATCTACTTTATATAAAAGACGTGGTAAAACTTACCACATGAAATTAATACAAATAAGGACATCTATTTATTTAACAAAAACAATTTACATTATATTATATACCTACGCTCAAAAAATTATGCATCGAAATATTCCTCCTCATCACTGTCGACTGGTAGGGTTCCCAAAAGGCTGACGGCATTGCCACGTTGAATGGCAACAAAAATAGTATGATTTGTAATTATTCTTTTTTTTTCAGAGGTCAAACCAAAGAAGAAGAAGGGACGTAAGAAGGCTGGGGTAAGATATCTTCTTTAAATCTTGCAGGATTAGCGGATACATAATATTTTATTTACACTTCATGCAAAAGCAGATTTATTGAATATTATTATAATTATAATTTTTTAAACCTTGACGAGCGCCCCGCGGTTTTACCCTATACATTGTATCAGGATAAAAAGTAGCTTATATATTAATCCAGCGTGTCAGCAACTGCCATACCAAATTTTAGCAAAATCGGTCTAGCCTGTCTAGGTGAAGAGGTAACAAACATACAAACGCACAAACACACTCACAAACTTTCGCCTATATAATATTAGAGTGGAGTGTGATTTCTATAATCGTCACATAGGTGGTAGGCTAGGGCCTTAGGGTATTAAGGCAGATAGGGCTGTTGTTACTTAAGGGTTCCGTAGGCTCTTGTCAGATATTTGTGCGCAAACAGGCCGTGACCATGAATATAAAATCTAGGGTTTCTGATATTTGGATCTTTAGACGCTTTTCAGATTAACTTCTAGAAGAATCTTTAACCTTCTAACTTCTTCTGTTAACCTAGGAGAAAGAGTCTTCGATTCAAAAGAAGACAAGTAGTGAAATGTTCCAATGGTCAGAAGAATCCATTGCACAAGGTTGTATATAACAGATCCAAAGATAATAAATATATATATAAAATAATAATAAAAAGATATGTAGTTTAGGGTTAAAAATGTAATTTACATTTCAATAGTAGTAGTTATCTTTATTGAGTAAATATTTAGCTAATGCAGATATTAGGTAATGAGAGATATTTAGTTAGCTTTATTGTAGAGACAGAAATCTCAAAATTATAATTAGTCATCCAAATCTCAAGGGAAGCAGTGGTTATAATACCAAAATATAACTATCCCACTGCAGGGCAAAGGCCTCTTCTCAGACAGAATAAGCACTGATCACCACGCTAGCTCACTGCGGGTTGGTTTCAGATCATAAAGTCCAGGTTTTATCACTATCTTTTCCTTCACTGTTAGTCCGTCGTGTCTCAGGATGTGTAAGAATGTATTTTTGACATTGGAAAAGTCTCATTGATTCGTTCCTGGCTTTGAGCCCGGAATTGTATGACCAGACTGCCATGAATCTCGTTAATTCATCAGTTGATAAATAAGCTATTATCATTATATTGTAATGCTTGTTTATAATATGAAGTTAAAAACGAAGTGCTATTCTAATTTATATTTCACGCAGCCGAGGAAACCAAAAAGGTGGAAGAGGAACCGGTAGAAAAGAAGAAAAAAGGCAAAAAGGGAAAGAAAGAAAAGAAGGAAGAAGAAATACCTGAGTTCGAAAAGGTAACCTTGATATTTAACATGTCTACGTATACAATAGCTGTTGAAATTAAAAAATAATATAGAGGAGGCTTCTTCCAAACAACTGGGTCGACCTAAATGGCGCAGTGGGTGAAGATTGGCCTGCTGCGCTAAGAGTTGTGAGATTGATCCCCGTACGAGGCAAATATCTGTAGGATCCGCAGATATTTGTCCCGAGTGCATCGGAGAGCACGATACAGGACAATTAGCCAGTTGCATGTCTTTCTAACTACGAAGAGCATTAACCTCAGAGAATGTCAAAATCAATAAATTTATGATCCCCTTTCCCATAATGAATTTTGTTTTTGTTTTTTTCCATGTCACCCCTTCCCTTACCCTCGTTTGGTAGCCATAAAAATACTGTTTTATTACTTTCTACAATGACAATAATACCTAATAAACAATATGAATACCTTTTTACATTTCTTGGTCTTTTAATCTTTTTAAATGGAGAGAGCGCACGAACATTTCGCTGGTTCCAAACGGTTCATATTTTCTCGTGATTATGTTGTAACAGTGGTTCTTGAATTAGATCTAGAATTTAGTACGGTTGAATTAGTCGATTTCGTATTTAGTATTGGTGATATAGATGGTTATAGTGATTCGAATATCGTTGCTGATGGATTTGTGAAATTTTGAAAGAGTTAAAATCAAATTTAAATGTCATCAACGCTTGTAAGTGGAAAAAAGTAGTTTATACTTGTGTTTGACAAGAATAATGACAGTGATAAAGAAGGCATAATTATGCCGCTTCGTCTAAATATTTTCGTCTGGTAAAGCTTGAGATAATTACAATTTGGGACAACAAAAACCTTATATTAATTCTAGTGTCGTTGTTATTAGTTACCTTGGATTATTATCTTGATTACAATTATAATTAGCATTTTAATTGTAAATAAGTTAACTTTAGTTGGATATAAATACGTTTACTAAAGTGTGCAGATTTAAATCTACGATTCCATGACATAATATCGCGATTATTCAAATTTCATGTGATTAAAACTCTAAGAAATTACTAAAACATTGCTAAAAAATATACTGCTTATTTTTAAGTGCTGAAAATTATAAAGTAACCGCCTAAATATGTTACAAGTCTTTCAAGATTTGAGTACATTGTTAATTATTTACAAGTAATGCTAATAAGCATGCTAAAATTGAATCTAAAGCATAATTCAATGAAAAATTTATTTTGTAAGTTTTTTAAAGTACTTATTAACTAAATCTATAGTTCTGTACTAATATATGTATATGGAACTATCCATTCGATTTCAAGAATTCTCTCACCGATATTTAGAATGGACCTTCGAGTAGACGAGAGTTCAATACATACTCACTAACAATTTATATACAATAATTTGATTTATTCCACAATTTAAATATTTTTTGAAAATTAACGTCTATTACAATGTTAATGCTGTGCATACCTACATATATGTAGTAGTTGGATTGCCTATTAATAAATAAAATAAAAATAAATATAGGCTACATTAATCCTATTAACGAAAAATATTACACGCAGAAGAAGTCGCGGACTAATTCTACTATAATATATTATAATAACAATTCAAATCTCTCTTCTCACTCATTCTCAATCTCAACACTCACAGCCGAAAGCTTGGAAGAAGATGAACAAGAGAGACAGGGAGGCATGGCTAGTTCAGAGGATAGAGGATTGGAGGGCCGAGAAGGAAGCTGCGAAGTTAGTTGAACCATAATCCTATATCCTATTCTCCTATCCCATCATATAGCCCCCTTACCTTAAAACAAATAACGATTCTATACTAATCTATACTTGCTATACCCATACACTTACCGACACGGCATGTGGCCCAAATTTCTATATTTTTTGTGGCAATTGAGAAACGCGATATTTTATTAATTCATATTATATTTTATTTTATATTTGTGTTTTTTAACAAAATCACTGAATTGCAGCAAAAGAAGTACCTACACACCAGTTTACACAAATTCTTGTAACTCATTTTGATATTTACCATGTTTGGGCCACATTCTACGCCGGTAAATTTATAATTATAATATACATAAGATAATCAGTGTAGGTACCAATTATAAAGAAATAAAGCGATAATCTTAGATGTAAGCGATAATCTTTGACATGTATTTACGCGGCTAAAAAGATTGAACCTTTTTTAATTATTACAATTAAAATCATGTCGGTTCCGATAAAATATGTTATGGATTATTCAGAACTCCTTAACAAGCTTATATAGGCTATGCAGTGGGTTGTGGATCTGGTATCTAGCTCCTGAATCATCATTATCAGCTCTTAGGTGACCCAAAAGGGGCGTGCGGCACGTAAGCCGTACGTATTGAGTCAGACCCGCCAAGAAGGCGGCTCGGGATCTGTCAAGAGATGCGGTGCAGTTTACGCAGGTCCCACGTCCCTCGACCTAAGGTAGTTAGGAGGACACCTGGGGCTTGTAGTTGGTAAGAATCCGGCATACCCATCCACCAGCCCCAGGACGGAGGATGTCCATGAGGATTAACCCAGAAAAAATAGATGACACACTGCATTAGCCTCCTAAACGCCACTGTTTCCTTTTTTGGATCTTGTGCAAAGACTCCTCAATAGACCCTTATGAATAAGACTAACCAATTCTACTATAATAACTGACGTGAGTGTTATCCATATTATTTACTATAAACGCCGGTTGTACTCACGTGAGTATTGAGGAATGCCCGACTAGTTTCGAACTCGAACGGAGCCCTTATTCATAAGCTGGTGACGCGGCAGAGTTGGAGAGGCTACGTTCGAGTTCGAAACTAGTCGTGCATTCCCGAATACACACGTGAGTACATACCACCGGCGTTTATAATAAATAATATAAACTAACCAAACCACGCATATTTTCAAATCCAACTCAAAATGTTTCCTTCACAAATTTTTGCCGCTGGAATCCAATTCCACCTCATGAAGAAGAGCTAACGACAATGCTACTCCTCAGGCAAGCAAAACTGGCGGGAGCAAAGGAGAAACGCGCTGCGCAGGCGCGGGAACGGAACGAGCTAATGTTAAAGGACGTGGCCGAGCAAGATGTTAGGAGAGACATCCTAGCGAAGGCAGTCAATCTGTTTTACAGTAAGTATATGTAGATTTCCTTGTTGGTCCAGTGGTCGTGCGAGCGCGTCTGCTGAGCATGAGATCTTGGATTTCAATCCAGGGTTGGGCAAAGAGCTATTGGGTAATGCTCTGTAGCAGCACAGAGTCTGGATTTGTGCCCAGATGATGGGAATAGGCTCGCCCTCGATTACATTGGGACTTATAACATAACTAGCAAAATGTGGGTGTACTTATGATACACCTCTGCCTACCTCTTTGGGGAATACAGGCCTGATGTTATGTAATATTAGCAGGTTTATCTGACAGCGTATTGACCACTTCAGTAGTTTTAAAAAAGAAAATAAATGCTACGATTTGTATCATTATAGAATTCTTGAGTCAATACCGTTTTACCCGACTGCCAAGGAAGGGTTATGTTATTAATTGACAGTTGTCAATTTACTGAATATATGCTTATTTATGTTTATACAGAATTCGAAAAAGAGAAAATGGATTATAATCTCAAAAAGGAAATATATGCAGAGGTACGTATTAAAATACCTTACATTAATTCGTGCTTGTCGTTAGTTATGGAAATTAAATTTGAATCGATCAAGAAAAAGCTATGTATTTATATTTAATTAAACTTTTACGCTAACAAGTAACAATTTAGCTTCATCAGAAATTCTCTCACACTCATCCCCACTCATACTTTACATATTAACGAAGAACGAATCAGTGTTGAAAGCACTGATAGCCAAGTGGTATGACCGTTTGACTGCCAAGTCCAAGGTCGCAAGTCCAAAACACACCAATGTCTTTTCGAATTCATGTGCGTACTATAAATTAGTCATCAGTTGCTAAAAACGGTAAAGGAAAACATCGTGAGGAAACCAGCTCACCTGAGAGATTTTTCAACGGTGTGTAAAGCTATGCTAGAGGTCTACAGGCGGTTTAAACTCTGACACCAGGTTGTTCAACAACCATACGATAAGAAGAAGAACGATGATCAAATTTTAAAACAACTCTTAAGTCAATTGACATCTCTACCCTTGACATGCCAATGGCAGTAACAGGTATATTTAAGCAATAAATAAGAAATGACATGTTTTTTTAAGTAAGGGGGCCTACAGCACCTTTCATCGCAATTTTAACCCTCTTATAATTCTAGTGGCAACAATACCTTCGCTGCGACGGTCTACCAGACCCTCGGGTGGTGACGCAGCTGAACACGTACCTACACCTATGGCGGCAGCTGGAAGTGTGTGATGATGAAGAACTTAACAAGAAGTTTTTAGAAGTTCTACCGGTGAGTTAAAATATAAAATTTTGTTAACTTCTACCGATGAGTATAGATTTCTACCGGTAAGTAAAGATTGATGTGCACCACAAAGCATAGAATTTCTGCGTTCCAAAACACAAATCGCCGATTCAGGCAAAGTAGCTGCAAAACTTAAGTGGAATCAGGCTAGTCACGTCTGCCGCATGTCGGAAGAACTATGGCGAAAACAACCACGCAGTAGATTCCAAACAGCAGCAAATAACATCGAGGCAGGTCGAGAAAGAGATGGTGTGATGAAGTTGATTCAAAGAGTAATTCAAGTGGTGATAAACAGGGAAAAGTGGAAGGGAGGGCTTTACCCTGCAGAACAGTGCGGACTAATAATATAATACATTTTAGTGGGTGTCTACTGAGAAGTTTAGATTGCAGTGGATTTTCTACCGGTAATGATTTATATAGAGTCTACCGGTAAATAATACGAATGACGAGCTGCCCCCTTACCATAAATTCTTAAAGCAGGACAGTTTAAGACGTGGAAGCGAGACGCCGCTACGTGCAGTGTAATGCGGCGTCTCGCTTCCACATCGTGTTTTAAGAGTTCATGGCAAGGGGGCTGATTGGCGCAGTGGCTAAGCGATTGGACTGCTGCGCTAAAGGTTGCGGGCTCGATACCAACACGGGGAAAACATTTGTGAACCGCAGATGTTTGTCCCGAGTCTGGGTGCTTGTGTGTGTGATATTTCATGTTTGTGAAACGCACCCACAATACAAAAAAAAAATCCTAGTGCGGGGCGACGTTTATTAAAAACTAAAAAAGAACTATTAAATCAAAACCTAAATATTGCTGTTTACTCTTAAGTAGTGGGTGTTTTGACCTCACCGATGTATCAAGTTGTGACATAATATTATATGGTCAACGGAACAATCGTCTAGATAAATCAAAAAGAAAAACAGTCATAGTTATTTTCCAGCACGAGTGTCAATGTTAGTGTCATACAATAAATTAAAGCTATGAATGAGACCTTTAAAATGACATATGTCACGACTTGATAAAACCTGGGGCGCCCATACTAATTTGCCTATTCTCCTCTTTCTCGTAAAGAAAACTCCCTGGACTTACGCTTTCAATTCATTGACGTAATTGTGACGCAAATCTTACTTGAAAGGTACCTGAAATAAACTTGATTGCAGATCTTGGATATGCTTGAAGAATTCCGCTTCAAAACAAGGGAGTTCACGCCACGTCAGTCCGAGAACTACAATGAGGTAAATGCGTAGGCGTTTTTATTACCATTTAAGTACATATTTTATTAAGATTGCGTCTGATTTAATCTCATGGAACCCTGATTTTAATTTGCGTATTTCTCAAGGCTTTAAACCTGTATGGCATGTGAAAAAGGTAGATAATACGCAATGCAAAAACAATGTTAAAGATCCGGAATTAACCGGCAGTGGTTGCTAAGCGCGACTGCTGAGCATGAGGTCCTGGGTTCGAATACTGGGTCGGGCAAAGTGTTGGTCTAGTGGTTAGTGACCGTGACTGCTAAACCGGAGGTCGTGGGTTCGATTCCCAGGACAAATATTTGTGTGATGTGGTTGCCCGACAGTGGTTGCTAAGCGCGACTGCTTAGCATGAAGTCCTGAGTTCGAATCCCGGGTCGTGCAAAGCGTTATTAAGTTTTTCCATTAGATTATTCTCAGTAGCAGCACGGAGTCTGTATTTGTGCCCGGTTGATGGCAATAGGATCGCCCCCTATTACATTGGGACCTATAACATAACTAGCGAGATGTTGGTGTACTGACACCTACGTTTTCCAGGAATACAGTGGTTTAAAAAAAACTGGCGAAGTGCGATTCGGACTCGCGCACGAAGGGTTCCGTACCATTATCTAAAAAATGGCAAAAAAATCACGTTTGTTGTATGGGCCCCTTAAATATCAATTTTATTCTGGTTTTTAGTATTTGTTGTTATAGCGGCAACAGAAATACATCACCTGTGAAAATGTTAACTGTCTAACTACCACAGTTAATGAGACAGCATGGTGACAGACGGACAACGGAGTCTTAGTAATACGGTCCCGTTTTACGGAACTCTAAAAAGTAAATAAATAAAACTCGCCGAATACATAACCTCCTATCTGAAGTCGGTTAACATCATTTCCAGGTTCGCATAGCTCTTCGAGAGCAGTTAGCTAGCGCGATCCAGATAGCCTCTTACACTCTGCTCCGAGACTTGGAGAAGCACCTTAAATTTGAGAGTACGAAGGTGGCTACCTACGAGAGGGAGTTCAAGGGTCTGCGGCTCAACATCTGGGTGGCCGTCAAGTGGCCTACTAGGAAACTGAAGCCTATTGAGCCAGAGCCGTGAGTGGTTTTCTTCAAATCAAATCAAATAATTCACACAATTTCGTTTATTAAAAGTCAACAACATTAAATTATCGTCAAGGGGAAATGACTCATTTAAAAAATTGTCTATAAAAATGCAGCAACACAGTAATAACAATTTAATTTATTTGGCCTTTCATTTTATCTTTCTTTATCTTTGGACTCGTACATAAGTAATTGTTACACTTACAAATGTACAGATACCAATTTATTGAATATGTATTGTGTAAACAATTGTAATAATAATGTCAGTAATGCTAATCTTAATAATAAATAAATACATTGTATTTTTTTCGAGATATAAATAAATAATATTATTTTTTAAATTTTAAAGATTTGTGAGGTTCGTTGGTCACATGTGGCCTCTAAAGCAAAAAAGACCATGATTCACAGTTCCTCTTAAGGTGCTTTAGTTTCTGAATTCCCAAAAAATCCTCTGGTATTCGTAAAATGCTGCATTTTATAGCTGAATCGTTATCATCAATTTATAACTTGTATAATTGAGGGGCAATTCTATTGCTTTTCTTATTTATTTCTTCTACCTCCTTATTAACCTATTGAGCTCCACAGCGATAGACAGAAAACAATGTTTTCGTGCCCTCCACGCAACGATTTTATTAAAAGACAATATTTAATCTTAACATTCATTACGATTATTGTTAACTATAACATTTTTTTTTTCTTTTAAAACCGTCGCCCCACACTAGGAATATCTCCTATATCGTGGGTGCGTTTCACAAACATGAAATATTACATACACAAACACCCAGACTCGGGACAAACATCTGCGGATCGCACAAATTTTTGTCCCGTGCGGGAATCGAACCCGCAACCGTTAGCGCAGCAGTCCAATCGCTGAGCCACTGCACCAATCAGGTCGTCCCATTACACAAGACTGATTGACAAGATATTGACTAATAATAAAGTTATGGCGTGGAGAGCTCGGAAACGGTTGTCTTCTATAGAAGTCGTGGCGCTCAAAAGGTTAAATGATTAAACTCTGACCTCATTACAGAGAACCAGTGGAACTACCGTTTCCAGCAATGAAGGTAATGGTGAAACTTCCCAAAATAATCGACAGCTCCTGTGTCTGTGTGCGCGCAGCTCGATCTATGATAGACCTGCTGAGTGAGAGTTCTAGATCTTATGCCTTGAAAGATGATATACCCGACAGGTATGAAGGTAAGTGCTACATAGATAATAATAATGATATTAAATCATTTATTTGCATAACGTCACGCCTGTCTACCCCGAAGGTTTAGATATTATAGCTGCGCCTCGCGGTATTACCCGTTGCATTTTTTCGGGGTAAAAATTAGACTATGTGCTAATCCAGGGTGTCAGCTACCTCCATACAAAATTTAAGCAAAATTGGTCCAGCCGTTTGAGTGTGAATCAGTAACAAACATACAAACCGGTCATCGCTGAAAATCAGCGCCGCGACACTGTCTCGCATAGGGTCGCTGCATATGCTGAGCGAGGGCCATTTCGCATGCTTGTGACGCATATTATTTTTTCCTACTTTGTTCTTTTGTTTTGTAAGTACATATGTATATTTGCCTATTTGTGTCCTATATGCGTCATTACCGCGAATAAATGCTTTTTCTTTCTTTCTTTCAGACACAGTCACAAACTTTCGCTTTTATAATATTAGTGTGACTGCCTGTTATATTATCGTTTATTATTCATAAAATTACAATTACAGGATAAGTTTGTCGGCGGACCCCAAACTAGGCAGTGCCTGTATATTATAGGTCCCAATGTAATAGGGGGCGAGTCTATTGCCATATTCGACCGGGCACATATCCAGTCCCGTGCTGCTACTGCGAAAACGTTTTAAGAACATGAAAAACCCATCTTCTTATAACTCTGTATGACTTTTTCCTCTTTACTGGGGAAATACTTCCGGACTTCCTCCGTCCGGGGGCGGATGGAGGGGTATACCGGACTCTTACCGGCTGAAACCCAAGGATGTCCTCCTGGCTACCTATCTAGCTAGCTGACTCTACCCGACCTGGAACTTGAACCCTTGTCGTCAGCAATAGCGCTTAATGACCACTAGACCAACGAGGCAGCTTACATACTGAATATGGAACGACATCTTTTATCTTTTCCTTTACAGACTTATTTATCTTTAACGTGAAAGAGTTGGTAGAAGTGCAGAAACTCAAAAAGGCACAGGATGAGATAAGAACGAAGTTCTACAAGGAAATGAGAGAGAGAGTCCGGGAGTTAGAAGCATTTATCAAAGCTAATCAGTAAGTTCAGAATCCTACTGCTGCAATGATAATATTATGTCAAAAAGTATAGATAGGTACGTCATATGCTAACAAATTAACGAATAAGTGTTCCGAACTGCACACATAACATTATACAACTTGACAAAGACTTGATAAAGCTATTCGTAATAATAAAAATCAGATTATGAGAATAAACAAAAGTTTGACACTTTCGGATCTTCAAAATCAGCGCGCTAGTAACAAATCTTCCTCATTATTTTTATAATAATGTCAATGTCATTGATGGATGGGAGGGAGATGGTAGGGAGACGTTTAAAAAAATGTATATTCATATGTACATCATTGTACGTTTGTTTTTGTCTTGTCTTTATTTTTGACAGTTTGAATTTAAGCTTAACACGGGCAACACGCTAAAATAAGTCGTTTCAGTAATTTATAGCTGTAAATATATAACACTGAGATGGTAATCATAGATTCTAACATATAACACCTGACGTCACCTTTAAGACGTAAATACTAAAACGGAACTTGAAATTCGATGGCTGCGAGCAGCGACACTTTGTTAGCGTGCTTAATTGGTAAGAGCTGCGCCACGGTAGGGCGAAGCTCGCGGGTTCGAATCCCGCTCGTGTCCAACCTTTTACCTTATCAATTTGAATAATAGAAGATTATTTCAGATACTTAAAAAATGATAAGGAGAGAGAAGAATTAGACAACTTGAACATGTCAGAAGCTCCTCCCATGCCGGCACCCAGGGTGCAAATAGCGCACACAAACGGTAAATACATCAAAATCTTCACCTACATAAACATTTAACTCTTAAACAGGTATTTTGTCCCTTTCACTCTGATTGTGAAAGTAATGAGATTGAACGGGATGGAAATACCAAACACTGTTTTATTACATACCTACAAGTTCAAAGTTTAAAACCTGTGTCAGAAGAAGAGAGAGAAAAAGAAAAAGAGAAGAAGGTTTTTACTGTACCTATAATGATCTTTTAAAAATAGTACTTTCCAAACGTCATACATAAGATAACCACCAAATCGCCCGTCACCGCTTCCTAGTGCTGTCTAGGAAGAAGGATCGGCGCAACAAACTACCCAGCAGTATAATCCGTCACAATTTGGATTTTACTTAAAATCTATTAATGGTTTTTTGTCTTCAGAACGCGAATTCAAAAAATATCTACGCTCTTGTAGAACTAAGACAAGGACGGGCGAAATTAACTTACGGAAGTATAGGTAAGTTGATAAACTGATTGAATTGAAGATGGTACGAGACGGGGCGTCTGTCAGGACAGCCCCCCTACACAAGTGGCAAAACGCTTGACGAATATAAATCAAATAGAATGATAAATTTATGGAGATGACATAATGTTTCGATTATGTTATCGATGACATATGACAAACTCATATATTTTTGATTCAATTCGATTTCTATTCTTGAAGCTTTTTGCCACTTGTGTAGGTAGACTCAAACTCGCTGTGTTTCTTTCTTCAAAAGACCACATCTCAGACGACCTACACTGTTCTCACATAAAATATTGTATTTGTCTGTATTTTAAAAGAACCCTTGACCCCTAACTTTGTTCCGGCATTTCTTTTCAGAGGTCGATTAGGAAATGCCGACGCCATCTAGTTTTTAAAAAAGAGTGACGTGTTAAAGTTCTTTTTTGTACACCAATTTGCAGAAACAATATCATTTATCATCTAGGCTGGTTTAACAGCTGTCCGGGAGGCTGTAGAGCCCGCACAGTGCTATCCTCGTCCTATCGAACTGTACCTTCGTTTCAGAGCACTGCGGGTGCTATCTGCTCGGGTCTTCCGGAGAGCTACAAAACCAGACTTACATAGATAGAAAAAGAAATTCATAGAATCACTTCTGTAGTGAAAAGACAGAGGTGTACTTTATCAAGATTCTGTACACCCACATTTTTTATTAGTAATAATTATGACCCATGTCGGCTAAGTGGCGAACCTATTGCCATTAATTAGATCCCACTGGTATCAAGGTCTCTAATGATTCACTTTTTCAGCAGAGAAATAGAATTGAACTTATAATCACTCTTCCATTCGTCCCAAATCTAAAAATAATCCTAGTGGACGATGATTTTTCACAAAAATGTTGTTGTTGATTTCAGGATATGTGGTGGAGTTCTGAACCTGGATCTCATTGTGACACCGCCTCAACCGAAGCGCATGCGCAACGAGGTTACAATAACCACATGTAAGTATAGTCATAGTTATAGGATTTTTATTTCAAACTAGCTGATGCCCGTGACTTCGTCCACGTGGGTTTTGGAGAGCAAATAGATTTTTTGGGCCAGAAACCCTCTCGGGCGCTCTTAGAAGACAGTACAAAAATTCGATCAGAATCTGATCAGTCGTTTAAAAACGTATAGGGGACAAACATACAAACATTCACTTTTATTTATATAGTAGGCTACAAAGGACACTTTTAAAACATCAAATCAAGTTGCTTGGTTCGAAAGTGTCGTTTCTATGGAGAAGAACCATTAAAAATCCTTTTCCGAGGATCGCAGATCGAAGTCGCAAGATTGATCGCACGCGACGGACGCGCGGCCGATGCGACAATAGTCGTACTAAGGCGAGTTGGCAATCGGCCGCGACCTTTTCAAAGTCCACCTTTATAATATATTGTGACTTTAAAGGTCCAAATACGTGCTGTAGACTGATGGTGGGTGGACTGTATTGAGAATAAAACCAGGATTGTTAACAAAAACGTGCAAGCGCGCGGAAGTAATGCGCGCAGGTTCACAGGGAAGCTTTCGTGCGTCGACTAACTGCCTTTTCGTTCGTTCGCCGGCCGCCTTCGCTCACCGCGCGTCGGCGCCGGCCGGGCTGCACCCCCGCGCGCCCTCCCCCTGTCAGCGCTTACTACTTCCGCGGCGTTCGCGAATCATTTATTGTATACATACAATTATACAATGTATACATACGTAAACAAAACTTAAAAACTTTTTAAAACGATTAAATCGTGTCGCCTACACGTGCGATAGATCATTCCGATGGCTTAGAAGATCTTACTGTCTCGTTGGTCTACGTGTCAAAGCCGACTGCTGAGCATGAGGTCCTGGGTTCGAATCCCGGGTCATGCAAAGTGTTCATCGGTATTTCCATTAAGTTCTTCTCAGTAGCAGCACAGCGGTTGTGCCCGGTTGGTGGCAATAGGCTAGAACCCTATTACATTGGGACCTATAACATAACTGGCAAAGTGTGGGTGTACTATAGGTGCACCTCTGCCTTCTTCTTCGGAGAATATAGGCGTAGTGTTATTTAAAAAAAGAACTATGAGAAAACCTTAGATGAATAGTATAAAAAATATCTCAGTCATACCTTTATATGTTACTAGAGTTTTCGCGCGGCTTCGATTGCGTTAACCCCTATTTAAACCCCTTACCGCCGAACTCAGAGACATTTAATCATTACTTAAACTAGCACTAAGAAAAGGTTTTCTTTGTGAAATCTTTACTTATTGTCAGTTTAAGTAATCATTAACGTCTCTGAGTGCGGTTAGAGAGTTGAATTAAAAAAAAACTTATGTCCTTTCTCGGGTCTTAAACTTTTAACATACCAAATTTCATAAAAATCCGTCAAGCGGTTCAATCGCGAAGGTTCAACAGACAGACAGAGTAACTCTCACATTTATAAAATTATTAGTAATTAGTGTGGAAATATGGATATGGATTATAAAACAAGAAACCTTCTGTAGATTAATTAAAATGATTTATTTACATGCATTTATGATAATTAAATTAATGACTTGATAATTAAGCTAATTAAGCTAAAGACACGTTCTCGGTCTGTTTGGTCTTCTGTGATATGAGGGTCTTGTTCAGTCTTCTCCAGAAGACGTTCCTCTCGGATTCGTCTTTCGGCCACACTATGTATGTTTTCGTTAGCATTAGGTAGTGTAACGTGTTCGGACGAAGGCGACGAGGTATTTCTTCTAGAAGAACAAGTGTTAGGTCTTCTCGGCGTGTCTCGAGAAGTCTGGAAATAGTTTAGACTGAAAATCTTTTGGGAACCGGTCTTGGGTTCAACTCTTAGGTGTTAATTACGGTATTTTTTAAGAAGTTATCAGTAGCCCAATGATTGAAATTCCATCATATTATGTTACATTGATTTAATATCATCTGGTGATCATTATTCTACTGATCCCTTTGTGGAATGTAGGTGGGAAGAATTTCGGTATTCTATAAGAAATAACTCTAAACATAATTATCGTGTAGTCAAACTAAACGTTACCGCGTTTAGTTTGACTGGTTTTTATACTTTCAGACTTCTGACTACCTGATACTGTCACTATTACTTACGACTGGAAGTTGGGATCGAGAGCTTAAAGTCCATACATAAAATGCATGCTCATTGGTCCATAGACCAACCGCTGCAAACGTAGCTTAATCTCGATCGATCGATGTATCCTTGATACTTTTACTGAGCACAAAGCCGTTATTAGCTAAATTAGTCTAATAAGTAGGTTATGATATTATTCCTCACCTGTGCTGCGCTAGATGCATCTCGAACTGACACCACTGGCTCAGGAGGAAGCGCTGCGATATGATCAGCATGATGGACCTGGAGCGGTCCATGCATGACACTATGTTCTCCAGGATCGAGAGACCAACCTGGAAATACGAGACATGCTTTATCATACGAGTGAGCCTTTGTGAGATTATAATTATGCAATATTAACTGAATTTTAGAATGATGGAGTTTCTTGGCAAAACAAAACAAGTCTTGAGATGGGTGACTGTTTTCTCAAGTCGAAACCCCTCCGTGCTTCAGAAGGCACGTTAAGCCGTTGGTCC
Source organism: Abrostola tripartita (assembly GCA_905340225.1). NCBI lineage: Eukaryota > Metazoa > Arthropoda > Insecta > Lepidoptera > Noctuidae > Abrostola > Abrostola tripartita. The sequence goes on from HG996515.1 coordinate 4,303,259, forward strand.
TGCACCTGACCTTTCTCCGGTCGTGTCGGTCTACCGTCCCATCGGACTATGAGAGTGAGGGAATGGAGAGTGCACTTGTGTTTGCGCGCATACTAGTGCACTATAATATCTCCTGTGTAGTTAGCTAATCTCAGAGGAGAAAGGTCTTTACTACCCAGAATTTTTTTCACTTTTGTGAACAACAAAGATGTTCCAAGAGTAAAGTTAACTCTTGGAAAATCTTTGTTAAAAGGACAGTGGTCTTACCTGAAAGTCTCTCTCGTGCAGACAGGCGCTAATGCTGCACTCTGCCTCCATGTGCGGCAGGAGGTGGTCCAGCACCCATCCCCGATCCTCGTTGCAGTATGACACGAACACATCGTAGTTGAACACGGTGCCATCTGCAAATAAATGAATTTTTACTCCACCACACTAGGAAGTTCTCCTGTGACGTGATGCTGAAATAGGCTTCTCGCAGGATAACTTGTATATAATATTAAGGTACATAATTTCATGCAGAGAATGTCGCAGAAGAAATGGGAGGACACTCTATACTCATTTATTGGGTAAACCTATCATTGTGTTATACCAGATTGTGATTCCCGAAGATGTAGCCAAATATGTTTTTCCCATTTATAGGGGTCTGTATACCCATATAACTAATCAATAAGGCCCACTATGGGTGCCACAGCAAAGTCGTCACCACTTACGACACGCTTTGTTGGCGACTAAAAGGAATATTATTACTTAGTAGCCAAAGATGGATAGCTTGTATGTATATCAAAAAGTACTCAACTTACCCACAATAGTCTCATTCTTATTTATCAAACTTAACGTCGCAGAATTCCTCATAGTTATGAAGCAGTATCTGATTTGCCGTCTCAATATGAACAGAATTGCCACTGGAACTAACACTGCAGGTATAATTAACAACGATAGCAACACAAGCCTGCCATTTGCCAATTCAGTTTCATAATCCATGTCTCTCTTTGCTTTCCTGCAACTCGTCACACTTGAGATAGCTACAGACCTGCTTTCAGGGATCTTAAGACAAATATAGCTCGATGGATTGTAGTCAACGAGACGAAATCTTCCAGTTTCTCCTATATCACTAAGGCACCTCTCATCACAATCTAGATCCATATTTTGTCTGCTCCGTATTATTTGGTTGTAAAATGTATATCCATTATGGTACATCTGATGTTTTGGTACCTTTATCAGCTTTGTTTGAAAAGTTCTTTGATTTTTAAACGCCATTTTATATAGATCTTTGGCGTGACAGTTGCAGACTATGAAGTTTCCAGATAGTGCTAAATATTCAACGTTTATTACATCCTGTATCATTTCTTCTGATATAATGTTTATGTTATTGTTTCTTAAAGACAGCAATTTGAGTGTTGGCACTGCTGAAAAGGTAGATTCAAACCATGCTGGTAGCCTGTTATTATTTAGATCTAAGATCTTTAAGCTTCTCAATGTTCTGATAACCCGTTCCCTAACAGTGCCTATTTCGTTGTGTGACAACTGTAATATCTCAAGCTTCGTAAAGTTTTGAAATATATCCATAGTGTGCAAGCCTACGTCACGAGCGTTCAATACTTTTAGACTATTCTCGATGCCTCTCAAAACATTATGGAATGTCAAGATGCCACTGTTCCCCGATAAATCTAATATTTCCAGAGATGTCGTGTTAAAAATGCCATCTATCAGGCTGGTCAAACCAGTCTCACATAGGGATAAGCTCTTGAAACTCTTGTGTAACCTGCATATCATTCCAAGGTTTCGTTGTGTCATCCTGGTAAACGACAAGTCTAAGGAAACTAGGCTGGTTAGATCGCGAAGAATGAAATATGCATCAGAGGCTAGATTTTTTGGTTTACCATCATCATCATATGCTCTATTTCTGCTGAAGTCCAAGTGTCTTAAGTTGTGCAAGCCGAAGAAGGCAGTGGAGTCGATGAAGCTGATTTCGTTTTCGCCGAGGTAGAGAGCTCTCAAACTGGGCATCCCTGTGAATAGGTTTTCGCCAAGAGTTTGTATGGAGCATGCTCGAAGATCTAATTCTTTTAGACGAGGGAAGGTGACTAATGTGAGGCCTGTGGACCAGATGTTGGTGACTGGAAACAAAAACATAACATAACATCACGCCCGTATTCCCCGAAGAGGAAGGCAGAGGTGCACATATAGCCCACATTTCGCCAGTTATTTTGTAGGTCTCAATTTTAAAGGGGGCAAGCCTATTGCCATCAACCGGGCATAAATTCAGCCTCCGAACTGCTTCTGAGAATTACCTAATGGAAAAACCAAATTACACTTTGCCCGACCCAGGAATCGAACACAGGACCTCATGCTCAGCAGTCGCGCTTGGCGATCAGTAGACCAACGAGGCAGTCAATTTTATTTGTATACTAGTTGCGCCCCGCGGCCTTACCCACTACATTTTTGCAGGATAAAAAGTACTACCTCCATACCAAATTTTATCGAAACTGGTCCAGCCGTTTGAGCGTGAAGAAGTAACAAACATACACACTCACAAACTAGACTAGTGTGATATAATTATATCTTTGACTCTTTCTTACCCTCGAATTGAAACCCTTCTGCTAAGTTCATGTCGATTGTATCCGTAGCGTTGAAGGACATCTCATATTGTTCAGCAGAGTTAATACCCAAGAACGAGTTGCCATAAAATGACACATACTCCACAGTTTCTGACAAACCTCGGTGTTTCGTGTCGCGCAATACAAATATCTGGAATGAGAGAATAAGACGAATAAAAATTTTGGAGTGACAACTAAATTATAGGTTACGCTAGCTTCGACCTGCGACTTCGTCCGCGTGGATTTCGAATGTTTGACAGTGGCACTAGTCGTGGGCTCGAACTGACTGTTGGGCGTGGCAAAAAAGCTCGCTGTCTCACCTGGCATGCGTGAGCTTAAGTGAGATGCACGATAAATCACAGTAAAACCGCGCGTAAAAAATACGAACATGCTTTTGGAAAATCACACTTTATGAAAAAACCACTGCATAAGTCTATTACAAATAAAATATATGGAACTCTTCGATAATTGACCTTTGTTGGTACCGACTGCGTTTTGGAGATTTTACATATCTTACAAGACTAATTTACGCCCAAAGTTGCATTAAAACTTGCAATAAAAACAAATCTTTGGTGGCTCGTAACTTTTTAATGGCTTTTTATTTTACCATTCTATTTCCGTACAGACAAAATGAATAAAGAGTTAAAACGATATCATGTTTCACTTTGGATGTACTATGTCAAACAGCGGAGTAATACCCTCCCGAACTTTCTATGGAAAAAATCTCGACAAGTGTCACCTTAAAGCCTACAAAAAAAAATTTTTCGATTCGAACCAGTTGTTCGTGAGATTAACGCGTGCAACCATACAAACAAACTCTTCAGATTTATCATATTAGTATACTTAGATTAATTAATTAATTATTCAACAGGCATATGTTTTAATTAACTTTACCAATGTCATATATACTTTCTTAAATATTCTAAGACCATAACTAACGGTAACGGAAAACATCGTGAGGATCAATGCTCAATCCTTTTCTATACTTTGCCCTGCAGTGAGACAGTAATTATAGGCTGTTATTATTATATCACTACATAGTATAAAACAAAGTCGCTTTCTCTGTCCCTATGTATGCTTAAATCTTTAAAACTACGCAACGGATTTTGATGCGTTTTTTTTAATAGATAGAGTGATTGAAGTGGAAGGTTTATATGTATATAACATCCATTAAATAGTGGAGAAATATTTTACACCCGTGCGAAGCCGGAGCGGGCCAGTATTTATATAAAAGTACTTACAGGCGGAACCCTGTTTAGATGACATCGTGCCAAACTCAAGTATTTTATGTAGCTCCTTGGTGAAAAAGTGATTTGACTTAACGTTTGTTGCAGCATCGGTACAGGAAACATATTTGATGACAGATCCACTGCGTATTCTATTTCGTCTGTAATAGATAGATATTTATAATATGAAACTAAAAGCCTATATTATTATTACAGCACTGATAGCCAAGGGGTATGACCGTTGGACTGCCAAGTCAGAGGTCGCAAGTCCAAACACCAAGACGCACCAATGTCTTTACGAATTCATGTGTTTATAATAAATTCGTTGTAAATTGCTAAAACATCGTGGGGAAACCGGCACACCTGAGAGATCAACAATGAGTGTGTAAAGCCACGTCGGAGGCCTACAGGCGTTTTAAACTCTGACACCAAGTTGTTCATCAACCATACGATAACATTGGCACGTGCCGGAGTTTGAACTTGGGACTTTCGACTTGGCAGTCCAACGGTCATACCACTCGACTATCACTGACGTTAAGATAAGAGACGATAAAAATAATTTAATCAAAATAGACTTAAAAAAGTACTTTTTGCACGTCAAATGACATCAAGACAGCCCCCAAAACGCCCGCCCGTCACCGCTTCCTAGTGCTATAGCTGGGTAGAAGAAACGGCGCAACTAACTACCCAGCAGTTATAATATTATACACATATTTTATGTTACGTATTTACAACTTATTTAATTAACTAAACTAAGTCCCAGACATTCGCTAAGGGAAAAGTTTAAAGAGATTGGTATTATGACTGTCCCATCACATTATATTTATGAGAACTTGCTTTACGCTCATAAAAATATTAATCTTTTTATTAGAAACAGTGATGTTCACAACATTAACACTAGGAATAAACACAAATTTGTTGTACCAGCAACTAGGCTTCAGAAAATTAGTAACTCATTCAAATGTCAATGCATACGTTTTTATAATAAAACCCCAAACGACATTCAAAATCTGAGTGTGAACAAATTTAAGTCGTTTATTAAGCACAAACTATGTAGAAAAGGTTACTATAAAGTGTCGGACTATCTCCTAGACAAAAATGCTTGGGCTTAAGCCACTTCACTTACCTATTGTTATATTGTTTAATTTTGACATTTAATTATTAAATTATTTATTTTTTTTACCCCTTTTTTACATTTTTGACATTGTTTGATCATTTGATCTATTTTGTTTTTGATTTATTTATTTATTTTTTACAAAATGACATTATGTATTAATTTATCTTTATTAATGTGAAATTAATGTACAATGTAAGATTTATCCTTTTTATGTAGTTTTTTTGTCTGGCGGTTTGAGTATTTTTTATACAGCCTACCCAAATGTCCTTCAGATGGTACGAGACGGGGCGTCTGTAAGGACAGGTCGACTCAAACTCGCCGTGGTACTTTCTTAAAAAGACCTCTTCTCAGACCACCTACACTGTTCTCACATACATTATTTTTTACCTGTCTGGACTTTAAAAGAGACATTGACCCCTGAGTTTGTTTCGGCGTTTCTTCTCAGAGGTAGTCAGTTAGGAAATGCCGACGCCATCTATCTAGTTTAAAAAAAAATGACGTGTAAAAGTGTTTTTTTATGACCTATTTACAGAAATAAAATCATTTATCATTTAACAAAATGCAGCTGCTTAACTCACGGGGACCCGGCGTTAGAACTCCGACCTCGTCGACCCAGTCTTGAACATCTGTCATGTAGCCCGTCAGACATCTTTGGTATTTCAGTGGTTTTGCGGGTATTAACACAAGGCTACAGCATAGGCTGAAACAATATTAATACTCAATACTTTATTGCATTCCATAATAGTACATAGGTGGACTTATATTACAGATCATTATGGACCCTGTCGGGACAGCAGAAATGGAGAGGAAGAGGGTTAACCTAGTTATTTACAACATAAGAATTATAGACTTACTAGCGGCCCGCTCCGGCTTCGCACGGGTATAAAATATATATTTTAAGTATTTCTCCACTATTTAATGGATGTTATTATACATATAAACCTTCCTCTTTAATCACTCTATCTATTAAAAAAAAACGCATCAAAATCCGTTGCGTAGTTTTAAAGATTTAAGCATACATAGGGATATAGGGACAGAGAAAGCGACTTTGTTTTATACTATGTAGTGATATCTATGGAACTTGTTCTAATAAGTAATATCTAAGATATTGTTTTACATAATTAAGTACGTTTTTAATAATCACAATTTAATATGAGAGATTTTTTTAAGCTTAGTACCTATATAAAATAGATATATCATATTTTTACATGCTTGTATGTTAGGTAGGTACACGTTTATGTATGTATGTATATTATTAGTTTTTTTTTTTATATTAATCACCTTTTATTTTTATTACATTTCGTAACTATTTTACAATTATTTACATTTTAAAACTAACATAAATTAAAAATAATACCTACACACAAAAATATAAAAATTTAAAAAGCATCATAATATTGATCCCCATCGATGTCAACTGGTAACGTGCCAAAAAGACTGGCAGCATTGCCACGTTGAATAGCGTTAGTTTATTTAGTGTGTTATTTATTAATAGATATTAATATTATAGATGTTTTAAAAGAGTAACTATTAAGTTGATGTTTTAAAAGAGTAAAAGTACATTTTGGATGCGATCAACTAGTTTTAAGTAAGTGCTCTTTTGTAACTTTTTTAAAAACACTATTGGTCTAGTGGACGCTAAGTGTGACTGCTACGCATAATGTCCTGGGTTCGAATAGGGCAAAGTGGTATAAGGTTTTTCCGTAAGGTAGTTGTTAGTAGCAGCACGAAGTCTAGATTTGTGCCCGGTTGATGGCAATAGGCTCGCCCGACCTATAACATAACTAGCGAAATGTGGGTGTACTATAGATACACCTCTACCTACACCTTCGGAGAATACAGGCTCACGATATTTGCCCTCACCGTTTTTAGAAACTGATATCTAATTTATAGTACGCACATGAATTCGAAAAGACATTGGTGCATGCAGGGGTTTGAAGTTGGGACCTTTGACTTGGCAGTCCAACGGTCATACCACTCGGCTATCACTGCTTTCCTGTAGTTAGTATACCATAAATCAGCCAGGATGGTACACTACTATTGGATATAATTTAAATCAGCATAAAATTTTTCACGCAGACGCTACCGCACCGTAACCGTAGATAAAAAACGGATTGTAACGCATCATATCTGTCCGTCCGTCGTTACAAATTGATTATAGATATAATTATAATTAATGACAAGATTAGCGTCAGCGCTCTATAATTAGTATTATCAATACGTGCATATGTAAATGAGGGATCTAGCTTCTAAATTCTAATTAACATAAACAAATTTCTCATCTTTTTATCTATCTTCATATTTTCAGAAGTTCTATTGTCATCATCCATACATGGGTGACCGGTTTACACGTCGAGACCCCTCCGTGCTTCGGAAGGCACGTGAAGCCGTTGGTCCTGCGCCTGATCTCTCTCCGGTGGTGTCTTACCGTCCCATCGGACTATGAGAGTGAGGGAATAGGGAGTGCACCTGTGTTTGCGCGCATACTTGTGCACTATAATATCTCCTGCGCAGATGGCTAGTCTCAAATGAGACAGGCCGCCGTGACCAGAATTCGGTCAGGAGGATATTATTTTTATTACGCCATTGAGCTTGATCTTCGACCTTCCGCTTTCAACGATTTCATCATCATCATCATCAGCCAAAAGACGTCCACTGTTGAACATAGGCCTCCCCGTTTAAGCAGGGGGGGGGTTTGCCATAATCCCCACGCTTGGCAAGCGGCTTGGGGATCGCAGTGTTGGTGGTCAAGTTACAGAAGACGCTGCTGCCCATCTTCTGGATTTTCCCTTAGTCGTCACGTCTTACGACACCCACGGGAGGAAAGGGGGTGGTCAATTCTAGGCCGGATACCACACGGCCAGGCTCAACGATTTAAAGTTCTATAATTGTAACAAATAAAACGACAGACTTCGACACCCTAGTGGCTAAATGATTAATGATATTTCGCGCATAATTAACAGCATAATTATTTAGACCCAGTCTTTGCTTTTCAATGCCGGCGAAAGACGTTTATTTTTATCGCTATTTACATACACAATAAATATGAAATATGAATATTTTTTAAATTAGTATAATATATATTTAGTACCTATAACTAAAGTGGATCTTAGTGTTACGTCTTAAGGTTCAATATGCCTTAAACACACATGATTTTTAAGTGTTTTTTTCAAACACAGCGAAGTTTTTGTCAAATAATAATTTGTAAATATTTTTGTAATAATAATTTGTAAGCCTTTCGTCGTTTTACATTGCTTAGCAGTTTTAAGAATTTGACATTTACAAACGTTCTGTCTCTTTTTAATGACGTTTGTCAGAAACTTATGTCATGGCTGTCAGATTTGTTGAAAAAAGTAAACTATTTAATTTTTACCACAAAATCAGAATATACTAAAATTAATTTTAGTTTTCTTCAAGACAATAATTATTTAAGTAGGTTGAACAAAAGTAGGAGATATTAAAAACCGGAATATTAATAATATGTAAAAACATCTGCGAATCACACAAATTTTTGTCCCGTGCGGGAATTGAACCCGCAACCTCTAGCGCAGCAGTCCAATCGCTTAGCCACTACGCCAATCGGGTAGTGAGATTAAAAGTATTTTTTTGAATAATATTAATTACGTAAAATTACAAATTATAGCCATAATTAATCAATGCTTGATGAAGCCTCTAAATGTGAAAAGTGTACACTCTAGATGCATCATCAAAACATAGATTAGACAACAGGGCATTTTAAAAGATAATAATTAAATTATGTATTCAACAATTAAAACAATTTGCGATTATTATTGTTACTTAATACGCAATAACATCGAAGTGACAAACCAATAAACATGAACATTTTTAAACTAGGTATTCATCATCATCATCCACAGCCTTCAATATCCCACTGCTGGGTATAAGCCTCCCTTAAACAAAGCCATCCGCCGCGGTCCTGTGCCAATCTCATCCAGGTAATTAATCCAACTAGGTATTAATTGACAAAAAATATAACACCTAACTTTCGTAAGTGTTATCCATATTATTTACTATACGCCGGTTGTACTCACGTGTGTATTGAGGAATGCCCGACTAGTTTCGAACTCGAACGGAGCTCTTATTCATGAGCTGGTGTCGCGAGCCCAACGGGCTGGCGTAAAACCGTCATATTTTTCCATACTCAATATTATAAATGTGAAAGTAACTCTGTCTGTCTGTCTTTCTGCTACAATACTCAATACTTTATTGCATTCCATAACAGTACATGTCTGTCTGTTACACCTTCACGATTTAACCGCTGGACGGATTTTGATGAAATTTGGCATGTAAAAAGCTTAAGACCCGAGAAAGGACGTAGGCTACTTTTCTTAATCAACCATCTAAGGCGTTAAAATAGGGGTTTTAACAGTTAACGTGGGCGAAGCCGCGGGCACAAGCTATATATGTATAATACCAACCAACAATCTAAATTAACGCAAGCGAAGCCGTGGGCAAAATCTAGTGGTAAATAGTAACAAAAAATACTAACGTTAAAACTCTCAGAATCATGTTACGATCATCAATTGGCAGGATAACGTCGCACCTACATCATAATTTAAAAAAGTACACTCCACAACCACTTCACTCAAAACGCCTGAAAATACAAACGAACACTGAATCGCTAAACCTGTGTACTTTAACACACAATAAATAAAACACACTCAGTACATGTTATTCGCAATTTACGCGGTAATTTTCTTGTGAATTTTCGTTTAATATGTAAAATATAACAGACGAGTTTTCATATACTAGTATCGTTATCAATGCTTATTATCAACAGATATATCTTATCATTCGTTCAAAGACAAGGTTCGATCCGATGTTGTTTTTTTGCTTGAAAATGATAATTGTGTAGATGTTTTTATCTCTGGTTAATTAGGTGCCTCTTTGCTTCCTAACGTTAATGAACTTATATGAGGTGACGTTGTCTAGGTAATTAGGTGGCGAAGAGTGCGATGACATTTTTTGTAATTATTTTTGTTACAAGGTTTAGTAAAAATTACAGAAATATAATTCATCATCTGCCTAGTGGACTAAAATAAGCTGATAATGATGATCTGCACAGTTTTTTTTTTAAACGTCGCCCTACACTAGCGATTTCTCTTGCATCGTGGCGCGTGGGTGCGTTCCACAAACATGAAATATCACATACACAAACACCCAAACTCGAGATCAACATCTGCGGATCACACAATTTTTTGTCCCGTGCGGGAATCGACCCCGTGCAGGAATCGAACCCATAACCCTTAGTGCAGCAGTCCAATCACTTAGCCACTGCGCCAATCAGTTCGTCATATCAGTCAAGTATAATCCCCTATGACAAAAGGACCAAATAACGCTTAGCTCAACCCGGGTATCAAACCCAAGACCGTATGCTAAGCAGTCGCGCAATGTGACCACAATACCCAGATATACCCGAATAGTCGAATAACGTTATTTTCCAGTGCAACTGCCCAAGAGCCTGCAGCCAATGAAGTACCAGGTCCAGTACAGGGCCCCACAACCCCACGCCGCGGGGGTCACTCGGACCCCGGAGGAGATAGAACAGGAGATCAAGAAGGTGGAAGCTCAGTACGAGAAGCTAGCTCAAGTCTTCATTGAGTAAGTTTCCGCGCGAGCTAATGGGGGCTACCTTTTGTGCTCACCAGTTGGCGCCACTGTCGAGTCAGGTCCTAAAGTAAAGCTGATATAGCATATTATGATAATGCTTTCGGTTTCTATTCTTTCGTGGACATTTCCTACAGAGCCAGTACTTTTTTTTTTAATACCTCGCCCCACACTTGGAATTCCTCCTGTATCGTGGGTGTATTTTAAAAAATAAAAATATCACATACACAAACACTCAGACTCGGGGTAAACATCTGCGGTTCCTACAAATTCTTGCCCCGTGCAGGAATTGAACCTGCAACCCTTAGCGCAGCAGTTCAATCGCTTTGTTTTTGACACAATAACCTGTTGGCTTTTTACGCAGCCTCCCTCAAGACGTGATGTGGAACGAGCCGCCCGTGGTGTGTCAGTGGCAGGAGCTGCGCAAGCTGTGGACCAGCAACTACGTCAACGACTACAAGTTCAACGAGGATAAACTGACGATACAGTTCAGGACAGGAGTTCTGTGTGAGTACATTTATATAAAAAAACGTCGCCCCGCACTTGGAATTTCTCCTGTATCGTGGGTGCGTTTCACAAACATGTAATTTCATATACACAAACACCCAGACTCGGGGCAAATATCTGCGGATCGCACAAATTTTGGCTCCCTGTGGGAAGCGAACCAGCAACCCAAAAGTCAATACATACATACATAAACTCACGCCTATTTCCACGAGGGGTAGGCAGAGACCACGGATTTCCATTTGCTACGATCCTGACATACTTCTTTCGCCTCATTCACTCGCATCAATATACGAGTATAATCAAAAATAGTATGATTGGTTGAATAGAGCTTATATCAACGATTTTTTTTAATTATAATTCTGATGTAAAATTAGGATGAGAAAGTTATTTTAAGCGTTTCAAATTTATTGCTAAACAAAGTTATCTTTTACTGAGAAATGACATGACGCCTAAAGATGCTCCTCATCTACAGCATTCGCGTGTAATGTAACGTTACAAAGTCGAACATTACATCAGTGAGGGAAGACAACCGAGCATTACAGTGCGCAACGTGATAGAGTATGTAATATTTTGATACTAAGTCGAATCTAAAATGTTACAATACAGGCTCTCAATGAATGCTCGTCAAGTCAGGGACGCAGTGTTGTAATGTAATGCTCAAAGTCGAATCTGAAATGTTACACCACAGGCGAACGCCTCAGGTGTAACATTTCAGATTATTGCTCCAAGTGAAGGAGCACCTTCAGTGGTTTCATAAGATACATTGGTTCTCCATTTCTTCATGTTGTTTTTAGTTTTCGTATCACTTTTAAACGCGTTTTAAGATTTTTATTAACTAATATGTCTTTTTTAATGTAGTAATCATCCCTACTAACCTTAGTTTACATTAGGGTTAAACCCAAAATGGGTTTAAAGGTCCTATAAAACAAGCAAGTTACATTTTATATACCTCTGTCACGTTCTTCCCAGTTTTAAGTCGTTTAAGATATAGAATAGGATTAGATCTATGAGCGATCTAGACCTGACCCCCTAGTCATGTGGCAAAACGCTTGACGAATAGAAATAGAATAGAATGTTAAATGTATGGGTATGACATAATGTTTCGACTATGTTATCGATGACATATGTCTTCTCCATACGTTTTTCATTCTATTCCATTTCTATTCGTCAAGCGTTTCTTCACTTGTCTAAGGGGTTTGTGCGACTTAACGCCGCACTCAGAGACGGTAATGATTCCTTAAACCGACACTATGTAAGGATTTGACAAAGGAAACCATTACTAGCGACAGTTTAAGTAATCATTAAATGACTGAGTTCGGTGGTTAGCCTTTAATTAACTCCTCTTAATTGTAGGTTTATAGGACTTGTATTTATCATGTTTCAGGGCCCATAGGCATAGCTACGTTGAAGTATAGTAACATACCGTTCCAGGGATGGGATATAAAGGCAGATCCAGATAGGTGAGGGATGAGTATTAAAAGGAATACCTTATTTATTAACAACACGAATATACATACGTGCGGTGATTAAAAATTATCTGAATCATATAATTATCTTGACTTGCGACCTTCGCCGCACTGTGGCGCTGCTCGTGCCCCATCGAATTTCAAGTTCCCTTTTAGTATTTACGTCTTAAGAGTGACGTTGGTGACTATATCAAAAAACTATAGATTTAAGCTTAGCATGGGCAACATGCTAAAATGTATAAAGACTGTTTAGAGATTTTTAAGACTGTTTCTTTTATGTTCTTTTTAATTATAAATTTTATAGTTCCTTTTCTCATGTAAGAGTTTATATTTGTTTTCTTCGTATGTTAGTAGTTTAATTGTTATTTTGTATGTTTTTTTTTTTTTTACAATATTTGTACGCCTTTACGGCAAAACATAGCGCACTAAACACACCCAAGATCTTTATGTAAATACCTATGTTTCACAAATAAACGATTCTGATTCTGATTCTAAAATGCCACAAAAAGTCATATAAGTTTAGGTATTATTTACTATATAGCACTGATAGCCGAGTGGTATGACCGTTGCACTGCCAAGTCAAAGGCCGCAAGTTCAAACCGCGGCACGCACCACTGTCTTTTCGAATTCATGTGCGTATTATAAATCAGTTATCAGTTGCTAAAAACGGTGAAGGAAAGCGTCGTGAGCGGAAACCGGCTCACCTGAGAGATTTTTCAACGGTGTGTAAAGCCATGTCAGAGTCCTACAGGCGGTTTAAGCTCTGACATCAGGTTGTTCTTCAACCATACGATAAGAAGAAGAAGAATTTACTATTTATCAGGTTATATAGTAAATTCTTCTACTTCTTATCGTAGTTCTAGACACATCATCCCACGTGAACGTTCGTTGATGTCCAACCACTTTCTTAAAATTTAAATAAGGGCTCCATTTGAGTCCAAAACAAAAATATCATTCAAACACCAAGACTCAAGACAAACGTCTGTGAATCACTCAAACTATTGTCCCGTTCGGAAATCGAACCCTTAGGCTGGTTTCACAGCTGTCCGGGAGACCCGTACGGAATTCCGGTACGAAGACACACGTGAGACGCTAGAACATTGTTTCACATTGACGCGGATTGGTCCGCGCGTGACCTGCTCCGGGAAGAGCCCGCACAACGCTACCCGCGTCCTAGCAACCGTATCGGGCATATTGCCATATTGGGGGTTATTAAGAGGGGGTCGACCATGTCTTATTTATTCTTACAAGGGGGTGAGAGGCTAGATAGTTCTTACGTAAGCTCACAAAAAAGTGCAATCAAAACGAAACCAAATTTTATTCTTACGTAAATAAATTATTATTAAACATACAGTGAGGGTGGTCCTATTCTTAATTTTTCTTATATAGGTGGGGGGTACGGGGTCAAAAACTAGCACAAATAGTCATACGTAATTAAGGAATGGCCCCTGTCGTACTGAGCCCTCGTTTCAGAGCACTGCGGGCTACCCCCGTACGGGTCTTAACTCTTAGCGCAGCATTCCAATCGCTTAGCCAATGCGGCAATCAACCATGCTATTCTAAAGACATCTTACGAACTCACTTTTAAATCCGCGGTGAGATTCGACACTAGCCTTTGATCAACAATGTACTAGATTACCGATCAACGCTTCAAAAATAGCCCGATAAATAAGAGCACAAATAATTTTGTGGACTTATTTGAAGCTAGTATGGTCGAATCGTAGCCAACATTAAGACGTTAACATGCCGCAGTGCCTGCTGTCTCAGCCACTTATGCGATTTGTTTTTGATCCTTAATCTAGTATATTGTTGATCAAAGACACTAGCGCATAGCGAGGTAACCTGTAAGATAATCTAAATTGATAAAGGAAATTTGAAAAATGATGGACACGAGCAGGATTTGAACCTTCGCTGTACCGTGGCGCTGCTCTAACCAACTGAGCCATCGTGTCATTGCTCGCACCCATCGAATTTCAAGTTCCCTTTTAGTATTTACGTCTTAAGGGTGACGTCAGGTATTATCTGTGAGATAATGTTAGTGTTTCAGAATAGCGTAGCAGGTCAAAGAGGGACTATGTATGACATATGTATGTTTTCAGTAAAGGCGTACTAATCACTGTGACGGGTCTCTGTGTGACGGTCACGTGGTTATGCTCAAGGAACTGGGTGAAGCTGAAGTTCATCGCCAACGCGTCAACGTCGGCGTTGAAAGATCACTACAACAAGCCGTATACAGTCAAGAGAATGGTACAGGTGGGTGGCTAGAATAAATACATCCTTATACATTCTTCTTCTTATCGTATGGTTGATGAACAACCTGGTGTCAGAGTTTAAACCGCCTGTAGGCCTCTGACATGGCTTTACACACCGTTGAAAAATCTCTCAGGTGTGCCGGTTTCCTCACGATGTTTTCCTTCACCGTTTTTACCAACTGATAACTAATTTATAGTACGCACATGAATACGAAAAGACATTGGTGCGTGCCGGGATTTGAACTTGCGACCTTTGACTTGGCAGTCCAACGGTCATACCACTCGGCTATCAGTGCAGTTTTTTAAAAATTAATGTTAAATTACCTGAGTAATATTTTTCCGTGAATTTTTCGGTATTTTAATATTTATTCTGCTATTCGGGGCGAAGACGAATCCAACAAAATAGAGATCAATAAAACCGGTCCAGCAGTTCTTGAGTTATAAGTGTTTGGTTTAGTGTTTTTATATTTAAAAGAAGACATTTCAATTCCCTATAATTATGTTTTAACGTTTTAGATAATGCACGAAGCTTCTTGCGACTTCTTCCCCGCGTTCGACGCCCACAATCACATCGAAGGCACCGCCCCTAAGGAGTGGGTGATGGAGAGACACACATACCACGCCATGGCATTCCTTTCGAGAGCTTACAACTTCCAGTGGAGCAGGTGTGTTGACTCCGAAAATATTTCTTTCACCGCTCAGAAAACTCCGAAATCCATGATGTAGCCAGCTATTATTTTATTATTTTATTTTATTATTTTATTTGTAAGGGACAAAAAACAGTTACACGTTAAAATGTTTACAATAAGTTCATACATTAATATTACAAACATGTAACCCACAACATTGTCCACATATTATTGAGGGAAAAAAAATAGAAGTAAGAGACAGAACCTATACAATCACAAATTTGTTCGTGATAGCTGACATAATTAAAATTTAGCATTAGCATCAATCCATTTTAGATAATATATCTATTGCCTTTTTTTTAAAAAGTTGATTCGAGAGAGTGAATATGTCCAACTCCATGAAGTAGATGTTGTAAGCTTCTACCAGGCGACGAAGAGGTGCACGTTCCCCGGCATTGGTTTTGCACATGTCTGTGTGAAACAGTCGGGGTACGCGCGCCCCCCGTTGGATAACAGTTCTAGGCACTATGTAGCGTAGTTTATTCACTAGGTAACAACAATCAAGACTATTGTTACATAGGCCATGCAGTGTCATTATACCCAAAAGAATTCGCCTGGACTTCAAACTCAGAACACCGTAACGATCCAAAAACTGCACATAATGAGCTTTCGGTAGACGGCATTTGTAATTCATGGATCGCAGGAACTTCTTTTGTACCATTTCTATTTGATAGCTGTATTTATCGTAGAGGGGGTTCCATATCTGGACAGCGTACTCCAATTGGGACCGTATCAAAGTTTTATATAATATTAGGAACGTGGAGGGCCGCACAAAGTCACCCGATGATCTCATGACGAAACCATACATCCGAAATGCTTTGTTTACTATATTGTCGACGTGTATGTCGAAGTGTAAACATGAATCTAGTGTGACACCCAAGTCACGAACGAAAGTAACATTTTCTAAGCGTGTGTTATTAATGCAATAATTGAATTTGATTTTATTCCTATTTTTGGTGAATGAGATGGTATGACATTTGGGAAGGCTTAAGAAGAGCTTGTTTTTTATACAGTATGCTTGAAGCCTGTCGAGATCGTCTTGCAAAAGTTTGCAATCTTGAATATTTTTGCAAGTTCTATAGATTTTAATATCATCTGCGTACATCAAAAAGTTAGAATTTATAAAACAATTACTGATATCGTTGATAAATATAACAAAAAGGAGAGGACCTAAAATGGAACCCTGTGGGACTCCAGATGTGACCACAATAGGGTCTGACTCGTAACCATTAATTACAATCTTTTGTGTCCGATTATAAATATATGAGACAAACCATCTAAGCAAATTACCCCTTATCCCATTGTAGGCAATCTTTTCCAAAAGCAATGCATGATCCACCTTGTCAAAAGCCTTCTGAAAGTCAGTGTACACAGCATCCACTTGAGCTCTTTGGTCCATATTTTCAAATAGATAGCTTGTAAATGTTAGCAAATTAGTCGTGGTCGAACGTCGTTTGACAAAACCGTGCTGCTCAGGTAAAATAAGCTGATGAATGTGGGGATATATGGCACTGTGCACAAGACCCTCAAAAACCTTAGACAAGGTAGAGAGGATTGAGATAGGGCGATAGTTCTGAACATTGTTTTTGTCGCCAGACTTATAAACAGGAGTTATGAATGCACGCTTCCAAGTTGAGGGGAAAAAACCTTCATGCAGACATTTATTAAATATTATGTGAAGTGCGGTACACAAACTGTCACAAGTCCTTATAAAGAAGCTGGGTGGTAAACCGTCAGGGCCTGCCCCTTTAGACGAATCTAAAGACTTTAACGTCGTGTGTACAACTTCTGTGGATAAATAAATATCGGATATGCAAGGCGAGTTATTTGCGTAGGTATTAGACGGTTGCCATTTGACGGGATCCAAAGTAGAAGTTTCGTAGACGGAGGAGAAAAAGGATGAAAATAAATTACTAATGTCTATAGGATCATTTTTAGAAACATTACCGAGATACATCGAGGCCGGGTAATTGGATTTTCCTTTTTTAGACGAGATATAGGACCAGAAATGCTTTATATGCTTAGGGATACTATCTTCAACCGAATTTATATACTTACGAAAGCATTGCAATGACTCTTTGTGGAAAAGCTTACGATAGTTAGAGAATCTCAAATAGTCTGACTGATTGTTGTACTTCTTCCATTTTATCCAAGCACGATCTTTTGTCTTGAAGATTCTTATGAGAGAAGGTGTGAACCAGACAGGGAAACTAGACTTTCTTATTCTTGTCAATGGTACATGTGACTTAATAATACCGTACAAAGTCTCGTAGAAAATGTTAACAGCTTGGTCAGAGTTAAGATGAGAAAGCACCGATTCCCAGTCGATATTATCCAGTTCACAATTTATAATCTCGTAATTAGCTTTATAAAAGTTATGTCTACGGACCGCGCGGTATTTTAAAGGAGTGCAATGAGAATTCAGACAAGTCAAAACAGAAAATACTGGATGATGAGTATCGGGGTCCAGTAGAGCATTACATGGTATAGACTGACAATTGACATTAGAGATAAACAGATCTAGTATTCGACCTAATTTATTTTTTGTAACATTGAACTGAAAGCCATTAATTATATTAATGAAATTCAATAATATTCGTCCGATTGAGTCTGTTGCTTGTGTGATTGCATGATTCCCTTGGTCTAACCAGTCGATGTCAGGTAGGTTAAAATCACCAATAATAAAGTAGGAGTCGGTGGTGGGATTGTTAACTAAGCCTTGTAGCATGTCTAGGTAATTAGCGTACGAACCTTCACTCGTTCGCGGTGGTATGTACGTGGCACTAATGATGTGGCGTTTATTATTATTTTGGGAAGCAGGCAGCTGGACGATAACTTGCTCAACTTCTGTAGAGACGAATTGTAGCGGTAATGTACTGGGCCGTAGTTCCCTGAGAACAGCTATTAAAACTCCCCCTCCGTCACCCTTATTCGTAATAGAACGATCACGATCGCATCTGAAGACCACGTAGCGATCGTCAATAAATTCGTTGTCCTGGATGCTGGGAATCAGCCAGGTTTCCGTCAGTACGATGACGTCATACGAACATGCTATTATATTCATGTATAATGTGTGCAACTTCGTGCGGACCCCTCTACAGTTCTGGTAATAAATCGCAATGTTATTAGTAGCCATAGATGCTTAAGAATCTACGGTGATAATGGTACTGAAATAAAGTAAACAGTGTTATTGAACGGGTAAATCTGAGTCTGAAGTACAGTGCAATAAGACTAGACAAAGGTTTATGAATAAACTTAGGCACCAAAGTATAAATTTGTAGTGACACACAATTACAAAATTGGAGGAAAGGCGACATTAAAAATATAATAAAAAGAAGCACACAGCGAGAAAACAAGCAAATATTATAACATGCTGTAAAAAGACAGCCACACCTACTATTGCTTTTAACTAATTTAGCTATGCTTTTAACTAAACGTCCCGTATTACTGCTTAGTACGTATCTACATATCAGTTTTAATACCGTAAGACGCATAACTTCTATTTTACTAAGTTAGTATTGAAACATAGCAACATTGCGACGGTATTCTCCGAAGGGATACGCAGAAATGCCTGTAAAGTCAGTACACCATCATTTCGCCAGTTATGGTATAGGTCCCAATGTATTACATTGACATCGGAGATGAGCTTATTGACATCAACCAAGCACAAATTCACACTCCGTGCCACTACTGAGAATTACTTCTTAGAAAAACACACTAACACATTGCTCGACCCAGAATTCAAACCTAGGAACTCATGCTCAGCAGTCGCACTTAGCGACCACTAGACCAACGGCAGTCAGTTTGTATTAATTAGTTACCTTTAAAAACCCTGTAAAAACGAGAATTGATTTTGTCAATTGTAATTATGTGTTTAATATTGACAGATTTTTGTTAAGATTTATTTGTCTCTGCGCTATAAATAATAGGTACTTATAGGTAAATTTAGTTATAGTTCTAAGTTTATCATAATATTTCAGATGGAACGCTCAAGCTGACTTTCGTACTATTATCATGCAAATAAGGGAGGCCGTGGATAAGAAACGAGAGGTATACTACTATAATATTATAAATTCCAAACTGTTTTTGGCAGTTTTTTTTATGCAAATAAGTTATTATTAATAATATCTTAAGACAACTCTCACACGGTCACCTGAGCCCACACAAGGCAGAGCCTGTATTATGGTAACCAGACAACTGATAAACATACCTACGTATTATATATTTCTAAATAAATACATATATTAAATAGATAAATTACACCTAAACTCAGAACAAATGATTATGATCGTCACCCAAAGATTTGTCCTGGGGAACCCACGACCTCCGGTGATAAACCGGAGCTCGTGGGTTGGGAGTCAGGGTCACTAACTCCTAGACCAAGAGGCCAGTCCAATATGCAGAAGCTTTTTTACTTTCCACTGTTAGCTCCAGCAATAAACGCTAGAAGTATCTTAATTAACACCTTTTTATTAAAAACCTGACTTAGTGTTATACCTTGCAGATCAACAGCACGTATTGTTCGCTTCGACTGACTTTGTTTCTCAAGTATAGTTCTCTTCTCTTCTTTTTTGACGACCTAATTGGCGCAGTGGCTAAGCGATTAGACTGCTGTGCTAATGGTTGCGGGTTCGATTCCCGTACGGGGCAAAAATTTGTGCGATCGACGTTTGATTGTCCCGAGTCTAGGTGTTTGGGTATGTGATATTTCATGTTTGTGAAACGCACCCACGATACAGGAGAAATTTCTATAGTCTAAAAGTCTGAGAGCTTGAGTTCGTGGTAGCCTGCGCACACTGGCGGAAGGGGCGGAAGATTTTAAATTTATCTAATAAATTTAATACTTATCCTATATTATAGTGTAAATGTCAATGCTCGCGCGCTTCGTAAAATATGCGGATCTGCGCTGCGATGCTCCGAGTATATATCAAAACTAATATAATAAAGGCGGAAGTTTGTGAGTGTGTTTGTATGTTTGATACCTCTTCACGCTCAAACGGCTAGGCTAATTTTGATAAAATTTGGTATTAAGGTAGCTGACACCCTGAATTAAGAGACAGGCTACTTTTTACCCCCAAAAAATGTAGCGAGTAACACCGCGGGGCTAGTTTAATTGATTAATTTAAAATCCTCTGCCATTCGCCATTCTTTAGCCCGTTCTATTAGATATCATTACTTACCAGTGAGTAGGACTTCAGACGTTATTCATTCACTCAAACATGAAATTAATTCACTCACTCAATCACAGTCGAAGCTAGGCCTGTTGTATGTGACACCGCAGCGAGCGACCATTCTCAAGTGCAATGAAATGACTCCGGAGATCAATTATGAACCTATGATGGGATTACCGGTAAGAATAGACCACTCTATGATATTAGTATAAAGAAGTAAATAAGATAATGTTCTCCTGACCGAATTTCGGTCACGGCGGCCTGACTAGCGAACTACGCAGGAGATATTATAGTGCACAATAGACTATGCGCGCTAACACAGGTGCACTCCCTATTCCCTCACTCTCATAGTCCTATGGGACGGTAAGACACGACCGGAGAGAGATCAGGCGCAGGACTAACGGCTTAACTTTTTATGAGCTGTCGAAATGATATTCCTTCATAGATTTTGTCTGGAAATAGAAGCAGAAGTCACTAATTTGACAACTATATTGACTTACTATTTATTGATTTAAAAGCATTTTACAGTTAATTTTAAATGTCTATAGTTTTTAGGGCTTAAATAAAGCATTTTTTAGAGAAGAAGAAGTCTTGGAATTATTGGCTAATTGTGTCAACGACCTATTATGTTGTTTCCAGTTCTTCCCCGACCTCTTCACACTGAACATGTCCTACGGATCGGTCGACGCGAGGCGGACGACGTTTGCCATGAAGTATCACCTAGTGGAGACTGTGTTCGACATGCTACAAGAACTTAAACCACTCAGTTACTCTTAAATAACCGTTAATTACGCTTCGATCACTAATTAAAAGATACACCATTACACCCATAAATGTATGTACATTGCATGTACAGGTCCATTCTAAATGTTAGTGACAGAATTTCGGAAATCGGATGGATATTTTCGAAGATAAGGGTAGGTACCTATTACATACAAACTATGACCCATACAAGATGGGTGACCGCAGTGCCGTAATTAGCCTTTTATGCGCCCGGTGCGAGCTGCTTTAACAGCGCCCTTTTTTATTGTCTCTGGTCCTGGTCTGGGTATTTCAGCGCCCCTCTAGTGTCTGCGCCGAGCCTGGGCACCGCTGGCACCGCTCTATTTACGGCATTTGGTGACCATCCACTTTAGTACTGAGACTTCTTAGTGTGTCGGTCTATGATTTAATTGACTTACGGGAATTAGAAGCCCGATAGTGTAATAATCAGCAACTTTACCATGAACTCTTAAAGCAGGACAGGTTACTATGTGGAAGCGAGACGCCGCATTACACTGCACGTAGCGGCGTCCCGCTTCCACGTGTTACACTGTCCTGCTTTAAGAGTTCATGGTAAGTGGGCAGTCTTACTAAGATATCGTATTGCCTAGTAACTGTGTTGAGGTCAGATAGGCAGGTCGCTCCATGTTGAATACTGGTACCAACATAGTTGGGTCAATTTTTGATTGTGTCGTTTTTTATTAGGGATCGATGAGTGCAAAATATGTACCGCTTTTCTCTCATTCTTTTACGATGATTGTAAGAATTAGATGGACGCCATTTTGAGGAAATCTTTAAATATTTGTTATGGATTATATATTACATAATGTATTTCACAAACGTGTATATAGGTACATTACGCTAATAAATCATGCTTTTGATACTTGAAGATTTTTATTTATACTCCTAGATACCTAGTTCTACAGTGAAATCTTTACAATGAAAGGCGATACGCTGACAATCCCTTTTCAAGTTGATATGTGTACTATGACCAGATTGCTTAGGGACTTTTTTAATGTAATAGTGCTTTATTGGTTAATCCACTGATTTATATGACTTTTGGTGCCATTTTAGCATGTTGCCCATGCTAAGCTTGAATCTAAATTGATAAAGGAATTTTGAAAAATGATGGACACGAGCGGGTTTCGAAAATGAAATCGTGTCCATCATTTTTCAAATTTCCTTTATCAATTTAATCCACTGATTGATAATAATATAATGGCAATAGGTCTGTCGCCTCTTAAGACTTGCTTACATAACTCGCTTCTTATCAGTCTCCGTCCTCCATGGACAACATCGTTACCAGGTAAATAAAACACTCATTATTTCTATAAACAATTTATACTATTTTTATTTTTATTGGATAAAAAATAACTAAAAACTACTAATAGTAAAAAACGAATACAACGCGACCACCGCCTACCAAACCATGAAAAACATTATTTTTTACAAAAAAAATTAAATTTCCTTTTTTTTACAATTTTCACGATTTCTCTTTTCCATGTTAATTTATTGGCAGTTAGGTATATACAAATTTATATAATCTATGTTATTGCGCCTACACTTTTGCGTGCGTCGTTACCGATTTGTATCGATATAATCAGCTGAATATCGATAATTACCAAAACAAAATGCATCGATAAACGCGAAATGTAATTCGTTACAATTAATAATAAAAATGTCGATTTTGATTTAAAAAATATATCTTTCGACAATTAATCGCCAATTTTGCGAAATATAACGCACACAAAAGGAATAGCTTATATTGATTGCATTTAGGAATTTCAAGACTCATGTTTTGATAAAAAATATTTCTTTGAGTCTAGATTTTTGGGCCAGAACATACTTCACCCTAAGTTGAGTTGAGCTTAGCAGAGAGGCCACGAATTATGTGAAAGTTAAACCGTGTATACATGATGGAACCGATTCAAGGCCTAAACACTAACCCCAAGGCACAACTACAACAAATTTACCATTAAAAATATCAATAATCTATTTCCAAAGTCACATTATGTAAAAACAAATGTTCAAATGTGATTTTGAATTTACAACACTGAGGACTGACTTTCGCATCACATACGCAATCACAAAAATATATAAAGATCGCTTGAATTGAAGAAATGCTCAATACACTCATCGCAGTTATTTTTAAATTAAAATTCTAATCAAAAGTCAGCCCTCAGAGGCCTGAAGTTAGCAACATACGCGTAAAATAAGAATGTGTGAAGTTAGGCGCGCATGCCGCTTGCCTTAAGGCCGACAGAGAAATGGTACACTCTGTTATCCCTGACACTATTCTATACTCTTTGGTACTTTTGAAGAGTTCGTTAAGTTGAATTTCTTAAATATTATGAAAGAAATTAGGATCAGACCCATACATTAATTACATTTAAATAATTTACCCACACCCTTTTAATTAAAATGCCCTGTAGAAAAAATTATCAATCTTTTGATCCCTAATCACTGTCATATGAAAAGTACCATTAACACTAGACAAGTACCAAGGATGAATAAAGTTACCGTTTCTCTTGATTACAATAAAAACTCCTTGAATTTTTATGGATTCTGAAACATATTGAGTTCCATAATATCTAAATTCAATGGATTATAAGTTCCCACTAAGTTAAATAAAAAGCAAGATTATTATTTTTTTGTTTTAAATTAAAAGCTACTAATCTACAAGGATAAACTTTTTTTTATTTTTTACTTAATATTTACAAGAATAAATGATTAAAATGATAAATGTATTACGTTCAATTACCGAGGTGTATTTTTTTTACAAAAAAAATATATATCTACACAACTTATGCTCATACTCATGACAAGTGCTCATTTATTTAAATTGCAACATTGCTATTTATACTTGGCAATACAATTAGTCATAGACAAGGAATATATCTCATTATATAACGCGAAGTGCGATTACCCCCGAGACGCGCCAATTATCTAAAACGGGGTAAGTGATGTCATAAATTGAGTGATAATTACCCCGATTGGGGTAAAATAGTACCACATAAATAAATACACCGAATGGTGTCATCATAACTTACTTGAGACGTTAGAAAACATACAAAAGCTAGGTTTTAAGAAAATTTGTGGTAGTTTTGATATAATAATCATACTGTAAAAGGGCTTTAGACATGTTTACAATCCAATGATTTATCAACCAGGTAGATATCGTTCGTTCTCTGCATTCGATTGACATATTTAATTATCTGAAATCTACAAGCCGCAGTGAGCTAGCGTGGTGATAAATACTCAATCCTTCTCAATACGACTACAGGCCTTTCGCCTGCAGTGGGACAGTTGTAATTATTATTAGATATCGTTCTTTATCTATATATATAAAAATTAATTGCTGTTTGTTAGTCCCAGCAAAACTCGAGAACGGCTGAACCGATTTGGCTAATTTTGGTCTTAAAATATTAGTGGAAGTCCAGGGAAGATTTAAATGGTGAGAAGACGGTACAAAGTTCACCGAGCAGTATATAAAACATGTATGGGACCTATGAACCAAATTTTCATATATTAATGTGAGTTGAGAAAAAATCGTCCCTTTTTAAGAACATATGCCAAGTCCATAATCCTCCGTATGTGTCAATACGGAGGATTATGGACTTGGCATAGTTAAAGTTTTGTATGGAGAAGAAGTGCAGCAGCTAAAATCTATATATATATTAAGTAATTATAGTCTAATTTTGACTACTGCCCCCTTACCATGAACTCTTAAAGCAGGACAGTTTAACATGTAGAAGCGGGACGCCGCTACGTGCAGTGTAATGCGGCGTCTCGCTTCCACATCGTAAACTGTCCTGCTTTAAGAGTTCATGGTAAGGGGGCTGGAAGACGTGCTTTTAAATGTCGCTGAGTGTATCTTATTATAAGAAGCTCATTTATTCAAATCACATGTAACACAGATAGTTGGTCATAATTTGATTACACATATTAACCATACTAATATTATAAATGCGAAAGTAATCGTATCCTATCTGTCTGTTACCGCTGAATAGATATAATTTAAGGCTGAAAGCTTGAAAAGGCTAGGCCAGGAAAACAACTTATTTATGGCTGTGACATATGTATGTATGAAATAATTGGAAAAGGATTGTAAATATGTTAAAAGTTAAAATTACCCTTGAGGTACAGTCAGCCACAAAAAAAGCTCAACAATTTAAAAACATAATGTCAAATAATTGAAACAAATACACATCAAATCAAGTTGTAGACTCAAATTATAACAGATCAAATGTTCACAGAATATTTAAGATGTAACGAATTGTTCTTCAATAAATGGTATGTTTAGAATTTAAATGTTTAGCTGCTGTTGTTGACTCTACCGCCTATATAAGCCTAACACATATTATTGCGAGTTACATTATATACGATAATTTAATATAAATATTATAAGCTACAGGCAGTGTTAGTATCGAGCTTAAAGCATTGACTTGTGATATCATAAAGCCACGTTTTCACTAGCGACATTTGTCCCGCGACTCTGTCGCCCGACACGAAATTTAAGTGTCCCCGCGATGTCGCCCGATATCTGCGCCATCTAAGGGTCGCGCGACACGTTTTGAATAGTGAGGACGCGAGTGGCTTTATGTAAGTCGCACTGAACAATACTAACCTCCACGGGCGACGTTCTTTGCACTACTGGGCAGAGTGAACAAGGCAAATGTCGAGCGACATTGTCCCACAGTCGCAAAGACATACCACGAATGTTGGGCGACATGCCTCCGCGACATGTCCTAGTGAAAACGCGGCATAAGTAAAAAGAGATAGATATGTTATTTACACAATAATCAATTTTCCCACACACAATATTGTGACGTCACACTTGGAAGAAGGTGTGAAAAAGAGATGAGCTTGACTTCAGGTGCGCTAATTAGCCTAGTTTTGACGTGCCATTATCGGAGCGCGTATTACCTATATACCTCTTTTTGGCTGGTCTCACAGCTGTCCAGGAGACCTGTACGGGCCATCCGTACACGGGAGACCCGGGTAGCGCCCGCAGTGCTCTGAAACGAGGGTTCAGTACGATACGGTTGCTAGGACGCGGGTAGCTTTGCGCGGGCTCTACCCGGAGCGGGGCGCGTACAGACCAATCCGCGTCACTGTGAAACAATATTCTAGCACCTCACGTGTGTTTCCATTCCCGTACGGTTCACCCGGAGCTGTGAAACCAGCCTTTAGTTTATAACATCATTGCTTGGGACCATGATTCTAAACCACCATTCAAATATCATTGGACAAAACAATTCACAATTTATACAAACGATTTTGAATTCTTTTCCGTAGGCATAAAGGTAGTATTAAAAGCAGATGTATTTTCAATACTAACTGTTTATTGCAGCTATGTGTCCTATTATCAATTCAATAGAGTTCAAAATCGTTTGTACGAACTATAAAAGAGCTTGCATATCTAATATTATTTTAAATGGTAGTCTAGGTGTATAAAATAAATATTTTTAACACTTTTCGATATGCTACTAAAGACTTTTAAATAGATGTGATTTTATAATGATAGGTTGTGGATGTCAGATAGGCAGTCGTGTAGAATTAGGTAGTTGACACCACCCCAATTTACATATTATTTTTCATTAGATTTCAAAACGCTTCGTCCATAGATTTTGTATGATAATATCAAATTACGATTTTACTATTTTTCCAACTCAATTCACTATTTATTTATTTCAAAGCAACTGAAAATTTAATTTTACAGTTGAACGAAAATTGATCGGGTTTTCAGAGCCGAAATCAAGCTTTTTAGAGAAGTAGTGTCTCAGAGTATCGGTCGATGGTGTCAACTACCCAATCAATGGTATCTATCTGCGTCTGGTGACTGGGAACCGACCCAATAATTTGGGAAAAGGCTACGTAAATGATAATGTTGGTTATTTTAGGTGTAAGAAGTACAAAAAATCTAGTTTAATATCTTAATATCGAGGGGCGCAAAGTAAAAAAATCTATGGGCAATTTTGCGATTTTCTGACTATTTATTTATAGTTTTAGTAAGTTTCTGCAATAGTCAGAAAATCGAAAAATTGTTGTTAAAGTTTTTGTAATTTGCCCGTCGATATAATAATCGATTGTGATTAGAATTATTAAATTTTACCCTAATTATGGTTTTGAAAGATATTAACAACGTTACAGTATAATATTATTATTAGTAGTATATAATATTTCATTATTTATTTCATTCGTAAGTCTTAGTGGCAACACGAAATTTGTTTCATCGCAAAAGTAATTTAAAGGACTCGAGTATAAGGACTATTTTGTATTATTTACTATTTTCAGGTTGCACGTGTATATACGGGAATGCCCGACTAGTTACGGACTCAAACGGAGTCCGTCATGAGCTGCTAACGGCGAAATCGCAAGCCAAAATGAAAGAATATTAAATAATATGGATAACACTTACGAAGGTTAAAATAGTAAATTAGTATTATTGTAGCCGCGGTTAAAATATTACAGTACTGACAAGACTAGCGAGAAATTTAAGTATTTTTATGCTATAAACATAGAAAATTAGATCTTTTATTAATATTTAATATACTTTACCCCACATTCGGGTAAGCGTTCAAAATTTAAATAAATTTGAATTATTTTCGTTTTTTTCGTACATTAGTATCTTTATTTTCTTTTAACTTATGTGAAAATAAGATCATTTCTAATTCATATTAAATATTCGAATTTAATGAAATCGAAAACCAATAAAAACAGTTTTTAAATAATAATTGTGTTATATTTAGTTATTTACACTAAAGATATAGGCGACATTTTGATTTTATATATAACCAAGGCTTAAAAAAATCTCAGGCTTGCTATGGCCTGACAGAGGTCCCAATAGACCAATATTGGGCCAACATTTTTGAAGTAGGTATTGGAAACTCAAAAATGACTTCAGCATTTCAATTTCCCGTCATATCCAGTTAAATAAATACCGGTTACCAAAAACCGGTAACTGTCATACAGAGAACATTCTAGCACTTTCTAAGCTATCCGTTAAAAAATAATTGAGAACACTTTTGCATTTGAAGCAAAGCTTCGGGTATAAATTTACCCCAACAGGTATATTATTACCCAGTCAAACATAGCCAACATTTGGCCGGATATGCCAATATCAACACAGATGTTTGACGAGTTGCTCTGACACATCCGTTTTGCTGACATCCGCGAATTCCGCCGCGGATTTCCCCCGCTGTAGGATCTCGATAGTACTTCTCGATTCTAATTGTTTTAGGTGATACTTGAGTTTGTTTTCAGACATCGGTTGTAAGGGTCTCGCTACATTAAGACTAGTCGTTTTTAATGCTCTTGCTACAGTTTTAAGGAACTTTGACCACTGTCTCTCGTTTGACGTCGCTTCGGGCGTGTTGACTAATATCGACGCTTTCTCTATTAGTGCGCACACGCAGCTTAGGGTGAACTGAAAATAAAATGTGTGTTACACTTGTCGTTGTTCACAGTAAATTAAGTCTAGGTTTTAGAGTAAGAAATATTCACGTTTTTTCCTATTTATGAATGATATTTAAATATTAAAATCAATAAGATTTAATCGATCAAACGTTTTTTATTTTATTCAATAGACACAGTAAACAGACTATCATAGTACAAAAAAACTGTATTTAATGTGTCCGTAAACCAGGAGTTTCTCATGTATCGTGCGCGTTGCAGGTTCGATTCCCGTAAGGGACAAATATTTGTGTACGGGTGTATGTTCATGTGATATTTCAAATCTATAAAACGCAGCCACGATACAGGAGAAATATAAATGGGCAACAGTTTTTTTAGAAAAACATTTTGAGAGCATAATAAATGAAATAGGGCTACATTTAGATACTTACAGACGTAGTCAGTGCATACGGCGTCCGCGCAGGATCGAGGGTCTCCGCTAGCAAGCTGCAGGACTCCAAGATGGGTGACCAGCCTGACGATGTTTGTATGTAACTGAAACAATACATACATACTCAGTGGTATGCCTTATAATGACAAAATGTTTCGACTATGTTATCTATGACATAATATGTGAATCCCATACATTTTTCATTCTAGTCTGTCAAGGTTATGCTGAGGCTGTTGCGGTCTACATTTGGATGGGCCAGAAGACTAAGTTTTTTTTTTCTAAATCAGCAGTCTGAACTAATAAAATTTCTTGCACGAATGATGTTTGATAGTTGTACACGTGCCCTTCCTGCTGGTTGGTAGTTACCTGGTGTAGTGCGGCGCGAGCGCGGCCAGGCTGCCGTCGTCCCGGCGCGCGGCCGCGGGCAGCGCGCGCAGGGCCCGCGCCCACACGCCGCGCAGGCCCGCGTGCGACGGACACACGCGGCTTGTACACGTGCCCTTCCTGCTGGTTGGTAGTTACCTGGTGTAGTGCGGCGCGAGCGCGGCCAGGCTGCCGTCGTCCCGGCGCGCGGCCGCGGGCAGCGCGCGCAGGGCCCGCGCCCACACGCCGCGCAGGCCCGCGTGCGACGGACACACGCGGCTTGTACACGTGCCCTTCCTGCTGGTTGGTAGTTACCTGGTGTAGTGCGGCGCGAGCGCGGCCAGGCTGCCGTCGTCCCGGCGCGCGGCCGCGGGCAGCGCGCGCAGGGCCCGCGCCCACACGCCGCGCAGGCCCGCGTGCGACGGACACACGCGGCTTGTACACGTGCCCTTCCTGCTGGTTGGTAGTTACCTGGTGTAGTGCGGCGCGAGCGCGGCCAGGCTGCCGTCGTCCCGGCGCGCGGCCGCGGGCAGCGCGCGCAGGGCCCGCGCCCACACGCCGCGCAGGCCCGCGTGCGACGGACACACGCGGCTTGTACACGTGCCCTTCCTGCTGGTTGGTAGTTACCTGGTGTAGTGCGGCGCGAGCGCGGCCAGGCTGCCGTCGTCCCGGCGCGCGGCCGCGGGCAGCGCGCGCAGGGCCCGCGCCCACACGCCGCGCAGGCCCGCGTGCGACGGACACACGCGGCTTGTACACGTGCCCTTCCTGCTGGTTGGTAGTTACCTGGTGTAGTGCGGCGCGAGCGCGGCCAGGCTGCCGTCGTCCCGGCGCGCGGCCGCGGGCAGCGCGCGCAGGGCCCGCGCCCACACGCCGCGCAGGCCCGCGTGCGACGGACACACGCGGCTTGTACACGTGCCCTTCCTGCTGGTTGGTAGTTACCTGGTGTAGTGCGGCGCGAGCGCGGCCAGGCTGCCGTCGTCCCGGCGCGCGGCCGCGGGCAGCGCGCGCAGGGCCCGCGCCCACACGCCGCGCAGGCCCGCGTGCGACGGACACACGCGGCTTGTACACGTGCCCTTCCTGCTGGTTGGTAGTTACCTGGTGTAGTGCGGCGCGAGCGCGGCCAGGCTGCCGTCGTCCCGGCGCGCGGCCGCGGGCAGCGCGCGCAGGGCCCGCGCCCACACGCCGCGCAGGCCCGCGTGCGACGGACACACGCGGCTTGTACACGTGCCCTTCCTGCTGGTTGGTAGTTACCTGGTGTAGTGCGGCGCGAGCGCGGCCAGGCTGCCGTCGTCCCGGCGCGCGGCCGCGGGCAGCGCGCGCAGGGCCCGCGCCCACACGCCGCGCAGGCCCGCGTGCGACGGACACACGCGGCTTGTACACGTGCCCTTCCTGCTGGTTGGTAGTTACCTGGTGTAGTGCGGCGCGAGCGCGGCCAGGCTGCCGTCGTCCCGGCGCGCGGCCGCGGGCAGCGCGCGCAGGGCCCGCGCCCACACGCCGCGCAGGCCCGCGTGCGACGGACACACGCGGCTTGTACACGTGCCCTTCCTGCTGGTTGGTAGTTACCTGGTGTAATGCGGCGCGAGCGCGGCCAGGCTGCCGTCGTCCCGGCGCGCGGCCGCGGGCAGCGCGCGCAGGGCCCGCGCCCACACGCCGCGCAGGCCCGCGTGCGACGGACACACGCGGCTTGTACACGTGCCCTTCCTGCTGGTTGGTAGTTACCTGGTGTAGTGCGGCGCGAGCGCGGCCAGGCTGCCGTCGTCCCGGCGCGCGGCCGCGGGCAGCGCGCGCAGGGCCCGCGCCCACACGCCGCGCAGGCCCGCGTGCGACGGACACACGCGACTCACGAAGCGGGTCACCAGCGTCTGGGGGAACGATTTTATTATATAAGGATAGATGGACGTTTGTTACTCTTTCACGCAATAACTAATGGACGGAATTTGATGATATTTTAGAGAAATATAGCTGTATAAGCCTATCAGATGTACCTATTAACAAAAATTTCAACTGATGTTTATTCATTCAATTATTTATTTGACACAAGGTTTCTTAACATGTTAAGCTACTGATGCTGACTGTACAATACAGTACAAGTAGAGAGGCTTATGATCGGAAGAGACTTTTCAAATAGACATCAACGCATGACAAGTCACCTTTTAAAATTAAAAAGTCGATTGGTAGGACTGTCGATGCTCGTCGTATTGGACTGTCACGCGTCATCCGGCTACAGTACACTTTCGTGCAATTTTAGTTACTAACGTTTGGGATTTTAAAATAGTTCATTTTGTTTTTAGTATAGTATATTTTTGTTATTTTGTTTAATAAAGTGGTTATTTTTTAGATAGTTAAATTGTTGCCGCTTATTGTAACTTTTAAACAATCGCGTTGCATGATGATCACAACAAGCCAAAATTAAAAACTTGTGTTCGCGTTAATTACCGTGTTGTGATTTAATTTAATTTTATATTTTGACACTGACTTTTGTAGGTATAAAGACTATCAGTCTAATCTAACCCTTCTTAATATACTATGTTTTGAATCCGGCTAATCGCTGAAACTGCTGGACGAATTTTGACGAGACCTTCAGTGGCAGATAGCTGATGTTATAAGGAGTAACTAAGGCTACTAAAATCGCAAGGCACAAACAGCAAGCTATCACATCACATAATCACACTAATATTATAGGCGTGTTTGTGTTTGCTTCTTCTTCAAGCTCAAACGGCTAGACCAATTTTGATAAAATTAGGTATCAAGGTATCTAACACCCTGGATTAACACATACGCTACTTTTTATCCTGAAAAAATGTAGAGGTTACCACCGCGGGGCGCAGCTAGTATATTAAATATAGAATTATTATCTCCAAAACTGCTGGACTGATTTTGACGGAACTATCACTGGCAGATAGCTGATGATATAAGGAGTCATTAAGCCTACTAAAGTCGCGAGGGACACACAGCTAGCTATACATATTATTGTAACTTACCCGTCCCTTCCTGACGGACAGCATCTGTTGCAGTCGGTCGCTGTGGAGAAGACCTGCGAACATCTTGTTAACCAGCTCCTCCTTGTCCTCGTCTAGAAGGTTCTTCACCGGCGCTGGCTTCTGGTTCACTGCGAGGTTCACTACCTGAGGAGCAGGTAAATGTTTATAAAAATATTTACATATCTATAACATTAATTAGGTCTATAATTAGAAAAATGATGGACACGAGCGGTACTCGAACCCGCGATCTTCGCCGATCCGTGCGATGGAATTGATGGGTGCGAGCAGCGACACGATAGCTCAGTTGGCAGAGCTACGCCCCAGATCGGCGAAGGTCGCGTGTTCGAGTCCCGCTCGTGTCCGTCATTTTTTAAATTTCCTTTTTCAATTTAGATTTAAGCTTAGCATGGGCAATATGCTAAAATAGCACCAAAAGTCATTCAATATGTCTTATAATCCAAATTTTGTCAGACAGATTGTGCTGGGTAGTTAGTTGCGCCGTTTCTTCTACCCAGCTATAGCACTAGGAAGCGGTGACGGGCGGGCGTTTTGGGGGCTGTCTTGATGTAATTTGACGTTTAAAAAGTACAAATAAAATTAGTATATTTGGCATCAATTATTTTTCACCTTAATACGATTTTAATGATTTATCAACGATGTGTAAAGCCGTATCAGAGGCCTATAACAGGCGGTTTAAACTCTGACACCAGGTTATTCATCAACCATACGATAAGAAGAGAGAGACCTTAATACTTAAAATATTTTGGGGTTAATATATCTATAGGTGATAAAGATGAGAAGCAACCGAAAGAAACATATTTTCCAGTTAACCAGCGGTCGCCGCGCGGTTCACGCGTGTTATCTACCGCATTCCCATTAATGCGCTCATTCGCCGCGAGTAATTATTCATTAAATAAATGCAAAGTGATCTTTCCACTGATCCGTAATAAAAACGATATTATCAAGGGTGCTCCTGGCAACAGGGGCCCCTTATATCACCATGGAAAATAGTCAAAGTACCCCCACTGTAACTTATGCCAACGTTACTTCTAAAACTATGTACCCAAAGAAAGACCAAGCAATTGTAATAGATTCTATAGATGGAATCATGCTTCGAGAATATGTGCTATCCCTCTCTACTGTCACCAAACCATCGTCAATCCGTTTTATTTCACGTATAGCCAACTCAAGAATATGCGTTTACATGGACTGCAAACAAACAGCTGATGAACTTATAGATGTAATAAAAAAAGTCAAAGTCAAAGAGAACTTACTGGAAATTCGACCATTAATAACAAGAAATAAACGTATTGTTCTTTCTAATGTTAGCCCTATTATTCCGCATGAGGTGATAATCGAAAAATTTGATCAAATGAATATTAAAATTTTGTCTCCAATTACGTTTATGAGGGTAGGAATTTCTGACCCTGGTTTTTCTCACATTATGAGTTTTCGACGCCAATTGTATGTTTCTCCGGAGGACGAAAAAAGACTACCAGAATCAATGCAAATTAATTATGACGACACTAATTACTGGATTTATATAACTAATGAGTCTATGAAATGTTTTGTTTGTAACGGAAAGGGCCATTTAGCTAAATACTGTCCTCAAAATATGCAACGTTCTACGCAAGAAACCGAAGAAATCTCAAACTACCCTCCAATAGAATTTAACAAACCGCAACCTCAAATAAGTGATTCTGAAACATTTCTCCGACATTCGTTTCGCCGTTGAACGGTTCAACGACAGAACGATTCACTTTTAATTTTTTCACCGATATAACGTTTCAACGGCGAACGATTAGCCGACAGAACGATTCACTTTTAAATATTTCATCTATAGAACCTTTCACCGGCGAACGATTCTCCTACACAACTGTTCATCTGCCCTTGGGGTATAAAAAATAGGTATTCGACGTGTAGACCTGGTTCCATTTATTGTTTACACCTGAATCAAGTTGTGAAGGCGATACTTAAATGTTTTATTCAAAACTTGAGCAAAACTAACCAAAAAAGTGTCAAAAACGTATTTGATTCAACGTCGTCGTCAAATGTATAACCATATCATACATGATATGGTTATACATTTGAAAGGGGGAATGAAATATATTCGCAAATGAAAATATTTTTTATTATTAACAATTACCTAACCAACATGATTAATACCAAAACAAAAACATAATAAATCAACTATGATCAACTATGATATAAAAACCTACTTAGGTGGCTGGGCTCATATTTCTCATTTATTTAATTCAAAATAAGTGTCTGAACTTTTGAATTGTTTTTGTTAATCATAGTTGATTTATTATGTTTTTGTTTTGGTATTAATCATGTTGGTTAGGTAATTGTTAATAATAAAAAATATTTTCATTTGCGAATATATTTCATTCCCCCTTTCAAATGTATAACCATATCATGTATGATATGGTTATACATTTGACGACGACGTTGAATCAAATACGTTTTTGACACTTTTTTGGTTAGTTTTGCTCAAGTTTTGAATAAAACATTTAAGTATCGCCTTCACAACTTGATTCAGGTGTAAACAATAAATGGAACCAGGTCTACACGTCGAATACCTATTTTTTATACCCCAAGGGCAGATGAACAGTTGTGTAGGAGAATCGTTCGCCGGTGAAAGGTTCTATAGATGAAATATTTAAAAGTGAATCGTTCTGTCGGCTAATCGTTCGCCGTTGAAACGTTATATCGGTGAAAAAATTAAAAGTGAATCGTTCTGTCGTTGAACCGTTCAACGGCGAAACGAATGTCGGAGAAATGTTTCAGAATCCAAATAAGTATTTCATCCTCCAACCAATTAGAACACAAAGGCATTAAACGAATTCACTCAAATTCTACAACTGACCCATCACAATCCGATTATAACCTAATTAATCCTACGATAGAAGAAAGCCCACAGATAAGCGATAACACGGACGATACTGATAGCAATTACTCCCTTGAAGATGAACTATTAACTCTTAAATCAATTAGAAAGAAGAAGAAAACTCTCGATAACAGAACAGAAGAACAAGTTTGGAACGACATTAAAGCAGAACTAAAAGATACAAAAACACGACCTGATTTTTCCCTGTCACTGGACGAATTCATAAGCCTCTTGGATGTATGCCGCAATAAACAAAATATACAAGAAATAATTAAGGATTACACTGACAACATACCAGAAATAATTAACATGTGCCTGTATCTTCACCCTAAAATGACTAAGAGTCTGAAAAATAGATGTTCAAGATTTTCTAGGAAACTACAGAACTACATCAATCCGGGAAATACCCAATAACACTTCTTATTTTTTCCTTTTCTCTCTATTTAGGTTAATTTTCCTGTGTCATATATATAATTTTCTATTTATAATGGACATATTACAGTGGAATGTTAATGGTTTTCACGCAAGATTTGAAAACATCAAATTAATCTTAAATGAAGTTGATCCGTTATGTTTTTGTGTACAAGAAACAAACTTTAAGAATAACTACTGCAGTAAGCTTAAAAATTATGAAAGTTTTTATAAAAACCGCACACACAGCAGTATAGCCAGTGGGGGGGTGGTTACTTATGCAAAACCTCACACTTTTCCTGAACCTATTATCATTAACAGTCCGTTTGAAGTAGTAGCAATAAGAATTAAATTCCCATTGGCTATCACTATTTGTAATATATACCTACCCAATAGCTGTTCCGTTACTGAAAATGATTTGAATAATTTAGTTAACCAGCTTCCAACGCTCTTTGTTTTATTAGGGGATTTTAACAGTCATCATTTCTATTGGGGTTCAAATCGCTGTGATCAAAGAGGTAAAATGATAGCTGATTGGCTGGATTCGCATGAATATATAATTCTTCTTAATTCGCAACAACCTACTCATTTCAATAATAGTAACGGTCAAACCAGTAGTATTGATTTAACTTTTGCTTCACGAAGTATATCAACTTATTTCGACTGGAATGCAGTTGATGATCTTTACGACAGCGATCATTTTCCTATCACCATTACATCACAAATAGATTTGAGTCCAAATATACAAAACATTACTCAACATTGGAAGTATCAGTGTGCAGATTGGTCTAAGTTCAGTAACGAAATAGAATATAGGATTAAACTATTAGACAAAATAAACCTATCGTCTAACACTTGTATTAATAATATAGTCGAAGAATTTAATCAAATAATTATCAGTTCAGCCGAAAAATATATACCTAAAACTTCTGGGAAAAGTGTTAAGAAACAAGTTCCGTGGTGGAATGAAGAATGCTTAAAATCATTAAAAAACACAAAAAAAGCTTATAGAGCTTACATAAAACAAAAAATGAAAAACCAAATAAATCAGCATTTTAACCAAGAAGACGCACTTAGAGAAGAATTACTAAAAGTAGAATTTCGTAAAAACAGAGCTAGAACAAGGAGAATATTTAAAGAAAGTAGAAAAGCAAGTTGGAGTAAATTCATTTCATCAATTAATAGCTATACCCCTATAGGAACAATATGGCAAAAAATTAACTCTATAAATGGACAAAGAAGGAAAAAGCCCATGATAATTTTAAAGAACAATCAGGGCGAACTAACTTGTGATCCAAAAATAAATACTGAGTTGCTAGCGACAGCTTTTGCCGCAAATTCCAGCTCCAATAATTATGATACAAATTTTCTACACTATAAAAATCAAATAGAAACTACTAAAACAGAATTTGATTTACATGACAATGGTAACCCTATTAATGAAAATATTACCATACATGAGCTTAACTCAATTATACTTCAAGTGGGGGATTCTAGTCCAGGTCCTGATAATATATCAAATACCCTAATAAAAAAACTTCCCATTTTAGCTCTTGAACGGCTGGTTGACATTTACAACTATATTTGGTTCAACCAGGTTTTCCCTGACCAATGGAGAGAAGCCATTGTTATACCTATCCCAAAACCAGGGAGAACAGCTACTATGACCTCAAATTATAGACCAATATCCCTTACTTGTAATTTATGTAAAATACTTGAAAAAGTTGCAAGTAATAGACTGAAATGGTACTTAGAACATAAACAATTGTTAGCGATGAATCAATTCGGCTTTAGGCAGTTTAGATCAACGATAGATCATTTGGCTCTGTTAGAAAATTATATACTATCATCTTTTACTAATAGGAATAAAGTTATAGCTGTTGCCCTGGACCTAGAAAAAGCCTATGAAATGGTATGGAAACATAGGGTTTTAATGCTTCTGGAACAATTTAACATAAAGGGTAATCTCCTATCTTTTGTCATTAACTTTTTAACCAATAGATCTATAAGAGTAAAAATCGATGGCACCCTTTCCAGTCCGCTCCGCACAGAAAATGGATTACCTCAGGGATCGGTCTTAAGTGTTATCCTTTTTTTGATATCAATTAATAATGTTCTAGAAGTAATTGAACGACCTGTAAAAGGGTACTTGTTTGCGGATGATTTGACTATATTATGTAGCGGCACCAACCTTAAACCAGCAGAAAATATAATGCAAAACACTTTAAATAAACTTAGTGAATGGTGTAAATATACTGGCTTTAAATTTTCAAAAACTAAAACGGAATTCATGATTCTATCAAATAAAATAAACAAAAATACAATTAATTTAACAATCGAAAATCATAAAATAAGAGAAGTAGATCATTTAAAAATATTAGGTTTAACTTTCGATAAAACAATGAACTGGGTTACTCACATTAAAAAATTGAAATCTGAGTGTTATAATAGGATGAATATTATTAAAATTTTGTCATCAAATAGTTGGGGATCCGATAGCACATGTATTAAAAACACTTATAAAGCTTTAATTAGGCAAAAACTTGATTACGGGTCAATTATATATGATTCAGCTTCACCCAACATATTAAAAATTTTGGAAAGCACCCACAACACTTGCTTAAGGTTAAGTTTAGGAGCCTTTAGAACTAGCCCAGTGAACAGTATCCTTGTTGAGGCAGATGAAACACCACTAACCTTGAGAAGGAAACAATTGTGCCTCACATACGCTGCCAATCACATAACCAATTATAAGGATTCCTTCTTTTTGAATCCCACATTACCATCCGATATCGAATTTAATCTTCGACCATCTCTCCCCGTCCCCTTGAGGTTAAGAGTAAAGAAATATCTAGATGAAATCGAGTTTGAATTTCCTCCGATTTTTTCACGTAAATACTCTGATCAACCAACATGGCACAAAATAGAACTTCCAATTGATTTAAAAATAGCAGATAAAAACCCCCGAGATAAAACTCCCGATTATATTTATAAAAACCTTTTTAATGAAATCAAAAATAAATATCCAGACTCTATGTTATATTATACCGACGGCTCTGTTTATGAAGGTAGAACAGGTTGTGCAATCGTGTCGGTAAATGATAGTTTTAGATATAGACTACAAGACTATGCTACTATCTACACATGCGAAGCAGTTGCTATTCTAAAATGCTTAGAGATCATTAAGGACAACTCCTGTAATAAAAACAATATAATATTTTCTGACTCAATGTCATCCCTTAAGGCCTTATCAAATATTAGAAACATTGACCCCCTAATAAATTTAATTAGAGAAAATTTGCTCAATTTAGTTAACAGTGAATATGATATTAAATTAATTTGGATTCCTAGTCATCAGGGTATTTACGGGAACGAAAAGGCTGACGTAGAAGCTAAAGAAGCCACGAAACTCGAAAATTGTAATTACAGTATCTCTAACAGCAAAGATATAAAAAAATGTATTAGATTAAAAATTAAAAAATTATGGAACAGCTTTTGGGTAAAAGATAACACTAGTGCTTTATATGAAATAAGAAACTCTGTTTTTGAAAATAACAAATTACAATCAAATAATAGAAGAGATCAAGTAGTTTTAAATAGATTAAGAATAGGACACACTAATGTAACCCATATACATATTATTACTAAGGAAGTAAAAAAGAAATGTGAAAGATGTGATAGTGATTTATCTATTAAGCACTTATTAATCCAATGTCCAATGTATAACACAGAAAGGATTAAGGTAAATTTACCTAAATCGTTAAAAGATTGTTTGAACAATACAGAAAAAACTGTAAAATACCTTAAGCTAATTAATTACTATAAATTAATATAATATTGTAAACCTATAGTGGTCGCTAATGACCCTTGATGTTTGAGCGACCTTAAATAAATAAATTAAAAAAAAAAAAAAAAAACATATTTTCGAAAGTCGATTTTTTTTAAATAAATTCACTTTAAAATGTCTCACTATTGTAAAAATACCGGTGCCACTGTAAAACTCTTTCTCTACCTCAACCTTAATATGTATATATAATCCTAAAGGGCTAGACCGATTTGGATGAATTTTTCTGTATATATTTTAAAGGATACTTGGATGGTTTGAAAACACAATTGAACTCGGTAGGTGGCGATGCTTTCTTGGCAGGACTTTGTCTTCCGTTTCCGCAAGTACTATAATTCTCACCTGTCTCTTGTCAATGCTCTCACTCTTCGGACTGTCCTGCTTCGGCCTCCGCTGCACCGACTCGATGTTCTTCAAGAAGAGATTCGATACGTCCTGCGGGTCACTCTCCGCTTCCTTCTGCGCCGCTTCTAACTGTTTCTGCTTTTCTTCTCTCTCCTAGAATAAAGAAGATTATGATACCCATTGATTTTTACTCTCCCGGATTGAAACCCAAACTTTTTAGGACATTTCTTTATTATTTATTATTATCACAACATAATACCATTACAGTATACAGGGTTACTCATCGTTATGGACAACTTTTACTATGCGACCAAACCTGAAATCGAGAAAAAAATCAGCTGTTCCCCCTACATTTTGACGAGTTATGCGAACATAAATGTAGGGGGAACAGCTGATTTTTTTCTCGATTTCAGGTTTGGTCGCATAGTAAAAGTTGTCCATAACGATGAGTACAATGACCCCTAAAGAGGATAACGGTGTTTAAAATTTAACCCTGTATAAATACCAAAGCGATGCTATGTGAATCTTACGAACTAAGATAATAGTAATTTAATTTTAGTATAATCATGCAACGGGATAGTTTAATAGTTAGTAATACATGCGTATCATATGTTAATTGTTACCTTCAATATAAGCGCGTTGGAGATAGCTAGCGGGTCGTTGAGTTCCTCTAGCCTCAGCAGTATTAAGTATAACGCTTCTATGTCCAGGAGTAACTGCTTCGTCCTCTTCATCTCTCTAGGTACCTGATGTCAATAAATTATTTATTTATTTACTAGCGGCCCGCTCCGGCTTCGCACGGGTATAAAATATATATTATAAGTATTTCTCCACTATTTAATGGATGTTATTATACATATAAACCTTCCTCTTCAATCACTCTATCTATTTAAAAAAACCGCATCAAAATCCGTTGCGTAGTTTTAAAGATTTAAGCATACATAGGGATATAGGGACAGAGAAAGCGACTTTGTTTTATACTGTGTAGTGATTTATTGCACTATGTAGTTCAACAGAAAACAATTACATGTTATCATAACAAACATAGACCCTGTAAGGGTGTAGCAACACTTATTTTAGTATAAAATAAGAAAATACATTCGGTATCTAACTTAACAGCTAAGTTATATTATGTGAAGAGGTGATCAAAGATGAGTTGTGATGTTATTTATAAGTCGGCTCTCTCATGAGTATAAGATTTTTTTTACATTAAAAACTTCTGAAATTGTGTATATACATATATATATAAAGGTATACATATGTATCGCTTACCATCAGACGAAAAAAAATGTAAAGCAGTGATAAAAGAATCCAAGATTTTTTACATTAGAAAATACCAATAAGACTTCGAATTCTGATGATGTATGCAAGAGAAGTACCGTGGGGTGCCGGGCCAGAATAGCACCTTACAATTTCGTCCCGGGTGTCGGAGGTTATTAAGGGTAAATCTAGAAGATGGGCAGCAGCGTCTTCTGTAATTGACCACCAATACTGCGATCCTCAAGCCGCTAGCCAAGCGTGGGGATTGTGGCATAGTATAGTATACATCACAGATCAAACAGAATTGTAATCCTAAATTACTGAACCGAATTTGATGAAACTTTAACCTTAAGAAAAATGTTAATCGGAAAAGACGCGTAAAATTTTCCACGAGGACGAAATCGTTGGCGGTAGCTAGTGTAGTATAGATATAACAGTGTTGACGAGTACCTCGTGCGGGTGCGTGGTGCTGGCCACGCTGGAGGCGCGCGACATGCGCGAGGGCGCGCCCTCCCCGCCCACCAGCTCCACGTAGGCGGTAGCTAGTGTAGTATAGATATAACAGTGTTGACGAGTACCTCGTGCGGGTGCGTGGTGCTGGCCACGCTGGAGGCGCGCGACATGCGCGAGGGCGCGCCCTCCCCGCCCACCAGCTCCACGTAGGCGGTAGCTAGTGTAGTATAGATATAACAGTGTTGACGAGTACCTCGTGCGGGTGCGTGGTGCTGGCCACGCTGGAGGCGCGCGACATGCGCGAGGGCGCGCCCTCCCCGCCCACCAGCTCCACGTAGGCGGTAGCTAGTGTAGTATAGATATAACAGTGTTGACGAGTACCTCGTGCGGGTGCGTGGTGCTGGCCACGCTGGAGGCGCGCGACATGCGCGAGGGCGCGCCCTCCCCGCCCACCAGCTCCACGTAGGCGGTAGCTAGTGTAGTATAGATATAACAGTGTTGACGAGTACCTCGTGCGGGTGCGTGGTGCTGGCCACGCTGGAGGCGCGCGACATGCGCGAGGGCGCGCCCTCCCCGCCCACCAGCTCCACGTAGGCGGTAGCTAGTGTAGTATAGATATAACAGTGTTGACGAGTACCTCGTGCGGGTGCGTGGTGCTGGCCACGCTAGAGGCGCGCGACATGCGCGAGGGCGCGCCCTCCCCGCCCACCAGCTCCACGTAGGCGGTAGCTAGTGTAGTATAGATATAACAGTGTTGACGAGTACCTCGTGCGGGTGCGTGGTGCTGGCCACGCTGGAGGCGCGCGACATGCGCGAGGGCGCGCCCTCCCCGCCCACCAGCTCCACGTAGGCGGTAGCTAGTGTAGTATAGATATAACAGTGTTGACGAGTACCTCGTGCGGGTGCGTGGTGCTGGCCACGCTGGAGGCGCGCGACATGCGCGAGGGCGCGCCCTCCCCGCCCACCAGCTCCACGTAGGCGGTAGCTAGTGTAGTATAGATATAACAGTGTTGACGAGTACCTCGTGCGGGTGCGTGGTGCTGGCCACGCTGGAGGCGCGCGACATGCGCGAGGGCGCGCCCTCCCCGCCCACCAGCTCCACGTAGGCGGTAGCTAGTGTAGTATAGATATAACAGTGTTGACGAGTACCTCGTGCGGGTGCGTGGTGCTGGCCACGCTGGAGGCGCGCGACATGCGCGAGGGCGCGCCCTCCCCGCCCACCAGCTCCACGTAGGCGGTAGCTAGTGTAGTATAGATATAACAGTGTTGACGAGTACCTCGTGCGGGTGCGTGGTGCTGGCCACGCTGGAGGCGCGCGACATGCGCGAGGGCGCGCCCTCCCCGCCCACCAGCTCCACGTAGGCGGTA
The DNA here is from genome assembly GCA_905340225.1 of Abrostola tripartita. NCBI lineage: Eukaryota > Metazoa > Arthropoda > Insecta > Lepidoptera > Noctuidae > Abrostola > Abrostola tripartita. Next base: position 4,346,414 of record HG996515.1, read on the forward strand.
GCTAGTGTAGTATAGATATAACAGTGTTGACGAGTACCTCGTGCGGGTGCGTGGTGCTGGCCACGCTGGAGGCGCGCGACATGCGCGAGGGCGCGCCCTCCCCGCCCACCAGCTCCACGTAGGCGGTAGCTAGTGTAGTATAGATATAACAGTGTTGACGAGTACCTCGTGCGGGTGCGTGGTGCTGGCCACGCTGGAGGCGCGCGACATGCGCGAGGGCGCGCCCTCCCCGCCCACCAGCTCCACGTAGGCGGTAGCTAGTGTAGTATAGATATAACAGTGTTGACGAGTACCTCGTGCGGGTGCGTGGTGCTGGCCACGCTGGAGGCGCGCGACATGCGCGAGGGCGCGCCCTCCCCGCCCACCAGCTCCACGTAGGCGGTAGCTAGTGTAGTATAGATATAACAGTGTTGACGAGTACCTCGTGCGGGTGCGTGGTGCTGGCCACGCTGGAGGCGCGCGACATGCGCGAGGGCGCGCCCTCCCCGCCCACCAGCTCCACGTAGGCGGTAGCTAGTGTAGTATAGATATAACAGTGTTGACGAGTACCTCGTGCGGGTGCGTGGTGCTGGCCACGCTGGAGGCGCGCGACATGCGCGAGGGCGCGCCCTCCCCGCCCACCAGCTCCACGTAGGCGGTAGCTAGTGTAGTATAGATATAACAGTGTTGACGAGTACCTCGTGCGGGTGCGTGGTGCTGGCCACGCTGGAGGCGCGCGACATGCGCGAGGGCGCGCCCTCCCCGCCCACCAGCTCCACGTAGGCGGTAGCTAGTGTAGTATAGATATAACAGTGTTGACGAGTACCTCGTGCGGGTGCGTGGTGCTGGCCACGCTGGAGGCGCGCGACATGCGCGAGGGCGCGCCCTCCCCGCCCACCAGCTCCACGTAGGCGGTAGCTAGTGTAGTATAGATATAACAGTGTTGACGAGTACCTCGTGCGGGTGCGTGGTGCTGGCCACGCTGGAGGCGCGCGACATGCGCGAGGGCGCGCCCTCCCCGCCCACCAGCTCCACGTAGGCGGTAGCTAGTGTAGTATAGATATAACAGTGTTGACGAGTACCTCGTGCGGGTGCGTGGTGCTGGCCACGCTGGAGGCGCGCGACATGCGCGAGGGCGCGCCCTCCCCGCCCACCAGCTCCACGTAGGCGGTAGCTAGTGTAGTATAGATATAACAGTGTTGACGAGTACCTCGTGCGGGTGCGTGGTGCTGGCCACGCTGGAGGCGCGCGACATGCGCGAGGGCGCGCCCTCCCCGCCCACCAGCTCCACGTAGGCGGTAGCTAGTGTAGTATAGATATAACAGTGTTGACGAGTACCTCGTGCGGGTGCGTGGTGCTGGCCACGCTGGAGGCGCGCGACATGCGCGAGGGCGCGCCCTCCCCGCCCACCAGCTCCACGTAGGCGGTAGCTAGTGTAGTATAGATATAACAGTGTTGACGAGTACCTCGTGCGGGTGAGTGGTGCTGGCCACGCTGGAGGCGCGCGACATGCGCGAGGGCGCGCCCTCCCCGCCCACCAGCTCCACGTAGGCGGTAGCTAGTGTAGTATAGATATAACAGTGTTGACGAGTACCTCGTGCGGGTGCGTGGTGCTGGCCACGCTGGAGGCGCGCGACATGCGCGAGGGCGCGCCCTCCCCGCCCACCAGCTCCACGTAGGCGGTAGCTAGTGTAGTATAGATATAACAGTGTTGACGAGTACCTCGTGCGGGTGCGTGGTGCTGGCCACGCTGGAGGCGCGCGACATGCGCGAGGGCGCGCCCTCCCCGCCCACCAGCTCCACGTAGGCGGTAGCTAGTGTAGTATAGATATAACAGTGTTGACGAGTACCTCGTGCGGGTGCGTGGTGCTGGCCACGCTGGAGGCGCGCGACATGCGCGAGGGCGCGCCCTCCCCGCCCACCAGCTCCACGTAGGCGGTAGCTAGTGTAGTATAGATATAACAGTGTTGACGAGTACCTCGTGCGGGTGCGTGGTGCTGGCCACGCTGGAGGCGCGCGACATGCGCGAGGGCGCGCCCTCCCCGCCCACCAGCTCCACGTAGGCGGTAGCTAGTGTAGTATAGATATAACAGTGTTGACGAGTACCTCGTGCGGGTGCGTGGTGCTGGCCACGCTGGAGGCGCGCGACATGCGCGAGGGCGCGCCCTCCCCGCCCACCAGCTCCACGTAGGCGGTAGCTAGTGTAGTATAGATATAACAGTGTTGACGAGTACCTCGTGCGGGTGCGTGGTGCTGGCCACGCTGGAGGCGCGCGACATGCGCGAGGGCGCGCCCTCCCCGCCCACCAGCTCCACGTAGGCGGTAGCTAGTGTAGTATAGATATAACAGTGTTGACGAGTACCTCGTGCGGGTGCGTGGTGCTGGCCACGCTGGAGGCGCGCGACATGCGCGAGGGCGCGCCCTCCCCGCCCACCAGCTCCACGTAGGCGGTAGCTAGTGTAGTATAGATATAACAGTGTTGACGAGTACCTCGTGCGGGTGCGTGGTGCTGGCCACGCTGGAGGCGCGCGACATGCGCGAGGGCGCGCCCTCCCCGCCCACCAGCTCCACGTAGGCGGTAGCTAGTGTAGTATAGATATAACAGTGTTGACGAGTACCTCGTGCGGGTGCGTGGTGCTGGCCACGCTGGAGGCGCGCGACATGCGCGAGGGCGCGCCCTCCCCGCCCACCAGCTCCACGTAGGCGGTAGCTAGTGTAGTATAGATATAACAGTGTTGACGAGTACCTCGTGCGGGTGCGTGGTGCTGGCCACGCTGGAGGCGCGCGACATGCGCGAGGGCGCGCCCTCCCCGCCCACCAGCTCCACGTAGGCGGTAGCTAGTGTAGTATAGATATAACAGTGTTGACGAGTACCTCGTGCGGGTGCGTGGTGCTGGCCACGCTGGAGGCGCGCGACATGCGCGAGGGCGCGCCCTCCCCGCCCACCAGCTCCACGTCGATGATCTTGCGCGGCGCCGTCACGCTGCCGCACTGCAGGACGAGACGTTACAGCTTATATTATTATATTTGCTTTGAAATCAATCAATAGTCAGTTGGGTTTGCGAACTAGGGATGTCACAGGTTCCTAATTCCATACAAAAACTCGGTAATCGAGAGAATGTTTTCTTGGTTCGCGTTGTTAAAAGCTTCAATAAATGTTCGGCTGATTTGAACATCGAACTTTTTTGAACCAACGTGAGCTAAATCAGGAGACTTATGAGAAAGGAATTCTTTATATTACTAATGGTTTTTCGTACAGTGTGATAAAGTAAATTAGTATGTATCGTTATTATTCTTAACGACTAAGTTGTTAATACGTGGAAACTTGTAATTAGCAAAATGTTTAACCTATTTGTAATATCTATGTATGTATTAGTCTGTAAGCTTTGCTTAGGATAAATAAATAAATTATCTATGGACGAACAGCATTTTGACAGCTCATATAAAGTATGTCAATTGATTGGTGGTCAATTATGACATCACTACTTTGCCAACTCAATTCCATAAATACTAAGCAAGTCCAAATTCGAAGAAACTTATGATCTAATTTTACAGATATACGGTTTTCAGAGCTAAAATCAATCAAAGCTACCAGTTGTGTATGTCTTCACCAGTCAAATTGTGTATGTCGCGTGTATTATATACAATGCACGCGGTGCATGTTACCTGTAGCTTCCCGAGTGAGTTCTCGAACTGCGTGGGCACGTACGTCCGCGGAGTGCCGCTGTCTTCACTAGTCGAGTTGTGTCGGTTTGAGTTGTGACGTTCCCTATGCGTGTGAGTTTCTTGTTTTACACCTGAGAAATACAAAATGGCTGATTTGAGAATAATACGTTTTAATAGTACTTCTACGTCGTGAGTTGAATAACTTTTTATTGACTGTCAAGGCAAGTCCAGACTGGACTGCAAAAGGCTGATGTGTTGATGATGACTGTCAATTTGATTACTGTTTCGTCGACTTAGTATTGAGATAATTGAGAAGAAACCACTGATAGCCGAGCGGTATGACCGCAGGACTGCCAAGTCAAAGGTCGCACGTTCAAACTCTGGCACGCACCAATGTCTTTTCCAATTCACGTGCTAAAAACGGTGAAGGAAAACATCGTGAGAAAACCGGCACACCTGTGAGATTTTTCAACGGTGTGTAAAACCATGTCAGAGGCCTACAGGCGGTTTAAACTCTGACACCAGGTTGTTTATCAACCATACGATAAGAAAAAGTATTGAGATTGTAGTAGAAGACGTGTAGTACTGAGCATTCGATTCCCAGGTCGAGCGCTCTATAAGGTCATTCTCAGACTCACGGAGTCAGAAACGAGCCTTCCTACGATAATACGATCGCACTTTATTACATGGGAACTTTAACATTAGTGACGAAAAATGGCTATACAAGACACCTTTTCTATCCCTTCAGTAAATACAGGATGTTAGCTGTTCTCTACAGTTTTATTGAACTGCCCTGAACCCTCATAAGATCCCCACTGTATACCATCCAACTCATTTGAATAGGAGAAAGAACGGGAGTGAGTGAGTGAGTGAACATACCTCCGCTGTAAAATGGATGGTTCTGTTGATTAGCCTTGTGGGCCTCCTTCACACCTTCCTTCTCTTTGCTGGCTTGCCGCTCTAAGAACACCTGGAAATTAAAATGAACTTAGGGTTAAAAAACTTTTTTATAACAGACTTCATGAAAATAGTAATAAAGTTATCACATCGGACGCACGCCAGTCGCATGCGATCTACGATCCGACGACTCAGATAAACTTTATCGGACTACACCAGACCCCTTAGACAAGTGGCAAAACGCTTGACGAATAGAATAGAATGATAATTGTATGGGGATGACATCATGTTTCGACTATGTTATCGATGACATGTCATCCCCATACATTTATCATTCTAGCGGGGCAGAAATCGCAACAATTAAGACTATGCAATAATTGATTATTAACATGAACTGTAAACCTATTAACCTATAACCTGTAGCTCTACGATCGATCGCCTAAATTTTCTACCGATTGATCGAAATGATCCATCGCACGTATAATAATGGAGCCATTTACGTACATGGTTTTTAGCGGTAAATGCTTTTTATTAATACATAATCATCACCAGCCGGAAGACGTCCACTGTTGAACCAAGGCATCCCCCTTAAAACACCACAATGAACGACAACTTGTCATTAGCATCCACCGGTTGCAGCAACTCTGACGATATGAGCCACCTGGTGGGAGGCCTGCCAACGCTGCGTCTTCAATTAACACTATCTTACAAAAAGCATCTTGAAATTTTATGGCCGTGAGCGATACTATAGCTCAGATGGTACCAGCCGCGCCACGGATAGGCGAACACAGCGGGTTCGAGTATTAATGTATAGATAAAGATTAATATTAGTGTTACCGTGTAGTAGAAGTCGTGTATGTAGGGCGTGCCGGTGTTGAGCTGCAGCATCTGTATGTTGATGAGCCACTGCTTCTCCCGCTGCGTCATGAGCCCGGCGTACTCGTCGCTGTCGCTGCCGCTCGCGTCGTCCCCGTTCAGCGAGGGTCTGGGCAGGCGGGGCACGGTTAGGGCACGGTTAGGGCAGGGTTAGGGCTAAGTCGCTACACCACGAAGCGGTGACAAGTGGGCGCTTTGCGGGTCTTAGTGAATTGTCGTTCAACATACGTACAAAGTGCGTCATCATCATAAGCCGGAAGACGGCCACTGCTGGACAAAGGCCTTAGGAACGCCACAATGAACGACAACTTGCCATTTGCAAGGTGCGTACTAGGTTTTAATAGTATTTTTTTAAATATCATTTTTTTTTATCTCTAATGTAAAATAACCTGCTTTTATGACTAAAAAGCATAACCCTTCCTTGGCAGTCGCGTAAAAAAAAGTAATATAATTATGCCTGTATTCCCAGAAGGGGTAGGCAACAGTACATACGCCATTTCACATACCTACATTTCGCCAGGTATGTTATGCCTATTTATTTACTTAAATTTTGACCGACCCGGGTATCAAACCCATGTCCTTAATCTCAGCAGTAGCGCTTAGCGACGAGGAATCTATACTCTTTTTTTTATTGAAAAATACTACATACATAACCTACATATTCTAAATTGATAAAGTAAATTTCAAAAGTGATGGACACGAACAGGACTTGAACCTGCGACCTTCGCCGTACCGTGGCGCTGCTCTAACCAACTGAACCATCGTGTCGCTGCTCGCACACATCGAATTTCAAGTTCCTTTTAGTATATACGTCTTACGGGTGAGGTCATCATTTTTCAAATTTCCTTTATAAATTCAGATTCAAGCTTAGCATGAGCTACATGCAAAAATGACACCTAGAGCCATATACTTACAGGTTACTATAAGTTCCATTATGCCGCTGATTATTAAACATAGGGTGGTTAAACTGACTATTAGTAAAGACGTTATTCCGACTATTCAACATAGGATGATGGTTCGCGTTGTGAAAACTATTGTTAAACTGCAACATAGGATGCGTATTCTGTATCAGCTGAACCAGATTCTGTGACGTCATATTCTGCGTCTGCATCTGCGGCATTTGTGAGACGTTCTTTGAGTTATTGTAGACTCTACTCTTTTGTAGTTTAGGTTCTTTTTGCGTTGGCTTGTGTTGGGTTTTGTTTTGCGGTGATTGGTTGAGAGGGATGTTGCTGGGCGAGTGCTTCATGTTGTTGATTGGTTGTGGCTGATTCTTGATCAGCATTGGCTGGTTCATCATCATGTTTTGTTGGCTGATTGGCTGCTCTTGCTTTGTTGGCATTGATGGGCCCTGGAAAAATAGTGTAAAATAAATTTATTGTTTAACAAGCGGCGCCCCGCGGTGTTACCCGCTGCATTATTTCGGGATAATAAAGCCTATGTGTTAATCCAGGGTGTCAGCTAGTCTATCCATATCAAACTTATAATAATGTTAAAAGTCGCAAATTCAAACGCCGGCAATAAACTAAATAAGTTATCAGTTGCGTAAAAACGGTGAATGAAAACAGTATGAAAAACCGGCACACTTAAGAGATTTTTTAACGGTGTGTAAAGCCATGATAGACATGTACAAGCGGTTTAAACTCTGACACCAGGTTGTTCATCAACCATAAGAAGCAGATAATGAACCGTTACTTACCCGAAAATTAGGATTATACTGCGGCATGTTTGAGTTAAAATTCTGCCTCTGCATACTGATACCGGGGGGCGGCGCGATCATCCTTGGCTGTCCCATCATGAACTGGTTCATCCCCGGAAACTGATTACCATTGGGTATCAACTGGTTGTGATTCTGCCCCATCTGGTTCAGATTCGGACCCATCTGGTTATGATTCTGCCCAATTTGATTATTGCTCATATGATTCTGACTCATCTGGGACAAATTCGGGCCAATAGGGTTCATGTTTTGCCCCATCTGGTTAACATTTGGGCCAATTTGGTTGAGATTTTGCCCCATTTGATTAACGTTCTGTCCGATTGAGTTCATATTTTGCCCCATTTGATTTAAATTTTGCCCCATCTGGTTCATACTTTGCCCTAATTGCCCCATACTTTGCGTCATATTCAAATTTTGCCCCATTTGGTTAACATTTTGCCCCAGCATCTGGTTATTCTGCCCCATTTGGTGTAAACTCATGTTCTGTGTGAGCTGACTCATCATATTATTAGTTGGCCCAATAGAATTATTCTGGAATTGGTTACCAATCTGGTTGTTTTGCATGAATGACGTCACACTTTGCCCCATTTGGTTAACATGGTTTTGTAATAGCTGGTTGTTTTGCCCCATTTGGTTCATGAGTTTGTTGAGTGGCTGGTTCATCTGATTCATGCCGTGGTTCATTGGTTGTTGGGGCGCGAATGGAAGAGGTACCGGCGCTTGAAGACCTGGCGGCCTTTGGAGTATGACCGGTGGAAACCTTGGCTGAAATCACACAAAGGGAATTATTATACTTACTGAAATACTTTTATAACGAACGAAAATAAAATTAAAAGAAATGGCTGATAATCTATACTAATATTAATAGTCATTAACCAGCCAGAAATCCTGACTGTGTGCTGTTAATATCAATTACTTTGCTTTGCCCGACCCGGGATTCGAACCCAAGACCTCATGTTCAGCAGTCGCGCTTAGCGACCACTAGACCAACAAAGCAGTTCAGTTCTAAATAGATATCTGTTTCAAAGAGCTAGTAATAGGACCATTTGTGTAGTACATCTAAGTAGTGTCTGAGTAGTAGTTTGTAGTGTTACCGACTGACTCACCTGGAAGTAGTTCTGATTAAAGGTCGGCTGCTGCACCTGCTTCTGGCGCAGCTGCCTCTCCAGCTCCTCGACCGTGCACACATTCTTGAGTGCTGGTACCGGCTGTAATATCCAACATATTAATACATGTGTTATTCGGTAATAGGGGTTGAAGTTATTGGCATTGATTAGACACAGACCCTGATTCAGTTAGGTTCCGGAATGCATGAAATTGTATCATAACATCACGCCTCCCCGAAAGAGTAGGCAAAGGCGTAAAGTACACTTACAATTCACTAATTATAAGCCCTAATGCAAATATAGGCCAAGCCAAGCATGTATTTTTATTTTTTTATTTACGATAACTTACGTCGTTAAATAATTGTTACTAAAAATCAGCGCCTAATAACGAAAATTTAGGGAGAGAAGAATGTTATGAATATCATCCTAATACGGCCCACTTTAAACGCCCGCCATTTTGGCGCGCTTGGCGTGACGTTAAAGTGCCAGTATCAAACAACTAGCGTGCTCTGTAATTTATCAATGTTTTGTATTTTACAACTATTATAACACGAAAAATAACATAAAACCTACATATAAGTACTGTACTAAAGTACATAAATGTAAAATACTCTTTCCATATCTAGTACTTTGACGTCACACTACATCTGACAGTTAGCGTTGCGTTTCAATTACTTTGAAATTCCCGCCCATTTGTGTCACTTTTTAATAGTTGCTATCTGGCAGAATAGTTGGAAGTCCGACTCAATTGCCACAAGAAGAAAAAAAAATAAATAGTTGCTATCTTAATAAAAAAGAAATTATATAAAAATATATTAATATAGGCATCATTCATAAGCAAAAGAGATTATTTAAAAAAAAATATTTGGCTCATATTTGAATCACATGCATATTCCCTATTCGGTCTCCATGCTGCTACGGTGAACTACCCAAGAGTAAATAATTATAGCTTTTAAAATTTATTTTATAAATCTTAGCGGAATCGCTGGAATTCGATAAATGATTCTTTGGAGAAATAGCTGGGAATTTGGATACGATTTTCTAGAGGAATTTCTGGAAATTTGGGAAATGATTCTTTAGAGGAATTGCTCGGAATTGTGGATATTATTCTTTACAGGAATTCCGGGGAATTCGGGAAATGATTACTTAGAGGAATTACCGGGAATACGAGATATGGTTCTTTGGTTAGAGGAATTGGTAAATGTGACAGTTTTAGCCTTGAGTGCAATTAAGTGTAGGACAAACATAAAATAAAAAAGTGTTTATTTACTATAACTCACAGTGGGTGCTGTAGGGAAGATCGGGTCGTGTCTCCAGACGCTGGACCCGAACGATCTAGAGTGCGGCGCGTCTGTCTCGTCTAACACTAACTGTGATAGTGATGCCTCTGCAAATAAATAGTAAATAATTATATTTAAATATTTATAATTATTTGAGCTCCGTCTGTTAAAAAATAAAAAGAGATATGTTATGATTTTTTTTAATAACAAACTTCAAATTATGACGCCTGTATTTCTCGGAGGGGTAGGATTAATGGTACTCCTTACTTGACCCTTTTGCAGAACATTTCCGATTTGGTCTAAATATGTTCGCCGAAAAACGCAGCGTTGGCAGGCCTCCCACCAGGTGGATCGATCTCGTCAGAGTTGCTGCAACCGGTGGAAGCAAATGGCAAGTTGTCGTTCATTATGGCGTTTGAAGGGGAAGGCCTTTGTTCAACAGTGGACGTCTCCTGGATGATGATGATGTTCGCCGAGGTCTTCCCCTTCCCGATACTCAGTATCTGAGATTCTACTGTTGTTCCTATAGTAATATATTATGGAAGGTGTATAGTCTCACCAAGCTGCGTATTGGCGATGTCATCGATGCCGCTGTTGTGACGGCGACTGCTCTCCAGCTGCTCTGCCAGCTGCTCGTGTTCCACCTCCCAGTCAAACTCGTCGGCTAGGGAGAACATAACATTGCGGTTAGAAGGAGAGTGAGGGAGACAAAGTGGTATGGTGGAGATAGGACGAGAGAGAACGTATTGTGCTTAACTAGAGGGTGAGAGAGACAGAAATTGGTGTGGTAGAGATCGAACGAGAGAGAACAATAGTGGTTAACTGAGGAGTGAGGGAAACATAACATTTTGTACTTAGCTAGAGATAAAAAGACAGAGAAGAACATACTTTTTCTTATCTTTTAGATGGTTTCTTTGTTACGTTTGATTAGCCCAATATATAGCCAGACTAATTGCTATTTGGTTAGCCTCTAGTAGGTCTTCCAGTGTGGCACTCGCTAAACATCATACATACGACAGCATAGTCTTCTTATCGTATGGTTGATGAACAACATGATGTCAGAATTTAAACCGCCTGTAGGCCCCTAACATGGCTTTACACACCGTTGAAATATCTCTCAGGCGTGCCGGTTTCCTCAAGATGGTTTCCTTCATCGTTTATAGCAACTGATAACTAATTTATAATACGTACATGAATTCTAAAAGACATTGGTGCGTGCTGAGGTTTGAACTTGCGACCTTTGACTTGGCAGTTCAACGGTCATGCCACGCGGCCAACTGTGCTTTTTTGCAGCATAGTAACATTGTTATATCTCTCTCTTTTAATCTGTTACTGCGAACATTTGCCTGTAACCCCCGAAGGAATAGGGACACGTGCACGTATTATGTGCACGTGATATAGTACAACCACATTTCGCCAGTTATGTTAAAGGTCCCAATGTAATAAGGGGCAAGCCTATTGCCATCAACCGGGCACAAATCTAGACTCCGTGCTGTTACTGAGAATTACTTAATCGAAATCCAGTTACATTGCCCGACCCGAGATTAAAACCTGGACGTCATGCTTAGAAGTTTCATTATTAATGCTTATAACCCATGGCGTGACAATACAAGTATGTTAGATTCAAGCACTAAATGACAATTTGCACCAGAATTACGTCATTTTTTTGTTAATATTTAATGCACATTTTAGCTTTGCATGCATTATCTTTGAGAAGCAGTGAGAAGCACACCTTATGTGTCAGTTCTTAACTGAATGATATCGAATGTGTATGACGTCATCCGACACATCGATAGCCTTTCTACCGAGCCTTGTTTTATAAATCCACGCTTCAACCCATGAAACTGTTAGCAGTGATGAGCACTGTGTCAGCAGTGATGACTGATAAAGGAATTAGTATTGCTATTAAGATAAAATTGGGATAGGATTATTAATAATATTAGTAGTATCAGAATAGGAATGATGACTTCAGAAAAAAATACGTAGAAATTAAATAAGAGCATGAAAATTTAACAGAAATTAAATTACAATAAAAAATTAATCTTTCCCGCACAAAACACTAAATGCGCTACATTTAACATCGTTGTCAAGTTAACTATGCATCTACTTAGTTCTGACGTCACTTCTAAGTAGATATCTTTAACAATAAATTTGATATGCTTATACCTTTGTAATATTTTTCCATTTAAATGTAGTTTTCATATTAATTCTACACCTTTCTTTATGCTTAACACCATGTTGTTTAGTTAGTATTATTGCCTTATTAAACTTAAACAAATCAATGTTGTCATCATCCCTATTAGGATAGGATTATTATAAAGTATAATTATTGTGGGATACATTTAGTAGTATTAGAACTGTATGTTACCACTGTACATCTCAAATGTATGTTAATCAGCGGTGGCGATGATAAATAGTAATACTTACAACCTTGCCCAAACGTCTCATCGTTGAGCGCATCATATTCATCCTCGGACGGCTCTCCACCTCCTTCGTCGTCATTTAAGTTCTGTAACAACATGTATTCCATTAATAAATTAGGAAAATTGTTCATTAAAAATCATTTACAAGCCTTGTTTACTAGCTGTGCCTGCGTGAAAATGCCGTCTGTTGTTCACAGCTTACGTAATTGTATCCTAGCTCAGGTTGTACTTCAAATGCATGACTATCAGCCCATAACCAAAACAATGACAGTCTTAAGTCACTTACATTTACCTAAATAACACTATTGATAAGAAAAAAGCACACAACGTAAGGACATTTTAATGACAAGGCCCATTATAGTGCCTTGAGGAACACTTCTTTCTATTACAGGTACTTTGAGTGATATTTCTTTCTATAACTTAGCAGTTATTCTACAAATGCTTTTATGTTTAAATAGGTAGAAATTCTTTGACTTATAATCTATAGAATTTTATTCAGAGGTCTTTATCTTTTAGAACTCCCCTTCCCTCCGGACCGCGGTTGCGACTAGACGTGTACACTTTACCAGTTTTTGTTTTTAAAATTACTGTAATTTCAAATAAAATATAATACAAAATTTCTTCGTGAAGTACCAGGCGCGCATAAAGCAGCAGCGATCGCAGTGTGTCTGTGCGGAAGTGATAGCAACAGTTGAAACAAAGATAACTCCATCAACTCCGACTTAGAAGACTGTCTTCTGAGCTGTCAGCTGTCATTTGTCACCAGGCTGTCTGCTGTCAACGTGCCGACAACTGTCACGAGTCGCTGGGCTGTCATCCTGCTGTCATCTGTCACTGGTCTGTCACTTGTCATTATAAAATCTACCATCATCGAAGGACATAATTAAGTGTTGCCAACGCATAAATAAATTTTATTTTGGTAATTATTGATTGCCATATTTTGAAATACTGCGTTTTGGCATATATATACTTATAAAAAGTCAGTGGAATGGCTGCGCATACACCAAACAAAGCTGCAAATAAGTCGCCACTAGCCTCAAATCTTCATACAACGGTTTCCGACCCCACGATTAACATACAATCACAAGAGCGCGAAAATTTAAAGGATATTTTTGTAAATGCGGCCCGTAGAACACGGCGTAGACTTGACGATGATGTGTATGAGCTGAATTCCTTCGACAGCAATACACTCTTGTCTGAAATCGCGAAACTGTTTACCGATTTTGAGCACAAACAAAACGGAAAATTTGACCATCTGAATTCTAAAATGCGTGACATTTCAGACCAGAACTCCAAAATTCAGGATTCTATAGCTTTTATGTCCGAGAAGTATGATGAGATTTTGGACCGTTTGCAGTCCTCTGAACGGGAAAACTCCACTCTTAAGAAGCAAATAAACTCGTTGGAAGCTAAAATTAATCATTTAGAGCGGAATTCTCGCTCAGCACTGATTGAGATCAATAACCTTCCAATATCTCCTTCTGAAAGTAAAGAAATCTTAACTGAGACTCTCTGCGAAATTGGATCTGTGATCAACATACCCATTCAACCAACGGACGTAAAGAATATTTTCAGGATGAAACCTAAGAAGGATTCAAAGTCTGTCAGTACTGTAGTTGCTGAGCTTAACTCCATTATACAAAAGGAACAATTTTTGAAAGCCACTAGAGCTCACAACAAGCAGAACCCGAGTGCAAAACTTTCTACCGTCCATATTAAAATGACGGGCCCACCTACTCCCTTATACATTGCTGAATCCTTGACCACGTACGATAAACATCTATTCTACCAAGGGCGTAAACTTCAAAAAGAAGGCAAGTGTGAAAGCTGCTGGTCAAATCACGGCAAAATCTTCATTAGGAAAACTTCCGGCTCTACTCCGCAGTGTGTCAATACAGAAAGTGATCTCCATAACTTAACTTCTTTTGCTAATTGACTAGTCTGCTTACTTAGTTTTTATAATTTTGTTAACTGTATAACACATGTACACTTCTTACTGCTCATAATACACCCCACACATACTTTTACACTTAACCATAATACCTCATACCTCCTTGCCCACATAAGTCTTTCAATCAGTTGCCCCCACAATAACGCACTGTTTAATACCTTTTGCCCAGCCCAACTACTTACATACCACTTTTCATTTTTATATATTACTTTGAGTGCGTCTGACTATCCCGCATTCTCTATTTTAGTAAAATTTAGTTCAATGTTAAATAATCTTATTTTATAAATTCGATAATCTAGATGATCTTCAAAACGATATTGATCGCGTATCGGTTGCAGACTCAGCAGTTTGTGTGATGGAAGACTGTACCCAAATCTCGATCTTGCATAAAGATGCATTCACACTGCTTTGTCAAAATATTCGAAGCATAAATAAAAATTTTGATAACTTTAACACACTGCTAGCACGCAGTGGAACCTTATGGGATTTAATAATTTTAACTGAATGCTGGCTCTTACATTCCCCTAATTTACCCACAATACATGGCTATACCTCTGTTTCAACCGCCCGGCACACTACTCAGAACGAAGGCGTAATTATTTACTTCCGAAATAACCATCAAATCTCAGTCACAGAGCCCCTCATACATGACGCAAATTGCCTATTGACAATAGTAAACAAGGAGACAGTGGTTATTGCTTTATATCGTCCACCTTCGACTCGTAATTTGTCGAGGTTTTTGGACTCTCTTGACGAGCTCCTAAAGACAGTATCATCCTATAAAAATATTATTCTGGTGGGTGATATTAATATTGATATTTCGCAAAACAATACCGATTCGCGCTCAGAAGAATACCTTAACCTGGTTGCATCTCACGGTATGTTACCAGGGCATATACTTCCGACACGGCAAAACCGTTCATGTATTGACCACCTCATCCTAAAGACCATCCGACCTGCATATTGTTTCGTCGCAAACACATCAATTACTGACCATGACACGGTTCTGCTCTACCTTCACACTCTAAACCACTCAAACAATGTTCCCAGTAAGAAGAAAACCATCAGGATATTTGATTACGATAAAATTGAATCAAACCTAGTGCAAACTGATTTTAGTCCTATCTACAATACCGGTGACGTTAACGAGGCCACGAATTATTTTATAAATACCCTTAATTCAATTATAGTTGCAAACTCTATTTTAAAACTGGTGCCTTACAGAAAAAGGCTAAGGAAACCATGGATGACGACAGGGCTGCTTAAATGTCTCCGAAATCGTGATAATCTGCATCTAAAACTCAAAAAATCAACAAATAACGAAATATTAATCATCACTTTTAAAAGATACAGAAATTATTGTACTATGTTAGTTAAAAAGGCCAAAATCAACTATGAAAAATCTCTTTTAAATAAAGCACACAATAACAGCAAGAAACTCTGGGAAACAATTAAAACAATTACACACACGGAAAAGCACAAAATTTCTGCTCACGATCTTCTATCATCCTCCGAGCCTAAAAGTTCAGTAAATGAAGTTAATTCATATTTTGTTAATATCGGACGAACCCTAGCTGAAAAAGTACAGACTGCTTCTGACACACACGCTATGGTGGCAACTCTTCCGTCATTTCATAAAACTTTTGTCATATTGGATACGGATGAAACCGAAATAGAGCATCTGATTAATAAATTAAGAACTGACTGTGCAATAGGTGCTGACAATATCTCTGGCAGTATCATCAAAAAATTTAAGAATATTTTAATTCCCCCGCTAACATACCTTTGCAATCTGGCTTTATCTACTGGTATTTTCCCGGATGACTTCAAGCTCGCTATCGTCCAACCCATTCATAAAGGAGGAGACAGAGATCGGCCGAACAACTATAGACCAATATCTATATTGCCCACATTGTCTAAACTGCTAGAGCGACTGTTAAATAATAGATTAATGAAATATTTGGAACAAAATCAACTTTTATCATCATGTCAATATGGCTTTCGCTCTGGCATCTCTACTAGTAATGCCGTTTTGAACTTGACCAATGAAATAGTGTCAAAATTAGACAACAATTTAAAAGTGGTCGGCATCTTTTTAGATTTGGCAAAGGCGTTCGACACGATCTCTGTCCCCTTACTTGTAGATAAGCTAGAGAAAATCGGCATTAGAGGCAGCCAACTCTCGCTTTTTAAGAGTTACTTAACTGGAAGACGGCAGTGCGTCAGGATCGGTGAATGGACTAGTGACGAGCTACCTATATCCTATGGCGTGCCCCAGGGCAGTATTATCGGCCCGACCTTATTTCTTATATACATAAATGATCTGTGTCAACTTAATCTCTCTAACGGGTCGATTTTCACTTATGCCGATGATACAGCCCTAATATTTCACGGCGCGTCATGGGAAGCCGTCTTTGAGTATGCTCAACAAGGTCTCAATTCTGTCACAAGCTGGTTAACTAAAAACCTACTCACCTTGAACGCTGACAAGACGCAATATCTCACCTTCGCTTTATCTAATACTGGCAAATCCACCTCAACCTCGCTTTCCCTTTCAGCTCACTCCTGTGACGTCCTACCTTCTAATCAATGTAACTGTCCTTACCTTAGCCGCTGCAACTCGATTAAATATTTAGGAGTAGCAATCGATGACCTTCTTTCTTTTCACAATCACATTGACTCTCTTACATCCAGGCTTCGCAAATTAATTTTCATTTTTAGGAACCTTCGTCATGTCGCAGATGTACGAGTCCTTAGGCTTGTTTATTTAGCTCTTGCTCAATCCATTATCCAATATTGTATTGTTTCCTGGGGCGGTTCCACTAAAACTCACTTCCTGAAGTTGGAACGTGCCCAGAGAGCGATACTAAAAGTAGGATGGAAATTACCCTACACTTTCCCTACTACAAGTCTATACTCACTCTGCAATGTTCTCACAGTCCGAAAATTATTCCTTCTTAACCTTATTCTTACCACTCATTCTATGACTCCTTATGATCCTAATAAATTTGATAACACGCGACGTAAATATAGTGCTCGTCCCCCTAGACTGGTTAAATGTAGTTTGGCTCAACATTGCTTTTATTTCCTCAGTAACTATGTTTATAACAAAATTAATAAGACTTTAAATATTTATCCTTTGACCCTATCTGAATGCAAAAAAACTGTAACAAATTGGCTTTTCAAATTAGACTACACAGAGACAGAAAAAATTATAGTTACACTACAATAGATTCAGCTGATTTTACACACATACGCTCGAATGCACATACTTTTCTTACACGCAAACACACACACACACATACACACATACACACACACACACACACACACACACACCCATCCACTCACTCACTCCCACGCACACACACACTAACATATGGTACACTAAATTAATATCTCATCCTTTTTACACAGTACATTATTGTTGATGATGTAAAGTTTTCACGTTGGCTGTTTACCTCTTTAGACTGTAAGGAGTAAGAGAGCCTGGAGATCCGTCATACAGGTCTAGAACCTAGTGCGGACTCCAGCTCTCAAAAAGTTATGTTTTAGCTATGTCTACGCTAAGCTAATTTATTGAACTATAATGTACTTTTTGAGAGAAATAAATAAAAAATTATTATTATTATTATTATTAGAACTTCATACTGACTGAATCAAAAGCTTGTGGAAGGCCATAAACAACGAATATACAGTATTTTTCTTTTCATAGTAATCTTCTATTCTAATGTTTGTTGTATTTTTAATGGTGGTGTAAAGAACTTTCGTGACGTATGAAATGATGTCATTACTTCAAATTATTTAAGAAAAATAGATAATTTTATATGTTACATCACTTGTTCAGACAAGTTCCGAGACCACTATGTTAGTGCACAAGTATAGTTCCTTATTAACGTCTGTGCAAGATTTTATTTAATTTTAAAGTTTTATAATGACTTGAGGAGGGTAGCTGGTAGTGACTGGGTGGCGACAACGGGAGAGCGGCTCTTGTGGCGTACCCTGGGGGAGGCCTACGTCCAACAGTGGACTGCAATAGGCGGATGTGATGTGATAATGAAATAAATGATCTAAGGGCTAAAGAAGAGAGAACAAATATTTTATCATTTTTAAAATAGGTTTTATTTAGTTAGCTGATGTATCATGGATGTATATTAATCTAGATACTCTATGTAGCTAAACCTTATCAATCATTTTATTTTCTGATGTATTGATAATAGTACATGAACATAACATCTCACTCGTAATCCCCGAAGGAGAATGCAGAGGTGCACATATAGTACACCCACATTTCACCAGTTATAAGTCCCAATCTAATAGGGGGCCTATTGCCATCTACTGGGCACAAATATAGACTCTGTGCTGCTACTGAGGATTACTAAATGGAAAACCCAGTAACAGTTTGCCAGACCCAGAATTCGAATCCAGAACCTCATACTAAACCAATGAAGCAGTCAGTAGATAAATAGTATTCCCGTGTTTAGCTTTCTGAGTTTAGTGTTTAGTTCCTGGCTTTGTGAGATTAATCCTTACTGGATAACTGGTGACTTAAATATATCATACTTGTACTGTATTGTGTCTGTAAATGTAACTAAATTACAGGAGACTAAAGCATTGGACAATGTTTATTAGTATTTATTGTTAAATATTCTAGAACTTTCTGAAATATTCTAGAACTAACAAAACTTTTCTTACTATTTTCGTACTTTAATAGTGAAGTTTACTAAATATGAAAGTAGGAGATATAAGATTTTATAAAACAGGGATTATATGTGGATTTGGTTTAAGTTGATAAGCATTATCATGTGTTGCTTGTGAGGGCAGATGCCCATTAATGTTCTGCAGTGCAACACCTACTCCACGAGCAAATAAACATAGAAATGTTATAATAAAATATTTTTGCTTGTGGAATACATATTTAAAATCTAATTAACTTTTTATAACACAAACTTTTTAAATATAATATTATAAAAATTTAAGATTTTTAAAGCATTTTAATTTTTGCAGACTTATAAAATAATGATCTTTGTTTACTTCATAAGTGTACAACTTTATATAGTAGTGATTGTATCTGTACATTTGTAAGAATCAAATTGTTTGTAAAACACATGACCATGTAAAGCATAAGTAGGTCTGCATCAGGATACTGTGAAGGTAATCTGAACTTAGTACTCGCGTACACTGCAGTTAGCAATTAGTATTACGATATTACGTTTATCAAAACATGTGTGACTCAGTAACCAGTAACAAGAAGCCTATTTCATAACATTGTAACACGTTGTATGCTACCGTTTTGGCGCGCTATACATGGACAGACGAGCAAAGGCGTAGTTTATGGGTGTTATCTAGACTACTACATGTTTTTCTCGAATATGTTAGCGGAAACAAACAAGTGACAAGTAGAAATTTGAAAATATATAATTATAAAATGTATAGCAAACAAATCGTAGTTTAGCGTGTTTATAAAGTCTTATTAGACAGTTTTTTACTTTTTGTTGGCGTATATTGATGTATAACACGTTAATATAAGGTAGAAACTGTAGAAAGTGGCAGAACCCGATTGTGTGGTGAAACTGCTGTATTCTAAGTGGCGTGCTGGCAATCATCAACCACACAGATTTAGGGTTATTATATATCAAATAAATTGTTTTTTTGAGTAGAATAACAATCACACTCACCGATAACGAAGTATCGAACCCGAAGAAAGAATCTGCCATTGGAATTTTTCATATATCATGGACACAAATGACATGACTTGTCACGGTACATATGTCGCAATGGCGAAGGCGGCCATGACATTTTGCCTAGTGACGTACAAAAACTAACTAAATGGTAAGGTACAGATAATCAAATTAAATGGATATTCTCGTAGTTTCTATAATAATACGCAAAAAACAATAATATTGTCTTTAAAATATATCAAGTCTATAAAAGATTCAATGTATTTAATCGATTATCATTTAATTATCATTAGTTTTCCGATTCGCAATATAACTTAATACCGTTGGTCCGTTGTATTTGTTTACAAAAGTTTTTGTTTTAACATTTGTAGGTTATGCAAGACGTGCCTTACATGTGGCCTTTTAGTCGTTGTATGGGTGATAGCAGAGAATGAGAGAAGGTACACCTTCACGTCCGCTTGACGTTCAACGATCGAGAGATCCGGAGAACAATTAATTTTAGAACCGGCTTATTGACAGTTATAGTTTTATTAGTACGTTTCTTTTTAAATTAAGTACATTCCAGCCACATGATCATTCATCTGACCTGAATACTGTTCTATGATACTGTTTATTGTTTACATACTTTACATACTATCATATCAATGAATATTATAGGTTTTTGTAATTTTTAAATGCCTTCTGGAAATAATATTATTTTTAATCTGTTCCGTTATATGCGTAGCATGCCACAGCCAGTAGTCATAAAAAAATATTGGAAGCTGATAACAGCTGATAGTAGTCAGGGCTGCCAAACTTAAGCTTTTTCCACCTATCTGTGGGATTAATCTGTCGACATAGGTAATTTTGAATTTCTTGTCATAGCTCAGATTTATTTCGTGAGGGACTATAGATTTGGGTACACTTAACGCGACCATTTCCCAGCACTTATAAGATTTGTTCAGACTATGTCCGCGTTATAATTGTCAAAATATGCGGTAAACGTGTAAATATTCGCAGCATTGAAAGTGGAACTATCATACGAATGATTTCAACTAATCAGAAAAGCACAATACGTACCATATTAGTGATTCAGTACCTCATACTTATCCAATATATGTAAACCTTGTCATCTTGGTCGTTTACGGCTTCGATTAAAAATAAATCTTAGTAGAAATAAATTAATCTTATAAATCTTATTCTTAAATAAAATAAATATTATACTTAGGTACTTAATTATATAAATGTGCTGCGGCACGCGGCGTCAGTGTCGCGGCAATCTAGGACTTTATTTTCAGTTTTAAGTGCTGCCAACAATGGTTTCATATTTTACCCCCACCGAAGTGACGTGTGACGTTTTCTTGCACCTTGTACCTACTGTCATAAAATTTATAAACATTGTATTTATCATTGATTAAAAGTAATTAATATAAGAACAGCGGCGCCACGAGACAATTTGTAAAGCTTAGAATGTATTGAAAGTCGTTCCCTGTTTAATCTTGGGTAACCAACCATATTGGGTATTTGATAGGTAAGTTAACTTTTAGGAATATTAACTGTTTACCAGTGCTTGTTGTTTCATTTATGTAATAAAGAAATTAAGTTTATATAATACCTTTTAATGATACATACATAAAGTCACGCCTGTTTCCCAGAGGCGTAGGCAGTGACCACGGATTTCCGTTTACTACGATTCTGGCATACTTCGCTACCTACCTCATTTCTGTGTGAGTGTGAGAGTGCACATTTGTTTGCACACCAGTCTCTACTATAATATCTCCTGTGTAGATAGTAGAGGTCACAAACCAGGCTACCGAAATTATTGGAATACTGTAATTCGAATAGACAAATACTGGTATTTTCAGTACAATATTTATTTTATTTTAAATGAAGTTAAAAGGTATGCTGTTTGATGTTTAAGAGCGCAGAGGTCAATAGTCATAGTCTGTGTAATATGCCCAAAATGGTTTTTGGTTGGACTATACAGGGTGGGCGGAAACTTGATGTAAAGAAAAAAAATTGGTCCCTTGTGTTGTGGGGTATCCAAATTACCACTTTAGGATGTATGAAAGCCAAGAGTTGTTGCATTCTCTAAACCTACTTAGACACCATGATATCACCTGTTTAGATCTTTAATTTAAAGATGAAAATCTAAGTCATCATTCAGTAAAAGTAATTTTTACACTTTAACCACCATTTGATTATTTTATGCATATATATATAAATTATAACTTATGAAGATTTAGTAGCAAAAATAAAATCTAGAAAATGTCTTCTACTTTAAAAAAATATTTTTTTAGTTGGTCAGGTCCTTAAAAACGTCAGAAAAAAATTCATAACTCGGAAACTATGAAATATCGCGGAACATACATGGGGGTAATTCGGATACCCCACGACACGAGACCTAATTTTTATTCTTGATGTCAATGTTTCGGCGACCTTGTATTTATTTATTTTTATTTAAAAAAAAACTTCGCCCCACACTAGGAATTTTTCTTGTATCGTAGGTGCGTTTCACAAACATGTAATATCACATACACAAACACCCAGACTCGGGGCAAATATCTGCGGACTGCACAATTTTTTGTCCTGTGTGAGAATCGAACCGCAACCCTTAGCACGGCAGTCCAATCGCTTAGCCACTGCGCCAATCGGGTCGTCATAATATGTATAGTTATTTTATTTATGCATGATAGCCAGTTAATGTTAAAAATTCAATTGAATATTTATTACAGACAATACATTAATTTAAATATTTATAATTATGGTCAAAGTCAAAGTGCATTGTTATTAGCATTATAAAAATTATGTATCTATATTTAAACAGGTTTTTAATAAATTTTAAATGTAGGTACTAATATTAATATACTACTAATATTTATTATATTAATTAAGTTAATTGAAACATCTAAATTCACATTCATATTATTCTTTTTTTTTAACTTTTATTTATTTAAAATCACTTACAGCCACCTTTACAGTATTCCAATCTCAATACGATATTGTAGACACTTACTATATAACCTTAACTTACTAAATTAAACAATTAACACTAGCAGGAACGTATTTATGAACATCTAATCATTAATCTACTAAACTTATCCTAATAACATAATGTACTTAAAGTTACTTTAACAAAATCACTTTGTGAACAAATAAAAATGTCTACTTATTCGGCAACAAGATTTTTAAAATGAAACAATTTTTTCAGACAACATGTCTTGCCAAGTGGAAGTGACGCAAGGATTGCTACAAGGAAAGGAGTGCAAGACTTATTTTGGCAAGAAATATTATAGTTTTGAAGGAATCCCTTATGCCAAGCCACCTGTCGGTAAACTGAGATTTAAGGTATGTTTAATATTTATCATCATCAGCCGGAAGACGTCCACTGTTGAACAAAAGCCTCCTAATTAGAACGCCACAATGAACGACAACTTGCCGTTTGCATCCACAGGTTGCCTGCAACTCTGATTCTTAGCTAATACTTATAGTCAACTTAAAATAACAGTGGGTATTGTATAAAATCCTCATTTACAAATTATATGAAAGAAACATTGTAATCTCCTCCCGTGGGTGTCATAAGAGGCGACTTAGGGTAAATCCAGAAGATGAGCAGCAGCGTCTTCTGTATCTTCACCACCAATACTGCGATCGCCAAGCCGCTTGCCCAGCGTGGGGATTATGGCAACCCCCCCCCCTCCTATGGGGGAGGCCTTTGTTCAACAGTGTACGTCTTCCGGCTGATGATGATGATGAATTCTGAGTATCAGCGCGAAGTCTGTTATTGTGCCTGTTGGGGCAATAGGCTCAACCCCAATTAGTAATGTGGGACCTCTAACATAAGTGGGGAAATGTGGGTGTCACTTCTGCGTACCCTTTTGGGTAAACCAGGCGTGATGATATATTATTTTTTATGTATGTATTATTTTTTGTCATCAGGCCCCTCAAGAACCAGTAAGTTGGACAGGAATCCGAGATGCCACAAAACCTGGCAACAAATGTTGCCAACTTAATCCTTACACAAATACTACCATGGAAGGCTCTGAAGACTGCCTCTTTCTAAACGTATACACACCAAGCTTGCCATATGAAAAAATACAAAAACTACCAGTATTATTTTTTGTTCACGGCGGTAGATTTATTTTTGGATACGGAGATTATTACAAGCCTGATTACTTTTTAAAACACGACGTTATACTAGTGACTATAAATTACAGATTAAATATATTAGGATTTTTGTGCTTACACATACCGGAAGCACCCGGAAATGCTGCGTTGAAAGACACAGTTATGGCTTTGAAATGGGTTCGAAATAATATCGAAAGATTTAACGGCGACTCAAATAATGTCACGGTTTTTGGTGAAAGCGCGGGCGCAGGAGTTGTTGCGTCTTATATGACTTCTAAAATGGCAGAAGGCCTCTTCCATAAAGTGATTTCACAGTCGGGGAATTCAATAGCTGATGTTTATATGTTAGACGACGATCCCATTGAGAAAGCAAGAGTAGTTGCTTCGAATTTAGGGAAAGAATTGACAGATGAAAGAAGTTTGTATGAATTCCTAGTGGATGTCCCCATAGAGGAGTTGATTATAGCTTTTAGTATGGCGGAAATAAACCGCCCGCCAGCTGAAATCCAAGCGTATTTTCTGCCAGTAGTAGAAAAAAAATTCGATGGAGTTGAAAGATTTTTCGACGAATTCCCGAGAATTGATATACCTTTGAATCGGTTTACTAAAGTACCCGTCTTAGCGGGCATGAATTCACACGAAGGGGCGTTGTTTCTCCAAAAAGATGGCGAAGGAAATATCATATATGAAAAGGACTTTTATTACTTCATTCCTAATTATTTACAAATAAAAAGAGGGGATAAAAGAGTGGAAGAGATTGAGAAGAAGATTAAACAATTCTACTTCGATAATCATGAGGTAGACGACAGTAAAAAAGAGGAATACGTGAATATGATTTCTGATAAGTACTTTCAATGTGCTCTTATGTTGCTGCCAGAATATCTCGCGAAATTCTCCAGCGACGTCTATTTTTATAAGTTTAAGTATTCAGGGAATCTGAACACTAGGGTCATGAAAAACCTTGGCCTAAAAGGAGCGTCTCATGGCGATATGATACAGTACCAGTTCTATAGGAAGAATAAATATGATAAGTGTAGTGAAAAGGATCTCAAGATTGTTGAAATGCTTAGTGAATGTTGGTACACTTTCGCTCGAGACGGGTGAGTTTATGAATTTACTTGGTAGTGTATTTGTAAAGTGTCGTTTTAATTTAAAAGTATAAAAGGATTACTTTCTTTCTGTCACCCATATCAACTGTAAAAGATTTAGCCATCGCGACGGTCTAACGTGGTCACCCATCCACGAAGTTTCCGCAGCTAATGTAGCGTAAGGGTAAGGAACGGTAAGGGCGTAGCAACTATATCAAATCGGAAAGGTATCGTCAACGTATCGCCTTTCGCCTCGCCGTCAAACAGGCGTCCACCTTACGTAAGCACGTGACCAAAGCGGATTAACTCCTCCGATACATCGACTCGGCTACGGTTAGGCAACGCCGCGCTTACGCCTCGCCGGAATATGTGCTACGACCCTAACCCTTATACACCTGAGCGTCTGGTATTTACCCACGAGACTTATTAATGAGATCAAAAATTGCAAGCAATTTTGGAATTATCTGTTTTCTTGGCCCTTGATCACTTTCTATATTCTTGATACTAGCTTCCGCCCGCGACTTCGCCCGCTTGGATTTCGAATGTTTTATAGCTTCCAGCCTTGCCCGATAAATGGGCTATCTAACACTGAAAGAATTTTTCAAATCGGACCAGTATTTTCTGAGATTAGCGCGTTCAAGCTAACAAACAAACTGTTCAGCTTTACAATATTAGTATAGATTATAAATTAACAAAATTTATACTTCACAGGAAACCATCTTGGAAAAATCAAAAAACAAAATGGCTGCCATACACAAAACAAGAGAAACATTCCTTAATCATCGATGAAGATATACGATTAATGAAAAACCCTGATCTTGATAGAATGAAGTTCTGGCTCGGTGTGACAGGGGAGACTTCTAAATTATAATTAACTAACGGACCCGGCAGATGCCCGGAAAAGTACTGTGACGTGAGCTGCCAATTGCGGAATTTGGCCGAGTACCAAACCTAACTAATTTAAAAATTAATTGTTTAATTTATTTCCGGGTTTTTTTTAAATATTTTAATAGTTATTCTGCTAGGGCGTAGACGAATCCAACAAATCAGAGATCAATAAAATCGGTCTAGCAGTTCTCGAGTTACTGTTCTAACAAACCCGTCATTGTTTTATATATATAGATTGTCTTCTAAATAATACCATAATAGTAGCTTATAGTAGAAATGATTTTTGGTAAGTTGAGAAACATTGTACCTACGATCGCACGTAGATCAGTCTAACTAACGGGTTGCTTCAGCTTTACTTGACACACACGTAAATGTTAAAAATGGCATTAATAATTTTGTTTTCTACCACCAGCCCAAATAACGAAACAGTTTCCTGTCAACTAGTAGCTCAAATAACGTTGACAACCGGTCCATGCCACGAAAAAACATGAAACATCTTCTGTAAAAGTTATTTTTTACAAACGTATCCAGGCTGTTTAAAACAACCTAACTAAATTAAAAAAAAAATATTAGCTAATATTTTGGCGTTATTTTATTTTTAGGTACAATTTTTGTTCTGCATATTTTGTTATAATTGAATGACACGCATAAATAATATTAAGTTCGCCGGCGACTTCCAAATAATTATAAGATTTCCAAGGTACAAACCATATGTCCTTACTTCGGGATACACCTACTTTATACTAAATTTCATCAAAATCGGTACATTAGTTTAGCTGTGAAAGCGTAACTTTCGCATTTATAATATTAGAATAGATGTATTAAAAAAAGTAGAGATTATTCTCTCTCGTATTTTATTTATATAATTATGTGCCTTAGGGACTACACGTGGATTTAATAGGGGCTACCGTTTCTGTGCTCACCAGTTGGCGCCACTGTCGAGTCAGGTCCCAAAGTATAGTTGATATAATTGTACATAATATTATGATAATGCTTTCGTGTTTTAATCTTTCGTGGACTTGTCCTGTATAAAAAAGCACATTATTTTGTGTACAATAGTACATGTCATAGCATTATAATATAGCATTTTCTTTTTTTAACTGCAGCATACTCATTACTCAGTCATTCTGACATTGTCTTTGTAAACATTTAAAAAGTAAGTGGCAATATTTACAATATCATGCAAAATAATTCACAACTTTATTATATTTAGAAATAAACACGCTTAACCCGCCCCCAAACAGCGACATTTGTCATATCGGAGCCCTTCCGCTACACTAGCGCCTCTAGCGGTGAAATCATACGAGATAGCTCCCATTATCTAAATTCGCCAACCCGCGGTGAGCTAGCGTGGTGATCAATACTCAATCCTTCTCTATACGAGAAGAGGCCTTTGTCCTGCAGTGGGACAGTTATAGGCTTTTATTATTTTCATATTATACCAAGATATATTTGAAGTAATTTAAATGAGTAAGGTACTTATAATTATTACTTAATTTATACTAGTAAGTACAACCAGGGTTATTAACATGCAAAATGCCTGCCTCGTTGGTCTAGTGGTCGCTAAGCGCGACCGCTGAGCATGAGGTCTCGAGTTTGAACCCCGGGTCGGGCAGTGACACTGGGTTTTTCCATTAGGCAATTCTCAGTAGCAGCACGGAGTCTGGATTTGTACCCGGTTGATGGCAATAGTCTCGCCTCCTTGGAACGCCCGTACATTGGAACCTGTTACATATCTGGCGAAATGTGTGGGTAGTATAAGTGCACCTCTGCCTACCCCTTCGGGGAATACAGGCGTGATGTTATGCATTTACTTTGAATTATTGTATTTATATTTTTTTATAAAACTGATAAATTATTCGTCGATGTCAATGATTCCATTGAATTGTTCATCGTTCGAATTGAATAATTATACATAAGCGGGACTTGAACCTACGACCTCCGTGGTGACTGCTTTTTCAACTGACCTACCGTATGCTTGCGTCTATTCAATGTAACGTACAGTACCTACGGTCCTAGGATCGTGGCTAGACTGAAGTTCGCGCGGAAGGCTGCGCAGTAGCATTTTTAAGTACAATATGGCGGTATATCGCGGAGTCTGACATGTGCAGAACTTCGTCTTAGCCTAACTTCAAGTCGGCCAAGAATCAATGGCCGTAACTTAATGTAGTCATTGTTAATCGGTAAAGGTCGTGGGTTCAACTCCCGCTCTTGTCTTTTATTCAATGTTATTTTTATTATTTAAGTTTATGTAATTATGTAAAAATATTCAAAAGATAGGTGGTATATTTTACATAATATAAGTATTGTTGATTGTTAATTTATTTATAGCACAAATGCTATTGTTTTTATATAAATATATATGTGAAGAGATATTATTAAATAAAAATGAAATATGTAGTTATTTTCCTTTTTTATTTTAATCCAAATCATGCGTCTAAAGCAAGATATTACCACGGTAGCTTAGTAAGAGCTGCGCCACGGTTAGGTGAACCGTGAAGGTCGCGTGTTCAAACCTCGTTCGTAACTATCATTTTTTAATTTCCTTTTATCCATTTGTACATATCAACCGTTAGCCATAGCCACTTTGCCGATATGGCTCGTAGCTACTAGTCAATCTGTAAAGCAGTGCTCGCCGCGGTCAGTCCTGTGATGGGTGACCGTTTTTCACAAAGCGAGACCCCACGTGCTTCGGGAAGCACGTTAAGCCGTTGGTCCTGCTCTCTCCGGTCGTGTCTTACCGTCCTGGACTATGAGAGTGAGGGATTAGGGAGTGCACCTGTGTCTGCGCGCATACTTCTGTACTATAATATCTCTTGCGTAGTTGGCTAGTCTCAGCTGACCCGCCATGACAGGAATTCGGACAGGAGGACATTAGGGTAAAAATATCAACTTAACTCCCATCAAATTTTTAACTAGCTTTTATTAGCTTATAAGTTGTAACTATGTAGTTAAATCATAAGTCATCACAGTAATATTATAAAGGCTAAAGTTTGTATGTTTGTTACCTCTTTATTCTCAAACGGCTGTACCGATATTGATAAATTTGGTATGGAGGTAGTTGACACCTTGGATTAATACTTAGGCTACATTTTGTCCCAAAAGTGTAGCGAGTAACACCGCGGGGTTTAGCTAGTTCAGAAATAAAACAAACCAGTTATCTATATAACATATTTTATTTACGCATAATAATTATACAAAAATATATGTAATTCTAATCTATTCATATAATTAAAATGAAAATAATAAAGACTAACAATTATTATTGGCACATCATATCTACACTTAGGTATAGATTTTGAAAAAAAATATATAAATAAATAAAATTTTGGGCCTGATTTTCGAGGCTAGGGCCATACTCTAATATAAGGTTTCTGAACATAATCATGGACAAAAATACCATTAAAAGTAAAATGAATGAAGGTATGTCACATAGTGTATGGAGATCTAGTCTCTGCCTAATCCCTCTGGGAAACAGGCGTGAATTTTAGTGTCTGTCCGAACTTTCGGTTTCGGCCTAGTTTCGGCAACAAAACGGGTTTCGGCTGCCGTCCAGCCGAAACTACCGCCGAAACCGAAATTGAATTCCGGAGGTTTCGCGCTGCTCGGACATGCTCGGAGCATGAGCTGCGAGCGAAGAAATATCATTTCGACGCGTCTGCGGTCGTAATCATGTCCAAACTTGAAGTGAATGCAATACCTACCATGTGATTTAAAAACACAATAATTTATTGGCGTATTTATTGATTAATTATTTTTTGTATGAAAACATAACATGGAAGATTCTGTTTCGGCTGAAACTGAGACTGATGCCAAAATTCGGTTTCGGTTTCGGCCGTAAGAACTAGTTTCGGTCGGACACTAGTGACTTTATGTAATGAACCATTTAGGCTTTGCCCAATAGTAATGGCCCAGGGCCAATGGTTTAGAAGGTAAATTAGTTGACATACTCATTTTTAAACCCTCTTCAATCAAATTCTACTGAAATAATGCAACAGTTTCAAAGTTTAAGGGTTAAAAGAACTAGATTATGCAGAAAACTCTCAATGGATATTTTTGGCTTAATTATGAAACATAATTTATTTTATCAATAATGATTATAATTATTTACTTGAAACCAATCTCTCGATATTTTGGTCCTGGTAAAGTTATATTTCCAAAAAAATACGCTAATACATGATCGTATATTTAACCCAACTCTAAATATAATAGGGATCTACAGACCATTTTTAAAATTCAATTTTCTGTGAGTAGCTTCATTTTGATGAGACGTTCGACTTTTCTCTTACGAAAATTCTCGATTGTGGTAGCTAACAGAGGTAGCACATCACACTACAACTTTTAAGCGTAGAACCGGAAAACGTACCACACAATTTGTAGGAGAAAGAGAAAAAGTTGGACGTCTCGTCAAAATGAAGCTACTCACGGAGAATTAGCATGATATTAATCAATTTTAAAAATGATCCGTGGATCCCTGGAAGTGTTTGACAATTAAACCATTTAACCAAAAGTAAATAAATATCTTGTAGTTTACAAATGCTCAATTGATTATAAATTATACATTTGAACAAATAAATGTAAATAAAAAGTATGGAACATTGTTTTCTAACATAAATCGAAGATTATGGCATAAAATAAGGCCATGAAATATAAAATTAGATTGTTTTTGGAATTTCAACATTACGATCATATTTATAATATAAGTTATGATACATAGGATACTATACAACCTCGAAGGAAGACAATTATGTTTAATTTACAAATAGATGAATATTTTAGGAGTCTACCTTTATTGTAAAGCGCTGTATGATGTTAATAAATATTGTAGAATACTTTGACAAGGCGGGTTGCTTTAGTTTCACTTAACGCCCACATAAATGTTAAAAATGGCATTAACAATTTAGTTTTTTACTACCAGGCCTAATAACGAAAAAGTTTTGTTTCAAGCAGCCCTGCCCCTTAGACAAGTGGCAAAACGCAACCCGCTTTAAATGAAACAACTGTTAAATCCAGATATTATTACGATGTTTAGTTTTAAATATCTAAGACTGTATAACATTGAAAGTCTCATTACCTGGATTTGTACCTGCAACCTTAAGCATGCATATCCGATCTATCAACCACTAGGCAGTAACTTATGTTATTTGAAGTTATAATAATCTAGGTTAGACCTGAAAATCTATAATATAAAAATGAATCCCTGTTTCCCTTGGTCACTTGAGAACGGCTGGACAGAGTTCGCAAATTTTGGTTTTGAAATATTTCTGTAAGTCCAGGGAAGGTTTAAATGGTAGGTTTGCAGTTCGCTGGGTTAGCTAGTGTGACAATAAAAGTAGACTCCCTTTTTAAAGTCGGTTAGTGATTTAAGTTCATTCTTTTCAGTCACGGCTTTAGCCTTTGGACCATCAATTACACTATGGGCCTGTTTCACCATCTACAAGTAATAGTTACTTCTTGATTAACGCTAATCGGAGAGTAAAAGTTACGAGCATCTTCTATCGTATCTTAGTTACAGGCCAGTTTATCCCCTGATTAATGCTACTCAGATATTGTGAAATTCGTATGAGTAGTTACGGGTGACTTTAAGTGGCGGTTAGTCTACTTGACACTTTACTTGTAGATGGTGAAACAGGCCCTTTATCTCAATAACTATTCAATAGTCACAAGCAACTTATAAGAAGCTCTTAAATTCTTAATCAAACGATGAAAATGAAGCATAAATACAATATATAAGGAATGCTTGTAAACAAACTGTCGAAAATGCGATAAAATGATTATTAAATACACTGAATTGAAATTATCTTAACATTAAATTGGAATGTAAATAAATACTGTAAAATTAGAAACTAATTTAGTGACTAACGTCTACAGGCTAATGATGCTTTTATTTTGGGGTGAATAGTTGAAAAAGACGCAGCGTTGGTAGCCTCCCCACCAGGTGGACCGATACCGTCAGAGTTGCTGCAACCGGTGGATGCTAATGGCAAGTTGTCGTTCATTGTGGCGTTCTAAGGGGGAGGCCTTTGTTCAACAGTGGATGTCTTCCGGCTGATGATGTTGAATAAGCCTTAAAGATTTTTCTGTGGCCCAAAAAATGTACAAATGATGAATGTTCGCTTGTAATTATTTTGTAAAACAAATGGCATAGTTAATCTTTTTTGGTTTTGGTTAAATAATACCCTGTAACATTAGAATGTATATGTATGATACAGGAAAAAATCCTAGTGTGGGGTAAAGTTATTAAAATAATAATAATGTGATGTATTAAATTATGCTTATCAACTGTCTTTTGACAAAACCAATTTTAATCAACCCTAAAATGAAGCAAATCCGGATTTACCTTCAGTTATAAAAAAAAATTATATTACCAGTCTAACATATATCAAATGGAATGTTAAATACATATAGTAGAACACTTTTTTAATTACTTAAAGAAACAAAGAGTTTCATTAATGATGAAAGTCAATTGTCTAAACGCACCCTGGACCGTCAACCCCGCTACTAATCTGACTGACGTTACACAGCATGCGAAATTCTTACAGTTTCCGTCACGTAAACAGAACGCTGAGCGACTGTCAGCGACTGTGTACGCACTCGGATATAGTCGCTTCCTATGGTCCTACTTACTTATGGTATGATTAATAAACAACCTGGTGTCAGAGTTTAAACCGCCTGTAGGCCTCTGACATGGCTTTACACACCGGTGAAAAATCTCTCAGGTGTGCCGGTTTCACATGAATTCGAAAAGACATAGGTGCGTGCCGAGGTTTAAAACTTGCGACCTTTGATTTAGCAGTCCAACGGTCATACCACTATGGTCCTAGGCTTAAAATATAACTGTAACCACCGCACTCAGAGACTTTAATGATTACTTAAACTGACACTAAGTAATGATTTTGCAAAGAAAACCTTCAGTTAGTGATAGTTTAAGTTTTCATTAAATGTCTCTGACTTTAGCGGTAAGTGTTTTATTGTAGAATCATTATAGGTACTTTACTATTTACGTAACACTTTGGAATAGACTGGAATGCAAAAATTAAGTAAACTGCCAGCGTTCCTTTTTACGTGATGGGACTATTTCAATGATTAGTTAAAAGAAATTTACTAGGCTCACAGACAATCTTTAAGATCCATCATATAAGTCCAAAACTGACGTTTTCTTTATTCACCCCAACTGACTATAGTGCATCAAGAATTACTTCTTACCGCCCAATGACTCGAAGAAGTTGACAAATTTGTTAACTCCAATGTTTTTAGGTAGATCATCTTCGGGCGGGTCGTTCGCCCTAATAACATCCTTAGGAGCACCGTTGGAACGAGCCACCATTTTGATTTCATTAGATGTCCTAGCTTTTCTTTCACCGTTCAGTTCTTCGTGATTGTCATCACCGTTTTTAGTCGGTTCTGGGGCAGCAACTTCGGCAATTTTAACGGAATTGTCGACTTCGTAAACTTCTTCGGGAGCCTCGTTATTTTCCGTGATTACTTCGTTATTCTCAGTGATGGCTACGTTGTTTTCCGTAACGTTCGGTACATCGTCAACTATTACAACCTCGTTGGTTTCGGATATTACTTCGTTGGATTCCGTTATGATTTCACTAGACTCCGTGATTAGTACGGTCCTGGATTCCGTGACCTCGCTTGACTGGGATACTACCGTCACGCTTTCAGTGAAGGTCTCGACGATTTTCGGTTCTGGGACCTTGACAGGGACGTCCTCGTTGTTGGTCCTGGGATGATCCCAGATGCGGTAGTGTTTGCTGTAGAGTTCGTCCCAGAAGTCCATCTTCTCTTTATCTGGGTTGCTGGCTATGGACAGTTCGTTGCTCAGATTGAGGTAGTATAAGTTGTCCTTGGTTACTGGTAACCAGGTGACGGTTAGATAGTGGTTCTCGTCCGGCGTTGGGTTTCTGGAATTGAGATTTTTAGGAGATAAGTATTTAAAGAAGCTCGTGCTGTAAGTAATTTACATACACACTTTACACACTAGTTTATTTACAAATTGTTTTTTTTTGTCTCAATCGTAATCGTGCGTAAGATGTTATTTGAGCGTGGTGAACGAAAAGTAGAACAGAGAAAATCTTAGTACGATTTTAGGGTTTCCAAAACTTCCAGATAAAATGATAAAAATCATTTTATTTAAACTTGATTAAAAGATAGTACCTTTTGAACAACAATTAGGTACATAAATAACAAATTGGTCGAAAAGACGCACCTTAATTCTATCGCAAGTTACCCATTCAAACTAACAAAAACCTCTGACAATTGTCATAAATTCTGGTAATAAAAAAGCAGTTCTCACTCACCCACTCTTAGCGAAGTTAGTCCAGAGCCTAAGCATGCGCTCCCTCATCTTAATATCCTGTGTAGTCGGCTGCACATCCTTCTGCAAATCATTCTTGAACAGATAGCCCAATTCATCCATATGCATGGCGTGTTGCAGTCCGAAAGTATTGAGAATCTTCTTAGAAATGTTCAGTTCACCAACGTAATCGAACTTGTAGTAATATATTGGCTTGTTAGTAGCTTTCACGAGATATTGGACGTATCTGTGCGTGTCGATGTTAATCACTTTGTCTGATAGCAGCTCGAAATACTCTTGAAGGCTTTCAACGCCTGTGTGGCTGCCTTTGAAGTAGAGCCTCTTGATTTTATCAGCAATAGCCAGTGACTCGTCTGAATTTCTCTCGATATGTAACTCTTCGGGGATGAAGCGTTGTAAATCGTCCGAGTCTCTTTCGTAAGCGAACTCTAAGGTAGTCGATCCGATCATGATTGGGGTGTCAGCTACCCTCCCTGATGTGAGCAGGTCTATAAAGGATTCTGTGATAAGCGCCTCCACACCTGGAAATTCCTTTTCAACGACGTAACCGAAAGAGTTGCAGTCATCGGGGAAGCAATCAGTAGGGTTTAATTTCTCGTGAGCTTCGACGATGTCTTTCGTTGAAGTTGCGTTTAAAAAGTCCAAAATTTCTTCAGGGTCGCTAGACTCGCAACCTAAGATCTTCGCAATGCTTTTGGCGTTTTCCAGAGGATTCTTCTGGATGGCCCAATGATTTAACGCAGTTCCGGACTGAATGATCGCTTTGCTGATCATGTTTTTAGTTAGGGGACTAGCTGTTAGCAGGCACACGGCTGCCGCTCCAGCGCTCTCTCCAAAAACGGTGATATTTCCGGAGTTACCGCCGAAATTCTCGATGTTACTTTTTACCCACCGAAGTGCCTGAACTACATCTTTCATGCCGGCGTTACCGGGGACTTCAGGGGTGTTTAAGCTCAAGAATCCGAGAACCCCGCATCTGTAATTGATGGTGACTACGACTACGTCTTTTTCAACTAAGTAATCTGCGCCGTAGAAGTCAGAATTGCCTGAGCCGCACTTGAAGCTTCCTCCGTGGATGAAGACCATGACTGGGAGGAAGGCGCCGTCCAGGTTTGGAGTGAATACATTGAGGAAGAGACAGTTCTCGTCGCCAGTGTACTTGTTGTGGTCAAAGGCATTGATCTGTGCGGTCACGTTACCTTCGGAGGTCGCGTCGCGGACGCCGTCCCATGGCTCCGGGGGATGTGGTGCCTGGAACCCAAATAACAAAAATTATTGGTAAAACTTTTGATATAAAATAAGGTATTGTAGGCATGACAGAAGAATTTGAATGAATTCCGGACAAAATCTAGCACGCAAGTTTATTTGATAGTTGATAGCTAATCTTAATTACGTGCCTTTGTTAATTTTGACAATTGATTTGCAACAGTCAAAGAATTTATTTATGTAGGCACTTTCTGGCACTTAAAACATACTCAGTTTCGAGTATTGTCCCATTCTAAAATAATATTCATTATTTTAAGATGACTAATTGATCATGGGGGGGGGGGGGGTTTAAAATGAAAGCGAGACGTAAGAGTTGACGAAGTCGGTATGGGCCTCAATAATGGCAACATAGGTCTTATGTTGAACAAAATTTGAGTGTATAGACACTTCTTATCGTATGGTTGATGAACAACCTGTTGTCAGAGTTTAAACCGCCTGTTGGCCTCTGACATGGCTTTACACACGTTGAAAAATGGCTCAAGTGTGCCGGTTTCCTCACAATGTTTTCCTTTACCGTTTTTAGCAGCTGATAACTAATTTATAGTGCGCACAAGAATTCGAAAAGACATTGGTGCATGCCGGGTTTTTAACTTGCGGCCTTTGATTTGGTAGTCCAACGGTCATACCACTTGGCTACACGTTTATACACCTGACAAAGGAGGTCTTTATCTACTACTTGAGGTACTAAAGGCGGAATTGTACGTGTACTCATAGGGCCTACAAATGTATATGGGAAAATCGAAGCGTTTTTATTCATTTTACATTTGGCTTACATAATCATTGACGTTCTCCGAGATGCGGAGCTCTTATCATGTTTACACAGAGATAGTTAAGATGGAGATATTAGTTATCACTTGCGCTGGCTGAATAATATTTGTTCTGTTGCTATAACGTTTTGTTAAATTTAGTAGGGTAATTCGTACTTTTAAACTAAAATTTCGTTTTTCTCGTGTGTTCAATACAGATACATGTAATTTGTGACTTTAAATATTTGAGACACGAAATTAGTAACAGTATTTATTTATTAACAATTTATGTACACACAAGTAATATTATAAAAAGAAAGAACATATAGTTAGAGTAAGATAGTACAAAGGTACACAAAGTATTTTGAGACCTAGAAATTTAGCTTTAGATTAGACAGCTCTGTGAATGTTTTCAACCACATAAGCGACGACATTCTTAGAGGATAAGACGAACCATTTAAAACACCATAATATTTCTCGGACACCTGTATTTCCCATTGAAAAAACTAACTTACGATTTTCGATGCTGTGTTATTCTTTATTCCTTCATATTTCGTCAGTTAAACACATACGTAAAGGAAGAAATTCTATTATGAGGCTTCGATTTTCATTTTGTAAATATTACTGTTCATGAGTCCTAGACAAGTGGCAAAACGCTGGACGAATAGAAATCGAATAGAACTATAAATGGGTTGGGAAGACATAATATTTGAGCTATGTAATCTATGACATAATTATGTCAATCCCCTACATTTTAATTCTATTTACGAACAATTTACGAACTCGCTTCTAAATCCGCGGTGAGATTCTAGCTCACTAGTGCCACCAAACGATGAGTAGCGAGGTGATTTGCCAGATGGGTGTTTCAGAATAGCATAGCAGTTCATACCACGAGGTTGACGAAACGCAATTTATAATTATCTATATATTCTGGTTATACTCACGTGTGTATTCAGGAATGCCCGACTAGTTTCAAACTCGAACTAGTCGGCAATTTCCGAATACGTGAGTATAACCGGAATTATCATCATCATCCAAAAGACGTCCACAGCTGGACAAAGGCCTCCCTCCTAACCGGAATATATTGTAAATAATATGGATAACACTCACGACAGTTATTATAGTGAGATGTAACTTAATGGAGTTGAATCTTACCTTAAACCTCAAGGATCCTAGCGGGGGCTTAGCGTAGGGGATCCCTTGGAAGCTGTAGAAGGCTTTCCCTGAGGGACTGTTGACCACTTGGCCTTGCAGCTGGCCCTGCTCCACACTCACTACTGGCGTGTCTGACATCCTGCCCCCTCTGAAACGAAGACGGTTAAGTCACTCTTAGGGTCACGAAACGACTGTAAGGTTTGGGCATACATACATATATTAATAATTGACATAATGTTACAGGGAAATAAACTGGATTTTCAAGTTCCTCCTTAGTATTTTAATTAGGAGTTGGCTAATATAATCGACTGCAATATTAAGGGCTGTAGGTACATGCAACAAATGGTTAGATCGTCGTTTATTTAACACAGTTCTATAGGTCAATTCTAATAACTTACGACGTTATCGAACGGTGCAATAGCGATGTGTTGACTATAAAAGTCAATTAAAATCAACAGTGCCGTAACTAGGGCGGTGCTCAGGCACAGGATGCAGGCCCTAGAGGGACGCAGAAATGACCAGACCTGCCCTCTTAGACAAGTGGCAAAACGCTTAACGAATAGAAATCAAATAGAATGATAAATGTATGGTGATGACATCATGTTTCGACTATGTAATCGATGACATATGTCAATCCCATACATTATTCATTCTATTCGATTTCTTTTCGTCAAGCGTTTTGCCACTTGTCTAAAGGGTCAGTACCATAAACAATAAAAAAGGGCGCTGTTAAAGAAGCTCGCACCGGGCGCATAAAAGGTTAGTTACGGCAATAGATGTAGCATTAAAGTAGGGTATATATTTGGTCTGAGGTTACGGCACTGACAGTAGTCGATTCGAAGACAGTTGGCTTTAAGGACAGCACATCGCTATTGCACTGCTCGAGAACATCATCATTTACGAGAATTGACCTACTGGAGTAACATTAAAATAATATTTCCATTCGCAGCTTTAAGGTGCGCTTACACGGGCAATTGCGGGATTATTGGTAATTTTGTTTAAAGTAATGTCCCGGCAACACCTAGCAATGTATGGCAATACAAAAGTGTATAGAAATTGCCAAGAATTGCCCAATTTTAGTTGCCCATGTAAGCGCACCTTTACGTTTATATCCCGCCATATCGGCGACAGTAATGCATATCCTAATAACTATTCAGTGGAGCGATGTATCTGATAGACCGTTGTTGTGTAATCTCTGATGTCAGCTTTACTCGATTGCCAAAACTTTATTGAGCAGAGCAAATACAGAAAATATTGCCGTAACAAATAAGTTTTCTACGAATTTGTGTTCTGCATTAGCGCTCTTCTTATCATATGGATGATGAACAACGGAAGTGGTATGACCGTTAGACTG
Organism: Abrostola tripartita; assembly: GCA_905340225.1. Taxonomy (NCBI): domain Eukaryota; kingdom Metazoa; phylum Arthropoda; class Insecta; order Lepidoptera; family Noctuidae; genus Abrostola; species Abrostola tripartita. The sequence continues at coordinate 4,384,917 of HG996515.1, forward strand.
CTAAGTCCAAGGTCGCAAGTTCAACCCCCTGCACGCACCAATGTCTTCGAATTCATGCGCGTACTATAAATTAGTTATCAGTTGCTAAAAAACGGTGTGGTGGTGAACGTATACATCGTGAGGAAACCGGCACACCGGAGAGATTTTTCGATTGTGAGTAATGCCATGTCAGAAGCCTACAGGCGGTTTAAACTCTTACACCAGCCTCCTGACTATAAATTATTAAAGCAGTTTACGATATGAAAGCGAGACGCCACTACGTGCAGTGTAATGCGGCGTCTCGCTTTCACAACGTAAACAGCCCCGTTTTAAGAGTTCATGGTAAGGGGGCCGGTTATTCATCAACATACGATAAGGAGATCGGTTTTAGTCCCGCGTAACGCATAAATAAAGTTTTTCCGAGGTTTCTTTTAATACAGTAGGACAAGGTACGGAATACAGATATGCATTGATTACAAATAACAAATTATCAATGACATCTACACGCGAAAAAAAAAGGTTATTTGACATCAATTAAACCGTTGTAAGATAATCACCGGCAGATAAAGAACGATATGAATTGTAAATACCAAATGATTATTCAATATTATAAACAAAATGACGTCACTTTATTATTTGTTGAAAGTAGTTGATGAGAAGATTTTTTATGGGGAAATGTCATAATTTCGATGCGTCTCACGTATATCCAATGCAAGAATTTGACTATTTTCATACATTTCATCCATTTTTTGTAAATATCATCAATAGAGTACCATCTTTTTTTATGAAAGTACTCGACCCACACTAGGAATTTCTCCTGTATCGTGGGTGCATTTCACAAATATGAAATATCACATACACAAACACCAAGACTCGGGAAAAACATCTACGGATCTTACAAATTTTGGTTCCGAGCGGGAAACGAACGCGCAAAACCCTTGTCGCAGCACTCTGATTGCTTAACCACTATGCCAATGGATGTACTTTTCAAGGATTTTGGTGAAGATGCACGTAATAGGATATTAGGATAAGAGTAAGCTGCTATAATGCTTTAAACTTGTCGCTTATCTTAAATAGGGTAAAACCGTACATTATTTAAATGAAAGATTACTGTTTCGTAGAGTTATTTGTATTTATCTATTAGATACTTGCGTATCTATATAAATAATTATGATAACATATCGGACATTCAAATAAGGCCCTACGGCTTTTCTATTAGACTGTTTCTAATAAATAGGTCCCAATGTAAAAGGGGGCGAGCCTATTGCTATCAACCGGGCACTAATCCAGTCTCCGTGCTGTTACTGAGAATCACCTAATAGAAAAACCCAGTTACACTTTGCCCGACCTGGGAATAAAGACCAAGACGGCAAGCTTAGCGATCACTAAACTAGCGATGCAGTCGAATCCGTCTCTTCATTTTGTAAGAAGCACTGATAGCCGAGTGGTATGGCCGTTGGACTGCCAAGTCAAAGGTCGCAAGTTCAAATCCCGGCACGCACCAATGTGTCTTCGAATACATTTGCGTACTATAAATTAGTTATTAGTTGCTAAAATCGGGTAAAGAAAACATCGTGAGGAAACCGGCACACCTGCGAGATTTTTCAACGGTGTGTAAAGCCATGTCAGAGGCATACAGGCGGTTTGAACTCTGACACCAGGTTGTTCATCATCCATATGATAAGAAGAACATTTTGTAAGTTAGGGGAAGTAAAACCATAAAAATGCCTGTCTTAGGTATTCGATGGGGTAATAACTGGGAAACATTCTGAGTCATTGTGGTGGCCTAGAGGTTGACATACCAGACATGTATGCACGAGGTTCCAGGTTCAAACTTAGACAAGTATCAACTATCAATGTGACTTTTTCAATGTCATTAAATACTTTCTTAGATATTCTAAGACACCACTGACTAACGGTAAAGGAAAACATCGTGAGGGCACCTAAATTAAACCATCTGAAATCGCCAACCCGCAGTGAGCTGGCTTGGTGATCAATGCTCAAACCTTCTCTATATGAGAAGAGGCCTTTGCCCGGCAGTGGGACGGTTATAGGCTGTTATAATTATTATTATTCTGAGCCTCATAATGCTACCACGTGCCGATGCGCTCCAGTTATTTATACTAAGGCCTCTGGTAGGCACTGTTAATTGTTTAATTATAATTGTAATTAACATTAAAATTCCGTTTTTATTACATTATTTTGGGACCACGACCGTTTTTCGATAGTTTTGGAACCACTATCCTATACAAATTGGTATTGGGTTCGATACGAATACTTTATCGTAAATGTTCGTGGAAGGGCGACAGGTGACGCGGCAGAGTCGTGAGCCGAACTCCTTCTCGGTTATTTTCTTACTTTAATGTTAAGTAAAATGGTAAAGGCCTCTTATACAGCCAGGCCACAGCAGAAAATACTTGAAAAAAAGGCTAAAACCGATGTAAAAACAGTTTCATAACTGGATGTAAAGTTGAAGTGGGAAGGCAGCAAAAATAGAAAAAAAATGGTCGCGATACAATCATTTGATATATATAAAACCAGCAGCTCAAATATCTTAATGGAATATATGGAAATAATTGTATAAGATGATTTAAAGTTTTAACAGTTTTTGAGCAGACGAATTTTCTATGATTTAATCAAAACAAAAAGGGAAACATTCGATGACGATATATAATATGTACGTGTATATTTGTGTACACACAAGGGAAGCAATAAAATACAAAGGTACTGCTTATTTCATACAAGGTAAAACAAGAAATAATTTAATTATATCAAATATTTCACTTACCAAAAATTTCCGAGATAAACACACGGACCACTTCGAACAATGACTATTGATACACTACTGTTATCAGAAGATAAAATAATGATAAGTTATGAATCAGTACGTATCTACCTATGCTGCATGTATAGAACACTATTTCGTAATAACTTCGGTAGGTTTTACATTACAATCTCTCTACGAAATCTGAAGACTCGAATCGAGTGTTACCCGCTACATTTTCTCGGGATAAAAAGCCTATGTGTTAACCAGGGTGTCAGCTACCTCCATACCAAATTTTACCAAATTCGGTCCAGCCGTTTGAGCGTGAAGAAGTAACAAACATACAAACACACTCACAAACTTTCGTCTTTATAATATTAGTGTGACTAGGCAGATATGACAGACTACATAAGTATAGAATTAAAAATACTGATCGAAATTCGGTAATGACGTCATTATTTCTCACTATATATTTTATTCAAGAGCTAGGATCCGGCCAAGGCTTTGGAAGGCACGTTAAGCCATGGGTCCTGCGCCTGATCTCTCTTTAGTCATGTCTTACCGTCCCATCGGACTATAAGTACTAGCGAATAGAGAGTGCACCTGTACAAATACACTTGTGCACTACAATATCGTGTAGTTGGCTACACTAAGGTCGGTTGCCATGACCAAATTTCGGTCAGGAGGAAATTATTAAGGTCTAGTTGGAGGGACCTTCGCAAATGATCTTTAACCTTCCATTTGACCGAAATCGAAAAGGACTTACACCATAGGTTTTATTTTATTGAAATAATAACACACATAACTCCACAATAACATTTGAACGACCGTATCGCAGACAAAGGTAGCTCGTCAAACAGCCAACGTACAATATACCGTGGTAATTTTAAGAGCGATTATAAGAAAGACGACATAATAAATTGTGTTCATTAGTTACTCCTTTTACAATAGTTTTAAATGATAAATCGTCCGTGGGGAGACAAGTTAGGAATAAAATTCTCTTCCGTTGCCGGGAAAGCGAGTAACAGATCCCGAACCGAAGTTATGAATGGCTGGCTACTTATGAGATTAAGAAGAAAAGAAAATAAAAAAGTTTTTTTCTTTTCTTCTTTGTTTATTATTATTTATTTATTACATTATATTTATGCATACATTATTTTAAAGAATAGACTCAATTTTATTTGGTTCTCTATTTAGAGTCCTCAAAAAGGAGATCATTTCTGCCTAACCTTGATAAAGTATAATTTCCTAGACTTAACACCACTTGTGTGTACAATACACCACTGCTTGCACTGCAGAATCAAAAGAATAATTTTAAGGATATGCACTAAGAGGTCTGCACGCTCCCTCACATGTGTTGTATGCATAGGTGGCAACCCTGATCTACATTCACATTAATATTTGCCGTCTAGTAGACGCATCTGTTTGTGAAGGTCGAAAGATCATCAACCAGCACTAACAGTGAATATTTTGGATATTGATAAGGTTCTTTAAGTCCTTCGAAAGGTGACCATAACATAACATCAGGCCTGTTTTCCCCAAGGGGTAGGCAGCGGTGGACACATAGTACACCCACATTTCGCCAGTTATGTTGTGGGTCGAAATGCAATAGGGGGCGAGCCTATTGCCATCAACCGGGCACAAATCCAGACTCCGTACTGCTACTGAGAACGGTTATTATCACACACACAGAGTCTGGATATGAACAATTTTGGGACACCTAAGAACAACAAGGGGATACCTAAGAAAAGGCTGATACTTTTACTAAAATAAAACAATAATTAAAATGGCTCCAAAGCATATTAGTTCAATGGACATACTTGAAATTTCCGAAGATAAATGTGACAAAATTTGATCATAAATCTTTCCGGTAACATCCTAATCTTAAACTGCACGCTTTTATGAACTCAAAACTATTAACAGACTGCGGTCCACACATTTGCACACTCAAGTACCTCTGAGCTCTGGCGCCTACATTATTTAGGTAGTCCAATACTGGTCAATGCTCATACCATGCAACGCGAGGCGAGCAAGCAGATTGAATGCATTAACAATCTGTTTACGGTAGATTATAGCGAAACGATAATACTAAAATATCTGTTTGTGTTCAAGCGAATAAATAATATGTTTTCTTTGCTATTTCCTTTTAAAAACCTTAAGGATAAACACAGGTATTTAAGATCCTGCCAAGATTAAAACACAATTATGAATACGTTCAAAATCAGCCTTATCTGAATTCAAAGCAGCTGTATCCAAGGCCGGAGCATTTAACAGTACGGCGTACAAATTATGTAATACGGTATGTTAAGTACGCTAAACAAACAACAGACTTTTCTTGGCCTCCAATTCCACATAACATACCATCTAGTATCTACACCTGTATTCCTCGTAGGGGAAAGGCAGAGGTGTATAATGCACCCACATTTCGCCAGTTATGTTAAAGTCCTAATGTAATAGGAAAAGAGCCTATTGCCATAAACCGGGCACAATTCTAGACTCCGTGCTGAGAAGGTTTTTGATAGTAGATAATTAAACAGCTTTCAAACGCAACGGCTCGTGGTAGCTATGCTCATGGTAGAAAGAAGAGGGCCTTGTCCTGCAGTGGGACAGTTATAGCATTGGTAATAGGCTGATGATGTAAAGCATGAAATCAAAAAGTTTTGTATTCATCACAAAAGTATACTGAGAGTAACTATGGAGTTTCTAGCCGGTTCTTCTCCATAGAAACGACTTTTTGGAACCGTGCAACAAGTTTGACGTTTTGTAAGTGCTCTTTTGTAGCCTTTATGAAATAAAAACATTATGACTATGACTACTAAGGAACGGTTAAGAGCGAGTATCCAAAAGTCTTTCCAATGGAAAAGAATTAGTTTTTTAAATCAGTGATACTAGAAAATATTGCTTTTTCTTATTATAAACGAAACATCTTAGACTAGATCAGATAAGCCTGATCACAATTATTGCTATAGAATAAGTTAAGAGGATCAGTTAAATGCGTTAGTTGTCGTGCAAACATTATATTAGGGGGTTTAACAAGTGGCAAATTACAAGGCGAATAAATATCGAAAATAATGGTAAATGTATGGGGATGACATGTTTCCAATCCCATATATTTATCATTCCTTTTGATTTCTATTCGTCAAGCGTTTTGCCACTGGTCAAGGACCCAAGGTGCTTGTTTGTTAGTAACCAATAGTTCAGTTAGTCACCACCGGGTTAGTCACCAACAACACTCACCGGAGATCATCTAAAAACTCGTTGACGGCTGTTATCATTTTGACGTCAAACTGAAAAGACAAGGGCACACACATTTTACTAAATACTACTTCTAATCTAGATTTTGTTGTTAGTATCCTATTTAAAGGTTAAGTTAACTTTAAAATTACCAGCCCCTTTCCCCTATTACTTTAATTGGTAACTTAGTACCTGACTAGGTAAAGCATTTAACAGCTCGCTTACCATGATCTCTCAAAGCAGGACTGTTTACGTTGTGGAAGCGAGACACTAAATTACACTGCACGTAGCGTCGTCAGGTACTTAGTTACCAATTAAACAAATATTTTAAAATAATATAAATTACTTAAATTGTTTAGTAAATAAAACCCGTAGTTTTGGCAACGCTTGAAATCGTTATTATTTTAAACCCATTTTTTTTTTTCAATAATAATTTCTACTTAGTTTCTACTAGGTTTACTATGTATTTTTAAGAATAAATACTAATAGTTTCGCGAGATTTCGTCATCTTAACTAATTACATGGTATAATGCATACATACACTTATATTATAAACCACAATAGCCTAGGATCATAGGAAGCGACTATATCCGAGTGCAAACACAGTCGTCAGTCGCTAAAGGTCGCTCAGCGATCTTTTTACGTGATAGGAACTATATCATAGGCCCAAATAAAGATAATATCTGCATACTGATACAATTCGTTATAAACCTACCTACAGAAAGTTTAAATTATGGGCCAAAACTAATTAAGACTAAAATTACCGTCACGTCTCCAATCAGAATAATAACATTTATATGACTTTTGGTGCCATTTTCGCATGTTGCCCATGCTAAGCTTGAATCTAAATTGATAAAGGAAATTTGAAAAATGATGGACACGAGCGGGATTCGAACCCGCGACCTTCGCCGATCCGTGGCGCTGCTCTTACCAACTGAGCAACCGTGTCGCTGCTCGCATCCATCGAATTTCAAGTTCCCTTTTGCTCAGTTGGTAAGAGCAGCGCCACGGATCGGCGAAGGTCGCGGGTTCGAATCCCGCTCGTGTCCATCATTTTTCAAATTTCCTTTATCAATTTAGATAATAACATTTGTCCGAAATTCAACAAATGCGTCTGCCGACCTCACCATCACGCTACCACACACGTGGGTAAACAGTGAACTTGACGAAGCGAAACCTTACAGACTAATCTAATTAGTACATAGTCTGATTTAATTTTAAATTGCTCCTTACTTAGAAATCGTGATAATGTGTACACTTCAATATTTACTAACATGTTGTTCAGAATAGACAGCCTTGTTGATCTTGCGGTCGCTAAGCGCGACAGATAAGCATGAGGTCCTGAATTCGAAACTTCGAACGGTGTAGCTAATATAAACCTCTGCCTACTCCTTAGGGAATACAAGCGTAATGTAATGTTTATTTCAAAACAATGATAAAAAATACATTTATTTAAAGTAGACTATATGAAATAGTACTTTCTGAACGTCATACAAAAGTGGTATGACAGCCTAGAAAACGCCTACCGTTCACCGCTTTCCAGTGCTATAGCTGGGAAGAAGAAACGGCGCAAGCATTTAGCAGTCAAATGTGTTACATCTCAAGTCTTCTACTTATCGTATAGCTGATGAACAACCTGGTGTCCGCGTTCACACACCGTTGAAAAATCTCTCAGGTGTGCCGGTTTCCTCACGATGTTTTCCTTCACCGTTTTTAGCAACTGATAACTAATTTATAGTACGCACATGAATTCGAAAAGACATTGGTGCGTGCCGGTGTTTTAATTTGCGACCTTTGACTTGGCAGTCCAACGGTCATACCAGTCGGATATCTCTGCTCAATCTTAAGTAAGATGTAACATCTTCATATTACATCTTATTTTTAGGACACTTTATGCTTCTTACCTCACATGAAACAAGTCATGCTGTAGTGCTAGTCATCAATAAGGATGGCAGTGCGGTTGACCGTCAAGTGACGGACGAACTTAGGCATGTTTGCAGTTTTCCCTATTTTTCAGAGAGGCTTAATTAATTCATTTCAAGAATATGGAATCATTTGATTAACATTAATCACCGCGGATTATAATGAATGATTACTTCAATAGGTAATGTAGATTGTAATAATACAGTGAGATATGAGATAACGTGAAACTATTAATGAATAAATTAATTAAATCTGCTATTAAACCTAACAATTTTGTAAAGCGAAGAGACCGTACCTGTGTTAGCGCACACTTCTATAATAATATAATAATAACAGCCTATAACTGTCCCACTGCAGGGCAAAGGCCTCTTCTCGTATAGAGAAGGATTGAGCACTGATCACCACGCTAGCTCACTGTGGGTTGGCGATTTCAGATAATTAAATCCAGGTTTTCTTACGATGTTTTCCGTCACCGTCAGTCAGTGGTGTCTTAGAATATCTAAGAAAGTATTTATGACATTGAAAAAGTCACATTGATACTTGCCTGGGTTTGAACCTGCAACCTCGTGCATAGAAATCCGGTATGTCAACCACTAGGCCACCACGACTTCTATATACATACTTAATACATAAAGTCACGCCTATTTCCTTCTATTTATTTGGCTATTTTCAGTAAAGATTGGGCGCCGTAACTGAAATTTGATCAGGAGGTCTACAAAAACAGATAAATAAAGTGCCTGTATCTGGATCAATAATTATAGATCCCTTTAGGTACTTATGAAGTTATTTCCTTCAGTAAAGAGATGATAAGACATAGTTAAAAGCAAAGCTGCCTCATTGGTCTAGTGGTCGCTAAGCGCGAGTGCTGAGCAAGAGGTCCTGGGTTCAAATCCCGGGTGGGGCAAAGTGTTACTGAGTTTTCCATTAGGTAATTCTCAGTAGCAGCACGGAGTCTGGATTTGTGCCCGGTTGATGGCAATAGGCTCGCCCCCTATTACATTGGGACTTACAACATAACTGGCGAAATGTGGGTGTAATATATGTTCACCTCTGCCTACCCCTTCGGGGAATACAGGCGTGATGTTATGTTATGTTATGTTTTAAAAGCAAAGCTTAGTTATCGACAAACTTATTTTATCGTAGAAACCCTCGGGTCTTGGAGTCCGAGTGCGCGTCTCTTATTTAGAGACCTATCTTAACGGTTGGTTAACTCTTCACGTGGCTAAAAGGCTGGCTTGTTTTTCGTGGCAATGCCGCCTGCCTTTTTAGGCACCTTACCAGTCGACAGTGATGAGGAAGAATGCTTCGATGCAATTTTTAGATTGTTTTGTTTGTATATATTATTAGTTTTAATAGGGAGTATAAGATAATTTAGTATATATATATTTTAACTTTTGCAATACAATCAGACCAAGCCTTTAATATTTTAACCCTATGACCGCAAGTTCCACACTCCATATTAACACATTCCAAGTAACGAAAATGGCGGCTCACCCAGATGTCAAAAACAAGGAGTATTAAAACATATGCACTGATGACGAATACTTGAACAGCATCTGACTCATAATGACGGTATGAGAGTGCAGGAACAATAGTGTGACAACATTGTGTCTTTTAACATCGTACATCAATACCTCTGGGAAAGAAAGTTGCAAAAACAATGGCGAGGAGACAGAGTTAGTTTTATTATAATTTTACATTATTTATTTGAGATAGGAAAGTCCATGTCATACCTAACTAAGTACGTCCGTCACTAGACGGTGAACCTCGCTACCATCCGTGTTTTTGACAGCTCTTAAGCATGACCTGTTTCATGTGAGGTGAGGATCATCTTAATTATATAAAGATTCCTAAAAATGGGATGTAATATGAAGATGTTACATCTTACTTATGATCGAGCAGTGATAGCCAAGTGGTTTGACCTTTGGACTGCAAAGTCAGAGGACGCAAGCTAAAACCCCAGCACGCACTAATGTCTTTTCGAATTCATGTGCGTACTATAAATTACTAATCAGTTGCTATGCTCTTTGTTGATGATAATCTCTACAGCATGACTTGTTTCCATGTGCAATGCATAGGTATTTAGTATTGATTCTTGCCTGATTGGAGCAATCTTAAATAAGGGAGTTGTCTAAGGGTTGCGACTGTTGCGAGTTTGATTCCTGTACAAGACAAATATTTATGTAATTAGTTAGTGTAGGTATGTATGTGATATTAGGATTGTACGTGTTTCTACAACGTAAACAATAAAACCTCATTTTTATGAAGTCGGTTAAACACAATTCAGGATTATTTCCTAGAGTGTTCCTTTTTCTTTTCATAAGTATAGAAAGAGGCACATTACAACGATTAAACCCGCACCCTTGCATACAAAGGCAACACAAAAATCACGGAGCTACCACGACGTTTACATAACTGCACGTAGCTAAATATCAAAAATGCCACATAACCATATACCTAAGATAAACTGTGTATGTGATAGCGAACATATAGATAACGAATGATAAACATCTCGTGAGAAAATACCTTCACATTAACCGCCCCACTTTAAAGTTGGCAGGAAGATTAGTATGACATCACCATTCTTAAACAATCTAGTTGAAATAATATAATGACAGCATTTAGTAAAAACATGAACGAAATGGCGAAGGAAAGTGGTTTGTAAGAAGAAAGGGGAGGCCTTAGCCCAGCAGTGGGAAACAAGCTGGTTTAACGTGATAGCTGAGTGGTATAACCGTTGGACTGCCAAATCAAAGGTCGCAAATTTGAACACTGGACACGCACCAATGTCTGTTCGAATTCATATGCGTACTATAAATTAGTTATCAGTTGCTAAAAACGGTGAAAGTAAACGGCACACCTAAGATTTTACAACGATGTGTAAAGCCATGTCAGAGAACTACAGGCGGTTTAAACTCTGACGCCAGTTGTTCGTCAACCATATGATAAGAAGAAGCATGCGAGGATGGCGTAGTTTCAAGCCTTTTTTTTGGGTGAGGGAATCATTGACACTCGCTTAGAAAAAGCTACGTTAGGACCAGCTATTTTGCTTACCCGTCCAAAAACTCCGGTAAGCTGGTAATCTCATTTCGTACGCGAATGATAAAAATGATATAAGCGCTCGCTACATAAGAGCATTGACATCTTATCAGTGAATATATTTATGGATAGCAAGAATTAAGTTATCTGTCCGCCAAGGATGTAAGTATGAAACCCAGGTTGTTATTGTAAAACACAATGGTTTTAACCAGGGCTCGGAACCGGTTTGAAAAATACCGGTTATTACCGGTTTATTTCGGTTTTCCTCCGAACTTTTCTAAAAAACGTAAACGTTTTAAGAACTTTATTTGATTTAAATTAACCGGTTTATTCGGTAAACGCGATGCAGCTTGTAACTACTTGTAATTGTAAGAATGCCGCGAATAGCGGCGCGGTACGTAGACGTAGGCTATTTCTTTTTATTCGATTCGCGACTTCATGAGCCGACGTCTCCTGCGCAGTGGATTTAATCACCAGTTAATTTTATTATTCGTGCTATTTGGGTAGAAAGCGAAATTTTGTTGTGATTTTAAGTTGTATATATATACTTCAACTACAATGATTTTTTTTATTATTATTATTATTAGCCTAAAGTGTCCCACTGCTGGGCAAAGGCCTCCCCACTCTCTTTCCACATCTCCCTGTTCCCTCTTCCTCGCTGTCGTCTCCCTTGTTGAGGGGTCCAGTTTGATCTAAGTTTGGCCCATCGTTCGTCTGCTACGACAGACGTGACCAGCCCAGGTCCATTTTAACGCAGCAGCTTTTCGAGTGACATCATAAACTTTAGTTTTGGAATGAATTACAGTATTTCTGATTTTGTCAACAAGTTTAACTCCCAGAATACTTCGTTCCATTCCTCTCTGACAAACCCCAAGGGCGGACCTCTGTTGAACCGTCAAAGACCATGTCTGGGCGCCATATGTGAGGACAGGAAGAATACACATATCCATGAGTCTCTTTTTAAGGGATAATGGAAGATCGCCCTTCAGTAGATCTTTCATGGCCCAATAGCTCTTCCAGGCGTTTTCGGTGCGTCTCGCAACTTCTCTTTCTTGTCTCGCCTGGAAAGAGACTATTTGGCCTAGATAAAGATACTCATCGACGTACTCAATCTCCTCGCCCTCTATTTCGACTTTGTGATGTGTGGTGTTCGTCATCAACTTGGTCTTTGACATGTTCATCCGAAGTCCGACCCTGAGGCTTGCCATGCTAAGGTCGTCTAGCATTAGTTTCAACTCGTCGGCTGAAGATGAAAAGAGAACAATATCATCGGCGAATCGGAGGTTAGTTAATCTCTTATCCCCGAGTGAAATGCCCCTCTCTGAAGATCTCCTCTAGTACGGCCGTAAACAGTTTTGGAGAGTTTTGTCACCCTTTTTATGAAGAAGGATGATCTGTGAATGGCAAAATTTATGAGGCAAAGTTCCAGTTTTTGGAATATTGTTGAAGAAATTTGTAATATGCGGCAGAAGAACAGGTTCTCCTATTTTTAGGGCTTCGGTGGTTATGCCATCATCACCAGGACTCTTGCTGTATTTCATGCTCCGTAGTGCCCTATGTACTTCCCAACCGGTGACTGGCAAGATGTGATTGGAACACGAATATTCGCAGGAAGTTGGTTGAAAAGTCGATTTCTCACAGTACAAATTTTTATAATATTCCGTGCATATGTTTATAATTTTTACCCTGTCTGTATGTTTAATGCCCATACTATCTTTGAGGCAAGCTATTGTTGGTCGTCCTTTGCTAGCTAAGCCCTGTTTTGCTGCCCTCAGCGAACAATTTTGTTCTAGCGCCATTTGGATGACACGAGTATTGTAGTTCCTTAAATCTCTACGAATACTACGCTTAACTAAGCGGTCTGCAGCCTTATATTCTGGTGTATACAAGTTTAATTTTTGTCGTTCGTTAATTAATTGTTTTGTTGAGGGGCTCAGTTTACTTAGTTTATCTTCATTCAATTTAATATTGTTGCTTACTTTTTTGATGTTGTGTTTAATATTAGTGTATTGATATTCTACGTTGTTCTCATGTGTTATGTCTAATAAACTGAACTGATGATGAATTTTTTTAATAAAAATAAAAACCGCCTTCGAAAACATGAACTTAAAAGTGAAAAACAGTACTTTGATGACTTCACTTTACATACAGTATTATCCAGACACGACACTTAGTACAGACAACATAGAATCAAACATGCGATCAATAACCAGAGCAAAAGTTCCTGGTGGGGGCCGGAACTGAAACGTTTACGGAAGAAACTCAGGACGCTTTTTAATCGAGCGAAAAACACCAGACCTAAAAAGGACTGGGATAACTACAAAGCCGCACAAACACAGCAGCGAAATCTGGCAGTATTTCTGTAGCAGTATTAACTCAACGAACCAAGCCGCAAAATTTAAGAAAATCCCTCAGAAAGGCTGATGACAAAACCAGTGCAGTACTCGGAACACACTTTCCCGGATGTCTAATCACGTCAGACTCCGAGTGGCCGGACGAGCACCACAGCACACCAACATCCCATGAATGGAAAATAACAGCCAAGGTAATGGCGGCAGATAAAGTAATATGGGTTCTGAAAGCTTTAAGCCCTGTAAATCTGCCGGACTGAATGGAATTTTCCCAGGACTATTACATTGGCAAATAAGTCACAAACACACTGAAACACACACACACAAGCACACACACACACACATACAATCCACCCACACTCACACATAAACCAACATTCATCCACAAATCCACATTCAAACAATGATATAGCCACACATACACTTTCTCGCAATCACGCACTACACAGAGCTGCTAATTTCTTTTAAGCATTTATTTTATTTTGCTTTCTTTTTGTCTTCTCTTAAAGATTAGTTATTAGTTTTAATTTTTATAAAGCCTCGAATTCTGTTTTGTGGTCTCAATATTGTCAACGACCAACTAAGGGAAGGAGCGAAACAACCCCAACACAAGTGTTTGTAATTACTTACTGGGGCTGTTTCATCCACATTGAAATTGTAACCGTTTGAGACATAATAAACCATTTTTTTTTTTTTTTTTTTTTAAGTCAGACAACAAAGTCATTATCATTCATCATTATCAGCCGGATAACGTTCACTGTTGAACAAAGGCCTCCCCCATATTTGGAGGGGGGTAGTCATAATCTCCACGCTTGGCATGCAGCTTGGGGATCGCAGTATTAGTGGAAAAGACGCTGCTGCCCATCTTCTGGATTTTATCTTAGTCGCCCCTTATGACACCCATGGGAGGAAAGGGGGTGGTCTATTCTAGGCAGGATACCACACGGCCGACAACAAAGTACTGAGTACCAATATGCAAGGCATGTATAGCCTTTATATATATATCAAAAGCATGGATGCATGCGCAAGTAGTATTCTTACCGAAATCCGGAAAAGATGACTATACACAAATATCACAATAGCAAAATCCTATCCTAGCTAAAAAAAAATACTACTATCCATATACTATACTATACTACAGTACTTACAACAAAAACACATTTCATTTCCATAAATCGAACTTGGCGAGTCACATCGTGGAGAAAACAAAGCAGGCCTACATAGCTTTTTATCAGTTTAAGAGACCAGTTGGTTAAAGATGGGGTCTCAACCCGAAGATAACTCTTTGCTTGTACACTTCAGTTATCAGACCTTCTCTGACTTACGGTTTAGTTGTATGGTGGCCCAAAACATAACTGACCGCAGTAAAAATGAAACTCCAAAGCCTGCAACGCCTAGTAAGTGTAGCAACAACTGTTTGCATGAGAACCACTCCATCAGCCGTTCTCGAATACCTGCTGAACCTCAGTCCTCTACAACGAGTCATTCAAGTACTGGCACAAGCGGCAGCACTAAGACTGATAGCCAACGGACTATGGAAACAAAATATACTAACAACACACTCAACTGCCGACTTGAAGGAAATCCTTAAGCAGAAACAACTCTTCTAGGCGCGTACAGACAGAACAATGTTTTCGATAGAAGATACAATATCCAAATTACAGCAGAAATGCAAGACCACTCTGGCATCAATGAAGATAGGATGTATACAGATGGCTCCAAAACTACACAGGAGACTGAAACAGGAGTCTTCTCGACTGACCTTAATATTAAAATCTCAACCACCTTAAATAAACTTAGTACTATATTTCATAGCTTCACTGTATGACCAAAGCAGCACAAGCGGTTGCAGCCAGAGGTGTCAGATGTCACAATATTAAAATTGCATCAGGCAGTGCATCCGTCCTTCAAGCTAGCGACATAGCAACCCACTAGACAATGGCGCAGCCAGCGCAGTATACGGACCGCAACCACTACTGGCGATACCCCCGGCACAAGTCAGATCTTGGCTGCGCATTAAAACAGAATAAAACCATCAAACAGAATGGAGGAACAGTGTAGGTTGCAGACAGACAAAGAATGCAATTCCGGTGGCTTCGAAAAAGTTTGCCCGCAACCTCACCAGACTTAACAGGGACAAGATCCGTAAAGAACTAGATACAATAATCGGACACTGCCTCCTAAACAAACACCTTTTTACCATAGGTGTGGCGGACAGCCCTCTATGCTGAGGCTGCATGGAGGCGGAAGAAACGCCACAACAGTGCAAAAGTGTGGGCTATTAACGGGCGCGAACTACTACCGTCCAGCATCGTTACCGGAAGTTTTCAGCGATCCGGAAAGGCTACTCGTTTTTAGGGATGAGCTTGGTTGGTTGGAGTATAAGGAAGGAACACATCACGCAGAATGGCCCAATCAAGTGGCTAAGTGCGGACAATGCCCAGCTAAACTAAACTTAGGGTTACGGGTTCTGTTCCCGCACGGGACAAAAAATTATGTGATCCGCAGATGTTTGTCCCGAGTCTGAGTGTTTGTGTATTATGTGATATTTCATCTTTGTGACACGCGCCCACGATTCGATTCGACGTTATTATGCGTTCGCTTTCATAATAATTTTAGCCTTTGATTATATATATGTCTAGATGGAGTGTGTTCCGCGTTATTTTAATGTGTCCGAGTAATAAATTTTTTTATATGCTCCCGAAAAAATCATCTTCTTTAAAAAAAATAGAAAAAAAATAGCTTAGTCGGATCTAAAATTCCCAAAAAGTCAGAAAAAAAATCATAACTCGGAAACTAAAAAACATCGCACCGACTTTGTTATTTACATAAGCGAAGTGAAGTTAATCAAGTATTATTTGTCACTTTTGAGTTCATGTTTTTAAAGGCGGTTATTATTTTTATAAAAAAAAATTCTCGCTCTTAAGTGGTGCTTAGGATTTATCCCCTACGAGATTTTTGTAATGATACCTCACACAATATATTTGATTTATCTTGGAAAGTGGTGGGCGGTCGAAATTTTTGATTCATTTAAATATTGAACAGCGCGCGACTTTGTTTATCTTGCATCGAATTAACCGGTTTTTATTGCTCTAAACCGTTTAATCCGAAAAAACCTTTTTGCAAAAACTCTTTCTAAAACCCGTTTATAAAAACCGGTTTATGCGAACGAAACCGGAATCAAAAGGTTTTCGTCCAAGTACATAATAACGGTTTGAAAATTTAACCGGTATCCGAGCCCTGGTTTTAACACTAGGTTTTGAGAGATGAAACCAAAGAAATATTAACCTAACTAGCATTGAAATTAAGTCGAAAATAAAAATTAACATAATGGAGTTTGACAGCTGTCCGAGGAGAAAAAGAATAGTGCTTGGTTTCTTTACTTTCAACTGTATGTCAATGAGCGATAGGTTGATATTCGTTTGGCAGTGGAAACTGAACTGCGCTGTGCTTCGTCTGATGTGTACCGGCCCTAAGCCTGTAATATTCGTCGATGAGTCATTATAGCGTGACATAGCGTCTTCTTACTTCCCATGTAATAAGCCGTCTGTATTATGTCCCAAAAAAACTATACTACTTAACATAATACTTAACATAATAAATCGGTGAACATACAATATGTAATCTTAACACGTTGCCTGTCCGCCAAGTAGACACAATTGTTAAACAATCGTGTATTAAATGTAACGCGACTGTGAAAGGGTTAATGGATATAGGCCAAATTTTAAATCTAAATAGATGTAGATAGTCTAAGTCCTAAGACAATTTTTATCTCAAATACACTTAGCCCACGACTTCGTTTGCGTGGAAAGTTTCATCTTTTTCGGGATTAAAGTAGTCTATTTCAACTCTGAAGGTACCTACATTCTAAATATTGGTCAAGGCATTTTCAATATCAGCCCCTTACCATGAACTTTTATAAATTTGGACATTTTCCGTTGCGGAAGCGAGACGCCGTACTACACTGCACATAGCGGCGTCTCCCTTCCACAACGGAAAATTTCCTGCTTTAAGAGGTAGGTTGATAGAAAGTTTCAGAGATTACCTCTCATCCAAATATTTAAACTTTACTTCTCTTTATTATAGTAAAGAAGTAGGTTACTATAGTTTTCGTAATAAATGTTAACAAGCATAATAATGGTCCTCCTGACCGAATATAGGTCACGGCGGCCTATCTCATCTAAGTCTAGCCAACTACCCAGGAGATATTATAGTGCACAAGTATGCGCGCAGACACAGGTGCACTCCCTATTCCCCTCACATAGTCCGATTGGACGGTATGACACGACCGGAAAGAGATCAGGCGCGAGACCAACGGCTCAACGTGCCTTCCGAAGAACGGAGGGATCTCGACATGTTAAAGCGGTCACCCATCACAAGACTGACCGCGGCGAGCACGGCTTCACCTTGCACATCGACTGATCTGCGCAGTAGCCACGTTTCTACGAGCCCCACACATAACAACTTATAAAAGTTAACAAGCTTAAGTATTAATTAAATCGTAATCTTGTAGACTTCGCCTCGCACTTTCGATTGAACGTAAGACCCACAGTTAAAAGCAATACTTTTACTTTCCAACCATACAGAGCTGATTCAATGACCTTGCGACAAAAATTAACCCACACTAGTGAAAGTTTTGGCGTCAAGTGCCAAAAGACCTGTATTAAAGCATCGGGTAGGGTTGCCAAAGAAAAAAGATACAAAAGCTTGTGTTGCTAGCCTTTTTTTAGAAGACTTGTTTATTTGCTGGATTAGACTGCTTCGTTGGTCTAGTGGTCGCACAACGCGACTGCTGAGCGTAATCCTGGGTTTGATTTCCAGATCGGCTAGTCTTATTGGATTATTTCTTTAGATAATTCTCAGCGGTAGAACGAGGTCTATATTTGTGCTCGGTTAATGGCAATAGGCTCGCTCGCTATAACATTGGCACCTATATCATAAATGGCGAAATGTAGGTGGACTAAACCTACAATACACCTCTGCCTACCCTTATAGGACATACAGGCATGTTATGTATGTAATGTTACTTGTGAACATGTCTTTATTAGTGAAAGTTTACCAATCAATGTAAACAAAAGTTATCAGTGTTGTATTACGAAAAATTACAGGGTTGTCACTTCTGTATAAACAGACCTCATTATTTTGTAAAAAAAAAACCTGGCTCAGTTTATTTTTAATCCTGGTTGCATTTATCAGTCACTAGCGGCGTCCCGCGGTGGCACCCGCTACATTTTCTCGGATAAAAAGTAGCCAGCTACCTCCATACCAAATTTTAGCAAAATCGGTCCAGCCGTTTGAACGTGAAGAGGTAATAAACATCCAAATTACAAACAGACAAACGCACAAACACACTGACAAACTTTTGCCTTAATAATATTAGTGTGATTAGTATAGATATGTATAAAAATAGGTAGAAAGGAACCACGCCAGACATCTTAAAGTATTTAATTCACGACTAATATAATTCTTTTGTCAAACTCGTAGCCAATCATGCCAACCTTTTAACGTAGGAATGTTTACTCTTAAGTCTTATCACACAACTCGTTAAACTCCAATTAAGAAAAGATACTTATAAGTACAACATATCAACCACTTAACCTAATATTTACACGTTAATTAAGACTAGTGACAAACTAGACTTCATCAAGTGCTGTAAATAAATGATAAAGGATAAATAGGATTGAACAGAAGAAATATAAAATACAATTCATTTACGAACATAGGTGCGCATTTTGTTCTAAAACTCATCAAGGAACATTTGAAAAATATTTGGTATTTATAAAGCCCTTAGTAGCCCTGTAGTGTAAATTTAATTTATTGTACAATAAAGAAAATAGCGAAGGTAAGTTTTTTGTTATACACAAACTTATCTTATACTCACATATTTTTTTGCGTGTGAAAGGTAAGTTTGTGTATAAAATATCAAAAGAGTTAACGCGGTGGGAGACAGCCCTATACCAAATACAGTTCGGAATATTGAATAAACGTTGCGTGACTGACAAATCATATTAAAGTTACATAATGTTACTGTTTGTCGGTGTCGATCATACCTTCACCTGATACACGTTACCACCTTAAGGTGTTACTAATAAATAACGTCCTGACCGAATATTTCAACTGAGACCAGCCAAAGACACATACACTGTGCTACGTGTGCAGATAAGTGCACTCTCTAATTCCTAATTCAAGGTCTGATGGGTCGGTAAGGCACGACGGAGAGCCTATCTCTCCGGTCGTGTCTTACCGTCCAGGACGCAGGACCAACGGCCTAACGTACCTTCCAAGGTACAGAGAAGCAACGTGCAAAAAAACGATAACCCATAACAAAGTATGCGATGACTCTCTATTCCCTCATTCTTATTCCGATGGAATTTCAGTCACGACCGGAGAGAGATCAGTCGCAGGACGAAATACCTAACATTACGCCTGTATTGCCCGATGGGGTAAGCAGAGGTGCAAGCACATTTCGCCAGTTATGTTACAGGTCCCAATGTAATAGGGGTCGAGCTATTGCCAACAACCAGTCACAAATCCAGACTTCGTGTTGCTAATGAGTCTAACTAGAATATTCTCGAAAATCTCTACGGAATAATTGTTAATGTAGGTATTGCTATAAAACCTTTTTTCTACACGATGTAAGCAGACAATTCTCTAGTAGATTATATAAAGATAAATATTATGGTAGAGCTAGCATAGTGCCGTCAAAACATTATAACATTCTGCATTAGTCATCGGTCAGAACAGGTCAGACGGTAACATTATTAATGGTATTTACTACTGTGAAAGCAGTTATCTATTTTCTATCAGACATTTTTTTCATCTTTATAGAAGTCTGGGTGTAAGGTAATCTTTGAAACCATCCATACGATATCAGAAATTCTTTCACCATTTTTCTTCTTATCGTATGGTTGATGAACAACCTGGTGTCAGAGTTTAAACCGCCTATAGGCCTCTTACCAATTCACCAGAAAATTCACCAGTATTTAGAATGGATATAGGCCACGTTAAACGGAAAAGACACAAGTTTTTGGGTATGATAATTGAGGAAACGTTCTTTCTTTCTATGTTTGTTAATTTTATTTAGGTCCAACCAAGCTGAAATAAAACCATTTTCACGAAACCTAGTGTTAACATTTTACATGCTGGTTCGGTTCCAAAGACAATGCATTTTTATGATAAGCATGACCTCGTCCCCCTGGCTTGATTCCAGACGAGGGCACTCCTTAACTGTCAACTAACAGTACCTATAGACACGAAATTTTATTTAAGAATATCTTTGTGATTATCCGTCTAACGTCCACAATAACCTAAAGTGAGCATCGATAGCCGAGTGGTATGACCGTTGGACTGCCAAGTCTAAGGTCGCAAGTTCAAAACCCGGCACGCACCAATGTCTTTTCGAATTCATGTGCGTACTATAAATTAGTTATCAGTTGCTAAAAATGGTGAAGGAAAACATCATCGTGAGGAAACCGGCACACCTGAGATATTTTACAACGGTGTGTAAAGCCATGTCAGAGGCCTACAGGCGGTTTAAACTCTGACATCAGGTTGTTAATCAACCAAACGATAAGAAGAAGAATAACCTAAAAGCTTTTTTATTGTTTTATTTCAAGATCAATGTACAGTTATTATGTCTGTATATCACAAAGCAACAAGATACAAGAGTGACGTCACAATTAAGTGATTTAACGTTAAGTAAAAGCATTTTGTGAGAAAACCGTTCGCCTTTCCAAGTAAAAGTTGTTTTAATATTTATTTACTTTCTTGTGTAGTTGCTGTGTCATTTGTATTCAGTGATAGTGCCAGATGAGAGGCAGAATTCATGCTAACTCACTCTTTTAACTTGGATTTACTCTCAATCATCGTGTAGTTGCAAATTCGGCCCCCCTAGACAAGGTGCAAAACGCTTGACAAATAGAAATCGAATAGAATGAAAAATATATAGGTTTGACATAATATGTTATCTATAACATAGTCGAAACATTATGTCATCCCCATTCAATCATCCACCATCATTCTATTCTATTTTTATTCGTCAAGCGTTATGCCACTTGTCTCGGGAGGGCTGGTTGTAAATCCTCCAAGTATGCAGTTCTCGGCACATTTTTACAGGCTTAACTTAAACTCTTTAACTCTAGCTTAACCTAAACTCAGCTCAACTCATTTCACTCTTGACAACATACTTCCACGTCCTATCTAATGTAGTTTGCACTTGCAATATAACATTCTGTTTTTGGAGACCGAATATACCGTAGAAAAAATGGCTTCTTTGTCTTATTTCCCAATTATTCTGTATCAAAGTAGTTTATTATTTAACTACTTTGATTTTAAAATCGAAAGCTGCATCTTAGAACCTCAGACATAATAGTAAGAACTACTTGGTATTTAAAATCTATCCTCAGAACAGGCCTAAACAGACTACTAACTCTGCCTACGATTTCTGCGTACCCCAGTAGGTTCGGACTTGAAGACACACGATTTGCCCACCGACTCAGAATTTTAATGAATCATTCATTTCGCATACAGCATTGACAACGACATTTTGATGTCCTGTGAATGTGACTCAGTCTTAATACTTTAAATTAGTACCATATGAATGAACTACGCCTGGTGTTGGTACTCGGTGGTGAATCTGAATTGTATGTTAAAGGTAATTAGGTAATAGTAGGCTCTGCCTAGTTTGAGTCATCTGATTCCAAACTAGGCAGAGCCTGTATTATGGCAACCAGACAACTGATAAACATACATACTATAAGTATGTATGTTTATCAGTTTGTCTTAATACATATGTACATAATATAGATAAATTACACTCAGACACAGAACAAATGATTATGCTCATCACACAAAGATTTGTCCTAGGAGGGAATCGAGCCCACGACCTCCAGTTTAGCTATCAGGGTCAGTAACCACTAGACCAACAGGCCAGTCAAATAACGTAAAGTTATCAGAAACCAGGGATACTGTCATAGAACCTCGTGTTTTCTGCATAGGAACTATATATTTTTTGCTCATTGCTATAACTAACAAACGTTTTCCAAAGTAAGTTGAAAACGAAATAACTCATGGTAGACACTGAATTTCTTTTCCATATAAACTTTACATACATACATACATAAAGTCACGCCTATTTCCACGAGGGGTAGGCAGAGACCACGGATTTCCATTTGCTACGATCCTGACATACTTCTTTCGCCTCATTTACTCGCATCACATAAACTTTAAACTTGTTAAATCCCGCACTTCTCTATTCATGCTTCAAAAGATACAAAGTTTTCTTCTTCACAGAAACACAGAATACTCTTTTCCAAGATAAGTCAATCTTGTGCTAACAATGTCACAAGCGGAAATAGTAGAATACATGTAATATAGCACGGCACAGGAATCAGTAATCACATACATGCCGTACTGAATATCAAAATACTTTAGCTATTTGAGTTTTGACTATTGTGTCTATTATGTTTTCCTGTCTAACCTGTGAATTTAAAGATTATATACCGGAACTTATTCACCAAGATATATCTTGATAGTTTCAACTGTTTACTTGTACTCACATGATTTTCGGGAATGCTCCTTTAGTTTTGAACTCAAATAGAGTGTAGTGGATGTATAGGTACTTGTATGAAATATCATTAAGGAATTTAGGTTAAACGTGACTTTAAGTATAAACAGTGTCATATTAATATCATATATCAATAATATCATATTAATTATCTTAAATAAAATTAGTA
Organism: Abrostola tripartita; assembly: GCA_905340225.1. Classification (NCBI taxonomy): domain Eukaryota; kingdom Metazoa; phylum Arthropoda; class Insecta; order Lepidoptera; family Noctuidae; genus Abrostola; species Abrostola tripartita. The sequence continues at coordinate 4,407,941 of HG996515.1, forward strand.
ACAAGACCCTAGTGTAAACATTGTAATCTGATACATTACTAACCCATTGTTATAACTATTTAAAAAGGGGTGAATTTTCCTAAATAAAGGCAGTGTATACTCAACGCCCGTTCGTTTCATTTCACTCCGCTCTATCCGCACATCACAAGAGCCTTTATTTATAAGCTGGCGAAATCGCGAGCCGGCTGCCTTATGAGTTCAAGAATAGTGACTGCATTTGAGTCCGGAACTAGTCGGATATTTCCGAGAATACACGTAAATTCAAGATTATAATAAGTGTAAATGGCGCCAGTCACATGAGAGAAGAATATCTCGTGCTGCAGAGATTGTCATCAACAAGAATGGTAGCGATGTTGACCGTCTAGTGACGGACGTACTTTGGTAGGAGGCTCTCTACTTGCAACCCAAATAGTCAACAAGTTTAACACTAATCTAAAAGACATTGTTTCGTCCTATTTGGATTCACATTTTTCTTCTTCTTATCGAGTCGATGGCAATTACCCAAGTTTTCAGTCGGCTTGTCGGCTCAGAAATTGCACTGTCAGTAGCGTTCATGAGGTCTTCCATCGTACAGGTGTCAGGAAATATAGGACATGACAGTAAGTGTAACATCGTCTGTGGGGTGATCATCACAGTGACATCACGTGAAAGCGTGGCAGATGGTTTTGTTTAGTACTTGCACCCAAAATATAGAGAGACTCTCTACGTGTCTTTCATCAGGAGTCGGTACAGCACACCTCACTTTAATAGCTCTTCTAACAACCTTTGACCTTGACCCAGGTGACATTATTTAACCTAGTTAACGGTTGAGCAGAGTAGAATTAATCATAGGCCACTTAAGTGCGACCTAAGCACGCTCATCGTGATAGCGTGTGAAAAGCAACACTTAGATTATAATGAAAGCAATTTTATTGACTAGATTTGCCTGTGGCTGCGCTTATGTGGTCAATCTCACTCGAACACAGTTTCATAAACGCCGTACAAAATAGTAATTGCTCTACGAGGTTAAGTAAAACTTGCCGTGGTCATATCTATTTGAAACTGATCTTTGGAAAACACGTAAAGCCGTTGGTCCTGCATCAGGAATTTCTTCAGACTTTAAATTGATAAAGGAAATTTGAAAAATGATGGACACGAGCGGGATTCGAACCCGCGACCTTCGCCGATCCGTGGCGCTGCTCTAACCAACTGAGCCACCGTTTGTTCTTCAGACTTGTCATAGTAGCGTTCTATCGGACTTTTAAGCAATAGCCAAGTAGTTCCTACAGATAGCTAGTCTCAGGTAATAATGTTGAGATTGATAACGGCCGGCATTTTGGGACAAATAGCCTTTTGCTCATGTCACTCTTCGGTTAACCTGTCTCTAATTCCATGCTCAAGCATAAGGTTAAAGATAAATATCATGTACGTAGTAAAAATGTTAATTGTCTATTAGTGAAAGTAAATCGATATTTTACCTTCTTTTGTCATTATTACAATAAATATGAAATCGTAATTGAAAAAAGTGGAGCAATTGTCCAGTTCTAAGTTCGAAAAAATAAATAATATTTTATGCCCGCCGTGTGGTATCCGGCCTAGAATTGACCACCCCCTTTCCTCCCGTGGGTGTCGTAAGAGGCGACTAAGGGAAAACCAAGAAGATGGGCAGCAGCGTCTTCTTTAACTTGACCACCAACACTGCGATCCCCAAGCCGCTTGCCAAGCGTGGGGATTATGGCAACACCCCCCTTCTAAAAGGAGGAGGCCTTCGTTCAACAGTGGACACCTTACGGCTGATAATGATGAAAAAATGATAATGTGACAAGGTTACGATGTTAAAGTGTCAAAACTGATGTATTAAATTTGTTCTACTAATAATCATATTTCTTCGTGTAATGGACAAACGTACTAACATCTATCGCATCTATAATATTAGTAGGATGAATGCTATCTAATTTCCATCAGTCATTAGTTTTAATGATTAATTTATAAATAAAAGCCTCTTCGTACTTTTAACTCTTAAAATCCCGTTTTAAACACATTAGCGGTCTATATTACTGTCTAGCGTTGAAGCAGTTTTTAATTAATATTAACGACTGCTCATGTTTCTGACAAAACATATTATCGAAGAATTTGGTATTCTTTTCCATAAGCTATTTCTTAAAAAGAAACAAGTTGCTGTTGCCATGGTGTAAAGATAGTCGTCAACAAGGATCGTAGCGAGGTTAACCGTCTAGTGACGGACGTACTTAGGTAGCACTCCTGGAGGCTCTTTAATAACATTCCAAAATTTGACCAAACTTAATGACGCAGTACTAAATACATACACCGACGCCAGTGGAGTTTTAATGTTTCTGAATGATTGTATATTTACGTTTCACCGTTCATAATAGGTGTCATGAAATAGATGGCGATGCCTTTTCGGGCCCACAGTGAAATCGTCACCTCTATCACTTTTCGGCGACTGTAGGGTCAATACTAGTTCCTTCCTCTGAATAATTTTTGCAGTCAGTCTAATAGTGCGTGAAATACTAAATCATTTTCTTGCCTTCTTTCTTCCATATGTCTAATAAATAACACATTAATGACTAATAAATCAGTAAGCAGACTGTGGAACGACCTTCTCTCATTATCTTGACGCGTTTAATTGTTTTTGTATGTATAAATAGTGGATACAGGATGAGTATAATTTGCACGCTTTTAATATGCAGGTATAAAATTATATAACTTCTTCGAATCGGCAAGAGCTAACCGTCACATGAAACAGCTATGCTATTCTGAAACACTAACATCATCTCGTACGTCACCTCGTCATGCGCTAATATCTTTGATCAACGATATACTAGAATAAGGATCAAGAACAATATCATATTGCATAAATGGCCGAGAAAGCAGGCACTGTTACAGACATGTTAACGTTTTAATGTTGGCTACGATTGGAGCATACTAACTTCAAATAAGACCACAAAATTATTTGTAATCTTATTTCTCAGGCCATTTTTGAAGCCTTGATCGGTAATCTAGTACATTGTTGATCGAAGGCTAGTGTCGAATCTCATCGCGGATTTAGAAGTGAGTTCGTAAGATGTCTGTAGAATAGCACGGCAGGTCATGCTGGAGAGATTGTCATCAACAAGGATGGCAGCGAGGTTGCCGTCTAGTGATAGTCGTACTTAGGTATCACTCGTGGAGGTTGTATTTTTACCCTAAATAGCTAGGCACGTCCTTCGAATAAGTGTGTCTAGACACTCACATTTACTTTTCGTAAGTACTAACAACTTTTTATTTATGTGCGCGTAGCGTTACTGCGCATCTGACCTTTTAAAGGACTCAGTCAGGTCAAAGAGTCCTACAAGGGTTTGCTTTATTTATAGTTTATTATGACGTCACTACCCGGGCAAACAGGCTGGGTCGTGGGTGTTTAGGTAAATTAATGTCAAGGGGTAAAAGGCTCCGTCTAATTCGTTTTGTTGTAACGTATAAATAACGTTGCCTGCCTCGTTGCGTTGGTCTAGTGGTCGTGAAGCGTGACGGCTGATTATGAGGTCCAGGGTTCGAAGCCCGGGTCAGGCAAAGTCTTATTTGGTTTTTCAAGACAGAGTCTGGATTTGTGCCCGGTTACTGGCAATAGGCTCGCCTACTATTACATTGGGTCTACTTACAATAACTGGTATATTCACAATAATGGTCACTTATATGACTTTTGGTGGCATTTTAGCATGTTGCCCATGCTAAGCTTGAATCTAAATTGATAAAGCCAATTCGAAAAATGATGGACACGAGCAGGACTTGAACCTGCGACCTTCGCCGTACCGTGGCGCTGCTCTAACCAACTGAGCTATCGTGTCACTGCTCGCACCCATCGAATTTCAAGTTCCCTTTTAGTATTTTACATCTTAAGGGTGACGTCATGTATTATCTGATTTGGTATATCACTTGTTAATTACTTATAAACTGACCACATTTCGCAAGTTCGGCCTATCTCTTAGTATGTATTGGCATATAGGCGTGATGATATAAAGTTTTGAACGCGGACGGAGTCGCAGGCGGACCGCTAGTCTAACATAACATAACTATGTAAAAGCAATGATAATTATGTCAAAAAGTATAGATGCGTCATATGCTAACAAAATGAACGAGAAAAGTGTTCCGAACTCTTAGTCGGAACTGCACTAGTCTGATGTCAAATCGGACAACAATTGTACTGCCCAAGACTACAATTGTCCCCTTTCGAGTACATTAATAATTAAATAGTTTTTCATTAATGACTCACTTTATTACGTATGTATACAAATTCTTAAAACGTACATAGGTAGAAGGAACAACAGGGTTTTTAGTACAGCCTGTATATCTGTATTTTTAAAAAAACATTGTGTGAAAGCCTTAGAAATAAACGCCCTGTATGTTAATGCTTAATAATAATATCTATAGAATTTATTACAATGCATTGACCGAATGATCACGTCAACAAGTGAAGTTCAACAAGATGGGTGAATGTTATAGTACGTTACGTCTGTACTTTATAATGTTCTAAAATAGAATTACGTGTAGTACTATTTTATATGACATTTGTATTTACAATTTAAAAAATGCATATTTTACAACTTTTTACAACATAATTCTAACACCAATTAAAAACAATAATCATTTTTTTTGTATATTGTTTTTATTTTTTGTATACCTATTGTTTTTATAATTAATCTATTAAAAAGCGTCAAAGTATTCATCTCCATCGATGTCCAACGGTAACGTGCTGAGAATGGCAACATTGCCACGTCTTCCGAGAATATTTGAGGAACCTCGATTGTTATATCAAAAACATTACACTCCTTTTTTTGAGCAGTCGTGTAAAAATAGTCACCCTTAAACTGCTGCGTTTATTTGTTTTTTTGCTGCATGAAAATACAAACCAAGAAACAATTTTGCATATACAAATATCGAATATATATGAACTTAACACAAGGCTTTAAATACAAAAACAGTTCAACGAAGTACCTTTATACATAACATGCATGTATAATTGTATATCGTAAAGAAATACAGATACATCTCCATACATATCTATAAGTATGGAGATGCGTCTCAGTATTTACTGTGTCTGTAATCATTAGACACTCTAGATAGACAGTAAAATAGTGTCTTAAAAACTACGTGCAACACCAATGATAAGTAAAAAGCGTCACAGTCGTAGTCCGATGGCACGAAGAAACGACGGGAGAGAGGACAGCTTTCGAATCACAGAAGAGCTTATCTTATTTATTTTTCTTTTTAAGATATTTCATACCTCACATATGCAGCTTGCCTGAAAGCAATAACACCCTGGACCCTGGACCACCAAGATTCACTAATCAAATGCAATGGTCCTTCAAATTAAATGTATTATCATTAAATAAAGCTGTCAATTGATAGCGTCACTATTTAGCATACAATTGCCAGTCAAGTCTTCCTCCGATTGTCATTTATAAGGGTTTGTTTGTTCATTGTTAGTTTTGCACTAGAATTACTGTTTGGTTTCACTTGGGAGCAGAGGGCTTTGAACTATTGACGTTTGTGGTCTCTTTGGTGACCTTGTCATCTTTGTAGCCTTTTCTCAATGTTAAGGTCAGCTTTAAGACTAAGGGCCTGTTTCATCATCGACAAGTAAAGTGTAAAGTAGACAAACCGCCACTTAAAGTCACCCGTAACTACTCATACGAATTTCACAATATCTGAGTAGCATTAATACGATAAACTAAGATACGATAGCTAAGATATTTTGGGAACTTTTCTTAAGAACTTATTTACTTTTGGTAGATACATAAGACCGACTGCACGTGTCTCTATCCTATAGGAGGGCTTGTTGAAAACACTATCACAGGAATAAGTAGTAAATATGATTCATATGCAAGATTTTACCTCCGGTAATAAATCGGTTTCTCGGATGACTCACAATTTTATCGATATTGTGAATTATGCGTCGGTTTACTCATAGTGTGAACTGTGAAGGACACAATTTGAGTTGTTAGTGAATGTGTCATAACACTACAATTGGTATTTTGATACATATCGCTCACGACACTCACACATTGTTACACAGGGTAGTTTAGTTACAGATGGTTTTGGATTTTGGCAGCGAATGGAGCACTTAAAGCCCTTTGACCGCTAGGGTCATGTATAGAAGACGAACGTTTCCGTGCTCTCCACGCCATAACTTTGAATAGAAGACTATACCTTATCGTAATATTTTTGTAGAGTAATAACAAAAAATTATCGTAATAAATGATTTTAGATTAGATATTGCCTTCGAATAAAATCGTGGCGTGGACGCACGAAAACATTGGTTTTCTTTATAAGCCCGTGGCGGTCAAAAGGTTAATGCAATGGAATATTAAGAACTACGCTTTTAAGATTCACTTCTTATTTGTAGCCTTCTCAGAAATCTAAACAGAGAAAAAATATGCCTCATTGAATAATAAAATGTAGCAGAAAGACTGGAACTATACTCCCAAAAACACAATGGAATTTATATATGTACCTAACTCATTAAAAACAGTTAAAAGTTTGAACAATCTACAATTATAATGTAAACCACCCATCAAATTACAGACCTAATTAACTTGTGCTTAACGTCACAGCGGATACGTTCTGCACGAACATTTAACACCTCTCATAGAACCGTAATGTAATCCACGGTTGATTGTCTTTTACACCTGAGTGAATACATACATAGGCATAAGTTCCTACACGTAGTCTGATATCTCTGTCTCTGTTATGGTCACTCCAATTTGTTCCTAACACATGGTTTTCTTCTTCTTATCGTATGGTTGATGAACAACCTGCCCCTTTGCCATGAACTCTTAAAACAGGACAGTTTACGTTGTGGAAGCGAGACGCCGCTATGTGCAGTGTAATGCGACGTCTAGCTTCCACAACGTAAACTGCCCTGTTTTAAGAGCTCATGGTAAGGGGGCTGGTGTGTGAGTTTAAACCGCCTGTAGGCCTCTGACATGGCTTTACACACCGTTGAAAAATCTTTCAGGTGTGCCGGTTTCCTCACGATGTTTTCCTTCACCGTTTTTAACAACTGATTACTGATTTATAGTACGCACATGAATTCACAAAAGACATTGGTGCGTGCCGGGGTTTGCTTGCGGCCTTTAACTTGGCAGTCCAACGGTCATACCACTCGTCTATCAGCTATATGCTATACCATGGTTTAGTCGCTTGGAGAACGAGAGTATACAGCTCAGAGATGTTGTAAAACGTCAGGTGAGCTCGTATGAGGAATGTGATGAGAGTGAATGATGCGAAAGAAGTATGCCAGGATCGTAGCAAATAAAAATCTGTGGTATCGGAATATTGCTCTGATAAACTGGTGTGCCTTTTAGAATACTCAAGGTAAAGAAATGAATCGCAAAGTAAGTATTATATTTTATTTGTTGAAGGGCGTATTTGAGCAGTGCAGTGCAGAGCAGTGGGCCGTCTTATGTATCAGACAGAAACAATGTACTAATACTAGGTAATGTAACAATCAGAAAGTAACAATACTATTTTAATTAGAAAGTCTTTTTTGATACAATGTTTTTGATATTTTTTTATAGGCAAAGCGAGTTTTACTGTGAAGAGTTCGTTTTCTTATCTTTAGACGATAATATAAAATAATAATATATATAAAATATTTTCTCGTTACTTCTACCAGCTAAATGGTAAGAGAGCGTAAACTTAAATCCTTGAGAGAACCGTTAAACATATTAGTCATTGCATTAACTATTATTAGCTCATAAAGCTAGACTAATTTATATACAGTTGTATTTGTAGAAACCTTGATAATTATGTGTTTGTTATTTTACTAATATAAACTTTAGTAAGTGGTTTTAATTTTTTATTTAAACGTAGCCACCCCCACTAGAAAGTTCTCCTGTATCGTGGGTGCGTTTCACAAACATGAAAAATCACATACATAAACACCCAGACTCCGGACAAACACCTGCGAATCGTAGATCTGAGAGATCAAGTGGATTTGTGCCCGGTTAATGGCAACCTTTAAGATTACTGGCAAAACTGTGAATTTCCTATAAACCTCTGTCTACCCCTTTGGGAAATATAGGGTGTTGTTCATGGTTTTTTTTATCACTGATGATAACAACCACTAAAAAAATAACTGGCTTAGTTTTTTAACAAATTTTACTTCTACAAATAACGTTGCGATTATTACCTCTCTACCGGCCAAAACTGCATGTTTATTAAGGTAGTCTCAAGGTTTGCGGCGTAGGCGCAGGAGGTATCGTTACAGTATTACAGTATCGAGTGTCAGGCATTAGTAGCTGCAAGTTACTCGTATCGATCGCACTACCTTCTATACTATAAACAAACGTTTTGTCTTAATTTGCACCTCTTGCCGGGTTTTAGGGAAAGTTTTAATGATGGCTACATTTAAGTGAGGTACTTAAGTCATTTTTGAATCTGGATGTTTAAGAAATTTTAAATTTGGAACTGTCATTTTCAAATGCGTGTCTATTTGGCTGAAAGAATCTTGATCATTTGTAATAATTAGACGATTAGCAACTGTCTGCCCGTGACCATGAATCTTGTAGTGGATTCAAATTATTGGGTAATTATTTAATTTATCAAAAACACCGCGATATTGTTTCAATAGTAAGTAAAAGTAAGTTTTAATCATAATTAAAAGAAAGAAAGAAAGTAATAAGCTATTGTAATAACTGACTAAGCCTGAACAATATGTTTGTCAACTTTCTGACACGCAAGGACAACATATCGCCGAGTCCCCATGGAGATCAGCAGACACTAACATAACCTTACTATCGATTCATGTAACCCCTTATTTCCACATTACTGCATTTTTTAACGTGCGCAGGTTTATGTAACTGCGCACCCAACCGTTTTGAAGGATACCGTTTAAGGTCACAGTTTATGCCTCCTTATAATACATCGCTTATTTATTTGCTAATATTATTAAGCGAAAGTATTTTTTAGGATTTTTACGTAGCAGGGAAGCATGATCTACGTAATTTTGCATAGAAATGTTGTTTCTTTGAGATCATATTATACCAAAAAAAATCACTAAAGGTGTTTATTTGTTTCACGGAGAAAGGAGCTTAAACAGCGCATTAGACGTATTGTTTGCATAGAAATATTGTTTACTTGAGATCATACACCAAAAAATAATATAAATATAATAAAATAAAATGTAATTTGCTACAATTTCGGTTTGATCTTTGGTGCCTCGACTAGTAATTTTTTTCTGGAATACACGAACGTTATGGAAGTAAGAGGCAAAAGGTAATGTTATTAACGTGAAAGAGTTAATAGGTTTGTCTTTTCACTCAGCAAGAGATCAACATATCTTTTGTAATAGTTTATGCAGAAGAAAGAAAAGAGTTTTTATCACGATAAATACATGGTTCCTAAAACAGAAGGGAGCGAAGCCGCATAAATCTTAGTAATAAACCTAGTTATAGATTGGAATAAGTGTGAATGTTTGTTCTTCTTTCCGCAGCGAAGGTAACACATTCGAGCAACATTATAACCAGGTTTTATTTCAATATAGTTTTTTACTTAAGTCTATAGAGTCTTTCATTTGCTTAGGAAATGTATGTCATTCAAAACTTCTTGGTACTTTACGCGTCACGTGATCGTAATACTATTTTAGTAGTCGCTAATAATATAGAAGTTATTTTTATATCTTCGTAATTCTATTATTAATGTATCATCGTTATACAATGCGGTTTTTATCAATTAGGAATGAAACAATTGTGTTCTTTGTATCGTGGTTGAGGAATAAAGGCAAATAAACATTAAGTAAAAACAGCTGTTTAAAAGTTATCCTAAAAAAAATTCATCTTCCTATCGGCTTGATCAGATTGTCACATAGAAATAGGTCATGACGTGGTGAAAAGATTATCCACTCAACAAGGAGTCAAAATAACAAGAAATACTGAAAGCTTACTGATTTAAAATAACTATGTAACTAATAGGCCTCTTTTATAGGCGTTCAATGCCAAATACAGCTATTAAGATTTTGGCAGAATGACTATGAAGCTATTTACTTGCAACTTTGCTTGGCAGGACTTGTGGCCTACAAAACAAGAGAAAAGATAAATCTTTCAATCTGACACAGAAGTATAGATAGAGGGCGGCTTGTAGCTATGTAGCTATTTTGCAGATTAGTCGATTTGCGCGGTTAAGCAGCACTTGGGGAGGCTGTTCACGGTAAAAGGTGCTTAAGGACCGCTAAGGAAGGGCAATTCTTAACACGTCGAGATTCCGTCGTGCCTCGAAGTGCGCGTAAAGCTGTTAATCTCAATCTTTCTTCGGTGGGTGGTCGGGTCAGTTCATAGTCTACTATGAGTATGCGGGAATCAGTGGGTGAACGTGTATTTGCACTATATTTAGACACACTTATTGTGAATTGCAATTGACACATAACAGATTTCTTTATCATTACCATGAGAAGTGACATAAGTTTTTAAGATTAAAATATACTAAATATACACGCGCAATTAAAAGTGTCAACACGTTCAGAAAACCACAACACTTAAAAACTGTTTGTTTAATGATTATTATCATTCCGAAATATTTGAAAGGCTGCTTTTTGTAACACGTAAGCAGTAATAATAAAAACAAGAATAATTTTATTTTGCTAACCAAAATTTTTATACACTATATTTCCCAAATGTCTTTCTTAATCAAACTTACACTTAAATCCAGCTTGAGATCCAGATATTGTGTATACTTACATTTAAAGTACAGAAGGAAAACGATAAACATGTGGACGGTCTGAACGGAGCCCGAGACAGGACAAAGTAAATAAAAAAAAACATTCACTTCGATGTCACTCACATTTTTAGAACATAACGTCATCGCTTTAACTGTCTACTGCAATATATTTAAACTGTTAAAGTGTGTATAAATAGCTATTGTTTATGTATTTACCTGTTATTAGGTGTTGAGGTAGATTAACGACCTCTAAACCTATGCCAAAGTATTATGTATTTATCTATATATGATAATTAATTCATACAAGCATATAAGAAGTTACGGGTGTTTACTAGAGCGGTAGGCAAAGATACTGGAATACACCTTTCGCCTCATTTGCTCTCATTACATTCTTCATACATGACCGTTGGTTTAGGATACTCCTAACCTAACCTTTCTTCAGAACACATAAAGGTATAGTCAGAGTATGTTCGCCGAGGTTTTTCCCTCCAGATAAGTTATTAATTAGGTAGGTATTTCATAATAATTATGCTTTTGTTTTCCAAGATTTCAATTGAAACATAGTTTTGAGGAAAGACCGAACTCAAGTCACGAGCTAGAGCGACACGTCTCATGTAAGACTAGCCAATTTGGCGCAACGCAAGATATTATAATGTACAAGTGTGTAAGCAAACACAGTCGCATTTTATTGACTTTATTCCGTCACATTCATATTATTCATATTTAGTTCGATGGGACGACTGGAGGGATCAGGCGCAGGACACAAAACTTAACTTGGTTTCCGAGACATGGAAAAGTCGCTAGTAGTCTTGATGTGTGAATAACGGGACCAACATAACTGGCGAAATGTGGATGTGCTACAACACACCAATATAGGTATTAAGTTATGGAAATAAGGGTCACTCATACAAGGATCCCGCCCGGTTTCACCCCAGTCTGTTGAAGCAAGAGAGCCCCCTACGAGTGATATCTAAGTACGTCTGGCCTTGGACGGCCAATCTCGCTACCATCATTGTTGACCAGACAATCTTTACACCACGGCATATCCTATGCCGAATCTATGTCATGAAGGGAATCCCTGTCTAGTAAAACCTTTTTACACAGTAACTGCAATTCACCGAGGCCACGAGTTATCTTTTTAAGGATAAATTATTGCAATAACTGGACAATACGACATGAGCCTTATTTACCTTGTGTTATTTATATTTTTTGTTGAATACTGGAGAACGGGAAACGCGATAAAAACCATATTATAATACATACGTTCACGCATTATTTATATAGTTAGATAGAAAATAATAAAACGCTTATGCTTCAAAGTAATATTGGTGAAAGGTAATGGGCATACCGAGGCATCTATTTAAAGTTTGTGTAAACTAAGAAATATGAACGCAAGAGAAAAGCTTCAAGTATTATCTAACTTAGGTATAAACATTGGTGTTAAAGTAATGATACTTATTCTGTTGCGTCTGACAAAAGCTTGAACAAGCTCGAAATTCCTTAGGCCATTTATGGAAAAAGTTATTAGTCAAACGCCGGTTTTAAAGACCCATAGGTTGGTAACAACCAGCATTAAACCTTTTTACTGTACATTCCACTATTTGACCTCAGAGATAAAATACAAAATCAGTAACTAGTAAGAAAGTGCTAGTTTTCGGATTCGTAACCCGAACAATTTAAGTGTATCTCTATATGCACGTATTATATTTATCTAGGTTCAAAAATATCATGTCACCTAAATCGGAGCTATTTAATAATTAAATTTCTCAATTAAATAATAAAAATAAATATTTGATCAAGATTATCGAGCCTGCTATAAATTAAGAAGTAAAAACTGATACCCAATAGGATTCCAGTTGGATGACGTCATGTTTTCTTATTGGTCGGGCGGTTAAAATACACCCCTAAGGGCCAGTGTTCAACTTTTTAAATTCATAAGTTAAAATAACTTTATTTATAGCGATAAGGGCAATATAAGTTTCTAAAAAATTATAAAAATAGATATCTCTCAAATCAATCATAACTCTGATGACCATTTAAGAAAATTAAAGTTACCTTAAAATACTTATGCTATAAGAATTATTGTAATCTTTACGAAATGCCGGCTTAACTCTTTTATCAGTCATACGTGACAAGAAAGTAAAATATTATGTAAATTTTACATTTGTACCCTCATTTGCATAATTGTAAAAGATGTAATTCATAAACTCACTTAAACACCTACTTCAAATAAATATCATTAATATGTTAAACTTAAAATAAAAAACAAGTTAGAATCGTGTTAGTACATTACATTGCATATGTTTATTGTATAACGTTTAACAAGTCACATTAACTGATATAACCCGATTCGCTATGCAGTAAAAATAAAGTTTATAAAACAAAAGCGGCCGAGTAAAACCTGTTTGCAAAAATCTCACGATTTCGCGCGGCCGGTGCGTTGAGCGAGTTTTTTTATTTCTTTTTTTACACGTATACTACTCGAATAAAACACTAGTAGAACATAACAGTTAGTTAAACATTAATTATTATTTGAACACTCACCTGCAATTAAAACTGACACGAAACTCCGTAATTTAATTCAATTTCGTATCAAAATGCAATTCACTTGCGTACACTCGTGACCTAGCGGACATTAGCACTGACAGTAATGCCAACGTGACGATGTATTCGCCGTTATGTTGGCAACGTTGGCGTTTGCAAAATGTTTCCAACTGTAAAATCCAAATTTCTACCATCTCACCATTTAGTAGTAGGTAATTTTGAAATTTCCACATGCTTTTGCTATGACAGCCAACAGTGTTACTTTTTTGCATATTATTATATCCGGTATTATTTATCCGCTTAGGTGGCCGATAAATCTTAGAGATAATAATAATATGTTGATAGTTATGTAAATAAAATGCTTGACATTTTGAAGTTTTGTGAACGCAGCCGTAACAGTGACAGACACGTTCCAGGTTATTTATATTAGGATAATTAGCATGACGTACAGTCAATAGCAAAAAAAACGCAAAAGTGCAATACATACATTAAAATTATAGAATTGTAATTAATTTCTTTAGAATAGAACTGTACATTAAACAGTTATAATTCAATTCTATGGGACTCCAACTTATAAGATAAATGAACTTACTAAGTACTTTATTTTGTAATAAGTGCATTTTGTGCAGCATTGATAAAGTGTTATAATAAAGTTTTATTAGTATTATAACCGGAATAGAGATAAAGTTGAGAGTAGGTAAGGTTAATTACGTTTAGTATATTGTTTAAGTAATAATTTTCGACTCGTCAGGAATTTTTCAAGTAAATCTATGTATTTGTTTTCTTAGCGTACTGAAAATGAGTTTATAATTGAATTTAAAAAACCAATTCATACCAACAGTTATTTGTTCTATATTTTTACAATTAAGAAACAGTTAGAAAAATAAATATTATGCATCAAATGTCAAGAGAGTACGAAACATTGGCTCCGGAACGCTTACGTGATTGTTTTGATTTTTGAATAATTTTGAACTCCATCCGATTTCAACCGCCATTTTTAGCGGGCAATGTCAATTGTCGAATACGAACTCTGTCGAAGAGAGAAAAACAAGAAGAAATTATAGTAATACACTATTACGTTGAACGGAAATAAACGCATTTAATAATTGTAGAAATTATTATTAGAAGCTTTTGTGGAACTTTGAGTTATTACTAAAAATTGTTAGTGATAAAATGGAGTCCCTAAAGGAACGCTTAAACCGATTGAGGGAAGAAAGAATTGCGAGGGAAAAGGCGCGCATTGAAAAGGTACATATCAAATTATGCTTCATCACTTTTTCTTATAGTTCATTTAATAAACTTGTGATTGTATTGTATATGTATTTGTTTTATGGTCAAGCTCCGCAATGATGACAGTTAGAACCAAACCAAACACAAACCCTAAGCAAATATAAAATGCAAATATATATTTAAGAGACAAACACTAACAGTCCCGAAATATCCCACATTTAGTTTACTCTAATACAAAACCAGTGCAAGAACTTTCAACAACAAGAAAATGCCAAATTATCTTGTAAGAAATATGATGAGTGTGTTATATCCCTTCAAGGAAGAAGTATAACTAAACCTTCCGTGAAGGAGATTAATGCATGTAGTTTTAAGGTAAAGATCCAAATTAAACAGAACTTCTCTTCTCCATATTATTATTAACTTATTCTTAAATATTAGTATTACTTAACATTAGGTATAATTAGATATAAATGCACTGAGATGTAGTGTCTGAATTTACCACTGTTAAACCCTGGATGGTTTTTGTGGTGTTTCACTAAGGAACCATGTAAAAAATAATAATGTGTTGGAAAATAAATGAAAAAATAATTATAATATGAATAACACTAACTTTACATATCTTTATTACCCCTGTAAGTAGGTTAATAGGATGTTGATGGATATTGTGTGAACATCTTAGACAGTACTCACACTACCAAAATTATTTAACAAAGAACTAGAAACCCTTTTAAGTAAGATGAGAAACTCTTAAACATTTACCTTTTGTTAGATCTAACGGTTCTTGTAATTATTATTATTATTATTTAGCCATGATCGTCCCACTGCAGGGCAAAGGCCTCCCTTTCCTTCCTCCATTCCTCTCGGTTGTGAACTGCAGTAAGATGAGAAACTCTTAAACATTTACCTTTTGTTCTAACGGAACAAAAGGTAAGGTTCGAACGGAACGGAAGATCTAACGGTTCTTGTAATAATTATTAAAAAATATTATTCCTTTTTACAGTTAAGAGAATTGAATTTAAAAAAAGTTGCTGTTAAGAATAGCTACCATGCCAATGGCAGTGCCAAAAGACCAAACTCTGTACCAATTCCGACAAAGCCAAAACTTTTTGGAAATAATAAAGTTGATGGAAAATCAACCAACACTCACATACCTGGTCCTAGCCAGAAGATTTTGGCCAATAAAGAGAATAATGCAATGAAAACAGTAGCTAACGTAGAAAAGACTACTGGTAATGCAGTCAAAAAAGTTTCCAATCTGGCAAATGAGAAGAACGAAAACAACACAAGAAAGGTTTTAATTGAAAAGAAAATGACAAAAATACAAAACTTTGCATTGCGGAAAGACACCACAAGCAATTTAAAAGTTAGGAAGAGTCTTGCTGTTAATAATATTAAACCAGAACCCGTTGGAAGAAAATCTATGATCCCTACAGCTTCCATACCAGCACAGTCAGCACCGCAATGCTCAGTTTTCGAACGACTTTACAAACCAAAGTACACACAACCATCGCATGTTAATGATGTTGAAAAGCTCCACACAGATCCAAACTATTTGAAAAAAGTTATTCGCACCTCTGGTCTGATAATGAACAAACGTCACACTGTCTTTGACTCAAGCAAGCCAAAAACAACTGTGCCTGTGCGTAGATCGATATCTGCGGTACACTTCAAACGTATTGGCAAGCAAGAATTGGGTAACTGCATTCAGAAATTCTCATCAATTGGTGATAAACTGAACAGTGTTCACTTAAAACATATGAATGAAGATCAAAATGTGAAGGACGAAGTTGTATCTGCAATCCGCAGTGAGCGTAAGAAGGTTAAGTTCATGACACCGATGTCTAACTTCAATACTCCGAAACCAGAAGAACTGCAGACCAAATTAAAGTCTTGGCTGGCCAAGAGAGGAAAATCTTTAGATTCGTACCATCATTTGCAGTGTTTCGGCATACATCATCTGCCACACAGTATCAAGTTTGACACAAAGGAATTTGATGAAGAAAATAAGGAGAATATAGCAGTTGAATCGGACAGTGATGATGATTCTTATACGGAGAATATGAATGAAGAAGTCCAGGGTGTGAGTAATAAGTGGAGGCATGCGAGCTATGTGAGTGACAGCGTGGACTTGAATGAGTCTCATAACACTACGGCCACTTCTTGTGATGTTGTTAATACGGATGATGTGGTCATTGGGGCTTTAAATGACCTTACCGAGATACTGAAGGAGGTGAGTTTATCATTTATTCATACACTAGCTGCGCCCCGCAGTGTTACCTGCTGCATCTTTGTGGTATAAAAGTAGCCTTGCTCCAGCCCTTTGAGCCTGAGGAAATAACAAACATAAAACCACACACAAACTTTCTGCTTGATAATATTAGTGTGATGTGTCAGTAATAGGAATGTTGACTACGATCTTGATTCTCGCAGTGGCTAAGTGACTGACTGCTTAGGCTTGCGATTCTCGCACGGAACTTAACTTGTGCAATTTGCGCCTTTTAAAGGCGTGTGGCCATTGTTTTACTATTGTGTCCGCCAACGTGACTGTTGAAACGGCGCAATAAACTACCCAGCAGCACTAAAAGGTGTGTATTACACCCACATTTCTCTAATAATGTTATTTTTATGGTTGAATGTGTTGTCCAGGGCTTCGACTGGCAGCAATGCGCGCGCTGGCTGCGAGCTATCCGCGAGCGCTTCCCGTCCGCGCCGCACACGGCGGCCTACTGGGAGTGTCGCGCCGCGCTGGAGGAGACGCGCGGGGACCTGCCCGCCTCCGTGCAGTGCTGGGAGGAGGCCATCGCTAACGGGACCGAGGTACGAACGGAGGACTAAAATTCAGTCACAGCTGTCACTGTTGTTTGCATGTGAAAGAATTTAGATGTCAATTTACTTAGTAGTGGTAAACTAAAAAAAACGTCGTCCCACACTAGGATAAAGTTTGAAATAAAAAAGAAGTTAAAAACAGGATTTTTGTTTTTACAAGAAACATCGTCCTCGGTAGGAATTTCTTCTGCACCGTGGGTGCGTTTCACTAACATGAAATATCACTTAAATATATTTATAATACGGATAACATTAGATATATTATAACTTTCGTTAGTGTATATTAAGTACTTGCTATGTTACTCACGTGTTTATTCGGATTTAGACAGAGTCCTTATTCATGAGCTAGTGTTGCGGCGAAGATCCACAGATGTTTGACTCGAGTCTGGATGTTTGTGAAACGCACCCACGGTTCAGAAGAAATTCCTAGCGAAGGGCGAACAACAATCCTGTTTTTAACTTATTATTTTTTTTAACTTGCACTTATTAACTACCTCTACACTACTGTTATTATATTCTTTCAGCACACCGTCGTAGAGGCCAATTTAGACCAGTTGCTGGATAAATTCATGCAGTTAAAGATTAGTCCCAACAGTGGGAAACGACAGGCCGACCCCAAGTTTGTGGATATGAAGAATGTGTTTAAAAGCACCATCATAAGATTTGCTGTCCAACAGGCTAAGTTGTAAGTACTGTAGCATGCTAGTGAGTTATTCTCAAAGTTGGGATAGTCTGAAGTACATTATATTAGTAATAAAAGCCTTTATTCACTGACCATATTACATTTTAACTTACACTATTGAAATTTTCCTTTACTTATAAAATAAAAATCTTTAGCAACCACTTTGTTGGTCAGGTTGTCTATAGACATAGGCCTCCACTCTGTCTCGAGCTAACCTTCTCCATCTTTTTGGTAGATAGTCCTCCCATCTTTTGATTTGACGTCCTTTTTATCTTTTCCCATTTCTAGGAAACCATTCTATTATGTCCTTCGTCCATTTTCGTATGTCCGTCCTCATTATAAGTGAAGTATAAGGCTTCTAACTGGATGGCAGCGGGCAGCGGGGCGGTGGGGGTGGGGGCGACAGCGGCGCCTCTCGTTCTCTCCCCGCTTTAATACTAATTAATTCGTTAGAACGCTCCGCTCCCCGCGCCACCGCCCCGCTGCCCGTTTTCATCCAGTACGCGGCCTAAACATTGAAAACGAGTCTGAAAAGACTCAAAATCGCACCTCTTGTAGGTTCGAAAGGCCTTTGGCTTGCAGTGGTAATAACTAATAATTATATTGATTTAAAATCAACCCCAAACTTTGGTTAGTATATTAACTATCTCATTTTCTAAATAAAATTAAAAAGAAAATCTTGTATCAATCCTACTGCTGGTTATTTTTTTATTTATAACTTTAAGGGTTTATTAATATCTTAGATTATTTATTAATATAAGTAGATACCTTTGCCATAAATAATATAACCTAACTATGCATCAATCAATGATATATTTATCTTTGAACATTATAATTTAAGTAAATATCAAAGGGTGCAAAGTAAAAAAAGTTATCTGCAATTACGCGATTTTCTGACTATTGTAGAAATTAAGCTAAAATATTTAGGTTACTTAATAAAGTAATTACTATAATATAATGATTTATATCACTTAGAAATAAAACTATTTAAATGCTTTAAAGGATTCGAAACGTAAGGATCAAAAAACCAAATTAAAACCGCGATAAAATCCGTAAATATAAATTTTTTTTCAACTACTATAACAGTTTTAGTAAGTTTCTGCAATAATCAGAAAATTGCTGATAGCTTTTTTTACTTTGCACCCGTTGATATTTAAGTTAGTCTCTTACTTAATCAAAAGATAATTATACCTTGAACATTAGTTAAGAACTAAATGTCTCTTTTATAGTTGGCAAGCCATCAGTAGCCTTATTGCCTCCGTAATGAGTATAATTGTAACAAGAGGAAGAACCTGACTTGTTATTTCACTTTCAGATCTGTGTAACCATCACGGATGATTGTTAGTACACCTTTATTATAGCCATTAGATTCATTACATCATAGAGTCCCGTTACCATGAACTCTTAAAGCAGGACTTTTTCCGTCGTGAAAGCGAGACGCCACATTACACTACGTAGCGGCGTCTCGCTTCCACAACTAAATGTCCTGCTATAAGAGTTAATATTAAGGGCGCTGTACACAAAATCCCCTGTTATCCCTATTGGGGTACAATATGCTCGTTATAGAACCAGTGTTAGTCTGGTTACAGCGTCACTGCTAGGTAATAACCTCTTCTTATTAAAGAAGCCGCGCTAGATCCATTTCTTTAATATTTTACTGTTTGGGGCCGTATCTTATTAGGGTACCATGGCAGCCAATCAGACCCATTAGACAAGTGGCAAAACGCTTGACGAATAGAAATGGAATAGAATGATAAATGACACATGTCATCAAATCAAATCAAATTTCATCGATAACATAGTCGAAACATGATGTCATCACCATACATTTGGCATTCTATTCGTCAAGCGTTTTGCCACTTGTCTAAGGGGGCTGAACATGTTTGCTTTGACACAAAGCTGTCGCCAAGTGAGATAGGGTTAGGTAATTTGTCACACAATTTCTCATATTTTGATTGGCTACGCTGCCGGCATCGCTACCATAGCATCCTAATGAGATACGGCCGTATATAATTTAACAATCAACTTTTATTCAACCATTTAAGTATACTTGTTCTATTAGTAAGTAAAAACTTCTAAAACACTTTGTTCCAGACGTCAGTCAAACCAGTCCGAAGCGCCAACGTACACAGTGACGCCCGTCCGTCGCAGTTCCCGGCTCAGCGCACACTGGAGTACAGGCAAGCGCACTCCGCTACAAGTGTGCTCCACTGTACGTGAGGCCGATGAGCTGTTGGCAGGAGAGAAGCCTATTTTTGTGCCCAACAACAACCTCTGTGGCACCCCTTAAGCTGGTAATGACGGTGTTAAAACGGTACAGGAATATCAACTTTATGTGCTTAGCAATATGATTTAGATTCGGTTACGTTTGTATGTAGTGGGGAAGTCAGCGTTTGTGCCCAATGACAACCTTTGTGGGTCCTCTTAAGCTGGTAATGACGGTGTTACAATGGTATAGAAATATAAACTTTATGTGCTTAGCAATAAGGCTTAGATTCGGTTATGTTTGTCTTAAATTAACGTAGAAAAGACCCACGCGTCTGTGCGCAATGACAAAACTCCGGCACTGTATAGAAAAATTACCTCTTATGTGTTAATAATGTTAGCATTTAATTCATCATCAGCCAGAAGACGTCTACTGTTGAACAAAGGCCTCCCCCTTAGAACGCCACATTCAATGGTAACTTGCTATTCTTAGCATTTAATTAAACTGTATGAAATAATGTTCTGGAGAAGTTCTATTATAGTATCTATACTTTCAATCGACGACTATGGAGCCCTACGGAAATGGCAAAACGCTAAACGAATAGAATGAAAAATATATGGGATTGACGAATTATTTCATAGATTACACAGTTGAAACATTGTCATCCCCACACATTGTCATTCTATTCGATTTCTATTCGTCTAGCATTTTGTTATCTTACAGCCCTAGTATAGAATGTTATGATTAAAAGAAACCAACGCTGTTCGTCACGATCATATAAACTATAAAATGTTATCGTTTCTGCCTACCGCACCGCGTTATTAGCGTGAATTTTTCAGCTAATATTATGTATTGACTAAATTGTTATTTTATCAATTCAAAATATAATTTATAATCGTATTTATTGTAGATTGCATGTATGTGTAAAGTAATGGTATCTATCCATCTTGTTCGGGATTCAATAAAGTTATTTCAATCTCTCTGACAGATAGGAGTGACTAGTATATATAACCTGTGACCTGTGAGGGGGTAGGCAGGTCTGTTCTACGCCTGCTTAATAGAGGAATACTTATAGGCTTAACACCTTAAATTATTATTACAAGTAAAAAGAGCTAGGTAGGCAATTACAACTGAATTCAGCTCATATCTTTTTCACAACCGATAACTATGGCATGGCATGGGTCTTCCACCTTTCATCTTATATGGTGTCATCATCATCATCTCTCAGCCTATCGCGGTCCACTGCTGGATATAGGCCTCTCCCAAGTACCGCCACAACACGCGGTCCTCCGCCTTCTGCATTCGACCTAGCTACCTTTTTCAAGTCGTCGGTGCATCTTATATAGTGTGTCATGACGATATTCTATCTAATAAATGTGTGTCTTTCTTCATAATTTAATGTTGCGTAAAGACCCGTCCCATTAGCTTTTGACCTCGGAACCCAATTACTTTGAATGTATTAATATAAAACCTTTTATTTATTTTAAAAGTACAGCCACATCGTAATACATATAGTAGCCACTTTCATTTAATAGCTATCGATTAAGACAATGCCGTGTAACGAAACCTTAGCGCCATCTAACTCGATCCCAAGGTCATCTATATATATCGAACAAATATATCGAATACTTTTACTATCATATTTTACAGGTTAGATAATAAAAAAAATTACCCATTTTTTAGACGTTTCTACTGCCAAAATTTCAGCTTCAGCGGTTTAGGCTGCGGAACAGCGAACAGAGTAAACAGAAATAAATTAAAAGTGACCAAAAAAATTGGGTAACTTTTTTTTATTTGACCTTTTTTGACCATACATGATAGAAAATATTTTATATTAATACATAGAAAGTTAAAAGGTTCCGAGGTTTCCGCCTATTAAATGCTATCGGGACTTAAATAGTAAGTAACCTATCTTGCTCTTTTTACAAAAAATTATAATATTGAGGTAGATATTATATTACATTTTATTTGTCTAAAATGGTGCCTTTAAGAAAACCTTGCCTAATATCGATATTTAGACACCTACATTTTGTCTTACCGACCTCGTTGGTCTTGCCTTTTTAGACACCAACATTTACTGATCGCCTCGTTGGCTGAGCATGAGGCTCTAGGTTCGAAACCCGGGTCAGACAAAGTCATTGGGTTTTTCATTAGGAAATTCTCTGTAGCAGCATGGAGACTGAATTTAATACACACCTTTGCCTACCCCTTCAGAGAAGGGCGTGATGTTATTTTATGTATTTTGTCTTAGGACCAAAAAAACGAATATAATAGTTGATAATAATTTGTAATACATAATCATGTCTTATTATTAATAATGTGGTTAATATTAATTAGGTTAAGTTTGTAAATAGACTTCCGCTTCTGGATAAGCTTTTGTGAATTATCTTTTAATACCAAAAATAAATAATATTATGTTATCTTAGCATTTATGTTTATTTTTCCATCTTGCTATATTATTACTTGTGAATAAAAGACTTATATTTTCATAGTGGTTGTTTTATTTTTAATAATTTTGGTCATAAAAGAATATGTTCCCTGTCTTCACATCCCACTAAGCTTTGAAAACAGCTACTGTATACATAACCTAACAACATCTAGCCTATATTCCCCTAAGGGGTAGGCAGAGAAGATGACCTAAAACTTACTGGTGTGATGTGGGTAAAATTGGGCGAGTCTATTGCCAACTGCCACAAATCTAGACTCCGTGTTGAAAACTAAGAATTACAAGTAAAGAAAGCTAATAACACATATCGAACCTTGGTTCTTTAGCTCGGCAGTCGCGTTTAACTAGCCTAGACAGCTAAGTTGCATTGTCCCAAAATTTCAAGATCTAAATTATGCGACATTGGGACCTATAACAAAACTGTTGGAATGTAGTACCTACTATATATGTGCTCCTCTGCCTACCCTTTCGGGTAAAACAGGTGTGAAAATGTTGTAACACATTCGAAACAGTGCCATCTAGTAACGTACGGTAGTACTTTTCGTAGGTGTAGGGTAAAATGTCAATGACAGCGCCTTTCAAATATTTGTATATTATAATGTGTTGTCATTAAAATCCACATAATTATCAAAGAATTTAGTCTCGTCTTGTCATCATATTTAAGGTCGTAAAAATAATTAATAAAAAACTATTAAAAAACATACAAACGAAACTTAAGTTTTATTTTTCTATTTTAGTATGGCAGCACTCAACAAGTTATGATTCGTGAATCGCGTTTCTTTTCATTCATTTTCGTTCACAGTTGCCGTGTGAGGCTGATGACAGATAGTGTGACAGAATTTAGTAATTTTTTCGAATTTCCGTGCCTTTGTGTAGGCTGATTTTGTTCTGCGTTTAATGTGTTTGTTTATTAAAAGCCTACATTGTTATCCTAGTTGTAATCTTGGTGCTGTGTTGTGCTATAGGAGTTAATTAAAACAGCTGTGTAACAGCTGATCCTGTTGTTATATTACGATTTTGGTGAGTTATTTTTGTATTTACTGCATTTATAGTTATAAAAACGAGAGCAATATTAGTTGTATCGATGTTGGTGCTCCTATATTTTTTATGTCGTAATATAAATATATTTTATCCTCATAGTAACAATTTACGCGAACGGTTTTTTACGAGAACAAAAAAAGGTTCTTTTTATCTCAATGTTAAGGTTGTTGCCAGGGTCGCTCAGCCTCTTAATTTATGAGAGAAAAATAATCTCTATACTTACTTTAACATTGCAAAACTTTTTATAGGTATGTAAACGTAATTTTCCTCCTCAGGTGTGCGGTTTAAAGTTTTTTCTACCAACTATATTTCTTTAAGAGTTTTGTGCTAATTTATTACACTATTAGCATAAAAATACAATCACGAATATAATATTCATAAAATTACGCGACTGTTTCTTATGTATCTTTTCATTCATTACTGATTATAGTAATTTCCCATAGGTATTATGTACCTACATACATGCTATTGCACAATTGATTGAAAGCTGAAATGAGACATTGGGTTTGTACGCCGGCGGCGCTTTACGTTTGGTAATGTTCCATTACGAAGGTCAACCCTGAAAATAACTATTTTTATTTACGTACCTAACTACATAGATACTTAAAAAAGAAGGTAAGTACCTACCTACCTGCATTTTTATGCCATAATGAATTAATGAGTAATTTTAACAAGTCATGCTCTTGAAAACATTACAAAATATACATTATGTATGTATATTCTCACGCCTTCATTTCTGTATGGGATTTCTACTGTTTTACTGTTGATCAGCTACGGAAATCTTGGTACGCCTTTTTAGCATAACGCACGCACGGAGCGTTGTATGATTTGGCAGATTTGTAGGCATATAAAAGTGTGCAGAAAGCTAGAATAAAAAAAAAATTACAGTTGAATTTCGTCCTCTGGGTTAGCACTATTTTATATTGTTAATGGCAATAAGCTCGCCCCTTGTTATCTAGGGATCTAAAACTGAACTGGTGAAATGTTGGTGTACTAAAGTATACGTCTTCACCATGAGGGGGTCGTAGCTTCGTGGCTACCGCGCAGATCAGTCGATTTGCGAAGTTAAGCCGTGCTCGCCGCAGTCAGTCTTGTGATGGGTGACCGTCTAAAAATGTCGAGTCCCCTCCGTGCTTCGGAAGGCACGTTAAGCCGTTGGTCCTGCGCCTGATCTCTCTCCGGTCGTGTCGGTCTTAAGTCCCATCGGACTATGAGAGTGAGGGAATAGGGAGTGCACTTGTGTTTGCGCGCATACTTGTGCACTATAATATCTCCTGCGTAGTTGGCTAGTCTCAGATGAGACAGGCCGCCGTGACCGAAATTCAGTCAGGAGGCTATTATACAGTCACCTCTACCTACCCTTTCGGGGAATACAGGCGTGGTTTTATGAATGTAACAACATGTACGTATGACTAACAGACAGTATCACTTTCATGCGCGAGATTAAAAGTGCGTGGGGTTCTTTTCGCACTTAATAATTGCACTTTGACTATAATATTTAAAAAAAGTACGGATATGTTATTTATTGGCGCACTCACTTTGAAGACATGAAAAGGGGACAATTGTAGTCTTAGGTAGTAAAATTGTTGTCCTATTTGACAAGACGAGCAGTTTGGTTCGGACTCAGAGTTCGAAACACTTTTCTCGTTCATTTTCTTAGCTTAAGACGTATCTATACTGTTTGACATATCATTGACTTTGACCAATGGCGGCTTATTGAGACCTTACGTGTCATGTCACGACACGATTCGCAGTTGAGATAACCACGTGCTTTTCACGAGATTATTGACTGCTTACGTTGGCGTATATATTGCCTAAGATACTATACTATATTTTTTTTGGAGTTTAGGGTGGATAAGAAAAATCTGCCATTTATCTTATCATTGATTAAATTTTTGACGTTTAATTATTGATTATAAACCCGGTTTGGGGATTTTGTAATTGCAGTTTGCCATGGCAAGCTGCCATTGAACTGTTATGTCAGTGAGAAGATACGATGAAAGAAACTTGTAAAAAAAGCGCACGTACGTAATATTTACGTCCGAGTCTAGTCTCTATGGTTAGAAATAGAATCTATCACTCACTCAAATGTTATGTTATCCTAATACTGAGTTATAATTATGTATAGGAGGTAACCTAACAGACAAAGGACTTAAATTAAAATTAGTTTTTACGGGTTATAGGTAACATTTCGTGTTTCAGACAAGTTTCGTGTCATCTGAATGTAGCCTTTACATAATAACTCCTGTATACCCTCTAAGGGGTTGACAGGGAGTGTTCAAAGCTCACCCGCGGCTTCAACGGACACCATGAGTCTCCATATTCGTCCGACATAATTATTAAAATGGCTTCTCATGGCGTGTAGTAAGTAGTAACACGGATGACGGCAGAGCCGATTTTTCAAGCCTAAAAGTACGACGGACGAGCTGCGCCACCCCTTCTCAGGACGCGGCGCGGCGCGTGTTTTAATGCGCCCGCGCCGTGAGAAGCCACTGTTACTCATAAGTGCCATAAAATAACTAAGAAATATTTTTTTTAAGAAACAATTATTATAGTGACATTGAAAATTACACTTTGGTACCTGGGTTTAGTCCATTCACCTCATACCATAGATTAAAAATTAGCACGCTTTTGTATGTAATACTATTTAAAAACCGTGCTCAATGCAAAAGTTTACGCACGGTTAGGGTATTGTATTCAAGTGTTTGTATAAAATGTACAAATGTTAGTGTTGGCGCAGTTACTTCGAGTGGGGTTCGAGTCCCGCACTGGACAAAAATTTGTGTTCTCAGCATGTTTTTCCCGATTCTGGTTGTTAGTGTATTTGATATTTCATGTTTGTGAAACGCACACACGATACAGGAGAAAATCCAAGGGGGGGGGCGACGTTTTTTTAAGACCAAGAACATTGCTGCTGTATTGGCAAGAATTTAAGACGCTAAGAATTTCCAGTTATTAATTATTATAATTAATATTCTGCCTTACTTTGCTCGGTCATTCACACCTGCATCTTCATAGTTTCATACTCTTTGACCAAGGGCAGCGATTCTCAACCTTCTACATTGAAATTTTGAATGCCACATCTGTATCTCCACTCTTTAGTCAAGGGCAGCGGCTCTCAACCTTTTTATTTAAATATAGACCGTACTTACCACTTATTTAAAAAAAAAAAACTTAAGAAAACCAAAATCGGGTAAGGCATTCACAAGTTTTGGCGATTTAAAGGCGAAAGTTTGTGAGTGTGTTTGTGCATTTGTGTGTATGTTTGTTATCTCTTCACGCACTAACGGCTAGACCGATTTTGCTTAAATTTGGAATGGAGGTAGCCGACACCCTGAATTAACACATAGGCTACTTTTTATCCCGAAAAAATTTAGCGGGTAACACCGTGGGACGCAGTTAGTTAATTATAGATTTCAGTTAGGAGGCAAAAACAATTTTTTCTCGGATCTGCCTCTCAGAAAACCAGCCGTTCAGCTCAAAACATGACAAATACTCAATCCTTTATTCTGTAAACATTATCAGTATCTAAATATGTAGGTACATGCAAAAACTAAACTGTAGGTACTATGTAAGCACATCACTATGAGTCACGACCTCATTTTGCAATAGATTACAAGTTTACATCGTATGACAAATATTATGGAATTTCTTGATAATTCATCTCTACTTTAATGATATTTGGAATAGGCATTTGACATAACAAAACATACGGCTTTGATTGAGACTGGCCTGTTGGTCTTGTGGTTAGTGACCCTGACCGCTAAACCGAAGTGGAGTGGTTCGATTCCCACCCAGGACAAATCTTTGTGTGATGAGCATAATCATTTGTTCGGTGTCTGGGTGTAATTTATCTATATTATATAACTAGCGGCCCGCTCCGGCTTTGCACGGGTATAAAATATATATTATAAGTATTACTCCACTATTTAATGGATGTTATTATACATATAAACCTTCCTCTTTAATCACTCTGTCTATTAAAAAAAACCGCATCCAAATCCGTTGCGTCATTTTAAAGATTTAAGCATACATAGGGATATAGGGACAGAGAAAGCGACTTTGTTTTATACTATGTAGTGATTATGTATTTAGAAATATATAAGTATGTTTATCAGTTGTCTGGTTGCTATAATACAGGCTCTGCCTAGTTTGGGATCAGATGACCGTGTGTGAGCTGTCCCAACATATTATCATCATTATTCCTAGAAGTGGTAGCCAATGGTGTATAGTACACCCAGATTTAGCGTCATAGGTCCCAATGTAATAGGGGGCGAGCATACTGCCATCAACCGGGCACGAATCCAGACTCCGTACTACTACTTAAAATTACCTAATTGAAAAGCCCATTAACACCCCGACCCGGGATACGTACCCTCAGCAGTCATACTTTACAACTTTACACTAGACAGCATTATGAACTTGGCACCCAACTTTGAAATATTCGCTTTTTTTTTGGTTCCTTTCATAGATTTTGGTAGGTAGTGGATAGTAGTGAAGCTAATTTCGTTAGTAGAAGTGTCAATTTTTTTTTATTGACAAATGAAAAACGTCTGTAGCCGAAATTGCAAAAAAATATTCTTTCCGGCTGTCCACTTCTTCTTTCCACTAGACCTGCGAAGCATTCACAATGAGTATATAAATTACTCGTTGTAAATCAGCCTACACACCACCACACCAGCCCCTTTAAACAAGTGGCAACACACCGGACTATATGGGTATACTGTTATGCGGATACTGACCCCTTAGACAAGTGACAAAACGCTTGACGAATAGAAATAGAATAGAATGATAAATGTATGGGGATGACATAATGATTCGATTATGTTATCGATGACATGTGTCGATCCCATACATTTTTCATTCAATTCCATTTGTAATCGTCAAGCGTTTTGCCACTTGTCTAAGGGGTCTGAACAGAAATCGAATAGAATGAAAAATTTATAGGATTGACAAATGTCATCGATAAGATAGTCGAAACATTACCCCATACATTCTTCATTCTATTCGTCAAGCGTTTTGTCACTTGACTAAGAGGGCAGATTGTAAAACAGTAAAACAATTTCTGTAATGCAATTCATTCTCATTTTCCTCAAGCGCGGGGATTTCCAAAGAGTCGCGTCTATTTGTTTAAATCGAAACACAGGTATGCACGTTTCGGCAGAAGATAAATAATGTAAACTAAAGTATTATGAATACAACGGAGTTTATCGGCTAAGTAAATAGAGTGACATGATCTTATGACGATATAATTGTAATGATGTCTATTGCATCTAAACTTATTTACGTATTAAATAAAGTACTTCATAAAATCACACCTGTATTCCCCGAAGGGGTAGGCAGAGGTGTAACTATAGAAATTAGTAATTACCCATATTTCGCCAGCCTATTGCCATCAACCGGGCACAAATCCAGACCCACAGAAAAACCTAGTAACACAATAGGCTCGCCCCCTATTACATTGGGACTGATAAAATAACTGGTGAAATGTGGGTGTACTACACACCTCTGCTTACCCCTTCAGGGAATACAGGCGAGCTGTTAAAATCAAATAATATTATCAAGTCCTCTGGTGGTTGAAAGTCGACCGTACCTACACACGTTTAAGTTTTCTGCTCCATATAAACTTTTAACTATAACAAATCTCACTCCTACGAGCGCGCAATGTCATTAAATGGGATCCGGACTTTCCTTTTCATATATAATTAGTATTAATACAGATTCCATTTATAAAGCCCTGTTTGTATACTATGTATATCATAAACTTTCAATTGTATAACCCACAGCTCATTGCTCCCATTTGATCCTATTAATTATGTCTTGATCTCCGAGCGCTGTGTATACAAGCATTCTTGTTATAAGCTACAGCTGTTTAGTGACTCAATATTTTTGTTAGGGGCCATTCATTTATAACGTAAGTCGATTCAGGGGGGATTTATGCTCTGCAGTCTCACTTGCAACCACTAGTAAACCATTGACACGAGCCGTTATATTTATGTAGCAACATGTGACTATTACACTAATATTATAAAAGCGAAAGTTTGTGAGTGTGTTTGTATGTTTGTTACCTCTTCACGCCCAAACGGCTGGACCGATTTTGCCAAAATTTGGTATGGAGGTAGCTTACACCCTGCATTAACATATAGGCTACTTTCATCCCGAAAAAATGTAGCGGCCAACACCGCGGGGCCCAGCTAGTAATAATATAATGTGTATAACAATGTACAAAGTTCTAATAAATAAATCATTATAAATGAGTAAGCTTTAAACTAATTGAAGTCTCAAGGCTGAACGCAGTATAATTTATTATGTTAATATTATAGATTTGGGCCGCGTGTATCAGTAGGCAAACATACAATAATATTATTATATATAATCATCATTATATACATAAATAATTATTATATGCACTGACTGCCTCGTAAGTCTAGTGCTCGCTTAGCGCAATGGCTGAAGTCCTGGGTTCGAATCCCGGGTCGGGCAAAGTATAATTGGCCTTTTAACTCCCGACGCTAAAAGTGGGATGTTATAAGTTTGAAGTATCTGTCTGTCTGTGGCATCGTAGCTCCTAAACGAATGGTCCGATTTTGATGCGGATTTTTAAATTGGAAACCGACGTGATCGAGAAGTTTCTTAGCTATTATTAATGAAGATCGGCCCCCTTACCATGAACTCTCAAAGCAGGATAGTTTACGATGAATTGATTTTTGAAAAATTATTATTTATTCTATTGGGGCCAATCGGGGGTTACTTAAAATTTCTAATTTTATTCCGTTTATACGACCATAAGACGTGATTGGCGCAGTGGCTAAGCGTTTGGACTTCTGCGCCAGAGGTTGCGGGTTCGATTCCCGCACGGGGCAAAAATTTGGGTGATCCGCAGATGTTTGTCCCGAGTCTGGGTGTTGGTGAATGTGATACTACATGTTTTTGAAACGCACCCACGACACAGGAGAAATTGCTAGAGTGGGGCGATGTTTTTTTTTTAAATATGGGTTCCTCATTACCAGCTCGGGGAGTAAAAAAGGAAACAGATAAATTAATTTTTGCTGCAGTCGGGGTACACTCCTTGAAAGAATTCATAAAGAAACGAGTTGCTATAAATTGGCGACGTTAAAAACAATTTGTTGCATACAATCAAACAATACTGAAGTAATGTGAATTCAATTTTCAAGGTGACCTCTATGGTCACAGCCACAGGTTTTTAATTATTCACACAAGTCATTGACATTACAGAATTAAATATATACTAATTATGTTTACTTTTTATCTCGTTGTGGTTCTGTTTAAGGACAGACTTCGCAAGCATTAGTATTTGGATACAAAGGAGGGCAGCAAGAATCTATGGAGGCTGGCCTACGACACAAATAACAACATGCGATATATCATTAAAAAGGATTGTTCGTGTACTTTAATTATTATCATGGCGGAAAGTACCAAATCGCTGTGTGGAAAAAGTTATGGCACTATAAAGCCAGACTTTATTCGCAAAATTACGTGTTTATTTCATGTTTATCATCAACTAGCTTCCGCCCGCGTCCTCGCCCGCGTGGATTTCGAATGTTTTGTAGCCTTAGTTTTATAGCCTTCCTCGATAAATGGGCTATCTAACACTGAAATATTTTTTCAAATCGGACTACTAGATCCTGAGTTTAGCCCTTTTAAGCAAACAAACCAACTCTTCAGCTTTATTATATTAGTATTTTTTTTTAATGTTTTTATATATATTAATATTATTTTTTATTAAAATTAATTAGTAATTTATTATATTAGTAAGCTCCGGCTTCGCACGGGTATAAAATATATATACATTTTTATTATTAGGAAAAGAAGATTATTTACCAGACGTACTCTTTGCCCCTTTTAGATAGATATACACTTTTCATTACACGCTGTATACACTTATACATAGGTACATATACATAATCACACTAATATTGAAAAGGCGAAAGTTACTGAGTGTGTGTTGTATGTTTATTACCTCTTCACGCTCAAACGGCTGGACCGATTTTGCTAAAATTTGGCATAGAGGTAGCTAACACCCCAGATTAATATATAGGCTACTTTTTATCCCGCGAAAATGTAGCGGGTAACACCGCTGGGCGCAGCTAGTTTATTATATTTAAGAGCGGAACATAAGGTTATCCAGTAAGTACTCTTTTTTCCGATGTAGCGCTGTATTAGATACTTAGATTTCCGGTATTCTGGTACCGCTATAAAACTAGCTTTTGCTAGCCGTTGCGCGCGCACAGTGAGGATTATTTTAAGTATAATTACGTAACTTTTTGATTACTTTTTTGGAACTATGTAACTAGAGTCTATTGTTGTCTAATAAGCACCTGTTATGTATACCTGAGGGGCTCGTAGCTACGTAGCTACCGTGCAGATCGGTCGATCGGCGAGGTTAACCCTACGCCTGACCCATCTCCGGTCATATCGGTCTTCCGTCCCATCGGACTATGAGTCTGACTATGGGAATAGGGAGTGCACCTGTGTTTGTGTGCATACTTGTGCACTATAATATCTCCTGTGTAGTTGGCTTGTCTCAGATGAGATAGGCGTCCGTGACCGAAATTCAGACATTCGTGACTAAATGATAATGTTCTCTGACCGAAATTCGATAAATTCGGTCGGACAATTTATTAGTATTTTCTCACAAATGTCTTTTATCCAGGAAATCGGCTGCAATTAATACCCTTGACAAGTTTAATGTTAATTAGCTTGAAAGTAATCGCAATAGACGCTTCCGTGTGTCAGACAGATGCTTTAAATAAGACCTTATTAGTTCTGCATTGGATTGCAATTCCTTTGGCGATTAAAAAGCTAGTTAGTGGTTACTTTAGTTAGGTTTATTGATGTTTTTATACTATATAGACTACAAAAGAGCAATTCAAAACGTCTTATCTATTTGCGCGGTTCTAAAGTGTCGTTTCTGTGAGGAAGAAACAAAAGAAACTCCAGATACCTACTGTTTGCCCTGAGGTCAAAAAGAGAATGGGCAGATTAGTATGGGCGCTGTCACCAGGCTGTATCAAGTCGTGACATGTCATTTTAAAGGTCATAATTTTAGCTTCATTTTATTGTATGACACCGTTATTAACAGTTGTGCAGGGAAAAATCGATGTCTGTTTTTCTTCTTGATTTATCTGGATGATATTGCTTCTACTCTTCTTCTCCTTATATGGATAGAACAATGTTCAGTTACGAATAAACATAAAGCTAATGGGTTATCATAGCTAACCAGTTATACAATGTATTGTTATGCAAAATAAACAAACAGTTGCTTAAAGAACTAAGTAGTCAAGTAGGTAGTTTTGGAATTTACGTTTACGTAGTAGGCCGGACACGTCTGCCGCATGACCAACAACTTATGGGCAAAAATTTGCACCGACTGGGCCCCACAAAATATACGACGTCATCGCGGCAGACCCAGACGACGGTGGCATGACGATCTGCTTGCCTACAGGAGAGACTGGACCACTTTAGCACACGACCGAGTAAAGTGGAAGAGTGAAAGGGAGGCCTTTGCCCTGCAGTGGGACAACACAGGTAGGCCTAAGCATCAGCCAGCCAATTCATTACATATTGTAAAAGACGCTACGGCTGAACATCATTTAAGAAGCTAGTTGAACGCCGCCGTATAGTAAAGCGACTAGGCTGTTAATAATAAACACCATATTAGGCTAGTTGGCTGCGACTTATAAAATTAATTCGAGTCTAGATAAAAAAAATCGTCAAAAAATGTTTTTTCGTCAATCCTCTCAAATGTTGAACAAGTAATATTCGCGGTATTCCATATGTTTATTGAAAAACTGTCGAGTTTCTCATAAACACGTGTCTCTTTGTGCGGCACAGTGTGGTGTTGATAAAACACGCTGCGATACATCAAACAGAGACGGTTCGCCTTCCTTATCTGAAAGGGAAACAAATCTGATGATTTGAAGGTAAGCTGCGGGGTTATTGGTCTGGAATTTGATAGGTGGGCGAATTCTTGCGTTTGATGGTCCTTCGGTAAGACGAAGTAGATCCATTCCTTATCAAAAAAAAAATAGTCAATACCTATAAGGTATTGAATATATTTATAATATATTATACCCTAAAAAAAATGAAAATATCCTAATAAACCTGCCGTGCTATTCAAAAGACATCTTACGAACTCGGTATAGACGCACCGCGAATGATATGTCAAAAAGTAAAGATACGTTCACACGTCATAATCATATGCTCTTTATAAAATCAACGAAAAAAGTGTTCCGAACTGCTCACATAAATAAGTATACAATTTGAAAAAGAAGTTAAAGAGATAGCGTAATTATAACAATAAGAGTAAAAAAAAAGTAATAATGTCCTCCTGACCGAATTTCGGTCACGGCGGCCTGTCTCAGCTAAGACTAGCCATCTGCGCAGGAGATATTATAGTGCACAAGTATGCGCGCAGACACAGGTGCACTCCCTATCTCACTTTCATAATCCGATGGGACGGTAGACCGACACGACCAGAGAGAGATCAGGCGCAGGACCAACAGCTTTACGTGCCTTCCGAAGCACGGTGGGGTCTCGACATGTGAAAACGGTCACCCATCACAAGACTGACCGCGGCGAGCAAGGCTTGACCTCGCAGATCGTCTGATCTGCCGGGTAGCCGGATAGCTACGAGCCCCACCATTCTATATATTATAATATCATTGCTTGCCCCCTATTACTCTAATTTAGGTACTTGCGAAAGTAAAACAAATCCTCAGGCTACCCCTACACGGAGTACAGGCGTGATGTTATAATTAATTAATATTAACAGTAATTATTACCACGTGTGGCCTTATATGATCGATGAACTGCACTTGTGTGACGTTACCATTATAGGTGTGTGGCCATAACAACCGCGATTAGTTGTATTAATATACTATAATTAATTATTTATATATAGAGAATATTGCAACATCACGTAAGGCCTGTATTGTAAAGGAAGGTAGAGGTGTACAGCGCACTCACATTTCGCCAGTTATTTTATTTTACATTTATGGAAAAATTACAGCTACGTACTAAAGTGAGAATGTGTGTGAAAAAAACAAAGATTAAAAGGTTTCACAGAATGTTATGTTACAGGTTCCGTCTAGAAAGCGAGCCTATTGCCGTGGAGCCATGCGGTTTTCGTGGCCCCATCTTCTTATCAGTTAGTTGTATAATACAATATAATAAAATGTATGTTAATGTCGGCGTGACACGTACAAAGTAGATAATAGTTAAAATATTACTGCTCTCCATAATTATAGTTATTTAATTAACTACAAAATTACTAAACAAATTGCTATGGTAAAAAAAGATTTGTACAATTAAAACGTAGTCCACCCAGTCGGTTAAAAAAGGTAGCTAGAGGTTTTTAATTTTATAACTGCGTGTTTGTAGTGTACAATAAGGAATTAGGCTACAGCCATAGTTAAGCCCTCTTATTCATAAACGAGGATCATACCGGCATTAACTAAACCCCGGATTAAGTCTACTGACATCTCTATTTATACTTATAATATTATAAAGCTGAAGAGTTTGTTCGTTTGTTAGCTTGACCGCGCTAATCTCAGGAACTACTGGTCCGATTTGAAAATTTCTTTCATTGTTAGATAGCCCATTTATCGAGGAAGGCTATAAAACATTCGAAATCCACGCGGGCGAAGTGGCGGGCGGATGCTAGTTCTTTGATATATTATGCAAAAGACAGTGACAGGTATAATTCAATCCTTGGATGGCTCAGTCGCAGAATGACCACTTCCCAAAATGACTACAGGTAGCATAATGTCCCTTTCGCAAAATGTCCCCTTTCTCAAACAGGCATTGATTCCTAGCATCAATAAAATAACTGGTCAAGAGCCAGAAAGTGTAGAACAACCTATAATATTAGATGGTTTTTGATTATCACTAAACACTTGTTATAATGTTAAAATTATCTACACGAATGACTTAACCATTAATCCCTAAGAGGGTCCGATAACAAGCAACAAACATTTAATTAAGGCTTCACTTTTAAATACGTGCATCTTATGTTTGTTAAGTAAAGTTTATTCGTCTTTGTAATTATAAATGACCGATAAGTGTACGTATGTCAAGAGGTTTCAGGTGTATGGTACTTCAATGACAATCGGTGCAAGTTGATAGCTAATTGTAGGTGTGTCTGGCGCGCTCTCTGTGCCAATCCTGCTAAGATTTAGCTTAATACCACAGGTGCACTCCCTATTTTCTCACTCTCATAATCCGATGGGACAAACGACCGACACGACCGGAGAGAGATCAGGCGCAGGACCAACGGCTTAGCGTGCCTTCCGAAGCACGGAGGGGTCTCGACATGTGAAAACGGTCACCCATCACAAGACTGACCGCGGCGATCACGGCTTAACCTAAACCTAGGTATGGCTAATGTCTATACAAAATTCTAACCTTTGGTATGAGCTGTTTTTAAATCAATACAAGCGGTCCCGGCAGACATCGTCCTGCCTTTTTTCCGTGAATTTTTCGCGATTTATTTTCTGTTGTTTTTTGTTGTTATACTGCTATTCGGGGCCGAGACTAATCCAACTAATCAGTGTTAAAATCGGTCCCGTCGTTCTTCAGTTAGAAACGGTGTAACGACCTGCCTCCTTACCACATGAACTCCTAAAACAAGACAGTTTACGTCGCTTCCGCATCGGAAAATATCCTGCTTTAAGAGTTCATGGTAAGGAGGCCGATTGGCGCATTGGCTTAGTGCTAATGTGTACTGGCTGCGCTAGAGGTTGCGATTTCGATGCTTGCACGGGACAAAAATATGTGTGATCCGCAGATGTTTGTCCCGAGTCTGGGTGTTTGTGAATGTGATACTACATGTTTTTGAAACGCACCCACGATACAGGAGAAATTCCTAGTGTGGGGCGACGATGTAAAAAAAAAACAAATCAAAAGACGAATCAACGGATTATCAAATCGCGTAACTCCGAATTCCCGTAAATCAAGGTATTACTGTATTTATGCCACGTCAGTGGCCTACAGGCGTTTAAACTCTGACACAAGGTTGTTCAACGACCATACGATAATGCCCTCCTGACCGAATATCGGTCACGGCGGCCTGTCTCAGCTGGGACTAGCCAACTACGCAGCAGATATTATAGTGCACAAGTATCATAATCCGGTGGGACGGTAGACCGACACGACCGGAGAGAGATCAGGCGCAGGACCAACGGCTTAACGTGCCTTCCAAAGCACGGTGGGGTCTCGACAAGTGAAAAGTGAAAACGGTCACAAGACTGACCGCGGCGAGCACGGCTTAACCTTGCAGTTCGACTGATCTGCGGGGTAGCCACATAGCTACGAGCTCCACGACCATACGATAAGAAGAAGAAGAAGACTGTATTTATAACATTGGAAATAATTTCAAATAGCTATTCTTAATGATAGTAATATAAACATTGTGAAATAATATGAATGTTATCGTGATGAGACTGTGACGGTGGCTCGCAAATATTGACTGCATCTTGATAATATTCATCGTGTTTGTTTAATGCGCTAATTATACAGTTATACTTGATAAATAGTAAGTATATGATAAATTCTAAATATCACACATAAACCACAAGATAACATCACGCCTGTATTCCCCGAATGGGTAGGCAGAAGTGCACATATGTATGGTACACCCACATTTCGAAAATTATGTAATAGGTCCTAATGTAATAGCGAGCGAGCCTGTTGCCATCAACTAGGCACGAATGCAGACTCCCTGCTGCTACTGAGAATTAGCTAATGGAAAAACCCAGTACCTAACACTTTGCCCGACTCGGAATTCGAACACAGGACCTCGTGTTCAGCAGTCGCACACAAATTAGGACCATTGTCTGCGGATCTCATAAACTTTTGTCTCGTGTAGGAAACTGACCCCTAGCACAGCAATCGCTTAGCCACTGCGTTAATCTGATCGTCAAATTATTTATTAGTAGCTCTGCGCCGCGGTTTCACCTGCGTTCAATTTGCTTTTGAAACCGCTAGTACCTTTTTCGGGATCAAAAGTAGCCTATGTGCTAATCCAGGGTGTCAGCTACCACCCTACCAAATTTTATCAAAATTGGTCTAGCCGTTTGAGCGTGAAGTAGTAACAAACATACAAACACACTTACAAACTTTCACCTTTATAATATTAGAGTGATAAGTGGAAAGTAGAATAGGATATTTCAAATACAGTTAAAAGTGAGTAAGTATGAGGTAATGATTATTATTGTTTTATAACTAAATCAGCATCCCATTATCTGTGATGTCTCTATTATCGCGCATGCGTGGATGATACCGCTATCAAAAAACCTTGATTGTCGTTGAACGTAAGATGTCTAAATTGAAGTACAATAGTCTTGAAATTAAATACAGTGTTGAATCTTATGCATTATAATTATATTGCATGTTGATCATGTATCATACATTCTACATATAATCACGCCTCTAACCTCTGAAGGGGTAAGCAGGCACTTATAACTTCATTTTAGTTTGAGTCACTTAGAAGTACTCATCTTCTTCATAACGTATGGTTGATGAACAAACTGGTGTCAGAGTTTAAGCCTCTGACATGGCTTTGCGCACCGTTGAAAGATATAGTACTGTTATTTACACAGAAATAATAATTTTGGGCATATGAATGGCAATAGGCTCTCCGCCTATTACATGGACCTAGGATAAGCGGTGTTAATGCGTGTATTTAGTCATCCTAATCTTGAAAATCATGTATCTTCTGTTTTGTTCTATTCCAAACAAGAATATGACAGATCGCAGCGATCTGCGCGCGATTGATCGCTGTGATTATGCGC
This sequence comes from Abrostola tripartita, assembly GCA_905340225.1. NCBI lineage: Eukaryota > Metazoa > Arthropoda > Insecta > Lepidoptera > Noctuidae > Abrostola > Abrostola tripartita. Next base: position 4,446,424 of record HG996515.1, read on the forward strand.
CCTTTGGCGGCTTGTCAGACTACCGTAGATTTACTAAATTTTTAGAGCTACGTTTAGATAAATAGTGGTAATCTAATCTTCTTTTCTAATATCAGCAGATCAGAGTTTTGCCGCTTAACGTAGATTTTGCGTAATATAATATCACGTGAAGGTTTTTGTTTTAATCAGGTTCTTTGCACAGCTTCCTGGTTTGATTGCCTCGTTAGTATAGTGGTCGCTAAGCGCGGCTGCTGTACAGGAAGTCCTGGTTCAAATCCAGGGTCAGGGAAATTTATTAATGGGTTTTATTATTCAGTAATTCTTAGTAGCAGGATTTATTCTGGATTTATGGTAGATGGCAATAGGCTCGCCCCCTATTATTTAAATTTAATTTGGACTAGATAGACACGTGTCATTCACTCGTGTATAGCATGTTCACATAACGGTTTAGTTCCGCGAACAATGGACATTATGGCGTATTAATAGGTTCGGAATAACGTTGAATTTGGCGCCAGACTGGTGGTTTGAGGTCATTTATGGGCCTTGGTAACGTAAGGAAGTCCCTGATGAGTCGTTGATCGAGTGGTCACTAAGCGTGACTTCAGAGCATGAGGACCTTAATTAGAATCCCGGGTTGGGCAAAGTGTGGTTTGAGGGTCGTTTATGGAGACCTTGGTGACGTAAGAAGGTCCCTGCTGTCTTGTCTGTCTAGTGGTCAGTAAGCACGATTGCTGAGCATGAGGTCCTCGGTTCTAATCTCGCGTCGAGCAGTCTTACTGGGGTTTACATTTGGTAATTCTCAGTAGCAGCAAGAAGTCTGGATTTGTGCTCGGTTTATGGCAATAGGCTTGCCCAAGAAAGAGAGCTCCCTTTTATCCCGGATAAATCGCGTCAAAACTTTTCACGCGTACGAAGACGCGAGCGGAAGCTAGTTGTTGTTTCATAACAATAATGTCAGTACAATTTAAATGAGGAGACACTGTAAAGTAAAAGACAATGATATTTAAAAAAGTAAAGATATGTAACTAGCGCGCTCATTTTGAAGACTCGAAAACGGGACATTTGTAGTCTTGGGTAGTACAATTGTTGTTCGATTTGACATAAGACTAGTGCAGTTTAGACTCAGAGTTCGGATCACTTTTCTCATTCACTTTGCTAGCATATGACGTATCAATACTTCTTGACATATCATTGGTACAAGAGGAATTCCTTTCTGTAATTGCCCTATTTGTTGGTACCTATATATTTACTAGAATGTACAGTAAATCGTTTTCCGCTGACATAATGAATGGCATTGCCTCACAATACTTTCCGTTTGTGGTTAATGGTGGTAAATATACCTTGAGTGCTTATTTATACGATTTTTCTCAATTCCGAAGTCTATAGCGAGTTAACAGTCAATTGCTTGAAATGATTTGCACTCACTATTAAAAAATGTATGAATATTTTCCCCAAAAGTTTTCTATAAACTACTATGAAGTAGATTATGTTTATTTTCTGCTTGACCGAATGACGGAAGGCCTTGCGGTCGCTAAGCGCGACTGCTGAGCATAAGGTCCTGAGTTCGGAATCCAGGTCGGGCAAAGTAATATTGGGTGTTTCCATTAGGTAATTCTCAGTAGCAGCTCGGAGTCTAGATTTTGTGCCCGGTTGATGGCAATGGGCGCGCCCCTTACTACATTGGGACCTATAACATAACTGGCGAAGTGTGTACTATACGTATACCTCTGCCTTTCAACGGTGTGTAAAGCCATGTCAGAGGCCTACAGGCGGTTTAAACTCGTTGTTCATCAACCATACGATAAGAAGACCTATGCCTTCGGGAAATTCAGGTGAGCTGTGTGATATTATCTTCTTCTTATTGTATGGTTGATGAACAACCTGATGTCAGAGTTTAAACCGCCTGTAGGTCTCTGACATGACTTTACACACCGTTGAAAAATCTCTCCAGAGTGCCGGTTTCCTCACGATGTTTTCCTTCACCGTTTTTAGCAACTGATAACTAATTTATAATACGCACATGAATTCGAAATAACATTGCTGCGTGCCGGGATTTTAACTTGCGACCTTTGACTTGGCAGTCCAACGGTCATACCACTAGGCTATCAGTGTTATGTCAGAATGAAATAAATGTTCGCAAAAACTTACCAAGGCTATAAAAAAATAAAACAAATAATAAAAATATAATTTTAAAAATTCTACTGCCATGACAAAAAACGAACTAAAAAGTGAAAAATCCAGTTCCATCGCAGTCGGGGGACCGTTTTGTGTGACACTCTTATCTAAGAGGTACCCAGAAGGAACTTGTTTTTTACTTTTTAGTTCGTTTTCTGCCATGGCAGTCGTGCTTTTTAATTTTTTTAAATTATATTTTTCACTTTTCATTCTGTTTCTTTCTTGTGTGTGAACATAATTTGTCAAAAAAAGATCCCGACGAATTGAGAACCTCCTCCTTTTTTTTGCAGTCGGTTAATAAATAAATAAATTATATTTAACTAGCGGCCCGTTCTGGCTTCGCACGGGTATATATATATTATGTATTTCTCCACTATTTAATGTATGTTATTATACATATAAACCTTCCTTTTCAATCACTCTATGTATTAAAAAAACCGCATCAAAATCCGTTGCGTAGTTTTAAAGATTTAAGCATACATAGGGATATAGGGACAGAGAAAGCGACTTTGTTTTATACTATGTGGTGATGTAGGTATAGGTGTGCTTCAGCTATAGTACTATAGTTTTGCCTGATATGCCTGACAAGAAGTGGACAAAACAAATTAATTATAGCTTGACCTCGGCCTCGCTACCAATCGCTATAGTTCGGAGTCCCATAATGATTCAAGAACGTGTATACTTGTAGGTATTTGCGAACTTATAATTTCGTAAACAGCTCTTCTTTAATAAAATATAAAGAGATATATACATACATACATAATACATAATAAACACTTTGAGATATACTACGACACCAGTGAATAACAGTGACGGAAAACATTGTAAGGAAACCTGGATTTCATTATCTGAAATCGCCCGCAGTGAGCTAGCGTAGCGTGGTGATCAATTCTCAATCCTTCATTATACAAGAGGCCTTTAATAATAAAACCTTTATTTTCAGGCAACTATGGCCCATAGATAAATACCTTACAAACTAACATATATAAATATAGTAACATGTTTTGTTAGTATAATATAGACTTAATATTATGTTAGTAAAACACTTCCTAACACTTCGTATTAGTGCGTTCCGGTGGCACTTGTCCGCGGAAGCGACGGAACACCACATCTTGCGGCCAGAAGTCTTCCTGCAAGACGAGGGGCAGGTAACAGCTAGGTACTCGCACCACGAACGCCTTGAAGCCCTTGCCCTGCAGTAGGACTTTAATAGGCTGTTTTCCAGAGGGGTGGGCAGAGATCACGGTTTTTTTTTTGCTATGATTCTGGCATCCTCCTTTGCCTCATTCACTCCCATCACATTCGTCATACACGCTCGTCGTTAAGCACAGTGCTGGACTGTTGCGCTATGGTTTGCGGGTTTTTTTTTAGTTTAAAAAAAAAAACTTCGCCCCACACTAGGAATTTCTCCTGTGTCGTGGGTGCGTTTCACAAACATGAAATATCACATACACAAACACCAAGACTCGGGACAAACATCTACGGATCGCACAATTTTTTGTCCCATGCGGGAATGGAACCCGCAACCCTTAACGCAGCAGTTCAATCGCTTAGCCGCTGCGCCAATCGGGTCGTCGTTTTTGATGCCCACATTTTTGTGGAGGGCAAGAAGACGTTTATTTTCTACGTAAGCCCGTGGCGATCAAAGGGTCTATATACATAATTGTATATACTTAATCCATAAACATTCCCCGCAAAAAAAAAAATGTAGCGCAATTTGCACAAACAATCAAAATAGATTAACAAACAAATTCCTAAAACAAGTTTAATAAAATACTAATTCGCTCAAAACCCGTAATCTATGAAGATACACCGAACCATTACACTACGACCTCTGTATCTAAACGACATCTTTAATATCGGGGGTCAAGTACCACTGGTCACGTATGTAGGTCAATGACATTAAATATTCGCGATTCAAAGATATGTTATATCATACGGTAATTATTTATTGGAGTATTAATTACTTAATTAGCGGATGAGCTTAATTAACAATTGTTATATAATTGGACACGCTATCTTTTGATGCCATACAGAGCTATGGAGTGTTTTTTTTTAAACAAAAGATAGATAGATACATTATCAATAGTCTTAGTGTATCACTACATAGTATAAAACAAAGTCGCTTTCTCTGTCCCTATATCCCTATGTATGCTTAAATCTTTAAAACTACGCAACGGATTTTGATGCGGTTTTTTTTAATAGATAGAGTGATTGAAGGGGAAGGTTTATATGTATAATAACATCCATTAAATAGTGGAGAAATACTATAATATATATTTTATACCCGTGCGAAGCCGGAGCGGGCCTCTAGTACTACATATATTAATATTATAAGAGTTTGTTTGGTTGAACGCGCTAATCTCAGGAACTCATCATCATCATATCAGTCCGGTATCACCCACTGCTGGGTATAGGCCTCCCCCTTTCTCTGCCAATCCTCTCTATGTTGAGCGTCTCTTGTCTAGGTGTTCGTAGCGAATTTATTGATGTCGTCAACCCAACGTGCTTTTGGCCGTCCTTGGCTTCTTTGACCCAACCTTGGCCACCATTCGGTTAAAGCCTTACTCCATCGACCGTCTTCCCGTCTAGCGTGGTGTCCTGCCCAACTCCATTTGAGGCGTGCTACCCTCAGGAACTACTGAATCGAAAAATTCGTTTTGTTGGATAGTCCATTTATCGAGGAAGGCTGGGCTATAAAACATTCGAAATCCACGTGGACGAAGTCGCGGGCTGAAGCTAGTAGTAAATATTTCCTCCTACATCCCGCAGGAGACAAAAATTTGTCCCCGAGTCTGGGTGTTTATTTATGTCATATTTCATGATTGTGAAACGCAACCACGATAAAGGAGAAATGACTAGTGTGGGGCAAAGATTAAAATAAAAAATAAAGGACAGAAGGAAGAACGCCTGCAGGTTCTGCTTATCCCTTCGGGCATTACAGGCGTGATTTTATGTTATGTTGTTTTTAAGAATACTGTATTCTATATTCGCTAAGTAGCAGAGTAGTCGAAACGAATTAGTCCGAGTCTCGTGTTATGGAGATATTGATCCCCGCCAGACGCCATGCGACCCCATAAGGCTTGGCTGGTCGAAAATCAATGGCCGTAAATAACGTTGACCTTAATATACGCGACCTTAACTTTAATTAATGCTAAGGGTACGTTTTCTTTTAGGCGATCTGATGATTGTTGTTAAGTGTTACTTGTTCCTTTCATAACATTTAGGGCATTTTTCACCATCTACAGGTAAAGTGTTGAATAGTTACTTCTTGATTAACGCTAATCGGTAAGTAAAAGTTACGAGTATCTTCTATCGTATCCCAGTTGTAGGCCAATTTATCCCCTGATTAATGCTACTCAGATATTGTGAAATTCGTATGAGTAGTTACACCAAGGATGGTAGCGACTAGCGGGGCTGACCGTACAGGGTGCGCTCGACGTACTTAAGTATCGTCCCTCGTCGAGGCGCTGCTAAAATATCGTGATTTCGCCGTTATCAAGTTTCAGGAAATATACTTAGTATAGATTTTAATTAAGAACATCTGATGCAATTTTAGTTTTTACATGTCGTACTAGCCAAGTGGTTATGGATACCAAATTCATTTGCAAAGTATAAATATTAAAAGATATAAATCCACACGATGTACTTATTTATTTATTCTTTTATAAAAAAGTGTACAACGCGGACTTAAGATCACACTTTTCCCACGACATTAGACGTGTACAAAATAGAAGGTTATAGGATCCTCAGACTCACGTTCATTTGACCTTCTACATACTATATTTTGACTAGAAGCCGCGCCTTCTTCGTATCGTCATGAGCCAATTGTCAATGAAACAGGTCATGCTGTAGAGATTGTCATCAACAAGGATGGTAGCGGACGCAGATCCCGCGTCCCTTCACTTAAGGTAGTTAGGAGGACACCCTGGGGCTTTAGCCGGGAGCCGGCATACCCCGCTGTTCGCTCCAGGACGGATGAAGTCCAGGATTTCCCCAGTAAAAACAAGGTGTCACTCCGGTCACTCGTGGAGGCTTTTTCATCTTGCCTGATGACAGCGCCCTTGCTGGATAGACTAGCATTGTTCTGTCTGGGTTTTAGGTTGTGTAGGTCAACTTAATCAAGTCTCAGATAAACAGAAATTAATTGACTTTTTATAATAAGGCTAAAAACCTCTCGCTAAAAGTTCATTCGGGTTGTTTCACACAGTCTATTAACGTTAATACGTATGACAAAAAATTACGATCACAGGTGTATACGAGTACGTAAATCATGACGCGTTTTTTCATGGTATAAAAACCGGCTGTTAACGTTATTAGGGCTGCTAGTAAAAACAAAATTGTTAATGCCATTTTTAACATTCACGTGTGTGTCAAGTGAAGCTGAAACAACCCGTCCCAATAGCCTAATACTAACAGACAAGAGAGGTACTATTTAACGCCCTTGGCTTTAAGGCCACACGCAGAATTCAATGGTGGACATAGAATCCCTCGTTAACCGTAATACTATGACTAATTTTACAATTACTAACAATAGATACAAATTAGGGTCATAGCACATATATCAAATCGGAAAGGGATCGTCACGGTATCGCCTTTCGCCTCGCTGCGCGCCGTCAAACAGACGTCAATCTTACGTAAGCACGTAACCCATGGATTTTGAATACCAAATAATTCCTACTGTAGATTGGCTGTGCGAAACAGATAGACCTTAAAACAGTGTAGGTTAAAGCGAGAGAGGTAGATAGACGACTTACTTATTTACTTAACCACCGGTCAAGTGTATATCTGCCCCCCTAGACTTGTCTAGGGGGGCAGATATACACTTGACCAATTTCTATTCGTCAAGCGTTTTATTATTATCTATGACATAATTATGTCATAGATAATATAATCGAAAAATTGTGGGTTGGTCTGGTCTGAGAAGCGGATCAGCTGCTCCGATACGTAAACTAGGCAACGCCGCGCTTACGGCTCGCCGGCCCGAGGCGAGGCGATTCGGTTACGAATCCGATTAGTGTGCTTTGCAGTAGGGAGTTTCATACAAAGAATACTGCACGGCTCGAGTTGATACGGTGACGTTCCCTTTCCGGGTTGATATATGTGCTACGCCCCTTAAGCGTGAAAAAGCAACTAAATATTCCGTACTAAAATAAACACGCGTTGTATAATAGATTCCCATGAATATGAATGATATATTGTCCGTTTGTTATGTTATTGACCAGCGCAAGGTCATATGGAATTGTTCAGTAATTATTTAGCACAGTGGCGTTTGATACCTGTGCGTGGCAAGGCAAATAATTGGAGTCCGCAGATATGTATGCCTTGGCTGGGTGTTGTGTATGTGATAACCACACCGTCGATACGGGAGAAACTTCAATATTGTTAGACACTGTTCTAATATATTGTACAATTTAAGTCTTGTTTAGCTCAAAATCCGATACGGCTCATTGACCTCAACATTAAAAATTACCTTTACTATGGGACCAGAAAAAGTTAGCTTGTCTTTATATCTACTTACAATACATAACTTGATAGAATGTATAATCATCATCACCAGCCAGCGGCGTCCACTGTTAAACAAAGATCTCCACTTACAACGCCAAGACAGAATGTAAAGAATCCCAGATTTTTTTCATTATTTCACCTTTCGTCCCATAGTAAAGGTTTTTTCATCGTCATCAGCCAAAAGACGTCTATTGTTGAACATAGGCCTCCCCGTTTAAGCGGCTTGGGGATCGTTTCTTCTGAATTTTCCCTTGGTCGCCTCTTACGACACCCCCGGGAGGAAAGGGGGTGGTCAATTTTAGGCCGGATTCCACACGACACGGCGGATAAAGTTTTGATTATAAGAGTCGAATGACCCCTTTGAATATTTTGAGTGACTTATGTTACTTGTTCATAATGAAGAGTTTAACTACCCCTTGTAAAGTTTTCAGTGACTTATGTAATACGTTACACTTTGTATAAAACCTTGAATGATCGCGTAAAACACACACGGTCTTTATTCGTGTTGCTGAAATTAAATACGGAATATGGGACACATGTCAATCAGAAATGAACGAGGACATAGTATAGGAATTAATTTGAGAGATAGGGAAGTAATCTCGCTATAGTCAGAACGGCAAAGATTAGATATTTGGAGATAGGACGTCCAATGAAATGACTATTTTAGGTCATATTTACGGAAGTGTCATATCAAAAATTTGCATAAAAAGTGGTATTAAACTATTTTCCCCAAGATGATTACGATAAATCCCTATTACATTAGGACCTATAACATAAATGGCGAACCCAGAACCAAGGATTCAAATCTCGGGTCGGGCAAATGTTACTGTGTTTTTGTATTCGGTAATTCCACAGGGTATTTCTCAGTAGCAGCACAGGGTTTTGATTTGTGCCCGATTGATAGCAATAGGCTCGCCCCCAATTTTATTAGTATATTAACATAACTGTCGAAATGTGGGTTTACGTACTATACACTTTTACTAACTAGCAACTTCGAAAAATACAGGCGGATGTTATGTATAACCAGCGGGACCGGCACAAATCTAGACTCCGTGCTGCTATTAAAAACTACCTCATGGAAAAACCAAAAAAATATTTGGGATTTTAACCCAGGACCTAATGCTCAGCAGTCGCGCTTACCAATCGTTAGACCAACGAGCCAGTAATATGTAGAAAGGTCATAGCCCACATATCTACCCGGAAAGGGAACGTAACCGTATCAACTCGAGCCGTGCAGTATTCTTTGTATGAAGCTCCCTACTGCAAAGCACACTAATCGGATTCGTAACGTAATCGCATCGCCTCGGAACCAGCGCGCGGCGAGCCGTAAGCGCGCCGTCGCCTAGCCGTAGCTGAGTTGACGTATAGGAGCAGTTGATCCGCTTTGGTTACGTGCTTACGTAAGGCGAGGCGAAAGGCGATACGGTGACGATCCCTTTCCGAGTTGCTGTGTGCTAACCTTTATTTATAAGTTTTTTCGTACCGGACTGTACTATAGCATTTAAAATAATAAGAGTTTGGGCTGTGACCTCTAAATCTAGACTCACAGGTAGAACCAGCGCATGTCCACCGTAGTGTCGCGTGTCAAATGTGACCTACTTATACTCTGACCTCTATACTTAACTTTTTTTTCTTTGATTCATTTTCTGATAAAAACAGAATTGATTAAAAATTAACTACGTTATAGTCTGTGGGTCATTCTTGAATAATTTTTAGTTATCTATCGATCTTATTGGCGCAGAGGCTGTAATTAAATTGCTATGCTAAGGGCCGCAGCTTTAGTTCTCGCACAGGACAAATATTTGTCTGATTTCCAGATGCTTGTCCGGAGTCTGGCAGTCTTATTACAAAAAACTAAATAAACATTGGTTTAAACCTGGCCTTTCAAGTCCAGGCTTATCTGAAGAACCATGGTCTAAATTTGTCCTTATTACAAAAGTTATAAAAACCGTGGTTTTCTTAGCACTGTCATTTGAACCATTGTTTGTATATCAACCACAGATTAATACAAACATCGTTCGTTCATAATGTTATCATTCTACAAAAACGTTCCATTTGCCCAGAAAAGAAAAAAGTTTAATAATAGACTAATGATTAAATATTCTATAGAAGTGTTAAAAATATTGAGACTATTATTATTTTGCTTAGATTTTAATATCAATTCGACGACCCAATTGGCGCAGTGGCTAAGCGATTAGACTGCTGCGCTAAGGGTTGCGGGTTCGATTCCCGCACGGGGCAATAATTTGTGCGATCCACATTTGATTGTCCCGAGTCTGGGTGTTTGTGTATGTGATATTTCATTCAAAATTCCTAGTGTGGGGCGACGTTTTTAAAAAAAAATAATATATATCGTCAACTGTAGTTTTGTTTAGAATGAAGCTTGTTGTATTAGCTAGTAATACAACTATGTACATCCGTGTAACGAAACGTGACGTAATTCAAACTCATTTGTTTATGAGTTGTTTGTTGACGTCATTTAGTATGTTAAAACCAAAAGTATGTATTTTATGCTAGTTTATTTATTGATGAACATAAATAATGCGTTAGAACGGCATTTGTAGTGAAATATATGCGAAATATTGTCATACCGGGAGTCCAGAGTACCATATCCTCAATATCAATTAAATTGACCATTATAATATCCATGTTCAGTTAAAAACAACAACAATATATGATAACCTAAAAGATGAAATTTGACAGATATGATATTTTAAACCATAGTTCTTTACTTTAAACTAGGGGCCGCCCAGGTTCGGCGTTAGACCATAGAATGGACAATGGTTTTTCGCAAAACCACTTTTTGTAATAACACTTTCCTATAAACCGTGGTTTTTAGAGGTTTTAAACCTTGGTTTCTAGATAAACCGCTTTTTGTAATAAGGCCGTGGGTGTTTGTGTATGTCATATTTCATGTTCGAAACGCATACAGGAGAAGTTCTTAGTTTGGGTTCATATTTTTTAAATACATTTCACAATCTACAAACTTTGGAACTAACTATTCTTGCAAAGAAAAGAATGTACTCAGTAATACATTTTTCCGTTTATTTTTATAGCATGTTATGGACCCGCTATTCTTGCAAAGACACACTGTGAAAATTTGTTCTACTTATTTTTATAGCCTTGGTGCAGGGCCGGATTATCCATTAGGCAGAATAGGCAACTGCCTAGGGGCCCCGCACCGGCAGGGGCCCCGCGCCACGATATATTTGCCTATTTTTATTATCTTATTTTAAGATTGGTATGTAACAGACCATTAATAACAATGAGTACTAGGTTCGCCCGTAAGGATAGCTGTATGTAGATAAATAAATAATAAAACAACTACATAGCTTTCGACTTCGAGTAGGCCTGAATAGGGTAATGGGGCCCTGACACGTGCATTGCTTAGGGGCCCCGACATGGTTAATCCGGCCCTGCCTTGGCGTTTTCATGGATAGATAATAGTTTTAGGATGTAGGACAATGTCTAGACAGACTGGGGCGTAGAGAACGGAGCCAAATTTAATGTTGAGATGTCTCGGTTCACGCATAGATCGTAGCACCTACAGTACTTGCTATGCTAAGCTTGAATCTAAATTGATTAAGGAAATTTGTCAAATTTTGGACGCGCACATGAAGTGGGACTTGAGAAATTCGATGGGTGCGAGCGACACGATAGCTCAGTTGGTTAGAGCTGCACCGGGGTACGGCGAAGGTCGCGGGTTTAAGTCCTGCTCGTGTCCGTCATGTTTCAAATTTCCTTTATCTATTACATCCTGCCAGTAGTTTTTGCGTGAGGGAGTCAAACATCAATCCTCACAAACGAATTTAAAATATTAAGAAGGAGTAGGACAGGGTAGGATACTATTGCCCTTTTCAACAACATTTTGTTATAAAACAGGAATCTGAATATATGTATGTATGTAATGTCGTGTCTCAGGGTCACCACTCTTTAGCCCTGTGCGAACTGTGTCAATAGAAGGTCCTCTCGCTTAAATACCGGCTCAAATGTTTAAAGGTTATTTAACTTGAAACATAATGACGTTGAAAGTGTTACTGAGTTTTTCCATTAGGTAATTCTCAGTAGCACGGAGTCTGGATTTGTGCCCGGTTGATGGCAATAGGCTCGCCCCCTATTACATTGGGACCTATACATAACTGGTGAAATGTGGGTGTACCTACTGCTGCGCTGCAACTTTTAACACGGGATAAATATGTATTTGTGTGAATCGTAGAGGTTTTTCCCGAGTCTGGGTGTTTGTGTATGTGTTATTTTATGTTTGTAAAACAAACCTACGACACCCACCTATTCACGGGAGTAATCCAAGTTTGCGGAAACCCGGAGTTCCAAGTTTCCAATTTTACGAGTAGATAACGGTCTACTGCCCCACTGCGGTGCCAAAAAACCCTTATTTACCATCAGTTTAACCGATTTTGTCTCTTATTGCATTGGTAATACAACATATGACAGCTGCAGTAATCAGTTGGTTTTGTTAATATGTATGCTTTTATATTCAACCTTATGCCTAAGCAATAGAATTCAAAATAAGTTGATTAAACTTTGTTTAGCTTCCTTAGTTAGTTATTATTGTATAACATTTTTGTTTCTACCTGTGAAAACTTGTACGGCTCTGTAAAGCTATTTCGATGTATAGAATAAGTTATTCAACTGTTAGTTTCCCTAAAAATATAAATAAATAAATGACTTTCTTATCAACCTTATGCATAACAGAATAGAATTCAAAATAATTTGATGTCTCACTCACTTTGCTTAGCTTTTAATACGCCTTTTTTCTTGTTGCAGGTATCCAAAAATGGTGGTTAAACATAAATGATCTAAGTACTTAATACACACAGTTAAAGTCACTGTAAGTGCCAAATAGTTAAACTAATAGTAAGTGAAGAGACATGGATCCTGGCTACTTCGATGTCGATAGGAAGCAGAACCCACGAGAGACGGCGAGTTTCTTATCAAAGATCTGCTACTGGTAAGTATTATATAAGCTTCGGCTACACGTTCTTATTTGCACCAATACTTGTTTGTACAAGCAAACATCGCAAATCGGTATACAGCACAAATGGCTAAACAAAACCCTAGTTTGTAAAAAAGCTGCACTGAACAATGAGGGCTACCATCTTGTGCTTACCAGTTGACGCCACTGTCGAGTACCTAAGGACCAGAAGTAAAGCTGATATAAGAATGCTTTCGTGTTTTCAGAGCGGACTTGTTCTTTATAAAAAAGCAAATATTTTTTTGTAAATGTCACTAGAGCCACTTAATATTTATTCATCATCATATTAGCCCCTTATAGCCATAATAGCCCCTTCAATGAACTGCAGCATGCTCAGTCATTCTTACATTGTCTTTGTAAACCTCTAAAAAGTTAGTTCACAACTTTATTCTATTTAAAAATAAACCTGCGTAGCCCACCCACAAACAGTAACATTTACATTTCGGAGACCTCACGCTACACTAGCGCCTCTAGCGGTGAATTCGTACGCGACAGCCCTCATATATGTGAAGATTCAGCACAGGAGACATACAGGTACAGTCAGCATCAAAAGTAGCTTAACATCTTAAGAAAAATTATGTCAAATAATTGAAAGGAACAAACATCAATTATTCAAGTTCAAGTATCAAATTATAGAAACGTCCAAATGATGATCTGAGAATATTTAAGACATTTTACTATATAAGCAGTTGTTCTTCAAGTAATGGTCTGTTTCAAAAATTAATGTTCAGCTATTTATGATGCTGACTGTACAATATAAATGCAAGTCGTTACCTATCGTGTAGACACTACGCAGTTTTTGCAGAATCCTCAGTAAGTAATGTTTGTTGAAATATTATAATTGACTTTCTAAAATATAACCTTTTCGTTATAGGTACACACGATCAGTATTCGCAAAGGGAAGGAAAGGTCAGCTCAGCATATCAGATGTATATAGGTTAGTATATACTTATAATACACGCATTTTCAGGTCTTTTTCTCATTCTGCCTAGATTTTAAAACAGCCGATAGACAGCTGTCAGTAGTATGTAGTACACCCACATATCGCCAGTTATGTTATAGGTCCCAATGTAATAGGGGACGAGAGTCGAGACTATTGCCATCGATCGGGCGCAAATCTTCCGTGCTGCTACTGAGACTTATCTAATGGAAAAACCCAATAGCATTTTACCTGATTCGGTATTCCAACCCAGGATGTCCTGCTTAATGGCCACTAGACCAATAAGGCAGTCGGTTACCTAGATTTATCTGTTGTTTTCATCATCTTCTCATCGTATGGTAGATGATCAACCTGGTGTCAGAATTTAAACCGCCTGTAGGCCTCTGACATGGCTTTACACACCGTTGAAAAATCTCTCAGGTGTGCCGTTTTCCTCACGATGTTTTCCTCACCGTTTTTAGCAGCTGATAACTAATTTATAGTACGCACATGAATTCGAAAAGACATTAGTGCGAGCCGGGGTTTGATCTGCGACCTTTGACTTGGCAGTCCAACGGTCATACCAGTCGGCTATCAGTGCTCTTCAGTGGTATCAGTGTTGTTTTCAAAGGCCAAGGGTGGTTTGTAGTCACCTCAAGGGATCCTGCAGTTTTGAGTTAGTGTACCTACCCCATTTTTAGGTCCCTCTATTGAAGGAACTTAGGTTCCCCTCGATTTTATTAAAAGTCCTTATAAATAAATACCTAAATGTTTCCAGGTGTACACCCGGTCACAGAGCAGCGCCGCGCGGCGACACTTTGGGTGTTCAATGGAAGAAACAGCTTGACAAAAGAGGTGAGCTTGCTTTGATTTAAAGTGTGTTCTTTTGATCTACTATTAAGACTATTTCTTTTTTTTAATTATATTATTTTTCAATATAAAAACGAAATGTTTTATTTCTCATTTTCAGAAAAAGGCAAACAGCCGTCCCTTTTGCGTGCTATAATCCGAGCTTACGGCTTCAAATTCATCATAGGCAATATCATATACGGCTTTATAGATGCCGCCCTAAGGTACGTTGGTTTATCACTGTATAACTATAGCTACACTATACTAGGGGCATGTAGCTACGTGGCTACCGCGCAGATCAGTCGATCTGCAAGGATAATTCGTGTTCGCCGCGGTCAGTCTTGTCATGGGTATCCTTTTTATGTCAAGACCCCTCCGTGCTTCGGCAGGCACGTTAAGCCGTTGGTCCTGCGCCTGATCTCTCTCCGGTCGTGTCGGTCTTAAGTCCCATCGGACTATGAGAGTGAGGGAATAGGGAGTGCACTTGTGTTTGCGCGTATACTTGTGCACTATAATATCTCCTGAGTAGTTGGCTAGTTTCAGATGAGATAGGCCGCTGTGACCGAAATTCGGTCAGGAGGACATTACAATAAAGATAAAGAAAAGCATTGAAAATCTGTCTATCTACATCGAAGTCTTGAATTTGTTAATGCATACTAAAAGCAAGATTAAATTGTAACTTGAATTTACCGGGTAACAAGACAGCGTTACTGAATAAAAGTATTTTATGTATGGCTCCACGTATTTATAATAATCTACCCAGATCTATTAAAGAAATTTCAAATATTTATGTATTCAAAAATAGTATTAAGAAACTGTTATTAAAGAAAGCTTATTATAGTATTAGAGAATATTTAGAAGATAAGGGTATTATATAAAGTTAAGCGTAATGCGTTAGTTGTAGTCATTCTGTATATTGTTAAGTTTGCATGCCTTTTGTGGTAGAATGTGGCTAATGTGCACTATTAATATATAAGAACTTCTCTGTACCCATGTTCGCAAACGAATAAATGATTTGATTTGATATAGTATTTTTTTATTTCAGATTATCAATACCCATGTGCTTGGAAGGCCTCATCAATTACTTTTCACCGTCGCACTCCGGGGTGACGGCGAGTGAAGCTTACCTCTACGCCCTGGGAGTGGTCGGGTAAGACAATAAAACATCACGCCTGTATTCTCCGAAGGGGTAGACAGTGTGCATATAGTACACCCACATTTCGCCAGTCATGTTATAGGTCCCAATGAAATGGGAATGGTGAGCCTATTGTCATCAACGCACAAATCCATACTCTGTACAGCTATTGAGAATCACGTAATAGAAAAACCCAGTAACACTTTGCCCGACCCAGGATTCAAACCCAGGACCTCATGCTTAGCAGTCGCGCTTAGAGACCACTAGACAAAGGCACATCTGCCTATCCCTTTGGGGAATTCAGGCGTGATGCTGTGTATGTTTATTGATTTGAAGCATCTATTAGCGCGCCTTGGTAGTAAAATCGACTCGAATGCCGTGACGGCAAACCGTGCCGTGATGCCCCCACCACGCCGCCGCTCTCGAGTCCACATCTCCCGGGCGTCCTGTGACTGCAAACTTTTTTTACTATATTGTAAACTAGCTGTGCCCCGCGGTGTTACCCACTACATTTTTCGGGATAAAAACAGCCTATATGTTAATCCAGGGTGTCAGCTACCTTCACACGAAATTTTATCAAAATCGGTCTAGCCATTTAAGCGTGAAGAGAAAACAAACACACTCACAAACTTTCGCCTTTATAATATTACTGTGACTAGCTGTGCCCCGTGGTATTACCCGCTACATTTTTCGGGATAAAAACAGCCTATATGTTAATCCAGGGTGTCAGCTACCTCCACACGAAATTTTAGCAAAATCGGTCCAGCCGTTTGAGCGTGAAGAGGTAGCAAACATACAAACACACTGAATAACTTTCGCTTTTATTATATTAGTGTGATACGTCATACTCTTATATTATTGTTACAGTTTCATGGCGATAACCGCCAGCCTGGTGCACCCCATGCTGTTATGGCTCCTGCACATGGCGATGAAGGTGCGGGTCGCGTGCGGCTCACTTATATACAGAAAGGTGATTATGATAACACTAGCTTCCGCCCGCGACTTCGATCGCGTGGATTTCGAATGATTTACGTTATAGCCTTCCTCGATAAATGGCCTATCTAACACAAAAATAATTTTTCAATTCGAACCAGTAGTTTCTGAGATTTTGAGGTGTAAATATGTTCCCGAAACTCTTCCCTTCCCCGATACTCCACTAACATTCGCCTCATATGACCTTCGTCACTCTTCTTTGGTCCATCCTTTCTACAGGCCAAAACCTAATCATATTCTTCACATTTTTCGTAATTCTTTATTTTTTTTAAAAACGTCGCTCTACCCTAGGACTTTCTCCTGTATCGTGGATGCGTTTCACAAACATGGAATATCACATACACAAACACCCAGACTCGGGACAAAAATCTGCGGATCGCTAAAATTTTTGTCCCGTACGGGAATTGAGCCCGCAACCCTTAACCCAGAAGTCCACGCACTTAGCCACTGCGCCAATCGTCAAATTATATCCCCATTCACTCCGCACCGCATTCTTAACACCTATATAATATTTTCCACTCTATCTCTCAAAGTATTTATAAGGGAATGTTGTTCAACCCCCAGCTGCTGCGCCTGGACCTGACAGCCGGGGGCAAGGCCTCCGAGGGTCTAGCGGGCCACGTGGTCAACCTGCTGACAACAGACGCGCAACGCTTCGACATGGCCAGCCTGTTCATGGTGGACCTCGTGCGCACGCCCATCGAGAGCACGCTCATCGTGTACCTCATGTACCGGCAGATAGGGGTCGCCACGCTGGTCGGCGTCGCCTTCCTGCTCATGTTTATACCGCTACAGGGTGAGTTTTGTGGACTTCACATTTAACAACAGCCTGTTCATGGTGGACCTCGTGCGCACGTCCATATATTCGGTCAAATAAATAAATATTATTATTGCCATCTCTGTTCTCAGGTTACCTGGGCAAGATCTCCAGCAAGCTGCGCCGGCAGACGGCAGTGAGGACCGACAACCGCATCCGGCTCATGAACGAGGTCATCCAGAGCATTGAAGCCATCAAGATGTACGCCTGGGAGAACGCCTTTGCCAGGATCATTGGGAAGGCCAGGAAGTAAGTGTAGGCTATATAAGTCCGAAACAACAATACCTATTTATAGGAAAATTTAGTCTACTCCACACCTTTGCCAACCCCTATTTCTCAAGTTCGTGCCGTGTGGTATCGGGCCTAGAATTGACCACCCCCTCTCCACCCGTGGGTGTCGTAACAGGTGACTAAGGGAAAACCCAGAAGATGGGCAGCATTGTCTTCTGTAACTTCACCACCAACACAGCGATCTTCATGACGCTTGCCAAGCGTGGGGATTATGGCAACACCCCCTCCCTTCTAAAAGAAGGAGGTCTTTGTTCAGCAGTGGACTTTTACCGGCTGATGATGATGATTTTTCAAGTTATTATTATCAACTTTTGTTCTCTTCCAGAAAAGAAATGAACGTAATAAAAAAGATGTCGTGGCTCCGCGCGGTAATGATATCCTGCGTCAAACTGAACACCAAAGTCGCCATTTTATTAAGCATAATCTCCTACATCTCCTTCGATAATGACTTAACAGCAGCCAAGGTGTTCGTCATCTTCTCGTATTATGAGATCCTCAAGTATACCCTGGTGGACTTCTTGCCTCTTGCGATCACCTTCACGTTGGAAGCGTACGTCTCTGTGAAGAGGATGCAGGAGTTCCTGTTGTTACCGGAGGTGAACAACCAAGATGGCGTCGATTTGTTGACGATCGATGAGAAGAATGTGGTGCCTGTTAATGGGGTTTTCGAGAAGATTGGTAATGGGTAAGTTGGTGAACCTTCTTCTTCTGTATGCCTTCTTCCAGGCTCACTAAGTAACTATCGTATTCTTCTCTTCTTAAAAGCTTGTCGTTGCAATTTTCATTTGAATTATCTAATAATAATGTCCTCCTGACTTAATTTGTGATATTTGTCATCTAAGACTAGCCAACTAGGAGTGGCTGAAAATCAGCGCTGGACCTGGTCAAGCTTGTCCCGGTACAGCATTCGCTGAGTCCACTTCCTTTTGCTACTGTTTGTGTAATTGTTTTTTTTAATGTTTATCTTCGTACGTATCTTTGATGTAGCAATAAATTTATTTGAATTTTATTTATAACTACACAGAAGATATTATAGTGCATTAGTATGCGCGTAAACACAGAGCTAGCTACATAGTCACTGCGCAGATTAGTCGTTCAGAAGGTTATATTAACGCCGACTTCATATTGTCACAGGCAGCAAGCTTACATTAAGTCTGAGAATAACCTGGAACACCTGAAGCCGCAGGTCCTGATCGCCATGAAGGACTACACCGCCCACTGGAAGAACGTAGACGATGATAATGTAGATGGCAAGATACAGGCGCTGGGCGATATTAACTTAGCTGTGAGTATTGTTCTAATATCATGAAGAGTTTTGAGGTGCTCGTAAATACCACACATATCAGTGATCTGTACTGCCTCGTTGGTCCTAGGTTCGATTCCTAGGTCGGACAAGTGTTAAAGGGTGTTTCCATTAGGTATAATTGAATAGCAGTATGGAGCGTTGTTTTGTGCCCGCCTGTATTCCTCGAAGTGGGTAGAAGTGTATAGTGCACACAAATTGCGCCAGATATGTTATAGGTCCCAATGTAATAGGGGGCGAGCCTATTGCCATCAACCGGGCACAAATTCAGACTCCGTGCTACTGAGAATTACCTAACAGAAAAACCCAGTAACACTGCCGGACCTTGTATTCGAACCCAGGACCTCATTCTGAGCAGCCGCGCCTACCGACCACTGTATGAGTAATAATAATGCATATTTTTTTTGTTAACAGATTAAACCAGAAACATTAACAACCATAGTGGGTACAGTGGGGTCTGGCAAGTCGACGCTGCTGCAGGCAATGCTGCGGGAATTATCGCCCACCAGCGGACACCTGCACGTGCATGCCGTGGTGGCATATGCTGCACAGGAGCCATGGCTTTTTGAGGCTTCTGTAAGTAATAATAATAATAATTTGTACTGGATGAATTGCCCGCTCGCAAGAGTTTATTAATTAGCTCCATGTAATATAGATAGATATTATAAATATGGCGGAGTTATGTGGGAACATACATAAAAAATATAATTAAAAAAAAGATTCCGGCGAATTGAGAACGTCGACCATTTTTTAAAGTCGATTAAATAAGAGGTAGATATGTTACTAGTTTGCTCATTGTGATCTTAATTGGGACATTTTGTCTAGCACTGATTGGTTTGCCTGATTGACGTTTGACATGTGCTTGCAAGTGTCAAACACATATTTATTCTTCTACTGTTATATCTATAACTAAGCTATCTGTTTCACCTCTTTATCAAGATGTATGTAATGTATGTGTGCAGTTCGGAACACTTCCCGTTCATTTTGTTAGCATGTGACGTATCTATACTTTTTGATATATCATTGGCTCCATGCAATAGGTGGCAAACTGGCGTTTTTATGCCCAAAACTTTGATGTCAAAAAGAATATATTCTAAGTATGTATATTTGTTATTTTTTAAATCGTCGCCCCACACTATCATTTTCTCCTGTATCGTGGGTGCGTTTCACGAACATGATATATCACATACACAAACACTCAGACTCGGAACAAACATCAGCGGATCACAAAGTTTTGTTCCGTGTGGGAATTGAACCCGCAACCCTTAGCGCAGCAGTCTAATCGCTTAGCCACTGCGCTAATCAGTCTATTTATATAAGTTATATTCTGAGTTTAGCTTCACCTCCGACTCCACCGCGTCACCAGCTCATGAATAAGGGCTCCGTTCGAGTTCGAAAATAGTCGGGCATTCCCGGATACACACGTGGGTAAAACCGGCGTACATAGTCAATAATTGAAAAAAGCTGACGACCTGACTGGCGCAGTGCCTAAGCGATTGGACTGCTGCGCTAGGGGTTCGATTCCCGCACGGGACAAAAATTTGTGCGATCCACAGATGTTTTTCCCGAGTCTGGGTGTTTGTGTATGTGATATTTCATGTTTGTGAAACGCACCCACGATACAGGAGAAATTCCTAGTGTGGGGCAACGTTTTTTTAAAAAAATAAAATGGTGTCATCTCTTGTAGGTCCGCCAAAACATCCTATTCGGGCAAGATATGGATCTGCGCAGGTACAAGCAAGTGATCAAGTGTTGCCAACTGAAGACTGATCTGGAAATATTGCCACATGGCGATAAAACCATCGTTGGTGAACGAGGTTAGTTATATCACGAACAATTCGCTTTCAGATTTTCAAAACTATCTATGTATCAAATTTCATTCCAAACTGTTCAGCCATTTTTGTGTAACAAACATCCAAACAAGCTTTCACATTATAATTTGTAATATTATTTATTTATTGTACTTTGTAGTTAAATAGAAGACAAATGCTACCTACTACAAAAATAGACCCTGTAACTGTTAACTAGACTTATTTTAAATTAAAATAATTTTTAAAACGGGCCAAGTGCGAGTCGTTTTCGTGCACGAAGGGTTCCGTACCATTAGCAATAAAAACGGCAAAAAATCGTGTTTATTGTATGGGAGCCCCCTTTAAATATTTGTTTTATTTTAATTTAATTATTTATTTTTAAAGTGAATATATAACTAAATATTCTGTAAATATTTCAAGCGTCTACCTGTTGCTGTTATCAATATCGAGAAAAAATTAGCATAAAAATCACATTTCTTGTATGGGAGCCCCCTTATTATTTTATTCTGTTTTTTTAATATTTTTTGTTATAGCGGCAACAGAAATACATCATCTGTAAAAATTTCAACTGTCTAACTATTACGGTACATGAGGTACAGCCTGGTGACAGACGGACAGACACAGGGGAGGACAGCGGAGTCTTAGTAATACGGTCCCGTTTTACCGTTTGGTACGGAACCCTAAATAGGTAGGGTTATAACTGCCGTAACTGCTATCTATAATCGTGCCTCGGTTTTGCAATTTCAGGCGCATCGCTGTCCGGCGGTCAGCGCGCGCGCATCTCCCTCGCCCGCTGCGTGTACCAGGTGGCCGACGTGTACTTATTAGATGATCCGTTAGCGGCAGTCGATGCTAAGGTAAGGACATTTTATTTAAACGTTGCCCCGCACTAGGAATTTCTCCTGTATCGTGGGTGCGTTTCACAAACATGAAATATCACATACACAAACACCCAGACTCGGGACAAACATCTGTTGATCACACAAATTTTTGTCCCGTGCGGGAAACCCGCAACCCTTGGCGCAGCCGTCCAATCACTATAGCCACTGCGCCATTCAGGTGGCTACAGGATACAGGAGAAATTCCTAGTGTGGAGACGTTTAAATAAATAATATACGGAGAATAAGCCCACGGGTAGTTATTATTATTATGTATGTATAACAATGAGTTATATATATCAGGTAGCGCATGCGATCTACGAGGACTGCATCCGGTCGTTCCTGCGCGAGAAGGCGACCGTGCTGGTGACGCACCACGTGCAGTACGCCAGGCATGCGCACACCGTGTGCGTCATGCGCGCGGGCAGGGTGAGCAGCATCTTACTATATTCACATTCATTAAATTATTATACCTGGCTGAAAGGTCAAGCCGTCTAGTCTTTCTGTCTGGTGACGACCACTAAGATTCCTCCCAGTGTTGTCAGTAATAAAATATACCAAATAAATCCTTCTCACATACAATTTCGTTTCGATCTGGTTCCGATGTCATAAATAAAATATACCAAATAAATCCTTCTCACATACAATTTCGTTTCGATCTGGTTCCGATGTCATATTGTACAATAATGTCATTTTAAACTCAACCCATTGTTTTTTATTTGACAATATATCATCACTGCATTGTCTATTTGCATGTTAAACGTTAGAATTATTTATGGTATGAACTTTGAACGCCATTTTAAATTAAATTAAAATGTCCTATGTAATTTAAACTGACTCACACAGGTTTATAATGTATAATATCTTCAAAATACTTAGTCTTGACAAAGACGTTAAAGAGATAGCATAATTATAACGATAAGATTAAAAGAAAAACCTTGTGTTTGTCATTTGCGCGCGCATGTCAAACGCCGCACAGGCAATCCCAAAAATGAGCCAATTGGGACATTTTCAGTCTTCAAAATGAGCGCGCCAGTAACGTATCTGCCCTTTTTTGAATTATCATTGGTCACAGCTAAAGCTAATATTTCAAATCTTGCAAGCCCATATTATGATTCAAATAAAATTATAATATTGAAGACTAACGTTAAACCCTATTTATTACCAGATCGTAGCCCAAGGCACCTACCACGAGCTAAAGAACGGAGTAGCAGAGTTCGAGAAGTTGATAGAAATAGGGGAGAAGGTGGAAGAAGAGAAACAGAAGCAGAAGGCGACCACATATGAGAACACAGAGAACGTGGTGAGTTTTTCTAGTGTTACACTAAAACATATTAGGGCCGTAGCACATATATCTACCCGGAAAGGGAATGTAACCGTATCGCCAACGCCTAGTCGTCAAACAGCCGTCAATCTTACGTAAGCACGTAGTCCATAGATTTTGAATACCAAGTGATTCCTACTGTAGATTGGCTGTGCGAAACAGACCCCTTAGACAAGTGGCAAAACGCTTGACGAATACAAATGGAATAGAATGAAAAATGTATGGGGATGACAAGTCATCGATAACATATAGGTATGATATGTGCTACGACCCTTATACAATAACAACTGCCTATAACTGACCCACTGCTAAAAAGGCTTTTTCTCGTATAGAGAAATATTTAGCATTGAGCACCACGCTAGCTCACTGCGGGTGATTTCATATAATTAAATTTGTGACGATCGATCGCAAGGACCATACTCTATCGATTACTGAAATGTTTTTCAAAATTTTGCCTCGTTAGTCTAGTGATTGGTAAGCGCGACTACTGAGCATGTGATCCTGGGTTCGAATCCTGGGTCGGGCAAAGTGTTATTGGGGTTTTCCATTAGGTAATCCGCAGCAGCAGCACGGAGTCTGGATTTGAATCCGCTGATGACAATAGACTCGCCTCCTATCACATTGGGACTTAAAACATAACTGGCGAAATGTGGGTGTATTGTGCACCTCTACCTACCTTCCTCTGGGGAATACAGGCGTGATATTATATCTTATTTTCAAAATTCCATTGTTTTTTGCTGCAATCTCCGATATCGTCCAAAAACGACGTTCTAATACTAACGATCCGTCGTTACGATCGATCTGAAGCGACAAATCTTACCGCATATTGGGCTCTTCAGTTGATAAGCGATACTAACCCTTATTTCTTTACCCACTAGGTTTATAACGTAATGGTTAAGTCAGAGAGGGCGGACGCGAAAAGAAGTGTTAGTTCATTTTAATTTAGCTTTTTTGTATGAGTTTTTAGTTGTATTATGTTGTATGATGTTTTTGAGTTGACTGTATCTATCTGTATCTATTTATTTTAGTATTTAACTGGATTTAAACAAACTGTATTTTAAATTGATAAAGGAAATTTGAAAACTGATGGACACGAGCGGGATCAGTTTTCAAATTTCCTTTATCAATTTAGATTCAAGCTTAGCATGGGCAACATGCTAAAATGGCACCAAAAGTCATATAAACTGTATTTTATCACATATTTATCTTAGGTCGTCGTCTTATCGTATGGTTAGTGAACACCCTGCCCCCTTAGACGTGGCAAAACGCTTGACGAATAGAAATCGATTATAATGAAAAATGTATGGGATTGACATATTATGTCATCGATTACATAGTCGAAACATTATGTCATCCCCATACATTTATCATTCTATTCGATTTCTATTCGTCAAGCGTTTTGCCACTTGTCTAAGGGGGCTGATGTCAGAGTTTAAACCGCCTGTAGGACTCTGACATGGCTTTACACACCGTTGAACAATCTCTCAGGTGTGCCGGTTTCCTCACGATGTTTTCCTTCACTGTTTTTAGCAACTGATATCTAATTTATAATGCGCACATGAATTCGAAAAGACATTGGTACGTGCCGGGGTTGATAGAAAAAAGAAACAAATAAAAATATTTAATTTAAAAACACGACCGCCATGTCAAAAATAGAAATAAATAGTAAAAAACAAGTTCCATCGCAGTCGGGGGACCGTTCTGTGGAACGCTGCCTTATGTAAGAGGTACCCCGACTGCGATGGAAGTTGTTTTTTACATTTTAGTTCGATTTTTGACCTGGCAGTCGTTAATTTGTTAATTTTTTAAGCTACATTTTTTTATATTAGAGAGATTAGTAGAGTAAAGTTTTAGTAATTTATTCACATTCAGTTAAATACCTAAAAAAACAATGTTTTCTTTCTTTCCCTCTTCTTTCTTTTGTTCTTCCTTTCACTTTCAGTGGCAATTCACTTTATTCGTTTAAATGTTGTGACGTAATGTACCTTATTATTGTGACGTAAGACTTAATTTTGTTTGAAGCGCTGTATAAATTGTTAGTCCCGAGTATGGGTGTCGTGTATGTGATATTTCATGTTTGTGAAACGCACCCACGATACAGGAGAAATTCCTTGTGTGGGGCGTAGGTTTTTTTGCATCAAAAAATATGTATATATAATATTAGTATGGAAGTATGGATATATAATAAATAGATATCCATACTTCCATACTAATATTATAAATGTGAAAACAATCTTAAATTGTGTGTTAAAGCTAGTATATATTATACATTAGATTAGCTTTTCTCTATCATGTAAATTTTGTATAAAAATGAGTATTTAGCATGGTTTTAAGTATACCAATTTAATGGTATATTATATAACTAGAATGTTTAAAAAGCATTGTATATAATGTATATATTAATTGTATACTAGTACATAGTATCTAGTACTATATTAGTAGTATAGCATGTGTTACTTTAAATGTGATAACCGAGAGAAGCGACACGGTATCTCGGTTATTTAAGGCGGGTTCAAATCCCGTCGTGTTTAATTTTTTTCTGTATTAATTTTAATTCAAACCTAGCATAGGTTACATGCTTTAAACTTTGTTAATTTGAATTTAAACCTATTCAGTCTCATTACAAAAAACTAAATAAACATCGGTTTAAACCTGGCCTTTCAAGTCCAGGCTTATCTGAAGAACCATGGTCTAAATTTGTCCTTATTACAAAAGTTATAAAAACCGTGGTTTTCTTAGCACTGTCATTTGAACTATTGTTTGTATAGCAACCACAGATTAATACAAACATCGTTCGTTCATAATGTTATCATTCTACAAAAACGTTCCATTTGCCCAGAAAAGAAAAAAGTTTAATAATAGACTAATGATTAAATATTCTATAGAAGTGTTAAAAATATTGAGACTATTATTATTTTGCTTAGATTTTAATATCAATTATATCGTCAACTGTAGTTTTGTTTAGAATGAAGCTTGTTGTATTAGCTAGTAATACAACTAAGTACATCCGTGTAACGAAACGTGACGTAATTCGAACTTATTTGTTTATGAGATGTTTGTTGACGTAATTTAGTATGTTAAAACCAAAAGTATGTAATTTATGCTAGTTTATGTATTGAATATTGATAAACATAAATAATGCGTTAGAACGGCATTTGTAGTGAAATATATGCGAATATATTGTCATACCGGGAGCCGGTATGGCTCACAGACGAGAGGATCTAATAATTCCTCTTGTGAATCGTATTCTATTATATTTTGTATGATGAACCAACAAAAGCAAATAATATCTGTATTATCGGCTTCAATATCCTCAATATCAAATAAATTGACCATTATAATATCCATGTTCAGGTAAAAACAACAACAATATATGATAACCTAAAAGATGAAATTTGACAGATATGATATTTTAAACCATAGTTCTTTACTTTAAACTAGGGGCCGCCCAGGTTTGGCGTTAGACCATAGAATGGACAATGGTTTTTCGCAGAACCACTTTTTGTAATAACACTTTCCTATAAACCGTGGTTTTTAGAGGTTTTAAACCTTGGTTTTTAGATAAACCGCTTTTTGTAATAAGGCCGATTATGTGCTATAATTGATTAAGTATCTTGTAGGATATAGGTATTTGATGGTCAATGATATTTAAAAACAGTACAGATATGTTACTAGTGCGCTCATTTTGAAGACATGAAAAGTGACAATTGTAGTCTTGGGTAGTAAAATTGTTGTCCAATCTGACATAAGACTAGTACAGTTCGGACTCAGAGTTCGGAACACTTTTCTCGTTCATTTTGAACATTTGACGTATCTATACTTTTTGTCATATCATTTGTGATGGTAATCTAGTGTGAACATGTTATAGGAACACAGCTACAAGCTCCGATCGCAGAGGTCCATGTCAGAGGCCTCGCAGTTATCGTTCAATTTAGATTTGGATAGCAATTTGGACCCTAAATACGAAGGTGAGTAATAATAATAATTAATTTTAATTAAACATGACTAAAATCACTTTGTAAGACTGCCTTGTTGGTGTAGTTTTGTGCGGGAGGTCCTTGGTTCGATTCCCGTTCGCGCAAAATATTTTTAGGTTTTCTATCAGGTAATTCTCAGTAGTAGCACAGAGTCTGGATCAGTGCTCGATTGATGGCAATAGGCTCGACCCCTATTATTCACTTTTATATAAAACTTGGAAAGTAATTTTATGTTTTATTATGTAATACATATTACTATGTGCATACCTGCACAAAAATTTGCATGCCTATTTGGCGAAATGTTGGACTATATTTTTTAACATGTAACACTAATGTAACTCATTTCATAAAAATAAATATACTTACTGCCGAACTCAGAGACAATTAATGATTACTTAAACTATCACTAAGTGAAGGTTTTTTTTTGTCAAATCTTTACTTAGTGTCAGTTCAAGCAACAATTACCGTCTCTGAGTGCGACGGTTATTTTTATAGCGTTTCTACAGTTCATAAAAATTACGTCAACTGATTGCTGGAGTCAAATCTCCATCTCAATAATGATGTATAATCAAATATGCTCTATATACATATTAGGCAGATGATGATGTAAATATTTGTTGTGTCCAGGAGAGAGTCAGAAGAAGGGGTCGGTAGACAACAGTGTCTACGTGTCGTACATCAGGAGCGGGGGCAGCACGCTGTCCATGGCTCTGCTGATCCTCCTGTTCTTGTTAGCGCAACTGTTCTACTCCTCGACAGACGTCTGGCTGAAGGAATGGTGAGTTATTATTTTTCTTAATTCTGTTTTCCTGTTTGCTAAATTTTAAAGAAAATAAAGCATAATACATTTTATTTGGAAGACCAGACGTTAATGATTACTTAAACTGACACTAAGTAAAGATTTCACAAAGAAAACCTTCACTTAGTGACAGTTTAAGTAATCATTAAATGTCTCTGAGTTCGGCGGTTAGAGTTAGTCTGTTAAACACACGATTTTACGAACTAAGCGAGGTCTAACTTGGTGATATTTCATGCATTTTTCTCTATCTTTATTTATAACTAGATGTGCCCGCGACTCCGTCCGCGTGGAAATTCGGAAACAGCAAAAGTATTTTTAAATTGTTTTCAATATATTAGCTAAGTTTGAGCGAATTCGATTTAGTAGTTTTTACGCCATGCCGTAATATTTTATTACATGTATAGCTGTTGCCCGCGACTTCGTCCGCGTGTATTTCGGATAAAAGACCAGTAGTAAATTGAACTTTTAACAGAAAAAAATACCTACCAGGCAGGCTTTTTTAAGTAGGTTAAAAATCTTTAAACCACTTATTTAACTAAGAATACTTTCCGGTATTTAAAAAAAAACTGCAAAAATTGAACGGTAATTACGGAAGTTACAGAAAGTCTATTGAAAATAATATATAACTGAAGAAGAGAACATAAATAAATCCGTTTTGTGCGTTTCTGAGTTTCTGTACATTGAAACTACTGTAGAAAAAAAATCCCAAGGATAAAAGACAACCGTGACGACCTGATTGGCGCAGTGTAGCCACTGCGCCAATCAGGTCGTCACGGTTGTCTTTTATCCTTGGCATTTTTTTTGAGCGCGAGCGATTGGTTGTGGGTTTGATTCCCGCAAAAAAAGTGTGATCCGTCGATGTTTGTCCAAAAAAAAACTAAACAAACTAATTATTATTATTATTTAATAATACCTACTTTAAACTTATATCTAAAAACTACGTATCTGTATTTTTAAAATCTAAAGTGCGCTTATTCCAAGGAACTTAATGCACTGATAGCCGAGTGGTATGACCGTTAGACTGTTAAGTCAGATGTCGCAAGTTCAAATCCCGGCACACACTAATGTCTTTTCGAAGTCATGTGCTTACTATAATATTACATATAGCGGGTGCAACCAATGCTGCTTATAGAAATCTTGTCAAACTACCCTCCATGCACGCTCCGGGTTGTCGTGTGTTGAGACACTTTGAAGAAATGCCTAACGATCAAACACGTTATTGTGGCTAATTTATAAAAGATAGATATATACTATTGAAGACTTTTTTGTAGATTTTTTGGAGACCATCATCTTTGTAATACATACTTTTGGTGTATGATCAACGAATGCGAGGATAAGAGCTCGAAAGCGCATTTTCATCCGACTTGCTTCAAATGTATCATTACTGCTCAGCTCCTATGTGTTTTAGCGTTATGTTATATAGCCTATAACCTGCCCAGGAGTATGGACTACAATCGTACCAAGTTTGGTTAAAATGCCTTCAGTAGTTTTTGACCCATGCGTGCACATACAGACAGACAGACAGACAGACAGACAGACAGACGGACAGACAGACAGACAAAAAATTTACTGATTGCATTTTTGGCATCAGTATCGATCACCAGTCATCCTCCAATAATAATTTTGAATATATATTCAATGTACAGAATTGACCTCTCTACAGTTTTATTATAAGTATAGATTTTGCGTATTTATTACAATACTGGACGAGAAAAGTGGTGTTTT
This sequence comes from Abrostola tripartita, assembly GCA_905340225.1. Classification (NCBI taxonomy): domain Eukaryota; kingdom Metazoa; phylum Arthropoda; class Insecta; order Lepidoptera; family Noctuidae; genus Abrostola; species Abrostola tripartita. The sequence goes on from HG996515.1 coordinate 4,475,900, forward strand.
GGAAAGACCCTCATTCCTAGTTGTGGGTTTATACGAATTAATGTTAATAAGGATGAAATAAATATAACTTGTGCAAACATGTATTTAATGTTTTGATTCCAGGGTTAATTTAGAAGAAGCTAACAGTGCTTTAAAGGCATCCAACACGAACACAACGGTAGGAGGCGTGCCTCCACCAGGTAAATACAGTTTTTTTTAATAATACTTATATTTCTATTATTACTTGTAGATTATTTATTATTTTAAATAATATTACTGCCTCGTTGGTCTAGTGGTCGACTGCCGAGCGTCGGGTCCTGGATTTAATACCCGGTTCGGGCAAAACGATTTTTCCATTCGATTATTTTCAGTAGCAGTACAAAATCTGAATTTGTGCCCGGTTGATGACAATTGATTCGCCGTCTCTCATATTCAGATTTGTAACATAGCCGGCGAATTGTTGGTATACTATACACTTCTGCCTACCCCTCCGGGGAATAATAATAAATTTCTCCTGACCAAATTTCACGGCGGCCTCGCATCTGAGACTAGCCAACTTAACAGGAGATATTATAGTGCATAAGTATGCGCGCAAACACAGGTGCATTCCCGATTCCCTCACTCTCATAGTCCGATGGGACGGTAGGACATGACCGGAGAGAGATCAGGCGCAGGACTTACTTCTTACGTAACTTCCGGAATACAAGCGTTTTGTTAATATTATATTTGTATATTTACAGCAACAAGCTTCAAAGACATCCCAAGTAACCGCTTCAACTTAACTCGGGAACAGTGTCTATACATCTACGGCGGTCTCATCGGCATCTGCATAGTGTTCACCTGGAACAAGCTGGTGATCTTCTACAATACCTGCATCCGCGCCTCAGTCAACCTGCACGACAACATGTTCAGGTCAGTCGGTACGCTAACACCTGTAATGGGTGACACCTACATAGTTTCACCTGGAACAAGCTGGTGATCTCCTCAAAACCTGCACCCGCGAACTAACATCTGGACTACACCTCGAATGGTTTATTTAAAATAATGTTTGGACTATGAAATAAACAATGGGTTAACATATTCTGGATTGTAGATTAATTGATGAAATGTTTTTCTTACTCCTTCCTCCTAAAACTATACAAGCCCCCCTAGACAAGTGGCAAATCGCTTGACTTATAGAAATATAATAAATAATATATGGGTCTATAGGATACCTTATTTATCAGGTCTTTTCCGATAAATAAGTATGCCCTTACCTTTGCTTCAAGCTATCTTCGTACTTAATTTCATAGCAATCGGTTCCGTGGCTTTATCTAGTGATGTTACGGAAGTGGTTTTTTCGGAACCAGAATCGAATGTATACAACTTATTTTGTCGGAATCGAAACCGAATCGGTCGGATTGTAAAGGACAGTTCTATGTCATAAAAAAAATATTATAATTGGACACAACAAATAAAATTATTTAATAAAAATGAGATGAAAGATGTTTCTTGCTGCTGTTTCTTCTCGCTCGAAGTTCGTAGTCACTGCGTATAGCTTTCAAGCTCCGATTGAAAACTTTCGGTACCGAAAGTGTAAAACCAATCGAAGTATCGCCTTTTCGGAATCGAAACCGAGGCTCTGTTAAATTCCTAATTATATCGTGATCCCTTAACAAATAAAGCTACCATGTCAATAGGAAGGATATGTCTTACAGGAGTAATGATTTAATTGTTTGTCTCAGAGGGGTGACGAGCGCACCAATGTGGTTCTTCCACCACAACCCTTCGGGCCGCATCCTCAACAGGTTCTCCAAGGACATGGGGCAGGTTGACACGCTGCTGCCAGTCGCGCTGGTAGACTGTCTCGGGGTAAGTTGTACACCATATTATTTACTATTTACCGGTATTACTCACGTCCAGCAGTGGACGGAGATAGGCTGATGATGATGATGATAACTCACGTGTTTATTGGCGCTGCCTCGTTGGTCTTGTAGTCGTTAAGCGCGACTGCTGAGCATGGGGTCCTGGATCGAATCCCGGGTCGGGCAAAGAGTTACTGGGTTTTTTTATTAGGTAATTCTCAGTAGCAGCACGGAGTCTGGATTTGTGCCACGTTGATGGATAGGATAATATTTTTATCTTTTGCTCCAGTTCTTTCTAGAAGTGATAGCAATCCTTGTGGTGGTGTGCCTGGTGAACTGGTGGCTGCTGCTGCCCACGGGCGTGGTGGCCGTGCTGCTGTTCCTGCTGCGGGACCTGTTCCTCAACACCAGCCGGGAGCTGAAGAGGATCGAGGCTATCGGTGAGTTCCAGGTTCTGAAATATTATCAAGTATTGAGACGAACGTCCCTATTTCGTCTCGTGGGTCTCGTAGGAGGCGACTAAGAGAAAATCAAGAAGATGGGCAGCAGCATCTTCTGTAACTTCACTACCAATACTGTGATCCCCAAGCCGTTTACCAAGCGTGGGGATTATAGCAACCAACTCACTTTTAAGAACAATTATTTATCATTCTCAATTCGTTTCCCAGCTCGCAGCCAGTCCCTAAACCACCTATCAGCGACGGTATCGGGCTTGACTACCATCCGGTCGGCCCGGCAGCACCAGCGGACGCTAGCCCGGGAGTTCGACAAGCTGCAAGACCTGCACTCCTCGTCCTGGACCCTCGTGCTCAACACCACCCGGGCGTTCGGCTTCTGGATGGACATGATATGCTGTCTGTACCTGGCCTTTGTCACTTTCAGCTTCTTTTTCTTTGCTTCTGAAGGTGAGTAAAACAGAGAACAAAGTAATTTTAGGTCAAATTTTAACATAATCGTGGTGGTTTAATGGTTGAAATACTGGATTTGTATGCAAAAAGTTGCAAGTTGAAACAGGGATATTTTTTTGTGTATCTATACTTAATATTATAAAGCTGAAGAGTTTGTTTGCTTGAACGCGCTAATATCAGGAACTATTGGTCCGATTTGAAAAATTCTTTCATTGTTAGATAGCCCATTTATCAAGGAAGGCTATAGGCTATAAAGCATTCGAAATCTACGCGTGCAAAGTCGCGGGTGGAAGTTAGTATAATAATATAAATGAATCCTTATTTCCCTTGGCATCACGCGTGAACCGCTAGAAAAATTTCACTAATTCTTATTTTTTGTATTTGTTATGGTCAGTAGAAGGTTCGTATGAAAGAAAAAATTAAGGAGGATGCGCGGAATATTAGAAAACTTAACGACTATATTAACTTTTCTAATGTAACCATCTTAATGCTTTTGACAATAAAAACTTATCTAATGTTACCTTATGGCGTTTGACATAACTGACGGTCAAATTCAATATTCATAGTTAAGACAGGGCAACGTTTGAAGAGTCAGCTAGTTTAATATATTTACTCATTAGCACAATTCGGTCATATAACACTTATTTTCCAGACACGATAGGAGGGAACGTGGGTCTAGCCATCACCCAGGTGATAGGCCTGGTCGGTATGTGCCAGTACGGCATGAGGCAGACCGCCGAGGTGGAGAACCAGATGACCTCGGTAAGGATGTTTTAAAAAAAACATTTTTTTTCGCTACAATATACAGTGCAGAAAGCATACAACTAAAATCACAACACGGTTAAAGATTAGATTATTGCGGGAGACTGGTGCCTAAGCTAAGCTATAAGGGCTTGTATTTTCAGGTCACCATTTAAAAGACACACAGATATAATATTATACAGTTATAAGCAAACTTTAAATAACAGTATACGGGGTAAATCGGAACAAGGGGTGAATAGAAACAAATCTTTGGAACTGATTTTATAGTAAAAAGAGTATAGATTGTTACCATTAAGAACCTACTTTTAATTGTGTTATAGTCAACTAGCTAGCGAGGTTGACCGTCCAGGGTGACGGACGTACTTAAGTATCGTCACTCGTGGAAGCTCTACTTGCATGGCATTGCCATTCCAATGACTTTACCTAACACCAATAGGCCCTACCTATTACGTGGTACTTACGATTAGCAGCAAAATATGTATTGGCTCCTCAAAATACACCTCTGCCCTACTGAATGATGAATGAAGGCTATTATTCCCTATGTTCCCCTCTAGGTTGAAAGAATCCTGGAGTATACCAACTTACCAGCAGAACAGCCCTTAGACGTGGACAAAGAAGCCTTGAAGAGGGACCACCCTACGCTCGACTTTGAGAAGTGGCCTACCAAAGGTAAGGTCACATAAGTTAGGAGTACCTGATTGACGCAGTAGCTAAGCGATTGGACTGCTGCAAACGGGGAGGGGTCGATTCCCGCACGGGACAAAAATTGGTGAGATCCGCAGCAACATCCGCATCCGTATGTTTGTCCCGTGTTTGAGTATCAAGCTCCAGCTGTGATGCTGGTGGTCTTGACTGATGATGAAACTATTTAAAACTTCGTAAATGAACTGTATTTGTAGTACATAAGTATGGAAATTTTTTTTGAACGGCCGACGTGTGCGCGCGCTTACGAGATCGATGAGCGAGTTCTATGTCGCGTATGCGCCGGCCTAGCGGTGGGGACGTTTAAGGTCGTTGTCGTAGGCGAACCGGTTCGATGCCCGATGCACGACGCGATGTAATGTCCCGAACATCCCGAGTCTGGGTGTTTGTGTCTGTGATATTTCATGTTTGTGAAACGCACCTACGATACAGGAGAAATTCCTAGTTTTTCTTAAATAGATAAAAAGCTGCTAAGGCTTGCCCTAAGCGTAGCGGTCCAATCGCTTAACCACTGCGCCAATCAGGCCGTCGAATTCGAGTTGAATAAACAGTAAATAAAGAACAAAAGAAAGAAAAAACGTCTTGTCCCGACTACCTACATAGGCTGTTTTCTTTGCGTGATGGCCGTGAATCGTCGTGAAACTTGAACATTGAACCATTTTCAAAATTCAAAGTCAACAGCCTATATTATACCTTGGACCATCAGCTATCCACCAGTGAAAGTCTCTTCAAAATCGGTCAAGCCATTTCGGAGATTATCCGGAACAAACGCATATCAAGCTGCTATGTTCAGATATGCTTCTATTAAAGATTTTTATTATTATTATCTTTATTCTACCAATAAACTTCTCATCCAGGTGAAATAGAGTTCGACGATGTATCCTTGGAGTATGAGAGGCCGCCGGGCTCGACCGGGGAGCCTGCTTACGCCATCCGCGGCGTCACCTTCGCCGTGAAGTCTGCTGAGAAGGTGGCCGTGGTCGGCAGGACAGGCGCCGGCAAGAGCTCACTGCTTAGCGCGCTCTTCAGGTAAGACTAGTAGGTGGTAATGGACCCGACCTATTGCTGGTCTAAAAATCCAAAATTATCGCACATCACGTGACAATAATGTGGAGTGACATCCACACGACGAACGATGAACTACGATGTACTTCCTGCATCGCGCTAGCGAACCTATCACAGTTCGCTAGGTACAGGTGCAGCTCCCTGGGGTGCCGCAGCCAACCAGGCATACCGCCGCCTGGTTGGAAGATCTTCCCTTTTCGTCGGAAGAACTCCACACCTCTCTCCACAGATACGACTATGTATATTACGTCATTCGTCAGCCGCGCGTCTATCGTAGACCACGGACGCGGCGTTAGTAATGTTTATAGTACGATTCTTTGCCGCATCGCTCGCGCGTGCGATTATCACGTGCGACCTTCTGGTTCTTCTTTCTTTGTAAAGAATTACTTTAAACTTTTGAGCTTATGTGTACATTTTAATAGCGTGACTTTTTGTCGTATCGTTCTTGCGTTATACACGTACGATCATCGCGTGCGACTCTAAAGTCAATCTTAAGACTTGTTATACAAAAAATATCTTTGAGCTTTTGAAGTTGTGTGCATGTTTATAGTGCGATCTTATGTCGCATCGGTCGCGCATCAATCTCGAGCGATAATCGCGTGCAACCTTCTGAAGTCCTTCCTAAGACTTGTTATAACAAGAATATCTTAGAGATTTTTGTGGTTATGTATAGGCTGGCGCGCGTATCAGGCAGCGTGCGCGTGGACGGCATAAGCGCAGGCGCAGCGGGACTGCGCGCGTGGAGGTCGCGGCTGTGCGCGCTGCCGCAGCGGCCCGCGCTGTTCGCCGCCGCGCTGCGCGACAACCTCGACCCCGAGGGACTCTACTCCGACGCCGACATCTACCGCGCGCTCGACCAGGTACGTTCATGCTGGCCGTGACCTGGGTCTACAACGTAGCAGTGTGACCTGGGTCTACAACGTAGCAGTGTGACCTGGGTCTACAACGTAGCAGTGTGACCTGGGTCTACAACGTAGCACTGTGACCTGGGTCTACTACGTAGAAATGTGACCTGGGTCTACAACGTAGCACTGTGACCTGGGTCTACAACGTAGCACTGTGACCTGGGTCTACAACGTAGCACTGTGACCTGGGTCTACAACGTAGCACTGTGGGCTGGGTCTACAACGTAGCACTGTGATCTGGATCTATAAGTAACATACAAGTGCGATGATTTTGAAACGACTTTCGAGTCATAAAATAATGTTCATCCAAATGGATGAACATTATTTTATACAAATGTCGTTTCATCATATATGTAATGTAAGCCTTAAGCCCCAGTTTCTCTTTCCCACCAGGTGGAACTTCGGGAGATGGTGGCGAACATGCCCGCAGGCCTCAACACTAAAGTGGGCGACGGGGGTGGCAATTTATCGGTAGGCCAGCGGCAGTTAGTCTGCCTTGCGCGCGCAGCTCTCGCCGGCTGTAAGGTCCTTATACTGGACGAGGCGACTGCTAACGTTGATACCGAGTGAGTCCAGTAAATAATACTTAGAAAATAACTATTAGATTACTTTAATACAAAGAATCATCAAAAAGAAATCAGAAATGTAAACCTAGAAGTCGTACCTGTATTGTATTTGTTAATATTCCTGGAGAAGTAAATAGTCTTTTATTAATATAGCCGTCGCCCCACACTATGAATTTTTAATATACCGAGGGTACTTTCCACAAACATGAATTATGATGCTGGGCAAAGCTAGTATATAATAATTATGATCTTGATATAGTTATACCTTGACCCCTGACCTTGACCCCTGAGTTTGTTTCGGTGTGTCTTCTCAGAGGTAGTTAGTCAGTTAGGAAATGCCGACGCCATCTATCTAGTTAAAAAATATGACGTGTATAAGTGCTTTTAAAACCTATTTTCAGAAATAAAATCATTTATCATTTATAAGAATAAGTAAATAAATCACGTTTGTCTTCAGCACGGACAAGCACATCCAGCTCACGATCCGCAGTAAGTTCGCGCACTCCACGGTGCTCACCATCGCGCACCGACTCAACACCGTCATGGACTACGATCGCGTCATCGTCATGGACAAGTCAGTATACCGCTAGTGAACATCATTACCCTCCTTTTACGTTTGCCGTAGTTGGGTATAAATAGCAACACTTTTTAATCTTGTACTGTCGCGTTATTGATTTCAAAGTTGATTGCTTGGTTACATTATATCGAGATGTACAACATTACTGGCGAAATGTGGGCGTACTGCACACCTCTGCCTACCTCTTCGAGGAATACAGGCGTGATGTTATGTATTTTTGTATTGTTTGGTTACTGACCCACGTATTTTTACAAAATCAGCAACAGCAGTGCTAAATTTTTTTGTAGTTTTAAGCAGATTTTTGTCATATTTAGTCACTCTGAGCTGCGTGATTATAATGATAAACAGTGAGTCATATTATAGCCAATTATAGACGACTTTAGTCACACTGAGCTGCGTGATAATAATTATTAACAGTGTGTCATATTTAAGCCTATTTTAAACAACTATAGTCACTTAAGCTGCGTGATAATAATTAAGTGTGTCAGATTTAAGCCAATATTAGTCATCTTTAGTCACTCTGAGCTGCGTGATTATAATGATAAACAGTGAGACATATTTTAGCCAATTTTAGACAACTTTAGTCAGTCTGAGCTGCATGATTATACTGATTAACAGTGTGTCATATTTTATCCAATTATAGACGACTTTAGTCACTCTGAGCTGCATGATAATAATGATTATCAGTGTGTTATATTTTAGCCAATATTAGTCATCTTTAGTCACTCTGAGCTGCGTGATTATAATGATAAATAGAGAGTCATTTTTAGCTAATTTTAGACCACTTGAGTCAGTGTGAGCTGCGTGATTTTATGATAAATAGTGAGTCAGATTTTAGTCAATTTTAGCCAGTCTGAGTTGCGTTATACACGCATAAGAAATTGTACGTCTGTATGTGCAGAGGTCGCGTGGCGGAGTCTGGCCACCCTTACGAGCTGCTGACCCAAGGCAACGCGAGAAAGGATGACGCGCCGCCCAGAAATCGTCTACTATCGAAGAGTCAGGTAAGAATAGCTTAATGATACTTAAAGTAAAACAATTATTTTTTCGAAGTATAAGTTACAAGTTAAGTTATAAGTGGAACATTACAGGCTTGTAATAATAATAATAATAAGTTACAATAGTATTTTCGGATCGTCATACGCGCTTGCATGTGCTGGGAAGAAGAAACAGTGCAACAAGCTCCCCGGTTCACTACCACTACGTCACTATAAATATTTCCTTGTTTTCTGTAGGATGCTAAAATCTAACTCAACTTCTAATACATTCTACCCACTTCTTCTTATCGTATGGTTGATGAACAACCTGGTGTCAGAGTTTAAACCGCCTGTAGGCCTATGACATGGCTTTCCTTCGTCGTTTTTAGCAACTGATGAATAATTTATGAATTCGAAAAGACATTGGTGCGTGCCGGGGCTTGAACTTGCGATCTTTGACTTGGCAGTCCAGCGGTCATACCAGTCGGCTATCAGTGCTGCTATTTTCGATGTGATGAGGACACAGTGAAGGGATTTTATCAGAATAAATAATTTGTGTAACAAATACAAAATATTGAGCTATAAAACCATATTAATGATATTTCTCTCTTTCCGCTGCAGGCGCCGCTAGCGATCCCCGAGAACTTCACGTTCGAGCCGAGCACGGAGCAGCAGAACGACCAGAACGAAACCCTCATCCTGTCTAGAGACAGAATACGCACATACTCCGGCCGGTGAGATCACTAACTTATAATTATTATGAAGGTCAACGAAATTGCTAAAAAAATATTGCACTATGAAGTTTAACAGGGAACAAATACATGCTATCACTACAAACAGACCCTGTAATAACAATAATGTTCTCCTGACCGAATTTCGGTCACGAGGGCCTGTCTCAGCCGAGACTAGCTTACTACGCAGGAGATATTATAGTGCACAAGTATGCGCGCAAACACAGGTGCACTCCCTATTCCCTCACTCTCATAGTCCGATGGGACTGTAAGACACGACCGGAGAGAGATCACGAGCATGACCAGCTGCTTAACGTGCCTTCCGAACCACGGAGAAGTCTCGACATGTGAAAACGGCCACTGACCGCGGCGAGCACGGCTTAACCTCGCAAATCGACTGATCTGCGCAGTAGCCACGTAGCTACGAGCCCCGTAACGTTGATAACAATACGTTAATATACATGTTAAGAAACGTAATCAAACTAAATTGTCGTTGTTTTCAGGTCGGAGTTATCAGAGCCGGACAACAGCGGTATCTTCAAGGCGCTGGTCGAGCAGACCGGGCCAGAGACTGCCGCGTTGTTGTACAAGATGGCTGAAGAGGTACCATTCAATATACATTACTAGTGGAGCCTCGGGGTATCTCCCGCGAAGCATTGCTTGTCAGATAGGCAGTCGCTCTATGTAAAATACTGGTATCGATACAAGATCAGAGACTCAGGCTTTTTAGTAATTTACACGAGCGCGGTTCGAAACCAGCGGCATTCAATATATGCCGTAGCGTGTGCAAAATTCTAAAAATAAAAAATCTTGTTAGATAGATAATAAGGTAGATATGTTACTAATGCACTCATTTTTAAGACTGGATAAGATCCTAATTGGGACATGTCCTCTATCAGTGATTAGCTTGCCTAAATGATGATGAACGTTTGATATGCGCGCGCATTGTGATAATTACGCTATCACTTTTACGTCTTTGTCAAGTTGTATAGTTATGTATGTGTGCAGTTCGAAACACTTTTCGGGTTCATTTTGTTTGCATATGACGTATCTATACTTTTTAATATCATTACCTTAAAATGAGATTAATGTTTTTTATTAAAATATTATTTATATTACAGAGTTACAACAAAATGCAAGAAACAAAGAAGAATTCGTGAAATCGCGCACAACGTTGACGTAACACATTCCTTCCTAACGCCCTTTACACAATGGCCAGCCATTGTGGGCCACTGTAGGCCATCGTCAAGTTATAGATGTATATACCCAGCAAATACTAGGGTAATAGGAAACTTCACAAATAATCCAATTTTAACTTGTAGGTACTTAGAAAAAAATCAACAAAGTTTTGGTATAAATATAAACTTGAAAAAAACCCGCTGAAAATTGGTCTATGGACTTCGTTATAGCTCAAGCTATTTCCGTACCGAATTCAATTAAAATCGGATCAGCAATTTAGCCGTAATCGTCACAAACAAACAGACAGCGTTACTTTCGCATTTATTTATAGTAATATTATTCTAGTGTTGCCATATCTTGACGCAGCTGGCTGGCCGTGGTAAGGGTAAAAACTGCCATTTTCGGTAAACTATATACCATCAGTATTTAATTATATAATAATTAATAGAATCTTAATTAACACGTACTTAGTACTGTTTTATGTCAATTTCTAACGCCTTTGTATGTGTGAGATGTATTTTGTGTGGAAATTTAGCTTTTATAAAGTATACAGCGCCACAAGTAATATCTGAGATTACGGATAATATTGGAACTAACTACAAATAAATATTTTATACGGGCAACACTGAATACCAGATAATTTTGTGTCGCCATATACAAAAAAAGCTATAATTATAATTGAGTAAGTAAACAATACTTATGCAATGCTTAATGTCAATTTGACCATGTGTGGTCATTTTTAAAATGTCTATTGCTGTAGTCAATTAAATTGTTTGTCTTTTTCCAACTTACCGCTTACGTAGACTGAGTGAAAAAGACAAGAACTGTAACTCGAATATTCCATAAATTATTATGTGAAATTATTTCTTAAACTATCAATAGTATGCTACTAACACTACGAACTGATTAACGCAGTGTCTTAGCGATTTGACTGCTGCGCTAAGAGTTGCGGGATCTATTTCCCTCACGGGACAAACAATTGTGTGATCCGCAGATGTTTGTCCCGAGTCCGGGTGTTTGTGTATGTGATATTTAATGTTCGTGAAACGCACTCACGATACTAGAGAAGTTCCTAAGTGGAGGCGACGTTTTAAAAAACAAAAAAAAATCTAATTAAATTAAATACCTCATAAAAGCCTTATAATATAAAAGAGTGCATTATTTAATTTATACTTCTTTTTATATAATTTTAGACAAATATATTCCAAAATCAATGCAATACACATAATATACCGTTTTAATAATATTTTATTTGTTGGGCTGTGAGCTTGTCTTCTAGTATTTGGAACGAAGTGAATAAATAATGGACGACTAATTACTTATTTTTACGTTTTATAGCGATGCTACTTATATTAGACAATTATTTAAACAAATGGCAAGTTGTCGTTCATTGTGGCGTTCTAAGGGGGAGGCCTTTGTCCAGCAGTGGATGTCTTCCTGCTGATGATGATGATGAATTATTTAAACTTTAATTATCTAAGTATTCATTTAAGAATATACAGATGATTTTTCTACACCATTCAAATGTCATACTATAATTTATAAAAGTAATAAAACACGAATCCTTTGGTATTCTAAATCTATAAAGGAAATTTGAAAAATGATGTACACGCGTGGGCCTTGAACCCGCTATTTTTGATATCCGTGGCGCAGTTCTGCCAACTGAGCTATCGTGTCGCTGCTAGCACCGAATCAATCATCGAAGTTCCTTTTGGTACTATTATTTAAAATATTGAGATATGGCAACACAAAGTTGTCTATATACGCAAAATAATTTCTTGTATATTTTTTTTTCTATTTTTGCGAAAATAGACTCTGATACCTATCCCTTGAATAAAAGAATGGTGATATAAAAGTCATCTGGTGTTCGTCATAAAAATTACGCACAATAATATAAAAGTTTTAGGAAAAACAATAAACAAATAAAAACCAGACTGCCAATTTTATAATAAAAAATTCTTAAAGATTCTATTTATTGCATAAAAATCGTAGTTGCATATACTGTATTTAATATATTCGAAGAATATAACAAAAATGTTTATTTTAATTTAAAATATTTTATTATTTAAAATTTTAAGTGAATCATGTGATACGATTGTTAAAAGCCAGTATTTTTTCAGAACACGCAATCTACATTTTTGTTACTATTTTTATTTATAGTTATTTTTTTTTATTAATTTTATGTTATATCGAAGGATACTTACAATACATCTATATTGATGATAATAATACTTAATCCATTGTGTACTTAACATACTTAAATAAAATTACTTGATAATCACCAAAGTAGGCGGGCCCATTTGGTGATTACTACCAGTGCCATCCATTATAAGTGATCCGGCTCGAAGAAACATATGTTGGTGACATTCCCTTGATGATAGGCGGAATAAAACACGTAGTGGACTGTTTAATAATTATTGACTCAATTACTAATCACAAGCATCCTCCTTGCCGAGATATGAATATAAAACTTATAATGCAAAAAAGAACGCGGTGCGTGTGCGCCGAAGTAACGTCGGTCAGCTGACGGCTCGTGGAGCGGGGCGTGCGCGCCGTCATAGGAGGCACGCAATGTCCGATGGCGCTGTCCCGCTCTGGCCGCCGCGATGACTGTTAAGGCGTATGACTCAACAGTAGTTGGTATACAAAGTTTTTCAGATATCCGTGGTCAAATTATACAGTGGGTTTACCCACTGGGGTGATACTAGAACGAAAATAATAACTGTTTTACAAGAGAAAAAAATCAGTTTGATAGCATGTATACAAATTAAATAAGGTTTCGGATTTCTGTTACATGTTGTATCAATACCTAAGATGTTTTTAGTCAATTGTAATGTCAAATTCAAATTGCATAAATTGTATGCATCTAATACGTTACAGAGGGTGAATTTAAATACTAAAATACACATTGTATAACCAAATATTATGAAATTGTAATGACTTTTGTAGCTCATGTTGGCTATATCTGGCTTTACACATGTTACCGGTGCTTTGAGGCAAACTAACCACACTGCCTCGTTTTGAGGCGCACATTGCCTCGTTTTGAGGCGTGCATTGCCTCGAGTACAGTGTCGAGGCAATCAGCCTTCGAAAAATGCGTGGATTGAAGATTCCATATATATAAAAGTCCTGCTGTACTTAGATATTGTAATATTAACGAATTAGCCAATTTGTATGTAATTATTTTTGTCAATTATAATTTAATGTTTAATTATGTAAAATATTATATAGTATAATGGTTTTATGTTTATTAATTAATGTAAATGAGAATGTTTTCCATGTAGTGACAGTTTCTGATCCCCGGGAAAACTAAATTTGCCTGTAATGTTCGAGGACGCAAGAAATAAAAACTTCATACAGTATAATTACGGACACTTACTTCGTATTGCGTATTTGAGGGTAAATAGTTACTGTAAGCGTATATAATGGTTGCTAACGCGTTCGAACTATGAAATCTTGCAAGAATTATGCAGTAAAGCACTCTTATTAATCTACCTACTACTTGTCATAAAATATTCATTTACATTTATTGATAAACTCAGTCACTGGTCTTATTATCGTACAAACGCAGCTCACTGCGGCGTACCAGTGGTACTTGATATGATAAATAAATATATTTTTAACTACATGCTGTTTTATTTGCTAAAGGTCGCCCAGTGATTCAAATTTGACGGTAAGTTAATAATAAAATTCATTTATTTCTTTCACAAAGGTAACATCTATGTTTTACACAATTGTCTTGTCTGAAAATAACACATAACTTTGTGAAAGACTGGTGCCTGAATTAGGTATTTTAATAAAACCTGTATTACAGGTCACCAGACCCCCCCGCCGTTAGTATGTTTAGTTATTCAGTACAGGGCATATGCAGTGACATTGTTTACTAACTTTACGCAAGCTTAGAAATAAATTAGAAAAGAAAATAATAAATAAAAAACAATCGAAAAATATATTCATTAAAGTACCAGAGAGTGTGTGAGCAAGTGAGAGTTACAGTACGAGTATATTGGTATGGAATGTGTGTGCATGTGTGTTGTGGGTGTAGGGTGTATGAGAGATGTGTATTAGACGTGAGTGGATAAGATCATTACCGAACAGGTGCTAGGGGGATATCAGAAGTAAATGCTTTGGAGATGGTCATGATGTGTACAAATTTAAGTAAGTGGTGTAAGTAGATTCTCCGTGTCGTAATAATTTAGTGTTTTAAGGTACTTTGTGAGTGTAATCTTGCATTTTGATTTGGGTTGAGGATAAATATTTAGGTAGCTGTTTAATTTGTTATACAGGTAAGGTCCAAGAAAACAAAAGAAATTGTGAGAGTGTGATGAGTTAAAGGTTAAGGTTTGGCTCACTTTACCTTTACGCCGTCTATCCTTCACTAGGTTTGGATCGAACTGGAGCATTGAGTGATTTTTCAAAACAGTGTTTAATATGAAGGACTGTCTGATGGTGAGCACATCCCAATCTTTATATAGTTGTGCAGTCGGAAATCGAAATGAGAGACCAGCACCCACCTTAAGAATGGCACGTTGTGCCCTCTCCGCCTCCATGAGGTGAGTCTTGGCAAGTTCACAAGTTCAGTTGACAAGTTCAATTTGTTTCGGCATTTCTTCTAGTAGGTTGTATGGGATAAATTCAATAACTAATAAACAGGTATTAAAGATTTTGATGCGCTATATTATCAGTGGGTAACATGTTGTTTTAATATTAGATACATTAGAGATACCTTCGGAAATTTCAATAACATAAGGGTATCGGTATCAAAAACGTTGCATGTTGCATATTTTGTATGCATTCTTGTTAGCATAGTGTAGTGGTCGCTCAGTGTCACTGCTGAGCATGAGGCCCTGGGTAATTCACAGTAACACTGGATTTGTGCCTGGTTGGCGGCAATAGGCTCGGCCCCTCAATTACATTGGGACCTATATCATAACTGGTGCAGTACTATACCCCTCTGCCTACCTCTTCGAGGAATACAGGCGTGATGCGATGCATGCATGCTTGTTCTTTGTTTCAATTTTTACGTAGCAGTAGTAGAAATAAAACAATTGATATCTGATGAATGTTTATTTAACTATCATTCTATACAACAACCAAACCCGCTGCACTGAGATAGCACGAGGTGCACTAAATAAATAAACAATTTACATCAAGAGGAACCGGATGCGAGCCAGCTGCACAAAGAATAAGACTCAACCGAGTATTGTAGCGGAATATTATCCCTACAGATAATTTTAGCTTGTAGGGTACTTATTAATATTGTGTTCGACCTAACTATTTTATAATGTACCCACTTAGTTTTAATTTTAGCAACAGATTCTGCATAAAAGGAACCGAATTTACGAAATACAATAATTCCAATATCAACCTGCATCCGCCATTCATTTCGATACCCGGCCGGCATATCTAACAGTATTATAACACGAAGTATTATATTATTTCGAATATGATTCTAGTTATGGTGTACACGGGTGTACATTATCGGTTAAATTTTCCTTCTCTGTATACCTTTGCCCTGCAGTGGGACACTGATAGGCTGGTATTACTGATAATTAATACAAATAAATTTAATTGTTCCGTCGACCGTATATACAACACATTATAAAACCACTCACTATTGACCTTAAAACTACAAAAAAGATATTAAGTGCAGCTGGCTCGCAGTCACACGCTCCCGTTTATCTAAAACCTAAAAACATCACGCTACGCTCTTAGAAGGGTGCATGAGTAGACTCGATGCCCAATAAATGACCTATTTAACAAAAATAAATAGGTATAATCAACAACTATTTAGCCGTGACTGCGGGACTATATCTGAGAAATTCCGGCTAAAACCAACGGATACTAGGTAAGTATTTGTATGAAAATAATGATAAAACGTGATTTAGATTCAAGCTTAGCATAGGCAACATGCTAAAATGGCACCAAAAGTCATATAAAACGTGATATTTAACTTTTCGAACGCCAGAGCGTAAACGCATCGGCGCCCCTTCCACGTCAAGCAGACTTGTCGGCTTTAACCGACGGGGGCGTGTTGGCACGTTTTCATTTGTCGGCCGTATCTGACCGTGACGTTCAAAAGGTTAACTTTAACTAAAATTCTTGCCTAAGCATACAAGAATTGCCTTTATTATATAGTTCAGTAGCAATGCAATGTTAAAAATTACTCATATCCAAAATTATCAACATCAACATGTTATGCAGTCCAGCTAAATAGTTGTCCCCTTAATCCATAATTAAATAATTGTATATTAAAACAATTAGAATATAAAAGCCTATACTAGATATATTATATAGCCTGAGTGTTGCTTTTTAAGCAATAAAATCGAACAGCGCCATGTCTTAGCGATCATGGAATAAACAACAAATGGAGTAACTAAATACGTAGATAGTTTACAGACGAAACATTCACACACATTGTGGGAAGTGTATTCAATGTAGTGCTAGACTCAGCTAAATTATGGCCTCAAAGCAATTATATGTCAAAAAGTATAGATACGTCAAGCTAACAAAATCAACGAGAAGTTGCGAACTGCACTAGTCTTATCGAAATCGGACAACAATTGTTCTACCCAAGACTACAATTGTCCTCTTTACGCGTCTTCAAAATGAAAGTTAGAAACGCTAGTAACATATCTGTATTTTTTTTAAATATCATTGCCTCAAAGACTTCAACTCATAACTTTGTATTCTATATAGACTTAAAAAGCAATCATAATTTAGTCGCCCCGTCGAAATCTGTATTGTTATTTTCATCTTCTAATTTCTTTATATCAATCAAATGTTAGTTATCGTCGAGATCGTTGGTTAAAATGTTTGCCCGTGACTGATGTTTTAAGGTAGATCTACCAGATCTATACGAACGGCAGTTGAAACTAAACTGCTTAATAATCTTTCTAATATAAAATTGAAGTAACATAATTACAGTTACTTCAAATAAGACCTTAAATGACTATAAAGGGTAGTTTAAAACTTTTGCCTTGCAACAAACCTAACAATTTTAACTTGTTGATTATAAACAACTGTGAGAATGCTGTTACCCATAACTCAATTTTAATCTTTTCTTTGGTACAAGAATTCATACAAATACATATCCCCCTTATTCATAAAAAAATCCATTTTAAACCAAGGATTAAATGCCTGTCACTGCCGTTTGCATATCGAAGAATAGAGATGTCAATAGACTTAATACGGGGTTTTATTTAGTGCCGGTATGAACCTCGTTTATGAAAAAGAGGGTGGTGTATATCTGTCTTTGTAAGAGTATGACTTTACAAATATTCGCCTTCAATTAATATATTATCATAAATTTGTGTGCATCAGTACTCCATTTGCTCTCTATTCTGTGGCGTGAGACAATCCATACAAACTACCATCGCTACTAAACTGCCAAGCAGCATCGGGCCAAATATTAATTAATTACCTAACCTCCATTAATGACAACATCAAACAAATCTATATACAACCGATTTTAAACCTAATTCTGAAGGCATAAGGTTAGAATTAAGTGCAAAAACGTATTTACATTAACAGTTCTGCAGCTGGCATGTGTCTTATAACTAGAGCAATAGAGGTCAAAGTCGGTTGAATATACTGCAAATACGAGCTTCCTTAATGTTTAATGCTATTTAAATGGAGTATTATCGTCCATTTAACACGTACACAACAATTTAATAGTAAAAATATATTCTGATTACAATAATTTAGTCATATAAGAATATTTGCTTATCAAATAAACGCATAGATGACAATGGATGGATGAAACGCCAAAGCAGAGAGGGATGGCAGAGGAAAAGGGAGGCCCATACCCAGCAGAGGGGGATACCGGGCCGATATGATGATGATTAAAAGTATAGATATTAATTTGTGACCTTTAACACCATTTTTTACCCGACTGCGCGGCATAAAGAAGGGTACTGTTTTTAAACTCAAATCAGTATCCCAATAGGATAGGGGGCCAGTCTATTGCCATCAACCGGGAACAAATCCAGACTCCGACTGCCTCGTTGGTCTAGTTGCTAAGGTCGACGGGTAAGCATGACCTGGGTTCAAATCCAGAGTCAGGCAAAGTGTTATTGGGTTTTTCCATTAGGTAATTCTTAGTAGCAGCACAGAGTCTGGATTTGAATACAGGATGTTTGAAAAACACACATAAAACAAATATACACCATTTATTAGATTGGTCCCATTTAATTAACATAACAAAGGAGTACGTGTTACATGGACGAGTAAGTTTCACTATCTACATCCACATTGGCTTTCAGCGAGTAAGCAGTAATGCCACACAAAGTTGAAACTCCATTGAAAATGTCTATATACGAATAAATACATAAGAGTAAGGTAAAGAAAGAAGAAGGAACTTTGTGAGAAAACCGGCACACCTGAGAGATGTTTTAACGGTGTGTAAAGCCATGTCAGAGGCCTACAGGCGGTTTAAACTCTGGCATCAGGTTGTTCATCAACCATACGATATGAAGAAGAAATGTCATTTAATAGGTTTTCTTAACACCGGCTTCAAAATGCAAGCATTCGATATCAATTTTCACTATTACATTTTTAAATAAATATGATTGGTATTATAGTAGATAAACATGGCAAAAAATGCTGAAGAAACACATTTTTTAACATTAAGATGACATATCTTTATATTTTAGGACTAAGTAATACAAAAGAAAAAAGATATATTATTTCTTTCACAATATATTATAACTTTCCAATAGTTTAAAAACACTTTGTACATTATACTTTTTTAACAAAATAAATTTAAAAAATCATACAGGTGAATATAGCACCTCCTCCTCTTTGAAGTCGGTTAATAAAACATTTTTCAATGTAGTTTCAACTTGCCAGGTATTGCTTCCACAATATAATGATCCAACAAATAAAATTACATAACAAACAAACAGAGGAATGTATATTGTACATATTTGTACATATTGTAGGTATATAAACAATATATACACACAATAAAAAACGATTTATATTAAAAACTGAAATAAATAGCCATTCTCGTAACTTGATGTTCAAAATTCGATTCCGATCTAGTCATATTGATAGCGCAACTGACGACCTGAGCTAAGCGATTGGAGTACTGCGCTAAAGGGATGCGGGTTCGAGACCCGCACGGGACAAAAAATCGTGTGTTTCGCAGATGTTTGCTCCGAGTCTGGGTGTGTGTGTGTGTGCGATATTTCATGTTTGTGAAATGCACCCACGATACTGGAGAAAATTCTAGTGCGGGAAGACTTTCTTTTTATAAGATCCAAACTACATAATTTGACTTTCTGTAAGTGCTCTTTTGTTGCCTATACGAAATAAAAACACTATGACTATGACATTATATTGAAACTAAATCGGAACTATATTTTGAATACACAAATTAAGAAAATTAACTTTTTGCTATATAAGACTTTACACAATCCTTTCGTAGTGAAAAATATCTGATATTACATTAACCATATATTTAAAACAAACAAACCTATATCATTCGAAAATAAGCCGTAAGTTAATAGAGTTCAAATTTAACAACGCTCAATCCACGAAGCAGATCTTAACATGTCTAATGGTATTTAGATATTTCTCACACAGAATCCGCGAATGGATTTTACATTTAATACATAAAAACTCAATGGCCTCATTTAGCAATAAAATGTATATTTTACAACATCTGTACATATACATATATACATCAACAATTATAGACATTATGTATACACTATACATAACTTGAATACGATGATGTTATAACTATAAAGAGGTACACAGGTGGCACGTTAAAACTACTCCAATTAGCTCACCTAAACTCATGTCATGTCATGTCACCTAAACACTTCTCTTTTAAACTCCCGATAATTACGACACGCCGTCCTACTTCCACGTGTAATCTATTGAAGTGTGACGTCACAATATTGTGTGCGTGAAGATTAAATGTTGGGTAGGTAGGTAACGGATCCAATTATATACCTCTTTTTACTTATAATATTATTGCTCCCAGTGGCGCAACTATAGCAGCAAGCCGGAAAAATGACATGAGCCCCCGACCGGGAGGGACCCCCGGCCAGAGATGGCATGTAAATGAATATTTTCCCAAGGCAAAAAGGGATTGCTTGCTGTGATGTAACTATAGGGTGGCCTAACTGTCACGGGCCGGAAGGGACCCCCAGCCAGAGATGGTATACTATGAAGATTAACCCAAAAAAGGGGTCCATCCGATACATTTGACACGGGCCTGAAACTGAAGTTACGTCACTGATTGCTCGAATATTTTATACACTGTGGTTAGTATATTATTGGTTTTACGTATATAAAAAGCCTAAGACGGGCCCTAGTGATAGTATAAGTAAGGAATAGACCTCGCCTTATATACTGTACTTAGTACAGATAATGAAAAAGGACAAAGCATTTAAGTTCTTAATTCAACGAATTAAAGAAGTTAAGAACAATTGGACGCATGGCAACACCTTATTCTCTGCATTTGGACTGATTTATATATTTAATTAATGTTATGCATCATTTATCTGTTTGGTTATAAACTTTTACAATTCATAAAAATGACAATTTTAAACTATGGATTAATTTAAACCTGTCACTGTCGTTTGCATGTCTGAGAATACAGATGACGATAGACTAAAGACAGGTTTAAGTTAATACAGGTATCCTCGGTTATGAATTACGCGATCAATATTTGTTTTCACTTAGCGGAAACGGAAGAATACATTATATTTATAAGAGTAGATACTTTTTTATTAAGACGTTACTAAAACATCTCATACTGACCATGATTGGATTTAAGGGGAGGGGGGAAGGAAGTGGGTAACAATCTCCCCGAAAAAGGGGTGAAATTACACTCATACCATACCAATTGGGTAAAAAATTGTTTCGAAATTGATAAATTATTTAAACTATTACAGGTTGTTTTTCACAGCCTTAATATTATTCTAGTGTAACAAAACAACCATAGACAATAGGATACTGGTATCACCGACTGACGTATATACTAGGTATATTGGTATCAGTATCATTAGTCTTTCTACGATATGGAATTCAGAGGTTGGAATAGTTTTTAAAAGGGACGAGGTACAATAATGGCAGTCTAATAGTTTGTAAGACCTATGCACAAATATTTGTTATTTTATTGCTAAAACTACACCTAATGGTTGACATTTTAAAATTCCCGGAAGCATTGAGAAATTAATTACAAAACTTATTTTTTATTTCTACATGTTTTCTTCATTTTATACATGATTCATCGCTGTATTTTTCACTACTCTGTACTGATCTGCCAAGATCAAACTATGAATGATTCTTAGCTATTTGTAAACCAATCATATTGCTTTGTTCCACAGAGTAACGTTTACCAGTTAATTGCAAATATTTATGTATTTATCATGAAAAACCCAAGTATTTTTTTTATGCTTTTCAAAATCACCAAATAACTTTGAAGGATTCACCTCATTTTGACAGATTCATAAAGAAAATCTGTCAAAAACATCCACATTTTTATTAAAAGTTATTAGACAGTCAAAAAATCATCCCTGAAAAGTTCATTTAAACTCGTTTGTCAACGCTTCCAGTTATTACAAAACCAATAGTAGCCAAAAAGGCGTTCAGTAGACTAAAATAAATTATTTTAGTTAACTAAATATTTAGACTACATAAAAATGGTATGAACTCACCAACCCGCAGTGAGCTAGCGTGGTGATCAATGCTCGTTCCTTCTGTATGAGAGGCCTTTGCAGCAGTGGGACAGTTATAGACTGGTAATATTATTTATATTTGGTATGGGACACAAAACTAGGTTTCTGAACTTAAAAGTATTAATTTATTTACGCAACTTCACAAATATATAAATAATCGCTTTATTTTGGTATTGTATCGACCAGTTACTGTGTTGTGGAGGTCGGATAGGTAGTCGCTTCGTGTCGCACAACGCAGGAACATAGGAGGAAAAACATACTCTCATTTTATTTTTACAGAATAAATAACAATTCAGTATTTGACACCACTAATCAATTGACATACTTTTTATGAGCTGTCAACACGCTATTTCTTTATAGAATTAGATAGTAATATCAAATTACGACGTCACTTTGCCATTTTGATTTCAAAGCAACTGAACAGCCGATTTTACAGACAACCGAAAATTAATCTGGTTTTCAACATTTTTTTGAGAAGTGTCTTGTAAGGTTAATAGTGTCAACTACTCGATTCGGAATGGATTGTGACCAGTGATATGTCAAAAAGTATAGATACGTCTTACGCTAACAAAATGAACGAGAAAAGTGTTCCGAGCTGCACACATACATATCATACAATTTCACAAAGACGTAAAGGAGATAAAGCGTAATAATTACGCTATCTCCTTTACGTCTTATAATTATTATAACAAAAAGAATAAACATGTGTTGACACTTTCGGGCGCAGGTCAACGGTCACTCAGGCAAGCCCAAAAATATCCCAATTGGGGTCTTTTCAAGTCTTAAAAATTTGCGCGCTTGTAACATATCTGTACTTTATTGAAATATCATTGATTGTGACATACAGCTACGCGAGCCACACTTACTAGTCCCGTCAATATAATATATACCCTACGTAATTTGTTCATCCTATTATAAATAACTTAGTTCTACAGTTAGTGCTCCATTTCTAGCGCTGACAGTTTCCTAATAAACTCTGAACGTTGTGACGGCGTCAGGTCCTGTAACAAGATTGTATGTATATTATTCACTTCTCAGCGCGAGTTCAACTGCGTGGATTTTATTGGACTATGAGAGTGAGGGAATGTGTTTGCGCGCATACCTGTGCACTATAACATCTCCTGCGTAGTTGGCTAGTCTCCGCTCGGAGATACGCAGCCGTGACCGGAATTCGGTCAGGAGGATATTATTATTATATTATTTTCTATAAGGCAAGTCCAGCAGTGGACTGCAACGAGGTGATGATGATGATACAGTGTATGTGTGTGTATGATAAGTGTATGGTCTCACCAGCACGAGGTTGTTGACGGCCTGCAGCAGCGCGTCCTGGTGTATAGCGCGCAGGTTCCTCTCCAGCACGGAGTTGTCGTCACCCGCCTGCGCCTCTAGCCACTTGCACACGGCCTCGTTGTCGTGCTCCCACTGGTGCGACTGAAGGGTACACAAAGATATAGATTAAAATACATATTTACCGAATGATGCAGACCAAACATGATAATTACCGAGAATATGTTGAAGTATCATTTGTGTGTGGGGGTGTAATCAGTAATCACGTCTCATGTGTGTGTATTCACGTATGATTTGTTTGTGTGTGTATTCCATGTAATGTGTGCGATTTCGCGAGTCATTTTTGTGTGTGTGTGTGTGTGCTCACTCGTCATGTGTGTGTGTGAGTGTGTGTGTCGTGTCACGTGTGTCTGTCTGTTCACATGTCATGTGTGTGTGCGCCGTGTCCCCCACCTGTGTCTCCCCCTGGTCCTCGGTGAACCAGCGGCGCAGCGTGGCGGCGGCGGGTCCCTGCTGCATGGTGTCGGCAGGCTTGACGGCCTCCTGCACGCGCCGCTCCTGCTCGTTCTGCCGCAGCAGCCGCCGCAGCCGCCAGTAGAACACCTTCCGGGAGTCGCGCCACGGGATTATGTCCTGGTGACGTCATATATATACGTAAATAACGTGGCATAGCGACAACGAAGAATTTCTGATTTACAGGATTACGGGGAGAATATTTTAGTCAGTATACATGGATAACAACACATCGAAGAATAGAATTACAAGGGATAACAAACAGAATTTTGAAAGAATTTTACAACAGTACATCTAAAACGGCCTAAAACTGAAAATTACGTCACTTAGCATTGATACAATATATCGACACAGTCGACATGCTAAGTTAAGCAGTTCTCACCGCGGTCTGACTTACGATGGGCGACCGTTTTCACGAGAGGAGACCGTGTGCTCCGGCTCTTTACTTGCTGTAAGCTGATATTACAATTATTACTTACAAATATGCATCCTTTTTCCAGCATTCGCTCTGCTGTATCGTGTAGCTCTGCGAATTGGACTGCGATCTTATAAATAAACAAAACACAATTAATTACTATCTGAAATCGGAATTATTTAGATTTTTTTTGTTCAGTAACCCTCTTGGGAATTCTCAGAAGACCCTACCAAAGTTTTATCACAATCTGATCAATGGTTTAGGAACATATAGAGAACAAACATTCATTTATGTTGTTTTTTTTTATGTTCGACTGACAGTTATGTCAATCGCCATAAGGTTACTTTAGAAAAGTTAATAAAGTCTAAATTTATATAGTACTAAGTTTTCTTTAATTTTCTAATGTTCCGCACAACTTTCTTTTTATTTTTCTTTCATAGAACCTTCTCCTGACAATAACAATCAACAAAACAAGAATTAGCGAAATTGGTGCAGCCGTTCACGTGTGATGTCATGACCAAGGGATATATTTTATATATCGTATACCATACCTAGATCTAAGCCTAGTGTGACATACCGGATTTCTATGCACTTTCAGGTTGCAGGTTCAAACCCAGGCAAGTATCAATGTGACTTTTTCAATGTCATAAATACTTTCTTAGATATTCTAAGACACCACTGACTAACGGTGACGGAAAACATCGTAAGGAAACCTGGATTTAATTATCTGAAATCGCCAACCCGCAGTGAGCTAGCGTGGTGATCAATACTCAATCCTTCTCTATACGAGAAGAGGCCTTTGCCCTGCAGTGGGACAGTTATAGGCTGTTATTATTATACCTAGATCTAAATAGGTATTTAAATAAAAAAACAACAAATTAACTCATAGCATCAAGTTTCTTGGCGAAGAATTGATAACTGTTTCCCTGCGCACTGCAGGAGTTTACTGTATAAAGCGTCGAATAATGTAGATAATTGTAAATCCGTCTAATTGTTAGGTAGGTCTTGAGATAAGGAAACAGATGGCGTGCATAACTCAAAAAATTAGATTTTTGAGTTAGCTCCCTTTAGATTTAGGTGTACGATTATATAGATATTTAAATAGTTTTTTTATATTTACCTCGTGGTATATAGGACTGAGTTCCTTCTCGCGAGCCTTGGCCGTCTTCTCGGCGGCTAGCAGTTCAGTCTCCAGCTCACGCACTCGAGTTTCAGCTAGAACAAATATACGGGCACGTGGTTACTTAATCTGAATAATAATAATATTTATTTTCTCATCATCACCATCATCATCATCATCATCATCTGTTTATTCGGATGAAGAATGTTTTTCAGAATAAAAAAAAAATAGTTTCCGAATAAGAGTTTTCGATCTCTACTCTATATTAAAATGATTTTATCAAGAGTAGAGTTTGGAAACTCCAAATAGAGCTAAAAATCAATAAAAGATAAAAATAATATAATCAAAATAGTTTTAAAAAATAGTGTGGTTGACAACCCTACCTATAACAAACACGGACAAATAGCTGCTGGACTTTACACTCAATAATAACCTTAAACATTATCATATTAAAGTTCACAATGGCTTGAGTTAATATGTTACCTGCTCTGCCAGCGTCTGTTCTGATGAGACTCTCGTCGATGGACCCTCTGCGGTCCAGACCCTTGGATATCTCCTTGATTTGTTCCTTTAATTCTGTAAAAACATATGTATTTCAACTAGGAGTCAAATCAGACCTGATGAGTGAGTATGAGGAATGTGATGCGAGTGATTGTAGCGAAAGAAGTCTGCCAGGATCGAAGGAAATGGAAGTCCGTGGTCTCTGCCTACCGTTCTGAGAAAAACTAATTTTATTTATACCTTATTTTCAGTAGAACCTATTATAATTATGTCTACGTGAATAAAACACTACTCTATAATATTATTATAATGAAGGACGGATGGATGCCCCCATAACCCAGGAATTTCCTAGCGTGGGGGTCATTAATCTATTACTCTGTGAGGTGTTTCATAAATGTGTCATGTTCTGTAGCACTGATAGCCGAGTGGTATGTCAAAGGTCGCAAGTGCAAAACCCGGCCCGCACCAATGTCTTTTCGAATTCATGTGCGAACTATAAATTAGTTATCAATGACTAAAAACGGTGAATGAAAACATCGTGAGGAAACAGCACACCTGAAAGACCACCTTTTTTAACGGTGTGTAAAGCCATGTCAGAGGCCTACAGGCGGTTTAAACTTTGACACCAGATTGTTCATCAACCATACGATAAGCAGAAGAAGATTTGTTGTACTGTGTATTGTGCCAAATAATTTAATATAACAGGCGAAGCTTTATGTATGTATGGGATGTGGGAGAGGAAATGGGAGGAGGGTCTACGTACCTGCGATCCTGGCTCCGATCCTGAGCAGCTCAGGGTCGAGGCGGTGCATCGTCTTCAGGATGTCTCGCTGCTTGAACTTCACTTCCACTATACCCTCAGCCTCTAGCACTCCACCCCTGAACGAGAAAATTACTATTATTTACTATATATCCCGGTTATACTCACGTGTGTATTCGGGAATGCCCGACTAGTTTCGAGTCGCGAGCCGGCTCGCGACTGCCGCGTAACCAGCTCATGAATAAGGGCTCCGTTCGAGTTCAAAACTAGTCGGGCATTCCCGAATACACACGTGAGTATAACCGGGATATATGGTAAATAATATGGATAACACTCACGGAAGTTATTATAGTAAAAAAGAGAAAATTACTGATTAAAAACTGTCATACGTCATCAGACTACCGCATAGATCAGTAAGTCCACCTAGTTAAGCAGTGTTCACTGCGGTCTGCCTTTAGATGGGTGACCGTTCTTCACACATAAACCCTGTATGTACATCATCACGGCGCCTATCTCACCTGGCCTCGGGGTCGGCATACATCTCCATGCGCAGGCTGTTGACGCTGGGGTCCACGACTGCCCAGGCCCCGCCCCGCAGCTCCCCGCCGGGCGGGATGTACACCATGACCGGGGCGGTCGCGCCGCGAAGTGCCCGGACGATCTCCGCACCGAATTTCAGGATTTGCTCGTACATGTCTAACGGTTAATGTTTTCAAATCGATTAGATACATAAAAAATAAATAAAAAACTATACTGCTACGTCGAAAACGAGACTCTTACAAAAATAAAGTGTCTGTCGAACGAGTGTCGGTTTCTATGTAATATCAAAATGAAGCTTATTCTAAATGCACATGAAAATATATTATGTGCCACATAAAAGTGTAGCATGATACAAATAACAAGAATTCATGTCAAGAAAATGTTGTCCGTCTTTTTGTTTCGGCTAATCTCCGAAACAGCTAGACCAATTTGGACGGGAATTTCACTGGCAAATAGCTGATGGCTACTAGGCTACTTTTTAATTTAGACAATATTTTTAGAGATCCGTGAAAATGAATAAAAACGCGAACGAAGTCGCGGGTTATATCTAGTTTTAAATACAAAAACTCTGTACAATAGTCAGAAGGCTGTCTTACCTTTCTGACCACCGCTGAAGCCACGCCAGTTGGCGAAGATCATGATGGGCAGGTTCTCGCGGGAGAAGTCGTTGATGGCCTCAGACGTCTTGTAAGCCGAGTCGGGGAACCAAACCTGGTGGGATTATGTCATTGAGCCTTAGCGCGCACTACGATGTATTTTTTGCGACACGATTATAAAATCGCGCTGTAAGATGTCGCAGAACATTTTCTGTGCGTACTGCGATTTTTTTTATTTTTTTTTTAATGAAAAACGTCGCCCCACACTAGGAATTTCTCCTGTATCGTGGGTGCGTTTCACAAACATGAAATATCACATACACACACACCCAGACTCGGGACAATCAAATGTGGATCGCACAAATTTTTGCCCCGTGCGGGAATCGAACCCGCGACCCTTAGCGCAGCAGTCTAATCGCTTAGCCACTGCGCCAATCAGGTTGTCTGCGATTGTAAACAGACAGCGTCTCGATCACAGCAAAATGTGACAAATTACAATTTTAAAATCGCCGCGATATTTTCATCGCAGCGCGCACTATTTTATAAATAAACCTACACCGACCATACATTGCATTTCTGCGATAAAATTGTCGCTCGATAAAAGATCGTAGTGCGCTAAGGCTAGAGAGAAGAGGAGAAAGAGAAGGTAGATAAATACGATGCCTTATTCTGTATATAAATAGAAAACGAGGAGAAAGTAAAACAAGTAGAATCATATGGCGATGCTCGTACAAAACGTCTAACTGCCGCACTTAGTGATAGTTTCAGTAATCATTAAATGTCTCTGAGTTCGACGGTTAGTGAAAATACTATTTTAGTAGACTATTAGGCATATATCATGTTTTTTAAAATCCTATTTGGTTACCTGTCCAGCCTGCTGCAAGGTCTTGGCTTCAGAGTCCAGGTTGGCGGGGTCCGCGGGCTGCGTCATCTCCACTGTCCTCGTCTCCACGGCTATCACGCCTACTGGAATACCTCCCAGGCGCGCGCGACCTGTACGACATGACCTACTGTTAGTGCTAGGTCGTGGGAGGTGACATGATAATGTCTGGTATGGTAGGGGAAATGTGTGTGGGGGGGGGAGAGGTGTGTGGGAAAGAGTAGTGTAGGGGGAGACGTGTAAGTGGAAAGTGGTGTGAGAGTATAAGGAGAGGTGTAAGAGTAGGTGGAGAAGTGTAAGAGTGGGGGGAGAAGTGTAAGAGTGGACGGGGAGATGTGTGTAATTAGTGTAAAAGTTGGGAGTGGTGTGTGTGTGGAAGGGGACATAAGTGTGTGTAAGGGGGAGAGGAGTTAGTGGGTCGAGACGTATGTGTGGGTTGTGAGTTGAGGAAAGGCATGTTAATGAGAAAGGAAATATGTCTCACCGGTAATGACGGTCTGGGCCCACGGCTGCATGATCTCGTTGAAGCTGCCGACGTCGAAGAAGCCTGCGCGCGCAGCGTCACCCATCAGCATGAGGCGCGGGTCGTGCGCGGTGCGGGGGGGCTTCCACTCCACCGGGCGGTCTATGGGGTCTGATACCCGCAGGATGGGCACTGTGCTTAGCTTGTCCTAGGATCCACAAAATAAAATAGGTATTTAATCTCAAAATGTTTTTTTTTTAAACACACCCACGATGGATTTTCTCCAGTATCGTAGGTGCGTTTCACAAACATGAAATATCACATACACAAACATCCAGACTCGGGACAATCAAATGTGGACGCACAAATTTTTGCCCCGTGCGGGAATCGAACCCGCAACCTTTAGTGCAGCAGTCTAATCGCTTAGCCACTACGTCAAACAGATCGCCGTCTTTAAACATTACACGTCCGACATATTTAAAAAATAAAACTGAGATTTACCATAGTTAAAGTATAAACAAAGAAGAAGAGCAGAAAGCTAATATTTGTATCATAATGGTTAAATGTTGCCTTCAGAACGACCACTAGCAATAATTATTTAATAAAAATTTATATTTTAAACAAGCGTTTAAAACAACTAGGCTTAAAGTACTTTTGAAGACGAATTAAACAAGCCCAAACACGATGGGATTGCGTCATATCGTTACAGAGTCTAGTTCCTACGACCACCTTCTGACTCCATCATCAGACCAGTGGACCCTCGAAAAGCTTGTAAAAAATGGCCTACCTTGGGCACAAAGGCGAGCCACCTAAGCGCAGTTCTGACAGCCTCCAGGTCTGAGGGGGCGACGGCGTGCGACACTCCGTTGTGGTGCATGACCTGTACACCGCCCAGCTGGTTGTTGGACGCGTACACCGCCCGCCCCAGCACCTTGTTGAGGGCGGCGTAGCCCGTCAGGATGATGTACGAGGACTCCACTTGGATCACACGGTGGCCCAGCCTGTTTCCACAATGGACGACCATTATTACAAACAGAATGACAATTTTAAACCAAGGGTTACAATATACCTATCACTGTCGTTTGCATATCAAAGAATAGAGATGTCAAACATAACATCACGCCTGTATTCCCCGAAGGGGTAGGCAGAGGTGAACATATAGTACACCCACATTTCGCCAGTTATGTTGTAAGTCCCAATGTAACAGGGGGCGAGCCTATTGCCATCAACCGGGCACAAATCCAGACTCCGTGCTGCTACTGAGAAATTACCTAATGGAAAACTTAGTAACACTTTGAACCCAGCCGACCCAGGATTTGAACCCAGGGCCTCTTGCTCAGCAGTCGCGCTTAGCGACCACTAGACCAAAGAGGCAGTCGATAGAGATGTCAATAAACTTAATACGGGGTTTAGTTATTACCGGTATGATCCTCGTTTGTGAAAGAGGCTCCAAGTACAAGCTGTTAGCTAGCACATACCTGACGATGTAGGACCCGATGCCGATGGCCCGGCAGGTGACGATGGAGATGGTGACGATGTCCTCGTACGCCTGCGCAGTCTCGCCGGCGATGAGGCCGGCGTCCCGCAGGCACTCCACGCCCAGACCGTCCTCCTTGCCTGGGTGACAAATAGACTTATTTAGGTACAAGTCCTCCTGTGGGCTTACTCTCCTATTTAATTCCGACCATACGGCATTGGTAATTTAAGTTTCATACTTTTCATCATCAGCCGGAAGACGTCCACTGTTGGACAAAGGCCTTCCCCTTTGGGGGGGGGGGGGGGGGTGTCATAATCCCCACGCTTGGCAAGCGGCTTGGGGATCGCAGTATTGGTAGTCACGATACAGAAGACGCTGCTGCCAATCTTCTGGGTTTTCCCTAAGTCGCGTCTTACGAAACCCACGGGAGGAAAGGAGGGGGGGGTGGTCAATTCTAGGCCGGATACCATACTGCACTTCGTACTTTATACTCAACCAATTTGGGATATATGGAATATTGGGGGAAACTAACTGAGATCAAAAGATAGACAGCATTTTTTTTTTTCAATAAAACTAAATCATATTTCCGTTATATCAATATTAATTTTGCATCCTCCTTGTATTACGATTGAAATTAAATTCGAGAGTAGGCCTCCTGATTTCAGTCCCTAAGCGATTGGACAGCTGCACTAAGGGATGCGGGTTCGTATCCCGCTCGGGACAAACATTTGTGCGATTCGTGTGTGTGGTATGGTAGGTAGTGTCTTTGCATTATTGGTCGCCCTGAAAACCTATCTTTTTTGACTCGAATTGAGTTAGTAAAATAATGACGTCACAATTTGTCAATTAATTGGTGGTCATAATTTGTCAGCTCATAAAAAGTATGTCAATTAATTGGTGGTTTCAAATACCCAATAGGAGCCGATTTTGACTTCTGCCTAGGTACTTGAAGCCTCACTCGGGTCGCTCGGGTCCAGCCAGGCCACGGTGAATGAACTATAACAACATGCTCACTCACCAATAATATCGGTGATCTTGTACCGGGACTCGCCCTCGTCCTCTATGAGCTGCGTCTTGACGGAGCCCAGCGCGCCGAGCTTGGAGTAGTTCTCGGGCGTGAGGTAGAGGTACTTGAAGCCTCGCTCGGGCCGCTCGGCGTCCAGCCAGGCCACGCTGAACTCGGACTTCACTTCCTCGGCCACGCCGATACGGGCGCCGGAGTTCACGCTTATGTATATCTGTTGATATATCAAAGTATCTCCAAATTAATAAAAAAAAACAAAAAAATATAAAGACACGAGCGGGATTTGAACCCTCGCTCTCTCCTCCTCTCCGCTCCTCTTACTAACTGAGCAACCGTGTCACTACGCTGAAAATCTGATAATCTCACACATATTTGGCTAAGTTAAAACTATCGACCACTGGGTTATCACGAGTAATAAAAATACCAGCCTATAACTGTTCCACTATTGGACAGTGAGTCCCGTCAAAAACGGTCCACCCGTTTCGGAGATTTACCGGAACAAACAGACAAACAAAAGTTAAAAAAAATTGTTGTTTAAACAAATATATGCCTTTAGTAAAAAGCGTTCAATTTTATCTATTGTTACAAAAGTATACATTACAAAAGTATAGATTACAAAAGTATACAAGGCGAACTAAATGCCTTATGCATTTCCTACCAGTAAAACCCGAGGGTAAGCACAGACAGACAACAGTAGATAGAAATACTGCTGTGAAAATAAAACCGAAATAACTAAATATAACACTTCTCGTAACATTTTCAAAACAAATGTGATAAAAATATTATCAAGCAGCAAAACATCCAGCCAATTTTCCATACACCCACGCCATACACACACACACCACTCTTGCACACAGACACACACATACATACTCCCATTCATCACCTTGTAATAGACAAAACTGTAAAGTCCATCTCTATATAACTATTGATAAATAAATCTCGTCTGCTAAGTAGACACAATAGTAAAACAATTGATGTGTACCATAACTATGTACACTGGACAGTGAAAGGGTTAAGTTATAAACTATTGTATACCTTGAACTGTAAGCTGTGAAGTATCTTGTACAAATAAATAAATAACCAACTCACCCTCGGTATTTTCAGTTCTCTCGCGTATTGAGACGCCTTGTAGTAGACCCAGTCCTCTTGGGGTCCAAACGACCCCATGTAGTACGTCAAGTCGTTAGCGATCAGTATGATGTCGCGGCCGTCTGGGCACTCCGGCGTGTACAGGGTTAGACGCCACGCTACCATACCGACCTAACGAAATACATAGAAAAAAAAAGTGTGTTTACTTCACAGGCCCCGCTTTCAGTCATTTTTTACACGACTGCCCAAAAAAGGATTGTAATGTTTTCAGGGTTTATGTATGTATGTGAGTTTCTTTATTCCACCATAACTTCTGAATGCCTGAACCGATTTTCATGTATGGGGTCGTTAGAATCCTTGCAACATTGCGAGTAACATAGGCTATAAAAACTTTTCACTTTTCAGTTCAATTTTTGACATTGCAGTCGTGTTTTTTATTGTTATAATTACGCTATCAAGTTGTATAAATAATTAATTATGTATTAGTGCAGTTCGGAACACTTTTCTCATTCATTTTGTTAGCATATGACGTATCTATACTTTTG
The DNA here is from genome assembly GCA_905340225.1 of Abrostola tripartita. Lineage (NCBI taxonomy): Eukaryota > Metazoa > Arthropoda > Insecta > Lepidoptera > Noctuidae > Abrostola > Abrostola tripartita. The sequence goes on from HG996515.1 coordinate 4,509,004, forward strand.
TCATATCAGTGAAACTATGGTCTTGTTAAGGGGTGGGGTGCAAGTAGAGAGCTTTAACGAGTGACGATACTTTAGTAAGTCTGTCACTAGACGGTCAACCTCGCTACCATCCTTGTTGACTGACCAATCTCTACACCACGGTATGACCTTTTCCATGTGGCTATAGGTCTGCTGATGTAAGCACTGATGGTCGAGTGGCATAACCGTTGAACTGCCAAGTCAAAGGTCGCAAGTTCAAACGCCGGCACGCACCAATGTCTTTTCGAATTCATGTGCGTACTATAAATTAGTTATCAGTTGCTAAAAACGGTGAAGGAAAACATCGTGAGGAAACCGGCACACCTGAGAGATTTTTCAACGGTGTGTAAAGCCATGTCAGAGGTCTACAGGCGGTTTAAACTCTGACACCAGGTTGTTCATCAACCATACGATAAGAAGAAGGTCTGCTGATACGAAGGGGTGGGTCACTGTCACTTACATTATTTTGTCCCGGCAGCCTTGTGACCTCAACGACTCGCCTCTCACCGTCGGGCTCCACTACCAGCTCCACCAACGTCATCACATTGTCTGGTTGAGGACCTGTATGGAAAATATAAAATTAATAAGGCAATTAATAATAATTATGATTATGTGATATGATTATGACAACCCGATTGGCGCAGTGGCTAAGCGATTGGACTGCTGTGCGAGTTGGATTTCCGCATGGGCCAAAATTTTTTGCGATCGGCCGATATTTGTCTGTCCGATAATAATTGGAAACTAGCAGCGCCCTGTGGTGTTACCCGCTACATTTTTTCGGGATAAAATGTGTTAATAAAGGGTCAGTTACCTCCATACTAATTTTTAGCGAAAATGGTCCAGCCGTTTGAGCGTGAAGAAGTAACATACATACAGACACACAAACTTTCGCTTTTATAATATTAGTGTGATAAGATAAGTGTGATTTACGTATTTTATTTATTTAAAGATTATTTTTTAGATAAATGGATGGAAATCCGTGGTCTCTGCCTACCCCTCGTGGAAATAGGCATGACCTAATGTATGTATGGATAGAGAGTTATAAAACAGGAGTATATTCACCGTCAACGCTGCCTTCCTCAATACACTCGCGCCATCTCCTCTCGACCATCTGTCGGAACATGTCCGGGATGTCGTACACGTACGTCGTGCCCTGCGACGTCGCCTGCGCAATGGAAAAACATTACCATCAAGATCACAATAAAAAAAAGACGGACTGTACCTACTTAATTTTTTTGTTTATTTTGACATCTGACTTAAAATTGACCTGATTGGCGCAGTGGCTAAGGAATAGGACTGTTGCGTTAAGGGTTGCGGGTTCGATTACCGCACGGGACCAAAAAATTGTGTGGTCCGCATTTGTTTGTCCCGAGTCTGGGTGTTTGTTTATGTGATATGATTTGTGATTTTCATTGTTTTCATTTCATTTTCAAGTAAAAAAAAAAACTAGGTAATTCGCCATCTTGCATGCTTTTATTGTTTATAGTTAGGTAACAGCCGCACGAGTAGACCGATAAAGGTAAAGCTGCGTATGCCGCGGTCAGTCCGAGGATGGGCGATCATCAGTTGTCATACTGAGACGCCCCGTTCTTCATTTATAGATAGTCAGCAGACAAATGATAGCAGTAAATGGTTTTAATTATTAATACGTATTTGCTTTTAATGTAATCCTTATGGCTACGGAATAGAACTCAAAATCCTTTGAATAAACTGTAAGTTTGTTAATTTGTCAATACAGTTGGTACTTACCAAGAATCTCTTCTGTTGCAAGTAGTCTTTGGTGACGTATGGTGTGGATATGGGAAGGCCGTGCATAGGACCCTGTCGGGGTCCGAACGACTGGAACATTATCTGCGGACAAACACACTCGCTCAGTAAAATATATGTGTATGGACATAACCTTGATTGATTTATTAATTACTAGCTAAATCGGCGAACTGTGTACCGCCTTTACACCATTTAAAACTCACTACATTTTTACAAATATTTTAAAATCAAAATTAGCCAAGTCGGTCGAGCCGTTCTCGAGTTTTAGCGAGACTAACAAACGTCAATTCATTTAGGTATAGATTAACAACTTATAATTTAATAAAAAAATAAGTTTTAGGCAGGTTTCACCTTTTATTTACTGCACGCCAGTTAAAAGGTTGCAGTAAAAAAAAAAACAATGCTTGTGCAGATGATATAACGGACTGCGCAGTTGCTGTGCAGTTGACATGCTTATAGCTTGCATAAACAGTTGTTCTATCTCACTACGTCCGTTCATCTCTCGCTGTAGTTGTAACGTGTACTGATAAGCTTGTGTGTGTCACCGTCGCAACCGTGACCGAGCGCTCTTCAAGTAACACACACTACAACAATGTGCATGCGCACGCCTGACAACATTCGTAGTCTCGAACTTCGTGAGATGGAACATCTATACTATACAATATACATATAGACCACCAAACACAATAAAAGCGAATGCCATTACTCACCACGCCAATCCTTGGGTCAGAGATTTCCTCATACGTATAGATGTCCAGGGAATATCCTGAACCATTTGATAAGCAGAGCCTGACGTTCTTCGTCGGCGCCCCAGGACCTAAGACACAAATATAAATATATAGAGGATGTATATAAATATTTCTTCGTATATAAGCTAATTGGGTAGGTAAAACTATTTACCAATAATTCTTAGACACTATTAATTCTCTAAATTAAATAAATGCTTAATTTCAGCCCTGAAAACCTGATTAATTTTCAGTTACCTGTAATATGATTTTTAGATGACTTAAACACCGTGATTAAACCGGCACACCTGAGAGATTTTTCAACGGTGTGTAAAGCCATGTCAGAGGCCTACAGGCGGTTTAAACTCTGACACCAGGTTGTTTCATCAACCATACGATAAGAAGAATAAATACTGAATTGAGTTGTTAAAAGTGACGTCATAATTTGCTATTACAATACAATATTTATGGAGGAATAGCGTTTAGGCAGCTCATAATAAGTATGTCAAATTATTGGTGTTGTCAACGACATAAGTGTCACATGGGAATCGGTCATGCTGGAGTGTGGATACAAAATAAAGATATAAATATTATTCAAAGCAGACTATTTAAAATAATAGGTACTTTTGTTAACGTCATACATAAGACTATCCCAGGGAAAAGCCCCCCTAAAAACCTCCTTCACCGCTTCTTAGTGCTATAGCTGGGAAAAACGGGGCAACAAACTACTCAGAAGCAAAATCTATCCGAAGAGATTGTCATCAACAAGGATGGTAGCGAGGTTGACCGTCTAGTGACGGACGTACCTGTTATACCGATACCTAATATCACGCGTCGAAGCGAACTACTGTCTTCTTGCAACAAGTATTAGTAATATTTACATAAGAACAAAAGAAAAAGCGTTAAAGGGTCCACGAGTGATGATACGCAATCGTTTAGCGTACTCTACCACGACATTCAGCCAGTGTACCACATAATTCTCACGCAACCTTAGAACGAAAGTGACCTAACACAAAATTCGTGCAACTTCTGATGTTGCTATAAATGACTTTAAAAACCCTACGTGTGGCGCAGCTTGGGGTTAAAAGTAGGCATTTTAAAGTTTATATCAAGATCAGGAGTTACAGGAATTTTGAGTTTCGGCAGTTTCGTTCTAACGATGTGATATGGTACACTGTTTAATGGACAATCAAATTTTTGAATTTATATTGTCCTATACGAAAACCGGTAGTTCTTTTGATCGCCAGATAACTTTTAAGGTGGTCTTCGGATAGTCATCAGGCAAATACGGCCCATTTTTTATTAATAATAATAATTGTTAAATTATTATTATTTATAAAAAATAGACCGTGCATGTCGTTGTATATTTTCTTATATTTTTGTTAGGGATAAACGACTATTTATTATAATACTTTGTTAGAATTAGGCAACAAAAACAGTCCGAGCCATGCTTGAAATAAACGTTTTACGCAGATTATATATTCATTCGATCAAAGGCAATTTTCGTCAGTTTAAAAGATGGATTCAGTGTAATATATGTACCAGCCTGTAACTAAGGTTTCTATAGGTCTATGCCACCCGAACTAAAGTTACTGTCATTATTAATACTGTCCTACTGCTAAAAACGCCTCTCATACAGAAGGAACGAGCGTTGATCACCACGCAAGCTCACTGCGGGTTGGTGATTTTTTCCTGGTCGTTTTTCCTAACTTTAGCGTAACGTCAAATGCAAAAATGATAAATATATCACAGTGAGATTTTTACCATTATTATTTACCTCTGCCTACCCCTCGTGGGGGCGAGGCGAGGTGTGACTTTATGTATATGATATTTTTTTAAGCGCTTCATTGACTGATGAGACTTTAATTCACTTTTCATTATGCAATGGTTCTTTGATAGTGAACTCTGTGAATTGAGCTCGCCTTTGTCTGACAAATTTGACACATTAAAAACTTCAATGATGTTAATTTATGACAGTACAGGATTAGGAAAATTCGTACAAATGAGTGTCCATCTTTAACAGATCATTAAGCCATTTTAAAATGACGAAAATCAGTCTTTTAAAATTAAAAGCAACAGCCGCAACCAAAAAAAAGGCGTAAATTGCTGCCTCACCTAGAGTATTCACCAATAATGTATTTCAGATTCGACTTTCAGCATTACATTACAAGTTATATCAAAATATTACTCATTGTATCATCAAATCTCCTCCCTCGCTGATGTAATGCTTGACTGTGTAACGTAACATTACAGGCGAAGTGAAAGCCGAGTGGTATGACCGTTGGACTGCCAAGTCAAAGTTCGCAAGTACAAACCCCGGCACGCACCAATGTTTTTCTTTAATTCATGTGCGTACTATAAATTAGTTATTAATTGCTAAAAAATCGGTGAAGGAAAACATCGTGGGGAAACCGGCACACACGAGAGATTTTTCAACGGTGTGTAAAGCCAATCCAGAGGCCTACAGGAGGTTTAAACTCTGACACCAGGTTGTTCATCAACCATGCGATAAGAAGACAGGCGAATGCTCTAGTTGAGGGAGCGCCGTAAAGTATAAACAAATAACGATGTTTTAATATCATAATTACTTTCGTGCATGTTGCCGTTCGGTTCGCGACCTCGACGCGAGTGAGCTAAAAACAAGAATACGCTTTATTTTTTAAATCACTAATATTGTACAAATAAAAAATTACACAATTATCCAATTATTTTTCAAACATAGCTGAATAAATACAGAATGGATGAGGTTAGTCTCTGTTTACCCCTCTGGGACAACGAGATGGTAAGTAGTAACAGTACGCGCATTAATAGTGACCGACTGAAGATAGGAGACGTTTTGGACTGCTGTTAACAGATATATGATGATGATGTGATGATAATACGATAATGATGATGATAATACGATAATGATGATGATGATATGATAATGATGATGATAATATGATAATGATGATGATAATATGATAATGATGATGATAATATGATAATGATGATGATAACAGAAATATATATTTATGTTGACCAGTTAAATTCGTAACTTTTTTACGTTAAACTTCGCTTGTAACCGATTTCAGTCTGGCTTTGTTTAAATGCGTTTACTATAACTATTTTGATGTATACATGTAAATAAAATACCACGTTAAATAAATCAATTATTTTAGGCCGGATACCACACGCCTGACAACATTCGTAGTCAAACTGACTTCATGAACACACAATATCTATAATAATTGATTTATCAAATTATTGTACTTCTTTTTAATACTTATATGACTAAAAGGTCGTTTTCTTGTGGCCACGATCAATCTAACTTGTTTTTAATATTCGTCAACCCGTACCCTTAAATAAATAAAATATTACAACTAAGTAGAGCCACTTACCGATGCGCAGCGTGAACCTGATTTCAGCTTGAAGCACCCTGAGCTTCCACAGCCGAGGACCGTAGCGCATTACCATGCCTAGCACTGACTCCTCGATCTGTGAAGCGCAATTTTATTTTAAAAACCCAAAAATGTAATTATAATTTTTTTTGAAGTTTTTTTTACAATGTAAGGTTTATTTAATATAATACTTATGGACGTGGCAATGCCGCTAGCCTTTTGAGCATCCTACCAGTCGACAGCGATGAGGAGGAATACTACGATGCATAATTTTTGGTTTTTCTTTTATATATATACCTGCCTCGTTGGTCTAGTGGTTGCTAAGCGCGACTGCTGAGCAACAGGTCCTGGGTTCAAATCCCGGGTCGGGCAAAGTGTTACTGAGTTTTCCATTAGGTAATTCTCAGTAGCAGCACGGAGTCTGGATTTGTGCCCGGTTGATGGCAATAGGCTCGCCCCCTATTACATTGGGACTTACAACATAACTGGCGAAATGTGGGTGTACTACATGTTCACCTCTGCCTACCCCTTCGGGGAATACAGGCGTGATGTTATGTTTATGTATATTAAAATGTTTATATTTTTTTACCGTAGGTAGTATAAGGAATTATAATGTATATAGAAAATATAATTAGTCTAGTCAGTCAAATATACAATTCACAAAAAAAAACTTATAACAATAATAGCTTTTCTTAACGTCGCCCCGCACTAAGAATTTCTCCTGTATCGTGGGTCCGTTTCACAAACATGAAATATCACATACACAACACCCAGACTCGGGACAAACATCTGCAGATCACAATTTTTTTTGTCTCGTGCGGGAGTCGAACTCACAAAGTCAAGCGCAGCAAACGAAAACGTGAAACACACCCACGATACAGAAGAAAGTCCTAGCGTGGGGTGACGTTTTCATTTAAAAAAAATAGACGAGTTAAATATTTATTGGCTTTACCTTAGCAGGGTCCATGATGACAGTGGGTCCAAAGTTCAGGAAGATGTGGTTGCAGTCCGTCCTCTTGGCTAGAGGGTGGGAGAAGGCTACCTCTAACTCATCCATAGCCTCTAGAAGGACCCTGGAATAGAGGTCAGACATTAAGGGATCATAAAACATGGCATTTGAGTAAACAACTAGGGTAACTGAGTAACTACTATTATAGGTTTACAAGCGGCGCCCCGCAGTGTTAACCGCTTCAATTTTCGGGGTACAAAGTAGCCTATGTGTTAAACCAGGGTGTTAGCTACCTCCATAACAAATTTTATAAAAATCGGTCCAGCCGTTTGAGCGTGAAGAAGTAACAAACACACACACACACAAACTTTCGCCTTTATAATATTAAGTGTGATAACCTAATGCAGGAAGGTAAACAATTGGATAATTTTATATAGACTAGTTGTATCTGCCGCACCGCACTACCGCTGCTTCGCCTGCGTTGTTGCGTTATTTCCCGTAACTATATATATTTTTTTATACTTATAGTTGCCTTAGTCATTCTCAGTAACAACAGCTATAATTCAGTGAAAACCCCGTCAAAATCGGTCCAGTCATTTCTGAGATTAGCCAGAACAACCCGGTGGGATAGGCAGAATTACAGTACATAACATTTATATTTTAGTTAAAGTTTTCTAAAGATATGAATACTAAATGAATTACTGACCTCTCTCCTTCGTTCTGCAAGTATTCGAAGCTGGCTTCCTTGGTGATGAGATCCTGGTGTCTGATGATGGAGCGGATGAAGAACCTGTAGTCTGTGACCTCTTGGCCCTTCTTCACCTATTTGTATACAAAAATAACTTTAATTTAAACTTATTATGATAATTTCAGTCGATATTGGTGTATACTGTGGCTATCTACTTATCTACATAATTATTATTATTTATCATCATCAGCCGGAAGACGTCCACTGCTGAACAAAGGCCTCCCCCTAAAGGGAAGATGAGTTGCCATAATCCCTACGTTTAAACGGTTTGGTGATCGCAGTATCGGTGGTAAAGTTACAGAAGATGCTGCAGCCCATCTTCTGGATTTTTCTTTAGTCGCCTCCTACGACGCCCACGGGACCAATTGGGGAGGTACTATACTGGCCCGGCACTCCACGAGATTTATTATTATAAATCTAGAAAGATATCGTTTCACTTCAGATCTAGAAGGTTAAGCAGCGCTCGCTGCGGTGAGGCTTTTGATGGGTGACAGTTTTTCACAAATCAAGACCTATATGCTGCGGAAAGCAGGCTGACCACTATATCCTGCGCCTGACCTCTCTCCAGTCGTGTCTTTTGAAGCCCGTGCCTCTTACCTTCGCCTTGCCCAGGTACAGGTGCATCTTCTGGTTGCTGGTGGGCAGTGCCTCCAGCTCGTAGCTCCTCATGCGGTACAGCTCCAGCTGAAAGGCGGAGGCCGGCTCCAGGTGGCGGTAGATGGTGTCTTCTGTGAAGTCGTTGCGGGCGCGGTACGTGAAGAATTTGGGGAACTGGCGTCTGGAAGACATTATTCATTTGAGTAAATAATATCATGCTTCTCTATACGAGAAGAGGCGTTTGCCCTGCAGTGGGTGGTATTATTTCATTTATACAAAACATTTTTCTTATTTATTACATTTTCAAATATCTATAATATTTATAAATATATATATAAGAAATACAATATTTAAAAATATAAAACATAGGTTCCTCTCGAAAATATAGTATAAATAGTATTCAAGTATAGTTTAAATTAAAAACCTAAAATTGAAGGTAAAGTTGAAGTGAATAAGGTCTATAATCGCGTGTTACTTGATGAGCAGCATGAAGGTGATCCGCCTGATCCTCTTCTGATGCAGCTCGTGGCGGTGCGCGCGGCAGAAGTTCCCGAAGCGGCGCGACACGGCGCTGTCGTCGCTCTCGCCCGAGTCGCGCACGCCGATCATCAGGATGTGGATCGGCTCCAGCGGCGCCTGCGCATATACAATAAATAATTAGGCACCGTCTAATTGCGTGTATAGACATGTTTAGTTTAATTTCAAAAGACAATGTTACTCTTTAGACCAATTTTAGCGACTTCTATTAAGTTTTATAATTGAAATGTTAATACTGATTATAGTACAGTTATTAATTCTAAACTGTGGACTAAGTTGACAGCTTTGTTTTTGTATATACCCCGTGTAGTTTTCGCAAAAAAACTAAAATGCTAACTCAACATTAGATCCTGTTCACACTTCTTTTGAATAATAATACTTAAAGCCTGTTTCACCATCTACAAGTAAAGTGTCAAGTAGACCAACCGCCACTTAAAGTCGCCCGTAACTATCATACGAATTGCACAATATCTGGGGGCTTACCATGAACTTTCAAAATAATTGCCAAGTTCCGGGCAGTTTAACTTTGAAGGATAGCCTGACAGGTTTTCTATTTGTACCATGATCATTTCTATCAGAGCTGCAATGCATCGATTTCACATCTGCTGTATTGTCTCTGATCAGCAAAGTCTAATATCTTCATAATATAAACAAACGTTCGGAAATACTTATCCGCGACGTTACCGGTTTTACGGTTTAAAAAAATCGTATTAAAGTATTTGAATAACATTATTTATTACGATGATAATAATTAAAACAATATGTTTTATTACTAAACATCGCATTAGACATGATTAAGATGCTAGAAACCTTTTCAACACTTAAAACAGATAATTTAGACACTTGATAAAACGATTACTATTTTCGAACGATGACAAGTACGTCAGTTGGTATTGTTTAAGAAATGGAACTACCACAAATTGAGGTGTTTAAATAAGAAACATTATGTTGATTTGTTTCTTAGAATCATAAGATAGCAATAAAAATCACCAATCCATCATCTCGTTTATAGCGATTGTCATATTATGGCTATTAAGGGTATAAAACCTGAATAGTACATACACTATTCAATAATATAGCTGATAGAAGTATACCATTTAATAAATAATGGAGGAGAGGAGAGACTGGTCCACTTTAGCACACGACCGAGTAAAGTGGAAGAGTGAAAGGGAGGCCTTTGCCCTGCAGTGGGACAATACAGGCTGAGAAAAAAAAAAAAAAAAATATTCTGGTCGTGTGGGGTAAAAATAAACACGTAGCATAATGTCACTAGATTTATTTTCGTAATCAACATCTTAATATAACAAATACTAAAGTTTTATTTAATGCCTCAAGATATATGTTTTCTTGATACCAAGCCCAACATTATAAACCACACTACATCCATCACTACCCATACACCAGCCGATAGTTCTTCTGCCGATCCTCTACAATGGACACCATGGCTTAGTCGAGTACTTGCTAATAACTTTAAGCAAAATACATTAAATATTATTTAGAAATCCACAACTATTGTCAAAAAGATTGTCAGTTTCAAACTGACATTATTTTCTCATTCCGTTTTACAGTAATTATAACTATGAAGTATGAACTTATGTTTCATTCTTAGATAAAGGAGGTTTTATTAACATAAAGATCTTCAAAATAAACGTAATATTATGTAATTTCATCGTTACACTTTTGTATAATATGCTAGTAGTACATATACATGAAAAAACATGTATTTAATTTAAAATTTACCAAAACAGGTTAATAAAAGTTAGTTTTTCACACCGGTTTAATCTGACAGCAAAGTAGTTCAATTCTCGATGTTTGTATGTCAAAAATTACTTCATGGTACGGATATTTGCAGGCCAACTACTGTCACGTGATCGCTCGCCGGCTTAGATCACGTGACCGCTGGCTCGCCTGTTGTTTTAAGTGATCATGGTACAAAATAACAGGACAGTTCATTTTTCGTCGAAAACAGTCCTGCTATAAGGGTTCATGGTAAGGCCCCAGAGCACAATAATCAGGGGATAAACTGGCCTGTAACTAAGATACGATAGAAGATACTCGTAACTTTTACTTGTCGATTAGCGTTAATCAAGAAGTAATTATTCAACACTTTACTTATAGATGGTGAAACAGGCCCTTAATAAATTAAGTATTGTTTATACTGTACCTCAATGGCTACGTCAGCTGGCTTGAAGTCCATCCCGACGTTGATGCTGGTGCTGTCCCGGCTCTCACTGCCCTCCTGCAGCGCTGCAAGATCCTGGTCGACATCACATTATATTAAGAAACTTCTTATCGTATGGTTGATGAACAACCTGATGTCAGAGTTTAAACCGCCTGTAGGCCTCTGACATGGCTTTACACACCGTTAAAATTAAAAATCTCTCAGATGTGCCGGTTTCCTCACGATAATTTCCTTTACGCAACGTTTTTAGCAACTGATAACTAATTTATGTCGAGTGGTATGACCGATGGACTGCCAAGTCAAAGGTCGTTCAAACTATAAATTAGAATGTGCGTACTATAAATTAGTTATCAGTTGCTAAAAACAGTGAAGGAAAACATCGTGAATAAATCGGCCGTGTCAGAGGCCTACAGGCGGTTTAAACTCTGACACCAGGTTGTTCATCGATAAGATGAAGAAGATCATCAATATACCCTCACCTCTCTCCTAACAGTAGCTGAGCTGGCAAAGTCATGCACGAGGTCTAGCAGCTCGTCAGCGTACTGCACGAACTGGTCGAAGGACTCGAAGGCGGCCAGGGCTCCGGTGCGGTGGTGGCACTTCCTCATGGCCGCCGTGCACAGCTCCGCCGGTATACCTTCCTGGTCTTGAGCTGAGGCCAGCTCGATCTCTGATTGGCTGATGGGGATCCTGTACAAGACAGCATAACATTAGGCCATGGTATGTAGGCACTTAGGCAGAGGTGTATTGTACACTCACATTTCGCCAGTTATGTTATAGGTCCTTATGTAATAGGGCGAGCCTATTGCCATCAACCGGGCACAACTCCATACTCCATACTGCTACTAAGAATTACCTTATCTAAAAACCCTACAGTGACCGTCTCTAAAATACGATCCGGGCCCTCACATTCAGCTATTGCACTTTGCAACGACGATGCAGAGCTTACAATCAATGATTACAAAAATTCAGTTTCATCGGGACAGTATATTGCAAGGCAAATATTTTGTGGGGCTCGTAGCTATGCGGCTACCCGGCAGATCAGTCGATCTGCGAGGTTAAGCCGTGCTCTCCGCGGTCGGTCTTGTGATAGGTGACCGTTTTCACATGTCGAGACTCCACCGTGCTTCGGAAGGCACGTTAAGCCGGTGGTCCTGCGCCTGATCTCTCTCCGGTCGTGTCGGTCTACCGTCCCATCGGACTATGAGAGAGAGGGAATAGGGAGTGCACCTGTGTTTGACCGCATACTTAATTCGGTCAGGAGAGCATTAGTGGCTAAGCGATTGGACTGCTTCGCTAAGGGCCCTTGCCCTTTTGAATTTTGTCCCGTGCGGGAATCTAACCCCTTTGTTAGGTTCCCGCACAGGACAAAATTTGTGCGATCCGCGGTTGTTTTGTTTTGGTAGGTGTTTTGTTGTTTGTAAAATGCACCCACGATATAGGAGAAATCCTAGTGTGGGCCGACTTTTTTAAGTACGAAGAAAAGAAAATTTTCTATAAACCAACCTGTTAGGATGTCCAGTGGGCAGAATGAACTGGAAGTGCACCACTCCGAGTTCTCCGGACAGCGCCAAGTGCTGGAGGCATGTGATGTCATACGACGTGTATGCTCGACGGACGTATACCTCCAGGGCTGCATTACCGACCTGGGAATCGAACCACACATGTATACAAAGTGTAATCTATGGCTGTATGTAAATGTAAGCGGTTTTCAACAGCGACTTCGTATAAGTGGAAATTATAACGCATTTTCACGGATAGAAAGTAGAGTAGATATGTCTTTTTTTGGGCTTAAGCTTACTCCTTAGAAAAAATTGGCAAAATCGGTCAAGCCGTTTAGGAGAAAAATTATTATATTTAAATACGCAAAAAAGGAGCGCAAAATCACACTTAACACTAATGTTATAAAGACGAAAGTTTGTGAGTGTGTTTGCATGTTTGTTACTTCTTCACGCTCAAACGGCTGGACCAATTTTGATAAAATTTGGGATGGAGGTAGCTGAGACCCTGGATTAGCACATAGGCTACTTTTTATCCCGTAATAAATAAAAAATTATAGCCTCCTTCAAAAAACTCAAAAGTGAAAAATAATATTTTATCACTTCACTTTACATAAGCGAAGTGGAAGTCGGCGCCAAATCCTATGCGTTCGCTTAGTTTATAGTGTTAGCTTTTAAACTATGAACCACGCACGTATGGCAGCATTCTCATAAGTACTATTTTTCTGAATCGCTTAATGGATGTTGGGATTTGGCACCGACTTCTACTTCGCTTATGTAAAGTGAAGTGATAAAATATTATTTTTCACTTTTGAGTTTTTTGAAGGAGGTTATAATTTTTTATTTAAAATTTTTTATTTCACGATTTTTTGGCTTTAGATTCTGCTAATCTGGTTTTGCTATTTGTATGACCATTTAAGCGATTTAAATTTTGTTTTGTGAAATGGGTATTTAGTGAAATATAATAAACCACACGACGATAGATCGTTGCAGGAAATGAAAAGACTACGAAATCTGTCTTCCGATAATGAAGGTAGATAAGTAAGTCAGTAGTACATAAGTAAGTCATAATAAACCTTTTATTTACGAGGCAAAATTATCCAGTGAGTCCTCCCACCCTGGGTGGAGGGACTGTCAGACTTGTACTGACAGTCATACTACTGTCATACTCATCCACAGTGTTCCTTCAATAGCCCTTTACGTTCCAGGGTCACGGTTACCCAGGGACAGTACCGCGATCACGGATCAGCTTACGTAATTAGGACGCATGAAATTTGAAGAGTTTTGTTCTTATAACCGAATATCTCATCAGAACAAACATCTAATTATTTTTCAGTATTGCGTTTTTTTTGTAAAACGTTGTAAGTGACCTTGAACATTTTTTTTTTCGAAATTGTTTTTATAACCTTTGTAGTGAGTACAGGCGTGATATTATGTTGTGTGATGGCGTAAACAATGCTTAGATATGCTATAGCAACAATCGCGGTTAATCTGCTGTTATTTATTGAAGAGTTCCCCCGATTTCTACAAGATCCCATCATCAGGTATTGAAATGGTGACAATGGGACCACACGAGAAGCACCAGCTTTCAAATAAAAAAAGAATCATGAAAATCGGTTCACCCAGTCGCAAGTTATGAGGGAACAAACATAAAAAAAAAAAAAAAAAAATACAGTCGAATTGATAACCTCCTCCTTTTTTTGAAGTCGGTTAAAAATGTACCGGGTAACACCGCGGGGCGCGGCTAGTTGACAATAAATACATAACTGACAATACAAATAAATAATGACACCTAAATACATAAGAATTTCGTTCATCATCATCATCATCATCAGCCAAAAGTCGTCCACTGTTGAACACAGGCCTCCCCGTTTAAGCGGGGGGTTTTGCCATAATCCCCACGCTTGGCAGGCGGCTTGGGGATCGCAGTATTGGTGGTGGAGTTACAGAAGACGCTGCTGCCCATCTTCTGAATTTTCCCTTAGTCGCCTCTTACGACACCCACGGGAGGAAAGGGGGTGGTCAATTCTAAGCCGGATACCACACGGCAGAATTTCGTTACTATAAAGAAATTCACAAAAATTGAACGTTATACAAGCAAAACCGCAGAAGAAATACTAGTCTAGCTATATAACTGATTTCCTATTCTGTTAGATACAATCATTATACCGTTAATCACAGCGATTCAATTAGATATGTTACAAAGAAAGAGAATAATTGATTACAATTCAAATCAAACGATTATCGATAATCTAGCGCCTTAGGCTGGTCTTTGAAGCATTGTTAATTAAGGTTTTATAAGTAATTTCTTCAAGAACGCACGTTAATGATTTGCCGCATTGAATTTTATTAAAGATAGTAGGGGTGCAAGTAGGAAGCTTCCACGAGTGAGTAAGACTTAAGTACGTCCGGCGATCCCTGGACGGTCAACCTCGCTACCATCCTTGTTGACTGACCAATCTCTAAACCACGGCATCATCTTTGGCCTATAAGCCATTTAGATATTCTATGTGGCTATTGGCTCATGCCGATACGAAGAAGAAGATATTAGATTATAGTATTGAGTGACCAAAACTCCATCAAAAACCGTATAAATCAACATTCGAGGATAAAATACTTTTGATTTCTATCGATAGGCTCGATACATTTGATCGATTATAGGCTGTAACGAAATCTATCGATTATGGATATAGAACTGGAATTCAAACCGTTTCATGAGACATACAAATTGATAACGTTTGCTTTAAGCATGGGTATGATTTACCCAAACCCGAAAACTGAGAAATGGAGACTGGCTAGCATACGTAAGATATTTTAATAACTTTTAAACGACCGCGTTGCATGATTTGACCTTTCATTTGGCTTGAAGGCTGCACCAGCTGGGGTGCAAGCAGAATAACTAACTGCTTGCGACTACGGCCGGTGCAACCCGGTCGAAACGTCAAGCCAAAATTAAAAAACATGAGTTCGCGTTATTTCCCTATTATTATCTCTTTCTTCTTTACTCGGGCTATCCACCGTGTGGAAGATACCCGGTCTTTTAAAAGGCTTACGTGGGGACACAGGTCCAACACGCAGAGGCCCGTAGAGAACTTTAATCTTAAAGGGAATGGGACACCAGCTAGGTACATCACACAACTGCTCTATATAAAAACAGCCATGAAAAGTCCCACTGTAATTTAATCTTAGTAACTTTTAAAGCAGTCACGCCTTGAAATCGCAATTCCGTTTCAGTATTTACTTAAAACGAAATTAACAGAACAAAACTGCATCAAAATCGGTCCATCCGTTTGGGAGCTATAATGTCATAGAAAGATATACACACGAAACGGGTTTCAAACGATAACTTGCTAACAAAATAAGTTAAAAACGAAAAATGATGATCACACCTAAACTTATATTATTTTGTTTTTGAACAGCGTTGCTAGTGGCAACCATCGCTCCTCTCGCAACCATGATCTTCATAGACATGTATAGATGCTGGATGGTTAATGACATCATTAACATTATCAGGCACAGTACAGTTGTTGGACCGTTTCTTGGCGGGTTTTTTAAGGTATCGTAATTTGTACTAAATATATTACTTATATTAGAAATCCGAAAATATATTTTTCTGTTTGTACTACTTTTACATAGAAACAAAGGAAATATGATTTTTTCTGTCTCACCTAATTATATAACAAGTAAAAAGCGATACATGTTGCCTACGCAACACATAGTAGCAGGACGGCATGTCATAAATATCGAATGTGTAAAGGAAACGAGCTAAGTTCAGGATTTAATGTGCCAATTTCGGAGCGCATATAACCTGACTACCTTATTTCATATAATAATACAATTGGTCTAACTAATAATATCATTAGTTTTTCCAGTATCCATATCTATACTAATATTATAAATGTGAAAGTAACTCTATCTGTCTGTCTGTTACACCTTCAGGACAACACCGCGGCGCAGATTTTGATGAAATTTGGCATGTAGAAAGTTAAAGATCCGAGAAAGAACATAGGCTACTTCTTTTTTATTTAACCATGTACGGGGTTTAAGTAGGGGTTAACGCGGGCATAGCCGTGGGCAAAAGCTAGTTACAATATAATAGGTCTAACTAATAAAATCATTAGTTTTCCCACTATATTAAATAAAAGAATTAAATTATAGCAACGTAGGCTTAAAGCTTTGTCCAGCAGTGGACGTCTTCCGGCTGATGATGATCAACCTTTTCAGATGATCCTAATGTACCACAAACGAACTCAAGCGAAGCAGATCCTAGACGAAATCGACCGCGACCACTCAATCTTCAACGACTTCTCCGAAAAGTACAAGGTTATAGTCCGGGACAGGATCCGGAACAGCCAGATCTACAGCGAGAGGGGCTGGGTCATCACCGTCAGCAGCTGCGTCATGA
The DNA here is from genome assembly GCA_905340225.1 of Abrostola tripartita. Classification (NCBI taxonomy): domain Eukaryota; kingdom Metazoa; phylum Arthropoda; class Insecta; order Lepidoptera; family Noctuidae; genus Abrostola; species Abrostola tripartita. The sequence continues at coordinate 4,525,811 of HG996515.1, forward strand.
CGTTCCCCGTCATGGCGGTGGTGCTCAACATTTTCAACTTCATGTTCAAGTCGGAGCCCGTCAAGTACATGATCCATGATCTGGAGAAGCCGTTTTCAGAGTCCGGGGCGAGATTCCAGAGTCCTTATTTTGAGGTTAGATTTTTATTTACCTTATATTCTATACAAGTCAAGATACTACATATATACAAAGCCATGTCTTCTATGTTCTTCCCGCCGTGTGGTTTCCGACCTAGAATTGACCACCCCCTTTCCTCCCGTGGGTGTCGTAAGAGGCGACTAAGGGAAAATCCAGAAGATGGGCAGCAGCGTCTTCTGGAACTTGACCACCAACACTGCGATCCTCAAGCTGCTTGCCAAGCGTGGGGATTATGGTAACCCCCCCTTCTTAAAGGGGGAGGCCTTTGTTCAACAGTGGACATCTATCTATGATGATGATGATGTCTTCTACAAATATACATTTGCAACGATCCTGGCATACTTCTTTCGCCTCATTCACTCTCATATACATTCTTGTCCTGAGTCATCCTTATACATTTTTCAGCGTTGACTTAAGTAACACTGAACCTGATTTTTGTTGCTAAAATAATCTGGTCATACTATAGTCGTCTACGTACTAAAGTTTAAACTAATCTTTTAACCCACGCTTCATCATTGTACCGGCCAGACTTTCTGGAGGCAATAAACCATCGTCGGGAGTCCTTATTTTGAGGTTCCTAATTATCGATAGGTACACCAAGAGCATTCGAGAGCATTCGTGTGTAATGTAACATTTCGGATTCATTGTGAGAATGACATTACAGCCTGATTGGCGCAGTGGCTAAGCGATTGGACTGCTGCGCTAAGGGTTGCGGGTTCTATTCCCGCACGGGGCAAAATTTGTGCGATCCACATTTGATCGTCCCGAGACTGGGTGTTTGTGTATGTGATATTTCATGTTTGTGAAACGTACCCACGATACAGGAGAAATTCCTAGTGGGGGGCGACGTTTTTTTTTAAATAAAAAAAAAACTAGCTGCGCCCCGCGGTGTTACTCGCTCCATTTCTTATAGAAAAAAAGTAGCCTGTGTTTATCCAGGGTGTCAGATACCTCCATACCAATTTTTAGCAATATCAGCCCTACGGTTTGATCCTGCAGAGGTAACAAACATGTAAACACAAACACTCCCAAACTTTCGCCTTCATAATATTAGTGTAAAGGGTGTTACTGCCTTCCTGACTTGACGAGCATTTGCCTGTAATGTAACATTTCAGATTCGACTTTGTATCAGAATATTACACACTGTAATGCTCGGTTCTCTTCCCTCACCAATGTAATAATCGAATCTGTAACATCACAGTTGCGCACCGTAACGCTCGGTTGTCTTCCCTCACTGATGTAATGTTCGACTTTACAACATTACATTACACGCGAATGCTGTAGATGAGGGAGCTTATGACACATCACCACGCAAAGTCGACTAGCCCTTTCCCACGTACATTTTAATTTAAATGACAATTTCAGATCATGTTCTTCTACATGTTCTACTGCTCCATACTCTACGTGGTGAACTTCATCGGCTACGACGGTTTCTTCGGGCTGTCTATCAACCACGCGTGTTTGAAGATGGATCTGTACTGTACGGCGTTAGAAGACGCTATGGAAGCACATGAGAGAGAAGTCTGCGGGAGAGTCATCGCTGTTATCAAGGAGCAGTGCAGGATGTTCAGGTAAAGAGTTTTATTGAAGAGATCTTTAAAATATCTAGGTTTTTTGGTATGATTTTGGCGACCAGAATATTAATTCTTGTGTAAGACACAAAACGAAACGGTTGAGTGTCATGAATCGAAGTTGATGTGATATTTCAGATTTATGAAACGCCCTTTAAAAACCATTAATATTACCAGTGAAACCAATTGTATCATATTCAAACCACAACTACAATTTTTTTTTTGTCATGGCATTCGTGCTTTTTAATTATATTTTTTTATTTGTTTCATTTTTTATAGCGTATGTTACTCGCGAGGGTTTAAGGATTCTAACGACACTCCATACATCAAAATCAGTTCAGGCATTCAGAAGTTATGGTGGAATAAAGAAACTCACATACATACATATTACATATGTACATTCATAAACCCTGAAAACATTACACTCCTTTTTTTGGGCAGTCGTGTAAAAAGGCTGTTTGTTTTTCAGATACGTAGATTTAATACAAGACACATTCAACATTTGGTTGGGAATCATATTTATTGCCACGATGATACAGATATGTACTTGCCTGTACCACATCACAGAGGTAGGTGTATTATTTACATAACTACGAAGGTTACACGATTCCTTCCTACCACAGGGAAAGCGACTCGTAAGAGGCGATGAACCCGATATGAGGTTCAATATTTTTTTTTTTTTTTTTTAAAAAACGTCGCCCCACACTAGGAATTTCTCCTGTATCGTGGGTGCGTTTCACAAACATGTAATATCACATACACAAACACCCAGACTCGGGACCAATATCTGTGGATCGCACAAATTTTTGTCCCGTGCGGAATCGAACCCGCAACCCTTAGCGCAGCAGTCCAATCGCTTAGCCACTGCGCCAATCGGGTCGTCAATATTAGTATATAGTACAATTAGTATATGTCTGTTTATAAGAGTACTAGCTACGCCCAGCGGTGTTAGCCGCTACATTCTCACGGCATAAAATGTAGCCTATGTGTTAATCCAGGGTGACAGCTGCCTCCATACCAAATACTTAAATTTTCAGGGTTACGGCTTCGATCTCCGGTACATGATATTTGTCACTGGAGCTGTCATACACATTTACTTGCCGTGCCGATACGGAGCTAAACTCAAGGCTTTGGTAAGTGATACAAAACAGCTCCGATGAACATTTAAATAGAAAATATTGCTTGAATGGCAGAAAGAACTCTACTTCTAATTCTATCTACATAATATATCTATTCTTCTATCTTCTACTTGTGTAAAATTGTTTCTGATAATAAGTTACATAATTATTAATATACCTAATTAGACGACCCGATTGGCGCAGTGGCTAAGCGATTGGACTGCTGCGCTAAGGGTTGCGGGTTCGATTCTCGCACGGGGCAAAAATTTGTGCGATCCACATTCGTTTGTCCCGAGTCTGGGTGTTTGTGTATGTGATATTTCATGTTTGTGAAACGCACCCACGATAAAGGAGAAATTCCTAGTGCGGGGCGACGTTTTTTTCTTAAAAAAAAAAAATTGATATGTATTAATTTGTACATCATTATTGGTAGAACATAGCGCGCTTATATATGATTTATTTAAGATCTTTGTATATAAAAACCTATGTTCAACAAATAAATTATTTTCTGTTCTACTATCTTCTTCTTCTTCTTATCGTATAGATGATGAACCACCTGGTGTCAGAGTTTAAACCGCCTGTAGGACTATGACATGGCTTTACACACCGTTGCAAAATCTCAAAGTTGTGTAGGTTTCCTCACGATGTTTTCCTTCACCGTTTATAGCAACTGATAACTAATTTATAGACCTCGTTCTACTATAATAACGTTCGTGTGTGTTATCCATATTATTGAATATGTACGCCGGTTTTACTCACGTGTGTATTCGGGAATGCCCGACTAGTTTCGAACTTGAACGGAGCCCTTATTCAAGAGCTGCAACCCAAACTAGTCGGGTCATTCCCGAATACACACATGAGTAAAACCGGCAGATAATATATAGTAAATAAATTATTTCTGATTTCTATCTATAAATCTATTTCTATCCTAGTCCCTGGACACGGCATGCAGGATCTACAGCTGCGGCTGGGAGCAGGTGGACGACCAGCGCGTACGGAGGATGATCCTCTTCATGATTGCGCGTGCGCAGGTGCCCAACGAGATCACAGCATTCAATATGCTGGCGTTCGATATGGAGCTGTTTTTGTCGGTAAGTTTTGTTGTTGGGTTTAAGAATAGAATTCTTTTAGGTCGCCAGAAGAGTTCAGAAGTATGTGTTTAGTTGTAGGAATAGAACCCAGTAGCCGAATTAATGGTAATAGGGTTTTATTGTTAAAAAAAGGATTTATATGACTTTTGGTGTCATTTTAGCATGTTGCCCATGCTAAGCTTATATTACCCTTAAGACGTAAATACTAAAAGGTAACTTGAAATTCGTTGAGTGCGATCAGCGACACGATATCTCAGTTGGCAGAGCTGCGCCACGGTATGGCCAAGGTCGCGGGTTTAAGTCCAGCTCGTGTGTATTATTTTTCCATTTCCTTTATAAATTTAAGAGTGTATTTTATTGTTACAGATCCTACAGTCTTCGTACTCTATGTTCACGCTTTTAAGATCTTAAATAGTAGGCGTTATGAACAAGAATCTTATATTATGCTATTATTAATGAACTAGAGTGTATCTTTAGCTAATAAAATAGTTTGTTTAGCCAAACTAATTAGCCAGCACATAGTTTTAATCAAATCAGTTTTTTCATTTAGTGCAATATAATATTGACGACCCAATTGGCGCAGTGGCTAAGCGATTGGACTGCTGCGCTAAGGGTTGCGGGTTCGATTCTCGCACGGGACAAAAATTTGTGCGATCCGCAGATGTTTGTCCCGAGTCTGGGTGTTTGTGTATGTGATATTTCATGTTTGTGAAACGCACCCACGATACAGGAGAAATTACTAGTGTGGGGCGACCTTTTTTTTTAAATAAATATAGAAAATAAAATAAAGTATAAATGTTCTTTTTTTATTTAATTCCGAAAATATTTTAACTCTTGATTATTTTATATATACTAGCTAACCCAACTGACGTTGTCCTGTCCGAACTATGAATATTAAATCCGACTGACAGTTATGCCAAACGCCATAAGGTTACATTTGAAAAGTTTACATAGTCGTTAAGTTTTCTATTATTTCTGTATAATATTAGTATAATAAATAATATAGATTAAATGTATATAATTATGATACTAGCGGCCCGCTCCGGCTTCGCACGGGTATAAAATATATATTATAAGTATTTCTCCACTATTTAATGGTTGTTATTATACATATGACTGACGACCTGATTGGCGCAGTGGCTAAGCGATTGGACTGCTGCGCTAGGGGTTGTGGGTTCGATTCCCGCACGGGACAAAAAATTGTGTGATCCACAGATGTTTGTCCCGAGTCTGGGTGTTTGTGTATGTGATATTTCATGTTTGTGAAACGCACCCACGATACAGGAGAAATTCCTAGTGTGGGGCGACGTTTATTATAAAAAAAAAATAATAATAATAATATAAACCTTCCTCTTTAATCACTCTATCTATTAAAAAAAACCGCATCAAAATCCGTTGCGTAGTTTTAAAGATTTAGGCGTACATAGGGATATAGGGACAGAGAAAGCGACTTTGTTTTATACTATGTAGTGATTACAACGTGACTTACCGCAGCATTGGTATGGTAGAAGAAGTCGTGCAGTATATCGAAGATGGACGTCTCCGACAGGATCAACTTCTGAAGATTTTCAGGGTGGAAGTCGTGACCGTACATGTCTACCGCTGACAGGAAGATGGACTCCATCTGGTTGTGGCGCAGCTCGTACGCGGGCTGGTGGGCCGCGATCAGGACCTGATGATGAACAGGAAATTATTTAGGTTACCCTTTTAAGGTTACCCCGCCGTTTTGCTCTGAAACTAGTCATGCTGTCTCTCATATCTATATACACAGGTGATATATATTTACAATACATAGACACGTTTCAGGTGGTCTATCAGCAGGGTCACCTGATACAGTTATAGGATGTACCTGTCTAGCTCTGAGCGCCACCCGGCTGTGCTCGGCGCGGTGCAGCGAGGTGAGCTCGTTGAGGGTGGTGGCCAGCTCGTCCGTCAGGCCCGGCTCGTTGGACCACAGGTGGTCGATCAGCAGGGTCACCTGTAATAAAAGGGTTACATTACGATGGTGATATGGAACACCGCGCAGCACACGCTCGCAGAATACGTAGCGTGAGACCTCGCGGGGATCGGTGACCTCTCCCTTCCGGAAGATATTAAATCTATGGTTAGCAGCGAGAGCAACGTGAATGCTGAAACGCCTTCTTCTGTGAGGAGGTGATGCGGGCAAAGGAGGTGGCCGTAAGGGATATACGCGTTTACGTGTAAGCGTGTGCGTGTGTGTGTCTGTATTTGTGTGCATGTGTGTATGTATATTTGGGTGTGTGTTGATTAATGTTGACGAATGGGTTAATGTGTGCGTATATTTTACACAATATTAATGGCTTGGGATGTATTTGTTTTAAGTAGCTGTGTGTAGTATTACCCGCTGTATTTTTTGTGACAAAAAAAGCCGTTTACGCGCTATGAAGTATTATACACAAACACACAAGAGTAACTATGGAGTTTCTAGCCGGTTCTTCTGCATAGAAACGACTTTTAGGAACCGTGCAACTAGTTTTGACGTTTTGTAAGTGCTCTTTTGTGGCCTATATGAAATAAAAACATTATGACTATGACTATGATACACTCACAAATTATCGCCTTTATCATATTAGTGTGAAGTGTGATTTAATATTGTTTGCAGATGTGCTCATTCATCAAGTCGTGGTGGCCTAGTGGTTGACATACCGGATTTCTATGCACGAGGTTGCAGGTTCAAACCCAGGCAAGTATCAATGTGCCTTTTTAATGTCATAAATACTTTCTTAGATATTCTAAGACACCACTGACTGACGGTGACGGAAAACATCGTAAGGAAACCTGGATTTGATTATCTGAAATCGCCAACCCGCAGTGAGCTAGCGTGGTGATCAGTGCTCAATCCTTCTCTATACGAGAAGAGGCCTTTGCCCTGCAGTGGGACAGTTATAGGCTGTTATTATTATTATTATTATTATGTGCTCATTCAGACTATTATATTGGATAGATTGTTAGTTGATTTAGATTTTTAGGAACTGAGCGTAATACTCACCAATAGATTCTTCTTGGCCACTTGGTTGTGAGAAAATATGATGTTGGACACAGCTTGCATATCGTCCTTGTAGCGCTCGCGCAGGGCTACCACGCACTTGTCGTATGATCCTGGGAAAGAAATAACATTTATTTATTTATTTAAACAGTTAAAGGAATCATCCCAATACGATAGTGTAGACACTTAGGGCCTGTTTCACCATCTACAAGTAAAGTATCAAGTAGACTAACCGCCACTTAAAGTCGCCCGTAACTACTCATACGAATTTCACAATATCTGAGTAGCATTAATCAGGGGATAAACTGGCCTGTAACTAAGATACGATAGAAGATACTCGTAACTTTTACTTGTAATCAACAAGTAACTATTCAACACTTTACTTGTAGATGGTGAACACAATACTGTAATATATAACCTTAGCTAATTTAATCTAATTTAATCAGTTAACACTACTAAGAACTTATTTATATTAAATAATATACCATAGTTAACATAACATCACGCCTGTATTTCCCAAAGGAGTATGTAGAGGTGGTATAGTACACCCATATTTCGCCAGTTATGTTGGTCCCAATGTAATAGGGGGCGAGCCTATTGCCATCAACAGAGCACAAATCAAGTCTCCATACAGTACTAAACGACAAGTCGACATGGCAATCGGGGTTTAAGCTGAGGTGCGGGAGAGGGGTCACCCAGCATACCGCACATCGCTCGCGCCATCTTAGTCTTAGCGCTGCGCGTGTCCGCATCGATCGATATTGATCACGCTCACATTGTTCTATGTTGTGTATTAAAATTATTTCGGTCGCTTCCTCGTTACGTGTAAAACAACAAATGAGACATTGGATGATTGGATAGGGCTGCATTTTACACCCGCTTAAGGAAAGAGCTTTGTGCTTGTAGCGATGATAGTATGAGACTATGAGTTCATTTAATATTGATTGAGATGAATAAAATATTACTATAATTTTACTTGTACAAAACCTTATTTAAATAATATTAGTCTCATTTTGTCGGGGGCCAAAAAAAATATCGATATAAATTACCTGGTACGTAACGCAACATCACTAGAAAATTGCCATGTCGACTTGTCGCGTACAATACATACAAACAAAAATTGCGATATAAATAAAAGCTTGTAAAAATCAAAGTACTTACCCAGTTGGAAATGACTTTCTACTTGGTAGTATAGTTTCAATAGATCGTGTACGGCCGCCTTCATTCTACCACGAATACCATTCCTGAGGAATAAAAAAAGAAGTTTGTAACAAGAATAATTAGGTAACATGAAGTGGAGTCCCGTGCAGTGCTTGGCCTTCTTCTTATCGTATGGTTGACGAACAACCTGGTGTCAGAGTTTAAACCGCCTGTAGGCCTCTGACATGGCTTTACACACCGTTGAAAAATCTCTCAGGTGTGCCGGTTTCCTCACGATGTTTTCCTTCCCCGTTTTTAGCAACTGATAACTAATTTATAGTACGCACATGAATTCGAAACATTGGTGAGTGCCGGGATTTGAACTTGCGACCTTTGACTTGGCAGTCCAACGGTCATACCACTCGGCTTAGTGCCTAGTGCCGGGCCAAAATAGCATCTCCCCATTTCGTCCCGTGGATGCGACTAAAGGAAAATCCAGAAGATGGGCAGCAGCGTCTTCTGTAACTTGACCACCAACACTGCGATCGTGGGGATTAAGGCCACACCGCCCTTCAAGGGGGAAGCCTTTGTTCAATAGTGGACGTCTTCCAGCTGATGATGAATCGGCTAACTCTGTTCCGTTAGAGATTTACAGACGTGTACAGTACGGCCGACGGCTCTCGGCCGGCTTGACGTTAGGTTAAGATGAAGCTCTGCGCATGTTATAGCGACATCCTGATTGGCGTCGTGGCTAAGGATTGGATTTGCCATCGACTCGCTAAAAAGCCTGAATTTAAATCATAACAAATTCGTGACCGCACGTCAGTCAATATATTTTTAAGCATGTATGAACGGTAAAATCTATATAGTTCCCGTTTCAGTTAGACGATTTATTATATTGATAACTTACCTATATCTTTGCACCAACACAACGAGCGCTTGAGTGCTCATGAAGAAGACATCTCTGTCTGACCTCTTAGCCAATGATGCTGCGTGGCTGTAACAATGTAAAATAATAATTATATTTATTTATTTGCTTTACAAAAATTGTTTACACAGGTTTCATGACAAAATCACTGAGTATATGAAAATAAAGACAATATTTTTTTTTTTTAAAACGTCGCCCCACACTAGGAATTTCTCCTGTATCGTGGGTGCGTTTCACATAACATAACATAACATCACGCCTGTATTCCCCGAAGGGGTAGGCAGAGGAGAACATATAGTACACCCAAATTTCGCCAGTTATGTTGTAAGTCCCAATGTAATAGGGGGCGAGCCTATTGCCATCAACCGGGCACAAATCCAGACTCCGTGCTGCTACTGAGAATTACCTAATGGAAAACTCAGTAACACTTTGCCCGACCCGGGATTTGAACCCAGGACCTCTTGCTCAGCAGTCGCGCTTAGCGACCACTAGACCAACGATGCGTTTCACAAACATGAAATATCACATACACAAACACCCAGACTCGGGACAAACATCTGCGGATCGCACAAATTTTTGTCCCGCGCGAGAATCGAACCCGCAACCCATAGCGCAGCAGTGCAATCGCTTAGCCACTGCGCCAATTAGGTCGTCAGTCAATAGTCAATAATGTAAGACTTACTTATAGATAAACTCTGCATGCAATGAAAATGTTGTACTTACAAGCGAATAAAAAATAACAAGAAACCGCACTGATATTAATTAATTGTTAATTTAATTATACGTTAAAACCATTAAAAGCAGTACTAGTGACATACAGAGAGTTTAGAGACACTTTAGAGAGCTCATAGTTAGGCAGCAAGTACTCCAATTAGCCTAGTTTCAACGTGCCACTGTCAGACGTATAACCTATCTACTATTTCCTTACGATATTGTCTCTTATCTTTGGGTTCTAGTAGAGAACCTCCACGAGTGATGACACTTAAGTACATCCATCACCCTGGACGGTCAACCTCGCTACCATCCTTGTTGACTGACCAATCTACACGGCATGACCTATTCCATGTGGCTATTGGCTCATGCCGATACGAAGAAATCTCTTATCCCCAAGCCACTCACTGGTCTATGACGCTGGCTATCTGCTGACTAGGGAACTGTGCCAGCACGCTGGTGATGTTCCTCTCGTACAGCGCCATTAGCTTGCGCACCTTCTTCTCAACTGCGATGGGTATGCGGCCTGATGTTGACGATAGGACCTGGTGGAGAAGCATAGATATGAAGATTTTAGAAAAAAAATATCGGGGCGCATAATTCCCACGCTTGGCGGTAATGGGATCGCAGTATTAGTGGTAAAGTTACAGAAGACGATGCTGCCCATCTTCTGGAATTTCCTATTTCTTAGTCGCCTCCTACGACACCCACGGGAGGTGCTATTCTGGCCCAAAACCCCACGGGCTGAGGCAGAGTTGTATATTACACCTACAATACCGAAATTACGCCAGTTATGTAGATCCCAATATGATAGGAGGCGAGCCTATTGCTGTACTGAAAATTGCAGCTAATAAAAATTACCTATAAGAAAACCCAACACCAATTTTCCTGACTCAGGATTCGAACCTAGGACTTCAAGCTCAGCAGGGCTTAGCGACCACTAGACCAACGAGGCAGACTGATGTCTGCAACCAACCATTCAAAAAAGTGTCTTATAATTATTGGGTAATGTTGTCAACTCCTCAATTATCAAGAAGATCATCAATGTACTTCTAGCCGGAGTATCTTACCTCCTGCAACTCCAGGAGTGGCAGCGAGGGGTCCCTTAGGCTCTGCATGAACTTCTCCACCACCTCCCGCAGACGAGGAGTGTTGTACGGCTCGGGTAGGCAGTACCCTGAAGATACAACATATTATTAGAATACACAAACATTTTTTAGATTGTGGAATTAACCCAATGATATTGCGTTGCGGGTTTTAAGACAGTCGAGTCATTTCTCTGACGCCTCGAGCTTCATTGCCTCGATGGTTCTCAATGGTTATCATTGTAGATCCTGGCTTACAGGAATTACAATGTCACGACCACGTTATGCTATGTTATGAGGAGTTTCGTTCTATATCTCCGAAGTTCATTATCAGATCATGACAATCTTTATAGGAGATCAATCCGGGAGTATATTCTTTCAAACCAAATAAAAATATTAAAAATCCGTCCACAATTGACGGAGAAATTGTTGAACATACATAAAAAAAACATACAGACGAACATAGACCCTCCTCCTTTTTTGTAGTCGGTTAAAATTTACAATACCTAACACATTACCTGTGCAAGAAGCAGACACAATAGTTATACAATCATCTTACCCCATATGTGGGTCACTATGGGGACACAGAACAGATTATTATAAATACAGTTACCTTGCAGAGTGTTCTCCAAAACCGCTCTATACTTGTTGTGCGCATGATTCAGTTTCTCCGACAGCTGAGGGTTGTCTTCTATGTTGAACTGACCCTTGTAGGGCTGGGCTGTCATCACCAGCGATGGGTCGTCCAGTTCTAGAAACAAAAAGAACAGTTTAGGACAGTAGAAGTTAAAAGTCTTCCCGTCTAAACGTCACGTTGAAATAAAACTATTTTTACGGACTTTATCGCGGTTTTAATTTGTTTTTGGTTCTGACCTTTCGAATCTTTATAGCATTCATGTTCACGGGCAGAGTAAAGTGTTAAATAGTTACTTGTTGATCAACTGGACTGCTGGACTTTAAAAGAGACATTGACCCCTGAGTTTGTTTCGGCATTTCTTCTCAGAGGTAGTCAGTTAGGAAATGCCGACACCATCATTCAAATTAGTATATAAAAAATGACGTGTAAAAGTGTTTTTTAAAAACCTATTTGCAGAAATAAAATCATTTATCATTTAACGCTAATCGCCAAGTAAAAGTTACGAGTGTCTTCTATCGTATCTTAGTTACACGCCAGTTTATCCCCTGATTAATGCTACTCAGATACTGTGGAATTCGTATGAGTACTTACGGGTGACTTTAAGTGGCGGTTAGTCTACTTGACATTTTACTTGTAGATGGTGAAACAGCCCCCCCCCCCTCTAAACAAGTGGCAAAACGCTTTACGTATAGAAATGGAATAGAATGATAAATGTATAGGAAGAATGTCATATTATGTCATCGATAACATAGTCGAAACATGATGTCATCCCCATACATTTATCATTCTTTTAGATTTCTATTCGTTAAGCGTTTTGCCACTTGTCTAAGGGGGCTGACGCTAAGTATCATAATTATTAGTAGTCACTCACCCAGGGTACCGATGAGTGAGCCCATATCTAGTACAGCACCAGGACGGAGGTTCCACGTCACTTTACCAGCCTCAGGAGACGCTAGCGTCATCACCATCTTCATGACCTGGTAAATGAGAGAATGGTGAATAAGTGAGCGAGTGAATGAGTGAGTCAGCGAGCGAGTGAGTAAGTTACATGCTGTGTTTATTTAATATGTAAGTTGGTTGATAAATTAAAAGGTATTATCTTGAAAAGATATTATGAAAACCTTATACTTATATATTTAGGATATTTACGAAATAGTCTTGTATGACACAGAAATATTTTCTTTGTACTTTCCAAAAAAGGGACGACGAAAGATTGTTTTCTTTAAAATATTTTTTCAAATGGATTTTGTTTATAAATTAAGAAAAACGAATGTTCTAAATATAAGTTGCAAAGAGATCTTCCGTTCTTTCCGCCCCACTTTAAATACATTAAATAAGTCGCAGTCTTCCATTCTTTCCGTAACACATCAAACAATAAAGAAGCTGTATTTCTTTCATTCTACAGTTCTAAAAATAATAACTAATTTGCATTCTTTCCACGCCACTTTTAAATGCAAAAGGAAAGTTACAGTCTTTCTTTCCACATCACTAGAAGAGTTACAAACGTTTTCTTCCTTTCCGAACCATTTCAAAAGAGTCACAAACCCTGAACTTTTTTTCCGCGCCCCTTCAAAAGTGTTACAACCCTGAATTTGTTGCTTAAATTTTTTGATAACAATATTTATAAATTTCCCAGAGGAGTAGCTTAAGACCACGGATTTCCATTTGCTGCGATCTTAGCATACTTCTTTCGCCTCATTCACTCGCATCACATTCCTCATACACGCAAATAACAATCATTTATGAATTTTTAAATTTCCGCCGCACTTTGAATGCAACTAACCTCGATCTCAGCGTAGGGCTGTCCCTTATCCACATGCCCCCCATCCTCGACCAGCGTGTTGATGAGCTTGCCGGCCGACGGCGCGCGCAGCTTTGACGGGTCCTTCTCCTTGTCGAACACCACTGTCTGGTTACCGATCACAATCCTGTATTTGTCCACTTCATCCTTCAAGTATGTCGTGTATGACGCGCCGTCGATGGAGAGAAGGGTACCTGGAGAGAGGAAACAATTAGTATAGCTATTAGTCTACTTGGTCTTCTACCGAGTCTTCTCGGTCTACTAGGTCTATTCAGTATACTAGGTCGGTAAAGAGTCGCCTGAATAGGAAAAATATTTTGTGTAGCTATATGTTACTCGAAAAGGGCATTAGTCTACTAGGTCTTCTCAGTCTACTGATTATACTCGGTCTACTTGGTCTATTGAGTCTATTAGGTCTAATTAGTCGACCAGGTCTTCTCATCATACTCAGTATACTAAGTCAATCAATTAATCTACTTGGTCTACTCAGTCTACTCTGATTACTTAAGTCTCTTCAATCCAAAAGGTCTATTAGGTATACTCCGTTTTCTTTTTTCTCCATCTACACAATGTACAGGATCTACTCATACTACTTGGTCTACTCAGTCTACTTGGTCTTTCCAGTCTACTCACCGCCATCAGTGAGCTTGTGCACCTCTATCTCCTTGAAGCTGCCGTTCATGGCGAGGAAGTAGGAGGTGGGGCCGGACTTGGTGGCGGAGACCTTGTACTTGGAGCCGCTGTGGATCAACTCCACTTCGACGCAGTTGGACAACTGACTGGAGCCCTGGATTTGACCCCTGGAGACAAAGCGAAATTAAAAAATTCATCATCATCACACATCAGCCTATTGCAGTTCACTGCTGGACGTAGGCCTCCCCCAGGGTACGCCACAAGACCCACTCTCCCATTGTGTTCCCCCCCCAGTCACTACCAGTTACCTGCAATGGTAGGGCGGCCGGGAATTGGGGGCCGTTTTCTTTGGCTACTCTTTATGAGGTGTTTTGCCCAGTCTCCACGCTGGGCAGGCGGTTTGTCAACCGCAATATGGTGAATGATACCTACACAGGAGGACGCTGATGCCCAGCGCATATCCCTTCATCATCATCAGCCGTAAGGCGTCCACTGTTGAACGAAGGCCTCCTCCTTTTAGAAGGGGGGTGTTGCCATAATCCCCACGCTTGGCAAGCGGCTTGGCGATCGCAGTGTTGGTGTGGTCAAGTTACAGAAGACGCTGCTGCCCATCTTCTGGGTTTTACCTTAGTCGCCTCTTACGACACCCACGGGAGGAAAGGGGGTTATCTATTCTAGGCCATGGTATACATTTGATGATTCGAAAGGACCAGTTATACCCTAATTACTTACTTTTCTAGCCCACTCTTAAACTCCTGGAAGTGCGCCGTGATGATGTTATCAGCGATGAGGATAGAGCCGCAAATCACACCCAGCATTATGTCTGGCTTCTCTGATTGAACCTGAAGAAAGAGATGTTAACGAGCGATATTTAATATGACTGGCCTGTTGGTCTGATGGTTAGTGACCCTGGCTGCTAAACCGAAGGTCGTGAGTTGCATTCCCACCCAGGACAAATGTTTGTGTGATGAGCATAATCATTTGTTCTGTCTGGGTGTAATTTATCTATATTATTTATTTATTTAGAAATATTTAAGTATGTTTATCAATTGTCTGGTTACCATAATAAGGCTCTGCCTAGTTCGAGATCGGATGACCGTGTGTGAATTGTCACAAGATATTATTATTATTATGTAATCTATGTTCAAGTAGCAACAAATCTAGTTATTAGAAATCTTCTCCTTATCAATTTACTCTCACTATTAAACCGTTCGTATACTTTGTCTACTCATACATTTTACCTAAATTCCAATTAGCAAACAAATCAATCTGCTGCAAAATTCAAACCATCAATTTAAATAAAACTATACATTAGTAATTATCAGTTGCTAAAAACGGTGAAGGAAAACATCGTGAGGAAACCGGCACACCTGAGAGATTTCTCAACGGTGTGTAAAGCCATGTCAGAGGCCTACAGGCGGTTTAAACTCTGACACCAGGGTTGTCACCAACCATACGATAATAGGGATTTAAAACCCTCCATCTACTCGGTCTTCTCAATCTACTGGCTCCACTTACCCTCTCAGCAATAAGCGCGTCCAGCCAGCTGGTGTCGATATCATTGTTCTGGAAGGCAGCGGTCTCCAGCAGGGTGATGAGATACTCCACAGTGGTTCGGAAATCACCGCGAATGCTGAGCTCTTTTAGAGCAATCACCAAGTTCCTACACAGAAAATGTTTCTTAAAAATCAAAGCTTTCAATAGAAAACGTTAGACATGGCGCTGTTAAGGTCTTCGATAGATGCGCAGCAGATCACTGATGGGTAGGCAAAAGCCAGAAAGTCTGGCACAGTGTTATACACGGTATTGCCACATCAGCGTACAGTAGTTTACTAATGGACGAAGGCCTCCACCATGGTACGCCACAAAGCCCGCTCTCCCGTTGCCCCCCCCCCCCGCAGTCACTACCAGTCATCTGGAACTGGGGGGCGTTTTCTTTGGCTGGCAGGCGGGTTGGCTACCGCAGTATGGTGAACGATACCTACACAGGGGAACGCTGCTGCGCACCCTCCCGGAAATATCCCTTAGTCGCCTCTTACGACACCCACGGAAAGAAAGGGGGTGGTCAATTCTAGGCCGGAAACCACACGGCACAGGGTATTGTATAACCCAGTAACTGTGTTGTGGAGGTCAGATAGGACGTTCTATGTAGACTACTGATACCTATCTAGGTGTCTCTGGGAAGACTGGAAGCTGACCCCACTATAGGTGGCAAGATTAGATGATAACAGCCCCGGTCTACTTGGTCTACTCACTCTCTTGCCTGCTCCCTCGTCTCCCCCCAAGAGAAGCAGTGTCCGAACTGCGAGTCAGCGAACTCGTGGAGTCCACCGGACGCCGCCACACTGAAGTAGCCCCACACGTTCTTAGAAGACCTGAAGTTCAACTCCTGGACTGTTCCGGACGACGGCTTGAACCCTGGGCGGGAAATAATTAGAATTAGTTCACCACAAACAGAATAATATCTTATATATATCGTTTTTGCACATGGTTTCACTCGCGTCGACGCTTTTTCTTTTTAAGTCAAATTATATGAAAACTTGAGTTTTAAAAAACATCGCCCACACTAGGAATATCTTGAATACATGAAATACCACGTACACAGACACCCAGACTCGGGACAAACATCTGCAGATCGTACAAATTTTTGTCACGCATTGGACAAAAATTTGTAAGTATTATTTATTTATTTTATATTTATGGAAGATTTACAGCTAAATAAACGTAGAAAAACGCAAATTTCGTCAACAGATATCCAATCCAAGTCTTCGGCTTATAGAAATTTAATATTATATACAAGTATATTAAAAAACTAGAATACATGTTTCCACTCCGAAACGGCTGGACCGATTTCGACGGGACTTTCACTGGCAAATACCTGATGTTAACTGACTACCTAGTTATTTTTAAATTTTTAAATAATTATTGTTACGCGGGACAAAGAAAAACAGGCGAAGTCGCGAGTTACAGATTATTTTTATTATTACTATCAGCCTGAAGTGTCCCACTGCTGAGCAAAGGCCTCCCCACTCTCTTTTCACATCTCCCTGTCACCAGCTGCCAATGACCAGTCTTGCATATACAAGTCAAGTCCCGCCAACTTCGTCACCGATAGTGTTTGATATAAATGTGTGACTCTAACCTTCGTCAGGATTCTCAGAGGTGATCCTAGCGGCGATGACGTGCCCCCAGGGCGACGGGCGCTGCTTGGGCTCGTCGAACTCGATCTGAGAGAGACCCCAGGGGGACTCCCCGTACAGCAGGCGGATGTCCTTCACGTGGTACAGGGGGAGACCCATGGCGATCTGGAGTGGGAGAGAAGAATGATTTTATCACCATCAATGACATTCAAAAAGGTATAGATATGTTACTAGCACGCTCATTTTGTAGACTCGAAAATGACCCAATTGGGATATTTTGTCTAGCAGTGGCTGGGTAGCCCGAGTGACGTTTGACATCAGCGCGCAAGTGTCAAACACATGTTTATTCTTTTACTCTTATTGTTAATTGTATAATTACTAAATGAAGTCTTAATTGTAAAAAGTCATTTTAACACTAGATGGCGTCGGCATTTCTTACCTGACGCCCTCTGAGAAGTGGGTCAATATCTCCTTTAAAAGTCCAAGTTTTAGATGGTATCAGGCGAGGGTTAACTGACCTGCATCCGAGGGTTAACTGACCTGCACCCAAGAGTTAACTGACCTGCAAGTGAAATTTAACTGACCTGCAGCTGCGCAGCCGGCAGGTTGACGTCAGCCACCATCTCCGTGCAGGGATGCTCCACCTGCAGCCGAGGGTTGAGCTCCAGGAAGTAGTAGGCGCCGGTGGCTGGCTCGTACAGGTACTCCACGGTACCGGCCGACACGTAGCCCACCATCTTGGCCAGCCGGACCGCGGCCTGTTAGGAAAAAAAAAATTCAAAATTAATAAACGGGTTTTAGATTAAAAACTCAGTGCTATAAAGATCACATCCATCTATGTAGAGACTACAAACAAGTGACGTCACGTAAATTTATATTTTTAGTTACGTATCCCTTTTAAACATTTTTTAATATCATCATCATCAGCTTTTAGTTGGCCCACTGCTGGACATATGCCTCTTCCCTTAAATGCCACTCTGTTCTATTTTGGGCCTTTTGCATCCAGGTCTTTCCCTGTACAGCAGCAATATCGTCAGTCCACCTGGCTGGAAGTCTGCCAGGGGCTCTACTAAATCCTCTGGGTCACCACTCTGTTTTTTAATATAATGATTTATAATTATTTCCACATATTTCTTAGTCATCATCCCAATGAAGGTTCATACCTGTAATATAGGCACATAAGAATTCAGGCCATGGTTCTAATTTTAAAATAAATGTCTGTCAGACTTCAACCGCAGTTTCATTACATTACATTGGCGACGAGGGAAAATTAAAATTAATTTTTAATTAGAATCTACGCGTAAAACATTAATTAGGGTGATTTGTGATAGTGTTAGTAACATAAATATTAAAAACAACTTTTAATTGATTCACGATGCCGATCGGAAAAATGGAACCGTTTGATCTAGTATCAAAACAATGGCCGGCGTATGTTCGACGCGTAAATCAATTTTATCTATTGAATGAAATTAAGCCCGAACTAAAAGTACCAATGCTTATTACGCTGGTCGGGGACGAGACTTACGGTCTTATGTGCGACTTGTGTGCACCTACCAATCCAGAGGACAAAAGTTTTGATCAACTTGTTGGATTGGTTCGCGAACATCTTGAGCCTCAGCGTTCGGAGATTGCGGAGCGGCACATTTTTCGTCAAAGAAGACAAAGGCTTGGTGAGTCGCTGACTGCATATTTACAGTGTCTGAAACATCTCGCAGTCACCTGCAACTTTGGCAATAGGCTCGAAGAAGACCTTAGAGATCAATTTGTATCGGGTCTCTCCAGCGAAGTTATGAGATCTCGAATTTTCGCGGAGAGTTCCATTGACTATCGGAAAGCGGTGGAGCTGGCCTTGGCTCTGGAGGCGGCGGACCGGCACGCTGAAGTAAGCGGAGCCGGACCGGCTGCGGCAGGGAGCATGGGCGCCGGTTGTAGCGGCGTGGGCGGCAGCGAGGCGGGTGAAGGCCTGCACGCGGTGCGCGCCCGGCCCGGGGGCGCATGGCAGGGGCGCGCGGGGGGTCCGGCTGTGCCTACAGGCGGCGGCGGAGCCCGAGGCGGCGCGGCTTGCTGGCGGTGTGGCAAACGTCACTCCGCGAACAGGTGTCGTTACGTTAATTACAATTGTGACAATTGTAATCAACGCGGACATTTACGTACGATGTGTAGTAAGTTGCGCAATCGGAAAAGTGAAGATGAGGCGCAACAACAACATTTTGTGGAGGAATGTTCCGGGGACGAATTTTTCAATATTGTGGTATCGTCAGCTCAAGGTAACAAACCATATTTCATTAACGTGCAAGTGGATACTGAAGTTGTTAAGTGCGAAATTGATACTGGTAGCCGTATATCCGCAATTAATGATGATTGTTACGAGTTGTTATTTAAAGACCGATATTTACATACTGATAATTTAATTTTACGTAGTTATTCAGGCTCAAAAATTGAACCTCTTGGATACATTTTGGTAAATATTAAATTTAAGAATATATCTGCGATTAAGGTTCCTTTATATGTTATTAAAGGCGGAGGCAGACCGTTACTAGGCCGTGATTGGTTAAAGGCTTTAAAAATAACCCAAATAAACTTTAATAAATTAATTGAAGAGGATCAGTTAGTGAGTCAATTGTGTAAAGAGTTTCCCGAAGTGTGTACGGACAAGTTAGGTACTTGTAAGAAACGGTTACGTTTGCAGCTCGTAGACTGTGCGGGTGTGTACGTGCGCGCGCGGCCTGTGCCGCTGGCGCTGCGGGCTAGAGTCGAGCGCGAGCTGGAGCGGCTTCAGCGAGACGGCTCCATTTACCGCGTGGAGCACTCAGATTTCGGAACCCCGATTGTACCGGTGGTTAAGAGTAACGGGGAACTTAGGATTTGCGGTGACTATAAAATTACCATCAACCCTAAGTTAAAACGCGATTTTTATCCGCTTCCTCGAATAGAAGAATTGTTTGCTAACTTAAGTAACGGAGAGGAATATACTAAAATTGACTTGCGACATGCTTACGAACAGGTTTTATTAGAACAGGAGTCTCAAAAGTTCACAGCAATTACGACACACTTAGGTACATTTGCTTATAGAAGAACGCCATATGGTTTATCTAGTGTTCCTGAGCAATTTCAGAAAATGATGGAGGAAATATTACGTGGTATTCCGAGTACGGTGGTTTTCCTTGATGACATTTGTGTTACGGGCAGAGATCGACACTCGCACATGCGCAGTCTACGTGCTGTTCTCGAACGTTTACGTCAAATGGGTCTTACAATTAAATTAGAGAAATGTACATTTTTACAAAAATGTGTAACCTATTTAGGGTTTATTATTGATAAGAACGGGTTGCATCCCGATCCCGCCAAGCTTGACGCAATTGCTAAAATTCCAACTCCTACGGATGTCACACAGCTTAAAAGTTTTTTAGGCTTGCTTAATTACTATGGTAAATTTATTTCAAATTTAAGTTCAAAACTTCATCCGCTACACAGTCTTTTAAGAAAAGATGTTAATTGGAATTGGGACTCGCGTTGTGCAGATACTTTTGAGGAGGCGAAAAACGTTTTGTTAAGCGACAAAGTGTTGGCTCACTATGAGGAGGGGCGGCCGCTTGTGCTATCCGTGGACAGTAGTGCGTACGGTGTGGGCGCAGTGCTTGCACATCGCTACAAGGACGGCAGCGAACGGCCTGTGAGTTGCGCTTCGCGCACGCTAAACGATGCTGAGCGCAACTATAGTCAGCTCGACAAAGAGGCTCTAGCCATATTTTACGGTATTACGAAACATCATCAGTATCTCTTTGGTAGGCGGTTTGTTTTACGTTCTGACCACAAGCCCTTGACGTATATTTTTGGTAAAAAAAGAGGTATCCCTCAGACGGCGGCTAGTCGGCTGCAGCGTTGGGCTGCACGACTAGCGGGCTACGATTTTTCTATAGAATTTGTTAAGTCAGCGGATAACGGTCCAGCTGATAGTTTGTCACGGTTGCCGTTGCCACGCGTGCAGCCATCCACTTCTCACATTGATTACTTACATTATGTTGAGGAATCAGTATGTTTAGATTTTAATGACGTAGCTAAAGAAACTCATCAAGACCCTCTGCTTGGCAGAATATTAGGTTACTTATTATTTGGTTGGCCAGTTTCAGCTAGTAGTGATGAAGAAAAAATTTTTTTTGCTCGTAAAGAAGACTTATTTACTGACCGTGGATGTATTATTTATAGATATAGAGTGGTAATTCCAACAAAATTGCGCTCGGAAATTTTAAAAGAATTACATAGTGGTCATTTAGGCATGAGTAAAATGAAAAATATTGCTAGGAATTATGTTTATTGGCCAAATATAGATAAGGATATAGAAGACATTTGTCGTGTTTGTGAGGCGTGTTTATCAGTACGAGATGCGCCAGCGCGTGCGCTGCTTCATCCGTGGGAGTATCCACTGCACCCCTGGCAGCGCATTCATGCGGATTTCTTTGATTGCGCCGGTAAACGATTTATGATTATAATAGACGCGCATTCGAAATGGATCGAGACTGTGGTCATGTCAAGTACTACAGCTAGCGCTACTATTACCACTTTACGATCTATATTTGCTCGTTTTGGGATTCCATCGCAACTAGTGACAGATAATGGCCCGCCCTTCTCCTCTGAAGAGTTCGAGCAATATTGTAAAAGAAATAGAATTAGACATACAACATCGGCACCGTATAGACCCCAAGGTAACGGTGAGGCTGAAAATGCCGTTAAGACGGTAAAAAAAGCTATTAAACGGGCGATTTTCCAGCAAGAGGAGGTTTCAGCAGCTTTATATCGATTTTTATTTCAATACAGAAATTGTGAGCACGCTACTACTGGTGTGTCGCCAGCAGTCGCGCTTTTCGGACGTCGACTGCGTGGTCGTCTGGACGCGTTGCGTCCGGACAGCGCGGCTGTGGTAGGAGCCGCACAGGACAAGCAGGTGGCGGCGGCCGGTGGACGGCAGACCCGTTTCGAGTTGGGCGACCACGTGCTTGTGCGCGATTATTCCAGCAGAGGGGACAAGTGGGAGAAAGGTTTAGTGTCAGGAGTGACTGGACCAGTCTCTTGCAAAATTAAAGTAAGAGATGGAGTTGAATGGCGTAGACATCACGATCAGCTGGTCCCGCTGCGCGGGCAAGGACGTTATTCGATGTCGCGCACAAGTACGGAGCCGATAGTAGAGGAGACTGACGGGTCTGACGGTCGCAATGCTCACACAGAGGTTCCTGGCAAGAGATGTGTTGGTGACCCGACTGAACCCGAGGTCGTAGGGATTGAGTCGGGTGATGAGTTTAAAGATGCGTTTGATGAGGAGTCAAATGTCCAGCCGGAACCACCAACTTCTCTTCCGCCAGACGCCTCAGCCCGAGCAAAGAGAGCCTTTGCTAGAGCTATAAGGAACCGCACGGGCCCGTAGTTGTTAGTAGTTTTATATAGATTTACTTTATTTAATATGTTTAGTTTATAGAAATTAATATTGTTAATTTAGTGGGGAGATGTGTAATATAGGCACATAAGAATTCAGGCCATGGTTCTAATTTTAAAATAAATGTCTGTCAGACTTCAACCGCAGTTTCATTACATTACAATACCAATGTTATGTTCACCAGTTGATTCACTATCATATATCATGCAAAATAATTCACAACTTTGTTATATATAGAAATAACGCCACCCATAAACAGTGACATTTGATATTCCGGAGACCTCACGCTACACTAGCGCCTCTAGCGGTGAATTCATATGTGACAGCCCTCATTCTCAGTGGCCAGTGGCGCCCCCTACCTTCTCCATCTCAATGAAGACGTCCGGCTTGGCGACGGCGGCCGGCGCCTCCTCGATGATCTTCTGGTGCCGGCGCTGGATGGAACAGTCGCGACCGAACAGCGAGATGGCGTTACCTATGGATATATTTTATAAATAGGTCATTAACTTACCTGGTCATAACAATACCTAGTAATAACGCTGCTACGCAAACTCTCATCAGCGCAGTATACATTCCTAATAATTCGCCGCTCGCTGTATATAACTTACATTTTGATTTAATGGATGATTTAATTAATTCAGCTAATATCGACAACTTACTGTTACTCGGAGATTATAACATACCGACGGCCAACTGGACGAGACCCCATCCTACTCTTGGCACCCTTACTTGCACGGGTAATTCTGCAATCTGTCACCGCCTAAGAAACTTTATGACTATTCACGATATTCATCAATATAACCAACTAGCTAATTTTAACGGGCGAATTCTGGACCTCTTAATCTCCGACACTACTTGCCATGTATACAAACCTAATCAGGATCTGCTTCAAGCTGATAATCACCATCCTCCTTTTTACACTCTTCTTTCATTAAATCTTAAACTTATTCCCATACGTCCTTTATGCACGCCAAAATATAATTTCCGGAAGGCTGATTACATCCCTATTAATAGAGACATTGACGAAATTGATTGGGACGTGGAATTAAATAGTGAAACAGCCGAAAAAAACGTCGACGTTTTCTATGATCACTTATACGGTATAATAAAAAACCGGGTCCCTCTTTCTAAACCAAAAAACTCTAATTTTCCTGTATGGTTTTCCAAAGCCCTTATACATATTTTTAATTATAAAAAGAAAGCCTGGACAAAATGGAAAAAATATAAAAACTTATCCGACTATGAAATTTTCTCCTTATATAGAGATCGTTTTAAAACAGAGTGTATCAAATGCTATCGTATATATATTAATAGTGTTGAGGATAGTATTCCACAAAATGTCAAACACTTTTGGACATACATTGCTAATTGTAAAGGGAAATCCAGGATTCCTTCCAGGATGTATTATAAAGATGATACATCTAGTGACCCTATTGCAATATGTAACCTCTTCTCAGCCTTTTTCCAGTCAGTTTACGAACCATCTACACTAACACCTGATTGGAACCCTGCCCCTGAACAATCTATTGTCAACGACACATCTCTCTGTAGCTTACATTTTAGCCTCTCGTTAATTTGCAAACAATTAAAAATGTTAGACCTAAATAAAGGGTCAGGTCCAGATGGGATACCTCCTTGCTTTTTGAAATGGTCAGCGGATACAATATGCAAACCATTATTTAGGATTTTCAATCAATGTATTAACAATGGCTCGTTCCCTGCCATCTGGAAGAAGGCCAATATAGTTCCGGTCTACAAAAGTGGCTCCAGACAAAACATTGAAAATTATAGGCCCATTTCTCTTCTTTCTACACTAGCTAAACTATTTGAAAAGCTTGTTCACCACGAGATATATCCATTCATTCAAAATTGTATAATCCCGGAGCAACATGGCTTTGTGAGACGAAAGTCTACTGTTACCAATTTAATGGTTTTTACCACCTACTTATTTAAAAATATGGACATCCGAGCCCAAAGTGACACAATTTACACTGACTTTAAAAAAGCCTTTGATAGAGTTGACCATATGATACTTTTAAACAAAATTTCATATAATGGCATCAGGGGAAATTTATTGCGCTGGTTCCGGTCTTATATTAGTAATAGGAGTCAAACTGTTGTAAGTAATGGGTACCTTTCCGACGCATTTTTGGCAACATCTGGAGTTCCACAGGGATCAATTTTGGGCCCATTGTTGTTTATTATCTATATTAATGATATCAGTACTTGCTTTCAAAACAGTAATTTTTTGCTATACGCTGATGACCTTAAAATTTTTAAGAAAATTTTATCGATTAATGATTGTTATCTTCTTCAAGACGATTTAAATAGATTGTCAAGTTATTGTACCAAAAATAATCTAAAATTAAGCATCGACAAATGTAAATACATTACCTTTACCAAAAACAAAAACATAATTAACTACAATTATTGTCTCTGCGATGAACTCCTTCTTAAAGAAACTGAAATTTGTGATCTGGGTGTACTTTTGGATTGCAAACTTCACCTTAATTTACACATTGAAAAGATAATAGCTAAAGCTTTCCAAATGTACAATTTTGTTATGAGATCGTCATCAGCTTTCAAACGCCCAGTCACATATCTACATCTTTTCAACTTTTTAATACGACCGCAAGTAGAGTACGCGTGTATGATATGGGACCCCTACTATGCAAAATACGATCAAGCATTAGAAAAAATTCAGCGTAAGTTCTTGAAAACAATGCAGTTTAAATGTCACTTAGAGCGTCTGCCGTATGAGGAGTCTATGCAGAAGTTTAAGTTACTAACATTACACTCAAGGCGTTTGTTACTCCAAACCATGATGCTCCGTGGACTGATACACAATAAGTTTGATTGCCCTGAACTTGTGAATAATATATTTTATATAGTGCCTAGAACTGTAATAAGGCGAAAGGTGCGCGCTTATCCGCTCTTTGCTACGACCTCTAGTCGTACAAATGCGGGTAAACGGGCGCCTCTTCACAGATTACCCAAAATATATAACGAACATTTTGTTAAAATAGATATATTTACGTTAGCTCATAATGTATTTAAAAAAGAACTAGTTAATGCACTTAAAACCTAATAATTAAGTACAATGTTAAAATAAACCCTACCTTTCTTCCATACTGTATGTAAGTAAATTAATATTATAGTAATATGTGGAGACGTTGTTGATTGTACGTTAACCCACTTTATTGTATACTTAGATGTAAGACAAAATGTACAATTGTTTGTTCTCCCTAATAAAATAAAATAAAATAAAATAAAAAAATAACTTAAATACATCGACTGAAACTGAGGCTAACATTGTACCTACATATGTTTTATTTTTATTTTACATTTTTATTAAATTACTAGCAAAATATGCCGACTTCAACAAGGTTAATTTTTTTTCCCCGTCTTGGATATCTTATACGAAAATTAAATTGTCACATACATAAAACCTGGACACTCGAGAGTCGAGACATACACGGATTACACAAATATTTTTCCTATTTAGGGAATCGAACCCGCAACCCTTAGCGCGGCCGCAGAGGCCAATCAGACTGTCATAATTATATATAATGAAAATTGTAGTTTTCTGAACTTCTTCTCCATAATATCACATTCCTCACTCACCGTACTGATCCGCTATGAGTTGGACTTCCAAATGGCGAGCGGACTTAGCCAGCTTCATCACAAATATCGGAGATCCGGGCACTTCTGCTTGCACCTATAACAATCAACATTAAATATATTACCTGTTCTAGAAACCAAGTTAATAAGATCATTTTTTTGTACGTAGCTGTAATAATCAGATTTACTTAATTGAATCTGATTTTATTAACCATTTTATGGGTTATTATTATTTTTCGGAGCTTAAATGAATAAATGATTTATTTCTGTAAATAGGTTTTCACAAACACTTTAACACGTCAGATTTCAATCAACAAGAAACTAGATGGCGTCGGCATTTCCTGACTACCTCTGAGAAGAATTGCTGAAACAAACTCAGGGGTCAAGGTCTCTTTTAAAGTCCAGACAAGCCGGATTAGCCGGAACAGACAGACAGACAAACAATTTTTTTTTTAATTGCATTTTTGTTATGTGTATCGTGTACCATCGTGTGCATTGAGTAAGAAAATGTTATTTTGATGTTACAAACAGACACTCCAATTGTATTTATGTGTAATGATGGTCACAAACCTGTCGGAACATGTTGCTGAAGTCATCAGGGTTCTCCACCTTCCTGATACCTTTGCCACCACCACCTTCTGACGCCTTGATCATCACCGGGAAACCTAGAAAAGGTAAATTAAAGGTAAAAAAAAGGTTAAACCACTGACGTCACCCTTAAGCCGTAAATACTAAAAGGGAACTTGAAATTCGATGGATGCGAGCAGCGACACGGTGGCTCAGTTGGTTAGAGCAGCGCCACGGATCGGCGAAGGTCGCGGGTTCGAATCCCGCTCGTGTCCATCATTTTTCAAATTTCTTTTATCAATTTAAAAGGTTAAAGGTTAAATATTTTTGTTGTGGCCCTGCAAAAGTAAGATTCCTAATTTATAAAAATATTTGTGCGGGCAGCGACTCAGTTGGAAGAATAACCGCCACAGCTGAGGTCGGGGTTCAAATCTCGTTCATGTCTATATTTAACAATGTTACTTTATAAATTCATTTTCACCTGAACAATAATGACCCAAGGCCAATAATATTAACTGAAATATATTTATAAGAATATCAACATTAAGAAAGCTGGTAAAACCTGGACAAGACCGGCACTAAAGACAGAAGAATGGAAAGTGTTTAGCAAGGCTCTTGCCAAAGGGCACACAGAAAAATACAAAATAAATAAATAAGTGTATAATAATACATTCTGAAACAAGGCTATAAAATAAAATTTATAATTATAAAAATATATGATAACATTGAACTCACCAATCTTCTGAGCAGCCTGAAGACCCTGTTCCGGGGACGTCACACAACCTTTGGCGAAGAGCTCCGAGGATATCTTTATCTTCTTACTGTTGTATTCTGCTTTCAATTCTGTATAGTAATAAAAATAAAGGTTTCATTTAATTACATACATGATCCAGACTTCGAATACTATACTATACAATACCCAATAATGAAATTTGGCATGTAGAAAGTGTAAGACCCGAGAAAGGACTTAGGCTACTTTTTTTAAATTCAGTCGTCTATGGTTTTTAAATAGGGTTTAACGCGGGCGGAGCCGCGGGCAAAAACTATATATAGGTATATATACATATATAATACTAACCAACAATCTAAATTAACGCAAGCTAAGCCAATATAATACCTAATTGGCGCAGTGGCTTAGCCATTAAACTGCTGCGCGAGAGGTTGCGGGTTCTTCACTTAAAGTTCGGACATGTTTACGAGCGCGGTCGCGTCTCAATGACATTTCCACGCTCGCAGCTCAGTGCTCCGAGCATGTCCGATCGCAGCGTTTGGGTTTCGGTGGTAGTTTCAGCCGGCCAGCAGCCAAAACTAAGCCGGAACCCGTTTTTACCGAAACAAGGCCGAAACCGAAACTAAGCCGAAACCCGTATTTTGCCGAAACTAGGCCGAAAACTAAACTAAGCCGATACCCGTTTATTTGCCGAAATTAGGCCGAAACCGAAACCAAGCCCAAATCCGTTTTTTTGCCGAAGATAGGCCGAAACCGAAAGTTCGGTCGGACTATACTCACCACTCCCACTCCAGGGTAAGGTGGGTATCTCGGCGGTCTGCGCCACGATGGAGGAGGCGATCTTGTCCCCCAGCGCCCACATGGCCTTCTCTGGCGGCCCGATGAACACCACGCCGGCGCGGTGCAGCAGCTCCGGGAGCTTCGGGTTCTCGGACGCGTGGCCCCAGCCTGCCCACACAGCCTAGAAACAACAGGTCAGTTATTTACTAGAACTTTCGTGAGTTTTATCCATATTATTGACTATATACGCCGGTTTTACTGACGGGTTTTACGGACGATTCGGGAATGCCCGA
This sequence comes from Abrostola tripartita, assembly GCA_905340225.1. Taxonomy (NCBI): domain Eukaryota; kingdom Metazoa; phylum Arthropoda; class Insecta; order Lepidoptera; family Noctuidae; genus Abrostola; species Abrostola tripartita. Next base: position 4,554,230 of record HG996515.1, read on the forward strand.
TTACACTAGTAGACAACCCGATTGGCGCAATGGCAAAGTGAAATGGGTTCGATTCCCGCACAGGACAAAAATCTATGCGATCCGCAGATATTTGTCTCGAGTCTGGGTGTTTGTGTATGTGTTATTTCATGTTTGTGAGACGCACCCAAGATTCCGGAGAATATCGTAGTGTAGGGCGAAGACGAAAAAAATCTAGGTTCTCACCTGCACTTGAGTCCTGATAGCGATATCAACGATCAGCTCCACATTGGCGTAGTTGTTGTTGTTGGACCCGCCGGGCACGGGCACATAGTGGTCAGCCATCTTTATATACTCCGCGTTGGCCTTCAGGTCCTCTGGAGTAACCTGGGAAGAGAAGAATATTCATAAGTACCAAAAAGGCCCAAAAATAAGTATATAAGTCCCAATAATAAGTACAGATATAAATAATAATATACAAAAGGGAACTTGAAATTCGATGGGTACGAGCAGTGACACGATGGTTCAGTTGGTTAGAGCAGCGCCACAGTACGGCGAAGGTCGCAGGTTCAAGTCCTGCTCGTGTCCATCATTTTTCAAATTTCCTTTATCGATTTAGAAGTACAGATATGTTACTAGCACGCTCATTTTGAAGACTCGAAAAGGGGACAATTGTAGTCCGATTTGACATGAGACTAGTCAGTCCGGACTCAGAGTTAGGAACACTTTTTTCGTTCATTTTGTTAGCCTCTGACGTATCTTTTCGACATTTCATTGATGGCAACACTGTTTTTTGTCAGTTAATATTAGGTAGTTAATGTTCAGAAGAGATGTTGATCAGCTGGTCGATTTTCTACAACATAACATCAGGTATTGGTAGGCAGACGTGTATAGGACAAGCATTTCGCCAGTTATGTTATAGACCCCAATGTAATAGGGTGAGCCTACTGCCTTTTTTCCTATTACAATCAACCGGGTTCAAATTCAGACTGCTACTGAGTTTTATCTAATGCAAAAAACTCTTAAACATTTTGTCTAACCCGGGTGTCGTAGCCAAGACCTCACAGCCAGGCAAGGCAGCCCAACAAAGGCAGTTTAACTCTCATACAATTTACTCCAAATATACGATGTTGCCAGAATGCTATCACAAAACTTTACCATGGCGATATTAAAGCATGGCAATACTCACCATAACCACGAATCGGACGGCGCGTTCGTTCTTGAACATCTCGTAGGACCATCTTCGTATAGATCGCATGCATTTCACTGCGCCGATACCGTTGTTAGCGATCAATACCTAAAGAAGAAAGGGAACTGTTAAATATAGGTAAATCTTCTTCTTCTTATCGTATAGTTGATGAACAACCTAGTGTCAGAGTTTAAACCGCCTGTAGGCCTCTGACGTGGCTTTACACACCGTTGAAAAATCTCAGGTGTGCCGGTCTCCTTACGATGTTTTCCTACACCGTTTTTAGCGACTGATAACTAATTTATAGTACGCACATGAATTCGAAAATACATTGGTGCGTGCCGGGGTTGAAACCCGCAACCTATAGGTAAATGTACATATACTATTATCATCATCAGTGGGGAGGCCTATGTCCAGCAGTGGACTGAGTTAGGCTAGTAGTGAATGTATACTATATCTGTTCAAAATGTTCTCCTGATCAAATCTCGGTCACTGCGGCCTGTCTCAACTGAGACCAGCCAACTACACAGGAGATATTATAGTGCACACTGCACAAGTACGCGCAATAAGCCCCCTTACCATGAACTCTTAAAGCAGGGCAGTTTACATTGTGGAGCGAGACGCTGCATTACACTGCACGTAGCGGCGTCTCGCTTCCACAACGTAAACTGTCCTGTTTTAAGAGTTCATGGTAAAGAGGCAGGTGCTCCACAGGTTCTTTCCGAACAAACATGTGATTGTATTCACGTGATACATATGTAAATGGGAACAATAATACATAATAAGGATAATAGTAGGGATTTGGTTATAATCATTTATTCCCAAAAAGACAATAAAGCCACTTACATGAGAATACAAAATAACATTTAGTTTAATTATCTTATTAACCGCCACAGAGATAAGTAAGTAAAAACTGTTTACGTAACACAATCGCAACATCATTAGAGACTTATAAGTAATATCATTAGCCGGTAGGGTAGTTTAAAACAATAAAAGCGATAAAATGCGTAATGTTAAATAGGTCCAATCAACATTTTTTTTTTTTATATTACTCGATTGGTTTAATGTAACTTTGGATTTCTGATTCGTTTCCTATTAAACCTTCTTTGTTATGTCCTGTAGTGTTTTAAGAGATGAATCTCATATGCACAAACGTTTATATGCAACACTAGCTGCGCCCCGCGGTGTTACGTGCTACATTTTTTCGGGATGAATAGTAGCTTGTGTTAATCTAGGGTGTCAGCCACCTCCATAAATATTTATTGCAAAATCGGTCCAGCCGTTTGAGCGTGAAGAGGTAACAAACACACAAACTAACTTTCGCCTATATAATATTAGTGTGATGATAGTGTGAAGTGTGATAACATAACATCACACCTGTCTTCGCCGAAAGGATAGGCAGAGGTGTATAGTACACCTACATTTCGCCAGTTATGTTGGTCCCAATGTAATATGGGGCGAGCCTATTGCCTTCAACCGGGCCGAAATCCAGAATCCGTAATGCTACTGAGAATAACCTAATGGAAAAACCCAGTAACACTTAGCTTAACCCAGGATTTGAACCCAGGACCTCATGCTCAGCAGTCACGCTTACCATCCACTAGACCAACAAAGCAGACTTACGTTTATTCGGTGAAATATCTGCTCATATTAATCTTTAACCCCAAAAAGAAATAACGTTGTGTCATAAATGACGTCTTTGTCGCGTCTGACGGTTATCTGGTAGTAATTAACGTAATAGGACGCAGTCATTAATTACAAAACGGTATTTAAAACTGTGGAGGTACTCATCATTGTATTAATCTTCCAAAAAAGGTCAGGTGAGTTCAACTACCTTACTATGACCTCTTAAAGCAGGACTATTTCAGTTGTGGAAGCGAGACGCTGCTATGGAAGTGTAAAGCTGCGTCTCGCTTCCACAACGGAAAAAATCCGGCTTTAAGAGCTCATAGTAAGAGCCCAGGTGGGCTAATTGGCCTTGTTTTAATGTGCCATTTACAATAACCTATTTAACTCTATTTACTTATAATATTACTAGCTGCACCCCGCGATGTCACCCGCTACATATTTTCAGTAAAAAAAGTAGCCTGTGTTAATCCAGGGTGTCAACTACCTCCATACCAAATTTTATAAAAATCGGTCCAGCCGTTGAGCATGAAGAGGTAACAAACACACTCACAAATTTTCGCCTTTATATTAGTGTGATTTTTTCTCAAAGGTACCTACTCAATATGCTTGTGATTCAAATATGAGCCAAATTATTTTTAATAATCTCTGTTGCTTAAGAATTATGCCTATATCAATATTTTTTTATACAATTTATTTTTGTTAAGAAAATAATTATTTAAATTTATGTTTAAGTTAGTTTAAGTAACGATGAGGCTGGCATGCCATCGTGGATAAAAGCCTCAATAAGTGTAGTGAAGTGTGATTGGCTTATACTATAGTCACGCTGGTCTCTCAGAGAGGTAGGCATTAGTATATTGTGACACTTACTTTGTTGATGGGCTTGGTGCCCTGGAACCGCCTGACGAACTCCTCAGGGGTGGCGACCGTGAAGTCTTTCTCTTGGAAGCGCTGGCTGTGGATCACCGTACCCTGGGACATGGACGGCCTGCGGAAGAAACATGCTCATTTAATTGACGGCAAGAAGTATACATATTAGTCAAACATGTACCTTTAATTTTTAAAATTGTCAGTGTTGAACAATTATTTATTAGTATTTCGGTTGGAAGCGGAAAGCCCAAGATCGAGCTCAGTGGCGTGCCATAGGAGAGGCCTATGTCCAGCAGTGGACTGAGGTAGGTTGATAATGATACCTGTCACTGTTGTTAGCATATCAAAAAAGTTAATCAATGAAATTTGAAAAATGATGGACACGGGAGGCAATCCCGCGATCTTCGCCGATCTATGGCTTAGCACTCGACGTCTCGACTTTAAGTCTGGTGTTATCTGTTAGCAATCTATGATTACTAACTCAATGATATACACTTACAGCTATAAAGCACTGGAACGATAAAACCAATACCAATTTACATGATTTTAACATTCATCATCATCATCATCAGCCCGTTGCAGTCCACTGCTGGACATAGGCCTCTCCCAATGTACGTCACAAAGCCCGGTCTGCTGCTTTATGCATCTAGTCATTGCCTGCCCTCTTATGTAAGTCATCCCGCCATCTGGCCAGAGGGCGACCCACGCTACGTTTACCAAGACGCGGTCTCCACTCTAGAACATTTTGATTTTCAGATTTTGATATTGCTTGGCCTAAATTCAAATTAATACAAGTTGACAATCCATGACATCACAATCCATCTATACATATATATAATCAAAGGATATGAGCATAATTCTTACGCAAAAGAGGTTATTAAAGAAAAATTGGCTCATATTTGGATCACATGCATATTACAAGGCATGAACAAACACCAACCACAATATATAGCTATGGCTTTACCTTCTACTTCTGTCTATCATGTTCCTAGGCATTTATAACACCAAATATATTTAATACTGCAAATTCTAAACTTATATATAAAAACTAAATGAAGCAATAATGTTTTGCAATACAAATGTACTTGAATAAAGTGCATAAAGCACTGCCTTAATATGTGCATACATAATCAGATACTGATCAAACAATCCAACTCTAGATTTGATAACTAATCTGCTGTTATCTTGGTATAATTGGGTGTTATTATCTGATTATTAGTTATTATTATTTAATTATCAGTTTTTATTAACTGATTGTCAGTTAATAATACCAAAAGGTAACATAATCTTAATTCTTAATTCTTAATTCTTAATTCTTTATTGTACACAAAAAAAAACATAATAACATAATAACATTATGACATTTGATGTACAGAGGCGAGCTTAACTCAGAATTGAGTTCTCTTACAGCAAACCTTTGAGTAATTGAGAGATTTAGGCTTAGAGGGTAGAAAAGTGTACAACCGAAATACAAAATTAATTATTACTAAATTAAAGGTACTTGTCATATAAAATAGACATACTTACTAATATACATATATATAAATACTATAAAAATAAACTAGAATAGAATACATATTATACACATACATACTTATAACTCAGACTGAAAGGAAATGCTCTTTAATTCTTCTCCTGAATACATCTAGCGAGGGACTATCACGCAAGGAGTGAGGAAGCGAGTTCCAAAGGCGTACTGCGCGAATAGTGAAAGATTCATCATAGCGACTAGAGGAATGATAAGGAGTACGTAGGAGAAGAGAGGAAGCAGTGCGACACGGTTTACCTCTGGGGATAAGGTATTCGAAACGTTCACGAAGATAGGCCGGAGAATTGGGATTGTAAAGAACAGAGTACAAAAGAGAAAGAATGTGAAAGTCTCGACGTTGCCGAATCGGTAGCCACTTCAGTCTGGTCCGGAAATCCGACACATGGTCGTACTTTCGAAGACCAAAAATAAAGCGGATACACAAATTCTGCAGACGTTCGAGCTTATTAAGAAGTTCCTCCGTAGCATCGAGGAAACAAACATCGGCGTAATCTATAAGAGGTAAAAGAAGAGATTGGGCAAGGGTTATTTTAGTTTGAAGAGGCAGGAACTTTTGGAGACGTTTAAGAGACTGGAATGAGCAATACACCCTCCTGCTTACCTCAGAAACATGTGTAATCCACGACAAGTGGCAGTCCATGTAGACGCCTAGATTTTTGGCACTAAGCGAGTAGACTAGCGGAACAGAATTATAGAACACTGGTGGAAGAGACTGGTGATCCAAAAGATTGTAGAAATACCTACCACCAATGATAAGGGCTTGAGACTTGGATGGATTGACCAGTAGACCAAAAGACTTAGCCCACTGACCAATCCTTCCAAGGTCACTATTGATGGCAGTAATGGCAGATGGAAGATCTTCAATTTTAAAGTGTCGGTAAAGCTGCAAGTCGTCTGCATAAAGATGATAATGTGAAGTTAAGACTTTAGTGATAGCATTAATAAAAATGGAGAAAAGAAGAGGAGAAAGGACGCCACCCTGGGGAACACCCGCAGCAAGATCACACCATTCAGAGAAGGCCTCATCGGAACGAACTGACTGCGAGCGACCCCGAAGGTAAGAGCTAAACCAAGCCATTGCAGAAGGAGAGACATTAAGAGAGGATAAGATCCCTAAGAGTATGTCCAAATCAACTGAATTAAAAGCACTGCTAAAATCTAAGAGTACCAGAACTGTGAGAAGCTTGTTTTCCATGGCCAGCCGGATGTCGTCAGTTATTTTAACTAATGCCGTTACAGTACTATGGCCAGGACGAAACCCAGATTGATAGGGGCTTAGCAGGCTGTGAGAGGAAAGGTAATGAGACAGTTGATTGTGAACGACACTCTCAAGAACCTTGGATAGGACAGGGAGTATGGAAATTGGACGGAACTGGGATAGAGAAGTAGGATTTGGAACTTTTGGCAGTGGTAAGACATTGGCCCTTTTCCAAGTGGAGGGAAATAAACTTGTTTCAAGGGAGAAGTTGATAATATGAGTAAAGACAGGAACGATGTTATCAAGGATGGGAAGGATCATTGGAAGTTGTAGGCCATCATCTCCCACCGCCTTTGTGGAGATAGATAGGATTAGCTTCTTTATGTCTTGTTCTGCAACGTGGTCAAATATAAAGGAGGTACATGTTGGCAAGGGAAGATTAGAGAGACTGTTAAGAGTCAAAGATTTGGTAGTGTCATCTAAGATAACAGGTGCTTTGGAAAAGTGTTGATTTATCGCGTTGAGGTCCACATTCAGGGCCCCTTCGCTGGACGCTTTCCCAATACCCAGTGACTTCAGGAATTGCCATACCTGAGATGTGTTGAAGTTTTGAATGGAGTTATGTATGTGGCGCCTTTTTGCATCCCTACACATACGACTGCAACGGTTACGTAGCTTTTTGTATAAAGAAAGGTTTTCATCAGTAGGGTCTTTTTTATACTGCCGTTTAGACTTATCCCTTCTCGCCATGGCTCGCTTGATTACGTCAGATAGCCATGGTGCAGGTAGATGTTTCATTCTAACTTTTTTTAACGGAGCGTGCACGTTATATAGCTCAAGTATCGCTTTATTAAAGAAAGAAACTTTTTTGTCTACGTCATCACCACTAAAAACAGGTGACCAGTCAATATTGCTCGCGTCCAGCCTCAAACGATCCATATCAATGTTCTTGAAACTGCGAAGAAAAAGAAACTTAGATTTTCGTTTGGGAGGGCGTAATTTATACGAGAGAAAGATGAGATCATGGTAAGAGAAGGAAGCAGATAATTGCCCATGTATGGCTACTTTTCTTGAATCAGAGACAAGGATTAAGTCAAGAAGAGAAGGAGAGCAGTGGGGAGCATGATGAGACGCATCAAGCTGAAGTATTTCCATATTGACAGAAGAGACAAGGGACCGGAGTTTACGGCTTCGCACATCGTCCTTGAGCAGGCAAGTGTTAAAGTCCCCGAGGATGATAGTTTCGTCATATAAGGGTGAAAAAGCTTCAAGGTTTGATTCAAAGGAAGAGAAATAATCAATTTGACATGAAGGACTATAAAACACTCCAAGAAGTAGTTTTTTGTTATGAAAAGTCACTTCAATGAAAAGGTATTCAGCAGATTTAGAATAAACACTCGGAGACTGGTCAACAACCTTATGGGGAATATCCCCTCTAAGGTAGATGGCGACCCCCCCGCCTCCCTTGCCTGTTCTGTCATTACGCACTAGTTTGTAGCCAGGCAAAGAGTAATGCGTAGAAGGAAGAGAGGGTTTTAGAAAAGTTTCAGAGACAAGTATAGCTTCAATGACATCAGAGTCAAAAGAAGTTATAAGGTCAGAATGATGAGCAGGAATACTCTGAGCATTGATATGTACTACATTAAAGAATTTGTTAAAGCTAGAGAAGGTAGAGGAAAGTTGGTCACGTAGATGAACACAATCATCACTAAACGCACTAGCATAGCTCTCGTCAGACGCACAGGAAGAAGAGCAAGATACAAAACTGTCATCAAAATTATCTAACATACAAATATAAAATAAATATAATATATATTATAGTAGAAATACAAGATTATTATAATAAACTAAAAACTCGTTAATTTTTCTTAACTGCATCCTCAATGCACTCGCCAGTTTTGCTCAAAAAGCAAGAGGTCAAAGTATTTAAAAAATATATATTTCTGAACGCATCACTAAAGTGTAATGACGTTGTTGTTGTCAGATCTATGAAATAACCTCTACAAAATAAACATAGCATATTTACAACAGACAACCGACAAATTAATATAAATAGAATAATGCACGTCATGTGGGTAACCAAGTTATTCGGCGACCTTGCGTGTTTTTTATCAAGAGCAGACTTGCCGGGCTGATGCACTGTTCCCGTGGTCACCTCAGCCGCCGTGCCCTCAAATGACTCCAGTACAGCCAGTGGGTATTGAGCCACGAGTTCCTGTAGCTCGGTCGCCGACTCAATTTTGCGACGCGACTTGTTTGGTAGCACAACAACTATCTTACCCTCCGAGGTCCAGCAGTTCTTGAAACCAAAGTGTTTGCGCGCAGTGAGGAAGGTGTCATGCCTGGGCTTCGTCAGGAACTCTGAGAGTGTAAGCCCGGAGCCCTTTAAAACGGTCTTGTTACGCCACACTTCACTACGTAGACTGAGCCTCTGGAACCTGATAAGTAGAGGTCGAGGCTTGCCTGTACTAGTGCCAAGACGATGGCAGACCACAACATCAGCAGGAGCGACGTCAACGATCTTCACCTTATCTGTTATAAACCGGATAGCCTGGGCAAGATGATCTTCGTCCCGCTGCTCAGGAAGGCCATGAAGGAGAAGGACTGGTTTACGCGACGCCATCTCATGCCGGTCAAGACCAACAATGAGCAGCTCCATCTGGGTCTTCAGTGTGCTAACAGTCTTCCACATGAGGGCTTTAAATCCAGTAAACTCACGTGAGAGGCTGGCTATGGTCTTATGAGTTGCCTCATTGCCACCAGCAGACTTTAAATCCTCCTCATACTGGTTCATCCTTGATGTGAAAGTTGCCGTCAACTCTTCCATGGTGCTAGATAACTTAGCGTATAGGTCCATTTGTGTTATGAGTTGTTAAGAAATATAAAGTGCAGATAGGTGAGAGGTAGAAGTGGAAATTTGAAAGAAGTGAGTGCACTGAAGTTTATTAAGGATGCTTAGTGCATTAAGATTAGAAAAACTGTGAGTTAACTATTATTAAATTAAAATAAATTAAGAGCTCTAAAAACTGTTGTTTTCACTTCAACTACCCTCGAAGAAAAAAAAAGATATCTTAGTATTTCATGATTAAAATGTGATGGAGTTTTGATTTACATAAGATAATAATAACTGTTTATGTAGTATATCAAGGATCCATACATCCATACATGTGTTGTTTTGAATGTAATAACAAACACTTGAAAGCTAAATTTTGTACTTAGTTTAGATTCTAAAAAACATAACATAACATCACGCCTGTATTCCCCGAAGGGGTAAGCAGAGGTGAAGATATAGTACACCAGTTATGGTAGTACCAGTAAAATGTGATGGAGTTTTGATTTACACGTTACGCCAGTTATGTTGTAAGTCCCAATGTGATAGGGGGCGAGCCTATTGCCATCAACCAGGCACAAATCCAGACTCCGTACTGCTACTGAGAATTACCTAATGGAAAACTCAGTAACACTTTGCCCGATCCGTGATTTGAACCCAGGACCTCTTGCTCATCAGTCGCGCTTAGCGACCACTAGACCAACGAGGCAGTCCAGATTCTAATGGCAATCAAAAGTATGTTGCACATGCTAAGACGAAATTCAAATTAATACAGGAATTTAGAAACATGATAGACCTCAAATCCCGCTTGTGTCCACTCACTTAGCAAATATTTTTATGAATTTTAATGTAATATTATTTATACATAAACACAGCATAGATTAAAACTGTGAGGTTAAGCAGAACTTTGCATTGTTTTAATCATATGATGCCAGTGTTCTAAATTTTAAGACCCATCCAGATTGCAAAAGACTTATTTACTTTAAATAAGCAATAAGTTTACTCTTCTAGTCTTCAAGTTAAAAACAATTTACATTGATTAAATACTCCATTTTTTTACAACTACCTACATTAAAACTATTATTTAAACAACATATTTAAATTACTTAATTTTTAAAGCTGTTAATTAACTCTCTCTGAACAAGTAATGAATTGTCGTCAGGGACTAGAATATTTCATTTTTCGTTATTTTTGTTAAGTTAAAATTAATAATGTTATCCGAACAAAAATAACAAAATATTGAGTAATGTTTTAAGTCCCTAATTGTCTCATTATACTAAGCTTAAGATGAAATAGAGAGCACACAAACTTGTGCACAATAATATCTCTTTCGTAGTTGGCTACTGACAGATGAGACAGGCCACTTGACATTATCCATAAAAAAGGGGTTTGATAGTGCAACCACACAAATATTTAGGGTAGCAACTAAAAAGTAAAAATAAAAGTGTAAGGAAATAAAAATTTAAGGTATAATCTGAAGAGACTAGAAGATTTTTATAGTAAAGATATTATAATTCAAATCAAAATTCTCTATTGTGAACTAAGTGTACAGCATTTTGAAAATGTTAACAATAAGTAGGATCTTAGAGCTTTGTCACCTGTTAAGGCATTACAATTTATATGGTTTTAATTATTAAAATAAAGAGTAAACATCCACAGTGTTACAGTTATGCAGTTAACATTATACTAAATTAATTATTAATTTCTGAAATAAATATTATATTATGTTCTATGCTATTATTGAGGACTGATCACTAAATTTATGATTTATACTCTACACATAGTGTCCTAAACCATATATTTACATTCGTAACTTAATGTATTCTATTGAATCAAATAAGTTAGAGAAATTTAAGTGAAATCAATGCTACTGGCATACTTATTATGTGTCGACACGTAATTCACACGTTTTGCTATCACGAATACTTAAATCGGCGTCTTAATAAACGACATTAATTTAGAAAACATTTTTCCAATACGTATTTACTTAAATAAAGTGCAAAAAACAACATTAATTTGTACGATTTTACTTCTAACCTGTAAGGCGTATCTGAGTACAGTCCATTGATCCCCTGGTACATTTTTGTTGATTAACTAACACTGCAAACACTATTTTACGCGATCAAACAGTTAACAGTTACAATAAATATGTTTAAACAATAATATCTATACATTTCTTCAATCGAAGCAATGATACACTTTTGTTTTCTTATTTTGACGTTAAGGATTCCCATTGAAGCTCGGATGACGGATCATACGATCGTGCGATCTCGCTTGTGCTCGTTTATTTACTGGCGTGCGAGGGAGACGGGACTCTAATTGGTTCAAAGTTGCCATAATAAGGAAATTGCAAGGAGGTTGCATAAGAAAACTTGTTTACTGGAGCGTTAGGGTTGGGAAAGGGTCAATAAATCGATAACACTGGAATAAATTATTTTGCGTGCAATGTATTCGTTGGCTGTTCTGTTATCTTAAGTGATTGTCATGCTTAATAATGGGTACGTTAATTATAATTAGGTGCTTTAAGTAATTACGAAAATACGTCATGCTTTGTTTAGTTTAATTAGATTACGTATTATAATACATTTAAATTACTTCCAGAAATCCGAAAGGTAAGTAATTAAAATTCTGACCAGTAGGTATTTAACGTTTGTCGCAGATTTAAAAAAAATATAAGAACGTATTGACTTTACAAGTTACGTCAGAGAGACATCCAAAGTATTATTTTTACACAAGATTATTGACGACCCGATTGGCGCAGTGGCTAAGCGATTGGACTGCTGCGCTAAGGGTTGTGGATTCGATTCCCTCACGGAACAGAAAATTGTGGGATCCGCAGATATCTGTCCCGAAAAAAAAAATTACAGTTTATCTCAAGGTTAATTATAGCTAGATTTTTAAAATTATTATATTAGATAAAGCATGAATTAGGTTTCCTCTCAAGCTACGTTTACTATTTTTATGATAGACTTTACGACTGGATACGTAAGAAGCAGACACAAAGTCATCTACCTGCCATACCTAAAACTAATAGGCAACTACTTTTATTCGTTAGTGCTTTTGTCATTTTAAAAAGACTGGATACCTTATATTCTTTGTACATCTTTTATGATTGCAGTGCACCTTGACATCAAAACAAATATGGTTTATCTTACAAGTTTTGCTCAAGACGCGTTATACTTGCTTCAACATAGATACGTACTTACTCACGATAACATGCAGAATTTCTTTACTGCAAGCGATTTGACTAATTAAGTTAAATGCAATGAATAAAGTGAGTAGGTATGTATACTCATCTATATCTTTAAATCCATTTGACATAGTACCTACTATCATTCTTCCCCGATCTTTATTCAAGTGATTTTGATTCATAACATACCATCACACCGGTATTCCTTGAAGGAAAAGGCAGAGGTGCACGTATAGTGCACTCACATTCTCCAGTTATAAGTCCCAATGTAATAGGGGGCGAGCCTATGCCATTAACCAGGCACAAATCCAGACTCTGTGCTGGTACTGAGAAAATGAGAATTACCTAATGAAAAACCCATGCTCAGCAGTCGCTCTTAGCGAACAATTCACACAACTCAAATACAAAAAAGAGTATTTTAAAAGTGGACAGTACTTTTAAGCACTTTATATGGTTTAGTAGATACACTAACATGTGAAGCGACGGAAGTAACTCATGATAGCACAATAACCAATTGGCCCTACAGTCTATGTATACATACAGCCTTTGTAAGATAGTTGATCTTACATAATATTTATTTATTAACTCGTAGTTGCTGTGTAGGTACATATAAGCAATTTGCCTACAATTTACGTATTGTAATGTCTTTTAAGATGTTAAGCATGAATAGGAAATCATGACATTTCGCAAAACACGACAGCCCGTAATAAACAATTCTAAGTTTCGAAGAGATTATAAAAATATTTAATGTAAAAAAATGTATAGAACAAGAAGAATCTAATTGGCGCAGTGGCTTTTGGTGATGTCGACGCAATTAGACTACTGTACTAATATCGCGGGTTCTATCCTAGCACAAGACAAAAATATTTGGAATTTTCAGATTAAATTGCAGATGATTTTATTTGTTTAAAATATAAACGAAAAATAAATTTAGCTATTATCACTACGTTCGCCTTTATTGTAACTCAGTGGCGATAGACAAAGAAAATGTACATACCTACCTATGGCATAAAAAACCAGGGTCTCTCAAATAATAGGCCACTACTTTACGTCTTATATTATTATTCGTGCTGTGGGGATGTTTTATTTATCTTGAATAAAACGTCACCCCACACCATGAACTTTCCTCTGTACTGTGGGAGCGTTTCACAGAATACAAAATACCAATTCGTTTTCTTCCCCGATGTAAGTTCCTTGCAGCAGTTATTAATAAATAAACTACGATACAGGCATCATCACTAGCTAGGTGTACCAACACTAAATGCATTGTTGTTTACCACGTGTGGTAACTAGTTGTTATTTATTCACTGGCCGCTAATCAACAAAAACAAACGTAAGCAAGTGAACAAGTTAAAAATAAATTGGAAACAATGTTGTGTTGTATTATTATTAATAACAATCTAAACGAAGACTAGTCATATGCGCAGGAGATATTATAGTGCACAAGTACTTGCGCAAACACAGGTGCACTCTATACCCTGATAATTATGGTTTGAAGGACCGTAAAATGACTACAGGATAAAGATTAGTTTAGAAAGTAAGTCGTACCTACTTTCGTGGACTAAGTGGACCTACTTTCTGAGGCACGGAGGGGTTTTAATAGGTATATGATTTACTGTCACCCATCTTAAGGCTAACCACTGCTAGTAATGCCCACTTTACAATGTTAAACATGGTTACTTAACTCACATAAAACAAGCACATTCAATAGGGTAGTCGACAATATTAACCAATAATTCCAAGAAATTACTTCTTTTTAGAGAAGTAATTTCTAATAATCTTTCTTTTAGCCCTAAAAACCCTAAAAATGTTACTGCAAAATTCGATTTTTATTTGCTTTGAAATCAATAAATTGTTAATCACACAGGAAACTAGCGACGTCACAGGTGCCTATTTTCATACAAAATCTTTGGAGGAATAGAGTCATGATAGCTCATAAAAAAGTATGTCAATTGATTGGTGGTGTCTAATACCCAGTGCATATTTTACACTGTATTATAAATCATTAATAACAACTTGACCGCTACGAGCGCAGTTTAACCTCACTGATTGAGATATGCGTAGAAAACGCTAGAATATTATCGTCGATTAACTAAATAAACACTTACATTTATATGTTATGCATACAAATGACAGGTTGTGCTTACGAATTGACAAGTCTATAATACCATGACGTCATGAATAGTGAGTTGAAAACATTACACATTCATAAACAACCTGCCTAAATGTCCTGCTGATAGTTTGAGACGGGGCATCTATCAGAACAGTTACCTTACTTGCTTACAGCTTGTATTGCAGGACATTTTCCGTAGCGGAAGCGAGACGTCGCTACGCGCAGTGTGGTGTGGCGTTTCGCAGATCTAGCCAAACCTACTTTGGTCCTTCAAAAAACTACCATAGATGGCCTAAATTGTTCTTCATCCACTATCACTACATAGTATAAAGCAAAGTCGCTTTCTCTGTCCCTATATCCCTACGTATGCTTAAATCTTTAAAACTACGCAACGGATTTTGATGCAGTTTTTTTTAATAGTTTTAGTTTCCGATATAATAACATCCATTAAATAGTGGAGAAATACTTATAATATATATTTTATACCCGTGCGAAGCCGGAGCGGGCCGCTAGTAAATAATAATGTAACAAGTTACCTTGACCCACAAGCTTTGTTTCCTCAGATATTCATTTTCCTTCAAAGTGATATTGACGCTAACTAGCCATTTCCATTTTACCTATTAAAGTGTTTGTAAGAGACCATGCAAAACACTGACTGACGCACTAAAATAGCAACGAACATAAATGTCAAGTATTTTAAGTACAACAATAAAAGCAGATAAACCTAAAATATGCTTAATACATTTCCGCAAAAAGCTTCGTTTAACAAACCGTAAGAAGCATACAAAAAAAAACAAATAATTGAATAATCAACTTTTTACACACGAATAATAAATATAATAAATGTATTGCTAAAGTTACCAAGGCCCATCATTTGTTGGCTCAGACCTGTACAGTAAAAAACAATTAATACTTATGTATAGTAACATCACACAGTTTTTACTTTTTACACATCTCAATGCCGACCTAGGGAAAAAGACTACTTAAATCATAAATAAACAGTGAGTTTGGTTTTGTAACTCAACGCATTAATGGTTGATAATTTGAATGAATTAGGATGAAATTTGCACGGAATAAGTAAGATTTAAGTAATATTTCTCCCAGCGGCATTGATCGAACAGATAGTCGATAACTATAACGATAACTTGAATTAACGCATAGGCTACATTTTATCTCTTTGCTCTCAAACGCATTGTAACTTCTCGCATTCGATGTCACAAGCAAAAGCTAGTAAATTATAGTTAAGATGTAACGACACACTTATCACGGTAACTTGAGATGCAGAACTATACATTTCCATGATGCGATAATTGTTTCGTCCTTGGTGACTTATTACAATTGCAATTAACAATCCAAGCGTATATTCTGACTAGATCTTAGGACGGACTACGGACTTGTTCTGAAAAAAGACGACCCAATTAGCGCAGTGGCTAAGCGATTGGACTACTGCGCTAAGGGTTCGATTCCTGCACGGGACAAAAATTTGTGCGATCCGCAGATGTTTGTCCCGATGTTTGTGAAACGCACCCACGGTACAGGAGAATTTCCTTTCTGTCCAGAATAAAACGTCGCCCCAAACTGGCGACGTTTTCTTATAAAAAAAAGAAAGGTAAGGTTTGGGGCTCTGAAACCAACGAGATTGATGAGATTAAGATTAAGAGTAAAAGAGGCGAAAGGAGTATGCTGTTGTCTCTAGCATCTTCCTACCCCTCAAGAAAATACTGACACTGGTGTTTAATTATTATTATGACCCAATAATCATCATCATCATCAGCCGGAAGACGTCCACTGCTGGACAAAGGCCTCCGCCTTAGAAAGAGAGGGGGGGGGGGGGTGCCATAATCTCACCAATAATTACCACGGTAAATTCCTCCTTACTCTCTCTCCATGTCTCTCTCAAGGGCTGCCAATATCCAGTCCTTGAAACTAACCTTATGCACTTTCTTACCCCTACTACTAGCTGCTAAATATTAAAAACACTTTGTCGAACCTTAAGTTATTTATGATGTATTGTGTGTTTTGTAATTATTGAGCATATGTCATTCGTTACGTAATAATAACACGGTAAGATCCGTAAGCCAATCACACGTAATAGAAACCTTACGTAGTCGACCAGAAGTCCTTGATGTAACATCCTCGAATATTCGTAGATAAGTAAAGAAAGACTAAGCAAATTACACATACGGGAAGTGCAATCAAGTAAGAGTATAGTTAGGTAAGGTCATCATAATCTCATCTTTGGCCTTTACGTCTATTACAAACAATTTAAACAGTGTCATGTGGGGGTAAGCACTATTTTTGGTGACTACGTAACCGAATTCTAGACCAACTAAATTACAGATCATTAAAGTGTTTGTGTATCTTGAAGAGATGAAACATTTCAGTTAATTATAGGCTTAGAATATAAAACTTAGGTAATGGTCATTTACTGCCCCATAAAAGTCTCAGGTAGGACGAAACCTGTCCACTCTTTTTAATTAGGTACGAATCTTTTTTATACTGGGCCTGTACTAATATCAAGAATTTAAAGTTTCTCTTCGTCCGGATAACTTCTATATGTAGTACTTTGTAAGTACTACATATAGAAGTAGTATAGTCTTGTCATTTTACAAGTTATGTATAGGCAATCTGCCAATCGCTCAAATTTATTGAAAAATCGGCTCATAATGATCAAAATTTATAAGTATCATCTCTCAAATTAAGATTGTGTTTACATGGCACGAATATAAACACCTGTTGTTTAAAAAACAGTTTGCATTCATCACGTTACACTATAAAAACTTCGCTAAATGTGCACAATGGCAGAAATTTTCACACACGAAAATCGCTACTGACATAATCATTAGCCAGACATAATACCTTGTAATGTAAATATGTCGCAAAATCGTGATTTTCTTTATCAAATCATACTTGTTTATGATCAGGCATAGGATGGATTAGCAACGGAAATATGCAACTGAAAAACTCTAGTAAATTGAAAAACTGATATCATTTTTTTTAACTCGAATTTTCTCATTACTGTATTCCCTGAAGTGTGCTTAACATAATTTCGTGGGTTCTAATCCCGGATCGGGCACAGTGTTATTGGGTTTTTCCATTAGTTCATTCTCAGTAACAGCACGGAGTCTGCGTTAATGTCCGATTGATAGCCATAGGCTCGCCCCCAATTACATTGGGACTTATAACATGACTGGCGAAATGGGGGTGTACTTTAAGTACACCTGTGCCTACCTCAGCGGGGTATACAGGCATGATATAATGATATTATGTTATATTAGAAATAGCAGTCAGGTTTGACCAATAACGTAGGTATGTTTGTTTTGTAGCAGACGTTTAATCTATCTATCTAAGTTCATTCTTAATCAAGGTTTATATAGTTATCGGAGCCGTAAGCGCATCATTTAACCCTAGTATTGCGATATCGCAAGGTTCAAATAGTGCAACACTGATCGTAATACATTTTATATAAATAGAACAATATTTACTAAGACTTGATTAAATTAAATATAATAAGTAGATCAATGAAATATGGCTCGTTTTAAAAAAAAAGTTTATAGTTTTTTGTTTTTTATGTTCAGCGATATCTTCGCCAATGTTTAACATTCTGATAACTAAATGATTAAAAAATATGAAAATGAAAAACTATATGTAATAAAAGCAAATGTAATTTTTTAATTAGTCATTATATTTGTAATTATACATTTTGATATTATATCGATATTATGAAAGCTATCGGTACGTCCCTAAAATTAAAATCTAAATGAATTTAGTTGACTGGCAATAGCTGAAATTATTTTTAAAAATGTTAAACTGTTAGCAACGATTGTTAGATAAAAAATTTGTTTTAGAATAATATTTAATAAATAATAATTGTAACTTTACGGAAATTTTAACTTTTTTTAAATCTAGTCGGGAATACGGATACAGAATGAAAGTAAAAATTAAGTATAAATGGGTACGTATTAAAAATAATGTTAAATGCAAAAATGGAAGTTAGTAGCTAGGTACTTATTCATTGAAAATATTATGTAACGACTGTATTAATTACTGAGAATAGTCAGCATCCAAGCAACAATTTAAGTAGGTACCAAGGTCATAGATGAATTCCTATTGTCCGATGGCCGACCTAATAACTAAATGACATACATAATACATTTGTATTAACTTTGTTTGCATTTAGTTAACACTTCCTTACCAGTAAAGTGCTGAATAAATATTGAAGCAATATAATAAGTTGGTGCCTGAATACGTGATGTAAACAGTGTTAATAGTAAAGCTGACAGAGTATATTTTATAATCTTTACAATTTAGTATAAAACAATAAAAACCGAACGACTAACAAACACTTTTTCTAGAAATTTTTACCCGACTGCCGAGGAACGGTCATGTTTTTGTCGATGTAAATACGTAACAATACACCCGAAGGGGTAGGCAGAAGTGCTAATATAATACACCCTTTTGCCAGTTATGTTATGTCGCAATGCAATAGGGGGCGAGCCTATTGCCATTAATCGGGCACAAATTCAGACTCGCTTCTACTGCGAATTACATAATGGAAAAACCCAATAACACTTTACCCAACTCGGAACTGAAACCTCTCGCACAGGACACGCGCTCAGCGACCATTGAGGCAGTCGGTCAGTTTCTTGAAGTAAATTAAAGAAAAATTGATAACGCTGACGCATCTATTACAGACTCCATGATAATATATGATGTCTGGGTTTAAACCTGTAATCCTGTGCATACAAATCCTGATGATCAACCATTAAAGCCACCATGATACATATAGATAAATTAACTAAAGGAAATACATACAAAGTTTCCCGTCCATTCAACTAAAGATAAGATAGTGTATTTTAATTGTTCAGATTTTTCAACGGTGTGTAAAGCCATGTCAGAGGCCTACAGGCGGCTTAAACTCTGACAACAGGTTGTTCATCAACCATACGATAAGAAGAATTGTTATAAAAAAAAATTTACACATTTCCTCATTAGTTTTAATTCTTTTTGTGTCAATATTATATCACGCATGCGCAATAATCGCTGTGCGTAAAATTATGATAAGTGTTATAAAAGACAGGATTTACGTACTTCGAAATCCGGCTTAAGGCAAATAATATACTCTCATCTGTTATTTAATATAATAGAATACTAGCTTCCACCCGCGACTTCGCCCGCGTGGATTTCGAATGTTTTATAGCCTATAGCCTTCCTCGATACATGGGCTATCTAATACTAAAAGATTTTTTCAAATCGGCCCAGTAGTTCCTGAGATTAGCGCGTTCAAGCAAACAAACTCTTCAGCTTTATAATATTACTAGCGGCCCGCTCCGGCTTCGCACGGGTATAAAATATATAGCCTATGTCATTCACTGAAAAAATGATTAAAATCGATCCAGTAGTTTTGATTTGTTCAGTATTGCCCGTGGCCCGCACGCTACGTCCCGCAATTTTTAAATCTGTAATATCTTCGAAAATATTCATTTAAATCATATGTTGTAAAGGGCCATATAGATCTATATTAAATCAACAATGTATAGTATTTAATTAGATAAGGATTAATGCTGTATTGGTTAAAATCGCTTCGAAAATTAGCCATTATTTGTCGTAAAAAGTAAATGACAAAAAATTATATTGTGGGATATCCATAAGACATAGACATATACCATAGCGGAGTTTTCTGTATATCTTTTCAATGTGTACAATACTTAGTACATTATTTTGATAAATCTCGTAGGGTTCAGCCTGCGTTTGCAATGTAAGCGGAAAAAATGTAATTATTTACGACATCACATTAGAAACCTCAAAAATAACAGTATTTCTCCACTATTTAATGGATGTTATTATACATATAAACCTTCCCCTTTAATCACTCTATCTATTGAAAAAAACCGCATCAAAATCCGTTGCGTAGTTTTAAAGATTTAAGCATACAAAGGGACATAGGGACAGAGAAAGCGACTTTGTTTTATACTATGTAGTGAAGTATAGATATGCTACATAACCGAGATGCGACGACCCGATTGGCGCAGTGGCTAAGCGATTGGACTGTTTCGCTAAGGGTTGCGGGTTCGATTCCCTCACGGTACAAATATTTGTGCGATCCGCAGATATTTGTCCCGAGTCTGGGTGTTTGTGTATGTGATATTACATGTTAGTGAAACGCACCCACGATACAGGAGAAAAACGTAGTGTGGGGGCGACGTTTTAAAAAAAAAGATTAATTAGGCATACATTACATCGCTTATGGATTGCCTAGCTTAATGTGGTTCCGATGATGGTTAAACAATAAAATGTTTATTCATTTTCGAATAATATAGTCGTGAACAATAAAACCTTATCTTACCATCTCCACGGATAACGTAACTTAACGTAACGTAACGTTATATCCCGGAAAGGTACAATTTAAACACGTACGGAAACTGACGAACTAATAAAAAGTTAATTCTGAGTTAACACTAAGTAATCATAATTTTACGCACAGCGATTACCTATGTATCTACGCATGCGTGATAATTATAATAAGTATTGACATAAAAATAATTAAATTATTAACCTGAACGAGGAAAAACACAGTTAGTTTTACGGCATATAATAATTATAACAATTAAAAAACACTATCTTATCGTCAGTTGTACGAACGTGAAATTTTGTATTTGTTCGTATTTATTTTAATTAATTTATCTATATGTGTCATGGTGACTTATGGTTGATCATCAGGATTTATATGCTCAGGGTAACAGGTTTTATATCATTTCGGCTCCCTTACCATGCTATGATAAAGCAGGACAGTTTACGTTGAGGAAGCGAGACGTCGCATTACACTGCACGTAGCGCCATCTCGCTTCTACATAGTAAACTGTCCTGCTATAAGAGTTCATGGTAAGCGGGCAGGGCGTCTGTAATAGATGCGTTTGCGTTGTCTACTTTTTTACCCGACTGCGTCAGAAGGAGGGTTATGATTTTCGAGTGTATGTATGTATTTCTTTAATTTACTTCAAGAAACTGACTGATTGCCTTGTCTGCTACGGGGTTACTATGCCTTGTGGGAGCGAGACGCACTACACTGCAAGTAGCGGCGTCAGGCCTTCACAGCGGAAAAAGTCCTGCAATGCATGCTCATGGCAAGGCACCAGCCCCCTTACTGCCCCTACCATGAACTCTTAAAGCAGGACATTTTCCGTTGTGAAAGCGAGAAGCCGCGCCGTGGTGTGCAGTATGATGTGGCGTCTCGCTTCCACATCGGTAACCGTCCTGCTTTAAGAGTTCGTGGTAAGGGGGCTAGTCGCAAAGCGCGATTGCTGAGAGAGAGGTTCGATTTTCGGGTCAGGTAAAGTAAAACGAATTTTAATACGAATGTCGAAAGCAGATCGCTCGAGAAAGTCTTAACTTCTTATGTTACAAGTCGCCCTGATAGCCGAGTGGTATGACCGTTGGACTGCCAAGTCAAAAGTCGCAAGTTCAAACCTTGGCACGCACCAATGTCTATTCGAATTCTTGTGCGTACTATAAATTAGTTATCAGTTGCTAAAAACGGTGAAGGAAAACAGCGTGAGGAAACCGACACACCTGAGAGATTTTTCAACGGTGTGTAAAGCCATGTCAGAGGCCTACAGGCGGTTTAAACTCTGACACCAGGTTGTTCATCAACCAAACGATAAGAAGAAGTTACAAGAATTGACTCACAAGCGTGACGGAATGATAAAATAGAATGCATCTCGTGCGCACCGATAGAATGTATTCACTGACCTCCTTTTTAGATTAACTAGTAAAACTAGTACTAGAGGAAAACTTGTAGCGTAGATTGGAGTTTGTATGAAGAATTTAAGACATGCCTGCCCTCTTACCATGAACTCTTAAAGCAGGACAGTTTACGATGTAGAAGCGAGACGCCGCTACGTGCAGTGTAATGCAGCGTCTCGCTTCCTCAACTTGAACTGTCCTGCTTTAAGAGTTCTTGATAAGGGGGCTGTATCCCCGAGTGGCAAATAGAGATCCCTTCATCCACTATAATTAAATTTTTGTTTGATATTCATTACAAATAATGACGAATTGATTGGCGCAGTGGCAAAGCGATTGCTCTGCTGCGCTAAGGGTGGGGTTCGATTTGCAAGGGTCAAATATTGTGTGATATGACACAGATGTTTGTCCCGAGTCTGGGTGTTTGTGTATGCGATATTTCATGTTTGTGAAACGCACACACGATACAGTAGAAATTTCTAGTGTAGAGGTTTTTTTTTAATTGTGCGGATATTGAGCCCGCGAGAAAGTAGACCAAAAATGTCCGACATCTATTTAATTAAAAGAGCATATATATGTATTACATTTTAAATAAGTAAATCCCAATTTAGTATTAGTTTTAGTATAGCCTTCTACGTTTAAGTCAAAAATACCTTTAAATAATTATTTGATTAAAAAAACAACAACAATCTTTTTCCACCAAAAGAAAAAAAAGAAAAAATCTTTTTCCACCATGTTCTAACCACCTGTGTCCAAAGAACATCAGATCTTTACCAACTTTTTAAGTCACGCATCTATCGCTGTATGCCCTTTTATTCAAAATCAAAATAGGTTCTGTATTCTGAGGTTTACTAGTTGCAAACCTACCAATACAAAAAAAAATCTAACATAAAACTTCCTCATTTTTTAAGTCGGTTAATAATATCGCTCGGCCTTGACATCAAACACGTGACCTTACGGCAGGTTACCTTTGACCAAGAGTTCAAAAAAGGGTTCAAGTAATAATAATATCTTTGTTTCTAAGGTCACAGCACAAAACGTATCCAAATTAGTTTAATGGTGGCTATAAATATTCTCAAACCAGTTTTCATCATTTTTGGTATTTCGAGGATGATGACAACTCATGTCAACACAAGAAACATCCAGTCAAATCTAGACGACGTGCCACTAAGAATTACTTAATGGGAAAGCTATTATAATTGAAAACCTGTCCTCTTCCCATGAACTCTTAAAGCAGGACAGCCCCCTTAGAAAAGTGGCAAAACGCTCGACGAATAGCATGAAAAATGTATGGGAATGACATCATGTGTCGACTATGTTATCGATGACATATGTCATCCCTATACATTTTTCATTCTATTCTATTTCTATTCGCCAAGCGTTTTGCCACTTGTCTAAGGGGTCAGTTTACGTTGTGGAAGCGAGACGCCACTACGTGCAGTTATGCGGCGTCTCGCTTAAACTGTCCTGCTTAAAGAGTTCATGGCAAGGAGGCCGTATAATATACACTAAAAACTATTTTTTCATACAATACCATCACCAACATCCACGTTCACTTTAATTTACTTACTGCAAAGTCCCAGAATTGGGTGTTCTCAAGAGCCTGCCATCCTGCTGCCTCCTCTCCTCTTGGTGTCTCTCCTCCTCAGGGTCAGAGACTAAGGTCATCTCGAACTTCTGAGCCAGGTTCGGGATGACTGTGGGCTCTTCATCGTCAAAAGACTGCTGTTCCGTGTTCTCGCCCAACACGAACCGCTTCGAAGTTCTCCGCTTCAACATCGCGAAGAAATTGCTCACAAATTCGATGGTCACCCAAAATATGTTCATGAACTCACAGATTCTTGTTCATTTTCCGTTTTCGCACTGTTTTATCACTTTTAAGTAAATATCTTAAGTTTTTAAGTATTTTTGAGGTAGATTAGGTATTGAAGTTAAAGTTGTATTTACTTGTTATCAGCTGAATTCCTAGTTAGACGATAATTTGTTGATTTAACTCCTAACTTGTTTAAAGACAAGTGGCAAAACGCTAGGCGAATAGAAATCAAATATAATCAGAAATATAGAGGATTGTAATCCCCATACATTAATCATTCGATTCTTCAAGCGTTTTGTCACCTGTCTTGCCCTTTTCGGTGTATTGATGAGCTTACAGTAATTAAACAGTTTGCGGCTAATTAGGCAAGAGCCTTGATAAGCGACCTATCTGCGCGACGCCTTCAACCGAACTGCCGCGTAATTAGAGCTTATCTATTAGCCAAGGAAATAGAATTACTAACTAAAGTCTATTTAACTATTTCGTACGTGGGGAGATGGATTAAAACATATAATTATTTTACAGTTACTGGAAAAACCAGTCGTTAGATAGTATGGGCCTGTTAAAGGGCTAATATGATAGATAGAACTTAATTATACGACAATACTTTGATGCTTCTTAATCCTATGTTATATATTGTTTTACACAACATAACATCACGCCTGTATTCCCCGAAGGGGTAGGCAGAGGTGAACATATAGTACACCCACATTTCGCCAGTTATGTTGTAAGTCCCAATGTAATAGGGGCGAGCCTATTGCCATCAACCGGGCACAAATCCAGACTCCGAGCTGCTACTGGGAATTATCTAATGGAAAACTCAGTAACACTTTGCCCGACCCGGGATTTGAACCCAGGACCTCTTGCTCAGCAGTCGCGCTTAGAAACCACTAGACCAACGAGGCAGTATATTGTTTTATAGGAGATAATACAATTGTATGGAGTTTCTTGCTGGTTCTTCTCCATAGAAACGACTTTTTGGAACCGAGCAACTATTTCTGACCTTTTTTTAAGTGCTCTTTTGTAGCCTACATGAAATAAAAACATTATGACTATGACTCGTATTTAAATGTTTATGATAATTATTATAACTGAAAAATAATTAGAACAGAAATGAAATTCTCCAAAGAAATAGTCACCGACATTGCAAAGAATATGCAAGTTGAAGTGGCAATGGGCAGGCCATATCGCTCGAAGAACCGATAACCGCTGGGGAAGAAAGGTTCTCGAGTGTCGACCATGAACCGGAAGACGGAGCGTTGGCAGGCCTCCCACCAGGTGGACCGACGATATTAGTTGGTGGATCACAACCGGTGGATGCAAATGGCAAGTTGTCGTTCATTGTGGCGTTCTAAGTGAATGATGAATGTGATGAAGAATCATCAGCCGGAAGACGTCCACGTTGAACAAAGGCCTCCCCCTTAGAACGCCACAATGAACGACGACTTGCCATTTGCATCCACCGGTTGCAGCAACTCTGACGAGATGGTCGGTCCACCTGGTGGGAGGCCTGCCCTCTTTGGTTACTATTGGTGAATTGAATAACCAGTTCAGCTACTAATACCTGAAGGTTATATTGCACAGAATAGTTAAATATAAGTGGTACCTACTTAACTGTTAGTTAACTTTTAACTTGGCAACAAACAAATCGAAACCAGTTATGTTATAACTTGCATGGTAAATTTGTAGAGCTTTTGACCAGTGTGACGACATCACTAGGGTTTGATTCTGGACAGAACACTAATATTTATCAATGATCGTTTACTTTCAATTGTTTATGATAGCCATATTTCACGATTAGTCTAATATAATATGAACGTGAGGTCCTGTGTTCGATTCTCGGGTTGGGCAAAAAGGTACAACGATTTTCCTTTCTATTATGTAATTCTCAGTAGCAGCACTGAGTCTGGATTAGTGCCTGATAACGGCAATAGGCTGACCTCCTATAACATTGGGAACGGGGACATTACTATAGCACTGATAGCCGAGTGGCACGAGCATTGGACTGCCAAGTCAAAGGTCGTACAAACCCCGGCAAGCACAAATATCTTTTCGAATTCATGTGCGTATTATAAATTAATTATCAGTTACTAAAAACGGTGAAGGAAAACATCTTGAGAAAACGGTGTGTGAAGCCATGTCAGAGGCCTACAGGCGGTTTAAACTCTGACACCAGGCTGTTCATCAACCATACGATAAGAAGAAGACATTTAGACCTATAAGTGAGTGTACATGTATAGTTTTTTTTCAACGTCGCCCCACTCTAGTAATGTCTCCTGTGTCGTGGGTGCGTTTCACAAACATGAAATATCACACACACAAACACCCAGACTCGGGTCAAACATCTGCGGATCAAACAAATTTTTGTCCCGTGCGGGAATCGAACCCGCAACCATTAGCGCAGCAGTTTAATCTCTGAGCCGCATCGTCGTCATCATTTATGATGTACTCATACAATGTATGGAAGAACAGATTTCTTTTTAGATTTCAGGGTTGGCCCCATAGTAAAAGTTATTCATAGAAGACTTAACAGCCTCCTTTTTATCGGACAGGGTTTTCGTATACACTGTATACTGGCACACGCATAACATTACGCTAATGACTTCTAATAAGGCAAGCTGAGATTTAAAAACAACCGGATATAAGTTAATTTAGAACACAAATATATTATGCGTCATACTTAGTAAGTTAAGTTAGGTTTAAGTGAGTGAACTATCCTTATTACATAACATAACATCACGCCTGTATTCCCCGAAGGGGTAGGTAGCGGTGTGTGATATACTCTTCCTATTTCGCTTCTTTTGCCATCAACCGGGCACGAATCCGGGCCCCATGCTGCTACTGAGAATTACAATAAAAAAAAGTCTACTGGTAAAATCCATTAACACTGCCTTTACCCAAGAATCGGATCTAAAACGTTACGTTCCGCAGTCGTGCTAGCGTCCACTGAACCAACGAGGCAGTCAAAAATAATTATGCAAGTAGAGAGCTTCGACGACTGATGAGTTGATGACACTTAAGTACGTCCGTTACTCTGGACGGTCAACCTCGCTACCATCCTTGTTGACTGACCAATCTCTACAACATGACTTATCCCATGTGGCTATTGGCTCATGCCGATACGAAGAAGAAGAATAAAATAATATTTGCTTAGTTTGTCTTATATCTTTGTAGGTTTAGTGGTTAACAGGACAGTGGATGAAAGGGATCAGTAAGAATAAGCACTGATAGCCGAGTGGTATGACCGTTGGACTTCCAAATCAAAGGTCGCAAGTTCAAACCCCGGCTCGCACCAATGTATTTTCCATTGCGTATTATAAATTAGTTATCAGTTGCTAAAACGGTGAAGGAAAACATCGTGAAGAAACCGGCAAACCTGCGACATTTTTCAACGGTGTGTAAAGCCATGCCAGAGGCCTACAGGCGGCTTAAACTCTGACACCAGGTTGTTCATCAACCATACGATAAGAAGAATAGTAGCATGGAGCCAGGATTTGTGCAAGATCTTAACAGGTATCTTATAGCATTAAAAATATGCCTAAATCAAAATGACCTTTATACAACAGATAAGAAAATATCTTTTTAAGTGACATAATGACATTTTAAAAGGATTTTGATTGCTCAGATTATCGTACCATTGAAAAGTTGGACAAACTATTATTTTTTTAAACTAGCTTCTGCTACGACTTTGTCCGCGTGTAAAGTTTGAACTATACTGACTAGATTTTCTTTCAAGATGTTTCTTTGGAACTTAAGCTTATACCGTACCAAGTTGATGAACAGTATGACAACGCGTGAAATACGAGAAAACATAACGTTTTTTTTTAAACGTCACCCTCTAGAATTTCTCCTGTATCGTGGGTAAGTTTCACAAACATGAAATATCACACACACATACACCCAGACTCGAGACAAACATCTGCAGATCACACAAATATTCCTGTGCGAGAATCGGAATCGCAACCCTTAGCGCAGCAGTCCAATCGCTTAGCTACTGTGCCAGACAGGTTTCAATGTCTGTCCTCAGTGGCGGATTTGCAGTCTTAACCGGCCTAGGCCCCAGGCCAGGTAGAAAGTATTAGCCGCCCCTTTCTCAGCCCATCATATAGACTACATAAGGAATTTACAATTGTATTTAGTACTTTGAGTTATTTCTTGTTATCATTAGTGATTTAATTGTCACGATTGGCCGCCCTAGGCCCGGGCCTACTGGGCCTTAGGGTAAATCCGCCACTGTCTGTCCTTGTAGCCTATTTACTTTTTATTTGCACTAAAGGTCAATAACTAATATTTGTACAACCTACAATATCGAGGTCACGCTAGTGCATGTCAATTTCACAAGCACATACTAAAATGCCTTCTGCAATAAATACACATAACAATATGTGTGAAGCTTGGTTTACAATCATAAACCCAGACACGTTTCCCAGAGGGGTAGGTAGAGTCATCGGATTACCATTTGCTACGATCCTGAAATAACTATATCGATAACTTTACATCCATATCCATACTTCCATACTAATATGATAAATGTGAAAGTAACTCTGTCTGTCTGTTACACCTTCACGACTAAACCTCAGAACGGATTTTGATGAAATTTGGCATGTAGAAAGTTTAAGACCTGAAAAAGGACAAAGGCTACTTTTTTTAAATTCAACCTTATAAGGGGTTTAAGTAGAGGTCAACGCGAGCGAAGCCGCGGGCAAAAGCTATATATGCATGTATGAAACTAACCAACAATCTAAATTAACGCGAGCAAAGCCGCGGGAAAAAGTTAGTTCTTTATATGTACTTATGTGTATTTACATAAGCATAACTTTTCTAAATATGCGCTGTAGCTAAGTATCGAGTTACTAGTTGTTTTCCGTGGCTTTGTTCGCATCCTGTAACGAAATGTAACTTCCAATGTAAGGCAGTGAAGAACTACGTACATATAAATTGTTTTACTGTGAAGTTTCATCAAAATCCGTTCAGTAGTTTTGACGTAAAAGACTAACAAACATTTTCACAAACTTTCGGTTTTTAAATCAGTAGGTAGTTATTTATACAATACCATAGACAAGTTAATTATTTATCAATCTATGGTGTATTCTCGAAGGAAGTACGATTTCCTATATACTTACAACTATAAATACATAAGTATATGTTTGTAATGTAGTAATGAATTAAGTAAAGTGTAAAGTTCCACCTGCCAAGGTCACTCTTACCTATAACACTGGTGTTTGTCTTTGATCATCACGTCACCGTCGCTTTACGTGTTTGTTATTTTGTAATGCAATCACGATTTTTATGAGGATATCCATATCCATACTAATATTGTAAAACAACTAACATTGTCTGTGTATCTGCCCCCCTAGACAAGTGGCAAAACGCTTGACGAATCTCGAACGGTTTTGACATGTCATCGATAACATAGTCGAAACATTCTGTCATCCCCATACATTTATCATTCTATTCGATTTCTTGTTAGGGCTGTTTATTACGCCTTTCCGGCTAAACAACTGAAGCGATTTAGATGAAATTTGGTACAGAGAAAGCTTGAACCCCAAGAAATATCAAGATGTTCATTTTAGGAGAATAGACCCGTTGAAATGTACCACTCGGACAAAGTGTTTTCTGGGTAAAAGTAGCTACAAATACTTTATAACATGATAAAGATAAAGGGACATCAAAAGCCTCTTAGTTCTTGGGTCCACCTTGAAGGACCGTCCCAAATATAGGTGAAAGAGTTTTTAGAAATCGGAGTTTACTCCCTATATACAAACAATGAGGGGCTCGTAGGTGCGTGGCTACCGAGCAGATCCGTCGATTTGCGAGGTTAGGCCGTGCTTGCCGCAGTCAGTCTTGTGATGGGTGACCGTTTTAATGTGTCGAGACCCCTCCGTGCTACGGAAGGCACGTTAAGCCGTTGGTCCTGCGCCTGATTTCTCTCTCCGGTCGTGTCTTACCGTCCCATCGGACTATGAGAGTGCACCTGTGTTTGCGCGCATACTTGTGCAGTATAATATCTCCTGAGTAGTTGTCAAGTCTCAGATGAGATCGGCCGCTGTGACCGAAATTCGGTCAGGAGAACATTATACAAATAATCAAACTAATCTTACATATATACATAAAGTCACGTCTATTTCCCAGAGGGGTACGCAAAGACCACGGATTTCCATTTGCTACGAACCTGGCATACTTTTTACGCCACATTCACTCGCATCACATTCCTTATACCTCATTCCCTTTTCCCATTACATACCCAAATTGTAAATGAGAGAATAAACGATATATGTATATTAATATTTTTTATTTGACTTTGATGCTACTCGTATTCTTATTTTAGGTATATTGTGTAGCTCATTATTCTCTCATACTTGAAATGATTGTTAAACCATATTTTTAAAAGAGTAACTATGGAGTTTCTTGCCGGTTCTTCTCCATAGAAACGACTTTTTGGAACCGTGCAACAAGTTTGACGTTTTGTAAGTGCTCTTTTGTAGCCTATATGAAATAAAAACATTATGACTATGACTATTCAAATACCTCTTTGTAATATTAGTATTTAGTAATATATTTATTAGTATTATATTTATTTATTTATTATTATTTAGGTTATACATTGACACAATATTGACATTATAAGAATCCTAACTCGATACAGAGGAAATTCTTAAAGATAGGCAACGTTTTTTAAAATACATATACACTTACGTAAATTGTATAGGATTTTATTCATCATCAGCCGGAAGACGTTCACTGCTGGACAAAGGCCTCCCCTTTAGAACGTATAGGATTTTATTAAGCAAATATATTGTTATTATAGAGATTATAATTGTATTAATTAATCTAATATGTAACAATAGATGTTAATGCCAATAATTAGATAATATTGTTTTGATTAGCGTCCTAGATTAGATTATTGAATAATTACGATATGGGAGAAATTCCTTAACTGCCACTGGATATTAATTATGATACTAACCTAACGGTAAAGGAAAAGATCCTGTAAAAACCTGGATTCCGTTGATATGAAATCACCAACCCGCAGTGAGCTAGCCTGGTAATCAATGCTCGATACTTCTGTATAAGAGGCCTTAGTAGCAGTGGGACAGTTATACGCTGGTATTAACAAAAACCACATTACTTGTAATCTTTTCGATCGAATGATTGAACACCCTACCATGTATATTGTAGACCATAAATACTGTAGACTGAATGAACGAACGACTTCAGTCTAATTAGAGAAAACATATGGTACAGATTATTATATCACGCTACTATTCTCTGAAGATGTTAACAGCGGTTCATAGTACACCCAAGATACACCAGTCCCAATGTGATAGCGAGCCTATTGCCATTAACCAGGCACAAATCTGGACTACAAGCTGCTGCTAAAAGCCTGAAAATTACCTGGTAGGTAGCTTGTACCTGATTTTGTTTTGATGTTTCTTTCTTGTGTTGTGTTTTAGGCCAGCTACCTTACCATGAACTCTTAAAGCAGGACAGTTTACCTTGTGGGAACGAGACGCCGCGCGCCGCTACGTACGGGGTGTGCGGAGTCTCGCTTCCACGTCGTAAACTGTCCTGCTTTTTGAGTTCATGGTAGCAGTACAAGTTTTTCTTTCTTTATCCCGACCAGGGAAGCGTTCGTGAGTCACGCTTGCGACTACTAGATGAAAGCAAAGAGGGAACATGATATTATAGTCTTTAATATCATTTATCTATGTAATATCGCTGTTCATCATATTTCACAGTTACTTATAAGTATTAAGATAGTGATATTTATCAGCACCTATTATTGTGCCGATATTATCTTTACCCAACTATATAATCTACTTATTTATTTATTTTTAGGTAACAAGTCTAAAGACGGTATTTTCAAGGTAATATACGATGACTGGTACTAAATTTTCCGGTTCAGTTTTTCTAATAATGCCTCTTAATCGCGTTGTTAAGACAGCAAAAAGTTGTGTGAATTTGATTTGAAATACCTACCAATAGAAATGATAAATGATTTTTATTTTACAAATAGGGTTACAGGAAACACTTTTACACGTCATCCTTTTTTAAAGATTAGATGCTGTTGGCTGTCCAGACAAGCACAGATAAGAGAACAACAATAATCTGAGATGTGGTCTTTTGGAGAAAGAACCACAGAGAATTTATAGTTTTTAATATCTATTTGATCTAAATAAACGTAGCCTTTTCTTAAAAATACACTTAGAAAGATCAAATCAAGTGGGATAAGTCGTTGACCGTTGCCAAGAATGGGCAAGCGTAGCGTAGGTCGTACTGCCGTGAGATGGGTCGGCGATTTTACAAGGATAGCAAGTCAAGTTTAAGGAAGACCAACACCTGGTAGCTTGGGCTGATGATGATAAATCAATCAGAAATCTTTATAATTATTATCAATAACTAAATTACAGCTACAGTAGACTTTACTAATAATACGTGAAGCAAAAACTTCGGATCCCTTTTTAAAAACATTGCGCACACGGCGGAGTTTGAGATTTATTTTTTTGGCATGGTTAAAGTTTATATTATGGAGAAGAAGTGCAGAAAGCTAAAAGTATCATAATTACGGTCAAATGTAGGCCTTAGGGCGTGATCTTAATTCTTAAATAACATTTAACAACAAACCGGTGACAAAAATCCTTTAAAAGCAAACGAAACGTCAAAATCACATTAAATTGCCGCGCAAATTGACATCACACACAAAACGACACAATGCACACAGTGTTTACATTCCTTTTAACGATGTTCCACTGTATTATACTAGTTGGAACGCAACAAGACGTTGTGTTGCGCGCGGCGTCCAAACGAAACTAAACGATGAAGGCTTGTTTGACGTCAAAATCGCCAAACCGATGTCTGATTACGTCATATTACGCTTGCTGCATTTTGATAGATATTTACGTAAAATTATATCGTAAGATAAGATAAAAATCATTTAATCAAAATAGACTGTAATAGAAGCAAAAGCAGTGATTGCCGAGTGGTATGACCGTTGGGCTGCCAAGTCAAAGGTCGCAAGTTCAAACCCCTGCACGCACCAATGTCTTTTCGAATTCATGTGCGTACTACAAATTAGTTATCAGTTGATAAAAACGGTGAAGGAAAACATCGTGAGGAAACCGGCACACCTGAGTGATTTTTCAACGGTGTGTAAAGCCATGTCAGAGGCCTTCAGGCGGTTTAAACTGACACCAGGTTGTTCATCAACCATAAGATAAGAAGAAGACTGTAATAGTACTTTTTGAACGTTAAATGACATCAAGACAGCCCTCAAAACGCCCGCCCGTCACCGCTTCCTAGTGCTATAGCTGGGTAGAAGAAACCGCGCAACAAACTACGAGTACCTATAACCCAGCAGCACAATCTATCTGTCAATAATGGACGTTATATAAATAAATGGACAATAACATGAATTAAATATAAAACTACTTTTATGGATTTTATCTTGAGGGTACCCAGGATGTTTTTTTGTATAATTAAGAATTATAGAAATACCGCGTTGGTCTAGTGGTGGCAGAGCTAGACTTTGAGCTGTTTTGGCTTCGATTTCTATGTCGGGCATAGTTATTGGGTTTTCCATTAAGTAATTCTCAGCAGCACGGAGTCTGGATGTCCGGTTAATGGCATTACGCTCGCCCCCTATTACATTGGGACCTATAACATAACTGGCGAAATTTGGGTGTACTGTCTGTCCACCTCATTGGGGGAATACAGGCGTGATGATATGGTTTATGTTGTTCAGTCTCTTCAGCGCCTTCTCAAGATATTCTAACATTGTACGTTTATTAAATGAAGTATAAATAACCTGATAGGTAGATTATATAGTGTCATCAACCCTGAACTCTGTCATATTATTCTCATCATAAAGATATTTACGACTATATCATCACTTTAGGCTCTCACTATGTTAGATTTGATCAGCCTACTTACCATGAACTCTTAAAGCAGGTTAGTTTACGATGTGGAAGCGAGACGCCGCTACGTGCAGTGTAATGCGGCGTCTTGCTTCCACAACGTAAACTGCTTTAAGAGATCATGCTAAGGGGGCTGATTAGCGCAGTGACTAAACGATTGGACTGCTGCGCTAAGGGTTGCGGGTTCGATTTCCGGCACGAAACAAAAATTTGTGCGATCCGCAAATGTTTGTCCCGAGTCTGGGTGTTTGTGTATATGATATTTTATGTTTATTTAACGCACCCACGATGCAGGAGAAATTCCTAGTGTGGTGGGAGTCAGGATGGTGTCAAATACCCAATTGACATCATCTGGCCTGTTGGTCTAGTGGTTACTGGTTAGTGACCCTAACTGCTGGAACCGGAGGTCGTGGGTCCGATTCCCATCCAGTACAAATCTTTGTGGGATGAGCGTAATCATTTGTTCTGTATCTGGGTGTAATTTATCTTTAATATGTATGTATTTAGAAATATATAAGTATGTTCATCAGTTGTCTGGTTACCATAATACAGGCTCTGCCTAGTGTGGGATGATCGTGTGTAAGCTGTCCCAAGATATTATATTATTGCATTTTAGCATGTTACCCATGCTAAGCTTGAATCTAAATCGATAAAGGAAATTTGAATAATGATGGACACGAGCGATACTTAAACTCGCGACCTTCGTCGTACCGAGGCGCAGCTCTTACCAACTAAGCTATCGTGTCGCTGCTCGCACATATTATTATCAATTATGGTACATATCATATATAAAGTCACGTCAGTCCACGAGGGGTAGGCAGAGACCACCGATTTCCATTTGCTACGATCCTGGCATACTTTTCGCCTCATTCATTCTCATCGCATTCCTCATACACGCTCGTCGGTTAAGGGTACTCCTTATTTGACCCTTTTGCAGAACATCACCGATCTGGTCCAAGTATGTTCGCCGAGGTCTTCCCCTTCCCGATATTCCACTAACATTCGCCTCATAGGTCCATATCAAATTATTATTAACTAGCTTTTGTCCGCGGCTTCGCTCGCGTTAATTTTGATTTTTGGTTAGAATTATATGTATACCTATATATAGCTTTTGCCCGCGGCTTCCCGCGTTAACCCTTATTTAAACTTCCTGAGGGTTAAATTTTGAAAATAGTAGCCTATATCCGTTCTCGGGTCTTGAACTCTCTACATGCCAAATTTCATCAAAATCCATCCAGCGGTTTAGTCGTGAAGGTGTAACAGGTTACTTTCACTTTTATAATATTAGTATGGATAATATGGATGGTACATATTATAATTATTATTATCAATTATAGTACGTACCTCAGTTTACTTCGTTTCTCCGCTAGAGCGAGCTGCTGGGCGACTGTCAGCGGTCTCCTGATGTTCGGTGGGGGGGCGTTGGGGAAGGCGTCCCGTCCCTCGTGAGCAGGTCCATCGTCAGGCGACTCCGGCTCCGCCTCATCTCCTACCACGAAGTTTGGACCCTCCTGAAAGAGAGAAAAATATAAGAGAGATATGTAGGAGTGTCACAGAATAGAATATTGAACAAGTAATATTAAGATCTACTGTATTTTGTGGTTACTGTGACTGTATATTAAAACATGGTATTGTTGACGACCCGATTGGCGCAGTGGCTAAGCAGTTGGACTGCTGCGCTAAGGGTTGCGGGTTCGATTCCCGCACGGGACAAAAATTTGTGCGATCCGCGGATATTGGCCCGAGTCTGGATGTTTGTGTATGTGATATTACATATTTGTGACACGCACCCACGACACAGAAGAAATTCCTAGAGTGGGGTGACGTTTTTTTTTAAAAACAAAACAAGAACGTGGTACCTGGCATCTTTAGAGACAAGATAGGCAGAGGTGTACAGTACATTATATATTATATATTTACATTTCGCCAGTTATTTTATAGGTCCCAATGTAATAGGGGGCGAGCCTATTGCCATCAACCGGGCACAAAGCCAGACTCCGAGCTACTGAGAAATACCTAATGAAAAAACCCAATATCACTTTATCTGATCCGGGATTCGAACCCAGGACCTTATGCTCGGCAGTCGTGCTTAGCAACCACTTGACCAACGAGGCAGCCAGTCAGAGTCAAGTAAAGGTTGTTGTAGTAAGTAGAATACATGTGCGTACTATAAACTAGTTATCAGTTGCTAAAAACGGTAAAGGAAAACATCGTGAGGAACGGGCACGCCTGAGAAATTTTTCAACGGTGTGTAAAGCCATGTCAGAGGCCTACAGGCGGTTCACATGACACCAGGTTGTTCGTCAACCATACGATAAGAAGTAATAAGTTGTGTTAAAATAATGCCTACCATTTTAATGTCACCCCGTATATTATCGTTTATGTATTTAAGAAGTAAGAACATAAGAAGTAGTTACTTACATTTTCTTTGGCTTCTTCGGAGTCGATTTTCTCAAAATTATCGCTCTCACTGGATGAGCAGCGAGCATCTTGTTGTTCCGACATCTTAAACTCTGAAAATGATAATTTTTCTTTAATAAAGGCGTACTTATAAATTGTGTGGTCAAAATCGTTACGTACAACAATTATCTTAAATTATTAACGGTAGGTAAGTAAAGTTATAAAATTGAGTATCCTTGTTGTTTCTCTATATAAAAATACATTCGCATGCTGTGTGCAATTACTTATGTCTTCCAATGTATGCTAAGAGTAAAATTTAAGTTAAGCGCCTGATAATTAATTGTTAGCAACATGTTGTAAGAGAGTGCGTACTACGTACGTAGAGTCGTTTTTGATCAGGCGTTTGTATTCTAATGACTAGTACTACTCTTTTTATCCGATTGCGTTAGAAGGGTTATGTTTTTTATTCTCTGTTTAAACATAGTAGTTAACCTTGGTGAATAGTCATTCTAATATTAATTATTAATGAGTGAATGTGGAAAGAGGGTTGTGTTAGAATCTTTCCACTTATATAGACTATGGTATGTTATTATACTATAGCATTTTTTCAAATATCTAAAGCAATACATATACTACTACAAGCATACTGTAGGAAAACCTTTTTAAAGTGCGCGCTGAATAATTAATAAATTCAACATTTTAGGCACGCAATATTTTTAATTTACACAATTAATTAAACGTTATTGGCTTATGTCGCACTGTTTTAATTAATATACGGACAATATTATCTTAAAGTCACGTAGTCATTATTATATTGAACTTGTGGTCGTTCAATAGTTAGAAAATCGATTATTAATTTATCGATACCTTTTCTGATAAATTATTGATCCGATTATTGTGACGAATAACAGTTTTAATTTCTTCTTTTCCATATAAACTAAACTATGCTAAATTCCATCCTCCCTGCGCTCACAATGTTTTATCTTACGTATTAGGTATATACATATACTAGCGGCCCGCTCCGGCTTCGCTCGGGTATAAAATATATATTATAAGTATTTCTCCACTATTTAATGGATGTTATTATACATATAAACCTTCCTCTTCAATCACTCTATCTATTAAAAAAAACCGCATCAAAATCCGTTGCGTAGTTTTAAAGATTTAAGCATACATAGGGATATAGGGACAGAGAAAGCGACTTTGTTTTATACTATGTAGTGATAGTGATACATATATTACTAGCGGCCCGCTCCGGCTTCGCACGGGTCTAAAATATATATTATAAGTACCTATTTCTCCACTATTTAATGGATGTTATTATACATATAAACCTTTCCCTTCAATCACTCTATCTATTAAAAAAAAACACATTAAAATCCGTTGCGTAGTTTTAAGGATTTAAGCATACATAGGGATATAGGGACAGAGAAAGCGACTTTGTTTTATACTATGTAGTGATGATGATGTACCTATGTCTATGCCTGTGTATTGGCTCATGACGATACGAAGAAGAGAAGAAGACTATAGGAGATCTTCACCCTTTCTGAGGTTTTAGGATATGATACATACTTAGTATCCTAGAATGCATAAACGTTTTCAATATTTTTTAGATGTTTAATTTTAAAATATTATTATAATAATTATTGTTACATACTACTTTT
Organism: Abrostola tripartita; assembly: GCA_905340225.1. Taxonomy (NCBI): domain Eukaryota; kingdom Metazoa; phylum Arthropoda; class Insecta; order Lepidoptera; family Noctuidae; genus Abrostola; species Abrostola tripartita. The sequence goes on from HG996515.1 coordinate 4,592,284, forward strand.
AATTGTAATTGTTTTGTGTTTGTGTTTATGGGTTTTAAGGATTTAAGCATACATAGGGATATAGGGACAGAGAAAGCGACTTTGTTTTATACTATGTAGTGATGATGATGTACCTATGTCTATGCCTGTGTATTGGCTCATGACGATACGAAGAAGAGAAGAAGACTATAGGAGATCTTTACCCTTTCTGAGGTTTTAGGATATGATACATACTTAGTATCCTAGAATGCATAAACGTTTTCAATATTTTTTAGATGTTTAATTTTAAAATATTATTATAATAATTATTGTTACATACTACTTTTAATTGTAATTGTTTTGTGTTTGTGTTTATGGGTTTTAATAATTGCCTGAAATAAACGATATTTAATTTAATTTAATTTAATTTTAATTTAATTTACAGATATTTATACACGTGTAAGTCCATATCTCAGAATACAGAATCCATATGTTCATCGAGTAGTAAGTTTTATTTGTATAAAACGTCAACCCGCACTAGGAATTTCTCCTGTGTGCGTTACACAAACATGTAATATCACATACACAAACACCCAGACTCGGGACAAACATCTGCGTATCGCACAATTTTTTGTCCCGTGCGAGTATCTAACCCACAACCTTTAGCACAGCAGTTACTCTAAGGATACGTGGTTTTTATCGAGTAGTAAGTAGTTAATTATGTATTCTTTATTATTGATTCTAAATAAGAAAACCGATGGAATACGAGTACATCTGTGGTAGGACCCTTCGACAATGCGATCTATATCCCAACCGACATTCTTTCCTTGACAATAAAAATATAGGAACAGAAGTACAACTCCGTATAAACCGTCTTAGTAGTGACAGAAGCTAAGATAGCTACCGCAAAGCCCCCTAGACGAATAGAACGGTGAACATTCTAGTTGCTAAACGAATAGAATATAATCTTGAACAAATGAACGGGGATGACATAATGTTTCGACTTCGTATTCTATATCATCAGGACAAGCCCACACCTTTTTTATATTATTTGATTTCTATTCGTCTAGCGTTTCGTCACTTGTTTAGGGAATAGGTTTAGGACCCCTGGTATGACCATTATTCAGACATTGGGTCCCTTCGTTCTCCGAAACGCACGATAACGCCCGGTCCTGTGCTTGAACCGGACACAAATACAGACTCCGTGCTGCCACTGAGAATCATAACATGACATCACGTCTGTTTTCGCTTGAGAGGTAGGCAGATATTATAGTGCGTCCACATTAGCTAGTAAAGTTATAGGTCCCAGTGATATAAGAGGCAAGCCTATTGCTATTAACCAGGCACAAATCCAGACTCCGTACTGCCACTTAGAATCAACTAATGGAAACCCCAATAACACTTTGCCCGACCCGAGAATCGAATCCGGGATGATCCTTCGCAGCAGACCAACGAGACAAATAATTATTTATTTTAATAAAATGCAAAACAATTTTATTTTTTTACAATTTAATATACTGGTCTGTCCTGCAGTAGGAGTGCTGGTCGCATACCAAGACACGCTACCTTGAATGACATCATCCGTCGTGCTCTTGTCACCGCCGGCGTACCAGCTGTATTAGAACCAAATGGCTAGGTACGTGACGATGGAAAGAGACCAGATGGTATGTCGTTGTTGCCATGGAAATTAGGAAGGCCTTTGGTGTGGGACGCAACGTGCGTCGATACCCTTGCACCTTCTCATGTTTCTGGATCAGCAGTTTGCGCTGGCACTGCTGCTGCTGCTGCGGAGACCCTTAAGTGGCGAAAATACAATAATCTGATTGGGAATTGTATTTTTGAGCCGTTTGGGGTCGAAACATTTGGGCCATGGGGTCTGAGCGCCCGAGCCTTATTTAAAGATCTTTCAAAACGTTTAGTCGATGCTTCGCGTGATCAGAGGGCTGGTTTGTTTTTAGGTCAAAGAATCAGTATTGCCATTCAACGTGGCAATGCTGCCAGTCTTCTGAGCACGTTTCCTTTTGACAACGATGAGGAAGAATACTTCGATGCTTTTTAATTTTAATTTTATATTTAAGTTGTAAATAGTTTTTAAAGGAGGTAGAATTTAAATGTGTATATGTATATAATTATTTCTCTTATAATAAAACCATCCTTAATACTATTATTTATTATGTATATATATGTATATGCCTATATATTATTAAGTAAAACACATTATCAATTGGAGGTCTTGAATCTTAATTCAAATACACAAAGTTCAAGTGACACGTCAAATCTAGGCAAGTTCCTTATCACCGTGTAGCGGCACGTCGCTACGTGCTATGTATTGCGGAGTCTCGCTTCCACAACGGAAAATAGCCTGTAATACAAGTTCATCGGAGCTTACCCCTTCGAGAAATTCATGAGTGATGTCATGCTACGTTTACACGCTTGCCAAGGCTTGCCAAACGTCCACAAGCTCCAAGCCTTAACGACCGCTCGAATGCCATTTACACGCTTGCGAGTGCGTTACTGTGTTCCGGACATGGCAAACATGTAGAAATACAAAATGTATACAGCGCTGCGAACACCCGATCGGCGTTCGGCACGTGAGCGATAGCGATACTAACAAGCGCCAACATTTAAATACTTCACAAACCCTTGCCACAAGGTTCTTTTGATCTGTTCAAAAACACTAGCCCGGGTCGGCGACAAGCTCACACTAGCCAAGCCAAGCACGGGCAAACCCCGTGTACACGCTTGAGTTCGTAGGTGCTTGTCGAGACTTGCCAAGCGTGTAAACGTAGCATTATATAATAAAGTAGTATTGAACTTTTGCACATACAACTGCATTGTGGTATAAAACTGATGGAATTTCTTAATGGAATCGATAGCATTCTGCAGGGGACGCTATTATCGGCGTGATGGTATTAGGCTGCTGGCTTTATATAAATACCTGCCGTGAAAATTCGCATTTAAAATTATACTAGCGGTGCCCCATGGTTTACCCGCGTTAAATTTGACCCATTAGAATTAGAAGGTTGGATTTCAAAAAAGTAGCCTATGTCCTTTCTTGGGTGTTAAACTTGCTACATGCCAAATTTCATCAAAATCCGTTCAGCGGTTTAGTCATGATGGTGTAACAGACATACAAACAGATAGAGTTACATTCACATTTTTAATATTATGGATTAGTAAAGAAGTAAGGATGGAGTTATGTGAATAGGACGTAATCTAAGATGTACAGTAGAGAGTAACCAATCAATCTTAGATTATATGACACATCACTACATAGTATAAAACAAAGTCGCTTTCTCTGTCCCTATATCCCTATGTATGCTTAAATCTTTAAAACTACGCAACGGATTTTGATGCGGTTTTTTTTAATAGATAGAGTGATTGAAGAGGAAGGTTTATATGTATAATAACATCCATGAAATAGTGAAGAAATACTTATAACATATATTTTATACCCGTGCGAAGCCGGAGCGGGCCGCTAGTCTAAAATAAAAGTCTAATTATCTTTAATATTCTCTTATTTATTGAACATTGTTTACTGAACAATACTTTTGTTGTAAGTCAATTATAATAGATTTTTAAACATAATTAGGTATCTACCTGCCATTAATTGTTAAACAATTTAACAACGCAATGTACAAAACTAAAATTTAAAAACCTACATAATTATGATAAATAATAACAAAACCTCTACCTCTTTCGTCATCATAACGATAAATAAATCTCGTTATACACCTAGCAACACTGAAAAACACACCCATTACACGTGCAACATTAAAAAAAAAGTAAAACACTAGTGTTGCGGAAAAGCTTTCCGATAGCGTTATTTACCACGTTATAATAGGTTATCAAAATAACTGTTATCGCAGTTCAAATGTCGAGACGGTGTCACATACTGACATTTTCTCGTTCGGAGAGCGCATGCGTGCCGTGAAGGTGATTTAGGACATGCGATAATGCTTGATAAAAGTGAAATAAAGGACAAATTGATGTGTAGCTGTGACTTTGAATGACCTTAGTTGAGCTTTCAGCATGTTTCCGGTTGAATAATATTATAACACACTAATATTATAAAGGCGACAGTTTGTGAGTGTGTTTGTATGTCTGTTACCTCTTCACGCTCAAACGGCTGGACCGATTTTGCAAAAATTTTGTAATGAGGTACTTTATCCCGAAGAAATGCAGCGGGTAACACCGTGGGGCGCAGCTAGCAATACTATAATTATCTATTAAATGAACTTAGGTATTACTAGAGTTAACTGCCTCGATGGTCTAGTGGTCGCCAAGCGCGGCTACTGAGCATAAGGTCATAGGTTAAAATCCCGAGTCGGGCAAAGTGTTATTGGCTTTTTCCATTACGTATTTTTTTTGTAACAGCACGGAGTCCGGATTTCCCGGTTGATGGCTATAAGTTCGCCCCGTATTACATTGGGACCTATAACATAACAGCCGACATGTGGGTGTACTATACGTATACACCCGTGGCTTACCGGGAATACAGAAGTGATGTTTTTACAGGCAGGCAGAGACCAGGGATTTCCATTTGCTACGATCCTGGCATACTTCTTATGCTTTATTCACTCGTATAACGCTCGTCGGTGATGACGCGATGTTTTATATATTTAAAAACTAGCTGCGATCCGCGGTGTTATCCGCTTAATTTTTTCCAGCCGTTTGAGCTCGTAGACGTAACAAACACGCTCTCAAACTTTTTTATAATATTAGTGTGATGCCTCAAAATATTGTTTACATTTTTAGCAAACTGAATTGAAGTAGTCTTACACCTTTCTGTAGACGACCTACATACGTTGAGCAGAAGATAAGATACTTACTATCATGTCTCTGTATCCGAATAATCAAGGTCCTTCGTCAATTGACCGACAATAGCCAGGAAACCATACATGTACTAAGATCCCTTTATATTATTATAACTAGATTTCGCTCGCGACTTCGCCTGCCTGGAAAATTATTTCACGTCTTTTCCGGGATTAAAGTCCATGTCCACCCTGAAGGTTCATTTTAAATATTTGTGTGAGAATTTGGAAAATATAAAAAAAGAAAACGCATTTATTTGCTCGGAAAAAAACGACATAAAATAAGAAATACAAAACGCAAAAAAATTAAGGGAATAATATGCGTCACTTCCGCTTAATCCGTGCAAGGTGCAAATAATTATAGAATAAATTAAAATAACATAAATGAAGGTAAAAATGTTATTACTTAATACGTTAGTCTTGGCTTGCTTGCAAGAAAGTGAGTTCCATTTTGACATTTAAAATTTAATCATTTTCACGTAGCGTTTTCTACTTTAAAGTTAATGTAAAGTTGACAAAATTGTAGGATACAATGCGAAAATTGTAACATTTTGATGTTGCCTTATAGATTTTAATGTTTATCTTTCAGTCCCACACAAATACATGTTAAGCCATTTAGCACATGGTTAGCTACAATCTTAAAAACGTCGTAGTATTGGTTTTACAACGTCATAAAGCATGTAAAAACAGTCCTTTTGTTTCAAAAATTCAGTCGTAGATTTACATATTTACTATTCTAATAAAAACGATTGCTTACTTACAGCGATGTTAATAAACGTTATTTACATAATTCGACGACTAGTATTATTAATGTATATAAGAGGACAGTTAAGAAATACAGTTATGATATATAGCACTAATACACTCTAACTTACTATAGAAATAATAATAAACGATAAAATAATTTTGATCTAGATATTATAAAGAATGAAAAGTCAGCCATTGAGTTTTAAATTAGTAAAAATTTAAGGGAGTCGCTTTGCAGCGGTTTTTAAAAATCCACGATAGGTCTCATAGAATAGATGGCGAACCTATTGCCATCTATCGCTTTCCCGGTCTAGGGTGTCCACCACATGATAATGTGTAAAATCTGTACTACCCAGAAAGAAGTAAGGTTTAAAGGATTGTAGGATTTCAAACATGGTTTAATCAATATTCAGAATGGGTCGACAGGGCAGATATAGGCTACTTTGATCCCGGAAGTGACTTGACAATATTTTCCACGCAGACGAAGCCAAAATATATAGCATATTTATTTTCAGGACATATGAAACGCCAGTCGTATTTAGTAAAGGGAACGCTTGAATTATTTTTCAAGTAATGATAATATTGATAATAATAATCATCAACATCTTAAGAGACTTGCGTTAGGTGGCTGGGTTAAGAGCTTAATGCAGAAGGCGGTACTCCTTGACACGGCGCGCATAGTCTGGCAGCTAGGACCCAGTTCCCGATGCCGGTAGGCGACAATTTTTTATATTTATAAACATATTTTGCTGTTTTTGTACATATTAATATATATTTCACAATGTAATTTTTATATAATATTTTAAATAAAGGTACCGTATTATCATAATAATTTACTACTGTTACACATTAATAAAATACATTGCTGTGATATAGATTTGTTCATTAAAGTAAAGGCTAAGTTTTCAATACAGGTTCGCAATAAATAAAACAGGTCCAAAAATGTGTAATATTTAATCGTTATAACGTCATCAATGTAATAACAGGTTTTGCAACGTTGAAATTATTTTATGTTAATTCTGGTTGAAGTATTTTGAATAGTCTAATAACAGCATTTTGATTTTTTTGCGTATCTAAATATATGCTAATTGCCTAATAAATGCCTCTATTTTGGCTTGTACTAGGGCGCAGTGGCACAGAAACTGCCTCCTTACCATGAACTCTTAAAGCAGGACAGTTTACGTTGTGGAAGCGAAACGCCGCATTACACTGCACGTGGCGGTGTCTCGCTTCCACATCTTAAATCCAGCTTTAAGAGTCCATGGTAAGGGGGCTAGACAACCCCTCTAGACAAGTGACAAAACGCTTGACGAATAGAAATCGAATAGAATGATAAATGTATGGGGGTGATATAATGTTTCGACAATGTTATCGATGACATATGTCAAACCCATGGGGGGCTATTGCGTCGAACCCATGTTGCGCTAAAGGTTCTATACCAAGTTCAATAAACGCCTATATTGACTGAACGTTATAAATATATCTTTAATCTTATACATCATGATAAAAACCGATTGCACTTGATTAGGACGCCTCTGCATGACCCCATGAAGCACAACCGTGAAGTTAAGTCTGTCGTAACAATCATGTGAGATGATCAATTTTAAGCATTACTTATAGGTACCTACTTAGTTGATTCACTGAATAATTGCATAAGTTTTGGACCGCCCCATTTGTCTGGTGATCGCTAAGCGTGACTGCGGAGCATGTAGTCCTGGGTTCTGGGTCGGGCAAAGAGCTACTGAGTTTTTCTATTAGGTAATACTCAGTAGTAGTACGGAGTCTGGATTTGTACCCGGTTGATGGCAATAGGCTCGCGTTCTAGTACATTGGGACCCAAACCATAACTGGCGAAATAAGGGTGCACTATATGTGCAATTGTGCACCTCTGCCTATCCCTTCGATTCAATGTTATTGCTAAGGTTACGATGCCACTGCCCGTGTTTGGATCCGTTCACACAGACCGGCTCGGATAGGAGAACAGATTTTAGATTAGAAAAGAAGAATTATCCAAAACTTTATTTTTATCGCGGTCAAAATATACCCTGTGAGCGAGAATGAGCCTTAAGATGATCGTGGTTGAGAAGCGAGTGAACATCCGAATTAATCAGATCTAGATCAGACTGTAATCAAAGTGTAATCAAAGTGTACTTAGATATATCTAATAAACAAACAATGAGTGTTTCAATATTTTTTGTCTGTGAGTAAAAAACCATGATGATAATCTTATTTGCAATGAATGCAGGTAACTTTAATTGCAAATAATTATAATATCTTACTGACACTTAGTAGTTTTCATCAACCATACGATAAGAAGAAGAAATAGTACTGACACTAACTGGCTTCTGAATAATAAATAGTTAGCGTAGCTTACAGATTTTTGAGGTAAAGCAAAGTTGAAAATACGGTACCAAGCACATTTGCAAAATATTTGATGTGACCTTTTTCCTTATTGCTATATGAAGCATTTTACATAGGGAAGTAAATATAGGTATAGAAGTGATAGGGGTCATTTATTTAAAACGTATGACGATTTCTCCTATCCATTAATGGTTGTCTGGAAGAAATTGCTTTAAGCAATAAGACCGCCACTTGAACTGTTCTTTTAGTATATTATCTATCTATCCATCATGACCATGAGGACCATGGGTATGTCTTACAAGAGGGTGGGAGGGGATCTTGATAGTTCTTACGTAAGATCACAAAAATGCGCAGTCAAACCGAAACCAAAGTTGTCTACCAAAATGCAAAAACAAGCAAAAATAGTCTTACGTAATACCTAATGAATAAAGAAAAAAAAAGATAAAAATCATTTAATCAAAATGGACTTAAAAAAGTACTTTTTGAACGGCAAACTACATCAAGACAGCCCCCAAAACGCCCACCCGTCGAATGGCCCCTAAACCCCTAAGATGTAGGCAGAAGTGACGAGTTAGTACACCAAAATCTCCCATAGGTCACCTTTTGCTATTAACTCATAGGTTGCAAGCTTATTAACATTGAATTAGCTCTTCTGCATAACATACTAATATAAGTATAAACAGGAAGTGTCACTTAAAAACTGATAATACGTATCTAAATTGATGAAGAAAAAAATACTGATGGACTATGCGGCTCTCGGACCCGCGACCTTCGCAGATCCGTGCTGCAGCTCTGCGAACTGAGCTATCGTGTCGCCACTCGCACCCATCGAATTTCAAGTTGCCTTTTAGTATTTACGACGTAAAGTTCTTTTCCTGCACAACTGTTATTGTTGGTGTCATACAATAAAATGAAGCTATTATTATAACCTTTAAAATAACATATGTCACAACTTGATACAGCCTAGGGACAGCGCCGATACTAATTTTCCCATTCTCCTTTAGATTCAAGCTTAGTATAAGCATAAATAATACCAATAGGTATGTTTAAAAACGTGCTTTTTAGAGGTTAAAGATGGGCTGTCTCACTGCTGCAAAGGTCACTTCTCATACAGAAGGAACAAACATCGATCACCACGCTAGCTCAGCGGGTTGGTAATTTTAAATCATTTATATCACGATGTTTTCCTTCACCGTTAGTTACGTCTTCTTTTTCTTATCGTATGGTTGATGAACAACCTGGTGTCAGAGTTTAAACCGCCTGTTGGCGTCTGACATGGCTTTACACACCGTTGAAAAATCTCTGAGGTGAGCCGATTTTTTTCACGATGCTTTCGCAGTTAGTTAGGTTAGGTTAGCGTTTCGTCTGTTAGGTAGTAACAGACGAAATTATTTTTACCTATTTACAATAATTACCGATGCATAGATTCTAGTTGGAGGCCCCACAGGTTTATAGCAATGTATTCTAATTCTCGGTTCAAAGTTAAAGAGCAAGAACTCATTAAAATATGTACTATTATATGCTAATAAGCCGATATATTGTCGTCAATCCAGTAACGTATGAGCGATTTGTTATTTAAGTCATAAGAAAAGTTCAGGTTGATTGTAATTAAATTATGATATAGCTAAAGAGAAATCTTTTTGCTCGTATAAAAGCATATTGCGCGCAAGGGATGTGAGCTGGGCATAGACCTCCCCTTTATGTCTCCGAAAACCTCTATTCAACGCTATTTTCAGCCATACATTTCCCGCAGCAGTTTCTATCGGGTCACATAATAAAGCTTGACACTTAATTACGTTTGAATTACGACCTCTGGACGAACACTCTTTAAATTCTAAAAATAATATTGTATTATTTTTAGCATTTAAAGAATGTGTGTAAAATTTCTTTAATAATACGGTGGCCATCTATTATTATTAATAATAAGGCCCTGATAGTTGGCTAATATATATACCTAATTTTGTGATCACTTTATTAATTTTTACGCCAATTGCATTATTACTATGACAAATAGCAGTTGCATTTTATACACGGTTTATGTTTTTTTTTTATTGCTATTCTTATGCAATAGTAGCAACATCGATCGAATGGACCGTAAATAGGTCTGCTATACATTTAAATGTTACAGCAAATGGAGTTTAGTAAACGCAGAACATAAACGCTTAAAATAAGGGTTTTTTATATGCTAATAATGTTTAATCATTACATCTCAGTTCTCAGCCTTGATTTTCGGCGGTGAGGGCACAGTCAAATAATTTGTGCGGCCTACTAGTTCGTGCCTTATGCAAGAAGAATTTAAAAGTAAATACACGTAGAGGAGATAATAATGTAAAGAGTAGCAAGGTCAAAGTATTATTAGAATACACGTGGTTAACACAATGTTTACGTATTTCTTTTAATAAATAACACTGGCCACCAACTGGTTAACAACCGGTTTTATTTCGCAAACAACAAAAATATTACGAATATAACACAACTTATATCCAAAAGCAAACTCACCTAATTCCTTAGTGTCCTCAAAAAACTTAATAAAAATAAAAACTATAACAAATATACAAAAGATAACAGTTAACATATAATAAATATTATAATTTCACCACATCACTATACACTGTCACTGCATGACGCCAACTAATCGAAATTCCCGCCAAAGTTTGACAGATGACAAGTCAAGTCAACCACTCGCGCCCGCGGTCTAACACACACTTCGATCGCACAATATTAAATTATTTAACGTATTATAATGACGCGATAATGTTAACAAACAATTAATTATATTTATGAAACATTTAATTGGATGTTCATTTTATTTGTTGCAGCGTTGAAATGTGCGATCGCGGGCATGTTGTATCGACACAACTACTCATGACACTGAAATAAAGCGGTTTATGACCTTGTTGTATTATTGTGCGTCTACCATGTATGTGAGCATGAAGCGGCGTACAGCGCTTTTTTTTCTACAGTAACATATTTTATCGCATGATCCCTGAACTTAGATGGGTATCTCTGTTCTACTTTTAGAATTAAGGATGTCACGTACAATCGATTTGGAGAATCGAGGTACGTATCTACCAAAATACCACGTGTTATATCGATTGGAAAAGAATAAAGATTAGTTTATTTGTAGATTTCTGTGTTCTGTTTTAAATCGATTGATTAAAAAACTACTTTCGAGGTATACGGTCGGACGGTAACGGTCCATAGCCGGCCGGCTGCGCGCCGCCACCAATAGTCTCCTGAGCGTGTTCTCAGATAGGTGGGACTCCCCTCTGCTGCGCCACTGGGTGAGGATCCATACCAATTAATATTATATCTCCTCCTTATTACTAACACTAGTCATTAAGTTATTTTGTTGCTACTAACACTATGGACTTACGTCTGAAATAGAGAAATTGAATTGAATTTGAATAACTGTATCCGAACAATTAAATATTCTTTTTAATGTTCGGGTACAGTTATGTAATGTAAGATTTCTTCTTATTTTTTGTTGCACCGACTGAAGTTGGGTTTTCGAGATGTCCAGTGATTAAAAACAAGTAAAAAGTGGAAAATAAACTAGTTAACTACAAAAACAAAATCACAATCTTTTTTTAAATAAACGTCACCACACAAGTAATTTCTCCTGTATTGTGGGTGTGTTTCACAAACAGAATATCATATACACAAACACCCAGACTCGGGACAAACATCTGCGGATTGCACAAATTTTAGTCCCGTGCAAGAATCGCACCCGCGCCCTTAGCGCATTTGTATTGGTTTATTGCAGTGCAGGTGCTAAGTAAAAACAACTGGGGACGGCACAGGCGTATAGTGCACTGCACTGCCCGATGGCGCGCACTATGCTCTACACAAAGCGGAGAAGACGGTGAGGAGTTAAGACTAGCTGTCTTCGTACTGTGCGGGGGCCTGCGGTGACTGGGTTGGCATTGCCCTGCCTCCGTCAAAGCCGCCTTCCCTCCATACGTCGAAGGTCCACCCATTTTAAGGTCGGCAAGTGTGCGAGGTTCTTGGTAGGGTGCATTAGTCATTAGTGATCCCGCCGTCCCGTCATCTAAAGCACAGAGCTGTTGTGTGGTTTTGAGTGGGTGAACCGGCCTATTCGGTTTACGAGGGTAGTCCTGTACAGCGTCGTAAGTCGTAACTAGCCTTTTATGCGCCTCGTGTGAGCTTCTTTAACAGCGCCCTTTTAATTGTTTGTGGTCCTGTGGGCTTACTCTCCAATTTATATCCGACCAAATTGGATTGGACTTGAAAATTTTCGAAGTCCTAATTTACCACTGGCGCCAAATTGTTTCAATATTATGTGTCTATTGGGAAGAAATAACGGAGATCAAAAGATTGACAGCCTTTTTTTTAATTAAACTGAATCATGTTTCCGTTAAATCAATATTAATGTTGCATTAGCCTTGTATTAGAATTGAAATTGTATAGGAGATAAGGCCACCTGGTCTTGTCATATCTACGCCCTCTAGGGACTGCGTCCTGTGCCTGGGCACCGCTAACACCGCCCTAGTTACGTCACTGGTCCTACATAATGAATGTAGGTATGTGCGGAAAGAATCGAGATATCGTAGTACCTACAAACAGATTCGTATCGTTCAGCATTGAATTCACAGCGATGTGACATCCCTATTCAAAACCATTTATTTGCATAATGAAAATCACAGTGGTCGCACGTTTTGTATGCTGGTTAAAGAAGTCGGCTACTTTGTCTGTTATGCTTTATCTATAAGTTTATATTAAGCTACAAATTACAATCAATAATTATTGTAAGTAAAAACATACTTACACACATACGTAGACTGCTAAAATCATAATCCTTTTGGCTTCGCCGTAGTCGGGTAAAAAGAGGGAGACATGCTACCTTCGCGATTATTAGGTTACAGGAACTGTGTTGTTTATTACATTGTACAAATGATGTTTTAATATTTTTTTATTTATTTTACCTAACTCCTTATACATTATTATTTACTATAAAAGCATGTACGCCGGTTTTACTGACGTGTGTATTCGGGAATGCCCGACTAGTTTCGAATACGAACGGAGCCCTTATTCATGAGCTGGAGGCTGATCGCCTTATTTTAAATGGTGTGCAAACGTCAACGCTAACATACGGGTACATCTGCGATACGCGTTTGGATCCCATTCACGTTTGCAGATTTTGGTATCGCGATAAGTACAAACGAGAACCACATAATTATCGCAGCCGGAACGTTACCAGATTGGAGTCGTTAGTGATGTACCTTTAGTTTATCTAAAATCGTGTGTTTAGTAACCAATGTGAATAATTGCAACTCTAGTTTTGACAGCTGAAAGTACGTAAATAAGAATTTTGTATAATCTATGACTCAAATTATTGCGGTGCTGACAGCCTGACATTAGAAGTTATTACTGATACGTAAACATTTAATTTAAATAAATATTAAACAAGCACAATGGGCAACCGTTATGTGTGTAATATGTAGCTGGAAATGCAGCGCAGTGAGGCGGCGGTGCCTTTGAAAATTATGGCAGGTACGTACTACTTTTAATATAAATAAACATTTAAATATTAAGTGTACTCTATGTTCCGAAAATTAAACAACAAACCACACCGTACAAACGGCGACACGATTTATATTTCAATATGTGATCTACCATTTTACGTGAAATTGCGATTGTATTTGTTGACCTATGTAATGTTTAAGATAACCTAAACTTGGTTTTTAAAATGCATTTCTTTAAACTTGAAAATTATTTTGTTTCAGAATGTCTTCAATATAGCCTACAATAACCAGCAAAATATGTGATAAGCCACAAATCTGTGACCAAGATTAGTTCGAAAGTTTAACAAGAGTATATTTACATAGCATTTTTTATGGTAATCAATAATTTGAAATCACATAACTTTGGTTTTATTTCCCTTCCCCTGTTGAGACTATGTGATTCTTCACAACACAGGGTATCCTAGTATGAAGATCAGTGATATTTATCTGATAATGTAAACCTTTTCTTGATACAATCAAGTTATTATTATAATTATATATAAACCATGATTTTTATAATCAAATAGTTTTATTTGACATTAAATGAGTAAACTAAGCATGTAAATCAAACAATACAGCCCCAGGTGTAGCAGCAGCAGCACACAGCAAGTATTCTTGCAGCAGCTACTGGGATGTAAATAATTCATTGGCCTCTATCCACAAGCATTTCAGATAATATAGTGCCTGCTGTCATGCTTGTCCTAGTTGTAGCAGCAGCTGCACACAGCAAGCAATATATATCTTGCAGCAGCTACTAGGATTTAACGCAGCTTCCTATCAACCAATGAGCATCTGCAAAGAAAAACACTTATAATTTAACTATAATCATAAATCAAATTATGATTCATGATTTCCATAAATTAATATATCTAAAGCAATCACATGTAATGCCTAAACATTGGTCATCAACAATCATGGCAGTCAAGTGCAAAGTTCATTGGTAGTACTCTTCAGAACTGTCTGGTTCTTGGTTTGAGGTGAGTATCATCATTGAAATTGTATACATACATTTTAAGATATCTAGCAGAAGTTTGATTATCCAAAAACCCATTAATATTGTGGAACTCTCTTTATAACATAACATCACATCATCCCCGAAGGGATAGGCAGAGGTATGTAGTAACATTATTTAAAATTTATTAAATTACTCACTATTATAATATTGAAAGTTGTATTGTATCATTTTCTTCATGTTCGGGAGAACACATAATTGCAACATTGTTGGTCTCATCAATACAATCTTACACTGTAGTTTTAAATTTCTTGTAAAATCTGGAAATGCAAATTATTACACAATTATATATTTTTAATTTTCTGATCAGTAAAGTTTATTATAAATATGAGTTACATAGACAATAATAGAAGAATATTATGAATAAATATTTAATTAATATTTGTTACAACTTGTTTATTCAAAGTCATTATCACTTGTTGTATACTTGAATAGCTTTTAAGAAATTGGCCTATGACATATTTTTCTTGGCTGACTCTAACAATGGTCTGATAATATCCAGTAACATACAAGGTGATATCAACTAAATGTAAACAATATTTTTGTTATTCTTTGACAATATTGATTTTAGTACTTTGGTAAACTTTTATCACTTAATATTGCGGGTTTACTTGATAGTTATGAGTCTGTTTATACGCTACTAGGTGCATTATTAAATACATGCATAGTTTTCAAGTAACAAGCGAAAGGTTGTGTAATAAAAGTTATAATGGGACTGTTAGTGCCTTTACAGAGAAATTACACAAAATACGTTCTTATTGTAACCTTACCTTGGTTCTTACATCCTAAGTATCATAACGTAGCACGGGTCAGTAGTTAAATGCTTTATCAGTCTTCTATATCGCCCAACAAACTGCCGATCACTTATAGCATCACACATGTCTTGTTATAATGTTTTTATTGGTAGATTTAGCCCGATCAACCGCTAAATCGAATTCATGATATCTCTCAAATAGATCCACCCATATTTACACAAGTTTTTCACCCAACATCAAATTTACAAACGAAATAGTTATGATCCAATCCACAAAAAGTTGCATTGTTCCAACTTTATCCCAACCGTTGGCGTTGCTATTGTTTGACGGCGGTTCGCGTCTAATACTCGTCCGTCTTCGATTCAAGTTGCTGTCAAATCATTAGCGCGATACGAAACACTCAAAAGTGAGTGGTACCAACATCGTTCTAATGTCGTTTGGCTGATAATATTTAACGCGATCGGCCTGCTGGTAACGCGGCAGAGTCGCGAACCGAACTAAAAATGTTATGTTCCTAATTTGTACATTATTTTCGTGAGGTTTAGAGTACTAGACATTTTTAGACATCAACGACGCTACCCGTAAGGGCCCTATCTCATTAGGTCGCCATGGCGGCCGCGCCACTGGTCACGCCGCGCCGCGCCGCGCCGCCACCCTAGTGTCTTGAGTTACCAAGCGAAAAACACCAAACCTAACACCAGAATTGTCAGTTTCAAAACGGACGTCGAAGAGAACATTTCTTTTGCTATAGGTACGACGCAAAATAAAGTTAAATAAATAAAAGTTTTAAGGAAACCCAACAACATAAATTATAACTAAGAACCATCGATGCCACAGTCTAATAACAGTATGACAAGACGCGCGAGGGGAGAGATGAGATGATGATGTCTGAATAGGCACTAAAAGCCCCCCTCTTATTCATAAACGAGGATAATACCTGTATTAACTTTAACTCGTCTTAAATCTATTAACATCTTGATTCTCTAACATGCAAATGACAATGACAGGTATAATATAATCCATGGTTTAAAATTTAATTTTTTAAGATTATGGGGGGTAAAGGTTTGATTCCCTCCTAGTTTTTCTGGGAAATATAAGCTTGATGTTATGTTCCTAATTTATTGATCGCTATGTTACGTTTTTAATTTCCCGTTTCTTACTTCTTTATTATCCATTTGAGCGCCACGGGCATAAAAAGAAAACAAAGTTTTCGTGCCCTCGCCTCGTTACGATTTTATTAAAAGACAAAATCTAATCGTACCATTTATTACGATTATTGTTTGTTATAACTTATAATATTACACGAGACTGATTGCCGAGATATTGACAAATACTAAAGTTTTTTTTTTTTTTCTTCTTGTGGCAATTGAGTCGGGCTTCCAACTATTCTGCCAGATTCGAGTTTAGACTGCAACGTTTGCAGTTAGACATTTTTGTGGGTCTATTTTTATTTAATCGTTATTAAAACCTAAAGCGCTACAATTTAATACTATTTTGTCTGATAAATTTAGAGAGAGTTTTAATAATAGAAGGACAGAAGTTACATAAAAGGGAACGAAAGTTAATGGGTCGAGGAATTTTAATTTGCGTAAGTTTAAAATACAAGTCAAACAACTTGCAATTTAAAGAACAGGCGAAAAATATATGATCAAGGGATCCATATTCAAGACCACAATCACAGAGAGAGTTGTCTCTGACATTGATTTTGTTCAAAAAGACCGGGCTGCAACAGTGCCCCAATCTCAGTCTAAAAATACTAAAGTTATGGCGTGGAGAGCACGGAAACTAAGTTTTCTTTCTATGCCCGTGGCCACAGATTACTAAATAGTGCCGTGGCGCTCAAAAGGTTATATATCGCCTTTGACACCACCTACATACATAGTTAGATTTTATCGTAAAAATATTTAATAGAGCATTTGTTTGTCTATTAACAAATTAATTTACATAATGGTAGACATACTATTTGAAAACAATTAAAATGCTATTTAAATATAAGAAAATAAAAGGCTTGATATCCATTGGCAGCAGAGCGATAGTGTGCAATACATTACAATAAGTCAGCTAAAGAATAAAGGTGAGCTGTCACAAAAATCCGATTATCTGTGGAGTCCATTTTTTAATTTTGCGAAAACGTCGATTTTCCCATTGTGATTTTTTGGCTCGTCCTGGCGCGCGCTCTACTTTGCACCTAAATGAGAATTATTTTATTACACACAACTAAAATAGAAATGACACCTGTCGTTGTTTGTAATATTAAATATTTTTTTTACTAAATACATAAAAATAGATACGATACATAGGTAATAACAGAAATACTATGTTTTTGTCTGTCTGTTCCGGCTGATCTCCGAAACGGCTAGACCGATTTTAGCGGGACTTTCATAGGCAGATAGCTATTATAAGGAGTAACTTAGGCTACTTTGAATGACGTAAATATTTAGGACTCCACGGCAAAAAAGGAAAACGCGCGCGAAATCGCGAAGTAGTTAGTTTTTCCTATAACATTGACAACTACAGTTCACATCCGGGAGGAATGGAGGAAGGAAAGGGAGGCCTTTGCCCTGCAGTGGGACCGACAGACCATGGCTGAAATAAATAATTACTCTAATATTATAAAGACGAAAGTTTGTGAGTGTGTTTGTATGTTTGTTACCTCATCAATTTGTGGTGCTCGTAGCTATGTGGCTACCCCGCAGATCAGGCGATCTGCGAGGTTAAGCCGTGCTCGCCGCGGTCAGTCTTGTGATGGGTGACCGTTTTCACATGTCGGGACCCCACCGTGCTTCGGAAGGCACGTTAAGCCGTTGGTCCTGCGCCTGATCTCTCTCCGGTCGTGTCGGTCTACCGTCCCATCGGATTATGAGAGTGAGGGAATAGGGAGTGCACCTGTGTCTGCGCGCATACTTGTGAATATCTCCTGCGCAGATGGCTAGTCTCAGCTGAGACAGGCCGCCGTGACCGAAATTCGGTCAGGAGGACATTATTATTACCTCATCAAGCTCAAACGGCTGGACCGATTTAGCTAAAATTTGGTATGAAGATAGCTGCCACCCTGGATTAACATATAGGCTATCTTTTTATCCCGAAGAAATGTACCAGGTAATACCGCGGGGCGCAGCTTGTAATAAAAAATGGGACACGCAGAACCCACCGCACAGTGCGAACTCTAGCGTAGACTAGTCATCGTCAACATTCACTTTCAAAAACAATTGACACACATTAATATAAAAATAGCATCGCTTTATATGGACAAAGAACTTTGTATCACCAATTACCTATGTAGATAAGAGTAAGTAAGCTTAGTCACTGATTGCAGTGTGCATGCAAAATATCAATACCTAAAGAATTAGCTAAGTGAACGCACGTGTGTGCTGTAAATAAATTATTATTTATTTATAAATAAGACAAACAAAGAAAAATATAATAATAATAATAAATAGTGTTCAATAAAATAATTGCACATAATAACAATTAATTTATAGACTGCAGTGTAACTTTATTATTAACATTCTCGTGTTAAGTGCATCATTTGATCAATACAAATCGGAAAAGAATAATCGAGAACAAGTGTCTACTACGACGTAAAATGAATTGTGAAATCTTAGATAAAATTGCGTACCGTTTCTCTGTTACAAGAAAACCACCTTTACAGCGAGAGCCGGTGGAAGACAGTCGTGAAGCTTACATCCATTCTACTGATGGGAGGCGGTATGTCCCTAGTTTTAATAATATATGATAATATAATTTGATTATATATATGTCTAGCTAAGATATTATACATACCATTACCAACCTATATCGTGCTACAAAAACCTAAAACAAAGAGGAAACAAGGATTTAATATTTGATCACCACGCTAGCTCACCTTTTAACTAATTTCAAACCATTTTTGCTTTCATCGAAGTTTTATCGCGATGTTTTCATTCACTGCTTACATTATTTATTGATAGAAGTGGTCACTGACCTATATATTACCTATACAAAAAGTCTTATTGAAAGTGTAAGAGTAGAAATTATGCTTTCAGTGATATAGGTGTACTTAGAATATAAGAAAACAATGATAAATGAAATTAAGCTTAACAAAGCCCGCCATTTTAATATTCATTGAGCTCCTTCAGGCGGCAAACATCCGTGACACGGATTTTTGCCGCCATTTGCCGCTAGTGGTAACGCAATTTTTTTGTAAGGTGGAAAAGAGACAGAGAGAATTTGTTCCATATACCTACGCGGTTTGGATTACAAGCATAGATGGCTCTAGATTAAAATTTTTCGCGCATTAGTGTAGTGCCTAGCCGCTAGAGCGGTGACAATTTTTATAAAAAAGTATTCGTTTTACTCTAAATTATTATACTATAATGGCTCATGTCTTTGTGAGATAATAATGAGGCGTATCAGCTTCCTGTAAGGACGGGGTCAAGATTCAATTGGTTTATTGTAATTAAAATCAGTCATCATTTTTAAACATAAAATACGTTTCTTTTTAGGTTTCAGATAGAAATGATATCAAGTACGGACAAAGAGGAATGCCTGAATTTTTTATTGCATACGCATGACCCGTTAATGAACGCATTGGGTAAGAAATCAATGAGTTTTACTTAAACAATGCGATTTATATTATTGTAGGTTTTTAGTTATCTAGTTAATTTTAAATATATTTTTTTGTTTCAAAGCGGCTTCAACAAACAAGATCGATCATTTCTGTAGCCACATTAGTAAAAAGCATAGACCAAAGAATTGTATAATACGGTAAGCTTAGACTAATACAATAAGTACCTACTGATCTCCACTTACTTGTAATAATTTTATGTAGGGACGTGTAGCTATGGAGAGAGCTATGCTCGGAGTTTCTTTGCGTGACAGGATTTGGATTACGGATATTCGCCAAAGAACTAGAGTTAACGACATAAATCAAAGAATATGCAAGTTGAAGTTGAAGAACCGATAACCGCTTGGGAAGAAACGTTTTTGAGTGGCGACCACGAACCGGAAGACGCAGCGTTCGCAGGCCTCCCACCAGGTGGACCCACGATATCGTCAGAGTTGTGTAACCGGTAGATGCAAATGGCAAGTTGTCGTTTATTGTGGCGTTCTAAGGGGGCTTTGGCTCTCAGTGGACATCTTCAGGGTGATGATGATGATGATGATGACGTGTAGATGTCGTTAGTAGTATTATTTATTGTACTATATAGTTTGACACTATTCTTTTAGGTTTACCATCGGATTCTGAGTCAATGCAGTGTCTGAGACTTTGGCTCGATAAATTGATTGATCAGGGCCTTACGTTCGGATGTTTTGGACCCTATCCTGATCAAGTAGCAACCAACGCTAGGCCTCCGCTTGTGGCCGTAGATGTCGTCTACGTCAGACATGAACACGATTCGTTCCCGGCAAATATTACTGACGTAAGTATAGCATCTATATTTTAAGATTCGATTTCTGGTCAACATACACTATTTTATTTATTTATTTTTTATTTATTTATTTATTTACACTCTCACTTACAATCGTCATTACAGGTTTCAACCTAATGCGACAAAGAAGTTGTTACTTATTATTATTTTACAAACAAGTCTATAATAAACAAACAATTTCCAAATAAGTACTAAAAAAAAAAACGCTGTATAAAATAACTTTCAATTATATAAAACTAAATACACAATATATGGCCCTCGTGAACTCATTTAGTGAACACACAAACAAATCTATATTATCAGCCACTTTGTTGAGCGAGCGTACCGCGCGCGTCAGTGGCGCCCTCTGCAGTAAGTTGGTGCGCGCGCACGGCACCACCAGCAGGGGCGGCCGCCGCCGGCGACCCACGTACTCATCCGGTACACAAAAACAAAGTTCAGATAGGATATCAGGGTTATGCAGTTTTCCGCGCAATACTTTAAACAAATACGTAGCCAGTGCCACTTCTCGCCTAGTCTCTAGTTTAAAGTAGCCCACCATGCCCAATACAAACAGTGTTGGATATAACAAAGGATATCCGGGATATACCTTGTGTAACTTTAAATAAAGGAAGCGTGCAAACTTATTTTGTATCCGTTCTAACATGAATTGGTACTTGGCCTCACTAGGTCCCCAGATAGCTGCATTACACTCAAGGTGACTTTTAACCAGAGCTTCGTACAGAGCCCTAAGAGCCTTTATATTATTAAATTCATTAGCTTGCCGTAAAACAAACAAGATGCCTCATTATGCCTCATCATCATCATCATTTATGCCTCAAGATGAATTCAAACATCCCTCCAAATTGGTATTTACTGAAATTATAAGGTCTCTCAACTGAGTGCCAGTTAAGACAATACATCATTGTTTAGCGAAATATTTCATAACACCATAACGCTTTATAATTTCCGAAGGGGTAAGCTGAGATATAGTACACAATCATTTCGTCGGTAATGTTTCAAGTCCCAATGTGATCGGGGGCGAGCCTATTGTTGTTCAGTGGACACAAATTTCAGACTCCGTGCGGCTATTAAGAATTGTGTTGGAAAAACCCGATAACACTGCCGGACCCAGAAATAGAACAACGGACCTTATGCTCAGCAGTCGCGCGATACGACCATTTGATCAGCGGGACAGTCACCATTTCGTTATAATAATAATTTACTTACTTAATTATAATTTCAGGTAACGGGCGAAGCCTTCAAAAAATATTTGAAGATCATTACAGCAGTTCATCGCCGTGTTTGGTTCGAGAATAAAAAACGAAATTTCTTGACATTTATGATGTCTTTCGGCATAACTATTGATCCGGCTTACATGGGTATAGATATTGAAGAAAAGATGTTAGATAAAAGGTATGTATTGGCTGCAATGATATTAGGTACTTAAATATATATTACTTTATCTGCCACTAACACGTCTTGCTAAAATATTAGTCGTAAATTTGTTTTTGAAAAAATCTTAAAAACAGATTCTGCTATTAGAATATTCATTACATATACAATATATATTTTCAGACACTACAATGCTGCACTTTGGGAAAGAAATAGTTTTAGGTCAGTTTTCGTTGGAGAGAGATGGAAATCAATAGCTGAACGCCTGAAATACAAGAATATTCACGAATTTGATATAGAGAACTCCATTTATAATGACATAATCCAGTATACTGGTGAAGTATTTCCTATAAAAATAATGGTGAAACGAATTTCAAAACTACAAGCATTGCTACCGCATCAAAGGCGGTTGCGGCGAGAAAGAAATAGCGGCTCAGCAGTATCGTCGAGATCAAATTCTATACTGGTTGACGCCCACTTAACACTTGAAATAAACTCCACTTCGGATGAAGAGAAAATGGCAAGTGGGGACAATGATGATGATGTGATGATCATAAATCATGATCATGATGAAGTCAACAATGATGATGTCATAGAAAGTCATGATCCTAATATTATAAATGTGCCGATACTTTTAATCGAATAATCAGCCCGCGACTTCGTTTGCGTGGATACTTTTTCTTGTCTTAGCCGAGATTAAAGTAGGCTTCGTCCATCCTGAAGAACCATTCTAAATATTAGTGAAAGAATTTTGGAAATCGTGTGAATAGATCCGGAGATTACCCCTACATACAAACAAAGAATGATGAATTGAAGATCACCCCTTTAACTAAACGATGATACAGTGTATTTTAACTCAAACATCTATATGTTTATTAAGGCTATGATATCCCTCCTATTCTTGGTGATACAAACGACAATGACAGGTATAATTTATCTACTCTAATAGATATACATTGTGGCGTGCCATAGGAGAGCCCTAAGTCCAGCAGTAGACTGAGATAGGCTGATGGTAATGATGATGATACATTGTCTATCTTTATAAATGGGGTGAATGTTTTATTTTTGTTTTTGGATGCTCTTATTTTTAAAAGAACTTTGAATGATAGTCACGAAATGGATTTGAACCCATGTTTTCCGCCTATCTATGGCTAGATTCAGATATTTGTTACACAATGACGTAAAAAA
Source organism: Abrostola tripartita (assembly GCA_905340225.1). NCBI lineage: Eukaryota > Metazoa > Arthropoda > Insecta > Lepidoptera > Noctuidae > Abrostola > Abrostola tripartita. Next base: position 4,615,429 of record HG996515.1, read on the forward strand.
AGCAAAATGAAGTTATCGGGTGTATTATAGTGTAAAGAAAGGAGATGAATGACTGATACTATTTTATAAATACTATTTACATATGAAAACACGACAAAATAATGACAATTTGTTATTTCTTCTGTAAAGATCGGGACCAGGACTTTTTTATTTATTTGCTTGAAATATGGTTCACAAGTTATGTTGAGTCTAAGTGTGTATATAGATCACTATTATTTACTATGTACCTACACTGGTTTTACTTTCGCGTATATTCGGGAATGCCCGACTAGCTTCGGACTCAAACAGTGGTAGGGGACCGGGTGATGTGGCGGAATCGCGAGCCGAACCAAGCTCTCGGCCTAAGTCCTGAGCTGATAACTATGTTTAGGTCGGCTTCCAGACGAGCCGGGTGCAACCTATGGTGCAACTGAACACCATTATTTACATGGAGCGACTGCTTACCTGATCTCAAGGACACACAATTTAATATTCTTATACAATGATAAATTATGCTATATTTTATATTAACTATTTTTACAACTTATTAATTATTAATACTTTTATTAAATTATTTTATTGTCTGTTTTTTTATTTCCATTTTTACTGCCATCTTTATTATCAAAGGATAAACATACATACAAACGAACAGTAAGAAACGGAACATTTCAATTTATTTATATTAGTTCGAGAATAGTTCGTATTAACGTAATGAGCAAATAAGTTAAACAAAAAATACTAGGTACTGTATGATATTCTAAGTAGAGTTTAGCTACTAAACTATGCACAGACATCACTAAGGCATTCGATCAAGTTAAACATATGGCTTACAATTATAAAATGTAATGGCATGGAGTAAGGTACCAAGTTTATAACATAAAAGTTCCTATGTAAATGATTAAAGCCATATGATGCAAATACCTAATTCGTATTAATCTTAAATCTTGTAATAAGCTTATAAAACTATCCCACTCTTGGGGCGTAACCGTAGTACTATATTTATTCTGTGGCGCAACTGACGGCGTGCCACAGGGCATAATCCTTGGACCGCCATTATTTCCAATTTTCATTACCAATGTACCAAGGATTTATTGATTAGATTCACAATTTTTTTTGCTCCACACATATTAAGAAAAAAGAAATACAGTATATGACGGTTATTATACAAATAACAGTGTATTAATTACCTTTAAGTAGTACAGCATTCATAGTCACGGACTCGTATTCGCGTGACAGAATCTTTCTATTTTCCAATGAAGGGTTTGACCATGTCTTATCTAGCGTTCTTCTATCTGCCATTTTTTTTTTATTTTTTTTTTCGTCATAATCATCATCATCGTAAATAATACTTTCTCTGGACCTCCATTTTCAAACTAAAATAACGGTAGATAACAATTATTTTACATAGAAAAATAAGAATAAACACTATGACACATGCAAGCTACAACGATACGATTACGCTTTTGAACGTAGTACTTGGTATTTAAAATCTATGCTTTTCACGATTATGCTTGGACTAAGTAATTCATTTCAGTGTAAATCTGCTGTTAGAGAGGCTGCTGCAACTGCAACCGATAATACCATTGCCGCATTACAAATATATTGGCCCTCAACTTGGTCATCAATTTTATGATATTTTACATTTATAGAATGGAATTTTAATAGAATATTCATTTAATGTTATTTTATTTTTACGTTATAAAAATATTAGACTTATTGATTACAATAAAAGTTCTGCAAAGGAAAACATAAAAATATTTATTCACTAACTTTATCAGAAAATTATTTAAAATAGCAACACTGAAGAGGCAGAATAACTAGACATCCTTGTGGACATTTCACGTTCGTAAAAAAGTTACATTACATAAAAGTGAAGTGTACAGTGAAACGTGAAGGACGTTTATTTTCAAGTCATTTAATTATTTTGCTTTGATTTAAATCGTAGTTTTTCAATATAATCAAGTGCATTGTGGATGGATTGTCATCTGTGGACGATATAATTGTTGCAACGAGATGATTATTGAAAATCCTGACGCTTTCAAGTCGTGGTTGACCTCCATATTGGAACCCCTGTAAGTACATCCGCTGCCATATTTTATTATTTACATGCGATTATTTGCTTGAAATTCGCGGTTATTGGTTTAATACTCGTTTATCAAACTAACAACGCTGTATACAGTGCGTTTCCTGCACAACTTAAATAATTTATGATCGACAGTATCAAATTTCTCAACTTTTTTATTTGACGTCGCTATCTTTCACATGGCGTATATTTTCGTAATTTTATTAGTATAATAACCGATATACTTGTTATAGCTATTCTGTTTACTTCCAAACTTTAAAATCGTCCTAGGTTCGTGAAAATGTAAATAAATTTTGACAAGTTGGGTGAAATTCGAGATTGTTAAAAATGTATTTAATCTCTGTACTTTTATCTTGATAACCTAAAGAATTGTTGGTCATGCATGGATAAATTACACCACAGTTCGCTAAGAACTTTTTCAGACTTATTTCCTACCAACCGATATTGTAACCTCAAAATTGAATGCTATTAGGGTTTCATAGTAACACTACTGTTTTCAGTTTACTTTTTACTCGTATTTTTGCAAGTTATAACTTAAATACTTACTGAATTAGTACAACAAGTATGCGGTTGTTTAGCATATTTGACATATCAATATATTATCTAGTAAGTATTATAATGTTTTTTTTTTGGGTTTTTTCGAAAGGTACTCTGAATGTTGCCAGGTTTTTAAAATTGCTATTTATTTAATTGGAATTTGCCTATCATATTATTATTAATAAGCATTTAACTTTAATCTTAATGATTTATTAATTTTTCTTATTACATCTAATAAACAGAGTACAGTTGAAAAGTTACTCTATTTCTTCAGTTGAATTTAAAAGATGTACTTACTGTGCAACTTTCCACTATAATAAAACAAACAACATTTAATATTCATTCGTCAGGCAGTACAATATCATTATCGTCTGTCAGGACAGGTTGACTCAAATCTGCTTTGGCTTTCTTCAAAAGACCATCACAGACGACCTACATTGTACAAACAGACATGAAATTATATTATTTGTAAATGTGAGCATTGTGTAGGATTTGCTTTTTTTTTTACTAATTTTTCTTTCAATGTCTGACGGTTTGAGTATTTCAAGCGGCCTACCCAAATGTCCTTCAGATGGTACGAGACGGGGAGTCTGTAAGGACAGGTCGACTCAAACTCGCCGTGATACTTTCTTAAAAAGACCTCTTCTCAGACCACCTACACTGTTCTCACATAAATTATTTTTTACCTGTCTGGACTTTAAAAGAGCCATTGACCCCTGAGTTTGTTTCGGCGTTTCTTCTCAGAGGTAGTCAGTTAGGAAATGCCGACGCCATCTATCTAGTTTAAAAAAAATGAAGTGTAAAAGTGTTTTTTTAAGATTTATAAAGTAAAAGTCTAGACTGATCTAGACATAAATTAAACGATAGATAAGTTTCTGTTTTTTGAAAATAATAATAATAATATCTTGGGGCAGCTCACACACGGTCATCTTGCAACAAACTGCAACTCAACAGAGCCTGTATTATAGCAACCAGATAACTGATAAGCATACTTACATATTTCTAAATACATACATAATATAGATAAATTACACCCAGATACAGAACAAATCATTATGCTCATCACACTAAGATTTGTCCTGGCTGGAAATCAACCCAACCTCCAGCTTAGCAGTCAGGGTCACTAACCACTAGACCAACAGGCCAGTAAAATATTATTACAAAATTGGTCTGGGCATAAAAGTACAACCTATAGAATCCATTTTTTGGGAAACTGATGTTATATCCAGTTAAATTGTCTATCACTGATCACCAAATTCCGAGACCTGTAATGATTACTTAAACTATCACTAAGTAAAGGTTTCCTTTGTGAAATCTTTACTTATTGTCAGTTTAAGTAATCAGTAATGTCTCGGAGTGCGATGGTAAGTAATTTATATTGTTTGTTTCAATGCTATTGGTTTTTATAATCACTTTTGATAAATAATTCAGTGTAGAAGCTCAAAAATAATAAAAATTGTTTGCCAGTATTGGTGATTCTTTCTTCAAGAACAACATCTCAGATCAGCTTTGTCCTCACGTAAATTTATTGTAGGTACTTGTCTGGACTTTAAGACCTTGACCCCTAAGTTTGATTCTGTATTATGAAATGCCAACACCATCTAGTTAAAAATAAAAGATATGTAGTAGTGTTTCTTGTAAACCTATTTGCAAAATATATTTACGATGAATATATTCAAGATACTGAATGATGCTTGTGCATCTACCTTGTTTGTTCATCTCTGCTCTACCCAAGGCTTTGACGGGTAAAAAATGCCTAAGGCATTAACTGCTGCACTCAGAGACGTTAATGATAACTTAAACTGACTAAGTAAAGATTACACAAAGAATAATCTTTACTTAATGACAGTTTAAGTAATCATTATCTGCCTTACTTATAAAAATTGTCATTGTTGAACAATAGGTTAAATTATACCTGTCACTGTCGTTTGCATGGCAAAAAATAGAAATGCCAATAGACTTAACAAGTGGTTATCTTAAAACACATGTTAGCATCGTTTATAAGTAAGAGGGTATATCTCTGTGTAAGTCCGCCGTGTACACAACTGTACAACAGAATTACATAAACTCAAACTCGTAATATTTTTGCAAATGCAAAGAGACAATATATTAATTAACTTTATTAATGTCAATATATGGCTTCACCTTGTGATAATATGATATTGATACTTATATTGGAAGGTTATTCAATAACAATGATTTTCCTTATATTTTCTGACTAGCTGCGCCCTGCGGTGTTACCCGCTACATTTTTAAGGGATAAAAGTAACATATTGTTAATCCAGGGTGTCAGCTACCTCCAACCAAATTTAAGCCAAATCGGTCTAGCCGTTTGAGTGTGAAGGGGTAACAAACATACAAACACACTCACAAACTTTTGCCTTTATAGTATTAGGGTGATAGTGGTCACTCTGTAATTAAAAATTTTACCATAATTATACACATATTTTGGCATAAACTTCTGCACTCCTCTATACAAACTAACTATGCCAATCGTCACACTTCTTGATGCACTATATGCTTAGAGAAGTGTCTAAAAAGGTTAAGAACTGGAAGTTACTTAAAAATAACAACAATTACCTACTTGTATAGAATGCACAAAGTCAAATTTATTGAAAATGTATTTCGTAAAAAATTGTTTAGGCCAACATAGATAAATAAATAAATATATTTTCTCTTTACATAAAATAATATTCCGAGTTTTCAGTTTCTAAATCATAGTATAACATTATGTCAGTATTCTCAAAAGGGTTGGACAAAGGTGTATAGTACACACACGTGTTAAAGGCAAGCCTTTGAGGGGCTCGTAGCTACGAGGCTACCGCGCAGATCAGTCGATTTGCGAGGTTAAGCCGTGCTCGCCGCGGTCAGTCTTGTGATGGGTAACCGTTTTAACATGTCGAGTCCCCCTCCATGCTTCGGAAGGCATGTTAAGTCGTTGGTCCTGCGCCTGATCTCTCTCCGGTCTGGTCTTACCGTCCCATCGGACTATGAGAGTGGGGGAATAGGGAGTGCACTTGTGTTTGCGCGCATACTTGTGCACTATAATATCTCCTGCCTAGTTGGCTAGTCTCAAAAGAGATTCGCCGCCGCGCGCCATAACCGAAATTCGGTCCGGAGAACATTAAAGGCAAGCCTATTCCGTCAAAATCCGTACGACTGCAGCGAATTACCTAAATCTCAGTCTAAAACATTTTATAGTTAGACCTAAATGACAGTGGGAGTTTAAAATCTATTTTAGTTGAACCAAATGGTAATTGAAGACCCACAGTGTGGTTATAATTAACCAATACTCATGTGGCTATCTTTGTCTTGAGCTGCAACATTTGTTACTCCCATTAATAAACGATTATACAAACACATCTATACTTATTAACATTTTATAAAGGTATATATATTTTTGGAGGTTGGAGTAATCTTCGAAAGTCCAATTTTTTTTTACTAATGTTTGGAAAGGACTTACGGCCCTTTTCTTCATAAAAATTACAATTTTAAACCAAGGATTAGATTATTCTTGTCACTGTCTTTGCATATCAAAGAGTAGAGATGTAAATAGACTTAATACGGGGGTTAGTTAATGCTGGTATGATCCTCGTTTATCAATTAGAGGGTAAGGGTGGATGTAGGGCTGTAGGCTTTTTTTTACCGGGAAAAGAGGTGTTTTGATTTAAAAAATTTTTTTTTTTACATTTCTTAAAAAAGATTATTTACCGTCCTTAGCCAATTATTGTAATAGACTACAGAAACTAATATCTGTCAACCCCTTTGAGATTACACAGCGTGATGTATAATATAATCTCGCTGTTTATAATCGTAGGCTATATAAAATTACGACATGCAGCTACCAACAAAATTACGTAATGTGTAATATGTGTCTTATCAATGTTTTGATAAGGTGTTACTGCGAGTTGCATAAAGTGACGCGATGTTGGTCAATTGATTGAACCACCTGATTGGCTCAGCTGGTATACATCATCATCAGCTGGAAGACGGCCACTATAAACAAAGGCCTCCCCCTAATAGGGGGGGGGGGTTGCCGTAATCCCCACGCTTGGCAAGCGGCTGGGGCTCGCAGTGTTGGTGGTCAAGTTAAAGTAAACGCTGCTGCCCATCTTCTGAATTTTACCTTAATCGACACCCACTGGAGGAGAGAGGGTGGTCAATTCTATGCCGGATACCACACGGCGCTGGTGGCCGCGGCAGCTGGTATACAGTCGAGGAAAAATATGGTCTACCACCCTAGTACTACTACTAGGTTGAGGTTTATTTAACCATGAAGCAACAAGGTCGATTTTCCCTTGCAATAATATTATGACAGTGACCATTCCTCTACGTCATGTTATGTGTCACCGTAGTGATACTTAGATCTCACATAAACATTTGTCAAAACCGGTAGACTATTTTCTTGGGCGACTGTACCATTACGCTTCTCGCTGAAGGGGTCGGTAGCTATATTTTTCTATAGTTCGGATTTAAGCAATTTCTCGTGTGCTGTAGGTAACATGAAATATCACATAAGCAAACACCAAGACTTTAATTTATTTAGGTTAACCAACGATTGTTTACAAAATACTATTGCTTGTGTAACAACCACTTACAGGCTTACACCTCATGCACAGTAAATCGTTAGACTTGGCGCCGCAAATATCTGTGGAACATACAAATATTTCGAAGGGAGAGGCCTTTGTTCAACAGTAGACGTCTTTCGGCTGATGATGATGATACAAATATTTCTAAGGAGGAGGCCTTTGTCCAACAGTGGACGTCTTCCGGCTGATGATGATGATACAAATATTTGTCCCATGCGGACAGTGCCGTATCTAGCCTCTAATGCGTCCGGTGTGAGCTTCTCTTTTGTATTGTTTGTGGTCCTGGTGTGGTCATTTCTGCGCTAAGGAAAGGGAAGGGCGCTAGGGTCTGCGCCCATTGCCAGAGCACTGCTGGCACCGCCCTATTTACGGCACTGCATGCGGGAATCGAACCCGCAATTCTTAGCGCTAGTCGCAGTTGAGACAGACCACCGTGTCCAAAATTCAGTCAATAATCTTTTTTTTGTAGTAGAAAAAGTTATAGTCTCTAGTTTGGAATTAGATTTAAGGTGGTAATCTTCGAAACGGTCCATTAGATTTCTAAACTTCTTTCTCTAATCTTCTTCTTATCGTATGGTTGATGAACAACCTGGTGTCAGAGTTTAAATCGCCTGTAGGCCTCTGACATGGCTTTACACACCATTAAAAAATCTCTCAGGTGTATCGGTTTTTTCTCGATGTTTAACCTTAACTGTTTCAGCAACTGATAAATTATTTATAGTACGCACATGAATTCGAAAAGCCATTGATGCGTGCCGGGGTTTGAACTTGCGACCTTGGCAGTCCAACGGTCATACTTCGCCTAACAGTGCTCTCTCACCAATATTTAGAATAGACCCCCGGTGCGGTCATAGACTACTTTATCCCTTTGACCGCCATCATCCGCGGTCATTTATATAAGACAAGCGTTTCCGTGCTCTCCACGCCATATCTTTGAATGGAAAACAATAGCTGATTGTAATATTAGTGTAATGAATTAACAAACAATAATCATACCTAATAAATGTTATGATTAGATATTCTCTTGTAATTAAATCGTGGCGTGACTAAAACCTTTGTTTTTTAAGTCCGTGACGGTCAAAGGGTTAATCCCGGAAAAGACACGAAAACATATTTCAACGCAGACGAATTCGCGGGTGGACGTCGGTTACTAATAAACTCGTTGTTGTGTCTCCAGTTGCGATGCCGACCCTGCAGCTCTTGCGAAGTATGTGTACGCGCTGGTCAAGAAGGACAAACCTCTAGAGGAGCTCCGGGAGGTGATGATAGACCAGCTGGATGTGTTCCTCCAACAGGGTAAGTCTTTAATCCTTAATTCTTCATTCCAGTCCTCAATAATGACTGGGTTTTTCCATTAGGTAATTCTCAGTAGCAGCTCGGAATGGATTTGTGCCCGGTCGATGGCAATAGGCTCGCCACCTATTACATTGGGACCTAGAACATAACTGGCGAAATGTGGGTGTACTATATGTGCACCTCTGTCTACTACTTCGGGGAAAACTGGCGTAATGTTATGTTTGTTATAAACGCGAAAGTTAGTTTTACCACTAAAAACACTGAACCGATTATCAAGAAATTTTGCAGATTTACGTTGCCTGACTCGAGACAAAAATCTGCGTATCACACAAATTTTTGTCCCGTGCGGGAATCGAACCCGCAACCCCTAGCGCAGCAGTCTAATCGCTTAGTCATTGTGTCAAACTGGTCGTCAAATACTCTCACCAGCCACCTTACCCAGAACTCTTAAAGCAGGACATTTTCTTTTGTAGAAGCGAGACGTCGTACTACACTACACGTAGCGACATCTCGCTTTCACAACTGAAAATGTCCTGCTTTAACAGTTATTTATGACGTTCTCGAGCAGTGCGATATGTACCTCTGCCTATACCTTCGGGGAATACTCACGCCTAAAAATTATATTTATTAATCAGTCTTTATTTAATTCTAGAAACAAAACCGTTTGTGGAGATGTTGTTCAAGTCATTGGAATGTAACGAGTATTTGAAGCCTGGACGCGAGGAGAAGATGCCTTCCCCGTTGACGAACGACGTGGAGCCAACTAAGGAGCCCGAAATTGAGAACCATGGTGAGTAGGCACTCTTTTAAGGTCTCATATAATAGTATTTTATTGAAACAAAAACATATCTAAATTGATAAAGGAAATTTGAAAAATGATGGACACGAGCGGGATTCGAACCCGCGACCTTCGCCGATCCGTGGCGCTGCTGTAACCAACTGAGCCACCGTGTCGCTGCTCGCATCCATCGAATTTCAAGTTCCCTTTTAGTATTTACGTCTTAAGGGTGACGTCAGGTATTATCTGTTGGAATCTATGATTACCAACTCAGTGTTATACCTTTACAGCTATAAATCACTGAAACGATAATACCAACCCAAATTTATATGACTTTTGGTGCCATTTTAGCATGTTGCCCATGCTAAGCTTGAATCTAAATTGATAAAGGAAATTATGACAGTAACTTGTGTACGGTAATAGCCACATTATCATTTCTATCATTTACGCGACTATTAGACATTGAAATAAAACTATTTTTACGGATTTTATCGCGGTTTTAATTTGTTTTTTGGTCCCGACGATTCGAATTAAACAGTAGCCGTTGTTCCTTCGCCCGATCGCTCTCTGGCAGTATTTTCATCATCATCAATCTATTTCAGTCCACTGCTAGACATAGGCCCCTCCAATACTACGCCACTGAGCTCGATCTGCGACCCTGTCGGTCTTTTTAAATGTTTTTTTGAATAGACTGTTCAGTGTCCCACTGCTGGACAAAGGCCTCCCCATCATTATTCCACAAAATTCTGTCCAATGCCATTTCGGGCACCGTCTTTCCCGCAAAGATGTCCAAATTCTTGTTGGTATTTTCGGATTTAATGCGCAAATTTAAAAAGGACTAGCGCTGTACTAGCTACGGAAATACTTTCTTGGTGGGTAGACTATTTTGAGAATTGGATCACACAGTGTGAAATCCATTTGCAAATTATTGACAAGAGCGACCTCCCGTTAGAATTAATTTAGTGGCTTTGGGGGATATTCTATAATTACCAACTTGGTAGGTGGTGTCCTTTAAATACTTTTATGGTATTCATATTAAGCTGCTATGTTTTATTTATTTGTATTTTGTATATTTGTTATTTATCGTAGTTTTAGAATGTAATACTTAGTTAAATAATTTGACGACTTATTGGCGCAGTGGCTAAGCGATTGGATTGCTGCGCTAAGGGTTGCGGGTTCGATCCTCGCACGGGGCAAAAATTTGTGCGATCCACAGACGTTTGTCTCGAGTCTGGTTGTTTGTGTATGTGATATTTCATGTTTGTAAAACGCACCCACGATATAGGAGAAAATTCTGAGCGAAAAAAGTGTGGAGCGACGTTTAAAAAAAAAAAACTTTCATTTTATTTAAATTGATAAAGGTAATTTAAATAATGATGGATAGATCGAGACTCTAACCCGCGACCTTCGCCGATCCGTGGCGCACCTCAGCCATCTGAGCTATTGCCATCATTTTTCAAATTTCATTTATCAATTTAGTTTCAAGCTTAGCATGGGCAATATGTTAAAATGTCACCAAAAGTCATATAAATTAATGAATTATTTTTTTCTCTTTGAATTTCCTTAAATGCACCTACCATGGTCCTGTTCACCATCGTAAGGTTGTCTGGTAGAAATGCCTAAGGTATTAAATCTACCTCTGTACATTACTTGTGCAAAAAAGAAAATCTTTTTTTTAAATTAGCCTATGTTGTGTCCCACCGCTGAGCAATGGCCTCTCCTTTCTTCTTCCAAACTACTCTATCCTACGCAGTTTCTGACCACGTGCGTCCCGCGTATGTGGTCAGGTCATCACTTATTTATAAGTTTATTAATTTACAATAGAATAAAGCAGGTAAAACCGCGGCACACATCTAGTATAAAAACCTTATCATCATCTACAACCTTTAGTACTCCACTGTTGGTTATAGCCTCCCTTAAACAATGCCATCCGCCGCGGTCTTGAAAACCCTATCCCTCTTAATCATAAACGAGGATCATACCGGCATTAACTTAACCCTGTATTAAGTATATTGACACCTCTATTCTTTGATATGCCAACGTCAGTGACAGGTCAAATTAAATCCTTGTTTTAACATTGTAATTTTTTATGAAAAAGTTAGGAGTATTATTTGTCATTGTATATTTTGTGTTTGTTCAGGCATCGCGGCGCTGCTGCCGTCGCCGGTGTCGGGGGGCGAGTCCCGCGCGCGCTCGCCGTGCGCAGGCGCGCTGGCCGGCGTGGCCGCGGGGGGCGCGGGCCCGGCGGGGGGCGCGGGGGGCGCGGGCGCGGGCCGCGCGCGCCTGGTGGTGACCCGCGGCGCGCCCGCCCCGCACGTGCCGCTCGTGCCGCTCGTCCCGCACGCCCCGCACGTCCCGGCCGTCCCGCTCGCGCCGCCCAGGCACCCGCACAACGAACATACACTCGTCAAGGTAACGTCATACTGACTATACGATCCGATTGGCGCATTGGCTAAGCGATTGGACTGCTGCGCTAATTCGATTCCTATACAGGACAAAAATTCGTACGACACAATCCAAATATTTGTTATTGTGATATTACATGTTTGTGTAACGCACCCACGATACCCTTGTCTTTTCAGGTCATAGGACACATATCAACCCGGAGTGGTTTCGTCACCGTATCAACTCGAGCCGTGCAATATTCTTTGTATTAAACTCCCTACTGCACCGCACACTAATCGAATTCATAACGTAATCGCGTCGCTTCAGCGCGGTGTCGAGTAGCCGTAGTCGAGGCGACGTATCGAAGCAGTTGATCCGCTTTGGTCACGTGCTTACGTAAAATAGACGCCTGCTTGACGGCGAGGCGAAAGGCGATACCGTGACGAACCCTTTCCGAGTTGATATGTGTGCTATATAACCTTTATGTGGAAGATTTGATAATTGGTATTTTAAACAAGGAATATTCTTCTGTTGTTTCAGGTACTACCATTGACGGAACTTCTAGAAGAACCAGTAGACCAGCCGCCCAGAAGACGTGACAGACGCGGGGACACAGTGAGTTGCTGTTCCATTCTTTTTTAGGCTTGGCGCATATCAGGCAATACAAGTGCCAAGCAAATATCAATCAATAAACCATGAAATTAAGTCGAGATTACATAAACCAAACACTTTTTTTATGTAGTCGTTTTAAAGAGTGTGCGCTATGCTTTGCCTGATATACGCTAATTATATTAATTAATTTTATATGATTGCGTATTATCGTATCTAAAAGGCATCAGTAATGACTTAAACGTCGAAGTAAGCCTGTAACATGGGAAACATGACGAAATCTTTATAACTGTACCATCTTACATGCACTTGTATAAATTGTATACTCATGATCTCAACAAATAGAATTATACTATCTTATCTTAAAATGTTAAAAATTAAATCGCGTAAATCGATGTATTGTTGTATTTTTTTCCTATAGCAACACTGATAGTGTGTCAGTGTTGCCGCATAATGTGTGGTCTCTCATAGCTGTCGTCCCCGCAGGCGCGCGACAAGGACGACCGGCGCCGGCGCCGCTCGCGCTCGTGGGAGAGGCGCGCGCGCGCACGGAGGCACGCGCGGGAGCCCGAGCACGGCCCGGACGCCAGGAGGTGCGTACTTTATACTATCCATAACGTGTAGTATACATACATACATATAGTTACGCCTGTTGCCCAGAGAAGTAGGCAGATACCACGGTTTTCCATGCTAAGATCCTGACATACTTCTTTCGCCTCATTCACTCGCATCACATTCCTCATACACGCTCGTAGGGTACTCCTCACTTGACCCTATAATATGCTATTAATTCTAAATTAATGAGTAAACTATTTTTAAATAATTTAACCTAAAACTTTCATATTAAACTCCATTGTATCATATAAAATTGTTGTGTGCGATTCTTTTCCTAAACGGCTTTACATATTTCGATGCAATTTGCTATAGAGTTAGCTTGAATTCCAAAAAAGGACAGGGTTGTATATCAGGGAATATGCGTGGAAGTTTAGAAACATGTAGTCTGTATGTGTGTCCGGTGAATATGTATTAAATTTTTCAGGATTCATGTATGTATGTGAGATTTTTTGTTCCACCATAGCTACTGAGTGCCTGAACCAATTTTGTTTGTATGGAGTGGCATACGTATGTTACTTGCAAATACAAATAAGGCAACAGTCCCCCTTCACAAGTGGCAAAACGCTTGACGAATAGAAATCGAATAGAATGATAAATGTATGGGGATGACATCATGTTTCGACCAAGTTATCGATAACTTGTCAATCCCATACATTTTTCATTCTATTAGATTTCTATTCGTCAAGCGTTTTGCCACTTATCTAAGGGGCTGGCAAGATTTGGAGATGACTGGTGGAGTAAGGCCTTAACATAGTGATGGCCCAGAGGATTTAGTAGAGCCCCTGGCAGACCTCCAGCCAGGTGGACTGACGATATTGCTGCTGCACAGGGAAAGACCTGGATGCAAAAGGCCCAAAACAGGACAGAGCGGCGTTTAAGGGAAGAGGCATATGTCCAGCAGTGGGCCGCCTGAAAGCTGATGATGAATACAAATAATGAAAAATGTTTACTTATAATATAACAATGCGTCGTTGGTCTAGTGATGGCTAAGCGCGACTGCTGAGCGCAAGGTTCGAATCCCTGTCGGGGCAATAAGTTATTGGGTTTTTCCTTTAGATAATTCTCAGCAGCACGGTCTTTGTGCCCGGTTGATTGCAATAAGCTCGCCTCCTATTACATTGTGACCTATAACATAACGGGTGGAATGTGGGTGTATTATAGGTACATCACTGCCTACCCCTAAGGGGAATACTGGCGTGATGTTATATGCATTATCATTATCGTAATGTCAACTTTATTAGTATTCCGTGTTTCGGAAGGCACGTGAAGCCGTTGGTCCTGCTCCTGATCTCTCTCCGGTTGTGTCGGGTCTACCGTCCCATCGGACTTTGAGAGTGAGGGAATAGGGAGTGCACCTGTGTTTGCGTGAGGATTAGGACCTGTGTTACAGAAGCCAAAATCATATTTTATCATTGTCATCTGTAGTTAATATCATAACATAACATACCATTTCTCTGGGATTTCTCGAGTTTCATTGCCGGTGGTTCTTAATGGTTATCATTGTAGATCCTGGCTTACAGAGGTCACAAAGATGGGCACGAGTGGTGGGCTTGTCCCGTAAAAAAAAGTTATTATTTACATTCCGATTCACGCAAAATGAGCTCACTGTGTCATTCGGTCTTGCAGTTTTACGCTTGGAATTAACTTTACTAGAATCTATGATGGGATTCCAAGCAGGAGGTATATCCCAGTCGTCTTCTCTGGGTGTTTTTTAATTGAAATAGCCTAGTCCCGCGATAAAATCCGTAAAAATAGTTTTATTGCAATATCATCACCAGTGGTGTGCACAGAGTTTTTAGACAGGGTAGGCAGATTTTAAAAATATTTACTGAATAACTACGGATAATCGACTGGTGGCGCTGATTTAAGAACTGTTTGTTTCCCCCTTAAAGGGGGGGGGGGCGATAATCCCCACGCTTGGCAAGCGGCTTGGGGATCGCAGTATTGGTACTCAAGTTACAGAAGACGGTGCTGCCCATCTTCTGGTTTTTTTCCCTTAGTCGTCTCTTACGACACCCACGGGAGGAGAGGGGGTGGTCAATTCTAGGCCGGATACCACACGGCAGAACACGAATTAATAATTACTCGTAAATAAAATATTAGATATTAGAATAAAATAAAATTATATATTAAATATTTATCAGAGTTACGTAGGGTAGGCAGTGTCTTTATGAACCGCACATAGTGAATACAGTGTCACTCGGTTGTCAGGCGGCCGGCGTCCCGCTCGCCCTCCCCGCGCGGCCGCTACCGCAACCGGAGCCCGCCGCCGCCCGGCGGGGACAGACTCAACAGCCGCTCTAGGTACGTCTCAATCGAGAATTATACTTCTTAGTAACCCACATACTAACCTAGTTTAACACAAATGTAATCCATGATTTGAAATTGACATAATTCATGAATAAGGGGGCGAGCCTATTGCCATTAATCGGACACAAATCCAGACTCCGTGCTGCTACTAAGAATTATCTAATATAAAAACCCTATAACACTGCCCGACCTGTGAATCTAACCTATCAAAATCGGTCCAGCCGTTTCGGAGACTTGCCGCTACAAACAGGCATAAATAAATTTTATTTATTATTTGTATTGATATGTGTTGTTTCTTCACAGATCAAGATCACCGGCAGGACGCGACCGCGACCACGACCGGGAGCGAGAGAGACTGAGGGTGCCGCGTGAGTTAGAACGAGACAGAATGTCGCGCGACAGAGATCATAGAGATAGACTATCTCGCTCCAGGGATAGAGAACGGTAAGGAGATGATAACATTGTGATTTTACCTGGCTAAGTGATTGGCCTGTTGCGCTAAGGGCTACGGGTTCGATTCCCGCTCGGGACGAATATTAGTGTAATCCGCAGATGTTTGTTCCGAGTCTGGGTGTTTGTTTTTGTGATATGCACCCACGACACAGGAGAAATTCATAGATTGAAGTTTTTAAAAACCAAAATTTACGTATTTTTTTTATATACTAGCTACGCCTCGCGGTGTTACCCGCTACATTTTTTCGGGATAAGAAGTAGTCGTATGTGTTAATCCAGGATGTCAGCTACCTCCATACCAAATTTTAGCAAAATCGGTCCAGCCGTTTGAGCTTGAAGAGGTAACAAACATACAAACACACCTACAAACATTCGCATTTATTATATTAGTGTGATTAAACTCTTGTACACCAAAAATATAAGTTGACAACAAATAGTTACAGACTAAATAATGCACAATGGGTATCTTATATATATCATATCTTATCTTATCTTTTGTTCGCCCCCCAGGTCTAGGGAGAGGTCACGTGACCGGTCACGTGGCTCCACCTCACCCCACGCCGAAGCCAGGCTAGAACACAACGACGCGTACAAACGACGCTGTAGGGACTTTGATGGTACGTATTAATAGTTTTATAATTATGTCCTCCGAATTCCGGTCACGGCGGCATCTGAGACTAGCCAACTACGCAGGAGATATTATAGTGCACAAGTATGCGCGCAAACACAGGTGCACTCCCTATTCCCTCACTCTCATAGTCCGATGGGACGGTAAGACACGATCGGAGAGAGATCAGGCGCAGGGCTAACGGCTTAACGTGCCTTCCGAAGCACGGACCCCGTTTTCACATATCGAGACCCCTCTTGACATGTGAAAACGGTCACCCATCACAAGGCTGACCGCGGTGAGGAATTATGGTAAATGTTTTATTCAATAAATAAATTTGGAGTGTCTGTTTGTAATTCTAATAGTTTTTTAGTATATTAAAGTTAGTTTATATTATACTTATAACTAGACATCTTGCCAATTATCCGGTCTGTACATATAGGTAATAAACGACCTGATTGGCGCAGTGGCTAAGCGATTGGATTGCTGTGCTAAGGTTTAGATTCTCGCGCCGCGAAAAAAATTGTGTAAACTGCAGGTGTTTGTCCCAAGTCTGGGTGTTTGTGTATGTGATATTTCATGTTTGTGGAACTCACCCACGATACAGGAGAAATTCCTAATGTGAGTCGATGTTTATTTAACAATTTTCAATTTTTTTGTTCGTTTCGCCTGATCTCCAAGACGGCTAGACCGATTTTGACGGGAGTTTGAGTGGCCGATAGCTAACCTGTGCCGTACATTCGCAGAGAAGGGCTACTGCATGCGCGGCGACCTGTGCCAGTGGGACCACGGGAGCGACCCCGTGGTGCTGGAGGACGCGGGCGCCGCGCTCACCTCCGTGCTGGCCCTGCCGCCCGGCGTGCCCGGTATGATACTACATTACTCTCTAGGCTCCATCATCATCATCCGGAAGACGTCCACTGTTAAACAAAGCCCCCCCCCCCTTATGAAGGGGGGGGGAGGTTGCTATAATCCCCAAGCTTGGCAAGCGGCTTGGGGATCGCAGTGTTGGTGGTTAAGTTACAGAAGAAGCTGCTGCCCATCTTCTGGATTTTCCCTTAGTCGCCTCCTACGACACCCACGGGAGGAAAGGGGGTGGTAATTCTAGACCGGATACCACGGTTAAATCTTAGTAATTCATTAAAATCCATAAACGAATTCTAAAGGGATGGGAACTTATTCTTATCGTATGGTTGATGAACAACCTGGTGTTAGAGTGTAAGCCGCCTGTAGGACTCTGACATGGCTTTACACGCGGTCGAAAAATCTGTCTGATGTGCCGGTTTCCTTACGATGTTTTCCCTCACCGGTTTTAGCAATTGATAAATTATACGCACATAATAATACGCACGCGCATAATTATACGCACATGAATTTTAAAAGACCTTGGTGCGTGCCGGGGTTTGAACTTGCAACCTTTGACTTGGCAGTCCAACGGTCATACCACTCGGCTATCAGTGCTATAGGGATGGAACTGAAAAAATTAATAAAATCCATGAAAAACTGGGGAATATACAGCGTTTTCAAGTTTGTACAGGGGGTTCTCTATCCCTCTCCCACAAAACGCAGACGCTCTTATTTATAAACGAGGATCATACCAGCATTAACTAAACCCGTATTAAGTCTATTGACATCTCTACTCTTTGATATGCAAACAACAGTGACAGAAATAATTTACTTAGTGTAAAAGTGTAATGTTTTATGAATAAGGGGGTAAATCTATGGTGCGATGTAAAATTCACTATACTATTACTTACGCGTGACGTAATTTCTAAGCATTTCATCCCTATTCCAATTAATTGCAATAAGTGAGACGTTCATTGGCACCTAGACGCCCCAGGCCGCACTACAGTTAAGCCGCCGTGGTTTTTAACCGCACAAGGAAATGAATGCAAGCGGCCGCTATTGTGGTTTTTTCCTGCGCGGCTGTTTGTATGAGTTTCCTTGTCACGCGGTTAAATACCGCGGCCGTTTGACCGTGGTGTAGCCTGAGCCTAACATTATTGAAAAATGTGGGTGTACTATACACCACTGCCTACTCCGCCGGCGAATTCAGGCGTGTGGTTATTTGTAGTAGTTATATAGACTTGATTGCTAGTGTCAATGGTAAAGACTGCGTAATGAAGTTAATTGTTTTATTTCAGAGTACAATCCTTTGACGCCAGACATTTGGTGCGGAGGCTTCCCTGCCTACCCCCCGCCGCACCCGCACCTGCCTCACCCCCCGCGCGAGCTAATACCCATTCCCAGGTATGACACACACACACACACACACGTATGCGCACACACACGCGTAAATACGAACATATTCTCATACACTTATAAATACACGTACAAGACACACCTGCTGACATTGACACATTCACTCACTGTCACATCCACTTACCCATTAACATACACATTCACTGACACACGCACTCACTGACACCCATACATACTTACTGACAAACACACACACTCACACACTCACTCTCTGACATACACAAATGCTCATTCGCTGACACACACACTGTCCCTGACACATACACTCACTCAATCACTGACATTTACACACATAATTTGTTACGATACTATTACTATTTTAAAACTGTAATTTATGTTGAAAAATTTGTTATGTATGAAGTCATTAACTCTTGGAACCTTAACAGAAGCCGCGGCGAGGCGTGCGGCCCGCGCGGGGCGGCCCCCCCCCCGCCTGCCGCCCCCCCACAAGAAGAACTTCGACTACAACCGCTTCGGTACGCTTCATATACTCACTTACTAGCTTCTGTTTAACTAGACTGGCTCGTTGGCCCAATGGGTGCTAAGCGACACTGCTCAACATGACAGATCACTTAGCGCGATGATATATAGCCTAAAGCCTTCCGCAAGAAATATGCTTACTAACACTGAATTTTTTATTCTAATTGGACCAGTAGTTTTTGAGATTAGCGCGTTCAAGCAAACAGACAAACTAACTCTTCAGCTTTATAATATTATAGTACTTTATAGTATAGAAATTATATCTCCTGTGTAGTTGGCTAGTGTCAGTTGAGGCAGTAAATGTTCTATATAGTACAATGTCTGTCCCCTCCCCCCTGCAGGCAATGCGCGCCCCCCCCTGCCGGGCGGCGCGGCCAACTGCTCGCTGGAGGTGAAGAAGGTGCCGCGCGGGCTCAACGACATCACGCACCTCAACAACCACTTTTGCAAGTTCGGCAAGATTGTCAACATCCAGGTTTGTTGAGGTTTAAAATACGCACTGGCTTCTTCTTGTTCGTATCAGTATGCCAATAGCCACATGAGATAGGTCATGCCGTGGTGTAGAGATTGGTCAGTCAACAAGGATGATAGCGAGGACCAAGAGGATGGACCTTCTTAGGAAAGACCGGAACTTCCGATTGATTATAGATTTTCGGTTTAGAAAGTTTTCAATCGGATGTTCTATCGGAACTTGAAAGCAATACTCAGTGACTACGAACGTCGAGCGAGAAGAAACAGCAGCAAGAAATATCTTTTGATGAAAGATTTTTACTAAATAATATTATTTGTTGTCAAATTCTAATTGTTTTTTTATGACATACAACTGTCCTTAACAATACGATTGATCCGATTCCGACTCCGGTTTCGGTTCTGATTCCCATAATATAAGTTCTAAACAAAGGTCGCAAGTTCAAACCCCGGCACGCACCAATGTCTTTTTGACTTCATGTGCGTACTATAAATTAGTTATCAGTTGCTGAAAACGGTGAAGTCCGGGTAAAGCAGATAAAGCCTCCCTCGAGGCTGCCTGCGGCAGACCATTTATAAAAATAAAATGAAAACGGTGAAGGAAAACATCGTGAGGAAACCGGCACACCTGAGATATTGTTCAACGGTGTGTAAAGCCATGTCAGAGGCCTACAGGCGGTTTAAACTCTGACACCAGGTTGTTCATCAACCATACGATATAAAGAAGCAGAAATTCCAAACATTCAATTTCGATTTCAGTTCCTATGAAATCTCTTCCGTAACATCTGTAGTATAGACATAAATGATTGTTCTTCTGTCCAGGTGTGTTATGACGGAGACCCAGAAGCGGCTCTCATCACGTTCAGCAACCCAACGGAAGCCAACGTGGCCTACAAGAGCACGGAGGCGGTGCTCAACAACCGCTTTATCAAGGTCTTCTGGCACAACCCTGAGGTGAGGAACCGGCCCTACAGTGATTGACGACCTTTTTGACGCAGTGTGATTTTTTTTTAAGTTTATAATTTATTGGTAAATTATCTAAATCTTTTTACCCCTTTTAGATAGATATAATTATGCTTTCCGTAACACGTTGTTACGGAAAGGATTATTTACTAGCTTCCGCCCGCGACTTCGCCCGCGAGTATATTGAATGTTTTATAGCCTATAGCCACGCACAATGGCCTATTCAAGCGGCTAAGTGCGGATAATGCCCAGCCAAACTAACTAGCCTTATGGCCTTCCTCGATAAATGGGCTATCTAACACTGAAATATTTTTTTTAATCGGAACCGGCAGACATCGTCTTAACCTTTTTTTCCTAATTTAGGATTGATATTTTAAAATTTTAGTTATTCTGCTATTCGAGGCGGAGACGAATTCAACAAATCAGAGATAATTAAAATCGGTCCAACCGTTCTTAAGTTATAAATGGTGTAACCAACTCGACTTTGTTTTATAGATACCTATGTATATAGAATAAAGATGTATAGAATCTAAAGTAAAAATATGTTGTGTAAAATCATTATAATAACATGAAACTTAAGGAAAATATAATATGTATAAAATTATTGTTATACCGTGAAACTTATGTCAAATAATGTTGTTTCAGAACAAGCAAGAGAACATGGCGCCCGGCGGTCAACAGACAAACAAACAGACGGACAGACAGAACTCGCAGCATCCGATGTCTCACAACAAGGTGTTGATCAACAGGGACAACATTAAAGCCACTGCTGATAATAACGCCAAGCAGGCGATGGAGAAGGTCATTATTTTATACCTATTTTTTTACTTAAAAAAAAAGACTTCGCCCCACACTAGGAATTTCTCCTGTATCGTAGGTGCGTTTCACAAACATGAATTATCATATACACAAACACCCAGACACTAGCTTCTGCCTGCGACTCGTTTCGCGTAGATTTCGAATTTCGTGAGGTTTTGCAAGATTTTTCGTTGGTTCTCCGCTCCTATTGGTCGTAGCGTAATGTTATATAGCCGTCCTCGATAAATGGATTATCTAACACAAATGAAATGAAAAAATATTTTTTCAATTCGAACCAGTTTCTGAGATGAGCGCGTTCAGCTAAATAAACAAACTCTTCAGATTTATAATATTAGTATAGATACGTATATAATAATAAACGTCTGCTGACTAAATTCATATATTATAATTATACCATCATCATCATATTTACATGCATCATCATCTGTAATGTCCACCTTACCGAATTTCGGTCACGGCGGCCTGCCTCATCTCAGACCAGCCAACTACGCAGGAGATATTATAGTGCACAAGTACGCGCGCAAACCCATTATTATGCATAATTATCCTCTTAACAAGCGTGGGGATTATGGCAAGCCCCCATAGGCTTTTATTCAACAACACAGGCTACTTTTTATCCCGGTCAAATGTAGCGGGTAACACCGCGGGGCGCGTTTAGTTATACATATAGTTTTAATTGAAAGTTTATTTTACAGCAAGAAAAAGAACTAGCGAACGGCGTCGAACCGAAGAAGGAGGTGGTGAAACAGTCCATAACCAAGAGCAAGCAGGTCATGGAGATGCACAAGAGGGCGCAGGCGCTGCTGGAGACGCAGCTGCAGCAGCAGATGCTGTTGATACAGCGCCTGGAGTCGGGTGAGTTAAGACGTTTGTAAAAGTCGAGAACTAAAAAAATGCGGCGTTGACAGTCCGCAACCAAATAAAACATAATATATGGTCGGTTGTCTGCCTCGTTGGTCCAGTGGTAGCTTAACAAGACTACTGAGCAAGAGGTCCTGGGTTCAAACCCCGAGTCGGGTAAAGTGTTACTAGATTTTTCCATTAGGTTCTTCTCAGTAGCAGCATGGAGTCTGTATTTGTGCCCGGTTGATGGCAATAGGCTCGCCCCATATTACATTAGGGCCTGTTTTACCATCGACAAGTAAAGTGTTGAATAGTTACTTCTTGATTAACGCTAATCGGCAAGTAAAAGTTACGAGTGTCTTCTATCGTATCTTAGTTACAGGCCAGTTTATCCCCTGATTAATGCTACTCAGATATTGTGAAATTCGTATGAGTAGTTACGGGCGACTTTAAGTGGGGGTTAGTCTACTTGACACTTTACTTGTAGATGGTGAAGGACGCCCTAGGACTTATAACATTACTGGCGCTATGTGTCACAAACTTCGCACTGAGAAATAGGTGAGTTTCAGTTAGGTTCGGGAAAGTTTGGTTTGGTCAAGTTAGGTTTGATGGGTGTCGTGTGGTATCCGGCCTAGAATTGACCACCCCCTCTCCTCCGATGGGTGTCGTAAGAGGCGACTAAAGGAAAACCCAGAAGATGGGCACCAGCGTCTTCTGTAACTTCACCACCAACACTGTTATCCCCAAGCCGCTTGCCAAGCGTGGGGATTATGGCACCCCCACCTATGGGGACGTCTTTTGGCTGATGATGATGTTTGGTGGGTGTACTATACACCTCTGCCTACTACTACAGGTCAGATGTCATCTATATTTTATTAAATTTATATATTTATTTCCATCTCGCAGGTAACGTGACGGGCGCGCAGCGGGCCGCGTTGTTAGAAGCTATCGGGTCGGCGCAGGAAGGCATCGAGAAGCTAAGAAAGGAGCTGGTAGCTTACAACGGAACGCTCAAGCAGATGCAGGTATGTGTGCGTGTGTGTGTGTGTGTGTGAGTGAAAGAAGAGTACCCTCGTAGTCAGCATGTCTACCATGAGATTGGAGCCCTCTGAAGCTGGAGTTAAGAGGCATGCGCCGTCGAGAGACGCGAAATTCTTTTGTATTTTGGGTTTTTTTTCTCATCTCAGCTCTACCGGGATCACGGGATTCCGGTATTTTTTTGGTCCCGAAAATTTCAGTGTAAAATCTTACAAGCTCGGGATTCATATTTTTTTATGTAAACTTATTATTATCAATATCGAATCCTCTAGCTGTGATGAACAAAAACAATAATTTCGGCGCACCCACCCTTCTTAACTCCAGCTACAGCGGGCTCGATTCCAACCTCATGGTAGACATGAAACGTTAATTGACTCCTATATAGTAATATATTATGTATGTATAGTGTCGGTGTCTATAAGCATATTATTATATGAAATTATAATTACATATATAATCTTAGAAATGATCTATTTCCGTTATTGGAGCAGCTTGAAGTAGACACATATTCAGCACAATTGTGTATTTGACACCACTAATCAATTCACATACTTTTTATGAGCTGTCAAAACGCTATTCCTTCATAGATTTTATATGGTTATAGGTAATTATGACGTCACTATGTCACCAACTGTAATTGATTTGAAACCAACTAAAAATCGAATTTTAACAGTTATTTGAATAATATTCGGAGTTTTCGGGTAAAATTAATCCATTTTACCCGACTGCGCCGGAAGGAGGGTTATGTTTTAGAGAAGTAATGTCTTATAATTATTGGTTACTGGTGTCAACTACCCAATTGTCACATAACGCCTGCATCCCTCTTAGGGGTAGGCAGAGGTTACCAGCATATTAGTACTAAGAAACATTTAAAAGCTGCTATAGGAATAGAATACTTATAACTGATGCGATAGCTCAGTGGTTTTAGTACTGGATTTATAAGTAGACTGTTGCGGGTTTACCCCGGAAGTCATTCTTTTCAAAATGCAAGTATATTGAAATTTTGAAAAACTAGCTTCTTTTATTATTATCATATACCTAACATCATCCCTGTATTCCCCAAAGGGGTAGGCAAACATATATTAAACATACACTCCAATAATCCACACAACGTGCTGCTACAGACTATGATCGAAAATTTATTTTTTATAACTCGACTCGGGTTTCTAATCCGGGACCTCAAGCTCAGTAGTCGCGCTAAGCGACGACTATGCCAACGAGGCAGTCAAAGCTATTATAGTATTATCATTTGTATTCTTCATTTAAATTGGAAAACCCGTCCATCACAAAATAGTAAGTTTTATTTTTTGTTTGTTTGTATGTAGGGGATAATCTCCAGAACCATCCATCCGATTGCCAACATTCTTTTACCAATATTTAGAATGGACTTTAAGGGTGGACATAGGCTACCGTATTCCCGGAATAGACAAGATTTTTTTTAACAGTAGACAACAGACGACTTCGCATGCGGAAATTCGTATTATATTTTTTCTTTAGCTACCTAAGTCCAGTACATAAACCTCTGAACTATCTCAAGCTACTATATATACTCCTATATACAGGCCGTAACAGGATTGAAAACAGACCTGAAAGTAGTAGATTCAGAATAAGCTTCTGAATCGAATTCCGTCATAATATATACATGTTAATTTTTAAGGAAATTTTCAAAATTCATTGACTTGTATTGGAAACATTATTTAAAAATAAGTTAATACTATCTTTCGCTTAGGAAAATTAAAACCTTTACTCAAAAGAATAAAGCCTACCTTAAATGCACGACCGAATTTGTAGCTCGGTCGTAGTTATCCTTACCTAAACAGACATTTGCCGTGTGGTATCCGGTCTAGAATTGACCACCCCCTTTCCTCCCGTGGGTGTCGTAAGAGGTGACTAAGGGAAAATCCAGAAGATGGGCAGCAGCGTTTTCTGTAAGTTGACCACCAATACTGCGATCCCCAAGCCGCTTGCCAAGCGTGGGGATTATGGCAACTCCCCCCTTCTAAAAGAGGGAGGCCTTTGTTCAACAGTAGACGTCTTCCGGCTGATGGTGAAACAAACATAAACAGCATCTATTTTATGAAATTTTACTAGGGTTTGGTTTAACTAAGTTAAATTTTAGATATTATTTTAATCTTATAATTTAATAAACTGGTTAGTGTCTGAGGTCTTGCGTTAGATCTGGGACATCTTGTATTATACTATAGACTATATGAATTAAACGATATATGTAACGCAGGAGGAATCAGTCGCCCGCAACATGTCGCGCCTCCAACTAGCGCAGGTACCGAGCGTTGTTGCGATACGCATGGTGTGGTTGTGTTGAGGCGTTTATTGTGTACAGCTAATTACTAGACATGCTTTAACAATAATATATGGAACAAACATTATAGTCAGGGATCCACGGACCAAATTTAAAATTGATTACTATCAAGCTAATTTTCCGTGTTCCGTCCAACTTTTCTCTTACAAAAATTCTCGATTGTGGTAGCTAACAGGGGTAGCGCATCACACTACAACTTTACAACGTAAATAGGTTTTCACAAATACTTTTACACGTCAGATTTCAATCAACAAAAAACTAGATGGCGACTTTGTGGACGACAGTGACGTAGATGGTACATATATGATTTGTATTCAGTAAACGTAGGATAAAATAATAATGGGAAAGCCTTTGCCCAGCAGTGGGACATACACGTTAGACTTCTAATACTCCTTTATTTGGTAAGACGTATCTTTGCCTTAGTTTTTGATATTTAAACTACTTTTGACGACCCAATTGGTGTAGTGGCTAAGCGATAGGACAGCTGCGCTAGGGGTTGCGGGTTCGATTTCCGCACGGGACATAAATTTGTGTGAACCGCAGATGTTTGTCCCGAGTCTGGGTGTTTGTGTATGTGGTATTACGGTTATGTGGTGTTTGTGAAACACACCCACGGTACAGGAGAAATTCCTAGTGTGGGGCGACGTTTTTATTAAAAATAAAAACAATACTATAATTTGAGGTTATCTAACTAGTCTAGTTTTTAGCTGCAATATTAGAGTTATCTTACATTGCATACTTAACCAAAACAAACATAATGGACGTTGATATGCAATGCAATTTAACTCTTATCATAAACGCCTTAAAGTTCATTATTGCAATGTGAATGTGGTGCATTTTGGTTTTATGCTTCATTTCGTCATCTTCATGTCATCTATACCACTTTGGAACTCTTGTTATGCCTTGAAGAGTTCGTAGCTACATAGCTAGCGCTCCTATCAGTCGGTCTGCGAGGTTAAGCGACGCTTGCCGAGGTCTGTCCTTAGATGGGTGACCGGTTTTTTCGCGCCGATCATGTTAAGTCCTGCGCCAGATCTCTAATACACTGGTGCAGTATAAAAATGTCCTGTGTAGTTTAAAAATAATGAAGGGGTTCACAGATAGACAGACTGATAACGAAGTGATCCTATAAAGGTTCCATTGTTAACCGACTTCAAAAAAAAGGAGGAGGTTTTCAATGTGTCGGAACCTTTTTTTTTTAATTTATTTTATCTTTGATCTATAAATTATAAAACAAATATAGTGCAATACATATTCTATCTCTCTTATACCGTGAAAGTTTGGAATAGCATCACGCATGCGCACCGCAACTCGCTCAATTTGTCATATAAATTAGCTAAAAGTATATTAAACATTTTAATAACAGGAAACTGTCAGATTTTTTGAATAATTTTAATATGATTCAAAATTATATCGTATAATGAAAATTAATGTATGATTTATCTGACAGTTTCAATCTAAAGTTCACATAATATACATTGTATACTAGTTTAAAAGGTATTTAGTTGCTTTAAAAATTATTACTGTTATTGTTGCTATCATAAACAAAAAAGCTAATTCTTTATTTACACATTCAAACATACATTTTTAAAATTTCGTTGTGGAAGCAGAACGCACATTACACAGCACGTAGCAGCGTCTCGCTTCCACATCGTAAACTGTCCCGCTTTAAGAGTTCATGGCGAGGAGGTAGAGGCGAGTTTATCCCAGAATTGAGTTCAATACCAAGTTAAGATCACCTGCAAAAAATATATTTAAAAACCAACTAAATGCCTATCACATTGTCCATTGTCTGTTGAGATTACACATTGTACTAATACCATGTAAATTCACTGCATTATTATATAAACATTATGTAAATAATAAATACGAACGCACCTTTACTTAAAAAAATGTAGATATGTTTTAGTAACACAGACGCTCCGACTCAATGTCACATTTTTATTCTTAAAAAATAGTACACCGCCGCACTAGGAATATCTCATGTATTGTGGGTGCGTTTCACAAACATGTAATATAAAATACACAAACACCCAGACTCGGAACGAAAATCTCACACTTATTTTCACATAAAAGTCGATTAGACTTCTACGTTAGAGGTTGCGGATTTGATTCCCGCACGGGACGATAAATTGTGTCATTCGCAGATTTCTGGGTGTTTATGGATGTGATAATTTATATTTGTGAAACCCACTCATCATACAGGAGAAATAACTAGTGTGGGGCGAAGTTTGTGTAAAAAAAAACGTTACCTCTAATAGGTATGGAAAAGATACCGCGTCATTGCGGTCTCTTTCTTTCTTACCACCTTCTTTAATGTGAGAAAAAGGATGAATATATGTCATACTTTTTAAAGTAAGGGTGCAGTTTTCGTAGTGTGTTGTGATGTAAAAGTTGTGTATATTAGTGTATCTAATTATAGTTTTAGAGTGTGTATTGTATACTAATCGCTTTAATTTGGGCCAAGTTTTGTCTCATATGTATGTAACGTGTAATTATTAACTCATTCCCTCTTAGGCGCTGCGCAAACGTGGACACTTGTGTCTCGTGTCGTAATCACCGTAAAATTGTTTATACCGTTAGATTATAATCTATCTCGAGATTGTAAACTGTCGAAAGATTGTGACCCGTAACATACTGCTTACAATTTAACGCATTATTTTTCGGTAGAATCTAATCTATCAAGGTGAAACCGAATTGTGAAAACAATTTCGCTAGATAGATTATAAATTTATAATCTAACGGTATTTACAATTTTACACTGACATATACAAGCAACCAATGAATATTTGATTTCTAAATAACTGGGTGGTTCATTAATCACGTGATGATTTTTAGCAACTTTATAACCCCCCCTCCCCCTTTCTGGTGATACTTAGTGAGGTTAGGCTAACCCCTCCCCTACCCAAAATCACGTGTATTATTTTTTTGAAACTAGAGTGAGACAGCTCGTTTTATGTTTCGACGACATCACGTGGTAGTCAAATAAATACACGTGATATCTCACTACGACCCCTCCCCCTTGTAAAGTTTAGTGGTTTTTCCAACACCCCCCCCCCCCCCCCCCCTTAAATCCTCTCGTGATTAGTGGACGATCCCTAACCAGTATAAAATCAGCCACTCCCTGCGCAGACGTTTGTCCAGTTGCTTCCACTTGACACATACTGGTTGCCTACTAACTATGGTTTACGGCTACCGGACCCGTACGGGTCTCCCGGACAGCTGTGAAACCAGCCTTATGGTATCCAAAAAATGCGAGCGAAGCAGTGTTGCAGGTTCGATCCCCGCTCACAACAATTTGTAATGACAACTGACTTGATATTATAATAGACGGTCACCCATCCTCAGTCTGACCGCGGAAAACGCAGCTTAACCTTGTTCGATCGACCCGTCTGTTACTCACACCTCAACAACCATTAATACATGATCTATATAGATCATATATACATATATATCAGTAATTAAAATAAGCTTTATACATAGCTATAATAGTTGTCGACTGTGTTTGTTAGCAGGCCAAGAAGCCGAAGACCAAAGAGGAAGCGCAGAAGGAGATCTTGGATGCTGAACTGGATCTGTTCACGAAGCAACAGGTTAGTGAATATACTTCAAGTTAAATGGAGTATAAAACCTCTCCTAACTCTTAATAACTAACTGGTACGCAGTAGAAACATTAAAAACTATTGTTCGCGGTGTCATTCAAAAGGTTAACCTTTCTGACATTTCTATTCTTGACATGCATTGACAGTGACAGGTATAATTTAATCAAGGGTACAACTTTGTGGCACTGTTGCAGCCCGGTCTTTTTAAACGAAATCAATGTCAGAGACAACTCTATCTGTGATTGTGGTCTTGACTATGGATCCCTTGATCATATATTTTTCGCCTGTCCATTGAATTGCAAGTCGTTTGACTTGTATTTAAAACTTACGCAAATTAAAATTCCTCTGCCTATTAACTTTCGTTTCCTTTTATGTAACTTCTGTCCTTCTATTATTAAAACTCTCTCTAAATTTATCAGACAAAATAATATTAAATTGTATCTCCTTAGGTTTTAATAACGATTAAATAAAAATAGACCCACAAAAATGTTTAACTGCAAACGTTGCAGTCTTAACTCGGAATCTGGCAGAATAGTTGGAAGTCCGACTCAATTGCCACAAGAAAAAAAAAAAAACTTTGTCAATTTTTTAACTGACTCAAAAAAGGAGGAGGTTCCCAATTTGTCGGTGTTTTTTTTCAATAATTCTGGCCAGAGCTGGCCGAGTATAGGGAGAATTGGAAAATCAGGAGAGAGGCATTTACCCAGCAGTGGGATACTATTTATGCGTGTATAGTGCCCATATTTCGCCAGTTATGTTATCCGTTTTAATATATGATTATTTTGTTAAACAGGAAGGCCAGGACGTGACTGAACTCACAAAGAAGATAGCAGAGCTCCGTCGGCAGATGTCCATACAGTTCCCCTCGCACAACATTATGCGGAGACCACACGCCAGGTAATTTGACCCCCTGATACCCGTCACACCCGACCACTGAGACCCGTATCCCCCAACCACCAAAACCCCGTGACTCCCGACCACCGAGACCCCATTACTCCCGACCACCGAGACCCCACGACCCCCGACCACTTAGACCCCACGACCCCCGACCACTTAGACCCCACGACCCCCGACCACTTAGACCCCACGACCCCCGACCACTTAGACCCCGTGACCCCCGACCACCGAGACCCCGTGACCCCCGGCCACCGAAGCCCCCAACCGCTGAGACACTTGAGACCTAGTTTTCGAGACCCCCGACTACCGAGACCTGACACCCGTGACCCCCGATCACTGAGACCTAAGACCCCCTGATTCCCGTCAACCGAAACCTAACATACTTTCGGACACTTGTGCATTATGTAGTAATATAATTTGGAGTATTAGTATATATTTTTTAAAACAATTCAAAGACATAACACAATATTATTGGTTAAAAAAATATGTGGTTTGATGAATAAACATTTGTTGTAACAGTTTTTTGTAAAAAAACTTAAGAAGATTTTTTACATATTTTGCAAATTCAACTGATATTTGAATGGTAAATGTTATCTTAGTCTCGTGCAAACCTAATTATATATTAATTTTACAAGCTACCGTATCGTGAAGCGGAGACTTAGGTGAGAAGGCAGTTTCTTATATTTTATATATTATGTACCACCTATATATTATGTTTTTACTGGTGTAACTCTTTTTGTCCATAAATATCATTAACCATGTCGTTCGTATTCATGTGTATATTCTCCGCCTGTCTGACTGCCTCGTTGGTCTAGTGGTTGCTAAGACTGACTGCTGAACATGAGGTCCTGGGTTCGAATCCCGGGTCAGGCAAAGTGTTAAAGTAATTCTCAGTAGCAGCACGGCGTCTGGATTTGTGCCCGGTTGATGGCCAGCTCGCCCTAACATAACTGGCAAGTGGCAAAACGCTTGACGAATAGAAATTGAATAAAATGATAAATGTATGGGGATGACATAATGTTTCGACTATGTTATCGATGACATGTGTCATCCCCATATATTTTTCATTCTATTCTATTTCTATTCGTCAAGCGTTTTGCCACTTGTCTAAGGGGGCTGAACACCTCTGACTACTATTCGGGGAATACAGGTGTGATTTTATGTTATGATTTATGTTCGTGTGTATACGGGATACCAGACTAGTTTCAGACTCAAACGGAACCCCTTATTCTTGAGCGGGTGGAATCCCCAAAGCCATTTCAGAGGCCTACAGGCGGTTTAAACTGTGACACCAGGTTGTTCATCAACCATACGATAAGAAGAAGACTTAATTATAAACCA
Organism: Abrostola tripartita; assembly: GCA_905340225.1. NCBI lineage: Eukaryota > Metazoa > Arthropoda > Insecta > Lepidoptera > Noctuidae > Abrostola > Abrostola tripartita. The sequence continues at coordinate 4,646,703 of HG996515.1, forward strand.
CAATAACCTAGGAATAGGAAGCGACTACATCTGAGTGCAAACGCAGTCGCTCAGCGCTGTACGATGTACCGTGACAGAGGTGTAATGTCCCCAGGGGCGGGCGCTTCAACACGCCGTCCCGCTTCACGCGCGGCGGGCTGGCCAGCAAGGTGTTCAGCGTCAACCAGTCCGTGGACCACCGCCCGCGCGCGCTGCTCATCTCCGGCTTCGAGGCCGACGAGCTGGACGCGCTCGTCACGCACTTCTCTGTAAGTATATACCATATACAGTTATACTCGCATAGTATAAGGTTTTTTAACACTGCCTTGTTGGTCTTGTGGTTGCAAAGTACAACTTCTGAACATGACGGTAATCGATTCCCAGAATAATGGTGTAAGGATTCTAACGACGCTCCATACATCAAAATCGGTTCAGGCATTCAGAAGTTATGGTGGAATAAAGAAACTCGCATACATACATACATGAACCCTGAAAACATTACACTCCTTTTTGTTGGCAGTCATGTAAAAAAGCCACGACTGCTATGTCAAAAATCGAATTTAGCATTTAGCGACATGTAGCGGCGTCTCGCTTTAACAATAGATAAATTAAAAAATACGACTGCCATGAAAAAGAAAAGAACTAAAAAGTACATAAAAAGTAAGTCCCATCGCAGTCGGGGGACCTCTTAGATGAGACAGTGTTCCATAGATCAGTCCTCCGACTGCGATGGGACGTGTTTTTTAATTTATCTAGCAACGGAAAATTTCGTTCTTTTTAGAGTTCATGGTAAGAGGGCAGGCCTGTTTGGGTGTATAGTTTACAAGCGTTTTATGTGAATTTTTGTCCATAGGCTTTTCATAAATCATTGGTTATTGGTATTAATATGTTCTCGGCAGCAATACGGCGAGGTGATCAGCAAGGAGGTGGAGCTGTCGGTGCCGCAGCTGGTGCTGCAGTACAAGTCGCGGCAGCACGCCGAGCACGCCGCCGCCAACGGCAAGCACTACAACGACAGGACGCTCTCGGTGAGGCATCATCATCGTCATCATTACCACCATCATCATAATTATATGTACCATCATCATCATTACCACCATTATCACCACCATCATATACCATCATTACCGCATCTGTAATGTCCTCCTGACCGAATTACAGCCACAAGGGAGTCTCACTATCTTAGCTGAGACTAGCAAACTACACAGGAGATATTTAAGTGCACATGTGCGTGCTTGACACGGTCAGTCGCGTGATAGATGACCTTTTTACACATGTCGAGGTTCAAGCCTCCTCGTGAAGGCACGTTAAACCGTTGGTCCTGCGCCTGAACTCTCTCCGGTCGTGTCTTACCGTCCCATTGGACTGTGAGAGTGAGGGAATGAGTGCACCTGTGTTTGCACATACTTGTGCACTAAATCACTATTTTTTCAAATTAAAATCATGAATATAATATACATGTGTATTGTTCGTGCAGATCACGTGGACGGCGAACACGAACACGAGCGCGAGCGCGAACAACGCGAGCCGCGCGCCCGACGCTCGCCCCGCGCGCAACGGGGAGCCGCGCGACGATAAGGAAGAGGTGAGCTTCTATACTTTTCACCCATTCATAGATTACTTAGTTCAAACCCCAGCCCGCACCAAGTCTCTTCGAATTCATGTGCGTATTACAAATATATATTCGTTGCTAAAAACGGGGAAGGAAAACATCGTGAGGAAACCGGCACACCTGAGAGATTTTTCGACGGTGTGTAAAGCCATGTCAGAGGCCTACAGGCGGTTTAAACTCTGACACCAGGTTGTTCATCAACCATACGATAAGAAGAAGCGCCAATACTTTTGCGCATTTCTAGGTTTAACTGGCTTACGCCCGGTTTCCACTGATTGGTGAAGCCGTGGTAGTGTTTGGCGTTGCTTGTTTTTGATAGATTAAATCGACGCAAAGTAATTAATACATTTTGCTATGCAAAGAAGTAATAAACACAATTTAAGGAGCAATAAAGTTCAATATCGTGTAAAGCTATAAACAGATATTACGAAACCCGCCACTCCACGCCTAGCTTGTAAAAAAACCACCTAAAGAAGTCGAACTTTACGATATTATATGGCAGTCTAACCCCTACCTCTTCCACTAGGCTCCAGCGGAGGTGGCCGAGGAGTCCCTCCTGCGCTTCGACGAGGAGGAAGAGGAGGAAGCTGACGAGGACCGCTCCTGGCGACGTTGACCTCCTGCCGCGCGCGCCCTCTGCGCCTGCTCATAGCGCGGGGCTGCGGACGTGACGTCTATGTACCCGGGTATACGGGGCCCGCAGGGGTCACCTTACCTACTGCTAATGGACCCTTGGGGTCACCTTAGTTCCTCCTTACATGATAGGGTTCATTGAAGAATCTTTCCATACGTCAATGTTGATTGTGATATTGGTGAAATTTCTAAAAAGAACTATAATTAATCAGGGTAGGATTCATAGGTAAACCTTTCGCCTCGTTCGTTTGATGTTACTAAGGTTACGCATAAAAAAAAAATGGAGGTTAATTATGTACGGGTTGTGAACCCTTTAAACTGTTTGTTACCCCAGGGTTACCCTTAATTTATATTGCTGATTAACCAAAATGACCTAAACTAATGTAAGGTTAACATGAACCCTTAGTGACTACCCAGGGTTTCCCTCGGTCAATAATCGTTACCTAAAAGCTATTTCAATGCATCCTTTTTAACCATTTTGATTAACTAACGAATTATTTTTAAATCGTAAACATTAATTTTAACTGACAGTTAAACTCGGGTACATAGATGTCGCTGTAATCTAAACTTAGTGTAAATATGGTCAGAACACTTAAAGTATCAGGAACCGAGTTAAACAAGCGTCCCATTATGCACTATTGATAAATGCAGTGTCAGGTATTTCATGTATAACCTTAAAATGAGTAGAAAGGTGCAGTAAGGCTGACGGTTCTTGACCGCCTTGAAGTTAGGCGTAGACGAAGTCTGCGCATGTCAGTCTCGCAATCCGCGTCATACCCCCATATATTTTTTTAATATAAACGTCGCCCCACGCTTGTTATTTCATCTTTATCGTAGGTACCTTTCACGAACATGAAATATCACATACACAAACACCCAGACTCGGGACAAACATCTGCGGATCGCACCAAGTTTTGTCAATCCGCAGATGTTTGTCCCGAGTCTGGGTGTTTGTGTATGTGATATTTCATGTTTGTGAAACGCACCCACGAGAAAGAAATTCTTAGTATGGGGCGACGTTTCTTTAACGAAAACATAATGTGTTGATAAATAGTATTATTGTCTACTTATCAACACATACTGCACCTCTCACGATGATTATCATGATCTGCATCTTAAAATCATCTCATGGTTATTCATTAGACACCTGACACTTAACATACGGAAACCAGAGAAATGAGAACATTACTATAGGTAACTAACGATTTTAACCACTATATTAACATAGTAACGGCAATAGGCTCGCCTTTACATTAGAATCCTTATCATAACTGCACCTCTGCCTGCACGACTAGTTTCGAACTCGAACGGAGCCCTTATTCGGGTTCGGCTCGAGACTGCCGCGTAACCAGCTCATGAATAAGGGCTCTGTTCGAGGTCGAAACTAGTCGGGCATTCCCGAATACACATGAGTAACCGGAATATATAGTAAATAATATTGATTACACACCCGAAAGTTATTAGATGTATAGTAAGTAATATACATATTTATTTACCTTGTCATATTTACCACTTACATCAATGTGTCGGTAGGGAGGGGCTCGTAGCTGCGTGGCTACCGATCAGTCGATCTGCGATGTTAAGCCGTGCTCGCCGCGGTCACTCCTGTCATAACCGTTAACCGTTAATAACCTAACCGATATGGATAACCGTTTTGACACGTCGAGACACTTCCGTGTTTCGGAAGGCACGTTAAGCCGTTGGTCCTGCGCCCGATCTCTCCGCTAGTGTCTTACCGTCCTGGACTATGAGAGTGAGGGAATAGGGAGTGCACCTGTGTTTGCGCGCATACTTGTGCACTATAATATCTCCTGCGTAGGCTAGTAGCTGAGATAAGCCGCCGTGACCGAAATTCGGTCAGGAGTACATTATTATTATGTCAGTATAGTGGTTATATCGTCTCGCTTATAGTAATAGCTTTCAGTTTCAGCCTGTTTATAGTAAGTGTACGTCTTCCGCCTGTGTAGTCAGGCTTGGAGTTCAAAGTTCAAAAATGCCAGAGTTATATACTTAGTAAGCTTTGAGATAGGATGACGTCACATAGATGGGCTGAGCTTGTGATCTGAGCGTCTTAGAAGTCAGTTTCTTGCGTATAACATAACATCACGCCTGTATTCCCCGAAGGGGTAGGCAGAGGTGAACATATAGTACACCCACATTTCGCCAGTTATGTTGTAAGTCCCTATGTAACACGGAGTCTAGTTTGTGCCAGGTTGATGGCAATAGGCTCGCCCACTATTACATTGGGATCTATAACGTTACTGGCGAAATGTAGGCCTTCGAATTGACTTCTAGAACGTTCTAAAGATCCCTAGCTCTTATTAAAAACTGCGGAGCGGGTATCAAGAAGATTTTTGTTAAATATATATTGTTTATATGTTTTATTTTGTTGAATATAACGTTTGTGAGGTATCACAGACGTAGGTTCTTTTAAAGACGGCTCACACTGTGTCGGATACATGTCCAATCCATTGGGATCTATACAAACTTATTTAAAATACATACAAAGGAATTTGACTTCTATTCCCAACGCATATGGACGGTACTGCAAAAACGTTACAACAACAGCTGTCATTTGTCTTGTTTACAATGCAATAGAGGTCAAAATGGCATGACCATGCCGCAAACGAAGGTTTCCATAATGTCATCAATGGAGTATAAATGCTATATATAGGTATTGCAGAGTTGTTGTTTGTTCTACATGAGTCAAGTGAGGAATACCCTTAACCGAGGAGCGTGTATGAGGAATGTGATGCGAGTGAATGAGGCGACAGAAGTATGCCAGGATCGTAGCAAATGAAAATCCGTTGTCACTGCCTACCCCACTGGGAAATAGGCATGTATGTAACACCATATTTAAGCAATATTTAATTAACAAATCGTAAAAAGGTAACTTAAATTAAATATATTATAAGGTAAATGTTAAAGAGTCAACTTAGTGAGAATAATGCACTACATCTTAATTCTGTTTAAGTGTTAACGTTAACTTATGAATTATTTATTGGAGGAATAAGTGGATTTGGTTTAGGGCCTGTTTCACCATCTACAAGTAAAGTGTCAAGTATACTAACCGCCACTTAAAGTCACCCGTAATTACTCATACGAATTTCTCAACATCTGAGTAGCATTAATCAGGGGATAAACTGGCCTGTAACTAAGATACGATAGAAGACACTCGTAACTTTTACTTGCCGATTAGCGTTAATCAAGAAGTAACTATTCAACACTTCACTTGTCAATGGTGAAACAGGCCGTAATCCGAACGTTGGCCCGCGCACAACTACGGACTATTTTAAAGTTAGGTGAATCCCCAGTAAAATATGGGTAGTTAAATAATAACTTACATTGTAAGGTCAATAAGTTAGTTAACTGAAATCAGAGACAAGTACCTTTTAACATATAACTAGCTAAGTTTAATAATAAGGTTTACATCGTGAGCACGACTTAATATTTTAAAACTATAATAATTCGTGAAGAGAATGCTTATATGCATATTGCGCGGGAATGAGTGAGATTGGGCATAGTTAAAGATTATATTGAGATGTGCAGAAAACTAACATACATAGGTGTTAAGCTAGGTATATAACATACCCTGGCCACCCATACATAGCCTTCCCCGATAAATAGACTATCCAACAAAAATATTTTTTCGATTCGATCCAGTAGTTCCTGGTATTAGCGCGTTCAACTAAACAAACTAAAAACTCTTCAGCTTAAGAATAGTAGAGATTGTGTGTTACAAAAACATTCAAATACGATCGGATTTCGACCAAATTACGGCTAATAAAATACAATATATATATTTAGTTATCATACGCAACCAAATACATTGGGACCTATAAAATGACTGGCGAGATGTGGGTGTACTTCGCCTTCAGAAAATAAGGGCGTGTTATCATGTTTATACCCAACGACACGACACAGTGTGATCTGCCTTCAACTAAATGAAGATAATCTTCAATAATGTTACATAAACTGCTAATTTTTATTAATAAATTATATAGTTTTAATTCATATTAAAAACTACTGTACGTGTCACGTTTTGAAGAATATATTATTTTGACAATGCAATTACATTACTTACTTAGCAAGATACAGTGTGTGAAACAATCATTTTAATACTATCCTTCAAAATGCGATTTAGTTTTATTTTTTGTGTTTTAACGTGTTGGCTCTGCGGTGTATGTGAGTGTGGAGTTAGGTTGTGGATTGGAAAATGTGTTATAAATACTGGATTTTATTATAACTTTAATCATCAACCCACAGTGAGCTAGCGTGGTGATCAATGCTTGTTCCTCCTGTAAGAAAGGCGTTTGCAGCAGTAGGACAGTTATAGACTGGTTTTTAGTTAATACATTGATGGTATAACATTATTTAGTTGACAATTTACTAGTAATTTCTAAAGAAAATCTTTGAGAATTAATTTACCAATGACAAATGGAGGGATATTTTTTATTGACTCTGGAGCTAGCCTTACCAAACAAATATTCAAGCAATTTTGCTGTGGATATGAGATAGGCAGATTGCATCATTCAAGGTGTGCCAGGTTCTAACCCAGACAAGAACTAAACTGGTTCATCTAACGCTAATCTTTGTAGGGATAGTTGGATCACTTCACGCAAAAACTCCTGGACGGATTTCGATGAAACTTTAGAGTAATATAGTTTATACATCAGAATAACTCAGGCTATAATTTACGGTACAAGCTGCAAGATGCAAATTTAACGGGAGGAACCGCGGGTTACACCTAGTTGTTCATATAAACACTTTTTCCAATACATAACCTCACTTGTAGCGATTGCTTCTCAAGCAGCGTGTAGGCGTAGTTGTTAATCGCTAGACAATTAATTTACTTTATAATGATTTTGTATATACCGTTTGTTTGTTATTAGATTGTAAGTGGCGACCGCTCGTACGCTTGACTAAGATGTTTTTGACGACAGTGATGAAGGGAATGTTAGACTATGAATTGGTACCGAAATTTTAGATTTGTTGAAGTTGCAATTTTGCTTCAGTTTCGTTGTAATGTCAATTTGACGTTATTGCAATGAGGTTGCAACGAAATTGTGTTATGAAGAGTATTCTACTGGTTTTTAGACATGTTTGTAAAGTGTTTTAAGTCTTACGTTCGATTCTCGGGTTTGTTTTTAATTCTCAAAATACAGGCTTTAAAATTTAGGTGTAGGACTAAGGTTAGTTCTACTCGTACCTTAAAGGAGTTAGCGCGATAGTTTTATTTTTGTAGGAAGTATTTTTTCTTTATCGATAATTTTTAAAGCTTCATTTGATGTTGAAATTTACACTATGTATAACATATTTACTATTGTTATGTATTAGGAAAGTTTGTAATATTATATAGAAAAATGCTTCCGAACAGATAAAGGTGTATGCAAAGCAATAATCGTCAGTTGTGCGAGCGTCGTGATAAATGTACATACTAGATATATTTACCTATATACTTGTAAAAAGAACATTTACAAAAAAAATAAAGTCTGGCCGTTAAAAAATACGATTTGGCGGCAAAAAATATTTTTTCTAAGTTATAATAACGGCGGCTAATTGTAACGCAAGAAAAAAGTGGCTTGTGAACGTTTTTCAGTTTGTTTTTTGTAAAAAAGAGAGAAAAAATTGTGCCGCCAAAAAAATAAAAAAGTTTCAATGTTTCTTGGATCTGATGGTCTTGGTTTACAATGGGTCGGAAGGCCTGAAGATTACAGAAGATTTGAAGACAGAAGACTTCAAATTATAATAAAGAAGAAAGAAAAAATTGATAAAAAAACAGAAGAATATTGACCAAATCAGTTTTTGTTCCGACACTCTATTTCTTAGATTTCTGTCTCTATAACAGCCTCACGATTCGATCATAAAGTTAAGCTGCGCCAGCCGCGGTTTGTCCTTGGATGGGTAGTCGTTCATATAACCAGAACTGGCTTCCGACAGCACGTTCGTGTCCAGCTGCCATTAGTAAATATTTGATATTTGTTTACGGCAGTCGAAGCCTAAAAATCCTATTACCCAGTAACTATAATTAGTTATCAGTTGCTAAAAACGGTGAAGGAAAACATCGTGAGGGAACCGGCACACCTGAGATTTTTTAACGGTGTGTAAAGCCATGTCAGAGGCCTACAGGCGGTTTAAACTCTTAACTCCAGGTTGTTCATCAACCATACGATAAGAAGAACCCTTTGAAGGGTTGTGGAGGTCCGATAGGCAGTCGCTTTAGGTAGAATACTGCATGCATAGTAAGACTGCAACTGGCTCGTAGGTACGTAGCCATCGCAGATCGGTCGACCTGCGAGGTTAAGCCGTACTCGCGGTCAGTCTTGCGATGGGGTGACCATTTTCACATGTCGAAACTCCTTCCGTGCTTCGGAAGCCACGTTAAGCCATTGGTCGAGCGCCTGATCTCTCTCCGGTTATGTCTTACCGTCCCATCGGACTATGAGAGTGAGGGAATAGGGAGTGCACCTGTGTTTGCGCGCATACTTGTGCACTATAATATCTCCTGCGTAGGCTATTCTCAGATGAGATAGACCGCCGTGACTGATATTCGGTCAAGAGAACAATAAGACTGAATGCCCACCCTAACATAGCAATGGCAACCAGATGATAGATAATCTTTCATTCCTATTTTCTGGAAACAAATAATTTTTCCAAGTTATAACATAAAATTCGTATGAATAAACTCCTTTAGCTGCCTTTGGTCTAGTGGTCACTAAGCGCCACTGCTTAGCATGTCCTCAGTTTTAATCCCAGGTCAGTCAAAGTGTTACTGGCTTTTTCGACTTGGTAATTCTTAGAAGCAACATGGAGGGATTTATGCCCGGTTGATGGCAATAGGCTCGTCCTATTGCATTGGGATTGGATTTTTTCTGATTGATTTGAAAACTGATTTGGTCATTCAAGAATTCTGAAGATTGAAGACTGGAAGATGGAACCTAATAAAGAATATTTTGTGTGTTATTTCATACCTGTATTCCACATTCAGTAACTGCTTCGTTGGTCAAGCATAAGGTCCTAGGTTCGATTTCTGGGACAGACAAGTGGACAAGGTTTTTTCCATTAGGTAATTCTTGCACGGATTCTGGATCCTGGCTGGAGGCCTTGTATTAGGTCTCGCCAATCGTCCGGTTAAGCAGTAACAGCTCCCTCAGAGCTAACTGCGAGAGACAAATTTCAAAAAAAAAAAAAAGGATTCTGGATATGTGCCCTGTTGATGGTAATAGCTTTGTCCTATTACATTGGGACCTATAACGTAGGGGTCGTTTTTCACCAAAGAGGTGAGGAGACGAGCGGCATAGCGGGCACGTTATTGCCACCATAAGCGTAGCCCCCCCAGCCAAGTGGCAAAACGCTTGACGAATAGGAATCGAATAGAATGATAAATGTATGGGGATGACTTAGTGTTTCGACTATGTATGGCTTATGTCATCCCCATAAATTGTTCAGCCTATCCAATTTCTATTCGCCCAGTGTTTTGCTACTTGACTGAGGAGGCAGAGCGAACATGGTAAGGAAACCGGCACACCTGAGAGATTTTTCAACGGTGTGTAAAGCCATGTTAGAGGCCTACAGGCGGTTTAACACGTTGGCTGCGGCCGAACAAAGTACGCGCGGGCCACCGGTACTGGAAATAACACAGCGTATGTGTGCGGCCGCACGGCTGGCAAGTACAATCCGAACCGACCAAAACTGCGGGCGCACACGCCTGTCGTGTGCCGATTTGGCGATCCAGCTGTGCGGGTTAACACGCCAGGCGTGTTTTTCTTATCTTGCCAACTAAGCGGCTTTACGCAGCATGTGTGTTTTTAGAAAATTTCATAAACAAAACTAATTTTTACTACTTATTTATGAAAAATATATTATAAAAATAATATTATTGAGTAGTTTTACTAAGTTCGTATTTGTACTACGTGATTTAGGTAAATGTCGTGATAAAAAGTTAGTATTACACGCTATAGTCCGCACAGCAGTTCGTGTGTCTATCTCATGATCTGTTGTCGGAGACACGAACTGCTGTGGAGTGAGGTGCCCTCAGACATAATAATGAAATTCGGAGAATAAATTGTAACTTTTAATCACGACAGAGGGCGCTTAAATTGTAGGTGTTGTAGGTGCAGTGGCTAAGCGATTGAACTGCTGCGCTAAGAGTTGCGCGTTCGATTCCCGCACGGGACAACAATTTGTGCGATCCGCAGATATTTGTCCCGAGTCTGGGATTGTGTATGTGATATTTCATGCTTGTGAAACGCACCCACGATACAGGCGAAATTCCTAGTGTGGGGCGACGTTTTATAAAATAATTAATACACGTTTGGTTTATTGCATTTTGGTAGTAGTAAACTTTGGTTTTGGTTTGATTGCTCATTTTTGTGATCTTACATAAGAACTATCAAGGGTCCGTCCTGTGCGTTACCCAGGCCAGATGTTGTCGAAAATGGTCATTTGAATCTTATAGATAATTAGTTTTGCGGCTTCTGTAATTGTTGCGGACATTTTTAAATTTGTTGCGCTTATAGTTTTTTAATTATTTCACAAAAACATTTCCTGCTGGGGTAACGTTACCCCAGCCAGACCTTTTTCTTTCTAATGGGAATATTTAAATAATTACTAGCTATAAAATTAGTTGTCTAGATGAAGTAAATGTTGTGCCTTATTTTGTATTTGTTCTTTCATCGGTTGCGAAGTTATTCGAGATTTTGCTGGGGTAACGTTTTTGGTTTTGCTAGATCTTTGAAATGGTTAAGTGGATTCTTATCATATTTTGTACATGGCTTCTTGGGAATTAGTTTAAATTTGTTCTGCAATAAAAAAACCAAAATAATACATAGCTTAAAGGTTATTTCATTAAATAAAAAAACACTTCAATTGGTCCCAGCACTCTCAATAAGAGCTCTAAAGACTTACTTTAAACGTTATTTTAAAGCTTGTAACTGCCTTCAAATGTACGTGAAGTTTCATTAGTATCCTGTAAGTATTTAACAAGTTATGATGATATTGAGTTCTTCACGAGCACGGTCTTGATGCGCGCGGTGTTATTTGGCCACTGGATTGGATATATGAACTGAATGTTATGTCAATTATTAGTTTTTTAGTTCAGTTGTATATCAGTAAAATTTCAGCTCAGTACATTGGATAATTAATGAGATAATACGATTAAAGTCATCAGGAAGTGAATGACCGTGGTAACCCGACCAAGTTTAGGTGGTTACGAAAAAGCGAAAACGCAAAACATTATGGTACCTTCTAAAATATGTAGGATAGTGTTACAAATTTAGTACAGACATGTACACAAGTTTTTTAAAAAAATACGTGATTATTAAATAATTTTTATTGACAGGTAATATAATCATTTCAATTGAACTTTTAATATCAACGCGAGTGTCGCAACAAGGTAATTATGGATTTCTTGAAGTCTACGTGTCCAAGGAGTTTGTGGAAATAAATAAATACCTACCTGTTGCGGTAGTCCCGACTCCCGACATTGATAACGATAAAAATCGGTCGCTAAGTCATGAATTTCATTAATCAAGTTTCAAGTCATATTTTGACAATATACCTATACACAAAAACCTTCCACTTGAATCAATCTATCTATTAAAAAAAACTGCTTCAGAATCCGTTGCGTAGTTTTAAAGATCTAAGCAAACAGGGACAGACAATCGGGATGCGACTTTGTTTTATAGGTACTACTATGTAGCGAAGGATACATATGTCGTTATCATTGTTGAGAATTCCAGTCTAGGTAATAATTAAGTAAGAAAGAAAAGAAAATAATAAGTTCCTAAATTTAAATATTTAAGCCTTAAAAAAATACAGTTTTAGATAAGTTCCTAACAACATGTACATATTAATAATAATTTTGCTACTATTTCTGTAGTTACATTATACAAGCTTACCTTGTTCGTGAATTCATCAAGCAGCCTGCAGTCCTCCACCATAACTATGATCATCAATAGAAGCACTCCACATTAGCAGTAATTCGCCACACTTATTATTTTACATTAGCTCTCACGCACTATATAAATATTTGCAAAAACAGGAAACGGAACTGCCGAAACGCATGCGCACTCTACAAGATGAATTATGTGATTACGGAGCATGTTTCGTGCGATATGCAAACAATGCGCCCCTTCACCCCACCCCTTCCGCGTCCCACCGAACGACATGTTATATCAGTGATTTTTGATGAGTTTGTGCAACTGGAAGATAATAATAATGTTTTCATAGTACAGATATTATTATATTATTAATGTATTTAACAGTGTACGCGTCTGTACCGAAATTGTAAGGTGTATTATACTAAACATTTCAAAAGATAGTATAATGTTCTGCGTTTTCGCTTTTTCGTAACCACCTAAACTTGGTCGGGTTACCACGGTCATTCACTTCCTGATGACTTTAATCGTATTATCTCATTAATTATCCAATGTACTGAGCTGAAATTTTACTGATATACAACTGAACTAAAAAACTAATAATTGACATAACATTCAGTTCATATATCCAATCCAGTGGCCAAATAACACCGCGCGCATCAAGACCGTGCTCGTGAAGAACTCAATATCATCATAACTTGTTAAATACTTACAGGATACTAATGAAACTTCACGTACATTTGAAGGCAGTTACAAGCTTTAAAATAACGTTTAAAGTAAGTCTTTAGAGCTCTTATTGAGAGTGCCGGGACCAATTGAAGTGTTTTTTTATTTAATGAAATAACCTTTAAGCTATGTATTATTTTGGTTTTTTTATTGCAGAACAAATTTAAACTAATTCCCAAGAAGCCATGTACAAAATATGATAAGAATCCACTTAACCATTTCAAAGATCTAGCAAAACCAAAAAAGTTACCCCAGCAAAATCTCGAATAACTTCGCAACCGATGAAAGAACAAATACAAAATAAGGCACAACATTTGCTTCATCTAGACAACTAATTTTATAGCTAGTAATTATTTAAATATTCCCATTAGAAAGAAAAAGGTCTGGCTGGGGTAACGTTACCCCAGCAGGAAATGTTTTTGTGAAATAATTAAAAAACTATAAGCGCAACAAATTTAAAAATGTGCGCAACAATTACAGAAGCCGCAAAACTAATTATCTATAAGATTCAAATGACCATTTTCGACAACATCTGGCCTGGGTAACGGACACGGGTCCGTCCCACTCCCTTGTAAGAAAAAAAAAGACATTGTCGACCCCCCCTCCCCCCTAAATCGACTTACGTATTATATGAATTCGCAGTGCCTTACTACCGTACCGTCGCGCGTGCTGTGTCACCTATAGGTACCTCACTCACTTGCCGCACTGAGCTCTTGGATAACAATCCGACACGATCTGCTAGATGACGAATGGACGAAGATATTGTCAATATGTCTGAAGTATTGTGAGAAGGTGTAAATGGTTATATATGTTATATTGTGTTTGTAACATTGTCAAATTATCTGTGTCCTTTAATTATGTATTTGGTGTACACAATGTAATTAAAGCAAATTAATGAATGATCCTTAACACTACTTGGATAAATAATGATCTGAAATCGCCAACCCGCAGTGAGCTAGCGTGGCGCTCAGTGCTCAACTCTTCTCTATACGAGAAGAGGCCTTTGCCCTGCAGTAGGACATTATAGGCTGTTCTTCATCTTCTTTTCTCTTACACATTTTTCTGTTAAAATAAGTACCTACCTAGGTAGGTATGAGACCTATCTAGGTAGGTACTTTTTTATGTAGGTACCTATATAAAGTCGAAGGAAGGTAGATCAAACACAATTATAACAATAAATAATGTATTTCTTTACTGAATTAAGTAATACACATTTACTTATGGGTAACTACTTAAAGTGAATAATTTATATTAGGGGTAAAAAAATAGATTAACAATAAATTTAATTTACTTAATATAAATTCTAATGATAAGGAGTACCTACTTCCTACGCTTAGTGTTCTGACTTTTGTAAGTGTTATCCATACTATTTAATTTACCGGCTATTTTCAAGTTTCAGTTCGTAAGTACACTTCCGAAAATACGCGACTAGTTTCGGACTCAAACGGAGCCCTTAACGCACACAAGTCGCGTTAAGAATATACTCAACTAGCTGCGCCCCGCGGTGTTACGCTTTTTCGGGATATATATAGCCTATATGTCAATCCAGGATGTCAGCTACCTCTATACCAAGTTTTATCAAAATCGGTCCAGCTGTTTTAGCGTGATGAAGTAATAAAGATACAAACACACTCAAAAACTTTCGCTTTTATATTATTAGTGTGAAACGTCTAGCTTTCACCGCGACTTCGTCCGCATTGGAAAATTTAGCGCTTTTCCCGAGTTATCTTCGCATATCAATGATTTTATACGAAACGAGATAGGGTGTTATAATTATGCAATCCGAAAGCAGTACGTTGCACGTTGAATTTCTGATTAGCTCAGCCGAAGTATGGGTTGACTTCGGCTGAGCTAATCAGACATTCAACGTGCAACGTACTGTAGGTACTCTTTTTACACGACTGCCCAAAAAAGGAGTGTAATGTTTTCAGGGTTCATGTATGTATGTATCTGAGTTTCTTTATTCCACCATAACTTCTGAATGCCTGAATCGATTTTGATGTATGGAGTGTCGGTAGGATCCTTACTCTATCGCGATTAACATAGGCTATAAAAAATGAAACAAATATTTTTTTCAATTTTAGTTAGTTTTTTGTCATGGCTGTCGTGTTTTTTAATTTTTTTTATTATATTTTCTCTCTTAATAAATACGACACGCCGTGCTACTTCCACTTGTCACCTAATATTTGACACAATGTTGTGTATCCTAGATAACGTATCTAGAATCTACCACATTTTTCTCATCTTAAAATAATTCTTCTGTGTGTTTGTCACCTAACTCCTTCTAAACAGCTGGACCGATTTGGATGACATTTTGTGTGGGTAATTCAATGGCTTCCTGGATGGTTCGAAAACACAATTGGACCCGGTAGGTGGCGCTGCTTTTGGCAGCACGATGTCTGCCGTGCCCGCTTGTATTATTGATTACTAAAGATAATATGGATAAACTTGACAGACGTGTTAAATAATTATCAGAAATCCTGAATTACTAAGTAAATGATTTTCTGTTCTCGAACCAGATCACGAATGTCCTAATTTGTGTCGGACGCAACGTAACGACAAAGTCCGTGTCTTCAACAGTTTCGGAGTTCCCTGTGTCACCAGCTGGCGGCTCGTCGTCCTTCGGCAGAGTCCTGAAAATATAATTAATAAGGTTAACTGCTTTTTTAAAAATATCAAATATTCATGCAAAAATCGTCTTGGACGTCGCTCCACACTAGGAATTTCTCCTGTATCGTAGGTGCGTTATACCAACATGAAATATCACGTACACAACACCCAAACTCGGGATAACAATTTTTTATATCTGCGGATCACAATTTTTTTGTCCCTTCGATCAAACTCTCAACTCCTAGCACAGTAGTCCAATCGCTAAGGCACTGCACCAATCAGCAGTCGGGGGGCCGTTCTGTGAAACTCTTAAATAGGGGGCTCGACTGCGATGAAACAAGATTTTTTTCTTCTCTTAAATTGACTACGTTTTACGATCTTACCTCTTTCTCCTGCTGTTCTCTGTTCTTCTGTCACCGTTTTCCTTCTCCACATCTATATCTTCTTCTTCAGAGTAATCCTGTATCTCCATGCCACTATTGTCTTTCCTCTTCCGTGAGCGCGGCACTGTACTCTTCAGGGGAAGCTCTGTAAAGTTATTAAACTTAGTAATTAATTAGAATTGAATTTGTGGCATGCTCTCTGAAGAAGTAGCCTATGAAATTCTCTAGTATTTGAGCTATCTTAGTACCAAATTTCATTACTTTAGGTTCAGCGGTTTAGTTAAGAGTTACTTCCTAATTTAATATTAAGAAGATAACATTATTATTTAACAGCTGCGCCCCGCGGTGGCACGCGCTACATTTTTTGGGATAAAACAACATAGCTTAAGTGTTTATCCAGGGACATCCTGGATTAACACTTAACCACTTGGCTACCTCCATACCAAATTTTATCAAAATTGGTCCAGCCGTTTGAGCGTGAAGAAGTAACAAACACACTTACAAACTTGCGCCTTTATTATTTATTTATTTATTAGTTAGAACGGCCGCAGGTCAATAACACTAACTAAACAATAATATTAATGTGAAGTGTGATTTATTTTTCCTACACTCCAAATGGTAAATTGACATTACATGCTTCAGGAATAAGTATGCACACACCTTTCATCGGCACTTCATCTGCTACCAGCTTCTCTCTTACTCTTCTGTCCTCTAAATACTCTCTGTCTCCCTTGTGTCTTCTCCCATCAGTGATAAAGAACGGCATGTCAGCGGTATAGCCTTTACCACGTCGTTTACTCTTACTCCTAAAATACTTTCGAGTAGTCTGCTCTAAATCGTAGTCGTAATCGTTCTTGTCTCTCAATCTCCTTGTTTTCTTTTTCTTTCTGTTTTTTTCTTCTTCTGAACTCTTTATAGATCTGTAGGGGCTCTTTGGTCGGTGCTTGTAGTACATCTCGTAGATTGATTTTGTTATTCCGTCGTCTGTGTCGTCGATTATTGTTTCTGTAAGGTTATAAAAATATGTTCTTCTTAATTTTTAAAAAGAAGAAGAACGAACTTATTTGTCAAGCGGGGTATAATTTAATTTTTCAGCCACTGTTGAGCGTTTGGTCTAAGGTTTGAATAATGGTTGTGTAATTTTTCTGATAAAGAATTCTTAATTAGTCTATTCTCAAGCTCGACTGCTAAACTTCGACCTGGGTTTGATTTTCAGGTCTAGCAGTGTTACGGCGTTTTTTCATCAGGTTATTCTAGTAGTGGCATGGAGTCTGGATTTGTGCCTTGTTAATGGCAATAGGTTCGCCCCCTATTACATTGGGACCTGTTACATATCTGGCGAAATGTGGGTGTACTATACAGTTATAGCAACAAAAACTACAGATGTGTTATCTTCTTAAGAGCAATATAACTATTAACACTGCTCACCTTCTGGCTTATTCCTCTTAATACTCTTAGACCCATTCCTTCTTCTTGGCGACCTCTTCTTCAAGTTGGAAGAGAAGTCTTCTTCTGAAGTCATGACCTCCTCAGTGTCGGCTCCCCAGTCTGGGGTCAGTTTGCTAGGCTTCATTCTGCTTAGGAAACTCAATTTCGGAGTTTTTTGGGTCACTATAGGTATTAATAACATTGAGTTAGCCACTGCGACACTGAATTTATTGATGACGTTTTAAAATTAAAGAGTCTGAAATATGAAAGGCGTGAGCAGCGACACGGTACTTCGATTGCAAGAGCAGTCACCACGGATCAGGAAATATAATATAATAATATATTTATTTGCTTGATAACATGGTATAAAAGGTCTTACAATATTCAGAGAAGTACAAACATGTTTTACAATTTTTTATAAAAATAAACCAAAAAAGGAAGCAAAAAAAAAAAAAAAAAATTAAGGGGTAAATCGTGTGTTTAAAAACCGTTGGTGGCTTTTTTCTATGAATCCTTATTTTTGGATTAAAGGCTTAGCATGGCTACAACGCACTAAAAATATATTTAAATCTGGAATCTACCCACGATTATTTTTCGTGTCATTTCCGAGATTAATAAAGCCAATGTCTATTGTCTACCCTGAAGGTTCCAATCTAAATATTGGTGACAGAATTTTGGAAATCAGATGGACAGTTCCGAAGATTATCCATAACATACAAACAAACCTAACCCCTTTATTAACCGACTTCAAAATGAGGAGGAACTATCTATGTCCTTTTTTTAATGTTAAGTATGGATAAAATAGCGTAGCGTGGGACGCTTTTTTGCCAGGTGGCGGGACGATTTGCATAAGAAGGCAGGCAGCGACTGGATGCATAAAGCAGCAGACCGGGCTTTGTGGCATACGGGAGAGGCCTACGTCCAGCAGTGGACTGCATCGGGCTGATGATGATAATAAATAAAATAAATAAAAAAATGAGCCATTTATTCCCTATTTCTAATTCTAAGCTTACATTCCGAGGTTTGGATGGATGGATAAAATTGCTTACCCAAAAATCTGTACTGCTCAGAAAATTTGGTTGTTTCGTTAGCCTCAATCCTCGTAGTGATGTCTATGGTGGTGTCGTTGGGAGGAACCTCTGTGGTCTCGTTAAACCTGACTTCATCCATAAACGTATCGTTAATGGTATTTTCCATAACATTCTCCGTTATATTCACAGCTCGCTTCTTCCTATCGTAGTCCGCGTAAACAGGCGTTTTGATTTTTGATCTACTTTTATCAGAGAATTTGGGACGACGGTAGAATTTCTTTCGGGTAAATTCTGGCTCTTCTTCCGAATAGTGGGCTGAAAGATAAAAATTATAGTTTTATTTACTTTTGATTCTGTTAAGCTGCGCTAGCTGCAATCCGTACTTGGATGGGTAACCGTTCGTCAAATATTGAAGATCCCTTAGAGTAAAAAAGGAAGTTAAGCCGTTGTCTCTGCGACTGATTTCTCTCCGGTTGTGTCTTACCGTCCCATCCGACTATGAGGAAATAGAGTGCAACCGAGTTTGCATATAATTCTTTTCTTTTTGTCCCTTGGTGTGCCAGGCGAGAATCCCCATTTCGTCCCGTAAGTGCCATAGGAGGCGACTAAGGGAAAATCCAGAAGGTAGGCAGCAGCGTCTTCTATAACTACACCACCAGTACTGCGATGATCCATCCACGAGCCGCGTGCCAAGCGTGGGGATTATGTTCAACAGTAGACTTCTTCCGGTTGATGATGAGTTACTATTAAAGTAATCGAAATTCTATCCAGAAAATATTGCAATAAAAATTGGACTCAAGAGTCATAAGATTAAAACATAATTTTGTTTAAATATTCCCATTTATTGGTCTATCTAGGAAGGTTTCTGTTGTTCTCAAGTAGTTGTTCTCACTCATACCTGATTCCTTTACTTCTGTCGGTTTCGAAAGCTTATCTTCTGTTTCCTCAGCATCTTCTGGCAGAAGACCGTCATCAGCACCACTGTATACATACCTAAAACCATAATTTTACACAATGGAGTATCTTCAAAACAAAAACGACACCCTACACTAGGGATCACTCGTGTATCGTTGGTGCATTATACAAACATGAAACATCACATACACAAACATCCAGACTCAGGACAAACATCTGCGGATCACACAATTTTTTGTTCCGTGCGGGAATCGAATCCGCAACGGTCGTGAAATGTCATTATTATCACCATATAATCTCTGCACCACCCTAAGATTGACTGGTAGAGAATGCCTCAGACATTAAGTTCGCCTATGTTGATTGATGTATACATGAAGTTAAAATAATTATTTTTTTAATAAAACATAAAATGATTATTCTTTTTTTTTTAGTGCAGTGATTACAAAGCTCATCATCTAGAGTAGCATCTCTAGTAGAGCAGTCTTAGGGTCGTAGCACATATATGAACCCGGAAAGGAAACTTAACCGTATCGCCTAACGCCTCGCCGTCAAACAAGCGTCAACCTTACGTAAGCACGTAACCCATAGATTTTGAATACCAAGTAGTTCCCTATAGATTGGCTGAGTGAAACAGAAAGACCTTAGAACAGTGTAAGTTAAAGCGAGATAGGTAGACGTCTTACTTACTTGATCACCGGTCTAGTGTATATCTGGTCTGAGACGTAACCAAAGCGGATCAGCTGCTCCGATATGACTCGGCTACGGCAGGCGTAGCCGCGCTTACGGCTCGCCGGGCACCAGCGAGGCGATTACGTCACGAATCCGATTAGTGTGCTTTGCAAGGGTGTTGCATTCCTTTTACGGGTTTATATGTGTACTAGGAACTTTAATCGATTGATCGAGGAGGACATAATACCTGGTGCTCCAGTCCATCTGGCGCGCGTCATCCAGCCACTGGTTGGCAGCCAGGGTCGTCTCCCGCACCATCCGGATGTTCAACTGCAGGAATATCTTCCGCAGTTCCACTGTGATGTGCGTCGGTTTGGTGTTGTAGTCGTCTGGACCTTCTGCCTTTTCTGTCTTATAGCGGTCTTAAATTGAAGAAGAAGAATTTAATTATTATGTAATTCTCTTTTTTTTTAACCTCACCCCACACTAGGAATTTCTCCTGTATCGTGGGTGCGTTTCACAAGCATGTAATATCATATACACACACCGAGACTCGGGACAAATTTCTGTGGATCGCATAAATTTTAGTCCCGTGCGGGAATCGAACCCGCAACCCTTAACGCAGCAGTCCAATCGCTTAGCCACTGCGCTAATCGGGTCGACTAGCGCAGACTAACTCCTTCTTTTTTACTCGTGTTATCCACCATACGGTTGATACTCGGTCTTTTAACAGGCTTACGTGGGGACACAGGTCCAACACGCAGAGGCCCTTTGAGAACTTTAATGTGAAAGGTAATGGGACACCAGCTAGGGACAACACACAACTGCTCTATAAAAGAACAGCCATGAAAAGTCCCCAGAAGGTGTAGGACCATAGTGAAATATGGATAATAATAATAATTTTTATTATTTTAGCCATGATAGTTCCACAGTAGTGCATAGGCCTCTCTTTAATTATTGTAAGAAAAATATACAAACAATCACGCATGTGTTCCCTTAAAAGGTAGGCAGGGTATAGTACACCCACATTTTACCAGCTATGTTGAAGGTTCCAATTAAATAGGGGGCGAGCCTATTGCCAATTTGTGCTGCTACTAAAAATAACATAATGCAAAAATCCAATAACACTTTGCCCGACTCGTACACTCAAACATAATGTCACGCCTGTTTCCTAGAGCGGAAGGCAGAGACCATGGATTTCCATTTACTACGAATCTGACATACTTCTTTCGCCTCATTCACTCGCATCACATTCCTCATACACGCTCGTCGGTTAAGGGTACTCCTCACTTGACCCTTTTGTAGAACATCTCCGATTTGGTCCAAGTATGTTCGCCGAGGTCTTTCCTTCCCGATACTCCACTAACATTCGCCTCATATATTTGTTTTGTCACTCTTCTTTCATCCATGTTTTCTATTGCCCGACTCAAACAAACTATTAGGTTTATATATCTACAGTACTGTGGGGCTCGTAGGTATGCGGATACCCGGCAGATCAGTCGATCTGCGAGGTTAAGCCGTGCTCGCCGCGGTCAGTCTTGTGATGGGTGACCGTTTTCACATGTCGAGACGCCACCGTGCTTCGGAAGGCACGTTAATCCGTTGGTCCTGCGCCTGATCTCTCTCCGGTCGTGTCGGTCTGCCGTCCCATCGGATAATGAGAGTGAGGGAGTAGGGAATGCACCTGTGTCTGCGCACATACTTGTGCACTATAATATCTCCTGCGCAGATGGCTAGTCTCAGCTGGGACAGGCCGCCGTGACCGAAATTCGGTCAGGAGGACATTATCTACAGTACTACTCTTACCTCTGACTGGGTTCTCCAGGGTATTCTCAAGCCGCAGCAGAACAGTGCCAGCCTTCCATGGCTCCAGTGTGAGGACATGGATATGGCGCGGAAGACCGTGGAGCTTCAGAACTGAGTACTGAAAGACAAGGTAAGGATATAGTCTATTGCTTAGTTTCGATAGAGATATAGAAGGAATATTGTATGCACCATCATTGTTATGCATACAAAGGCCGATACCACGGACCCCAATTACTTTGAATGTATGTAATATAAACTCTATTCTATCATGTTCAATACGTTAAATACTATTTTGGCCGCTTTTAATTTTTTTACTACGATATTCCACTACAATTAAGATAGAGATCGATCATCGCACAGTCTAAACCGCTGGAGCTGAAGCGGATGTGAGCGTTGGAATTTCCGATATCGCATACACAATACCCACAGTCGGAACAAACTGCGGATCACACAACTTTTTGTCACGTGCGGGAATCGAAACAGCAACCCCTAGCGCAGCAGTCCAATCGCTTAGCCACTGCGCCAATCAGGGCGTCAAGGTTTTTCAATTCTGTCCAACATCACTTGTATTGTTGATGCGTTTCACAGAATAGATCTCTCCTATCAGATACACAAGCACATAGTCTTGAAACAATAGTAACTACGATTCATACTCAGCACCCACTTCGCTTGTGCTTCAATCAAGTCAACATCATCTAGAGAATATTGATAACTCACTCTTTTATTTCTGACATTCTGCCACTTTCGTCTGTTTAGTTTCTCTCCAGAAGTTAGAAACAGCCAGGGCTCGTACTGCCATCGTTTAGAACACAGAGACATCCGCTCCGAGAATGTCTGGTCATCCACTGAAACATTACCAAAATTTAAGACAACATTTTAGGAATATTGCGTAAGTTTGAGATTTTGCATTAAAGTTTACATTCTTCTTCTTCATCAGCCGGAAGAAGTCCACTGTTGAATAAAGGCCTCCTCTTTGGGGGGGGGGGGGTAGCCATAATCTCCACGCTTGGGAAGCGGCTTGGGGATCGCAGTGTTGGTGGTCAGGCCTAGGCCGGATACCACACGGCAAGTTTATATTACAGAGAAGAAAAGCAGAAACCTAACATTTAAATAAAAGCCCTATTCCCTTAATTTCCAATTCCAGTTGGATGAACTGGCCAGAGCTGGCCATGGATAGGTCCTTGGCCAGCTCTGGCCAGTTCATCCAAATCGTCCTGCCATCACCGTCTACACCTTCCGCGTCTCCGGCGTCCGTCTTATGGCAACCACTTGGTCCAGATAAAAGACCACCTTTATCCACCTCCATTTTATGGCCTCTTCACGTATATGGAAGGATTGTGCATTGATAAAAAATATCAAAGGACAAATTACACTTACCTTCTTGTCTGTAGTTTCCAAACAAGACTCTATGTTTTCCTTTCACCACCAACCCCACGCCATACGCTTCTTCGTTAAGCGTCTCTTCGAGCCCGAAGCCATCGTCAGTCAGGAGCCGCCTATGAACCTGCAGACAAGGTAAAATTTAATATTATCAATCATTATATAACCATTAAATATTGTTTGACATGGTTAAGTGAGGTTAGCGACTCTTAAAGTACTGTTGCTGCACTGTATAATGAATCGCACAAATAAATAAAATTAAGTTGAAAAAAAAAACACGTTTTAGAATAAAATTAGGTATAGTCTTTTGCAAGGCCTTAGGGAAGCGTTACCTGTACGTAAAAACCAAAAAGTTATTTTCCCACCGAATTTCGGTCACGGCAGCCTGTCTTGACTAACTAATTATTATAAACACATACATACATACATAAAGTCACGCGGCGCTATTTCCACGAGGGGTAGGCAGAGACCACGGATTTCCATTTGCTACGATCCTGACATACTTCTTTTGCCTCATTCACTCGCATCACATTCCTCATACACGCTCGTCGGTTAAGGGTACTCCTCACTTGACCCTTTTGTAGAACATCTCCGATCTGGTCCAAGTATGTTCGCCGAGGTCTTCCCCTTCCCGATATTCCACTAACATTCGCCTCATATATTTGCTTTGTCACTCTTCTTTCATCCATCCTTTCTACATGCCCAAACCATCGAAGCATAATTATAAACACAGTGCTCTCCTAAATTGCTATGCCGAACAGGGTCCATGATGATCGGTGCGTTTGATAATTTTACCACAGAAACTGCATTGTAAAATGCAAAAAATATTGAGTAGCAAGTCTATCTTGATCGAAAGGCCTGAAAGATATTCTTCGAAGTTCCTTTATCAATTTAGGCCTGAAAGATATTCTTTGAAGTCCCTTACCATAAGTTCAAGCTCCCCATCATTGTAGGATGTACCGCCTTGAGTCCTGTCTGTCAGCACACACATCTCCACGCTGGAGTTGTACGAGTGTATGCATATGCGGGACGCCACGGGGTAGTAGCACGCGGCTATTGGCTTCTTCTGCTGTTGACCTGAAGAGGAATAAGATTAGTTATGAAAGTATTTTAGAATCAATGAAGAATTGGCAAAAAAAATAATACGTCGCCCGACACTATGAATTTCTCCTGTATCCCCAACTGACATAACAAACAAATTTTTGTCCCGTGCGGGAATCGAACCCGCAATCCTTAGCGCAGTAGTTTAATCGTTTAGCCATTGCACCAATCAGGTTGTAAAATATATCGTAAGTTGTACAAAGTATACTTAACTAATTTACTTTTTTCTGTTGTGTACTCACGTGTTTTTTCGGGAACGCCGGACTAGTTTCAGACACAAACGCAACCCATTTGAGTCCGGAATTCGGACGTTCCCGAATTATCAGGTAAATAAAAAACTGAAAATTTGTAAATAATATGGTAATACTCATAAAATCTCAGCGGCTAAAATATGTGTATGTTTTTATAATATACTAGCTTCCGCCCGCGACTGCGCCCGCGTGGATTTCGAACGTTTTATAGCCTATAGCCTTCGCCAATCAATGGGCTATCTAACAGTGAAAGAATTTTCAAATCGGACCAGTGGTTCCTAAGATTAGCGCGTTCAAGCAAACAAACCCGATTGGCGCAGTGGCTAAGCGATTAGACTGATGCGCTAAGGGTTGCGGGATCGATTCCCGCACGGGACAAAAAATTGTGCGACCCGCAGATATTTGTCCCGAGTCTGGGTGTTTGTGTATATGATATTACATGTTTGTGTGTGTGTGTGTGAGTGTGTGTGTGTTTGTCAGTGAGTTAGTGTGTGTGTGTGTTTGTCAGTGAGTTAGTGTGTGTGTGTGTATGTTTGTGCAATTAGGGTTTCCTTTTTTATAACTTGTACTTGACACAAAGTAAAGATTTCACAAAGAAAACCTTCACTAAGTGATAGTTTAAGTAATCATTAAATGTCTCTGAGTTCGGCGGTTAGTTATGATACAATATATACGTACTAGCTGTTTCATTCCAACAAGTTCTTCTCATCATCTGCCGAGAATTGGAGTCGGTGAAGAATTCTCCGTTGCTGGAGATGTTCGTGGAGAAGATGCTTACCACCTCCTTGCCGAGGTCCGTCCTGCAGGGTAAGATTAATCACCGACTTTACTTACACTGCTGAGCATGAGGTTCGGGTTCGTATCCGGAGTCAGGCAAAGTGTTGTTTAGGTTTGGACATTTGGACATTGTTAAAGCTGGCTTCGTTTAACGAAGACCTTACGACCTTCAGATGTAAATAGTAAAAGGGAACTTGAAATTCGATGGGTGCGAGCAGCGACACGGTGGCTCAGTTGGTTAGAGCAGCGCCACGGTACGGCGAAGGTCGCGGGTTCAAGTCCCGCTCGTGTTCATCATTTTTCAAATTTCCTTCATCCATTTAGATTCAAGCTTAGCATGGGCAACATGCTAAAATGACACCAAAAGTTATATTCGTTTAACGAATTAACAGATACATGTTTGCTTTATTATATACTAAATTGTTCCTCATCTTATACATAGACAAGCGGCAAAAATTCTACTTTCACAACTGTCGTGAGTGTCATCCATATTATTTACTATATACGCCGGTTTTACTCAGTCAATATCCGGGAATGCCCGACTAGTTTCGAACTCTAACGAAGCCGTTATCAGTTCGGCTCGCGAATCTGTCGCGTAACCAGCTCATGAATAAGGGCTCCGTTCGAGTTCGAAACTAGTCGGGCATTCCCGAATACACACGTGAGTATAACCAGCATACATATTATATAGTAAATATTAAGGGGGAAAAAGCTTCTTGTTGGAAAAATAAATGTATATTTTTTTTAAACGTGTCCCCACACTAGGAATTTCTCCTGTGACGTGGGTGCGTTTAACAAACATGAAATATCACATACACAAACACCCAGACACAGGACAAATATCTGCGGTTCACACAAATTTTTGCTCTGTGCGGGAATCGAACCCGCAACCCTTCGCGCAGCAGTCCAATCGCTTAGCCACTGCGCTAATCAGGTCGTCAATATTTCATATCAGATGGTATTATGTGTCGAAGTATGTTTTCTCCACGTGTCAACTCCATATTCTCATTGTATTTGATAAGCGTCCTACCACTTGTGGGGCTCGTAGCTATGCGGCTACCCGGCAGATCATTCGATCTGCGTGGTTAAGCCGTGCTTGCCGCGGTCTGTCTTGTGATGGGTGACCGTTTTCACACGTCGAGACCCCACCGTGCTTCGGAAGGCACGCTAAGCCGTTGGTCCTGCGCCTGATCTCTCTCCGGTCGTGTCAGTCTACCGTCCCATCGGATTATGAGAGTGAGGGAATAGGGAGTGCACCTGTGTCTGCGCGCATACTTGTGCACTATAATATGTCCTGCGCAGATTGCTAGTCTCAGCTGAGACAGGCCGCCGTGATCGATATTCGGTCAGGAGGACATTGTTACCATTTGTAGGGCCCTGGTCAACACTCACCCGATAGGTATAGGTCCTATGATCCACTCCAGCTCCACAAACTCCTCACCACGGTACAGCCGGATGATCTGCGTAATCCAGTCGCAAAACCGCTGCCTGATCTCCTTCACCAGAGACCCTCGAACAGTGTTATAGGTTACCTTCTCTGTCACCTAAAAAAAACAGGAAAATATATTTTAGAGAGAGGTGTACTTGGTGGTGAAGTAGTCGTCGGTTTTTTTAGAAAATTTGTGATATTTAATTTATTTAAGTCATCATCACCCGGTAGACGCCTCCCTAAGGGGGGGGGGGGAGGAGTTGCCATAATCCCCATATTTGGCAAGCGGCTTGGGGATCGCAGTGTTGGTGTTCAGGACGACACCCACGGGAAGAGAGGTGGTGGTCGATTCTAGGCCGGATACCACACGGCACTGGTCAAGTATTACATTAGTAACATAATATCACGCCTGTATTCCCTGAAGGGGTAGGCAGAGGTGTACATGTCAAAGGTCATAATGTAATAAGAAGCGAGCCTATTGCCATCAACCGGACACAAATCCAGACTCCATGCTGCTACTAAGAACTACCTGATGGTAAAACCGAATAACACTTTCGACCCGGAATTCGAACTCAGGACCTCGTGCTCAGCAGTCGCGCTTAGCGACCACTAGACCAATGAAGGAGTCTTTCGAAAGAAAATCGTTGATATTTTAATAATATTTAATTGATATTATTCAATTATGGTAAAGGACACCTCAATCGCTTATAACTTGTTTGGAAGATAACACCATTAGCAACTGAAACCTAAATAATTCAGTAAAAAAAAGAACTATTTGGTTAACGATATGATATTTTACTCCAATGATAATATTCTATTCTATTACTCACAGCTGAAGGTCTCTGTCGATCTGGCCTGAAACTGTACGCGCCTGACTGCAAGGTCTGCTGACCCTGCGCGTATGAGAAGAAATTCTGCGAGATGTCTATCCTGACTCCATCTACATGCTGGATAGACTCCAGGAGTCCAGTGTTTTTGTCTACGGTCACTTTCAGGTACTGCAAAATAAAAATTAAAAGGCTTTTGTCTATTGTCACTTTGAGGTAAAAGAAAATAAAACGAGAAAGATTTTGTCTATGGTCACTTTGAGGTACTAGTAATAAAAAGAGAAAGTTTTTCTCTAAGGTCACTTTAAGAAACGAGAAAATAAAACAAGAAATATTTTGTCTATGATCAGTTTGAGGTACTAGAAAATAAAATGAGAAAAATTCTGTTTATTGTCATAAAAATGTCGACCGATTCAAACTTTTGATAAAAGAAATCTGAAAAATGGTCACGAGCAGGACAATTAGATTCAAGTAATGGGCAACATGCTATAATCACACCAAAAGTATAATTTTAAGATTAATCCTAGACTTTATTTCTCTTTAGTTTTTTTTGCAGTCGGGTCTTTAAGTAAACTAGTTGACGAAAAATGTTATTTCACACTAGAAGAATTTTTAAATGACAATCTATAGTACATATTACATGTTTCTAAGAAAATTGTTGTTTTCAAATTTAAATTATATTTATACATAGCTTTAAGGTTCAATGTTGTTTACATTTGTATGTTATTATGATAAAACATAGCGTGCCTTATTAACTACTACCTATGTTTAACAAATAAATTTGATTTGATTGATTAACCGACTTCAAAAAAAGGAGGAGCTTCTCAATTCGTCGGGATCTTTTTTTTGTGTATGTTCCCTCATTACTCAGTCATTTATGAACCGACTTGAAATTTTTTTTTCATATGGTTGGTTTTATAAATAACTTTTTGTTGACACATCAATTACCTCGTTAGAAATATAGGGTATAATTTCCTGTTCAGCTTCTATCTTTCCTGGATTCGATTTCGAAAACTTCTTAGCAAATTCATTTTCTTCCTGAAAAAGAAGATACTTGTAGATATAGATAGTAGTTATAATTATAATCTTATTTTTTCTAGTCTAGTAATCGGTGAAATTCGTACCGCCTTCTCTTCATAAAATACTTTGACTTTGACTCTGGATTTCCACAAATATTTCAAAACCAAAATTAGTGAAATCGGTCCAGCCGTGCTCAAGTTTTGGCGTGACCAAAGGAAACAGGGATTCATTTTTAGGGTTCCGTACCCAAAGGGTAGAACGGGACCCTATTACTAAGACTCCGCTGTCCGTCCGTCGGTCTGTCTGTCCGTCTGTCACCGGGCTGTATCTCATGAACCGTGATAGTTAGATAGTTGACAATTTTAAAGATGATGTATTTCTGTTGCCGATATAACAACAAATACTAAAAAACAGAATAAAATAAATATTGAGGGGGCTCCCATGCAACAGACGTGATTTTCAACGTTACCTTTTTTTAGATAATGGTACGGAACCCGTGCGCGAGTGTGACTCGCACTTGGCCAGTGTTTTTTATTAATTATGCAGACTAGCTGTGCCCCGCGATTTCACCCTCGTTTTGTATTAATCGAATATCGAAAGACACGTAGCGCCATCTAGGGTCCCCAAGCAATTTTGACCGTTGCCTCGGAAACAGTATTTTTTTAAGATGAAAGGTTTCTTAACTCCTTTTCTGTACCCCAAATAACGTACCTATATGTAAAATTTCGTGATGATCGGTTCAGTGGTTTAGATGTGAAATGGTAACAAACAAACTGACTATCGCATTTATATTATTACTAGCTGTTCCCTAAGGTGTTACTATAATACCCGCTGCTTTTTTCGGGATAAAAAGCATTAAAAACGTAGCCTATATGTTAATCCAGGGTGTCAGCTACCTCCATACCAAATTTTATCAAAATTGGTCCAGCTGTTTCAGCTTGAAGAATTAACAAACAAACGCACTCACAAACTTTCGCCTTCATAAGATAGTTATAGTACGGATAGCTGAATTCTTAAAATGATTTTCCTTTCATTGATTGGTCTATGTACCAGCAAAAACAAGCATGAAATATAAACTTTATCACCATTGACATACCAGCTGATCCCTCACGGGAGCTATGTAGTATGCCGTGAACCCCAGAGGTGGTATATTCTCAGCTTCAAAGCACAACTCCTGGATTGCTGTAGAGGATCTGCCGGGGAGGTTGATGATGGCTGCTGGTAGTGGCACTAGCTGATACTCCACCTCCTCATCTGAGAATGTAAAATAGTATTGAATTTTATTTATTTACTAATCTATGTAGCTTTACAGAAATCAAATACGTGTTATCCATAACATACATAGACCCTGTAAGGTACCTGTATCTAATGGAAAACCTATTAACACTGCCCAGGATTTGAGCCTAAACTTATAAGTAGCAGTCGCTCTTATCGACCATTAGACCAACGAGTTAGTCTGATATAGGAAATATTAATACTGACAATCAGATGTGATAATGTAATTGTGAAGAAAATACTCGATAATTTTGTACAATGATTTATGAATGTATAGTTCTAAGAATTGTGACATGTCATCATCATCATCATCAACAGCCGATAGACGTCCACTGTTGAACAAAGGCCTCCTCCTTGTAGAAGGGTTTGCCATAATCCCCACGCTTGGCAAGCGGCTTGGGGATCGCAGTGTTGGTGGTCAAGTTACAGGAGACGCTGCTGCCCATCTTCTGAATTTTCCCTTAGTCGCCTCTTACGACACCAATGGGAGGAAAGAGGGTGGTCAATTCTAGGCCGGATACCACACGGCACACGTGACAATCATGTGTAATAGATTAATTATTTGATTGGTTCTGACTGTTTATTTGAATAATTTTGTAATAATTTTGCACGTCATAACGATGCTAACATGTTGGACTATAATTATATACCATGAACTCTTATAGCAGGACAGTTTACCATGTAGAAGCGAGACGCCGCTACGTGCAGTGTTATGCGGCGTCTCGCTTCCACAACGTTAACTGTCCTGTTTTAAGAGTTCATGGTAAGGGGGCTGTACCATGTTTTATGAGCAAAATAAAAATATTCTATTCTATTCAATTCTAAATAATGAAGAGAAGATCAATTTAGATTCAAGCTTAGCATGGGCAACTTGCTAAAATGACACCAAAAGTCATACATATATGAAGTGAAGATGTTAAAAGATCTACCATTGAAGTCTCTGATGGTGTAGTGGAGGGCGATGGCTGGGAGCCGGATGTGGTGATAAGTCTTGATGCTCAGCGGGTTGTACACTAACAGCAACATGGATTCTTGATTCTCAGTAAACTGAAATTAATAGCATAGCATTCCTAGTTACTAAAAACGGTGAAGGAAAACATCGTGAGGAAACCGGCACACCGGAGAGATTTTTCAACGGTGTGTAAAGCCATGTCAGAGGCCTACAGGTGGTTTAATCTGACACCAGGTTGTTTATCAACCATACGATAAGAAAAGGAATTGACTGTTTAGTACTTGCGTAATTTTCGGATTTGGAAAAATATTTAGTTTTTGTGCCATTACTAACATAAACGAGAAAGGTGTAAAATGTCGAAAATGGCGTTTTTTTTTCATTTTATGTGTAGAAATCCCATGCCATCGTGCACATGAACCCCTTGTAATATGGTTTATGTAGAAGCAGTTATAAATAAAACCTTCCATTTTGTCTGTAAATTTAGTAACCTTTAGTAGAACAAAAAATATTTCCGATTTTTTTTTTGGGATATCCAGAACTTCGTTGATGATAATTTCTTGGTTATTATTGATCCTGGATAGTAGAGAACACATAGGCATAAGCGATAGCTAGGTTTCTTCAAGCAATTTGGATTTTTTGATGAGAAGATTTGTAACACGTACCCTGCATTGGCTCATGTTCAGCTGATGGCAGATCACGAACTGCTGGTTGTTCTTCGTCCTGCGACTGCCTCCCCACGTCGGTGTCAAATAACTGAGAAAAGAAAATACATAAAACATAACATTACTTAACGCCCCAAGGCTCAAACGTTGAAAGCAAGTTGAAGTGGCAATGGGCAGGCCGTATCGCTCAAAGAACCGATAACCGCTGGGGAAGAAAGGTTCTCGAGTGGCGACTATGAACCGGAAGACGCAGCGTTGGCAGGCCTCCCACCAGATGGACCGACGATATGGTCAAAGTTGCTGGTGGATGCAAATGGAAATGTCATGCATTGTGGCGTTCTAAGAGGGAGGCCTTTGTTCAACAGTGGATGTCTTCCAGATGATTCGCTAGTTATGTTATAGGACCCAATGTCATAGGGGGCGAGCCTATTGCCAATAACCGGGTACAAATCCAGACTCCGTGCTGCTGCTAAGCACTAAGAATAATCTACTGGGTATACCCAATGTATATCTGTTATTCTATGACACCGCTGACTAAATTTAAAGTACATCCTGATGAAACTTGGATTGGATCCTGAACCTGAAAAATCCCTGCAGTGAGCTAGCGTGGTGGTCAATGTTTGCTTGTTCCTTCTGTATGGGAAGAGGGCCTTTATCCTGCAGTGGGACTACAGTGATACCCAGTAGGATAGGCTAGTCATTTATATGGAATAGAGAGAGTAATATGGCTGATACAACGTTTTTTGGACGACCTGATTGGTGAGTGGCTAAGCGATTGGACTACTGCGCTTAGGATCGCGGGCACGATTCCCGTACGGAACATAAATTCGTGCGATCCGTAGATGCTTGTTCCGAGTCTTAGTGTTTGTGTATGTGGTATTTCATGTTTGTGAAACACACTCACGGTACAGGAGATATTCCTAGTGCGGAAAGACGTTTTATAAGAAAAAGATTACCTTAATAAATTGGAGACCTTTTTAGTGCAAGCATCAATAGCTTCACTTAATATTCTTATAAAGTCATTTGTGACATGCTGTTGGCTCGTCCCTGTGAAGGAAAAATATTCATAATAATCTTCATTAAAGACAAACAAATTCCATAAATGATAATAAAAATAAACGATAATCATCATCACATCTTTCCCAAGCTAAAAAAACTGTCTGCCAATTCTAAATCCAAAATGGTTCAGCCGTTCTTGCGTGATTGAGTAAGAAACCTCCAAACGCACAATCGTATAAAAACACAATTAAAAAAAGGACGACCATGTCAAAAACCGATCTAAAAAAAAACAATTTCATCGCAGTCGGGGTACCTCCTAGATGAGCCAGTGTTACACAGAACGGTCCACCAGCTGCGATGGAACTTGCTTTTTCGGATCATAATTTTTTTTAAATAAATTTTAGCCTAATAGCCTTTCTGATAAGTTAGCTATTGGTAAAAAAAATAGTTAAACTCTGTTTCGGAGCCTATTCAATACAAACAAACAAACAAACTTTTCTCTTAATAATATTATAGTATAGATTATAAACAAGTATGTAGATTGTACATGTTAGTTACCAGTGATAGCATCGTGGTGGAGTACCAGGCTGACAGCATGTCTTAGGAGGTGGAGTTCATAGGAGTCTCCTAACCTGGCAATCACCGTCATCTGCTTCACGACCTGGATAAAAATAACATAAATATCTATGTGTGCCGTAAGGTATCCGGCCTAGAGTTGACCACCGCCTTTCCTCCCGTGGGTGTCGTAAGAGTCGCGACTAAGGTAAAATCCTGAAGATAGGCAGCAGCGTCTTCTGTAACTTGACCACTGCGATCCCCAAGCCGCTTGCCAAGCGTGGGGATCGCACCCCCGCCCTTCTAAAAGGAGGAAGCCTTTGTCCAACAGTGGAGGTCTTCCGATTGATGATGATGATCTATGTGTTAATCCAGGGTGTAAGCTATCTCCATACCATTTTTTAACAAAATTGTTCAAGCTGTTTGATCGTGAAGAGATAACAAACATCTAATAGTATAACATGTCTGTCGCATTAGGTTAAGTGCACCTGTAATGATAGATTTAAGTATGATAGTTAAATAAATAAAACACACTCGAAACTTTCGCCTTTATAATTATAGTATGAAGGTGTATAAGGTGATGAATGATTTGATTGAATAAAAAGAGCAGTTACAAATTGACTTTTAGTTCTTTTTCTTTTCTAAACTTCGCCCCACACTTGGAATTTCCCCTGTATCGTGGGCGCGTTTAACAAACATCAAACATCACATACACAAACACCCAGATTTGGGACAAACACCTGCGGACCGCACAAATTTTTGCCCCGTGCAAACGAACTCACCTTTAGCGCAGCAGTACAATCGCTTAGGCATTGCGCTAATCGGGTCGTATACCGATCGGGTAGCTGGTCTTACCTGTAGGAACACGTGGGCTCGCCTTGAGAAGTACTTGAGGCCCGGCCGGGATGTGTAGTAGCCTGTCCAATACGTGAGAGAGTCACTACCGTACGGCAGCTGATCGCCCTGAAATTACATAAACGTAGCATTACACCTGTATTCCTCTATAAGGTAGGCAGCTAGGACTGACCTCATCTAAATTGACGACGCCAGACAAAAATATATAGGAATTAATCGGTATTCCATAAACACAAAAATTACCCCGGACCGCAGACGGTCCCTTAACTACCAGAACTAGAAAAAAACTAGGACAAATCCAGGGAAACCCGGACGGATGGCAACCCTACAGCCATCCGTTGGCTGTGCGTGTGTTGTGCTGTGCAGTACACCCACAGTTCGCCAGTTATGTTTAGGTACCGCGTACTTTCAAGAGAACATAATGCAAGAAACTTTAATAAAAAAAAAAATATAAATAAATAAAACACGACTGCCATGTCAAAAATCGAACTATAAAGTAAAAACAAGCTCCATTTTTTTATTTTTTTATATATCCTATGTTACTCGTAATGTTGCAAGGATTCTAACGACACTCCATACATCAAAATCGGTTCAGGTATTTAAAATTTATGGTGGAATAAAGAAACGAACATACATACATGAACCCTGAAAGCATTACACTCCTTGTTTTGGGCAGGTGTGAAATTAACTTACCTTTTCTGTATAAACGGCTTTGTCGCGTCTTCCATACAAGTATATAGCTTTCAAATAACAAGATGGCGTCGAGTAAAATATGTTAATGTCTGACAGGTTAGCAGGATGGGTGGTCACGTGACTGGAAACAAGCAAACAAACAAAATAATTCCATAACATAACATTATGCCTGTATTCCTCGAACGGGTAGGCAGAGGTGTACCTTTAGTACACCCCCGTTTCGCCAGTTATGTGTCCCAATGGAATAGGGGGCGAGCCTATCGCCACAGGGCACAAATGCAGACTCCGTACTGTTACTGAGAATTACCTAATGGAAAAACCTAATAACACTTTGCCCGACTCAGGACCTCATACTCAACAGTCGCACTTCGCCAAAGAGGCAGCAATAATTCTATTAAGTTATTTTGAGGGGCCAAAGGTCGAGCCCAGTGGCGTGCCATAGGAGAGGGCTATGTCCAGCAGTGGACTGAGATAGGCTGATGATAATGATGATATCATTTTTCCAGGGCCACTTTAGTGGAATCATTTGATATTACTTAATAAGAATCATATTGTTGAGTGGCAAAATGGTCACTCTTAAGACCTGCGTACATTCACGGAATCAATTCGTTTTACCAATGATTCTCGTAAGTATTGCGCATGCTTCGGCTTGCAAATGTAACTGTGTATTTTATGTATTAGGTAATCAGCATTGCCATTCGACCTGGCTCTCCGGTCGTGTCTTACCGTCCCATCGGACTATGAGGGTGAGGGAATAGGGAGTGCACCTGTGTTTGCGCGCATACTTGTGCAATAAAATATCTTCTGCGTAGTTGGCTAGTCTCAGCTGAGACAGACTGCCGTGATTCGGTCAGGAGAACATTAAAATCAATCGAAAAAGGAATTGCTAAGAATTCAAGAAATCATTCACTGTTAGACGAATTGTGTCCCGAGTCTGGGTGTTTGTGTATGTGATATTTCATGTTTGTGAAACGCAGCCACGATACAGGAGAAATTCCTAGTTTGGAACGACAGATGTGATATTTTGAATGTGCTGGCTTACTTGATTAGCTTGTCCATGTTCATGAACCAGTTGGCAGCGCTCTGGTAGGTGAAGTCGCCGCCCATCGTCACCATGATGTTATCATGATCATAGTACTTCGCTTGCCTCTCGATTTGAGATATAAAGTCATTCACCTGAAAACAGACTACTTTAGTAATGGTCTAGCCAGCAAATAACATTACGCCTGTATTTCCCCGTAGGCAGAGAGTATATTAAACCCACATTTCACTAGTCTTCTTCTTCGTATTCTTCTTCTTATCGTATGGTTGATGAACAACCTGGTGTCAGAGTTTAAACCGCCTGTAGGCCACTGACGTGGCTTAACACACCGTTGAAAAATTTCTCAGGTGTGCCGGTTTCCACACGATGTTTCCCTTCTGACTAATAACTAATTTATTACGCACACGAATTCGAAAAGACATTGGTGCGTGCCGACTTTTGACTTGGCAGTATAACGGTCACTTGGCAGTCCATCATCATCACATCAGTGCTAACTTACCCATCTACTTATAATATAATTGGCTTATAGTTTACCCGTTTGTCAGCGTTATAGACTTTGTTGTCAGGATCGTCGATTATGGGCTCGTCGTTACAGAGGAAGTCGAAACAGAACCCGTCAGGGGCGTTGTACAGGTTGAACAGCGTGTGGGTCATTATATCCGACATCTTGCCTGAAATAACAGATCAAAATAAGACGTAAATACTAAAAGGGAACTTGAAATTCGATGGGTGCGAGCAGCGACACGGTGTCTCAGTTGGTTACAGCAGCGCCACGGTACGGCGAAGGTCGCGTGTTCAAGTCCCGCTCGTGTCCATTATTTTTCAAATTTCCTTTATCAATTTAGATCAAAATAAGTTTATATTAAAAACTATCTGCGCCCGGTGTTACTCGCTACATTTTTGTAATAAAAAAGCCTATATGTTAATGCAGGGTATCAGCTATCTTCATACCAAATTTTAGCAAAAGCAAGACAGTTTCGGTTGTGGAGCGAGACGGCACGCTACACTGCACGTAACGGCGTCTCGCTTTAACAACGGAAGATGACAAACGAAAAAAAACGGGCTGGTCAAATCAAAGTGGAAAAACATTTTGATAAATAAATGACTTTTATTCTCATACCAAGAACGTCACTTCCTCGCCACATAAACTCCATTCGATCTTCTTCTATCATGGATTCCCTTTCTTTATGGTCGACGCGCCCTGAAAACAAATTATTTATTAAATAATGTTTACTGCCTTGTTAGTCCCAAGTGGTGCATGAGGTCCCTGGTTCAGAAAAGTCTTATCGAGTTTATCTATTACGTAATTCTCAGTAGACGCACGGAGTTTGGATTTATCTCCGGTAATAGCAATAGGCTCGCCTCATAATTAATCGGGACCTATAATCTATAACCTGGATAAATGTACGTGTACTGTACACCTTTTTCTCGGGGAATTCTGGCATAGGCGAATACCCAGATGTTTTTCTATTTCCTATGTACCGATAACCAGGTTCCGTGGAGTGCCGGGCCAATATGGCACTTCCTTATTTCGTCCCGTGGCTGTCGCAGGAGGCGACTAAGGGAAATTACAGAAGATTGACAGCAGCGTCTTCTTTAACTTCACCACCAATACTGAGATCCCCAAGCCGCTTGCCTAGCGTGGGGATTATGGTAACACACCCCCTCTTTAAAAGGGAGGCCTTTGTTCAACAGTGGTCTTCCGGCTGATGATGAACCAGATTTATGTAATAGATGCCAAGCCAATTTCCACCCCGAGTTCGTCGCCTTTATCTCAGTTTTCCGCTAAGGGTTGAGAATTATATTAAACTAGCTTTTACCCGCGGCTTCGCTCGCGTTAATTTCGATTGTTGGTTAGTATTATTTAATAAATACCTATATATAGCTTTTGTCCGCGGCTCCGCCCGCATTAACCCCTATTTAAACCCCATACAGGGTTGAATTTAAATAAAAGTAGCCTATATCCTTTCCCGGGTCTTTAACTTTCTACATGCTAAATTTTATCAAAATCCGTCTAGCGGTTTAGTCCTGAAGGGGTAACAGACAGG
Organism: Abrostola tripartita; assembly: GCA_905340225.1. Taxonomy (NCBI): domain Eukaryota; kingdom Metazoa; phylum Arthropoda; class Insecta; order Lepidoptera; family Noctuidae; genus Abrostola; species Abrostola tripartita. Next base: position 4,684,239 of record HG996515.1, read on the forward strand.
ATAGACAGAGTTACTTTCACATTTATAATAATATTATGCTCACCTATGAAGAGTCCGTCGAAGCCCATTTGTGCAAGCAAAGAGACCTGTTCTCTAGTGTGACCGTAGGTATCTATTTGCCACGCTGCTTTAGGCTTCCCGCAGGGGCCTAATGTGTCGTTTAGTTTCCTGAAATCATAATACAGAATCCCTCTTATTCATAAACGAGGATCATACCGGCATTAACTAAACCCCGTATTAAGTCCATTGACATCTCTATTCTTTGATATGCAAACGACAGTGACAGGTAAAATTTAATCCTTGGGGTAAAATGGTTTTTTTTATAAAGAAGTTTATTAGCAGAACATAGATATATTTTGCAAGTTGAAGTGGCAATGGGCAAGCCATATCGCTCGAGAACCGATAACCGCTGTGGAAGAACGGTTCTTGAGTGACAACCACGAACCAGAAGACGCAGCATTGGCAGGCCTCCCACCAGGTGAGCCGACGATATCGTCAGTTGCGAGCAACCGGTGGATGCTAATGGCAAGTTGTCGTTCATTGTGGCGTTCTAAGGGGGAGGCCTTTGTTTAACAGTGGACGTCTTCCGGCTGATGATGATGTTGAGGTATATTTTCTCAAGTTTACAGGTAACGGGATAAAAGTAGCTTATGTGTTAATCAAGTTTCTGAATTACATTTGCACAAAATTTTATCAAAATCCGTCCTTATCTATTTTTGTTACTTAGCAACGAACATCCAAACCCGCAAAATACTAAAAGGGAACTTGAAATTCGATGGCTGCGATCAGGGACACGATAGCTCAGTCGGTTAGACCTACGCCACGGTACGGCGAAGGTCGCGGGTTCAAGTCCCGCTCGTGTCCATCATTTTTCAAATTTCCTTCATCAATTTACACTAACTATTACATTGATAAAAATGCGTTTATAAGAAACATTAACCACATACATACAAATTGTATACATATTTGGACCTAGTTATGAAAACAGGCACCTATCAACACTCAAGCCAAAATCGAGATATGGACACAAAAGCTTTCTAAAATGAACTTTCTATCGACCCTGTAAATATCAAAATAGTCTGATAATTTTGACGGAATAAAACATTAACATACGTCAGTCCAAAAATAACGATTATAGAAGATATTTAAGTTACGTAAAATATGTACCGTTGTTACAGTTGTACGTTACAGAACACAATTTACTGTATAGGTACAAAATCTTTTCAAAAGTCGTTTTTTCTCAAAAATTGCATCGTGTGGGTTGATTCTGTTTTGCATAACTAGGTCCCTTTGATCCCCTGGTCTTCTCACCTCAACCCCCAAGTATACTGGTCTATGATATGCAGGTAGTCAGGAGTAGCTTCATCATTGTGTACCCAGCCTCCTCCAGCGAACTCGACGCGACCTTCCTGCACCAGCGCCCTGAAGGTAGCTCTCGTGGTCGGCCGCTGTTCCTTCCACCAGCGCCAGAAGTAAGCTGTCTCCGAGAACGTGAACCTTGGAATTGAAGAGGGTAACGATTTAAAAAAAAAGCACAATTATCCCCTTTTGTGTTTTAAATGTGCAGGGGCGTTTAAATCAGTCGTTTTTTTATGGAAATTCCCAAAACCGTTCCATGAAAGAGAAAAGGGGAGTAAATAGCCAGATTCACCAATTCCTTCAACTATTAAGACTCCAGGTAAACTTCCTCAGATCATAAACAATTCGTCTGATGAAAGCCAACACGGCGCATTTCCGGGATTCTTCATTATCCGATCACAGACCCAGAATCGTTGGTGCTACTGAAAATAACTTAATAGCAAAACCCTCGAACACTGCTCAACAGATGCTAATATTATAGAAAGGGCGCTATATTTTAAATTTTATCACACTTCTATAGAAACAGGACTAGCAGAGGTGTATAATTACTTACTTTCGTCGTTTATCGTGCAGCAACTCGGAGAGTACGGAGTGGTAAATCAGTTGCACGTTGGCCGTGCTTATCGACGTTTTGGCTGGAAACATATAACAGTATTGTGTGGTCTGCTTTTCATTATCGTATGGTTTATGAACAACCTGGTGTCAGAGTTTAAACCGCCTTTAGTCCTCTGGCATGGCTTTACACACCGTTGAAGTCCTTACTCCTTTCTTGTGTGTTTGTGTTTTTCGTTTTTTGTATATTTAGTATTGATATAAGCTTTTTCGTTGTTTATATATATATACTCTTAAATTTTATGAATAAATTAATACGAATTCCTTTTTCATTTTTAAATTGACACTGTTTTATGTATTCCCCGTTTGCTCTCAAATAAATGTGTTTTCTCTCTTTCTACGTATGTATCTCCATAAAAAGTGGTATTTATATTAATGTCGTTATTTATTTAGCTCTTTAACAATAATATAAGCAAACAAATAACATATAAGGTAACTTGCGAACTAAATAATGCACAATAAATATAGTGGTTACGTCGGTTTATGAGAAACTGGTAACTTAAACTATCACTAAGTAAAGGTTTCCTTTGTAAAATCTTAGTGTCAGTTTAAGTAATCATTAACGTCTCTGAGTGCGGCCGTTAGACGCTTGAATTTTAAAAAAAGTAGCCTATTACTCGTGACCTAAACTTTCCACATGCCAAATTTCATCAAACTCCGACCAGCGGTTTAGTCGTGAAGGTGTGACAGACAGACAGAGTAACTTCCTCATTTATAATATTAAGTATGGATGAATGAAACTTACTGCCATAATAGTATTCATCGAAGGTTTTCACCCATCCAGCATCCATGTGTGAGTGAGGTATCAGGTGGACATTTAACGCCCCGTCTCTGGTTTGTGGGCATTGCTGAAACAATTAACCCATTATGTTGTCACCAACCAACCTATTAGGTAGCCACCAAAATCCTATTTGGTAGTCACTTAGTAACCCATTCGGTAGTCACCTATTGACCCATTATATGACCACCTAGTAACTGACTGAGTTGTCACCTAGTAACGCATTGGGTTGCCACATTTTGACCTATTAGGTTGGCACCTATTAACCCATTATGTAGTCACCTAGTGACCCATTAGGCTGCCACATGGAAACAGGTCATGCTGTAGAGATTGTGATCAACAAGGATGGTAGCGAGGTTGACCGTCTAGTGACGGACGTACTTACGTTTCTCTCATAAAGAGTCTCTACTAGGCCTAATAGATAAAAATATACTATAATAAACGGTCAAATAAAAATATTATCGGGAAATAAATCTAAGACCCCACGGTCGACAACGTTTTCAACAACAAACTCTTCCAAAAATACGAAATTATAACATTACACTTGCATTCCTCGAAGGCGCAGGCAGAGGTTCACAAGCACATTTGAAGAGGTTCATATTAAATAATAAAATAAATAAAAATAAAATATTTTTGCCCAGTTGATGGCAATAGGCTCGTCTATTATTACATTGGGAGTACTATTTATGTTCATCTCTGTCTACTCCTTCAGGGAATACGAGCGTGATGTTATGTTATATTCTATTAAAATAATAATATAATTTACTCACCTTATATCCACATTCAATTTTATTCTTCACAGTAAAAATGTATTGAGACCTTAATAATACTATTATTAGCACATAGTAAATATTACTCATTATTACTTATATTAAAACTATTAAACAAAATAATTAAATAAATATAAACGCTAAAATAAAATATCAATAAAATAAAATATCATTTTGAGCAATTTATTTTCCGTCACAACAAATTTAATAAATAAATTTATTATTCTATTATTTTAGTTTTACATTTATGTTTGACTTATTTAATAAATAGGTCGATGGTTAAACTCGGTTATTGGGTATATAGGTTAACTAAAGCGTGTGTTTCAGTAGAATGTTAACGTGGACTGCCGATGTAGGGAAAAGCACCTACAAAGGCTGAAATCGACGCTTGTTTATGATAAGGAATACGGCATACTGGAGCATTTCCAATTACGTAACTACTGATTAAAAAAAATCCACGTTTTGCAGGTAGAGGTATTCCTTTTAAATAATAAAACACGTTGCCCTCAGTAAGAATTTCTCCTGTATCGTGGGTGCGTTTCACAAACATTAAATATCACATACACAAACACCCAGACTCGGGACAATCAAATGTGGATCGCACAATTTTTTTCCCGTGCAGGGATCGAAACCGTAACCCTTAGCGCAGCAGTCCAATCGCTTAGCCGCTGCGCCAATCAGGCTTAGTACACCTATAACACCAGTAATGTTATAGGTCCCAATAGGTCGAGCCTATTGCCATTAATTGGACATCTAGAGTCCATGCTGCTGAGAATTACTTTAACTTGAGGTCATGTCCTACCTTCCCGTCGGGCTATTACCCTCTTACTTAAAAAAGATGTTAAAATGGCTCTTAAATTAACCACGTCTTAAATTTAGTGACATCTCTATTCTTTGACACAGTGACAGTTATAATTTAATCGGATAAATAGCTGCGGATCACACAATGTTTTTAACAGTGCGGCAATAGAACCCGTGACTCTAAGCGTAGCAATCCAATCGCTTAGCCACTGCGCAAAACAGTCGTAAAATAACCACTTTTTAGATCTACAGCAGTACATTATATGTAACTTTCAGTATCTTTGTGCCAATCATAATAAATATCTTCGTTCTTCAAACAACCGTCTTCTTCAGTGTCCCTCTCACCGGTCTGATTTTACTCACTCCACTTTTGCTATACAGTCCATTCTTCTCTGGAACGCGCTCCCTCTTGGAATTAGGATGGCTAACAGTCGTCATAGTTTGAAAAAGAAAATTAAAGAACATTTTCTCAACAAAACGTTGTCAGTCTCACCTGAATTTTGATTTATTGTGTATGTATGTATGTGTGTATTTGTTTAGTGTTTATATATACATATATATTTTTGTATAATATTACGTATATATAATCTGTATTATGTAAGTAGGTATACATATAAATATTATATCTTCTCACACAGTTGTTTGTGCATCTACCGTGATCTGTCTCTGCACTACCCAAAGGTTTGACTGGTAGAAAATGCCTAAGGCATTAAGTCCGCCTTGTACACCTCTTGTATAAAGAATAAATACATTATATAAAAGTTCAGTTGTTCAGTTTACTATGGACACTGCCTATACTACTTCGAATAACCAGTATCAGGTTAATCAAACATTTCTCAGCCTGATACAAACATAGGATAATATCAAACAATATGGTTTCACACGCTTATACGCTCCACACAGGACTATAGGTACAGATGAAAGTACTTTAGTAAAGCACTGTTCTTGAAGCATTTACCATCATCATCATTTAAGGGGTCATAACTAAGTAGCTACCGCGCAGATCAGTCAATCTACGAGGTTAAGCTGGGCTCACCGCGGTCTGTCTTGCGATGGGTGACCGTTTTCACATGTCGAGACCATTCTGTGCTTCGGAAGGCATGTTAAGCTGTTGGTTCTGTGCCTGATCTGTCTCTAGTCGTGTCGGTCTACCGTCCCGCTGTCAGAGTGAGGGAATAGGGTGTGCACCTGTATTTTCGCGCATACTTCCGTGTGCACTATAATAAGATGGTCTCAGCTGAGATAAGCCGCTGTAATCGAAATTCGGATAGGAGAAAATCGTCTATTATCATTATCAGCCTATCTCCGTCCACTGCCGGGCTTTGACGCATTGAACATCTTAGATAAAAACTATTACGTCTGAATTCGTGCCCAGTTCATGGCATTAGGCTCGCCCCCTATTACATTGGGATCTATGTATAACAAAGCCTATATCCGTCCACTGTAGGACATAGGCGTTGACGCATTAAATATCTAAAATTAAAAAAAATATTAAGTATTATTAAGTCTGGGGACATGCCCGGTTAATGGCAATAGGCTCGCCCCTATTACATTGGAATCAACATGACTGGCGTACTATACAGTATACATCTTTTTACCACCTTCGGGGATTATAGGCGTGATGTTTTTGTTAACCAAATAGCGGTTACCCATCCAAGACTTGACCATGATTGAAGTAATCGTAAAATTATATGCTTGGAATACATATACTTAGGATTCAATTATATTCTATTCTATTTTATAATGTTATGTTACTCTGTTCTATTATCAGTGTTATTAGGATTTTGTTATTAGGTAATTCTCAGTAGCATGAAGTCTGGATTCGTGGCCGGGTAATGGCAATAGGCTCGCCCCTATTACATTGGGATCAACATAACTGGCGAAATGTGGGCGTTCTATACACCTTTCCTGCCCATTCGAAGAATACGCACTTGTTGTTAATTTTTTGTATATTATTTACCTATAGAAAAGGGTAGAGTTTCGATTCTCATAACCTCATCATTCACTGTGAAAGTTTTAACAATCAACGTTACTTGACGCCAATATATGTTCAGTTATCAAAACAAAATATCTTTACATAAACTATATAAAAACATAATGCCTGTATTCTCCGAAAGTGTACTCTTACGTACTCTACGTAGCTACAGCTGACTGTTTTAAAATATCGAGACCCCACCGTGCTTCGGAAGGCACGTTAAGCCGTTGGTCCTGCGCCTGATCTCTCTCCAGTCGTGTCCTACTGTCCCATCGGAGTATGAGAGTGAGGGAATAGGGAGTGCACCTGTGTTTGACCGCATACTTGTGCACTGTAATATCTCCTGCGTAGTTGGCTAGTCTCAGATGAGATAGGCCGCCGTGACCGAAATTCGGTCAGGCGAACATTATATTTGTTCACTACACCCATATTTCTCCAATTATAAGCCCTAAATGAGCGAGTCTATTGCCATAACACAAAAATGCAGACTCCATGCTACTGAGAATAATAAAAAAGCACTGATAGCCAAGTGGTGTGACCGTTGGCCTTCCAAGTCAAAGGTCGCAAGTTCAAACCCCGGCACGCACCAATGTCTTTTCGAATTCATGTGCGTATTATAAATTAGTTATCAGTTGCTAAAAACGGTGAAGGAAAACATCGTGAGGAAACCGGCACACCTGAGAGATTTTTCAACGGTGTGTAAAGCCATATCAGAGGCTTACAGGCGGTTTAAACTCTGACACCAGGTTGTTCGTCAACCATACGATAAGAACACTGAGAATAACCTAGAAAAATCCACTACCACTTTTTCGGAGCAGCAAATGTATGGGATTGTCACATGTCATCGATTGCATAGTCGAAACATTATGTCATCCCCGTACATTTATCATTTTATTCGTCAAGCGGTTCGACACTTATATAAGGAGGCAGGGAATCGCGCTCAGTAGTCGCGCTACAGTGCTACTGGATCAACGAGACATTGATACAGGTTAAATAAAGGAAATAGATTTAGGACTACACGCTCAAGGTATTTGTAATCGCGATTTAGTGACGACAATTATGAATTAAAGTCAAAACATGGTCACGCGGAACGGACACGGAAGCTTTCAATTTATAGCTCAAATATTAAAATGGTTCCGATACGATGACGTCACAAGACATTAACACGAACGAAGGTTGTTTACGTAGATATTAAGTATGTTTGATTGCATTCGTCTAGTGGTTGCTAAGCGCGACTCCTGTGCATGAGGTCCTGGATTTGAATCCCGGATCGGGCAAAGTGTAACTTGAAATTCGATGGCTGAGTTGGTTAGAGCAGCGCCACGGTACGACGAAAATCGCAGGATCAAGTCCCGCTCATGTCCACCGTTTTTCAAATTTTCTTTATCAATTTAAAGTGGTACAGGGTTTTTCCATTAGGTAATTCTCAGTAGCAGCACGAGGTCTGGATTTGTGCCCGGTTGATGGCAATAGGCTCGCCCCCTATTACATTGGGATTGACTTGAGAAATGTAGTGTACTATACACCTCTGCCTACCCCTTCGGGGTATACAGACGTGATGTTATGTGTATAAGGTGATTCTGTTATTACACACAAATCCTACACCATGCTGTTACTGAGAATAACATAGCAAAACATGTTTGTTATGATTAGGGCAAGGTGACATCGGGATTTTCCATTATGTAATTCTCAGTAACAACACTTAGTCTGGATTTCTGTGTAATGGCAATAGAATCGGCGCTAAATATATCGGGACCTTTATCATAACTGGCGAAATGCGGGGTAGCTACAGACCACTGCCTACCCCTTAGCGGAAAACAGGTGTGATGTCTTGTTAGAGTCACATTAACCGATGGGATGTATTATTATTATTATTTTTATAAGCCCGTATTATCCCACTGCAGGGCAAAGGCCTCCCTACCCTCCTTCCACTTGTCTCTGTCTGCTGCCACTAGTCGCCAGTCCTTAAGGTAAAATAAAAATCATTTAATCAAAATAGACTTAGAAAAGTACTTTTTGAACGACAAATGACATCAAGACAGCCCCCAAAACGCCCGCCCGTCACCGCTTCCTAGTGCTATAGCTGGGTAGAAGAAACGGCGCAACAAACTACCCAGCTAGGCTAGCAGTATATATACTTACCCTCACACAGGTGCGTTATAGCGATATTGCGTCCCCGTATCTTGCACATAACTGCGTTTTATCGTCTGGTAATTCTAGAATCGCAGTTGTGTGCAAGGAATCGGAACGCATTAATTTTTTCTTTCATAAAAAAACATCTGCCTCGTTGGTCTAGTGGTCGCTAAGCGCGACTGCTGAGCAAGAGGTCCTGGGTTCAAATCCCGGGTCGGGCCAAGTGTTACTGAGTTTTCCATTAGGTAATTCTCAGTAGCAGCACGGAGTCTGGATTTGTGCCCGGTTGATGGCAATGGGCTCGCCCCCTATTACATTGGGACTTAAACATAACTGGCGAAACGTGGGTGTACTATATGTACACCTCTGCCTACCCCTTCGGGGAATACAGGCGTGATGTTATGTTATGTTATGTTAAAATAACGTCGCCCCACATTAGGATTTTCTCCTGTATCGTGGGTGCGTTATACAAACATGAAATATCACATACATAAACACCCAGACTCGCGACAGTCAAATATAGATCGCATAATTTTTTGCCCCGTGCGGGAATAACCCACAACCCTTAGCGCAGTAACCACTGCGCCAATCAGGTCATCTATTGCAGCATTATCGCAATAACGCACCTGTTCGGGCCTTTAAGTTAGGAGGTGCTTCATCATCGTAAGTTTATAAATTATCTTCTTCGTACAGCATGAGCTAATTGTCAATGAAACAGGTCATCCTGTAGATTGTCATCAACAAGGATGGTAGCGAGGTTGACCGTCTAGTGGTGGACGTACTTAGTTAGCTCTCGGGGAGGCCCTTGACCTAGATGCCGCTATTCTACACCCATATTAGGATAACAATATGAATTATAATTATAAAAGTAATTGCTTAAAGCGATCATTTTAGGGCAGCTAACATTACTTGGAGAATACGAACTCAAATCAGCAATTTTTTGTAACTTTATGCATTATAACAATATTGCAGTAAACTGTCTCGTTGGTCCAGTGATCGGTAAGCGCGACTGCTGAGTGTGAAGTCCTGGGTTCAAATCCCGTTTAGGACAATGTCATTGGGATTTTCCATTCTTCTTCTAATCGTCGTATGGTTGATGAACAACCTGGTGTCAGAGTTTAAACCGCCTGTAGGCCTCTGACATGGCTTTACACACCGTTGAAATATCTCTCAGGTGTGCCGGTTTCCTCACGATGTTTTCCTTCACCGTTTTTACCAACAGATAACTAATTTATAATACGCACATGAAATTATAACTAATTTATAGTACGCACATGAATTCGAAAAGACATTGGTGCGTGCCGGGATTTGAACTTGCGACCTTTGCCTTGGCAGTCCAATGGTCATACCACTCGGCTATCAGTGCTTCCATTAGGTAGTTCTCAGTAACAGCACGGAGTCTGAATTTGTGTGTAATGGCAATAGACTCGTTCGTTATTACATTGGTACTATGATATAGCTGGCGAAATGTTATATTCCGGGGTTCGACTCCCGGTTCGGGCAAAGTGTCATTGAGTTATTCCGTTAGATAATTCTCAGTAAAAGATCGGAGTCTACATTTGTGTGTAATGGCAATAGACTCGCCCGTAAATCCATTGGGACCTATAACATGGGTGATTTATTTATTTATTTATTTATTTGAAAACCAACAGCGATACAGACATTTTACACTTTTTACACTATAATCAATGAAGTAAGGCTAATGACAGGTTTTCCTTATTATAATGGTAATAGTATATTTCGGTTAAAGAACGGACATAAAAAGTAGAAATTAGCTATGAAGATAACTATTAGCAGTCAGCGATGTACATGATAACTCCTAGCATGCATTTAATAAACCTATATATTAATCTGACAGTTGTGTTTTATGGGTGTAATATACCATTCCTTTGGGTAACACGACCAGTAGCTAAGCGATTGGGCTGCTGTGCTAAGGGTTGTGGGTTCGATTCCCGCAAAGGACAAAAATTTGTGTGATCCGCAGATGTTTGTCTTGAGTTTGGGTGATTCATCATCATCAGCTGATAGTCATCCACTGTTGAACAAAGGCCTCCTCTTCTTAGGGGGGGGAGGTCGCCATAAGAAAGCGGCTTAGGGATCGCAGTGTTGGTGGTCAAGTTACAGAAGACGCTGCTGCCCATCTTTTGGATTTTCCCGTAGTCGCCTCTTACGACACCCACGGGAGGAAAGGGAGTGGTCATTTCTAGGCCGGATACCATACGGCAAAGTCTGGGTGATTGTGTATGTGATATTTCATGTTTGTGAAACGCACCCACGATACAGGAGACATTCCTAGTGTTGGCGACGATTCTTTTTTACTGTAATGTTTTGTATAATACAGTAAACAAGATTAATCTAAAGACGCTGTGTGACAGTTACCTCTCAAATTACAACCCAGCAAGGTTAACGAGTAATGCACCGTGTATAGAAAGGCAATGGCCTTAAACTGTTTGTGTATTCCAAAATCATCTATAAATATTATCTTTATTTATTTTTTGTGTATGTTGCGGTCAAAATTAAAAAAAAAACATGGAAATTTTTCATTTTCAGCGTCATCGTGGCAGACGTATAGGCATCACGAGCTACTTGCCTACAGGAGAGACTGGACAAGTTTAGCACGCGACCGAATACAGTGGAAGAATGATAGGGGCCTTTGTCCTGCAGTGGGACAACACAGGCTGAGAAAATGTCTTCTAAACAACAATTGATTAGATTGCCACTGTCATTTGCTTGTCAAAGAATGGACATGTGAGTAGACATATGGGTTAGGAGGCGGACCTTTTTATGATCATAACCCAAAAGTAGTCAGAGATCCACGGACCAAATTTAAAATTGATCACTATCAAGCAAATTTTCCGTGAGTAGCTTCATTTTGATGAGACGTCCAACTTTTCTCTTACAAAAATTCTCGATTGTGGTAGCACAGGGGTAGCACATCACACTACGACTTTTAAGCGTTAAACCGGGATAACGTACAGCAAACTACATAATACCAAATGAGGACGAGATTTCTACACATAATTAAAATTTGGTTATCAAATTATTATAAATTTATACTTATGAATTTTACGGGACAAGCCCACCACTGATGCCCATCATCGCAACTCCTGTAAGCCAGGATCTACAATGATAACCATTAAGAACCATCGAGGCAATGAAGCTCGAGGCGTCAGAGAAATGACTCGACTGTCTTGGAACCCGCAACGAAATTAATCATAAAATCATCTATACTCCTTGAATATAGAATAACAAAGTTATGAGTTTCAGAATTAATTGTTATTATAATAATACGTATGTTACAAATAATAGTTAGAAGTAAGAAACAAAGAAAAATGATTTATTTTCACACCAGAATATGCACACACAGAAAGCAAAATAGAAAAAATAAAAACAGCAAGTATAACAAAAAAAAATTACGATTAATAAAAATAAATAAGACGTAAATACTAAAAGGGAACTTGGAACAGCGACACAGTGGCTCAGTTGGTTAGAGCAGCGCCACGGATCGGCGAAGGTCGCGGGTTCGAATCACGCTCGTGTCCATCATTTTTCAAATTTCCTTTATCAATTTAAAAAAATATAAAATAAAAATAATCATTTAATGGCTGGTGCGTCCGTTAGGTAGGTACTTATAATACTGTCTATTATATAGCATAGCGTTAGTCAGAGTTACAATTGACCTGTTAATAGTTTTGACTGCGACATTAATACCACAACTAATTAAAATGATAATAATATGTCTTTTTGTTACATATTGAATAGGTTATTGATCTCTTTAAAATGTCAACGTGTTTCAGAGGTTTACAGTCTGAAGTTATAATTATTTATTGTAAAATTTATTATTATTTACCTACGCTCTATTTGACAGCCTTGACTTGTCTAGTGGTTGCAATGCGAGTTTGCTGAACATGAGGTCTTGGTTTCGATTTCTGGTTCGAACGAAATGTCATCAATATTGCAAATGTCAACGCCATCTAGTTTAAAACAATGACGTGTTTAAGTGTTTTCACCCGACTGCGTCAGGAGGGTTATGTTCTTTTAAAACATATTTGCATAAATAAAACAATTTATCATTATTATTGGATTTTTAATAGCAGCACGGAGTCTGGATTTGTGCCCGGTTGATGGCCATAGGCTCGCCGCCTATTACATTTTTTTTTTTTTAAAGTCGCCCCACACTAGGAATTTCTCCTGTATCGTGGGTGCGTTTCACAAACATGTAATAACACATACACAAACACCCAGACTCGGGACAAATATCTGCGGATCGCACAAATTTTTGTCCTGTGCGGGAATCGAACCCGCAACCCTTAGCACACCAGTCTAATCGCTTAGCCACTGCGCCAATCGGGTCGTCTTATAACATACCTGGCGGAATGTGGGTGTACTATACACCTCTGCCTACCCCCTCGGGGTATGCAAGCGTGATGTCATGTACTATATACAAATGTCTGTCTATTTTATGTCTCTACGTCATATCCACACCATACTTAACTTTACACACGGAAGTATACGATGTATTGCGAAATAGATAGCGTAATGTATACAATATACATATATGTCCATAATTATGTCTGTCCGCGCGTAGGTATATCATGGCCACCCTACGACTGACGTTATTACCTGTCAACTGATATGAAATCGTACAATATATGTTTTGTTTTATTAATTAACACCAATTAATGATATTCTGATGCAATCAAATTATGTTGTGTTGATTTTAGGGTTCCTTGCCATATAGTCCAGTCTCGTTAGCTTTAAAAAGACCAATTTCCAACACGAACGACGTATCTTGGCGATCCTGAAGTTAGCCGATTAGCTGCGCAGTAGACAATTTCGTTCCTAAAAGATCCATTGCGCAGCTAATCGGCTAACTTCAGGACCGCCAAGACACGTCGACCGTACAGACTGTAATTTAAATGTCTATTATGTTTTATAGGTCAAATAACAAAAAGATTATCAATTTATATGTCGCTTTTAATAATTTTCTTACGTTTTTCCATATTCCACTGTATTAAAGGGAGAGATCGATCATCGCACAGCCCCGCTGGAGCTAGAACGTTTAACAATTTAGATACGAGTGGGACGTCAGTGCAACACGACCGGAGAGAGATCAGGAGCTGGACCAACGGCTTAACGTGCCTTCTGAATGCGAGTCTCGACATGTAAAAACGGTCACCCATCACAAGACTGACCGCGGCGAGCACAGGTAGGCCTAGTAGCCAGTAGCTTAATGGCTATGAGCCCCTCGCTATTAAATCTATGACTTATCGCAATCACATATATTGTTCTTTCTATTCGATTTCTATTCGTTAAGCGTTTCACCACGTGTCTAAGGTCGGTAAGGGTTGGGTCTTCATACTCAATAGTCAATAGTAAGCAACAAATGCACTCAAATCTATGTGAAACCAAAAATGGAAACTAGCGGAAATAGCAACGTTATTTTTGTCTCCAAGGTCTCTTCTGTAACATAAACCTGCCAGCCATATGAAAGGATCAAGGGCATGGGAATACGATTGCAAATTCGTTCGTTGGCGGGTCGCCGAGTGTCTTAGGCCGTCCACAGACGTAGCACCTCGAATTAATAATAATAATAAAATAATAATAAAAATGATTTATTTCTCACCAAAACCGAAATACATATAAAACAAAATCTTTTAGGCTAAAACACAATAGCTCCGGTTATGTATCGCTGGTGCCTGAAGTAAGTAATAAATATTACCTGTATTACAGGTCACCACTTCACCAGGTCCCCACTAAAATTGAGAGTACAACACCGTGGCAAGTTCGTATGGGGGGGTATGTGTGTGAGTGTGGGTGTGTGTGAGAGAGTTTATGTGTGTGATTTGTGAATGATAAGTTACTCTACAACAATCAAAAGATCTGAGATTGAGAGATTCTGAACTCGACAAATAAGTATTCTACCTATTTACCTGATTGGCGCAGTGGCTAAGCGATTGGACTACTGCGCTCAGGTTGCGGGTTCGATTTTCGCACGGGACAAAAAATTTTGGGATACGCAGATGTTTGTCCCGAGTCTGGGTGTTTGTGTATGTGATATTTCATGTTTGTGAAACGCACCCACGATACAGGAGAAATTCCTAGTGTGGGGCGACGTTTATTATAAAACAAAAATCTAAGCCAGGATCTTCATTGATAACCGTTAAGAAATATCGAGGCAATGAAGCTCGAGGCGTCCCAGAGAAATGACTCGACTGTCTTGGAACCCGCAACGAAATTAATCATAAAAGAATATATAGGAGGAGTAGGAACGCAACTTTCAACGGACAACGTTGTACCATACCAGTTGTTTCTAGTTGCTGGTTTCCGCAACCGGCAACCGCAACTCGGCAGCAACGTTACGCCCTCTGCAATTCCGGAAGTATCATAATGACATTCAATTTCGATAGCTTAAAAAGTTGCGGCAACTGGAATCTAGATCTTTTAGTTGTCGAAACTAGTTGTGTGATTGTGTCAACTACATTAGCTGTCAATTTCAGAAACTAGCAACTTGAGTTGCTAGTGTGGAGCAAGGGATGTGGAGTTCCTCCAACGAAAAGGAAGATCTTCCAACCAGGCGGTGGTATGCCTGGTGGGCCGCGGCGCCCCACTTCTCAACTCGGGGCGGCTGTATATATAGCTAGCGCGTGTGATTACTTCGCTAGCGCGATGCAGGAATGTCAGCATGATTCGTCCTTCGACGGGTAGATGTCGCTACACTAGCTACGTTATTTTAGTGCATTTTCTGAAAATTATATAAATATCGTCGGTTACTTGCTGCAACTCGAATATCTAAGTTGCCTCGTTTGTCGAGCGCCTAACGCAATTGCACGCGTCAGCACACGAGTAGCGAATAATTTATTAGAGAATTTCGGAATTGCCTCAGGGTAGGTCAATTCCACCGGCCTAATTTAATTTGCAATGTAGAGTGTGGGAAGCAATCGACCTGATTGGCGTAGTGGCTAAGCGATTAGACTGCTGCGCTAAGGGTTGCGGGTTGCGATTCCCGCACGGGGCAAAAATTTGTGCGATCCACATGTGTTTGTCCCGAGTCTGGGTGTTTGTCTATGAGATATTTCATGTTTGTGAAACGCACCCACGATACCGGAGAAATTCCTAGTGTGGGGCGACGTTTTAAAAACAAAAATGGACTGTAATTACTGTTTGTAACATAACGTTTAATGGCAATAGGCTCGCCCCCTATAACATTGGGACCTATAACATAAGTGGCGAAATGTGGGTGTGCTATCCACCTCTGCCTACCCCTTCAGAAAACACAAGCGTGACAAAAACTACTGGACGGATTTAGATGAAAGTTTACAATAATATAGCTAATTTAATACATCAGAATAACACATAGAGTATAATTTATAACGATACTACGCGATTTCAAAATTAAAAGCGGATGAAACCGCGGGGCACCTCTAGTTTTTAAATAATGATACATTTCACTAGTCCCGTCTACAAAAAAGTTGTTTTTACAGTTTTAATTATCCTTGGTAATGAAGTGTCATATTCTTGTTACCAATAAACAAAAACATTTGCACTCTAAAAGGGAAAACAATAAAAAAACTGCAACATAAAAAATTACCACAAAAACCTTTTTACGACACCGACAACTTAAAAAATTACATTTATATCCATTAAATAGTAATAATAAACCAATAGGAAGAGATTTGCGTGTATTGTAAATAATATTTTTGTAAAATGATAATATTTAATGCATGACTCCATGACGCATGCGCGGTGCCTTGCCTTGAGAATGACACTTGTGACGTTTTCGAGTTATATAGATTAAAAATATGACTTTTCAAGTTTATGATCGACTATGACTTATTTGAGTGACCACAGAATTTATTTAGGTAAATACGCGAAGGGGTAGGTGTACCTATAGCCGAGTGGTATGACCGTTGGACTGCCAACTCAAAGGTCGCAAGTTCATTCAAACCCCGGCACGCACCAATGTCTTTTCGAATTCACGCGAACTGTAAATTAGTTATCAGTTCCTAAAAACGGTGAAGGAAAACATCGCGAGGAAGTCGGCACACCTGAGAGATTTTGCAACGGTGTGTAAAGCCATGACAGAGGCCTACAGGCGGTTTAAACTGTGACACCAGGTTGTTCATCAACCTTACGATAAGACGTCATACCACTTGGATATCTCTGCTATCGGTTGACTGCCCTATTCAGTATCCAGAGGTCTTCAAGGTCAGGTGTAAAGGAAATCGCGAGTGACCCCGACCTTCGCATGTTATAGCGAGTGAAATTCTAATTTTACTCAAGGTTACTTCCGCTGGACTTCCGAGCATGACGCTGGGGTATAATAACTCAATTTGCTGTTGTTTCGCTCAAAATTATTGACAGATTTTAATATTTTTAGCTTGTTGTGGACTTATTAAGTGCAATATTAATAATATTATAAAGAGGTAGGTAATAAAAGAATTATAATCCATTAATTTTAGGCATTTAGGCCTATATCAATACATATAATACTATGTAAAAAAATACTAAAGTACCGGACCGAATCCGGAACACAAAGCTGCGCCGATGTCACCCAAAAAGCGGCCAAGCTTAAATGGGACTGGGCTGGACATGCCTGTCGCATGACCAACAACTTATGGGCAAAAATTTGCACCGACTGAGTCCCATAAAATATACGACGTCATCGCGGCAGACCCAGACGACGCGCGACGGTGGCATGACGATCTGCTTGCCTACAGGAGAGACTGGACCACTTTAGCACATGACCGAGTTAAGTGGAAGAGTGAAAGGGAGGCCTTTGCCCTGCAGTGGGACAACACAGGCTATGAAAAAAATTATAATAATAAAAAAAATATCATAGATACATATAATATTACACAACTATACTACTGCTAATTGGTAATTATTTTTGTCTGTAAGGCACTCTTCGGAATCATCTATCCATAACATAAAATAAACACAATATCACGCCTGTATTCCCCGAAGGGGTAGGCAGAGGTGTGCACTGTGCAGTACACTCACATTTCGCCAGTTATGTTATAAGTCCCAGGGCCTATTTCACCATTTACAAGTAAAGTGTTGAATAGTTACTTCTTGATTAACGCTAATCGGCAAGTAAAAGTTACGAGTATCTTCTATCGTATCTTAGTTACAGGCCAGTTTATCCCCTGATTAATGCTACTCAGATATTGTGGAATTCGTATGAGTAGCTACGGGTGATAAGTGGCGGTTAGTCTACTTGACACTACTTGTCGATGGCGAAACAGGCCCCCAATATAATAGGGGGCGAGTCTATTGCTATCAACAACGCACAATTCCAGACTCCGTGCTGCTACTGAGAAATACCTAATAGAAAAACCCAGTAACACTTTTGCCCGACCCGGGGCTCGAACTCAGGACCTCAAGCTCAGGTGTCGCTTAGCGATAACTAGACCAACGCCAGCGCCGACTACATTTACATCTAGGCTTACCATTTTAGGCAATAAGCACGATGTTGAAAGATGCAGTGCAGCTTACGCAGATCCGACGTCGATATTCGACCTAAGGAAGCTAGTGGAAGGAGCAGAGAGTAGAGGAAGCTAGCTAGGACACCCTGGGGTTTAAGCCGGTGATAGTCTGAGATACCGCTCCGTACGCCCCAGGACGGAGAAAGTCCATGAGGATTTCCCTAGTAAATATAGAAAATGAGTACTAAACGCAATGTCCGAGGTACGGGTAGGTGGGTAATGTTTGGTCACTTATCCGCGGGATTAGCGCAGGAAGCATCACTTAACATTAACTAATCTACTCCTTTCCCCCCCTCCTAACTACCCATCCTTGCTGAATCCCTGCCCCCAGGACAACACCTACCCCGGAGAATCTGAAAGCCCCTCAACAGACTCCGATTGGGAGAGGGCAGAAGCCGGTCTTATCAGAAAAAATGGGGATTCCGCGAAGACGATAGGTGCGACTGCGGTGTCCCTCAAGCTATGGACCACCTGCTGGTCTGCCCTGAATGCCCAGTGAGCGCCACACTGGAAGTCCTATTAGAGGCTAACAAAACAGCAATTCTTCTTATCGTATGGTTGATGAACAACCTGGTGTCAGAGTTTAAACCGCCTGTACGCCTCTGACATGGCTTTACACACCGTTGAAAAATCTCTCAGGTGTGCCGGTTTCCTCACGATGTTTTCCTTCACCGTTTTTAGCAACTGATAACTAATATATAGTACGCACATAAATTCAAGAAGATATTGGTGCGTGCCGGTGTTTGATCTTGAGACCTTTGACATGGCAGTCCAAAGGTCATACATACCACTCGGTAATCAGTGAATCAGCTATTAATCTGGCTATATATTGGGCTGATCAAACTTAACAAAGAAATCATGGACAAGATAAGTAGAAGCTGTTAGCCTACGCCAAACCGTTCATACCACTTGTTTCGTTATTAACGCAAGCAACGCCGAAAGCTAAACTAGTCATCAAAAAAATTGACAGATTTATAAATAACCTTGCTCTAAATAACATTTCGGGCAATAAATAACCAGTTGTAAATATTTTATTGATTCATCGACATCACGCGTATCGTCAAGTTAAGTAGTGTTTAACGAGGCGTGGAAAATGATGGGTGGGTGTTCAGAAGAGTTTTAATTCAGTTTTTGTTGCAGCTGCCTCGTTGGTCTAGTAGACGACCTGATTGGCGCAGTGGCTAAGCGATTGGAATGCTGCGCTAGGGGTTGTGGGTTCGATTCCCGCAGGGGACAAAAATTTGTGTGATCCACAGATGTTTGTCCCGAGTCTGGGTGTTTGTGTATGTGATATTTAAAAAAAAAAAAAGTAGGCGTTAAGCGCGACTGCTGAGCATGAGGTCTTTGGTTTGAATCCCGGGACGGGCAAAGTGTTACTGGGTTTTTCAAGTAGGTAATTATCAGTTGTAGCTCGGAATCTGGATTTATGCCAGGTCGATGGCAATAGGCTCACCCCTTTTATCGCCTCGATTGGTGAAGTGGCTAAGCGATTGGACTGCTCCACTAGGGGTTGCGGGTTCGATTTTCGCATGGGAAAAAAATTGTGATCCGCAGATGTTCGTCCCGAGTTTGAGTATGTAATATTTCATGTTTTTGAAACGCACCCACGATACAGAAAAAAATTTAGAGGCGACGTTATATAAAAAATTATATTTTAAAGAAAAAATATCGCTTTCGAGCCTAAACTGGGTTCGTCACCTCTCATGACCCTTTTTCCTGTCTCCGGAAGAGAATTGTATTCTTGTACGTCCCCCACAAATAATAACGGGGTAGTGACAAATACATTATAATTATGTTATTATTTAGCTATAAATCAAGGTTTTGTTTAATAAGGAAATGAAATAGTACATTATTTAGATTTAATACACATGCGATAGTTCTATTTATGTTTGTTTGCGACTTAATCTGCATTACATAAGTGGGCTTGGGTGGCTGAAGTGTAAAACTACATTTCGCCACTCATGTTATAGGGCCCAATATAATAGGGGGCGAGCCTATTGCCATCAACCGGGCACAAATCTAGACTCCGTTTCTACTGAGAATTTCTTCATGAATAAGGCCAATAACACTTTGTCAGATCTGGCAATCGAGACCAGGACCTGACGCTCAGTATTCGCACTGTGTGACTAGTAGACCAAGAATAGTATAGAATAGAATTTATTTATTTGCCAACGAGGCAGACATAAATGATAATACTTAAATTATATAATGCCTTTGGTATAATGACTACCTGATTGGTGCAGTGGCTAAGCGATTAGACTGCTGCGCTTAGGGTTGCGGGTTCGATACCTGCACGGGACAAAAATTTGTGCGATCCGCAGATGTTTGTCCCGAGTCTGGGTGTTTGAGTAGTGATATTACATGTTTGTGAAACGCACTCACGATACAGGAGAAATTCCTAGTGTGGGGCGACGTTAAAAAATAAACATTGTATGTGCCTAGATTTCAAGCTCTAGGTACCTACTTCAGTATCATGACATCAGCCCATTGCAGTTCACTGCTGGACGTAGGCCACTGTCGCCACCAGTTATCTGGAATAGTTAGTACCAGGCTGGGAACGGGGGGCGGTTTTCTTTGGCTACTCTTCATCGGGGGTTTTTCCCACCACGCTGGGCAGGCCGGTTAGTAACCTCAGTATGGTGAACAATACCTACACAGGGTAACGCTGCTGCCGATCTTCCAGGAAACATCCCTTAGTCGTTTACGACACCAACGCGAGGAAAAGGGGGTGGTCTATTCTAGGCCGGATACCACACGATACCTAAGTTTACCTTTTCGTTTTCTTATTTTCGGGGGGAGACTTTGAAAAGGTACCCGGCCCCCTAGGGGGGTGGAGATCGGGGAGTATGGGATTTCTACCTCCCTCAAATAACCCCGATGGTCACCTGCAACTTGTATCTAAATCCGTCAAGTTAACCTTTACACCACTGTGACTCTTCTTTTTATCGTATGGTTGATGAACAACCCGGTGTCAGAGTTTAAAATTGAACAATTTCTCAGGTGCGCCGGTTTTCTCACGATGTTTTCCTTCACCGTTTAGCAACTGATAACTAATTTATTTAATTTATTTAAGACATTGGTGCGTGCCGGGGTTTGAACTTGCAACCTTTGACTTGGTAGTCCAACGGTCATACCACTCGGCTATCAACCAATGTGACGATTTCTATAAATATCATTATGATATTGATATCCTATTGTTATATCTAAAATATGAACCGTTTATAAATAGCCGTCCATGCTCGACTGGCTACGAACGTGGTTGATTATCTATGCTCTGAATACGTGCTGCCATAAGGCTGCGTATAGGCAAACTACTTTACAATAATCTAACGTTTGCCTGCTACGGAATATGGACTTTTTGTTATAAATAATATTGAACAAAAAGTACACCTATGTTATTATATTATTTATTTACCGTATTAGGTATAAACCTGTAATGATAAATGTATAGACATCAAAATCGGTTAAGCAGTTTAGGAGAAGACTTACCATACGCAAACTGGAATTGACCTGTACTAGTACTTCGAGAAAAGAGAAAGATCTAGCAACCGAGCAATTAGTATATTGACGTTTCTTAAGTGCCTGTTGGCCGTGTGGTGTCCGGCCTAGAATTGTCCTCCCCCTTTCCTCCCGTGGGTGTCGTAAGAGGCGAATAAGGGAAAATCCAGAAGATGGGCAGCAGCGTCTTCTGTGCCTTGACCACCAACACTGCGGCCCCCAAGCCGCTTGCCAAGTGTGGTGATTATGGCCACCCCCCCTTCTAAAAGGGGTCCTTTGTTCAACAGTGGACGTCTTCCGGTTGATGATGAAGTGCCTGTTATTGGTTCACGTTAAATGCTCTAAGGGTTCACGTGAAAATAAAACATTCTGAATTTGAGACTTCAATTCTCTTTCATCGCCGGAAAACCGACTCGTAAGAGGCGACGACCCCGATATGGGCCCTATAAATGGCAATAGGCTTGCTACCTATTGCATGGGATTGTGTTGAGCAACGAAATAAAGATGATAAATTAGAACTGCCCTGCTTACCCTTCAGGGATAACAGGCGTAAATAAGTTCTAGTCTGCATATAGCAAGCCTATTGCCATTTATCGATCCCAAACTGGGTTCGCCACCTCTTACGATTGCCCTTTGAAGGATAGGAGTTTATAAAATAATCGCCTACAAATAAATGAATGAATAGTGTGTGTATACAGCCTTACGTCTTGTATTATATGCGTGACCTTAATATAGACAGAAAATATTTAATCTTGTTAGGATCATACGCCGAAGATGAATAATTTAATTCTGGTAGACAATATGCGTGCGTCACGTCAACAATAAGAAGAGACAAATAAAGATTATAATTTAATTAATTTGTTGAATGTACAACATAATAAACCCTTCCGGGGAATCAAACCTAGGACATCTTCTTCAGCAGTTGCGCACCAGCGTTCCTAAGCTATTTAGGGTGAATTGAAATCATACTCAGCTTTAATACACTGTACGTAGGTAAGATCATTACATCACGCCTGTATACTTCGAAAGGGTAGGCAGAGGTTGGCAGTAAACCCACATTTCCCCAGTTATGTTATAGGTCTTAATGTAATCGGGGGCGAGCCTATTGCCATCAACCGGGCAAACATCCAGACTCCTTGCTGCCACTAAGAATCACCAAACGGAAAAGCCAATAACACTTTGACCCTATTTTGAAGCCAGGACCCCATGCTTAGCAGTCGCGCAGCGACCGCTAGAAGGCAGGCAAGTAAGATTCATAATTTATTATTCAAATGACATTAACATAGGATTATGTATTTATAGAATATAATTAAATGATAGTTTTAGATCTTGATGACGCGTGAGTGACGTCACACACAAAATATTGTACAAATCGAATACTAAATACTAATTACTTACGAAGGTCTTAAATACAAGTACCTATAAATAGACAACAGAATTATAAAGATGATGAATTAAGTAGTCCGCCTTCACGAGTGCTATCTAAGTCCGTCCGTCACTAGACGGTCAACCTCGATACCATTGTTGATGATAATTTTCTTCAGAAAGCATTTTATGGCGTTGCCCTATGCCTGATTATTTAGTAGTGTCTTACCGTCTTAGAAAATTGAGTGCACCTGTGTGCACACACTGTAGCAATCTAATATCTCCAGCCTATTATGCACCCAGATTTTAGGAGCTCATAAGTAAAGGTGGCGAACCTATTGCCATTTTTCGTGCTCATTCCGGGTTCGCCACCTATCAAGCCATCCAGGCCACTTAAAAGAATTCTATTCCTAATACCTCACGGTCTCAAATGGATTAGATAACAGTTATTAGCAATTTATCGACCTGTCAAAAGATATTTTTTACACAAATGAGTACCTACAACAGTTTTTAAAGGGGAACCGGACAAAGCTTGTTCATTCGTCCAAACAGTGACAGATTCTGTCTGTCATATCTTAAAAACTATAACGCTGCTTATGCAATATGAGATGGGTAGCAGTCATGGCATTGACGGACAGTGCCAGGCACGCGATATTTTTTTTCTTGTTTATACTTTGTTCAGGTAAGTGTGATTGCTGAGCGTTGGGTGCTGGGTTCGATTCCCAGGTGGGTTAAGTGTTATTGGGTGTTACCGTTTGGTAATTCTCAGAAGCAGTTCGGAGTCTAGATTTGTGATAGGTTCCAGGTATTGGCAATAGACTAACCCCCTATAAACGGAATCTATAAAATTTATTTGACGACCTGATTGGCTCAGGGGCTAAGCAATTGGACTGCTGCGCTAAGGGTTGCGGGTTCGATTCCCGCACGGGGCAAAAATTTGTGCGGTCCGCAGATGATGTTTGACCCAAGTCTGGGTGTTTGTGATATTTACCACCCACCTACGATACAGGAGAAATTACTAGTGTGGAGCGACGTATTTTTAAAAAAACAAAATGTAACAAGTCAAATTTGGGTCTATTATTCAGCTCTGCTTACCATTCAGGGAATACAGGCGTGATGTTATGTGATTGAAATTATAATAACTTTACCTTTAATCTGTCTTAAGTGGAAAATGAATGATAGTTTTTATAACATTATGTGACAGACGGATTATCTGATCAATCAAAGTGACAATAAGGTGACAATTAATAGTGGCAACGCTTGACTGGCTACTGTGAGGCCGCAGCTTTGAGTCCGACTCATTCAACCGCAAGTACCTATGGTTCCATTGAAGAAACATATCACGTCTGTAATACCCGAAGAGGTAGGCAGAAGTGTATAGTACGACGACATTTTGCCAGTTATGTTATTGTAGCAATGTAATAGGGGGCGAGTTTATTTCCATTGAAGCGCGACTGCTGATCATGAAGTCTTGGTTTCGATTCCGATCGAGTCGAGCGTTAGTTATTAGGTTTTTCCTTTAGATAATTCTCAGTAGCAGCACGAAGTCCGGATTCGTGCCTGGCTGATGGCAATAGGCTCGCCCCCTATTACATTGGGACCTATAACATAACTGGCGACATGTGGGTGTACTATACACCTCTGTGTACCTCTTTGGGGAATGTCGACATGACGTTATAAGCTTCAACTTAGATAATAGCTTAGAAGCCACAGTGGCACGATTAAATTAGGATAGGTTAGGTAGAGTAGGGCACAAAAAACTTCTACAAACTAAAGACACGGGCGTTGATCACCACGCTAGCTCACTAAGACAGTTAAATATTTTGATGCTCGTCTCACACTCGACGGACCACAACCGCCCATGAAAATAAAAAAAGCTAGATATAATTAAGTGAACCTAATTAACGAATATAGTTTTAAGCTAAAATTAGAAAAACTAAATAGGCCATCTGTTAAGTTATGGGTCAGTGGGCAAGGGTCGCATTGTTTGACAAAAACTTGTGAATTACCTACTTTTGGTGTTTGGATATTAAATGGAGACTTGTCTGTCTGTTTGTTGGGTTATTGAACAAAATGTCCTTCTGCCGAGTGGTTTGACCGTTGGACTACCAAGCCAGAGGTCGTAATTTGCACCAATGTCTTTTCAAATTCATGTGCGTATAAATTAGTCATCAGTTGCTAAAAACGGTGAAGGAAAACAGCGTGAGGAAACCGGCACACCTGAGAAATTTTTCAATGGTGTGTAAAGCCATGTCAGAGGCCTACAGGCGGTTGAAACTCTGTCATCAGGTTGTTCATCAACCATACGCTAAGAAGAAGACCATGAACTCTTAAAGCAGGGCATGGTCCGATGTGGAAGCGAGACGCCGCTACGTGCAGTGTAATGCGTTGTCACGCTTCCATAACGTAAACTGTCCTGGTTTAAGAGTTCATGGTAAGGAGACTGCATTCTGGTCACGGTCGCCAATCTCTGTGACTTGCTAACGCAGGAGATATTACAGTGCACAAGTGTGTTAAGTGCAAACAGATGCATTGAATACTCAACACTTTATTGCATTCCGTAGTACATAAGTGGACTTCTTCTTATCGTATGGTTGATGAACAACCTGGTGTCAGAGTTTAAACCGCCTGTAGGCCTCTGACATGGCTTCACACACCGTTGAAAAATCTCTCAGGTGTGCCGGTTTCCTCACGACGTTTTCCTTCACCGTTTTTAGCAATTGATAACTAATTTATGATATGCGCATGAATTCTAAAAGACATTGGTGCGTGCCGGGGTTTGAACTTGCGACCTTTGACTTGGCAGTCCTACGGTCATACCACTCGGCTATCAGTGCTTTTTTTGGACTTTTTTTTTGGAGTGGACTGATAATATATTACTGATTATTATGGACCATGTCGGGCACAGCAAAAGCGGAGAGAGGAAGAGGGTTAACCTAGTTATCTATTCACAAAACTATTCTTTATTCCCTCACACTCTTAGTTCTATGAAATGGAACGAACACGACTCAGAGCACTTACACCTGTATCTTAGCAAGTGAAAAATGGTCTATCATCACAAAATTGACCGCGATCAACACTGCTTTACTTTGCTGATCAACAGATCTGCGCCTCTATGTTGCCACGCAGCTTTCCAGTGAGTGAGGAGTGAGTGGTAGGATAGTTGACAGACATGACTTAGGTCTCAAGCAAATGTAACTTGGTATGTGAAAAACGGTTACCCATCAAAAGATTGACCGCGATGAACACTGCTTAACTTTGTTCATCCCCTGATCTGCGCACCTATGTAGCTATAGAGTATTTGTGTGAGAGAATGGAGAGTGCACCTATGTTTGATTACAGAAAAGCCGCAATGACCAAAATTCGTTTTCGAGGTCGTTGTAAAATATTTTTTTCTTTTGAAATTCAAAGTAAAAGACTGCCTCGTTGGTCTAGTGGTCTCTAAGCGCGACTGCTGAGCAAGAGGTCCTGGGTTCAAATCCCGGGTCGGGCAAAGTGTTACTGAGTTTTCCATTTGGTAATTCCCAGTAGCAGCACGGAGTCTGGATTTGTGCCCGGTTGATGGCAATAGGCTCGCCCCCTATTACATTGGGACTTACAACATAATTGGCGGAATGTGGGTGTACTATATGTTCACCTCTGCCCACCCCTTCGGGGAATACAGGCGTGATGTTATGTTATTTTATTTTGAAATTCAAAGTAAAAGTAATATTAATGCACAAGAAAACCCGGGCGTTTAAACTAGTGTAATAGCAAACAAGTTCGACACCCAAATGAATTTTTATGCAGATTAAAAGATTAATTGTCAGGAAGTGTTTTTGTAGAAATAATTTAACAGCAAGAAGTCGTATAAAATTGACAATAATTGATACGGTTGTGTTGCTAGAGACAATTACTTCTGTTATTATTTATATACCTACTAGCTGCGCCCCGCGGTATTACCCGCTACATTTTTCTGGATAAAAAGTAGCTATGTCAATCCAGGTTCTCAGCTATCTCCATACCAAATTTTAGCAAGTAAAATCAGTCCAGCAGTTTAAGCGTGAAGAGGCAACAAACATACAAACACACTCACACACTTTCGCATTTATAATATTAGTGTGATTAAAACATCCATGTATTGGGATGTAAATAGGTAGCCTCCACGAGTGCTACCTAAGTACGTCCGTCACTAGACGGTGAACCTCGCTACCATCCTTGTTGATGACAATCTCTACAGCATTACCTCTTCCCATGTGAAACCTAACTGATTCCGATACAAAGAAGATTACATTTAATAATAGTTAATGAAAGTCGGTGGTCTCTGTCTACCCCTCTGAGGGACAGCCTTGACTATATGACTGTATAGAAGGCTATATTGCTCAAACTAGAAACCAAGACATAACCTTTTACTTCTTCTTATCGTATGGTTGATGAACAACCTGGTGTAAGAGTTAAAGCCGCCTGTAGGCCTCTGACATGGCTTTACACACCGTTGAAAAATCTCTCAGGTGTGCCGGTTTCCTCACGATGCTTTCCTTCACCGTTTTTAGCAAATATGCTCACAAATTCAAAAAGACGGTGCGTGCTGGGGTTCGAAATTAAGACCTTAGACTTGGCAGTCCAATGGTCATACCACTCGGCTACCAATGCTATGCTATGCTAACCTTTTACTAATAAATGATGAAAATACTTATTGTAACTCTTTTGTAAAAAAATTGCCCCACACTAGGAATTTCTTCTTTATCGTGGCTGCGTTTCACAAACATGAAATATCAAATACACAAACACTCTGACTCGGGACAAATATCTCCGGATCGCTCAAATTTTTGTCCCGTGCGGGAATCGAACCTGCAACCCTTAGCGCAGCAGTCCAATCGCTTAGCCTCTGCACCACTCGGGTCGTCAGCCTTTCAACTGTGCTCTCAAGTCTATTGACAATAACGATTATTCTGACATGCAAAGACAGTGACAGGTATAATTCTATCAATTGTTTTTTTTATTTTTCTTTTGTGGGTTTATCAAGTGTTATTACTGATTACATAGTCAATATTCATACGTAAGATATACATATTACACGCTTGTATTCCCCGAAGGGGTAGGCTGAGATGACTGTACAGTACACCCACATTCCGCCAGTTACGTTATGGATCCCAATGTAATAGGGGGCGAGCCTATAGCCATCAACCGGGCACAAATCTAAACTCCGTACTGCTACTGAGAATTACCTAATGGCAAAACCCAGTAACACATTGCCCGACACGGGATGCGAACCCGGGACCTCATGCTCAGCAGTCGCGCTGAGCGACCACTAGACCAACGGAAGATACAACATGTTAAATAGACGGATACATTAAAATCTAAATTTTACTGATTTATTGATTCCGTCGCGAAAAATCCGGATGTCCGTCAAAACACATGAACTTAACCTTGTGACAACACGGTTACACGGATCTATCAGCCCTGTACACAACAGATTAAGTATTAATATAAAATTAAAACAACACCACGCCCCTTAAATAATTAACAGGCATAACATAACATCACGCCTGTATTCCCCGAAGGGGTAGGCAGAGGTGTGCTTGTAGTACACCCACATTTCGCCAGCTATGTTAAAGGTCCCGATGAAGTTGGCAAGCATATTGCCAATTTTAGGGCCTTCACTAGGTACGTGAACTAAAACTTACCTTCGCTTTCTTCACGTGATAGGTGGCGATTCTATTGCCATTTTTAGGGCCTATACTGGGTTCGCCAACTTAATCACGCTTTCCAGGCTACGAAATACATTAAAAAAAAACATAACATCGCGCCAGTATTTCTCGACAGGGTAGGCAGAAGTGCTCATATAGTACACCCACATTTCACTAGTTATGTTACCGTATAGGTCCCATATTATAGATAGGACCTGTTTCACCATCTACAAGTGCAGTGTTGAATAGTTACTTCTTGATTAACGCTAATCGGCAAGTAAAAGTTACGAGTGTCTTCTATCGTATCTTAGTTACAGGCCAGTTTATCCCCTGATTAATGCTACTCAGATATTGTGATATTCGTATGAGTAGTTACGGCTGACTTTTAGTGGCGGTTAGTCTACTTGACACTTTACTTATCGATGGTGAAACAGGCGCATAATCTAGTAAAAAACGACCACCCATCCAGTTTTAGGTAAGCGGTGGCGTCATTGCGCTCAATGTATGCGCCGCGCCGTAATTACATTTCTGATCATGAATTCTTTACTGTATGATTAGAACAAATTATTTATATAATTATGTTATTCGATTCGATAATCACATCATGTCTGAACAGACGGACAAGGTGATTTAGAACATCTTATTATTATTCTATTTATAATTATTTTAGCCCTATTTATTACATTTTATTGACGTCCTAATTGGCACAGTGGCTAAGCGATTGGACTGCTGCGCTAAGGGTTGCGGGTTCAATTCCCGCATGAGAAAAGCATTGGACCGAAATTGTGTGATCCTCAGATGTTTGCCCCGAGTCTGGGTGTTTTGGATTGTTGGCGCAGTGGCTAAGCGATTGGACTGCTGCGCTAAGGGTTGCGGGTTCGATTCCCGCACGGGACAAAAATTTGTGCGATCCGCAGATGTTTGTCCCGAGTCTGGGTGTTTGTGTATGTGATATTCCATGTTTGTGAAACGCACCCACGATACAGGAGAAATTCCTAGTGTGGGGCGATTTATTAAAAAAAAAAAAAAAATGCGGTATTTCATGTTTTTGAAACACACTTACAATACAGGAGAAATTTTTAGAGAGGTGTGACCATTTTTTTAAAATAAAAAAGTCTCAAAGCACGTTGATTTATGTTACATAGAGCAGCTGCCTATCTGACCTTCACAACCTAGATCGCGCTTGGACCCTTAATACAACAAAGCCAATCACATAGATATATGTGGGCATCCAAGCAAAAGGGGTCCAGCAACTTCCGAACACACGGCAGGACAGTTTACCATGTGGAAGCGAGACGCTGCATTACACAGCACGTAACGGCGATAAACTGTCCTGCTTTAAGAGTTCATTGTATGGGGGCTGTTGTGTGGTATTGAGTTAACACTACATTCTGTATTAAGAATAGTTATTTGATAAGAAAGATTTTAAAAAATATTCAAAAATTGGCACACTATTTTTTTATCAGACACACTGATAGCCGAGTGGTATGACCGTTGGACTGCCAAGTCAAAGTTGGCAAGTTCAAACCCCCGCACGCACCAATGTCTTTTCGAATTCATGTGCTTATTATAAATTAGTTATCAGTTCCTAAAAACGGTGAAAGAAAACATCGTGAGGAAACCGGTACACTGGAGAGATTTTTCAACAGTGTGTAAAGCCATGTCAGAGGCCTACAGGCGGTTTAAACTCTGACACCAGGTTGTTCATCAACCACACGATAAGAAGATCCAGACATTTGAAGTTGAAGCTCTGAAAAAGTAAAAAAGTCATTCCTTTATGAGCTTGTAGATAATTGAGCATTAGTTAACAATTGATTAATATCACAAAATGCATTTTTTTCACCCAATTTTACAAAACCTACACAAGGTTTAATCTCGGAAACTGAATGCCGAGACCTGCCCACTTACCATGAACTGTTAAAACAGGGCAGCTTACTATGTGAAAGCGAGACGCCGCTATGTGCAGTGTAATGCGGCGTCCTGCTTCCACAACGTAAACTGCCCTGCTTTAAGAGTTGATGGTAAGGGGGCGCCGAGACCTGGACCCCTTTTTGCTTCGACGCCCACATATGTACAAGATTATATGAACATATGTACGGTCAGCATCATAAGTAGATTAACATATTACGAAACCTTATGTCAAATAATGGAAAGAAACAAAAACCAATTCAAGTTTTTGTTTCAAATTATAGGAGCGTCCAATGGATGATCTTAAAATATTTAAGACTTTTTAGTGTGTAATTAGTTGTTCTTCAATTAATGGTATGTTTATAAAATTAAATGTTCAGCTACTTATGATGCTGACTGTACAAGAAGTTAATAACAAACTGGTGTAACGAGAAGGAAGGTTTGTAAACATTTCGTACCGCCGAACAAAACCTTTGGTAATTTATGTTCGAAATTAATTAATGTTTTTGTGTAACTAACATTATTATTGTCGTGGTTCCTTGGAGTTTGACGGACTTGAGTCCTACGGACAAGGTTGCAGAGCCCAGGCAAGTACCGATTTTCTTGTGCCTCGTTGGTCTATTGGTCGCTAAGCGTGACTACTAAGTATGAGACTCGGATTCGAATCCTGCGAATTTTGTCACAATCAAATGTGGATCGCACAAATTTTTGCACCGGGTGGGAATCGAAATTTACCCCCGCAACCCTTAGCGCAGCAGTTTAATCCCTTAGCCACTGCGCCAATCAGGTCGAAAAAATATTTTTTTTTTTTCATCACTGCGTCTATCATATACAATTATCCTGTAACCCACAGATTAGTTCAACTTTTTATCAAATCAAGTCAATCAAATTAAGCTTATTTAGAACCTATGTAAACTATGCTCTACTTTTTACAAAATAAAGGAACTGATTTGATTTTAACCGACTTCGAAAAAAAGGTTGAAGTTGTGTGTTGAAAAGTTCTCAATTCGTCGGAATCTTTTTTATACTATACAAAAATACACCCACATTGCCACGGTCCCACATTGGGTTCGTAATTGTAATTTTTGTTTGTATTTTATTGTTTATTATTTGTGTTGGATCAAAAATATATTATTTTCTTTTTAATAGGTGTGGTCGCTCACAAATATTTTTTTATCTTTTTTTCTTTCTTTCGGTGACGAGTTATAATTATCCGACGACGAAAAAAATATCCAGAATCTCTTGCCTAATGGAACCTATCTAAAATGTCTTAATCGTGCTTACCCAAGTTTTTAAAAAAAGCCGTAATAATAAAAATTTCTTTGTTTTAACATTTACCACGTCAAATGTGACGTCACTATTAAAATGTAGTGTACGATATGTATCAAAACAAAAACTATCGTAGTTTGACCTCTAACTGTACGCAACGTGATTGTGTGGGGAGGTCAAGTTGAGATGGTTAGCTTGACTGGGTAAAGCCTTCAATGATATTTTAGGATTGTGCTGTAGTGCAAGCTATAGTATATTTTACTATAAACTTTTATATTTTTGTAAATATATTTTTTATAATAATTGGTATCTTTTCTGCGTTTTTAAAACACCAAAAATTAATTTACAAACTGTTATCAATAATGACTAACATAACATAACATCACGCCTGTATTTCCCGAAGGGGTAGGCAGAGTTGTACATATAGTACACCCACATTTCGCCAGTTATGTTGTAAGTCCCAATATAATAGGGGGCGAGCGAATTGTTTAGTGTTTATATATACATATATATTTTTGTATAATATTACGTATATATAATCTGTATTATGTAAGTAGGTATATAAAATTATATCTTCTCACACAGCTGTTTGTGCATCTACCGTGATCTGTCTCTGCACTACCCAAAGGTTTGACTGGTAGAAAATGCCTAAGGCATTAAGTCCGCCTTGTACACCTCTTGTGTAAAGAATAAATAAATAAATAAATATTGTTAATGGAAAACTCAGTAACATTTTGCCCGGGATTTGAACCCAGGACCTCTTGCTCAGCAGTCGGGCTTAGCGACCACTAGAGCATTCAATAATGACTATTGGCTATATATAATAGTTTGACATCCCGTAGACGCAGCGGCCTAACTATAACATTAGATTTGTGGATTCGATTTTCACGCGCAAAAAAACTTATTCTCTTATACACACCATGTATAAACTGTGTCTCAAAGTTTATAAATAATAATAAATACGATATAGGAAAGGGTAAAGGTAATTTAAAATATATTTCATGATGTATTAATCAAACGTCGATCGATGAGAACTAACTGTCGCAGTGACTAGCGATTAGGGTGCTGTGATAGGGTTTGGTATCCGGCCTAGAACTGACCACCCCCTTTCCTCCCGTGAGTGTCGTAAGAGGTGACTAAGGGAAAATCCAGAATATGAGCAGCAGCATCTTCTGTTATTTGACCACCAACACTGCGATCCCTAAGCCGCTTGCAAGCGAGGGGAATATGGCAACCCCGGGGGGGGGGGGGGGTTGCCTTCTAAAAGGGAGAGGCCTTTGTTCAACAGTGGACGTCTATCGGCCGATGATGATGATGATAGGGTTTGCGGATGTATTTATCCACACGGTACCAAAAATTGTGTGATCCGCAGATGATTGTTGTGTGATATTTCAGGTTTGTAAAACTCACCCAATTTTGATCCATGTAATGTAATAAATTTATAATATATGTAGGTAGTTCAAAGGTAATAAAGCAGGAGTTTAACCCCTTATTATATGGGACCTTTATTACATTTTATGTTTGTTTGTAAGTGTTTTAAATAATGTATTATATATTTTGGTCAGTTGTGGACTGATTTCCATATCTTAGTAAGATTTCTATATGTATGAAAAGTACATAAGATATTGAATTAAAATAAGTTGCTTTCACGTATAAATATTGTTCGAAAATCTATCTATAACGACTCACCAAAGCGATACTATATTTTATCGCGCAGCTTTCAGAGCGCTACAAGCTTTACGGCACTATTTAAGCCACAAGGCTAGTAATGCCGGCTCAGTTGAAGTAGGCGCGTCAAGCGTTTGCCACGGAAGGTAATGTTGCCCACACAATAGTACCTAGTGCAGTGTAGTGAGTGCTCCAGTTTTCCGACTTCCGATATTCGACTTCCGAGTTTCGGGTTCCGATTTCCGAGAATAGGGGGCATTGGTGAGTTTGATTTTTGAGTTTTCTTTTTAATTATTGCTGTGTTGTGGTATTTAGATTTTCTGAAGGTTCAATGCTTACGGAAATTATACTAAAAATTACTTTTAACTACAAAATAATACAATCAAGTATTTGTTCTAGTAATGTTAAGTTTTTTTTCTTGAATTACGATAAGTTATAACTACGAAGAATTATTTTAAAACGTCACCCCAAACTCAGAATTCTCCAGTACCTACCGTGGGTGCGTTTCACAAACATGAAATACCACATACACAAACACCCAGACTCGGGACACACGTCTGCGGATCACGCAATTTTTTGTCCTGTGCGGGAATCGAATCCGCCACCGCAAGAATGGTTTAAGTATCAAATCGGTCCAGCCTTTCTTGAGTTTTAGCGAGACTAACAAATGTCAATATATTTTAATATGTATAAATTTGGGTCTCTGCTGTGCAATTAATCTTTGCCTACCCCTTCTAGGAATGTAGGCGTGATGATATAATATAAATCAAGGCAAACAAGTATAATTATTGTGACCTAAAAACATAAGATACTGTATTATTACGGTATGTTATAAATAAAACCTAATTCTAGATATATACTTAGAATTATAGATATTTATAACTAATTGTATATTTAAACAGATTATTAATTAACTAATAATAGATACATACGTACAGACATAGTATATTGACGATCCAATTAGTGCAGTGGCTAAGCATTTGGACTCCTGCGCTAAGGGTTGCGGGTTCGATTCCCGCACGGGACAAACATTTGTGCGATCCGCAGATATTTATCCCGAGTCTGGGTGTTTGTGTATGTGATATTTCATGTTTGTGAAACGCACCCACGATACAGGAGACATTCCTAGTGTGAGGCGACGTCATCTTCTACCGATAATAAAACAGACCTACATAATTTAAAAATACTTTGAAAGATTATAAACTTAAGCGGGATTTTAACCCACAATTTCCGCCGATACATGGCATCTGCTCTACGAACTGTGATAGCGTGTCGTTGCTTGCGCCTATAACATTTCAAATTCCCTTTCGTTTGACGCCGATCGGCAAAGATCATGAGTTCAAATCTCATCGTAGTAAACGTTACATTGAATGGCAACCCTGTACCCCGAATCATATTCCTCAAACGATAATTATGTATAAAACCATGTCTGAAAAAAACCAGATGAACGAAGCAACTAACAGCAGATGATAACCTGATTGGCGCAGTGGCTAAGCGATTAGACTGCTGCGCTAAGGGTTGCGGATTTGATTTCCACTCGGGGCAAAAATTTGTGCGATACACATTTGATTGTCCCGAGTCTGGGTGTTTGTATATGTGATATTTCATGTTTGTGAAACGCACCCACGATACAGGAGAAATTCCTAGTGTGGGGCGAGGTTTTAAAAAAAATAATTGTACATACATTGGCGGAATTTGAGAGCATGACACTAGTCCATTTATCTCAACCATGACTACGTTGTCGCATTAGGTTAGCCTGTAAGGAAAGTTGTAACTGGAATAAATAATTAGTTTCAAAGATTGTCTATAACCAAATGTACAGACGAACGAACTTAACCCCTTTAATGTCTTTAGAAGTATATTTAAGTCTTAGAATACAGATCAAACCTGAATCCATGAACGCACACAATATTGAAGCATCACCAACTATTCCAAAATGGAGTAGTTGCCAAATTGGCTGATTTGTGGTGCCGACATTGGACGATTTAACATTTAGTTCACATAGATCGCGCGCAGCATTAGAACGTTTTACACGCTGCGCATTTAATTCGATTATGCCGTCCTGCGTAATGCAAATGTGCAAAACTGCAGTCGGACTCGGAATTATATAAAAACATAGCTGTGCCCGCGACTCCGTCCGTGTTGACATTCGGAAACAGAAAAAATATTTTAAAAATCTTTTCAATATTATTAGCTAAGTTTAAGCGGATTCTTTTCGGTAGTTTTTACGCCAAGCCCTACTGTTTTATTACATGTACGTAAAGATTAACGTAACTTTTTTGTTTGTGAACCGATTTAAATAAAACAAGCAGTAAATGTTATGGGAAGCTTGCAAATCATCAGTGACAACAGCACATATCGGTTCAGTCGTGCCTGAGATTAGTGCGTTCAAACGCACAGACAAACCGTTAAACAGACAGGGTAAAATAAATATAGAGTGTATAAATTGTTTTTCTTTTTTAATATTCAATGTACAAACACGGGTGGTTTACGATTGTATTATATGTACTTATAGATGTTAGGATTACATTTTATTTGTACATAGCTTTTGCCCGCGGCTTCGCTCGCGTTAAGAAGCCATCTATTGTCAACATTTAGAACTAAAACTTATTTTGTTCGTCTTAATTTATTCTCAATTCTAAATTCTTTATTGCGTACCATAATGTTACATAGGTGGTAGGGAAATAAATATATTAGTCACAATTATGGACCCTGTCGGGTCGACCCTGTCGGACCCTTATTCGTTCCTTTAGGTACTGATAGGTTCAAACTAATACATTTACATCCTCCATCATCCCTTTTCTTATCCCCATGGGGGTTAAATTTATCAAAATCCTATTTAAGCGGACGTCTTCATCATAGTATATTGTCATGTACGTACATCATGTCGAGTACATCATAGTATGTTGATATTTAATCTGTAATTTTTAATTTTGAAGGCGCTGGTACCTGTGATACAATGATATACTCATTAGTACAGGTACCACCGTTCCCCCTTTTCCTGTTATGTTCTCTTTTTTCTTTTTAATTCTATTTGTGTGAAACTACTGTTTTTTCTGAAAATAAACTTTTATTATTATTATCATTATTATAGTAGCTCCAATCTTTAATTTCAGTTCAATCAGTCGAAAATCTAAGAAGATTTATACAAACTTTCATCCCCTATTTTATCCCCTTAGGGGTGGAATTTATCAAAATCCTTAGGGGATGCCTACGTCATAGTAGCTTTATGCATGCAAAGTCTCAGCCCAATCGGTTTAAAATTGACAAAGTTTCATACAAACTTTCATCCCCTATTTTATCCCCTTGGGGGTAGAATTGATCAAAATCCTTTCTTAGTGGATGCCTACGTCATAACATCTACGTGCATGCCAAATTTCAGCCCGATCCATCCAGTGGTTTGGGCTGTGCGTTGATAGATCACTATGTCAGTCAGTCACCTTTGAGTTATATATATTTAGATATGGGTGGTTAATGGCTGAACGCGTGGCCTGTGATTTTAGTATAGATCTTTACTGCATATTTTTGTTTTTGCACTTTTACCATACCATTACCACTTTTACCATGCAACGATCCTCACGCCCCAACCGCCGCCGGGATTCTGATCCCGATTTCCGGCCACCGTAGGCGCGGGCTTGCGGTCGGTGAGCAATGGGTGGCTCGCCGTCCGACCGTCCGGTAACTATCCGGACCGAGCCCAAGTCGTCGACGGCGCGTACTGTTTCACGCGCGCCTCAAGGAGATGTCAGCAACTGTAGGGGCCCATCAGGGTCGAAGCCTACTGGGGCCAAGGGTCTGATTCCGAAAGGAAGACTCGGCCCTGGTACGAAAGGCAACGAAGGAACAGGAGTGGGTTTTTAGTCAGTAAAAGTCTGACACTATCTCCCGCTCCGCCCAAGAGCGGGGATGTCATAAGATGATTTTCCCACCGAAAAAAAAAAAAAAACCACTTTTACCATTGCTTTATAACCAATCATTTTAATAGCTGAATCTTCAATTGTTTTCAATAACAAAAAAACAGGTAAATTGATAAAATACCAGTACTTATCGATTCCGATTGTTCAATATTGATTCAATTATTAAAAATATGTCTAGGTTGTCTGTAACAGGTCTAACTAGTTGGCCCTAGGCTAAACTGATTGATAGTATTTAAAAACATCTAGTACGCTTGAAATCGTGAATTTGAGTTCGCTAGTTGGGCCTAGGCGGAACGGAATAGATAGATAGTTAAACCAATCATCTACAATAAGATCGTGAATTAATTTCGGTATGAATTTGGACACGATATGTTTATGATAGATGGTTCGATTGAAGGTTAAGCTGCACTTGCTTTAGTCTTTTCTTGGATGGGCGACCAATTACAGCAAACGAAGCGTAACCTTCGATCGACTAGTTTATTTAGTGAATGAGGCGAAGGAAGTATGTCAGGATCGTAGCAAATAGAAATCCGTGATCTCTGCTTACCCCTCTGAGAAATAGGCGCAACTTTTTGTATGTATGTATTAATTAACTAACACTTTAGTATATTTTTAAGTTACATGACTGCTTCGTTGGTCTAGTGGACGCTAAGCGCGACTGCTAAGCATTAGGTCCTGGGTTCAAATTCCGGGTCGGGCAATGTGTTATTGAGTTCATCTATTTGGTATTTCTCAGTAGCAGCACGGAGTCTGGATTTGTGCCCGGTTGTTGGCAATGGGCTTGCCCCCCTTACATTAGGACCTACAACACTCATAAACTCATAACTGGCGAAGGGTGCACTGCACACCTCTGACTACACCTTCGCGGAATACAGGCGTGATGTTATATTTTTAACTTACATAGTATAGGTTCCAATGTCTATTATTAAATAGAGACCTAAAAAATGAAAATGCGAAATGAGGGTCCTGGGTTCAAATTCCGGGTCGGGCAAAGTGTTATTGAGTTCATCTATTTGGTATTTCTCAGTAGTAGCACGGAGTCTGGATTTGTGCCCGGTTGTTGGCAATAGGCTTGCCCCCCTTACATTAGGACCTACAACACTCATAAACTCATAACTAGCGGAGGGTGCACTGCACACCTCTGACTACCCCTTCGGAGAATACAGGCCTGATATTATGTTATGTTTTTAACCTATATAGTATAGGTTCCAATGACTATTATTATACAGAGACCTATCATAAAAATTACAATACGAAATGAGGGTGTACTATATGTGCACCTCTGTTTACCCCTTCAGGGAATACAGGCGTGATGTGTATGTTATCTTATCGTCGACCCATCCCACTGCTGGACAACCAACGCTTCGCTTGCCCGTTCTTCATCTTTCAGAGAGTAAAGGCGTTAAAATCTATGTTCTAAATTGATAAAGGAAATTTGAAAAATTATGGACATGAGCGGGTTATGAACCCGCGACCTTCGCCGATCCGTAGCGCTGCTCTAACTAACTGAGCCACCGTGTCGCTGCTCGCATCCATCGAATTTCAAGTTCCCTTTTAGTATTTACGTCTTAAGGGTGTCGTCAGGTATTATCTGTCGGATTCTATCAACTCAGTGTTATACCTTTACAGCTATAAATCACTGAAACGATAATACCAACCCAAATTTATATGACATTTGGTGCCATTTTAGCATGTTGCCCATGCTAAGCTTGAATCTAAATTGATAAAGGAAATTTGAAAAATGATGGACACGAGCGGGATCTGAACCCGCGACCTTCGCCGATCCGTAGCGCTGCTCTAACCAACTGAGCCACCGTGTCGCTGCTCGCATCCATCGAATTTCAAGTTCCCTTTTAGTATTTACGTCTTAGGGGTGACGTCAGGTATTATCTGTCGGATTCTATCAACTCAGTGTTATACCTTTACAGCTATAAATCACTGAAACGATAATACCAACCCAAATTTATATGACATTTGGTGCCATTTTAGCATGTTGCCCATGCTAAGCTCGAATCTAAATTGATAAAGGAAATTTGAAAAATGATGGACACGAGCGGGATATGTTGATTAATGACCTTGTTTTCATAATTATGGTCGTAGCCTTTATCAGGACAAAGATCTTAATCAAGTTACTTACAATTTATAATGCTGTCACAACCCAAACTAAACAGAACATCAAAAGTTTGTTGACCTTTCAAATTAAATAAAGTTTCACATTTCAATACAACTGACAAATGCATGCAATTACGATTAATTAATGAACTAATGTACTTATGTGATTTTTTTTTATTGAAACGTCGCCTTACTACGAGTACCTCCTGTGTCGTGGGTGCGTTTCACAAACATGAAATATCACATACACAAACACCCAGACTCGGGACAAACATCTGCGGATCACACTAATTTTTGTTCTGTGCGGGAATCGAACCCGCAACTATTAACGCGGCAGTTCAATCTCTTAGCCACTGCGCCAATCCGGTCGTCTAATCGTTCATTACCTAATTGGAAAACCCAATAACACTGCCATCACGGGAGACGAACTCAGGACCCCATGCTCAGCAGACTATTTGTTGCCATTGTGTAATTATGTTATTTTTTGTTAATTACAAATTAATAATTACGTTGTGTATGTCCAAAATTGAGTTTAGCGCACATCCTGATCTAATTTTTAATTTAATAAGGCAATTATATAAACAAGGAACTGTGAGTATCATTAAATTTTGTTTTCCGCATTAATAAACGACTATATTTCCATAATTTTAACGAATATATGCCCCACGGCATCTACTGATCCAAAATTACATAATAATATGTAACTTGGCTCGTAACTACACAGCTACCACGCAAATAATAATGTCTTGGGACAACTCACACACGGTCATCTGATCCCAAACTAGACAGAGCCTGTATTATGGCAACCAGACAACTGATAAACATACTTATATATTTCTAAATACATAATATAGATAAATTATACCCAGACACAGAACAAATCATTATGCTCATCACACAAAGATTTGTACTGGGTGGAAATCGAACCCACGACCTCCGGTTTAGCAGTCAGGGCCACTAACCACTAGACCAACAGGCAAGTCAAATATAATGAGTCGATATACATGGTCATGCAGTGCTCGCCGCGGTCAGACTTGTGATGGGTGACCGTTTACACATGTCGAGATCTCTGCCGGTACGATCCTCGTTTATGAAGAGGGTAAAATGCGTACCTAAATTTATATCCCTGATAACAACTTTCAACGGATTATAGACAAAGGTATTTTAATTTTGCTTGATTTGCGTAAAAAGGAAAATTGTTAGTGTGAATAATTTTTTTATAGTTTTTACTGCATTTAGCAAAAAATCCGGTGCCTAGTAAATAAAGTAATTATACGCAACCTTAACTAGTGCCGGCATCACATAGATGTACGAAGCGATAGATGTGGCAGTTTATGAAATTAAAATATTGCAAATTTTTTTTTGCCCTAGCAATTTTTACTAAACTGTAGTAATATCTCTATGTGTATCCATCATGCTTTTATTCACTGAAGGGGTAGGCAGAGGTGTGTAGTACACCCACATTTAACCAGTTATGTTTTAGGTCCCAACGTAATAAGGGGCGAGCCTATTGGCATGAAATGAGCACAAATCGAGACTCAGATTTGCTACAGTGAAATTTTTATCTATAGACTATAAAACTTTGCCTCGCCCGAGAATTGAACCCAAGATCTCATGCCTTTCCCCTATAATAAGAAGCCTACGTTAATATCGTACGTC
The DNA here is from genome assembly GCA_905340225.1 of Abrostola tripartita. Taxonomy (NCBI): domain Eukaryota; kingdom Metazoa; phylum Arthropoda; class Insecta; order Lepidoptera; family Noctuidae; genus Abrostola; species Abrostola tripartita. The sequence goes on from HG996515.1 coordinate 4,725,220, forward strand.
TAAACTCTATGTAGGTACTTAATTTTAATTAAACTATATGACTGCCTCGTTGGTCTAGTGGTCGCTAAGCGCGACTGCTGAGCAAGAGGTCCTGGGTTCAAATCCCGGGTCGGGCAAAGTGTTACTGAGTTTTCCATTAGGTAATTCTCAGTAGCAGCACGGAGTCTGGATTTGTGCCCGGTTGATGGCAATAGACTCGCCCCCTATTACATTGGGACTACAACATAACTGGCGAAATGTGGGTGTACTATATGTTCACCTCTGCCTACCCCTTCGGGGAATACAGGCGTGATGTTATGTTATGTTATGTTATATGACTTTTGGTGTCATTTTTGCATGTTGCCCATGCTAAGCTTAAATCTAAATTGATAAGGGAACTTGAAATTCGATGGGTGTGAGCAGTGACACGATGGCTCAGTTGGTTAGAGCAGCGCCACGGTACGGCGAAGGTCGCAGGTTCAAGTCCTGCTCGTGTCCATCATATTTCAAATTTCCTTTATCAATTTAGATTTAATTAAACAAGTCTTAACAATTTTATATCAAAAATGACAATTAAGTAATTTTTTGTATAAAAATGTGTCATTATCACAAGGGACAATAAAACGGTTATTCATTAAATCAATTCCTTTACAGATCATAATACTTACCAGAGACAAGAGTTTAATCATAAACATTTATTTTTATATCTTTTTTTACAACAAACAAATCATTATTTAAAAACAATTATTGTTTCTTGGCCATAGGTACCTAAAGAGGTCATTGCCGACATTAACAAACTTATCCATAACACTTGCAAACCACAAATCAATCAAACTTCAACCTTATCACGATGTAATAAGACTCACTGCAAGCTTTTTCATCCGCAAAATTAATCGTGTCCGTGCAATAATAGTTACTGCAACAAGGAAATAGATATTAGACTCTAAAGTGAGGTGTGTAGAGGTTGTTTTTGATTGGCCCTATCAAGTGATTAAATGACTAATTGCTTATACTAAGTACGAGGTAATAATTTATTCAGCGGATTTTTAGAATGAATGGACAGAAAACTTCAACAAATCTTTACTGTCATGATCATCATCTTATCATAACATCATCATTATCATCAGCTGAAGACGTCCACTGTTGAACAAAGGCCTCCCCCTTAGAAAAGGGGGGGTGCCACAATCCCCACGCTTGGCAAGGGACTTGGGGATCGTATCACATCATAACATCACGCCTGAATTCAATTAGGTGTATAGTACACACACACATCGCCAGAGTGATAGGTCCCAATGTAATAAAGAGCGAGCCTATTGCCATCAACCGGGCACAAATCCAGACCCTACAGACTACTGAAAATGACCTTATGGTATAACCCATGTCAGTTTGCCCGACTCGGGGTTCGAATCCAGGACCTCAGGCTAAGCAGTCGCACTTAGCGACCACCAGACCAACGAGGTAGTCATCATCATCATCAGTATCCCACTGCTGGGTATAGGCCTCTCTTAAACTCCCTACTCGGCGCAGTTGTTACTGTTGTACTGTGCCAATCTCATTCAGGTATAGTTCCCGTCAAGCAAAAAGAAGGCTGACTGATACAGTGCAGCCCCCTTACCATGAAGTCTTGAAACAGGGCCGTTTACGTTGTGTAAGCGAGACGCCGCATTACACTACACTTAGCGGCGTCTCGCTTCCACACCGTAAACTGTCCTGTTTTAAGAGTTCATGGTAAGAGGGCTGTGATAATCTCATCCAGATATAGTTCCCGTCACGCAAAAATAACGCTGACTGATAACTTAATTTTTTGAACTCCAGTCTATTCCAGTGTTACGTAACTAGTAAAGTACCTATAATGATTCTACAATGAAGCAATTACACTTAATTATAAACCACAATAGCCTAGGACCATAGGAAGCGACTATATCCGAGTGCAAACACGGTCGCTGACAGTCTCTCAGCATTCTTTTTACGTGACGGGAACTATACGCTCCGCAATATTTGTAATATCGTCGACCCATCTTATCGTTTGTGGTCCTGGTCTAGCCATTTGTGCACCCCTCTAGGGTCCGCGCCCAGTGCCTGGGCACCGCTGGCAACTCCCTATTTGCGGCACTGTTAGTACACAACATAATCCTATCAAATATATTAAGTAGGCTGTACCAGCTTTCGCGAAACTTCCATAGCACATTTGGTACCATTTTCCCGGAATAAAAGCCTAACCTATTGTCTTGCCTAGGGTTCAAACTATCACTATACCAAATTTCATGAAAATCGGTGCAGTGGTTTCGCCAAAAATACTAATAACAGAAACAAATAGATCTTCTGTTTTTAACTCGTCACTTCGTTTTTCATTTGTGTAAATTTATAAATCTTGGTGCAAAATGTTTTTATTTGTACCTACTACAAACATAATGTACTATACAAAAAACTAGTGTAACTTAAATTATAATTACAACTGCAAAAAATACGACATGCAATTATAATTAACGTATGCAACTTGTCCGATCTAGATTTATTTAAGCCAGTGTTTATGCTATAATTTATTAGACGTGAATAACAATTTACTAGTAAATTAGGTACGATATTTCCTATGTCATAATAATATAAAAACCTTTATTGCAGACACACGGTCTACAAAATTACAGGCAAACGAATATTATTAGTTAAAACCATAATTTTTTCAGAAATTAACGTTTAAAGTTTACCGTATTAAATTTAGGGAGTATTGGTACAGCCTATGTCACCCGGACCATTATTAAGAATCGATTGATATCTTATACATCAAAATCGGTTCAGTAGTTCAGGCGCTACAATGTTACATACATATAAAGACTGATAAAATCATAACCCTTAGTTTTAGCTTCGCCGTAGTCGGGTAAAAAAGGTTTTAAAGTGACGATAGCTGTATTTTTAGTTCTCAATCACACACAAACAAAATAGTTCAAACAAAATTAGATCTAAATAATATACTATTGGCACCAGATTGGCACTAAATAATGATCTTGCTGTCAAAGCAAATGACAGTTGCGACATAGCCCAGTTTGAGCGGCCATTTTGGTTCGCGCAGGCGCAGTAGCAAGCAATAGTAGCTTGAATAAAATGGCAGGACTAAATTACGAAACGTATCCTTGAAATAACTGACTGAACGTTATTGTAGAGTGACCATGTTTACTTCGAATAAAATATTAGAAGTGTTATAGTACCTAGGCAATATTTTTAGTAGAAACTGATTTTCAAGCCCATCACGGGTTCAAAACCTAACAAATGGCGCGCTCATTTTGAATACTCGAAAAGGGGACAAAAGGGTATTTTAGTCCAAGGATAAATATAAAAATGCATGTTTATGATAGATTTCGTAATAAGTAAACGAGAAATGTCGGTATTTATTTATAAAAATGTAATCTAAAGTTTATAATTCGTTATAAAAAGCGTCTTTTTTAATTTGTTCTTCAAATGTCTAAAACGCCACTCGCCACATTGATTTCGACGTGACGTCACTCCAATAGTATTAATCCGTCAGGGTTTAACACGAGACAAATACTAGTGTAACCCACAGATATTTTTTCTATGTTTAGGTATTTATGTAAGTATGTGATCTTTCATGTTATTATAATGCAACGACGATAAAAGATAAATTCCTAGAGCGTCCAACGTTACATGCCCGCCAAAATGACTTTTTCATGGTTTTGGCGCGTGTTTTAGTGATATTGTCTTTGGACTGTATGCAACTGTCAATAGGTCTTTTTTTTAATCGCAAATTGGCAAGAGATTATACAATACAACATTAATTTAAAATTCTCAGAAACGCGTTTAAAAAAACAAAAAACTGCTGTAAAATAATGTTGCCAGTACAAAAACCGGGTCACTGACGTATAACATAATTGCTGGTAAGGTGTTGCCATGTGTAACTAATTTAATTTCAATTAAAACGGCCGGTTGCACACGGAGCGTAAAGACTGTAGATTATTCACGCTAGTTCGTATATTAAGAAGTCTACAAGCGTAGAGATGATGCAATAAAGCTTTTGATTTTCAATGACTTCCATCATGCCTGTAATCCTGGAAGGGTAAGCAGAGGAATTCTACTTTACCAGGAGCCCATACACCCATTCACAACCTGATTAGCACAGTGGCTAAGCGATTGGACTGCTGCGCTAAGAGTTGCGCTTGCGGGATGAATTCCCGGATGAGACAGAATTCGTGTGATCCGCAGATATTCTGGGAGAATATCTGGGAATATATTACGTTTTTGGACCGCAACCACAAAAAAATTAGCTTTTGCCCGCGGCTCCGTCCCGCGGTAACCCCTATTTATACCCCATAGAGGGGTGAATTTAAAAAAACAAGTAGCCTTTGTCCTTTCTCGGGTCTTAAACATTCTACATGCCAAATTTCTCAAAATCCGTCCAGCGGTATAGTCGTGAAGGTCTAACAGACAGGCAGACAGATAGAGTTACTTTCACATTTTTTATAATACTGTAGTATATAGTATGGATAAAATAAAATTGATATACCATATATTATGTAGGTGTAAAGAGACCGCTTCATTGGACTAGTGGTCTATAGCACGACTACTAAGCACGAGGTCCCAGGTTGAAACTGCAAACAAAGTGCTATTATGTTAATGCTCGTAGCGTAGCCAAGTAAATACCGCGCATATCAGTCGATCTGTGAGATTAAGCCGCGCTCGCCGCGGTCTGTCTTGTGATGGGTGACCGTTTTCACATGTCGGGACCCCTTCGTGCTTCGGAGGACACATTCAGCCGTTGGTCCTGTGCCTGATCTGTCTCCGGTCGTGTCTTACCGTCCTGGACTATGAGAGTGAGGGAATAGGGAGTGCACCTGTTTGCGCGCATACTTGTGCACTATAATATCTCCTGCGCAGTTGGCTAGTCGCACATAAGACAGGCCGCCGTGACCGAAATTCGGTCAGGAGAACATTATTATTATTTTTCTTTTACTAACATAACATCACGCCTGTATTCCCCGAAGGGGTAGGCAGAGGTGAACATATAGTGCACCCACATTTCGCCAGTTATGTTGTAAGTCCCAATGTAATAGGGGGCGAGCCTATTGCCATCAACCGGGCACAATTCCAGACTCCGTGCTGCTACTGAGAATTACCTAATGGAAAACTCAGTAACACTTTGCCCGACCCGGGATTTGAACCCAGGACCTCTTGCTCAGCAGTCGCGCTTAGCGACCACTAGACCAACGAGGCAGTAATTGTTTTACTAACGTGTACATAATGTATTGAATATACATTATATTCTTAAAGTGTGTAGCAAGTCTAAAACCACATGATCAATATGGTACAAGTTGAGTTGCGAGCGAATCGGATGTGTGGAAGTGGGTCAGACATGTTGAGTATTAGTCTTACTATGACCCTTAGTTAGTGTTCACTGGAATGCCTATAGCCTTCTATATAAGCCTTCGTTCTTGCGTATAATTGACGTTTCTTACGTACTAGCTTACATTATGTAATCAATTATCATCTTATATATCTCGGACGGGTGTATAGTACGCCCACATTTTGCCAGTTATGCCATCGGTCCCAATGTAAAACGGGACGAGCCTATTGCCATTAACCGGGCACAACAACTGGCTCCGTGCTGCTACTGAGAATTACCTAATAGAAAAACCCAGTAACACTTTGCATGAACACGAATTCGAACCCAGGACTTCACGTTTAGGAGTTGCGTTTTACAACCACTAGACCAACGAAGCAACCTCTATCGCGTACTATTTTATGCTTTTATATTCGTGTCCATATCGAACACGCTACCTAGCACGGAAGTACAACCATGTAACCACTACACTATGGCTGGGTGGCACCAACTTACTTTAACATTAACAAAATGTTAGGTTAGGATGTTAGGTTAGGTTGTTAGGTTAGCGGTTAGGCAAAAAATGAGTTGCACCATTTGACAATTTGTTAGATGACGTCATAACTTTAACAGTAACCGTAACCGCCCAAACTTCTTTGGTTAAAGCTAATGTTAAAGTTAACTAGCTGTCAGATGCGTCAATTGCATTTTAATCTCCAAACAGAAATAGCTTTTAATAGCTCCAACATATTATCATGTCCATGCTTCAAGAATTAGTACTACAAGTATTGCCATATTTAAAAATGTTTTTCGCCACTGATTTGGGGTAAATACGATCTCATTTCACTAGCAACCCTGATAACTTTAACTATAACAAGGAAAACGATGGTGCAACCCAATCCACAGTCAATGTTAAAGTCAGCTATGTTAGAGTATCTCACACCTACCCAAATGTCCTGCAGATGGTACGAGACGGGGCGTCTGTCAGGACAGGTCGACTCAAGCCGGCTTTGGATTTTTTTTCTTAAAAAAAACCCATCTCGGACGACCTACATTGTTCTCACACAAACTTACGTTTGTCTGGACTTTAAAAGAGACATTGACCCCAGAGTTTGTTTCGGCATTTCTTCTCAGAGGTAGTCAGTTAGGAAATGCCGACACCATCATTCTAACTAGTTTATAAAAAATGACGTGTAAAAGTGTTTTTTTAAAACCTATTTGCAGAAATAAAATCATTTATCATTTATCAGCGTTACTGTTATCGTCAAATTTGATATAAACCATAAGTTTAACCACTAATATGGTGCAACCAAGCATTAGTGAGACATTCATAAGGCTATTGCCATAAAAACGTCATTAAAAACGGCTACTATCGGCTATAATTAAGTGGCTAAACAATAGAACACCAAAATTGAATGGACCTTTTACAAAGACTACAAACTGTTAGACTGCCTCTTTGGTTTTGTGGCTGCTAGCGCGACTGCGGAGCACGAGGTCCACAGTTCGGATACCACGAAAACTAAGTGTTATTGCATTTTCTCATAGTTTAATCTCAGTTCTACTTATCGTATGGTTGTTGAACAACCTGGTGTCAGAGTTTTAACCGCCTGTAGGCCTCTCACATGGCTTTACACACCGTTATAAAATCTCTTATGTGTGCCGGTTTCCTCACGATGTTTTCCTTCACCGTTTTTAGCAACAGAAAACTAATTTTTAATTCTCAGTAATAGCAGATTTGTGTACGGTTAATGACAATAGGTTCGCCCCTCCATAACATTGGTTCCTATTAACATTACCTGGTAATGTGAGTGTACATTACACCCCTGCCTTCCCCTTTGGGGTATACAGGCGTGTTGTTATACTATGTTTAATAAATAATCTGTTTGTCGTGTCAATTAACTTGTTGATAATTAATTAATTCTAATTTATTGAGATTAATACTGTCTTGTCACTTGAGTGATTCATATAAAAACTTTGACAAGGTCGTTTTAAATAAAATATATAATTAAATGATGTAATTATCTATGGTCATGTTCTTACATTAAATATATGTACGTATGATAATCCTCTATTGTCACCAAAAAACGAGTTTTAAGAGCCCATTGAATGGCAATAGGCTGGCAACCTATCACACTGGCCTTAAACGCAGAGGAATAAGCAAAAAGACATTCAAACATGTTTTCCCGAAATGGTAGCAAGATGTGTATAGTACACCCACAATTCACTAGTAATGTTAATAGGTCCAATGTAATAGGGGCGAGCCTATTGCTATTAAGTCACAAATCTGGAATTTGAGTTACCTATCTTACCTTATATAAAACACTTTGCCCTACCCGAAAATCGATCCCAGGATCTCACGCACAGCAGTAACGCTTTGCGACCACTAGACCAACGAAACAGACTTTATACCCTTTTTAATAATGAATCTAGAATATATAATAGTGTCATCATCATCCGGAAGACACTGTTACCACCTGGTGGGAGGCCTGCCAACGCTGCGTCTTTCTGTTCATGGTCGCCACTAGAGAACCTTTCTTCCCAATTGGCTATCGGCTCTTCGAGCGATGTAGCCTGCCTAATTAGTAATAAGTCGTCTAATAGAAACATATGATTTAAAAAAATTAAACACCCCGACTGTCATGTCGAGAACAAACTAATGAGTAAAAAGCAAGTCAGATCGCAGTCGGAGGACCGTTCTGTGGAACACTGTCTTATCTAAGAGGTACCCAGACTGGGATGGGACATGTTTTTTACTTTTTAGTTTGTTTTTTGACATGACAGATGACAGTCGTATGTTTTTAATATTTTTTATTCGCAATGAGCAAGGATTTTTACGATACTCCATACATCAAAATCAGGCGGTCAGAAGTAACGGTGGAATAGAAAAAACTCACATAATATGAATTCTGAAAACACTCCATTTTTGGGCAGTCGCGTAAAGACAAAATTTGTGGTTACACTGTAACAGCATTTTCAAATGCGGTGATTACAAATTGGTTAATTAATTGCACTGTGTCGAAAGATTGTATCTTTATCTATCACTATTAATAATACTAGCAATTATTATGTACAATTCATTAATAATAATACGATACAGATTTATAATTATTAAGATTAATATCTGGCAATCTAATTATTGTCACTTTTTGGCACCTTTTAATTTAGTTAATGTTTTTTTAAATGGTATCTTACACTTATAATGATTATTATTATGTATGGTTTTGAGTGATTGATGACCTCATTGACGCAGTGGCTAAGCGATTGGACTGCTGTGCTAAGGGTTGCGTGTTTGACTCTAGCACAAAAATAGTGTGTTCCGCAGATGTTTGCCCCGAGTCTGGGTGTCTGTTTATGTGATATATCATGTTAGTGAAACGCACCCACGATCCAGGTGTCATTGTGTGGGGCGACGTTATTTTTTAATTAAGAAATAAATATAAGAATTGCCTCGTTTATCCAATGGATAGCTTATACGGCAAAATCATCCCAAGTACTATGCCCAGGTCGACCTAAAAAAAAACAAATTGCGGTTTTATTAGCAAGAAATTATTCGGTAAGGCAGAAGTAGGATTTCCTGGTCGAAAAAAAATATTTTGTGATAGAACATTTTCTTTTTTTCCGGGACGCAACATGTCTTCCTCCAAAAGTAATACTGTTTGTCTGCCCACCCAGTTAGAGTTAAAAGTCGTGATGTTGTACTTCTATCGTTAAGCCAGCTAGGTCAACGGTGACTAACTCGAGATAGTTAAAACACGTAACTAACCAAGGTTCATTTTGTAACAGTTAGCTGGTCGTTCACTGTTCACTTTAACCATGACCCTGAAACCACAGTTAAGTTATATAAGACGCTTGACCTTGAGGAAAAGTCGCGGGTTCGATATCCGGTGAAGACGTAATTAAATACAATAACATCACGCCTGTATTTTCGGCAGGGGTAGGCAGAGGAACACATTATAGTACACCTACATATTGCCAGCTTCGTTCTTATTTGAAATAATAATGTAAGGTTAAGGATTCGATTTCCAGGCCAGGTAAAATGTTTCCAACAGATATTATGCGAGGATAAGCAGCGCTAGTTTAGGTTATTCTTTGGATGGGATACCGTAGTTTTCAGAACACTCTTTTGAGAATTAAAAAGCTTGTTGTACATACGTGTCCTACGGCTGATCTCTCCCCGGTCGTGTCGGTCTACCTTCCCATTGAATTATGAGGGTGAGGGAATAGGGAGTGCTCCTGTGTTTGCAAAATCTTGTTCACTAAAATATCTCCTGCGTTGTACAAATTAAAATATTGTTTAAGGCACTAGATTGTATAAAAGTTTTCTGCGAACTTAATCTTTTCAGAAAGACATTGATGATATTTCATTGATGGTAATGCATAACATATGCATTGAAATGCATTACCATTACCAATAACACTTTTCCCGACCCGGTATTAGAACCCAGGACCTCCTGCCCAGAAGTCACGCTTAGCGACCACTAGACCACGTAGCAGTCAAAAAAATAATTAAACAAAAAATAACTATAAACCTATCCTAGTTTTACCCATTATAACCTCTGCCTACCTCGTGATGAATCAACAGCGTACGTGCTTGCAATAAACACGTAACACCAAGGCTTACCTTACGTAAACAATGATTTATTGTAACCCTGGGATTAGACCATGCTTTAGGACCATACTATAGGATAGGAAAACGAAAATATAAAATAATTATGTTAAAAAAAGGAAAGGCTATTTTCTCCGCCAGTGGCACGTTAAAAATGGGCTAATTAGCGTACTTGAACTCGGCTCATCCTTTTTTACTAAAAATGATTACGACATACCGTCCTACTTTTACGTATCATCTAATGCATGTATCTTGTCAACGAACAAAATTGCCCCCTTACTATGAATTCTTCAAGTAGGACATTTTCCGTGCAGTGTGGTGTCGCGTCTCACTTCCACAACGGAAAATGACCTGCTCCAAGAGTTCATGGTAAGAGTCCTTGACTCTAAACAACTAGAATGGCGAATGTATGTGGTTTACATAATGTTAAGACTATAACATAATCATTAATTATATTCTACGTTTGGCTACTAAACTACGGAGACAGCAGGGGGGAGCACGGCTTAACCAGATCGACACCCCTCAACATGTTGAGACTTCTCCGTGCTTCGAAAGGCACGTTAAGCCGTTGGTCCTGCGCCTGATCTCTCTCCGATCGTGTCATAAACGAAAAAAGAGTGCACCTGTTTGCTCGTATACTTGTGCACTACAATATCTCCTGCGTAGTTGGCTAGTCTCAGATGAGATCGGCCGCCGTGACCGAAATTCGGTCAGGAGAACATTATTGTAATTAATTATAAGTGGACAGTATTTAACCTAACTTTCTTTGTTTCAGATCACATAAAACAGGCAGAAATATTATGAAAAAACGCTAAAATGGCGCCACAAGAAAGAAATTCCTACGTTGCAGAGGACGATTCCGAAAACACGACAAATAATTTATCGAACATAGATTTAAGTGGCGGTTTCGTCAATAAGGCTTACGAGAATGACAACACCGATGTTTCCACACCAAAAAATAATGTTGTGGAAAAGAAAAAAGATACAGATTTCGACGATTTGTTGCCATATGTGGGAGAATTTGGATTATATCAAAAGATATTGTTTTTGCTGATGATACCTTTTGCATTTTTCGTTGCATTTGTGTATTTCTCGCAAATTTTTATGACGCTCGTGCCTGAAGAGCATTGGTGCTGGGTGCCTGAGCTGGCGAATTTGACAGTTGAAGAGAGGTGAGTGCTTTTCGTACCTAATATTTCCTTCCAGCTGTTTTAGGCCTGCTAAATACGATCTGGCGGGGTTGGCGCTATTGCGATCCCGCATCTCCGACATCATAAGCGTAAGAATCGTTTCATCATCATCAGCCAAAAAACGTCCACTGTTGAACGAAGGCCTCCCCCTTTTAGAAGGGGGGGAGGTTGCCATAATCCCCACGCTTGGCAAGCGGCTTGGGGATCGCAGTATTGGTGGTCAAGTTACAGAAGACGCTGCTGCCCGTCTTCTGGATTTTCCCTTAGTCGGCTCTTACGACACCCACGGGAGGAAAGGGGGTGGTCAATTCTAGGCCGGATACCACACGGCACAAGAATCGTTTATTTGGTCGAAATAATGGTGTTTACAGATGGAGATAATATAATAGTAGTTTCCCATTATTTCGCCTACTTTGTTCGGCATGCAGAAACAAAGTGCACATTCAAACTATACCTATAACTATCACATAATTATTAAAATTGTTATCAATGTAATTAACAGATATACTTATATGTATATTTAAAAAATAATTTTTAACAACAAAAATAACACTATTTATTTAACTACACAATACTATTTACGTACGTAGAGCAGGCATTGTGAGGTTTTAAGGGGGTAAACCCCTGTGGATCTTATTGGGTCAATGGTGGAGAGTCCCACATACCCCCGTCGTCCCCCAGCTGCGGAGGATACATAACGCATGTCACTTAAGTTACAAAAAAATACTTTGCCATTTCAATATTTTCTGTAGGAAAATTTTGCGGCAAAAAAACTTGTTGGGAATTCTTATTTTCTGACAGAAATTTTTTAGTTACAACTGTTTTCCATAGATATTTTGAATCACTATATTTTTTTCATGGTGAAAACTGTGCAACTTAACTGTTTGATTTTTCTTTAAATCTATGCGACCGTAACTGTCTGATAATAGGTAGGTAACGTAGCTAGGCATGGCAATAGGCTCGCCCACTATAAAATAGTTCCTAATAATTGGCAAAATGTGACTGCATTGTACAGTGTACTCCTGCCTACCCTTTGGGGAATACACGCGTGTCGTTATATTATGTATTAGGCTCGTAGTTGAACTAATTTAAAACGACAAAAAACGCATAATTATTAATTATTTCATAATCTTAATTAAAAACAGTGACATACCATAATAATTAATAAATAAATTAAGTTTTTATCTCTAAAAAGATTGCAAAAACTCTTCGAAGGGCGTCAAGATATTTTTTTTACAATTTAGTAAAAATATATGTTTATTCATTGTTTTAATTACGGATATCCGTGCTATATACGTGTAGTAGGTATTTAGTCCTGTTATCTGCATACTTATCAGTATTCTTTAGGTAGATAGTTTGTATTTTTGAAAATAATTTTGACCCAGTAAGTATTTTTAGGTAATTTTAATTGTTTTAAGTGGATGCAAATGGCAAGCTGTCGTTCCTTGTGGCGTTCTAAGGGGGAGGCCTTTGTTCAACAGTGGACGTCTTCCGGCTGATGATGCTCACGCTGATGATGAAGTAGGTATTTTTAACTTTTAACGACTTGATTGGTGCGGTTCTCTTCTTCTTATCGTATGGTTGATGAACAACCTGGTGTCAGAGTTTAAACCGCCTGTAGGCCTCTGACATGGCTTTACACACCGTTGAAAAATCTCTCAGGTGTGCCGGTTTCCTCACGATGTTTTCCTTCAGACATTTCACATTGGTGCGGTGACTAAGCAATTGGAATGCGGCGCTAAGGGTTGCGGGTCCGATTCTCTCTCGGCACAAAAATTTGTATGATCCGCAGATGTTTGTCCCGAGTCTGGGTGTTTGTGTATGTGATATTTCATGTTTGTGAAACGCGCCCACGATACAGGAGAAATTCCTAGTGTGGGGCGACGTTTATTATAAAGAAAAAACTAGTTCCTGGAACCGGTGACAAAATCAGTTCCAAATTGCCTTTTGTGAAATGCGCCCACGATACAGGAGATATAGCTAGTAGTGTGGGGTGAAGTTTATTAAAAAAAACTGTTTGGTTGGCCCAGAGGTCGTAGGAAGTTCGATTCTCAGGTCAATAACATCCCGCCTAGTATTTCCCGACGGGGTTAGATGTTAAGTACACCCACATTTCACCAGATATATAATAGGTCCTATTTTAATAGGGGCGAGTCTATTGCCATTACTCGACACAAGACAAAGCTCTGTGCTGTTGCTGGTAATTACCTAATCATCATCATCAAAAGCCGATAGATGTCCACTGTTGAACAAAGGCCACCGCCTTTTCAAAGGGGGGGGGGGGTGCCATAATCCCCACGCTTGGCAAGCGGCTTGGGGATCGCAGTGTTGGTGGTCAAGTTACAGAAGACGCTGCTGCCCATCTTCTGGATTTTCCCTTAGTCGCCTCTTACGACACCCACGGGAGGAAAGGGGGTGGTTAATTCTAGGCCGGATACCACACGGCGGGTTTTTTGTTAATTACCTAAAGAATATCATAAATCATTTATTAAAGAAATCCAATTACATCATTTATAAAAAGTCCAATGTAATTGGCCAACCTATTGCTATTAATGAAACCTACCAGGTCCTTGTGTTGCTATAAGCGTATTAGTCTCATGATTTATAATTTATAAATGATACTCGCATTTCGGTTTAAAAATGCATCAAAATTTTATTTTATTTTTACAACCCAACATTTATAGTCGATAAATGATACATAAAATCTTTTATTTCTATATAAAAGTGTGCTAAAGTTAACAACAAGTAATTGTTTATTTACAGGCAAATAATGGGCTACATATGTATTCTTAAAAAGGTGTTGTGTCGTAAAAGCTTAATATGGAGTAGCACTGATAGCCGAGTGGTATGAACGTTGAACTGCCAAGTCAAAGGTCGCAAGTTCAAACCCCAGCACGCACCAACGTCGAATTCATGTGCGTATTATAAATTAGTTATTTTCTAAAAACGGTGAAGGAAAACATCGTGAGGAAACCGGCACACCTGAGAGATTTTTCAACGGTGTCTAAAGCCATGTCAGAGGCCGTCAGGCGGTTTGAACTCTGACATTAGGTTGTTCATCAACCATACGATATGAAGAATAGAAAAAACAATAATATTTTTCCTAAACTCACAAGTCGCGCTTGCGCACTAGACATGTCCTGTAAGAGGCGGAAATTTTAATCAAATCGTAATTAACGTAAAAGCTTTTATAAACAATTCGATTGTCTCAAGGCTCTTATCCTAAAATACACAATCAACAATCATATTGTATATATATTATATATGCATATACATTATACATCCGCATTCTTAAGCAATGTATAACTGTATATACTATCCGTTTGAGTATACAATTCCCACCTAACTGCCTTGTTGGTGTAGTTTTCGTAGTGTGCTGCTGATCGTAAAGACCTGGGTTCCATGTCTGGTCGAGGCACAGTGTTATTGGGGGTCAGCAGTCGCACACAGCGACCATTACGACGACCTGAGTGGCTAAGTTATTAGAGTGCTGCGCTAGGGGTTATGGGTTCAATTCCCGCACGGGACAAAAATTTACGTGATCCGCAGACGTTTGTCCCGGGTCTGGGTGTTTGTGTATGTGATATTTCATGTGTGTAAAACGCACCCACGATACAGGAGAAATTTCTAATGTGAGGCGACGGTTTTTTTTAATTAGACGAGCAAGGCAATTCCTGTAATGATTAATACAAGTTGAATAATTTCATTGGAGTATTGCACCGTTACTCTTAATGATTAATTTAAGTTAATTGACATAAATTGCAAAATCCCATACAATACATAACATCACGCCTGTATTCCCCGAAGGGGTAGGCAGAGGTGAACATATAGTACACCCACATTTCGCCAGTTATGTTGTAAGTCCCAATGGGGAGCGAGCCTATTGCCATCAACCGGGCACTAATCCAAACTCCGTGCTGCTACTGGGAATTACCTACCTAATGGAAAACCCAGTAACACTTTGCCTGACCCGGGATTTGAACCCAGGACCTCTTGCTCAGCAGTCGCGCTTAGCGACCACTAGACCAAAGGCAGTCCATACAATACATAATTCATAGTATTATTAACAGAGTGTTATACAATCAAGTAACTGACGCAAGTACTTATGTTTATAAAGATATTTATACATTACCAGTTTTTTCTGCATTTTTTTCAACTATTTTGTTATGGTATGCGTACCCAAGAGTTTTAATAAAGATACTAGGAAAATTATGTATTTACTAAGAATACATCATAACGTGTGCATGCCGTGTGGTATCCGGCCTAGAATTGACCACCCCCTTTCCTCCCGTGGGTGTTGTAAGAGGCGACTAAGGGAAAACCCAGAAGATGGGCAGCAGCGTCTTCTGTAACTTGACCACCAACACTGCGATCCCCAAGCCGCTTGCCAAGTGTGGGGATTATGGCAACTTCCCCCTTCTGAAAGGGGAAGGCCTTCGTTCAACAGTTGACTTTTTTCGGCTGATGATGATGATGACATCATGTACAATATCTAGGTATCTTATCGACGATTTGATTGGCGCAGTGGCTAAGCGATTGGACTGCTGTGACTGCTGGGACTAAGGGTTGCAGGTAAGATTCCCACGTGACAATGATATGTGCGATCCGCAGATGTTTGTCCCGAGTGGTGTTTGTGTTTGTGATATTTCATGTTTGTGAAACGCACCCACGATACAGGAGAAATAACTAGTGTGGGGCGACGTTATTAAAAAACTGAGGGTTACTTAATGCACAATCCCAGCCCGACCCGGGATTCGAACCCAGATTTTTAGCAACTAATAACTAATTTAAAGTACGCACAGTCGCACATGAATTCGAAAGACATTGGTGTGTGGAAGAAAGCTTGCAACCTTTGAATTGGCAGTCCAACGGTCATACTCGGCTACCACGGCTTTATGCACTAGCGTGAAGATACCGATTAAACGCCGCTTAACGTACTTTTCCGAATGAAAAAAAAGGCAATTAAAAATAACCTAATTATCCAAGAATCAAGGAAAAAATGGAAAACTCTTGTGGTGTAGCGCCATTCAACACGTTTTTTTTACAAAAGCGCCACGTGAGAAATTAATGTTAAAATATGGAGTTATCTTCTAATGATATTAGATATTAAAGCATTTATTTTATTGTTGACTAGCTTCCGCCCGCGACTTCACCCGCGTGGATTTCGAATGTTTTATAGCCTATAGCCTTCCTCGATAAATGGGCTATCTATAACTGAAATAATTTTCCAAATCGGACCGGTAGTTCCTGAGATTAGCGCGTTCAAGCAAACAAACTCTTCAGCTTTATAACATTAATATGTATAGATTTTAGTATATTATATATAGTATAGTATAGATTAGGTACCAGTGCTTCTCCCGCGACTTCGTCTGCACAGATGTCGAACTTTCTTGTAACTTCTACATCAGTTTCTCATTCATAGATTCTTTTCATGCCCGTTTTCATACTCTGGGATTGAGAAAAATACAATAAAAGCATAATTTTTAATAATAATCACAGCTGGACTCTCTTCTCTTCACCGCGTATGGTTTTTTTTTTTTTTCGGGACTAGCCCACCACTCGTGCCCATCATTGTGACTTCTGTAAGCCAGGATCTACAATGATAACCATTGAGAACCATCGAGGCAATGAAGCTCGAGGCGTCCCAGAGAAATGACTCGACTGTCTTGGAACCCGCAACGAAATTAATCATAAAAGAATATATAGGAGGTGTAGGAATAAATGTTTAGTTGCCACTTCCCTCCATAGCAAGCGGTATGGTTGATGAACAACCTGGTGTCAGAGTTTAAACCGCCTGTAGGCCTCTGACATGGCTTTACACACCGTTGATAAATCTCTCAGGTGTGCCGGTTTCCTCGCAATGTTTTCCTTCACCGTTTTTAGCAGATATCTAATTTATAGTACGCACATGGATTCGAATAGACTTCGGTGCGTGCCGAGGTTTGAACTTCCGGACTTTGACTTGGCATTCCAACGGTCATACCACTCGGCTATCAGAGCTGGACTCTGCCTACACTATTGAGGAATGCAGCCTTATAGTACACAACAAAAAATTAAATAATAATATGGTATACCCACTTTTCACCGGTTAGGTTATAGGTCCCAATGTAATAGGGGGCGAGCTGGGCACAAATCTAGACTTCGTACAAATACTTATCAATACTTGACAGCCTAATTGGCGCAGTGGCTAAGCAATTGGACTGCTGCGCTAATATTTGCGGGTTCAATTCCCGCCCGGGACAATAATTTGTGTGATCCGCAGATTGCGCTAAAGGACGCGGGCTCGATTCCCGCATGGAAAAAAAATATCCGTAGATGTTTATCCCGAGTCTGGGTGTTTGTGTATTTGATATTTCATGTTTGTGAAACGCACCTACGATACAGGAGGAATACCTATCGGATTTTTTTTTATAAAATTGTATATTATTACTTAAAACGCACGTTTTATTAAATATAATTCAAGAGTAACGGTACTGCATGTCGATCAGCAAGCATTTAGAAAAAAGTGATTGTTGCTATTTGGAGGTCACTGACTTCGAATAGTATTGTTGTGGTAATTATTTTATTTACTTGTTTTATTTGGCTAAGAAATTGCAGTTGCAGTCTATACAATTTTGATTATTGAGGTCCAATATTCTGGTTTATTTAAGGTCCATTTTTAATGTGCTGTACGGTAGAAATTGACACTTAGTATGGTGTAATTGTACTGCCCCTTTTATTATGAACTCTTAAAACAGATCATTTGTCTGTGGAAGCGAGACGCCGCTACATGCAGTGTAGTTTGTGTCTCGCTTCCACAGCGTTGGTCTAGTGTTTGCTAAGCGCGACTACTGAGCATGAGGTCCTGAGTTCGAATCCCGGGTCAGACAAAGTGCTTCTGGGTTTTTCCATTATGTTAATCTCAGAAGCAGCATGGAGTCTAGTTTCGTGCCTGGTTATTGGCAATAGGCTCGCCCCCTATTACATAAGGACCTATAACATAACTGGCGAAATGTGGGTGTACTATACACCTCTGCCTAACCCTTCGGGGAATACAGGCGTGTTGTTATGTTTAATGAATTAAAATGCAGAAAAACATCAGAGGCAATTCTTAAAACTTCACATGAGCCCCCTTAGACAAGTGGCAAAACGCTTGACGAATAGAAATAGAATAGAATGATAAATGTATGGGAATGACATCATTTTTCGACTATGTTATCGATGACATGTGTCATTCCCATACATTTTTCATTTGCCACTTCAGCGTTTCAGCTTTCTGCCACTTGTCTATGGGGTCAGAACTAGCATCTGCAATTCCTATTAAGAATTGATCTCGCTATGACGTCAAGGAGATGGGCAGTAACCCACTAACCGCACTCGGAATAACCCATAGACAACAAGTAGTGGGGTTTTTACTACTGTTTCTTATAGCTAAAGATTTTGTTAAGATTTCTTAAGAATTGTTTGCACATAACACTATTGTGTATTTTGTATGATTTTGCTTTTGTAAAAAGTTAAGTCAATTAACTTTTGTATCTTATTTTTATGTCGCCACTTATTATGTACTTCTTCTTTTTATCGTATGGTTGATGAACAACCTGATGTCAGAGTTTAAACCGCCTGTAGGCCTCTGACATGGCTTTACACACCGTTGGAAAATCTCTCAGGTGTGCCGGTTTCCTCACGATGCTTTCCTTTACTATTTTTAGCAACTGATAACTAATTTATGATGCGTGCCGGAGCAAACTTGCGGCCTTTGACTTGGCAGTACAACGGTCATGACACTCGCTTATCACTGCAGGTTTTGATAAACCAATCTATTTATATCGAAAACCTATTAACAACAGCACAGTTTCGGCCACCGATCGCGCGACCATTCGCTCGCAGCCGGACGTCCGCTTTGCAGAAGGCTGTAAGTGTTTAAATAGCACACCGACCGTAACGTTTACACGCTTGGTTACGACGTTATTCATGATAGGCGAGATAAAAAGGGGGAAAAGGACCAGTTTTTAATTACTTCTCTGTAGGACTGCCTCGTTGGTCTAGTGGTCGGTAAACGCGAGGTCCTGTGTTCGGATCCTGGATAAGGTAAAAGTGTTACTGGGTTTTTCCATGGAATCCTCAGTAGCAGCACAGAGTCTGGATTTGTGTGTGATTGCAATGGATTCGCCACCTATTACATTGAGATCTTTAAATGGCGAAATGTGATTGTAAAATGTTTTAAAATACTTTCTCCAATCTTATTGTACTTTATTTTTCGTACAAAACGTAGGGAATCCTAGGAAGGAGTAGATGCTACTATAGGTATAGTTATAGAGAAGTGGAAAAACCCTGAGACCGAATAATAAACAGAAATAGTTCGATAATTTTATTTAACAAACATCCGTAAAGTTTTTCCTCTGAGACTTGCTACTCTCAAGTGTGTAGGTGAATACTCTTTTTATACATTTAGTATTATTATACTAGCTGTGCCCGCAACTCCGTCTGCGTGGACATTCGGACACAGAAAAATTGGATTCTATTTAGTAGTTTTTACGCCAAGCCGTACTGTTTTATTACATGTATGTAAAGATTGACGTAACTTTTTTGTTTGTGAACCGATTTAAATGAAACGAACACTAAATGTTATTGGAAGCTTGCCACAATACATCAGTGAACCGCATTCAAATCGGTTCAGTCGTTTCTGAGATTAGCGCGTTCAAACGCACAGACAAACCGACTAACAGACAAAAAATTATATTTTTGACTTCGGTAACATAAATACAGAGTGTATAAATTGTTTTTCTTTTTAATATTGAATGCACAGACACGAGTCGTGTACGATTTTATTATATGTATAGAAGAAGATATAGATATAGAAGATTTGAACTCGTAGCTATATATACATATCTACCAACCTTGTAGATCGCTCAATCAGGCTGTATATATTAAACTAACTGCGACACGCAGTGTTACCCGTTACATTTGTTCGGGATAAAAAGATTTAAGACGAACATTGGGAGGTCGCGATGGCTCAGTGGTATACTTTCTCGATTCGGATGCATAAGGTTCCAGGTTTATACCAATGTGGCTTTATATTGTGTAAGACATTTTTAAAACTGATTTAAATAGTTTCATGTCTATTTATATAGTGCTTTTAATTTATTTTTTTCGGGATAAATAGTAGCCTATGTTTTAATTCGAAGTGTCAGCTACCTCCATACCAAATCTTATCAAAATCGGCCCAGCCGTCTCAGCGTGAAGAGGTAACAAACATACAAACACAATTACAAACGTTCGACTTTATAAAATTAGTGTGACAAGGAACACCATCTCTTTTCTGACACTAAGGCTCTAGACAGACGGACCGCATGTCAACTGCAATCCAACCGCAAATTGCAGTTCGGATGCAGTTTGAATGCAGTTGACACGACTGCAATAGAACTGCAAACCAAACGTTCACACGATTGCACGCAGACTGCAATTGAACTGCAATTGGACTGCATTGTGGTCTGTCTAGAGCCCTAATCACTGCTTGCATTCACGATGTGTATAGGTCAACTCTTTACACACCCATAAACATACAATCTTCCTCAATTGTAAGCAGAGGTGTATTGTACCTACACCCATATTTCAACCCGTTACATTATAGGTCCCAATGTAATAGGGGGCGAGCCTATTGCCATCCACCGGGCCCAAATCCAGACTCCGTGCTGCCACTGAGAATTACTAATGGAAAATCTAACAACACTTTGCCCAAACTGAATTAGAACCTAGGTCCTCACCTGCGCAGTGTCGTTTTACGACCACTAGACCAACAAGGCATGTTTATAAACAAATATATTTAATTAATAAATACCGGATCTGAATTACCTCCCAATCGAATCGCATTCCGTTTCAGTAATTAGTTAGTAAACTTATTATAATAAGTTCTAAGGACCCTGTCGACACATTAAATAAATAGGCGAAAAAACTTAAGTTCCACATTATTTGTTAAATCAATTACAGGAAATAAAATCGATTATCATTTGGTAATGAAAATAAAATGAAGTACTTACTTATATTAAATTAATGTTGGTTCAAAAGTATGGAAGATCAAGGTCTTTTTGATCACGATATAGAACGTTGTCTAACTTAAGGTCGTGTGGTATTCGCGAATTGTTGTACTTCATCATTTCCTAGTATTAAGGGACATTTATTTCTTGGTTGTGAGTTTTGGTCCTTCTGTCCGCGGAGGGGCTCAGTTGTGGATTTTTTTGGTCCTTCGATCCGTAGGGTTAATGCTTAATTTTTGATAGAAGTTGGCAGGTATTATTTTGAAATTAGCGGGCATTTTAATGGTCTATTTCCTACAATTAATACAGGTCCCGGAATCTTTTTTTCTAAGAAAAAAAACGTCGCCCCACATTAGGAATTTCTCGTGTACCGTGGGTGCGTTTCACAAACATGAAATATCACATACACACACACCCAGACTCGAGACAAACATATGCGGATCACACAATTTTTTTTCCCGATCGACCCCGCAACCCTTAGTCCAGCAGTCCAATCGCTTAGCCACTACGCCAATCAGGTCCTCAAAAGAACCTGCCGACGCAACGCCTAAATTAGGCTCATTCCAAGAGTTGGCGGTACAGTGCTGAAGCGATCCCGTCTCCCCGTCATTATAGGCGTCAGCAGGCATGGTGTGGTCTTAGCGGGTATTATCTTGTGGCCCTGTCTTTTTCATTCACGGACGGAATTCTCTTAACCCAGCGGCTCACAGCGGGGTTCTTGCGTAACGCATTTTCCACACCTTTAAAAATTGCTACTGCCTAAGGACCAACGAAAAGCATCATTTTTGTGAGGAAATCCTCATGGAATTCCATAGACTGGGTATACCGGACTGTTACCAACCAACTTTGTGCTAAGACCGTTGGACTACCAAGTCAAAGGTCGCAATCTCAATCGCCGGCACGCACCAATGACTTTTCAAATTCATGTGCGTACTATAAATTAGTTATCAGTTGCTAAAAACGGTGAAGGAAAACATCGTGAGGAAACCGGCACACCCGAGAGATATTTCAACGGTGTGAAAAGCCATGTCAGAGGCCTACAGGCGGTTTTAACTCTGACACCAGGTTGTTCATCAACTGTACGATAAGAAGAAGAAGAGTAGAAAAACCCAAAACCCCAGAGTGTCCTCCTAGCAAACATAGAAATGTAATCAATTTCATCAATGACAATTTCAGCCCTACAGGATCATTAAGCATCACTACAAGAGACTCCATAACAATAGTTTGACCTTAAAATAAGACCTTAATGGCCAAACAAAAGCCAAAGGTCATTGCATTACATTCACGGCCATAACTAATGGTGCGAATATTACCGGCTTCACTATTGTTACCGGCTTCCTTTATTCAGTAAACTCATTCAGGTACAAGTTGCTTTTAGTTGAGCGAGACCCGAGAATAGACGGGGCAGAACCCGTCAATGGATACGGTGCAGCGTACGCAGATCCCGCGTCGTTTGAGCTAAAACAATGAGGACCAGATAATGTCCTCCTAACCGAATTTCGGTCACGGCGGCCTGTCTCAGCTGAGACTAGCCATCTGCGCAGGAGATATTATAGTGCACAAGTATGCGCGCAAACACAGGTGCACTCCCTATTCCCTCACTCTCATAATCCGATGGGACGGTAGACCGACACGACCGGAGAGAGATCAGGCGCAGGACCAACGGCTTAACGTTCCTTCCGAAGCACGGTGGGGTCTCGACATGTGAAAACGGTCATTCATCACAAGACTGACCGCGGCGAGCACGGCTTAACCTCGCAGATCGACTGATCTGCCGGGTAGCCGCATAGCTACGAGATGTGCAGTGGCTGAACGATTGGACTGCTGCGCTAAGGGTTGCGAGTTTGTTTCCCGCACGAAACCAAAATTTGTCGATCCGCAGATGTCCCGAGTCTGGGTGTTTGACTGTTTGTGTATGTTGTATTATATGTTTGTGAAACACACGCACGATACAAGAGAAATTCATAGTGGGGGGCGACGTTTAAAAAGTCATCTAACCACATTTCATTACTATATACGTAGGCACAATATCTCGTGTCGGTCTATCGTCCCGTCGGACTATGAGAGTGAGCGAACAGGGAGTGCACCTGTGTTCGCGCGCATACTTGTGCACTATAATATCTTCTGCGTAGTTGGCTAATCTCAGCTGAGGCAGGCCGCCGTGACCGGAATTCGGTCAGGAGAACATTATAACTAACCATTATAATTGCAAAACAATAACAAATTACGAAACCACGTCTTAACCTTATGAGTATAAATTCACAAATGATTTATCGTGATTGGAAATCGCGCCTGCGCACTTAGAGCAATATTTTAGCAAGATATATCGCTCCGTATTCTTCCATCCAATTACCAAGAATTGTTACAATGTATTGTCTTAAAGAATAGACCATTATAATTTACTTAATAACTGCAAATACGTTAAAATAATTGATGCTACTTTTTAGGGTTCCGTTCCGAAAGGGTAAAAACAGGACCCTATTACTAAGACTTCGCTGTCTGTCCGTCCGTCTGTCTGTCACCAGGCTGTATCTCAAGAACCGCGATAGCTATACACTTGAAATTTTCACAAATTATATATTTCTGTTGCCGCTATAACAACAAATACTAAAAACAAAATAAAATAAATATTTAAGGGGAGCTCCCATACAACAAACGCGATTTTCTTGCCATTTTTGTAGATAATGGTACGGAACCCTTCGTGCGCGAGTCCGACTCCCACTTGGCCGGTCTTTATTCGTGAATCACGAGAAAAATTGGTTTTTACAAAGGAAGAATTAGTGAGCTGAATATTAAATAAAAAATTGTAACAAAAACAACACAAAAGATGTTTTTGATGACTGAATTTTAAATGTTTTGATTTCTTTTTATAAACGGATTAAGTCTTAATCTTCAACGCCTTTGGTTGAGAATTACGCAAGAAATTCTTGTAAAAAGTATTAGGAAAAGGAAGGGGTTTTATAGTCATTAAAATAAGGTTTTTGTTATTTCAATGGTCTCTTCAGCTCATGACACAGCTGTCCGGGAGCCCCGTACGGGCCGTCCGTACACGGGAGACCCGGGTAGCGCCCGCAGTGCTCTGAAACGAGGGTTTAGTACGATACGGTTGCTAGGACGCAGATAGCGTTGTGCGGACTCTACCCGGAGGTACCGGGTGGCGTACGGACCCGTCCGCGTCGCTGTGAAACTATTTTCTAGCGCCTCACGTGTTTCTCCGGTCCGGGAATCTCGTACAGGCCATACGGGTTTCCCGGACTATGTGAAACTGGCCTTATTCAGAAAAAAGTTCAAGTACCAGATATCGCTCTTAGCGATACGACCGCCATTTTGTGCCTTTTAAAATAACGATTATAAAAACGTGTTACAAATATGGCATTTATTATATTATGGTGTTCAATATAAAACATCTGTCTGCATATTTGTCTAGTAGTTGGTAAGCACGACTGCTGAACATGAGGTACTGGGTTGATATCCCAGGTCGGGCAAAGAGTTATTCAGTTTTTTCAGTAGGTAATTTTCAGTAGCAGCACGGAGTCTGGATTTGTGTCCGGTTGATGGCAATAGGCTCGCCCCCTATTACATTGGGACCTATAACATAACTGGCGAAATGTGGGCGTTCTATACACCTCTGCCTACCCCTTGTGGAAATAAAGGCGTGATGTTACGTTTAATGAATTACAAAGCAGAAAAAACTTCATAGGCAATTCTTAAAACATCATATCAGTACTAACATCTGCAACTCCTATTAATAATTCATCTCGCTATGACGTCAAGGAGATGGGCAGTAACCCACTAACCGCACTCGGAATAACTCATAGGCAACAAGTAGTGGCTTTTTTTCTGTTTCTTATAGCTGAAGATTTTGAGATATGATTCATATATTTATCAACTGAAAATTACTTTAACATACCCTAATGCGAAGATGAACACTTAAGTTTTTATTAAAACTTTAAAATGTTAAATAAACAACATAATTAATACAAGCAGTAGCTTTACCCACCTATCAAAAGAGTACTTATGTCATTAACTAATGGTATTCAATAATTTTTTGTTTAAAATTTTAATAAAAACTCAATAATAGTATTCAATAATTTTCTGTTTAACATTTTAAACTGTTAATAAAAACTAAAGTGTTCACATCTTATTGCAGGTGATTAAGGGTACTTTACACCTTTGCTTTTTTTTTGTTTTATGTCATGACTTTATTATTTGACTAGGCACTGATAGCCGAGTGGTATGACCGTTGATCTGACAAGTCAAACGTTGCAAGTTCAAACCCCGGCACGCATCAATGTGCGTATTAAATTGGTTATCAGTTGCTAAAAACGGTGAAGGAAAACATCGTGAGGTAACCGGCACACCTGAGAGATTTTTCAACGGTGTGTAAAGCCATGACAGAGGCCTACAGGCGGTTTAAACTCCGACACCAGGTTGTTCATCAACCATACGATAAGAAGACTTTAATTATGGCTCCTGTAATGTGCTGTGATCACATTGTAATTGTATAGACCACACTACCAAATATAATATTTTTTTCTCTCTTTTCAGACGAGCTTTGGCAATTCCTCCGTCAAATGGCCCATACGCCCACGACCGTTGTAAAATGTACTCGACGGACTTCAAACAGGCGCTAGCTGAAGGCAGAACCACACCAGACGACGAATGGGCCGTTGTTCCTTGTCAATATGGTTGGGAATACAATAAGAGTGATGTTCCTTACGACACAATCGCTTCCGAGGTAAGTAGAGAATGTGGTTATGACTGTGAGGTCATTTGCCGACTACCACTTGCTATGTCTTTGAGAGCTGCAACAATTTTTACACGACTGCTTAATAAAGGTGTAATGTTTTCAGGGTTCATGTATGTATGTGAGTTTCATTATACCATCATAACTTCTGAATGCCTGAACCGATTGTGATGTATGAAGTATCGTAAGAATCCTTGCAACAAAGCGTAACATAGGCTATAAACAAGAAACAAATAAAATTTGCCATCAACATAGCAAGAACAGCACCTAATCTGGATTTGTGCCCGTTTGATGGCGATAGGCTCGCCCCCTATTACATTGGGACCTATAATATAACTGGCGATATGTGGGTGTACTATTGGTACACTTCTGCCTACCCTTTCGGGAAATACAGGCGTGATGTTATGTTATGTTTTTATTTATGGATTATTTTTGATATCACACAAAGAGATAATCGATGATTTATTTTTATTATAACATCGTCAAATGCTTAGTAAAATGGTACCCAGACTGCGATTAAACTTGTTTTTCACTTTTTAGTTGGTTTTTTGTCATGGCAGTAGTGTTTTTTAATTTTTTTAATTATATTTTCTTATTTGTTTCATTTTTTATAGCCTATGTTACTCGCGATAGTTTAAGGATTCTAACGACACTCCATACATGAAAATCAGTTCAGGCATTCAGAAGTTATGGTAGAATAAAGAAACTCACATACATACATGAACCCTGAAAACATTACACTCCTTTTTTTGAGCAGTTGTGTAATTAATACCTATTGGTGCTTAAGACACAAGTTAGATCTTGATATTATGACCCAAGGGTTTAAAACTTTCTCTGTTAGGAAAGAAAATTGAAACTTTCCAACCACAAGATTGTATCGTATTTCTCGTCTTCTAAAACATAACTTGCATTTCTCAGTTGGACTGGGTTTGTGAGAAGGACAACTTGGCAGCGACTGCGCAGGCCATATTCTTCTGTGGAGCGATAGTCGGAGGCCTGGTCTTTGGATGGATAGCAGACAAGTATGGAAGGATACCGGCTTTAGTTGGTAAGTAGACTACAAAGATAGTTAAACACGGGACGCGAACACAAGTTTTTAATTTTGGCTTGACGTTTCGACCGAGTTGCATCGGCCGTGGTCACAAGCAGACTGAGACTGCGGCGTCATGTCCCCGTATTTATACTGTAGATGAATTTTCATCTACCCTCAATTCTTCCACAACCCTACACACAACGCTGACTGTGAGCTCGGAACCTTAATTAAAAACTTGTGTGCGCGTTAATTACCGTGTGTTAGTTTACTTATCATCATACAACGCGATCGTTTAAAAGTTAGTATAGACAACAAAGAGTTGAAGATGACTGCCTTGTCGGCCCAGTGGTCGCAAAGCACAACTGCTGAGCATCCTGGGTTCGATTCCCAGGTTAGGTAAAGTGTTACCGGATTTTTCCGCTAAGTAATTCTTACACATCGACATCCTTCCGTGCATCTAAAAGGGCGTATTGTATTTAACGTCAAATCTCTCTTAATTCGTATCGGTTGAAATTGCGACCCTTGATTTGGCAGTCCAACGGTCAATCCAATCGGCTATCACTGCTGCACTGCACGTATTATTTATTATTTTATTTTTTAGGTACAAATCTGCTAGGTTTCACGGCTGGAGTGGGCACGGCGTTCTCCGACAGTTTCTTAACCTTCGCTCTCTGCCGGTTCCTGGTGGGACTAGCGTTTGACAACTGTTTCACTATGATGTATATTCTTGGTGAGTTAATTCTTAATCAAATTAAATCATTTATTTCGCTTCAAACATGGGTAGACCTATACAGACAGATGATAATGTCCTCCTGACCGAATTTCGGTCACGGCGGCCGATTTCATCAGAATCTGGCCAACTACGCAAGAGATATTACAGTGCACAAGTATGCGCGCAAACACAGGTGCACTCCCTATTCCCTCGCTCTCGTAGTCCGATGGGACAGAAGACCGACACGACCGGAGAGAGATCAGGCGCAGGACCAACGGCTTAACGTGCCTTCCGAAGCACGGAGAGGTCTCGACATGTTAAAACGGTCACCCATCACGAGACTGACCGCAGCGGGCACAGGTTAACCTCGCAAATCGACTGATCTGTGCGGTAGCCACGTAGCTACGAGCCTCTCAAAAGAGGGTGAGATAGATGATACTTAATGCATGTAGTCAGAAATAGCTTCCACTCATTTTGCCTTATGCGGCATGCGAAAATGGTAACGGAAAATAAAGTTTTATACCTTTATACCAGTAAAACAATTTAAATTATATAATACGATGTAACATTGCTTTTAATTTGCTTTTTAAATTTTATATTGCTTTGCAAAAAAAATAAACTTTGTCTACATTATGACGAAGGATAAGTTTATAAATATTAGCAATTAGCAACCGTTGAATATGAGAGAGCGGTTGCTAGTATTTAACACACAGGCGCAGGAAGAAGCTGTAAATGACCAATATTTTACATGATGGTAAATGTATTTTAAGTAGTAGATTTAAATACTAAGTACCTATTAAAATATAGAAGGCAATTTTTAGGTTATCAAAAATCTGTATACAGCGTATAACATTTTGATCAAACATTTGTTCCAGTGTTGGAGTATGTGGGACCAAAATGGCGGACATTTGTAGCCAACATGTCCATCGCATTGTTCTTCACGTTAGCTGCATCCCTTCTTCCTTGGATCGCGCTGTGGGCCGATGATTGGCGCATGTTTGCGTTGGGCACCAGCTTGCCTTTCGCGTTGGCCATTGCTACTCCATGGTTGGTTCCTGAAAGTGCAAGGTAAGGTTTTACAACTTTACGAATAGCAGTAAAGTGTATTGCTATAATACATATGATTAAATCACAGTTCTTCACCCTTAACCGACGAGCGTGTATGAGGAATGTGATGCGAGTGAATGAGGCGAAAGAAGTATGTCAGGATCGTAGCAAATGGAAATCCGTGGTCTCTGCCTACCCCTCATGGAAATAGGCGTGACTTTATGTATGTATGTATGTAAATCACAGTTCTTAGGTTTAACGAGTTTATTACTCATAAAGAACAATACATAGTTCACTTAATAATGAGCTTAAAAGGATAATTAAAACTAAATGCAGATAACAGTGATCGAGCAATTTTAACAGATATTGTCATAGATATATTGTTTTAGCCTAGTTTTAAACACTGCAAGTGACTTGCTGTCCTTAATGTTATTTGGTAAGTTGTTGTAAAGTTGTGCTCCCTCATACGTTGTAGTTTTTTTACCGTAGTTGGTCCTGTGTTCTCTTAATTTGATTTTATTAGTGTTTCTCATCTCACAGTTCTTCGTATCGGTATAAGTTTATATGACTTAAGATTTTAAGATAATGTCACATTAAATCAGAATATTCCGTGTAGATAATGGACAAGGATAGTAGCGAGGAGTACTTTGTCATACACTGAAACGGTTGACCATCCACGGTGACGGACGTACATATGTACGTAGCATCACTCGATGAGAGAGATACAAGAACCAATCACAAAAAAATATTGACGTTTATGATACTCGTGGCAATTGCCCCTCTATTATCTGCTGGATTAAAACTTGACTTACCAAAAATATATCTCTAATTCTCTACCTAATCTTTCAAAGACGACCCGATTGGCGCAGTGGGTAAGCAATTGGACTGCTGCGCTTAGGGTTGCGGGTACGATTCCCGCGGGACAAAAAATTGTGCGATCCGCAATGTTTGTCCCGAGTCTGGGTGTTTGTGTATGTGATATTTCATGTTTGCGAAACGCACCCACGATACAGGAAAATTCCTTATGTGGGAGGACGTTTTTTTTTATAAAAAAAAAAGAAATGCATAGAAGGTAAGCAGAGATGAGAGGCCTATCGCCGTGGTACTTTCTTAAAAAGACCTCTTCTCCGACCACCTATACTGTTCTCACATAAATTATTGAACTTGTCCGGACTTTAAAAGAGACATTGACCCCTGAGTTTGTTTCGGTGTTTCTTCTCAGAGGTAGTCAGTTAGGAAATGCCGACGCCATCTATAAAGTAAAAAAAAATGACGTGTAAAATGTTTTTAAGACCTATTTGCAGAAATAAAATCATTTATCTATGTCCAGCAGTGGACCGCGACAGGCTGATTGAGAGAGAAAGAAGCATTTAGTTCTTATTTTGAAAGTTTCTT
The DNA here is from genome assembly GCA_905340225.1 of Abrostola tripartita. NCBI lineage: Eukaryota > Metazoa > Arthropoda > Insecta > Lepidoptera > Noctuidae > Abrostola > Abrostola tripartita. The sequence goes on from HG996515.1 coordinate 4,755,268, forward strand.
ACTTCTTCTTCTCTTATATTCCAGATGGTTGGTGTCTCAAGGCAAGATTGACAAGGCGTTGACGATCATGAAGAAGTTTGAAAGGATTAATAAGACTAAGATTCCTGATAAAGTACTCAGCGATTTTACAGTAAGTAGCATCACTTAAGAAGTGTTCAATTAGCCTCTTAAGAGGTGATTACCACAAACTGCCCTAGCGGTAACATCAAATGTGTTAATAAGCCTAATAAGAGGTGATATCCTCAAACTGCCTAGGCAATAACACTCCTTTTAACGCCTTTTCTGTTTTTTTAAACTTACCTAGCACTTGCCTGCAACTTTTCGCAACGGGGTTACTGTGAGCTTGCATTGCAGTTCACTTCTCGCTGTGGTAGCGAGACACCGCACTATACACCATGTAGCGGCGTCTCGCTTCTACAACGGAAAATGACCTGCAATGCGAACTGCATAAGACAGGCACCTGCCCCCTCACCATGAACTCTTAAAGCAGAGCAGTTAACGTTGTGAAAGCGAGACGCTGCTTTACACTGCACGTAGCGGCGCGGCGTCTCGCTTCCACAACGTAAACTGTCCTGTCTATAACAGAGACCGTGCATTTTTGGGAAAAAACTTACGAACAAGATTTTTTTTTTACGGGTAAACTATATCAATCCAAAAATTCATCTCTCCATTACTCTTTTGCTACGTGAAACACCTAACAACCATCAAGCCATTTCACAATTTATAATACCTACTAGTACGATAAAAACTTTTATTTATAACCTTAAATAGCTGACTGTTCCAAAAATGCTTAAACCACCTCTTTTTCTTCCAGGAATCATCCCTAAAAACAATCAAAGAATCCGAGGCTGAATGCAGGACGTACTCTGTCCTGGATCTCTTCAAGACCCCTAGGTTGCGTCGGAACGCCATCTTGCTGATCGTCATATGGATGGCTATATCCTTGGTGTTCGATGGGCACGTGCGTAACGTGGGGTCCCTGGGTCTCGACATATTTCTAACCTTCACCATCGCGTCAGCCACTGAACTGCCAGCGGATACCTTTTTGACAGCAGTTTTAGATAGGTGTGTATGCAATTTCTAGATTTACCTTAACTTTAAAATAACTGCAGATTTTCTGGAACATTTTTTTAAACTTACCATTATTTCTAAATGGATAAAAGATTGTTTTTTTTTAATGATAGACACAAGCGGCACTTGAACCCGCGACCTTCGCCATACCGTGGCGCATCTCTGCCAACAGATAATACCTGACGTCACCCATAAGAAGTAAACACTAAAAGGGAACTTGCAATTAAATGGGTGCGAGCAACAACTCAATAGCTCAGTTCACTTGGCAGAGCTGCGCCACGGTACGGCGAAGGTCGTGGGTTCAAGTCCAGCTTGAGTCCATATTTTTTCATTTTTTTTTTATCATTTTCTCAGATCATCTTTTGGAGTCAAATTGATATAATATGTCTTTCAATCATTTGTTAGTGTATAATAATCTTGTTAATATGTTTCTGTTGCTGACTCATTATTTAGTTTCACGATTAAACCACCGCTATTTTCGGTAGGGATTAAGCTTAAACCCCAAAGAAGGACATAAAACTTACTATCAGGAAAAACACGGTATAATTAGCGAAGTCACGGGCAAAAGCTAGTGGAATTTTAATCAAGATTTTATCTCATTGCAGGTGGGGCCGAAGATGGTTGGCTTGTGGGTCTATGGTGATCAGCGGTATCTTTAGTCTTCTAGCTACAGCCGTCCCAGTGGGTAGGTTTGACAGTGTTTTGCCAACTTGCGTGCACTCAGTGGCTGCGAAGGTATCGTCCGCTAGATGTATACTCCGTATGCAATATAATTATTACAGCCTATAAAATGTTCCACTGCAGGGCAAAGGCCTCTTCTCGTATAGAGAGGGATTGAACATTAATCACCACGCTAGCTCATTACGGGCGATTTCAGATAATGCAATTCAGGATTCCAGAAGATGTTTTCCAACATCGTTTTTAGCAACTGATAATTAATTAATAGTACGCACATGAATTCGAAAAGACATTATTGCGTGCCGGGGTTTGAGCTTCTGAACTTTGGCGACCTGATTGGCGCAGCGGTTAAAAGATTAGACTGCTGCGCTAAGGGTTGCGGGTTCGATTCACGCACGGGCCAAAAAAATGTCCTGAGTCTGGGTGTTTGTGTATGTGATATTTCATGTTTGTGAAACACACCCACGATACAGTAGATATTACTAGCGCGGGGCGACGTAATTTAAAAACAAAATACTTGGTAATCCAACGGTCATATCATTCGGCTATCACTGCATTACTTAAACTTAGATTAAGTAAACATTACAAGAAAAAAACCTTAACTTAGTGTTAGTTTTAGTATTTATGTCTGTGAGTGCGGCGGTAACATTAATTTAAGATATATTACTCATCGTTGACTGATTGATGATGATGATTGATGGACTGCCTCGTTGGTCTAGGGAGCAAGAGGTCCTGGGTTCAAATCCCGGGTCGGGCAAAGTGTTACTGAGTTTTCCATTAGGTAATTCACAGTAGCAGTACGGAGGCTGGATTTGTGCCCGGTTGATGGCAATAGGCTCGCCCCCTATTACATTGGGACTTACAACATAACTGGCGAAATGTGGGTGTACTATATGTACTGTGCCCACCCCTTCGGGGAATACAGGCGTGATGTTATGTTTACGTTATTACTCATCATCGCTAATATCAACAGCTACGTAACATTTTTTATTAATCGTCAAACCTTGTTCCTTTCTCCAGGTGGCCCGTCAGCGTCCCTGGCGATCCTCGGCCGTTTTGCCGTCAACATATCCTACAACATAGGCCTGCAGTACGCAGCTGAGCTGCTGCCCACCGTCGTGAGGGCCCAAGGGGTCGCGTTAATCCATATCATGGGATATGTGGCCTCTATTGTGGCGCCTTTTGTTGTCTATTTGGTAAGGTTACGCATTTTCATGCCATTTTTTGCTATTACATGACTGACCTTTAATAAGAGGGTAATATGACGGCCTGATTGGCGCAGTGGCAAAGCGATTGGACTGCTGCGTTCAGGGTTGCGGGTTCCATTCTCATACGGGACCAAAAATTGTGTGACTTGCAGATTTTATATACAGGACACATTCCTAGTGTGGGGCGACGTTTTTATAAAAAGTAAAAACATGTTTTTCGGGATTTATGTTAACCTCTTGTTAACATAAGGCAGTGATCCACAAAACGGTCTGACTGCGATAAAATTAATTTCATCTGTTATCATTATTTTTTCTTTTTTTTCTTGGTTTTAACATGCCTATTTTGTTAAGTCTTTTAGGGGGAGCTTTGAACCCCAAGCGCTGTTTTACTGCAGTCGGCAGGGCACAAAGACAACTTTGATCTAAAAAAAAAACAGAATTCATGGTGATCCTCAATTTTCAGGCCAACGTATCCCCTGACCTTCCCCTGCTGATCCTGGGTGTGCTGGGAATAATCGGCGGTATGCTGTGCCTCTTTCTACCAGAAACCATGGACACGGAGATGCCGCAAACACTCCAGGATGGAGAAAACTTCGGAAAAGACCAGCAGTTCTGGGACAATCCGTGTTTCCCAAGGTAAGGGATTTTTGTTAGTAGGAGATATAGATCGGAGTGGATATACCCAGTGAACTGTATTCACAGGTGATAATAATTATGTTTTATTACAATAACAATTGTGCGTGTTATCCATAATATTACTTTAATCTAAATATATATAACTCAAAGGTGACTGACTGACTGACTGACATAGTGATCTATCAACGCACAGCCCAAACCACTGGACGGATCAGGCTGAAATTTGGCACGCAGGTAGATGTAATGACGTAGGTATCCGCTAAGAAAGGATTTTGATAAATTCCACCCCCTAGGGAATAAAATAGGGGATGAAAGTTTGTATGAAACTTTGTCAATTTTAAACCGATCGGGCTGAGACTTTACATGCATAAAGCTACTATAACGTAGGCATCCCCTAAGAAAGGATTTTGATAAATTCCACCCCTAAGGGAGGATGTAAATGTATTAGTTTGAACCTATCAGTACCTAATGGAACGAATAAATTAAGTTAAATTCTAAATGTTGACATTAGATGACTTCTTAACGCGAGCGAAGCCGCGGGCAAAAGCTAGTTATATATATTTTTTTTTAATATTTATTTTTTTAATAGGTATAATATGTTTTCCTCACGTGAATATTCGGGAATGACCGAATAGTTTCGGACTCAAACTAAGCCCCTATTCAAAAACAGGCGTGTCACTTGCTCATTCTCGAATATTGACGTGAGTAAAATCGCCAAAGGTATATAGTAAATAATAAAAAGGAAAAATATGTCTTTTTCATTTTTTAACCTGTGTTATTTGACTTTACATAAAAAACTGATGTAACTGGATTGCTATGGATGAAAGAAAATTAGTAGGTTTTTTATATGATATTCCAAGTCTTGAAGACGGTCTTACAATACAGGGAAGCATATCAAACACTCCATTACAGACGATAATTAATAAAAATCATTATTCCTTGATTATTCTAATTGCAAGATTATATCGAAAAATTAAATAACCCAAAATTTCTTCAACAGGAAGAAGCAAGAAAGCGAAGACAGTCCAGAAAAGTACACGAAGAGACCTTCAGTGACTGCTAATGATTCCCAAGCCTTCGTCAGGGCTGTTCCCAGTGCTATCGGCTCCAGAGCTTCGATTAGAGCATCCATCAGAGCCTCCACAAGAGCTTCAACCAGGAAACGCGAGATCAACGATAGGAACATAGTCTAAAATAACTGCTAAATACTAGCTGGTAGGCCAAAAAAATGTACAAAATTAGGTCGGTACACCAAGACTGGAATTGCTGGTGTAGGCTGGGAGTTCGATGGATTTGAATGTTTGTTGTGCTTTCAAAAGAGTTCCTGTGATCTCAAGTGTGTAAGTAATTAGATGAAAATCTTTTAGGACATTTTATATTGATTTTGACGGATCAAAATTATTTGGTTAGTGCAATTTTCTTGGCATTATACTGTGAACAACTAATCGGATCGGATATATTATTAAGATCTGTTCTTGTAACGTGTAGCATATTCGACAAATTAAGGAAACTGATTGGAAGAAACCCAACTGACTTCAATAGTTTTAACAAAAAAGCAATGTATCGGTTGCTTTTTTTTTACTTAACGCATATTTCATATAAAACTTCAATTGTATTTAATGAAATAGTTAGGTACTTACATGGGAACAATGAAAAATTGTCTAAAATTGGCCAAGATAACAAGAAAAATGCACGAAAAGTATTCGGACGTATTGAAATTTACTTTTTCGAAGTCGGTTGAAAAGTAACAAGAATCATGGAATTATTGAGATGTAGTGAAAATGATGAAGAAAAGTATGTCGTAGAAGGAAAAGAAGAACAATTGATGAACTGTCCTAAGAATGAAATTAATTGTAAAGACTATGTCTTAGAAGAAAGTGATGGCATTTAATTAAAATGTTAATTAAATCAAGGAATTCTAATATTGGATAAGATACTTCCTTACTCGAACAAAAAATGAAAATTATAATAAGTATTTTATAATTTTTATTTGCAATTAAGTATGTACGTAAAACAAAAGTGTGTTAAATAATTTATTGGAATTTTTTTAATGACCTGTAATATTTTAAATTTGATTTCTTATTTATGTTTTTTTTTATATTTTTGTTTTGTCATGTCAGACGAGTTCTTATAAAATTATTGCTATTTTGATAAGTTATAACATTCTGAAATATGTCTTGCCTTTACAATATTGAATGCTCTCTTTTTCTCACTAATTAATTTATTTATTCAATAGAAGGTATATAATATTTTATGTTGGAATAACCACAGTTTTTTTAAACATGGCAATTTGAAGGCAATATTAAAATAAAAATTTGAAAAATGATACATTGAAGTTGGCTGTAGGTATATTAAAAATAAATTTAAAAAAAAAGTGTTTCGAAATTAAATTTAATAATTTATTTTATTATTTGTTTTTGTACATACATTTTGAACTATTTATTATGTGATAGCTAGCTTACTTTCTAGATAAGTTCGATATAATTAAGTCATGTTTTTGGAATGTGTCTTAGATTGTAAAATTAGTCTGAATTGTTATGATTTGTAGACCTTGTTAATGACCGTGAGGTCGGAGTTCGATTCCTAGGTCGGATTATAATATATTGGCTGATAAATAGAAACAAGTCCTACAGTATTTTACAAGCTGTGTTTTTATCTTGCCTTTATATTAATTTCAGACTAATTTTATAGCTAACACTGCACCCTATTATATCCTTGTAATTATGTATAGTAAAAGTAAGTGATATAACTTAAGTTTTACTGTAGTTAAGTGTAAATAATAATAATTTATAAGTATAAATACGTTTATGTATTATATTATGTTAATTGTTCTTGTTAATTAATTTTTTCAAGTCACTTTCATAGACAACTTTACAAATGCAATCCCATACATACACTATCATGTGACTGCGCGTGATGACCTAAAAGACTTTTTTTTTTAAGACTCGGACCTAAATAGAAATATTTAAAACGAATATTAATTTTCCCGATGCAAAAAATTACGTTAAAAATCTCTTTTATTATTTTTATTAGAAAATAATAATAGTAGACAAAACAATACATTCCATCATTTATTTATATAATAAAATCTTTTATTTATATTTACTTATTCATTTATATTTATATATATTAATTTATTTATTCTCCTTAATCTCATTCTACGCAGTTAATAAAAGAAAAAAATATTATTTGTTAAAAAAATGTGATAATAGATAAATTATAATAAAAATAAATAATAAACAAAAATGTATTGTAAAAATATATAAAATAAAAAGTGACTTAAAAATTGTTAGCAAATAAAATCGCAATAAAATGTATTTTAAATTGTGACAATTAACAGTATTGTAATTTTTCATTTTATATTGTGTTGCCATTATTTTGTTAGGTGCAAAAAATGTAAAAAATATGCAAATTCTGTGATACAAACGGACAATAATAATTATTATTATTCAAGCTTATTAATTGTATTATTATTTACTTCGGAATTCAGACCCTGTCATGTCGGTAAAGCCACGCGGTACAGAATACGACATAGTGTAAGGAATATTTTAATATACATAGGTGGACTGCCTGTATGTCTAGTGGTTAACAACCACGATTGGTGAGAGTGAGGTCCTGGGTTCAATTCCCGAGTCAGGCAAAGTATTACTGGGTTTTCCATCAAGTAATAGCAGCACGGAGTCTGGATTTGTGCCATGTTAATGACAATAGGCTCGCCCTCTATTACATTGGGATCTAACATAACTGGCGAAATGTCAGTGTACTATACGCCTCTGTCTACCCCTTCAGGGAATAGAGGCGTGATATTATGTTTATCTATCAAGATAATTTCTAAATAGATAAAGGAGGAGAACAAAGAGGGATAGATATAGGAAATTTGAAAAATTATGGACGCATGGGCAACATGCTAAAATGAGACCAAAAGTTAATTTTTTCTCCATTTATTTATAACTGTATAGATAATATTGACTGTCTCGTTGGTCTAGAGGTCGCTAAGCGCGACTGCTGACCAAGAGGTCCCGGGTTCAAATCCCGGGTCTGGCAAAAGTGTTACTGAGTTTTCCATTAGGTAATTCTCAGTAGCAGCACGGAGTCTGGATTTGTGCCCGGTTGATGGCAATAGGCTCGGCCCCTATTACATTGGGACTTACAACATAACTGGCGAAATGTGGGTGTACTATATGTACACCTCTGCCTACCCCTTCGGGGAATACAGGCGTGATGTTATGTTAATATATAAAAATATAATAAAAATAATGTCCAAATGACACAAAATGTCATATAAATTTGGGTTGGTATTATCGTTTCAGTGATTTATAGCTGTAAAGGTATAACACTGAGTTGGTAATCATACATTCCAACAGATAATACCTGACGTCACCCTTATGACGTAAATACTAAAAGGGAACTTGAAATTTGATGGGCGAGCAGTGACACGATGGCTCAGTTGGTAAAAGCAGCGCCACGGTACGGCGAAGGTCGCAGGTTCAAGTCCTGCTCGTGTCCATCATTTTTAAAATTTCCTTTATCAATTTAGAATAATAATGTCCTCCTGACCGAATTTCGGTCACGGCGGCCTGTCTCAGCTGAGACTAGCCGTCTGCGCAGGAGATATTATAGTGCACAAGTATGCGCGCAGACACAGGTGCACTCCCTATTCCCTCACTCTCATAATCCGATGGGACGGTAGACCGACACGACCGGAGAAAGATCAGGCGCAGGACCAACGGCTTAACGTGCCTTCCGAAGCACGGTGGGGTCTCGAGTACTCAACATGTGAAAACGGTCACCCATCATCATCATCACAACACTGACCACGGAGAGCACGGCTTAAACTCGCAGATCGACTGTTCTGCCGAGTAGCCGCATAGCTACGAGCCCCACATATGTATACATAGCAATATATTACATATATGTATATCATAAGATATAATTAGACATAGAAGCAAATCTACAAATAAACTAGTCATCAAATAAATAGTGACCTCGTGGTATATTTTTAGATATTGACGCTTCAAACAAAGATCACAAATAAATAGACGTCCGAGATGTTTGTTTGACTTTGTAATTCGATGCTCACACTCTTGTTTGACGTTTTGTTGTACTTGTTGTACTAATGAAAACTGATTGAACGCAATACATCGTTCAATTGGTCATAGAGTTGGGTGAAGAATGGGTACGTTGTTTAAACAATTTACGAACCTACAGTTACGGATCATCATCATCAGCCGGAAGACGTCAACTGTTGAACGAAGTCCTCCTCCGTCAAGCGGCTTGAGGATCGCAGTGTTGGTGGTCAAGTTACAAAAGACGCTGCTGCCCATCTTCTGGATTTTCCCTTAGTCGCCTCTTACGACACCCACGGGAGGAAAGGGGGTGGTCAAATAAAGGCCGAATACCACAACGCACGGCAGTTATATTTAAAATACACGCTACAATTGTTTGAGATAAAAAGCCTATGTGTTAATCCAGGGTGTCAGCTACCTCCATACCAAATTATATGCAAAATCGGTCCAGCCGTTTGAGCGTGAAGAGGCAACAAACATACAAACACACTCACACACTTTCCTCTTTATAATATTAGTGTGATGTGATGGAGGGTAGGTAGAGATTTTGCCTTATTTCCTACTACGTTCAATGTCAATATTTATACAATATTACAGTGACAGCTGAAAGGTATGACCGTTGGACTACCAACTCAAAGGTCACAATTTCAAACCCCGGCACGCACCAATGTGTTTTCGAATTTATTTGCGTATTAACAATTAGTTATCAGTTGCTAATAACGGCGAAGGAAAACATCGTGAGGAAACCGGCACACTTAAGAGATTTTTCAACGGTTTGTAAAGCCATGTCAGAGGCCTTCAGGCGGTTTAAACTCTGACACCAGGTTCAACAACCATACGATAAGAAGAAGTGCGTCGTACCATCTGCAAATACATAATCTTTGTCACGCGAATCAATGGAGAAACGTTATTAATTAAAACACTTGAGCTCTTGATTGTAGCCGCTTAGTAACGATGACATCGCGTGCACTTGTGTTGTCGACTGTTCTAACTATCAAGCGAAGTCCTACCTAAGCGATAGGCTGCTATTTTATAGCTTTAATTAAATATCGTATGATAAAATACGTACAAAATAATTTGTTGACCAAATAATGGACTGATGACCGTTTTACATGATTTCATCAATATAAATCATACCATCACGCGTATATTCCCCGTGGAGGTAAGCAGAAGTGTCATCATCATCAGCTGGACGACGTCCACTGTTGAACAAAGGCCTCCAATTTAGAACGCCACAATGAACGACAACTTTCCATTTGCATCCACCGGTTGCAGCAACTCTGACGATATCGTCGTTCCACCTGGTGGGAGGGCCAATGAGGTGTGACTGTGCAGTACACTTATGTTATAGGTTCCAATGTCATAAGAGGCGAGCCATTACATTACCGGGCACAAATCCAGACTCCGTGTTGCTACTGAGAATTGAACTGAGAACCTAAAGGAAAAACCCAGTAACACTTTGCCCGACTCTAGAATCGAAAATAGGACCTTGTGCTTAGCATGTGCGTCTGGAACTTATGAAGCATTTTAAGTCCTTGATCCTGCGCCTGATCTCTCTCCAGAGAGTGCGATAAGTGCACTCTCCTAACTTAACCTGGCCATTCTCTTGCTCTTCTTCTCAGTATTAGTTTAAAAAAATCGTTCTTTCATTTAAAAGCTAATATATAGCATCGCTTAGCATCACAAAGATCGCGCATTGGCTGCCATGTAGGACTATACGAAACTGCAATATAATTTCCTACTTATAGTTAATATTTTTTATTGAGCTGAAAACTTTGACATCGGGAATAAGATAAAATATTGTTTGATATTTTTAATGACTAACATTAGAAGGCCATAATGGTTCTGAGGTATACTTTCTGGACTCGTATGCTGCATACGAATCCAGAAAGTATACCATTAGTATATTTATAATGTCTTACACATTGGTATGAACCTTGAACCTTATGCATACCGTATTCATAAGGTTCTAGGTCCATACCAATGTGGCTTTATAATGTGTAAGACATTTAAAACCAATGCTGTCGTTATAGCGTCACATATCTACACATTAAAAAATCCTCCTATTTTCAAGTTAGTTAAAATTTCTTAAATTGCCTATTAATCCAAGCAATTAAATTCGTTAAAAATCCTAATAAATGAGGCTCATAGTAGAAATATCTATATCGATCATGTTATACCCAGTAACGTGCAGTTATTGTATTCAGTAACTACCATATTAAGAACCCTATACGATTCGAACCGTCGCCTTCACGACTCGTAGCATCGGACCGATCGTACCCACGGATCGCACGGGTATGATACACATGATACATATGAACATAGCCAATGATTTATTTATCCCTTCTATTGCAGGTAACTGATGGCGAAAACAGGAGAGCGGGCCTTGTGGCGTACCCTGGGGGAGGCCTACGTCCAGCAGTGGACTGCAATAGGCTGATGTGATGTCACGTGATCACGCCTGTATTCCCCGAAGGGGTCTATAGTAGGGCGGCAATATAGTACACCCACATTTCGCCAGTTATGTTATAGGTCCATGGGGCTCGTAGCTATGCGGCTACCCGGCAGATCAGACGATCTGCGAGGTTAAGCCGTGCTCGCCGCGGTCAGTCTTGTGATGGGTGACCGTTTTCATATGTCGAGACCCCACCGTGCTTCGGAAGGCACGTTAAGCCGTTGGTCCTGCGCCTGATCTCTCTCCGGTCGTGTCGGTCTACCGTCCCATCGGATTATGAGAGTGAGGGAATAGGGAGTGCACCTGTGTCTGCGCGCATACTTGTGCACTATAATATCTCCTGCGCAGACGGCTAGTCTCAGCTGAGACAGGCCGCCGTGACCGAAATTCGGTCAGGAGGACATTATAGGTCCCAATGTATTGGCGAGCCTATTGCCATCAACCAGGCACAGTACCCTCCGTACTGCTGAAAATTATGTAATAATTAAACAAATTTTTGCCCAATTTTAGTTGCTTTGCAATTAATAAATTGTGAATTGAGTTGACAAAATTGTGACGTTATAATTTACTGTTACCATACAAAACCGATGGTGGTATACCGTTTTGATAGCTCTTATTCGTCTCCTGACCGAATTACGTTCACAGCTGAGACTATCCAACTACGCCGGAGATATTATAGTGTACAAGTATGCGCGCAAACACAGGTGCACTCCCTATTCCCTCACTCTCATAGTCCGATGGGACGGTAAGACACGGTGAGAGATCAGGCGCAGGACCAACGGCTTCACGTGCCTTCTGAAGCACGAAACAGCCCGTAAAAAATATGTCAATTGATTGGTGATGTCTCATACCCAATTTTGAAGCGATTGTTTGTTACGACTGCCTCGTTGGTCTAGTGGTCGCTAAGCGCGACTGCTGAGCAAGAGGTCCTGGGTTCAAATCCCGGGTCGGGCAAAGTGTTACTGAGTTTTCCAATAGGTAAGTCTCAGTAGCAGCACGGAGTCTGGATTTGTGCCCGGTTGATGGCAATAGGCTCGCCCCATATTACATTGGGACTTACAACATCACTGGCGAAATGTGGGTGTAATATATGTATACCTCTGCCTACCCCTTCGGGGAATACAGGCGTGATGTTATGTATGTATGTATGTTTGTTACGATCAATCGCCTTATATGGGGCCCTTGGTAACTAATATATTCTCACAATAGCGACTACTCTATAAAAAGCACAATTACGTTTTACACATGTATATTACAGTTTCATTTAGACAATAGACGCAGTGGAGGCAGCACGTGTCAATCGCGGTTGTTTGTGGTTTTTTAATCTGTGGCATAGCGTCTTTGGCGGGAAAAAACGGGAAAAGCGGGTATGTATTTTTTTTATAGCCTCGTTGGTTTAGTGTTTGCAAAGCGTGACTGTTGAGCGTAAGATCCTAGGTTTGATTCTCGGGACGTACAAAATTTCATTCCCTTTTTCGGAATATTTGGTAATTCTTAGAAGCACAGAGTCTGTGTTAGGGTATGATTAATGGCAAAAAAAAAACGTAAAACAAGTAAACAACACAACGCAAAGTACGGGTTCGAATCCTGGCTACTTTATATTAGCCTCTGCCTACTCCTTTAAGTATACGCCGCGCCGGCGTGCCCGGCGGAGTCGCGAGCCAAATTCGTGTTCATTTGAGCCCGAAACTCGTCGGGCATTCCCGAATATTACATCACATCACAGCAGCCTATTGCAGTCCACTGCTGGACGTAGGCCTCCCTCAGGTACGCCACAAGGCGCGCTCTCCCGTTGTCCCTCCAGTCACTACCAGTCAACTGGAATAGTAGGGTGGCCGGGAACTGGGGGGCGTTTACTTTGGCTACTCTTCATGGTAGGTTTTGCCCATAGTCACCACGCTGGGCAAGCAGGCTAGCAATCGCAATATGGTGAACAATACCTACATAGGGACACGCTGCTGCTAATCCCTTCTCTTAAGACACCCGCGGGAGGATAGGGGGTGGTCGATTCTAGGCTGGAAACTACACGGCCATTCATAGAGAACACACCAAATATCCTATTACGACTTTATCTGCGACTGTAGAGAATTTATTTTTAATTTTTTCCCCCGCTTATGAATTAACTTATTTAGTAAACTAGCGTCTAAGTCTATTCGCTAACAAAGTTGACGCTGCAACTTTTCTAGGGCACAAAGTATGTATTACGCACATAATCTAGTACTTACCTAATTGCTAAAAAAATGTCTACTTGCTTTATTTATAAGTAAATATTAAATGATCTCATTTATTTATGCTACCGCTAGAACTAAAATAGCGTCAGAGTTTAAACCGCCTGTAGGCTTCTTACATGGCTTTACACATCGTTAAAAAATCCCTCAGGTGTGCTGGTTTCCTTATGCTGTTTTCTTTCACCGTTTTTAGCAACTGATAACAAATTTTTAGTACGCACATGAATTCGAAAAGACATTGGTGCGTGCCGGGGTTTGTTCTTGCGACCTTTGACTTGGCAATCCAACGGTCATACCACTCGGTATCAGTGCTTAGATTGATCGAGTCCAGTGCTAATACTATAGTACTGAAAGCCAGCTGCAACCTGATTGGAGACAGGCAGAGACAAAATGATAAACGTAAAACACATTTTATTAAATCTATCTTAATGCCGTGTGATATCTTGCTTAGAATAGACCACCCTTTTCCTCCCGTGGGTGTCGTAAGAGGCGACTAAGGGATATTCCGAGGGTACGGGCAGCAGCGTCACCATACTGCGGTTACCAACGCTGCCAGCGTGGTGACTATGGGCAAAACCCCCCATGAAGAGTAGCCAAAGAAAACGGCCCAGTTTCCGGCCGCCCTACTATTCCAGGTAACTGGTAGTGTCTGGGTGGCGACAACGGGAGAGCGGGCCTTGTGGGGGAGGCCTGCGTCCAGCAGTGGACTGCGATAGGCTGATGTGTGATGATGATCATATTATATCATGTCTTAGATGCTCGCAACACGCAGTCATCGTATGATTAGCAATACTAATATTTGTTAAACATTTGCGTCAACCGGTGATAACCGGTATTTCACAACCATTACGGCTTATTAGCTTTGCGAGTACAAACAGAACTGTCAAATATTAATTTAATTTAGGTTCAGTTGTCAAGTTAAGTAATTAATGTATGTAGTTGATATTTTTATCACGCTTACCTATATTTCCCAAAGGGGTATACTGTATATTGGGTACACCCACTTTTCGCCAAATTTATTATAGGTTCCCATGTAATAGGGGCGAACCTATTGCCATTAACCGGTTACAAATCTAAATTCCGCGTTGCTACTAATAATTTCCTAATGTAAAACCCAGAAACACTTTGCCCGACCCGGGATTCAAACCCAGGACGTCGGGCTCAACAGTCGCTCTATGTAAACATTAGACCAACGAGGCAGCCAGCTGTTTTTCTAGCTCATAGTAACTAGAGCTAATCAACTAGTCATAGATAGTAAGACTTCTTCTTCTTTTTATCGTATGGTTGATGAACAACCTGGTGTCAGAGTTTAAACCGCCTGTAGGCCTCTGACATGGCTTTACACACCGTTGAAAAATCTCTCAGGTGTGCCGGTTTCCTCACGATGTTTTCCTCCACCGTTTTTAGCAACTCATAACTAATTTATTGTACGCACAATGGATACGAAAAGACCTTAGTAAAGATAAAAAGATAGTTAGTAAAAAAACATACCATAAGGTAATATAGTAGATAATATTAAAGTTTGTAAGTGTGTTTGTAAATTTGTTACCTCTTCACGCTCGAACGGCTGGACCGATTTTGCTAAAATTTGGTATGGAGATAGCTGGCACCCGGCATTAACATATAGGCTAGGCTTTTAACATCAAGGCTTTTTATCCCGAAAAAATGTAGTGGGTAAAACCGCGGGGCACAGCTAGTATATCATAAACACAGCTTCTTAAATACTGAAGGCTTATTAAATTATGTAAACAATAGTTTCGACATTTTAAATACTTATAAATCCTATTTAAGATAATACAGATAACGGAATTATAATAAAATACCATGCGTCCATACATTAAGATCATTCGTAACATTGTTCTCACGTGTACAGCATATATTTATTAATAAAATGTTTTAAATTTTTACAATTAAAAAGTCATTTTCATTCCGAATTTTTGAGAAGTGAGTGATTGTTAATGTAAGTTTCTTTTAATTAGCAAACGTAATTACTAGTTAATTTCCGAAGTTAAAACAAAATATTTTTGAAATAACAGACGAACGGAGTTACCTTTGGTCTAGTGGTCAGAAAGCGCGACTGCTAAGCGTGAGAGCTTGGTTCCCGGGCAAAGTATTATTTTAGATTGGATATATTCTATGATATTTGTCAGTAGCAGCACGAAAGCTAGATTTTTTTACTGGGGAAATCAGCACTGATACAAGTGGTATGACCGGTGGACTGCCAAGTCAAAGGTCGCAAGTCCAAACCGCGGCACGCACCAATGTCTTTTCGAATTCATGTGCGTATTATAAATAAGTTATCAGTTGCTAATAACGGTGAAGGAAAACATCGTGAGGAAACCGGCACACCTGAGAGATTTTCCAACGATGTGTAAAGCCATGTCAGAGGCCTACAGGCGGTTTGAACTCTGACATCAGGTTGTTCATCAACTATACGATAAGAAGACTGGGGAAATCCTCATGGACTTCCTCCGTACTGGGGTGGACGGAGCGGTACCCCGGACTCTTACCGGCTAAAACCCCAGGGTGTCCTCCTAGCTACCTTAGCTCTAGGGACGCGGGATCTGTGTACTCCCGACTTCTTACGGGTCCCGCTACTGGATTTGTGCCTGGTTGATGGCAATAGGCTCGCCTATTTGGGACCTATGACATAACTGGCGAAATGTGGGTGTACTGGTACATTTCTGCCTAACCCATCGGGGAATATAGACGTGACGTTATGGTAATTGCCATAATCGTCTCAAAGCAGGGCAAAGGCGTCTTCTCATACAGTCTACAGTTATGATAAATAAGACAATAAACTGCCAATTATACACATCTTTGTTTAATTAAGATAAAATGTAATTAACTTATTTGATTTCACGCTGATTACTGACAATTATATAAGATTACAACCGCTATTGTATAAGTCTTGGTGGCGTTATTACGGACCGAAGCTAAAATGATTAGTTTTATACATGTTACGGGCAATCTGTGATCCGGTATTTCATACAATACCTAGTATCTCCTGCGTAGTTAGCTAGTGTTAGCTGAGATTATAGATTATTAGTAGGGGGATTGCTATAATCCCCATGCTTGGCGGATGCACTGCGGCTAGGAGATCGCAGTATTGGTGGTCAAGTTCCAGAAAACGCTGCTGCCCATCTTCTGGATATTCCCTTAGTCGCCTCTTACGACACCCACGAGAGGAGAGGGGTTGGTCAATTCTAGGCCGGATACCACACGGCACTATAGATGGTTTAATAAACGTGTATTATAGGAAATTCCTGAATAATTTTGGACTCAAACGGAAACCATATTTATGAGCTAAAAACTCGGCAGAGTCACGACCCGAAAACTGTATAGATTGGCTGCCGTTACCGAAATTCTGTCAGAAGAACAATATCAAGCATATTTTTTTCAACAAAAAAAATAATAACGTCCTCCTGACCGAATTTCGGTCACGACGCCTGTCTCAGACAAAGGTGCACTCCCTATTCCCTCACTCTAATAGTCCAGGACGGTAGACCGACACGACCGGAGAGAGATCAGGCGCAGGTCTAACGGCTTAACGTGCCTTCCGAAGCACGGTGGGGTCTCGACATGTGACAAAGGTCACCCAACACAAGACTGACCGCGGCGAGCACGGCTTAACCTCGCAGATCGCCTGATCGTCTGGGTAGCCACATAGCTACGAGCCCCACAACAAAAACCGAAACAATAATATTATTTCTTCGTTTTAGCCCAACATTCTCAACTTGAAGTCTTGGGTATCAGAAAACACGTCAAGAAAAGTGTCTTTCAAAGCAAAAATCCTCTTCGAGAATGGAATCACATGAGAAGAACGATGCGAGAGTGGGGGCGATCCGAGACCCCATAGATACTAATATGGATATGAAGAACACAGGTATATGACTTTTGGTGCCATTTTAGCATGTTGCCCATGCTAAGCTTGAATCTAAATTGATAAAGGAAATTTGAAAAATGATGGACACGAGCGGGATTCGAACCCGCGACCTTCGCCGATCCGTGGCGCTGCTCTAACCAACTGAGCCACCGTGTCGCTGCTCGCATCCATCGAATTTCAAGTTCCCTTTTAGTATTTACGTCTTAGTATTACGACACGGTGGCTCAGTTGGTTAGAGCAGCGCCACGGATCGGCGAAGGTCGCGGGTTCGAATCCCGCTCGTGTCCATCATTTTTCAAATTTCCTTTATCAATTTAGAAGAACACAGGTAATTAATACAGGTTTACAATTTGTTATTGATTTATTTAATAAACATCATTAATTGACCACGACAAGCTGATTGGCGCAGCGGTTAAGCGATTGGAGTGCTGCGCTAGGAGTTGCGAGTTCGATTCCCGCACGGGACCAAAATTTGTGCGATCCGCAGATGTTTGTCCCGAGTCTGGGTGTTTGCGTATGTGATGTTTCATGTCTGTAAAGCACGCACGCGACACAGAAAAAAACCCTAGTGCGTGGTGACGTTTTAAAAAAAACCAGGACTACAATACATCTCTTTAATTCCCTCCCAGTCTTCAGCATAGAATCGCCACCACAGCCTGCAGTCCAGCTAAAAGACCTGGATGATCTCCTCCCCTACGTCGGAGACTTCGGCTGGTACCAACGGATCCTGTTCCTGCTGATGATACCCTACTCTTTCTTCTTCGCCTTCGTTTACTTTGGCCAGATCTTCATGACGGTGGTCCCTGAAGAACACTGGTGTTCCGTACCCGAGTTATCTGACTTCAGTGTGGAAGAAAGGTGAGTCATTTCTTTTTTAGGGTACCGTACCCAAAGGGTAAATACGGGACCCTATTACTAAGACTTCGCTGTCTGTCCGTCTGTCTGTCACCAGGCTGTATCTCAAGAACCGCGATAGCTAGACAGTTAATAGTTATGTATTTCTGTTGCCGCTATAACAACAAATACTAAAAACAAAATAAAATCAATATTTAAGGGGGGCTCCTATACAACAAACGTGATATTTTTGCCGTTTTTATAGATTACGTACGGAACCCTTCGTGCGCGAGTCCGACTCGCTCTTGGCCGGTTTTTACTTTAATTCTTTAAATTGTTTTACAAATTTATTTTATAAAGAATAGTCTTTCATTTCATCCCCAGGCGCCACCTCTCAATTCCCTTAATAAACAACAAATACGACAAGTGCTCAGTATACGATGTGGACTGGGCTCAAGTCATCAAGAACGGGACTTCGAATCCCGATCCGGCGTGGGCGGTGAAGAAATGCGAGCAGAATTGGGAATTTAACCATACTGATGTCCCGTACGAAACTATAGCTTCTCAGGTAGATATTTATTGATTAATTCTATACTAGCTTTTGCCCGCGACTGCGCTCGCGATAATTTAGATTGTTGGTTAGTATTATACATATACACCTATATATAGCTTTTGCCGGCGGCTTCGCCCGTGTTAACCCCTAATTAAACTCCTTAGAGGGTTGAATTAAAAAAGTAGCCTATGTCCTTTCTCGGGTCTTAAACTTTCTACATGCCGAATTTCATCAAAATCCGTCCAGCGGTTTAGTCGTGAAGGTGTAACAGACAGACAGAGTTACATTCACATTTATAATATTAGTATGGATATATAATATATGCCGCGGTTTCACAAGGCGATATTTGTCCCGCGACTCTTGTTTCTCGAGACGAAACATGCGTGTCTCCCGCGATGTCGCCCGACGTCGCGCGTCGCTGGCGCCATCAAAGACTGCTTATTAAATTTGACCTTTGTAGCAAATATTCTCGAACCCACCACTGCAGAAGTCAGAATACAGGTGGAGTATAATGGAGTGAGCCATGTACATTCTGCCTGGAAATAGGCACGCAAAATTTGTACAACAAAGACTAGACAAAGTATAATTTTTCGATCTTTCTATAATCAACACAGTTTTTTCTAACTATCATTTGTACTCTCCTAACGATACAGCAAGGCTGGGTGTGTGACAGAGACAACTACCCAGCTACAGCCCAGGCCATATTCTTCTGCGGTGGCATCGTTGGTGGGTTCCTATTTGGATGGGTGGCTGACAAGTATGGAAGGATACCGGCTTTAATTGGTGAGTTAATTAGGTATTTTAGACATTTTTATACCTATGATTGGCTCGTTGGTCTAGTGGTCGCTAAGTGCGACTGCGGAGCGTGAATTCCTGGGTTCGATTCCCAGCTAAAGTCTTCTTCTTCTTATCGTATGGTTGATGAACAACCTGGTGTCAGAGTTTAAACCGCCTGTAGGCCTCTAACATTGCTTAACACACTGTAAAACAATTTCTCAGGTGTGCCGGTTTCCTCACGATATTTTCCTTCACCGTTTTCAGCAACTAATAACTAATTTAAAGTATGCACATGAATTCTAAAACACATTTGTGCGTGCCGGGGTTTGAACTTGCAACATTTGACTTGGCAGTCCAACGGTCATACCACTCGGCTATCACTGGTAAACTGAATTTTTTGAATTCCAGTCTATTCCAAAGTGTTACGTAACTAGTAAAGTACTTATAATGATTCTACAATAAAACAATCACACTTATTTATAAACCACAATAGCCTAGGATCATAGGAAGCGACTATATCCCATTGCAAACAGTCACTGAGAGTTGCAGCGTTCTTTTTACGCGACGGGAACTATAATAAAGGGTAAACAAAAATGTATTAAAAAAAATTTAAAAACACGACTGCCAGAAAACGAACTAAAAAGTGAAAAACAAGTTCCATCGCAGTCTGGGTACCTCTTAGATAAGACAGCATTCCACAGAACGGTCCCCCGACTGCGATGGAACTTGTTTTTTACTTTTTAGTTCGTTTTTTGTCATGGCAGTCGTGTTTTTAGTTAATTATTTTTATTTGTTTATTTTTTTATAGCCAATATTACTCTGCGATAGTGTAAGGATTCCAACGACACTCCATACATCAAAATCGGTTCAGGCATTCAGAAGTTATGGTGGAATAAAGAAACTCACATACATACATACATGAACCCTTAAAACATTACACTCCTTTTTTGGGCAGTCGTGTAACTATGTAATGTTTTCAATTGTTTTAGGAGCCAACATGGCTGGGTTCGCTGGCGGGCTGGGGACCGCCTTCACCAACTCCTTCTGGTCGTTCTGTCTGTGTCGCTTCACCGTCGGCATGGCGTACGACAACTGTTTCGTTATCATGTACATTGTTGGTAAGTACCATATTTAATACTTTCTGAACAAAAGCTAAGTTAGAAGTACCTTACAGTAAACACGTCTAAACTGAGGCCTTAAGAGAATGAATAACGGGACTAGTGGACCCGGCAGACGATTCCTGCCCCCCTAGCCAAGTGACAAAACGGTTAACGGATAGGAATCGAATAGAATGAAAAATGTATAGGTTTGACATATGTCATCGATAACATAGTCGAGACATTATATCATCCCCATAAATTTATCATTCTATTCGTCAAGCGTTTTGCCACTTGACTATGGGGCTGCCCAGAATAGCAGTGCCACTTACCCACCTATCTAGAAACCCATTAAAATATACACACAAAATGACATCCAAACCGGTCTTGCCGTTTTGGAGGAGTTAGATGACAAACAGACATACAGAAGAATTGATTGACATATAAAAATATGTCTTATATTAAATAGTCAAAAAAAAATGTAACATAACATAACATCACGCCTGTATTCCCCGAAGGGGTAGGCAGAGGTGAACATATAGTACACCCATATTTCGCCAGTTATGTTGTCAGTCCCAATGTAATAGGGGGCAAGCCTATTGCTATCAACCGGGCACAAATCCAGACTCCGTGCTGCTACTGAGAATTACCTAATGGAAAACTCAGTAACACTTTTCCCGACCCGGGATTTGAACCCAGGACCTCTTGCACAGCAGTCGCGCTTAGCGACCACTAGACCAACGAGGCAGTCAAAAAACAAAAAAAAATGTAGTAATTACAAATCCATGGTCTAAACCTACATGCCTGTAAGTAGGTATGTTTCTATGTATGTACTTTAAAATAATCACCCCGAGGCGCAATAACTTCCTTCCCGAACCTTCTTATCAAGAAACAACTATTTTTTTTACTATAATACCTATCGTAATTGTTATCCATGTTATTAACTTTATGTATATACCGGTTTTACTCACGTGTGTATTCGGAAATGCCCAGCTCTTAAATAAGAGCTCCGTTTGATTCCGAAACTAGTCGGGCATTCCCGAATACACACGTGAGGAAACCGGCGTATATACTATACGTAAATAATTAAAAATGTCTTTGCAGTTTTGGAGTACGTAGGCCCGAAATGGCGTACTTTCGTGGCAAACATGTCAATTGCCGCGTACTTCACGTTCGCTGCCTGCCTCCTGCCGTGGATAGCGTTAGGAGTCAATGATTGGAAGACGTACACTCTAATCATCAGCATTCCTCTGGTGTTGGCGGTTTTAACGCCCTGCGTGGTTCCTGAAAGCGCACGGTTAGTTTAATTTAAATTACCAATTTATTTTTGTATCTCGATTTTTTACTCGGGCCATCAACCATGTGAAAGATACCCGGTCTTTTAAAAGGCTTACGTGGGGACACAGGTTCTACACGCAGAGGCCCGTTGAGAACTTTAATCTTAAAGGGAATGGGACCACAATTATAAGGTCTATTTTTCTGAGCAGACAAAAATAAAATGTTATATTACTATAATTTCGTACTTCTTACATTACATATTTGATGTTCAATTAAAGTGTCAATAAAGGTTAAGCTTCGCTTCTCGCAGTCAGTCCGTGAATCATCATCAGCCGTAAGGCGTCCACTGTTGAACAAAGGCCTCCTCCTTTTAGAAGGGGGTTGTTGCCATAATCCCCACGCCTGTCAAGCGGCTTGGGGATCGCAGTGTTGGTGGTCAAGTTACAGAAGACGCTGCTGCCCATCTTCTGGGTTTTCCCTTAGTCGCCTCTTACGACACCCACGGGAGGAAAGGGGGTGGTCAATTCTAGGCCGAATACCACACGGATAGTCTTTGAGATAGACAGTCCGTGAATGGGTGAGCGTAATCTAAACACTTGCCTCGTATACTTAGATTGGTTTTCGCAATTACTAAAAGCGATAAAGTATTACATAATAACTTATCACTATAATTGGGTTCCATTAAAACAAAATTAAAATTAAGATGCAGCGTTGGCAGGCTTCCCACCAGGTGGACCGACGATACCGTCAGAGTTGCTGCAACCGGTGGATGCTAATGGCAAGTCGTCG
The DNA here is from genome assembly GCA_905340225.1 of Abrostola tripartita. Taxonomy (NCBI): domain Eukaryota; kingdom Metazoa; phylum Arthropoda; class Insecta; order Lepidoptera; family Noctuidae; genus Abrostola; species Abrostola tripartita. The sequence continues at coordinate 4,777,824 of HG996515.1, forward strand.
TTCATTGTGGCGTTCTAAGGGTCAGGCCTTTGTTCAACAGTGGACGTCTTCCAGCTGATGATGATGAATAAGAAGTATGTATTGAATAGTATGTTTTTTTTTTCAGGTGGCTAATATCTCAAGGCAGAATAGACGAAGCGATTGAAATCATGCAAAAATGTGAACGAATCAACCGCAAGAAAATACCAGAGGAAGTTATCAAAGAATTCAGAGTGAGTAATTGAAACAAAATCAAAATATTGATACAAACATATTCGCATGTGGTGGTGGGTCCGATTCCCGGGTTGGACCAAGGATTATTATTATTATATAGTATAGATATGTATATAGTACATATATGGTACACCGTACAGCACTGATAGCCGAGTGGTATGACCATCGGACTGCAAAGTCAAAGGTCGCAAGTTCAAACACCGGCACGCACCAATGTCTTTTCAAATTCATGTGCGTGCTATAAATTAGTTATCAGTTGCTAAAACGGTGAAAGAAAAACATCGCGAGAAAAGCGGCACACCTGAGAGATTTTTCAACGGTGTGTAAAGCCATGTCAGAGGCGTACAGGCGGTTTAAACTCTGACACCAGGTTGTTCTTCAACCATGCGATAAGAAGAACTTTTTTACAAAATAAATCATTTACTTACTTACAGGAAACTGCAAAAGCAATAGCGAAAGCCGAACAGGAGCTGAAGAACTACAGTGTGTTAGACCTGGTCCGGACCCCTCGGCTGCGACGTCACAGCATCCTGCTGGTGGTCATCTGGATGTCTATAGCCATGGTCTTCGATGGCCACGTTAGAAACGTCGGGTCTTTAGGGCTGGACATGTTTACCACGTTCACTGTAGCTACCTTCACGGAGTTCCCGGCTGATATCCTGCTTATTTTGACGTTGGATATGTAAGTATTGTATTTGGAGGTCACACAAAAAGCTTATATTATGACTATTATTTGCCTGCATCCCGGGTCAGGCAAAGTGTAACTGGGTTCTTCCATTTGGTAATTATTAGAAACAGCACGGAGTCTGGATTTGTGCTCACACAAACACCAAGACTCGGGACAAACACTGCGGATCGCACAATAATGTTTGTCCCTAATCGAACCCGCAACCCTAAGCGCAGCAGTCCAATCGCTTAGCTACTGCGACAATTAGGAGTTCTCTTTCTTTCCTCCATAATATTCTTTGTAAGGTAGAAACTTTGTATTGTTTCAGACTGGGTCGTCGGTGGCTCGCGTTTGGTACGATGGTGCTTAGCGGAGTGTTTAGTCTTCTGGCTACCACGGCTCCTATAGGTAAATGTTATTCCTGTCTCTAGATTATCTTCCATAAATTAATCCATATTCGTTTTTTGATGATGATGATGTAAAAATTTATCATCAGCATCCATACTTCCATACTAATATTATAAATGTGATATTAACTCTGTCTGTCTGTCTGTTACATCTTCACGTCTAAACCGCTGGACGGATTTTGATGAAATTTGGCATGTAGAAAGTTTGAGTCCCGAGAAAGGACATAGGCTGCTTTTTTTTAATTCAACCTTCTAAGGGGTTAAATAAGGGTTAACGCGGGAGAAGCACGAAGCACAAGCCTAAAAAACAAAGTTTTTATTGTTTACTATTTTATTTAATTAATTAAGGGGACTGGGGTTCCGTTGTCAAAGAGAAACCATTGAAGCATACATCGATCTGAAAATTCTTTACAATATTTTTAGCGTACTGTGGACTATATGCAAGGCACACACACAGTAGCTCAGTTTTCTAAGTAAGAGTAGCAGCAGAGTGATTGGCGTAGAACATGGGTCCAAGGCCAGCAGAGACTGGGTTGGGAGACCCATCTCTGCAGAGCACTGGCCTTCGCCGAAGACCTGCAGCCCCCCTCATGCTCTGGGAGGGCACTAAAGTCGAAGGTCTGCCCGTTCATTTTCAGGGCGGACAGCGCCGGCAGGGTTGGCGGTAGAGTGCTAATAGCGATCCCGCCTCCCCGCCATCATAGGCGCCAGCAGGCATGTGTGGTTTTTAGTGGGTATACCCTCGTGGATCGGCTTTTTTCGGTTCATGGGAGGGAGTCCCACATAACCCCATAGTCTCCCAACGGTGGGGTATGCGTAAGGCATTTTTCACACGTAAAAAAATCGCGGTTTTACCCGCTACATTTTTTTGGGATTTAAACCATCCAGCTGGGTAGAAGAAACGGCGCAACAAACTACCCAGCAGCACAATCTATCGGTCCGAATTTGGATGCAGCTACCTCCATACCAAATTTAAACAAAATTGGTCCAGCCGTTTAAGCGTGAAGAAGTAACAAACACACAACACCACAACTTTATAATATTAGTGTTATTGTCAAAATATAACTCTGTTTCTTCTCCAGGTATCCCATCAGCCTCGTTAGCTATAGTGGGTCGGTTCGCAGTGAACATATCGTATAACATCGGCATGCAGTACGCGGCGGAGTTGCTCCCTACTGTAGTGCGAGCTCAGGGGGTGGCCCTGATACACATCTGTGGTTATGTGGCCACCATACTGACACCGTACATAGTTTATATGGTAAGGATTTAAAAAAAAAACGTCGCCCCTCACTAGGAATTTTTCCTGTATCGTGGGTCGAGGTCACAATCATGTAATAATGTCCTCCTGACCGAATTTTCGGTCACGGCGGCCTGTCTCAGCTGAGACTAGCCATCTGTGCAGGAGATATTGTAGTGCACAAGTATGCGCGCAAACACAGGTGCACTCCCTATTCCCTCACTCTCATAATCCGATGGGACGGTAGACCGACACGACCGGAGAGAAATCAGGCGCAGGACCAACGGCTTAACGTGCCTTCCGAAGCACGGTGGGGTCTCGACATGTGAAAACGGTCACCCATCACAAGACTGACCGCGGCGAGCACGGCTTAACCTCGCAGATCGACTGATCTGCCGGGTAGCGGTACTATCATGTAATATCACATACACAAACACCCAGACTCGGAACAAATATCTGTGGATCGCACAAATTTTTGTCTCCTGCGGGAATCGGACCCGCAACCCTTAGCGCAGCAGTCCAATCGCTTAGCCATTGCGCCAATCGGGTTGTCAATTATTTATTTGATTTTTAAAACTAGTGCAAAGCAAATAGTGATGAAAAATCAGGGGTCAAGCTCGATAAATGACTATTTACCGACCTCGATGAGCGACTAATCGCATTACAGCAGTGATAGCCGAGTTGTATGACCGTTGGACTGCAAAGTCAAAGGTCGCAAGTTCACACCCCGGCACGCACCAATGTCTTTTCGAATTCATGTGCGTACTATAAATTAGTTATCAGTTGCTAAAAACGGTGAAGGGAAACATTGTGAGGCAACCGGTACACCTGAGAGATTTTTTAACAGTGTGTAAAGTCATGTCAGAGGCCTACAGGCGGTTGAAAGTCTGTCACCGGGTTGTTTATCAACCATACAATATGAAGAAGATTATTTATTTCTAGAATTATTTATATAAAACTTCGGTTATGGTAAAAATGAAAAACGTTGGTATTAATTTTTTTTAATTAATTTATTTATAAAAATTGGTTATTTTTGTGATTAACCACCATCTTCTTTTGTATTATCCTAAAATAATCTGTGAAATAACTATAACTAAACTATAAAGTCTCTGTATCTAGACTATCAAAAAGCCATCACAGACGACCTACATTGTACATACCGACATGAAATTATGTTATTTGTAAATGTGAGCATTGTGTAGGTCTTTCTTTTCTTTTTTTACATTTTTTTTTTCACGTGTCTGACGGTTTGAGTATTTCATGCGGCTTACCCAAATGTCCTTCAGATGGTACGAGACGGGGCGTCTGTAAGGACAGGTCGACTCAAACTCGCCGTGGTTCTTTCCTAAAAAGACCTCTTCTCTGACCACCTACACTGTTCTTACATAAATTATTGAACTTGTCTAGACTTCAAAAGAGACCTTGACCCCTGAGTTTGTTTCGGTGTTTCTTCTCAGAGGTAGTCAGTTAGGAAATGCCGACACCATCATTCTAACTAGTTAATAAAAAAATTACGTGTAAAAGTGTTTTTTTAAAACCTATTTGCTGAAATAAAATCATTTATCATTTATAAAGTGACCACAAAGCAACCGAGAAATGACATCGAATAATCTCAGAACCACTACAGCACGGGGACCGGATTTGTGCCCGGTTGATGACAATAGGCTAGCCCCCTATTACATTGAGACCTACAACATAACTGGCGAAATGTAGGTGTACTACACACCTCTGCCTACCCCTTCGGGGAATACAGGCGTGATGTTATTGTGTGTCAGAATCACTGCAATCAAACAGTAATCCAAAAATCTTTTCTTATCTTCACAGGCGACTATAGCGAGAGAGATCCCCCTCCTAATTCTTGGCTCCTTGGGTATCTTCGGAGGCTGTCTATCTCTCTTCCTTCCAGAGTCTATGGGCAAGGACATGCCCCAAACCATCCAGGATGGAGAGAACTACGGCCTGGGACAGAAGTTCTGGGACTTTCCTTGTTGGAACAGGTAAAACAATGAAAAAAAATCAGAGGTCGAAGCCCCAATACTGCTCTAGTTTATTAACATCCTTAAATGATACTTATAGCCAAAATCTATTTAGGTATTATAATTATTTTCTTTATTTATAATAATACTTATAAATTACATCTTTAAGAACAAGCTAAATAAAAAATGAAAAAAATAGTCGCCAACCGGCATCGGGAACAGGGTGCTGCCAGTGGTTAGGACTCCAGAGAGAGGAATTAATATTATAAAGCTGAAGAAATTGTTAGTTTGGTTGAACACGCTAATCTCAGGAACTACTGGTTCGAATAGAAAAAATATTTTTGTGCTGGATAGTTCATTTATCCAGGAAGGCAAACATTCTAAATCCACGCAGACAAGTCGCGGGCGAAAGCTTGTTAGATTTATTGTATTAAAACTGACTGCTTCGTTGGGTTTAGTGGTAGCGACTGCTAAACGTGAGGTCCTGGGTTTGATTTCGCGGATCGAGCAAATATGTTATCGGCTTTTTCATTAGGTAATTCTTAGTAGCAGCACGGTGTCTGAATTTATTCATAAAAATTCAGTCGTGTTCAGGTCGTGATAGTCCGAACAATTCTTAAATTTTACTATACATCAAATAACTACATATAAAAACAAATGTTTATTTCCTCTTTTCAGGAAGAAAAAGGAGATGGCTAAGAGCGAAACTCGATTCTGAAGAACTCCGAAATATATTTTTTTCTCATTTTGGACTCAGTCAGCGTTCTTTCTATGTATTTCTTTGATTGTTAATAAGTAATTAATCTTCCTTGCATATAGGAACTCCTATATGTATGTACCTGGATAAGAAATATACTATGCCCTAGATTTGTTATAATTCTTAACATGATTAAATACATATTTTAACTAAAATTTTGTTTTATTTTTCCTTTTAACCTGAACTATGTTGTTGGAAATTAGCCGAAAGAGATGACGAACTCGTGGTGGGCTCGTCCCCACGTGATACCTATGCCGAAATGAGGGTGTTACCTCTTAATAAAGAAAAATACCTTACCTACTATGTCTGGAATTACAGGCATATTTTTCTTAATATATATAAACTCTTCTAAACGTGTGTATTGTCACTAAATTTTTTATTAACTCCTGACTGGATGACTTTTTTATGTGTAGGTGACTGGGGCCTTAATGGCTTAGATTGAACCGCGTGGCGCTGCAATTTTATTTTTATTAAAAAACAGTTACATGCCAAGCTTAACCAAAAATTCTTAAATTAGTACAATACTTAGAATTACATTTATATAAAATCTATTCTATATTTATGTTACTACACATGTAACCCACACCATTATCCACGATTTCACAAAAAAAAAACAAGTTAAAAGAGAGAGTGCAATCGAGTTTTAGGTTTATTTATAATCGGGGCAAGACGATAAATACCTTGTTAGACAGCATATATGCTACGTCCGGTGTAATCTATTATGAGCACCTTGTTGCGACTAGAAGAAACTTCTCTTCTTTCAGACGTTTTTGCCATACCTACTATTGGAATCAAAATAACAGCTAGGACCCATTAGTTTTAACTTTTACACCGCGGTGCTTGGCGACTGAGCTTATCTCAGTTGTGGATCCTTTATAATGCTTTTAGCATATTGGTCTTATGTCTCCCGCTTGCTATGGAGGGAAGTGGGAACTAAATTTATATTCCTACTCCTCCTATATATTATTTTATGATTAATTTCGTTGCGGGTTCCAAGACAGTTGAGTCATTTCTCTGGGACGCCTCGAGCTTCATTGCCTCGATGGTTCTCAATGGTTATCATTGTAGATCCTGGCTTACAGGAGTCACAATGATGGGCTAGTCCCTAAAAATAGACGTGTTAATTGTGAATATATTAAATGGAACTGTAGCAGCCTAAGCTATAATGATAAAACACTAACAATACCGAACTTAACTGCCAGTTAAACTCACCAGTTAAAACAGACAATTAACTGCATCCTTATCACAGCGTAATCTTAAGCAAAGAAGACCAAAAACTGTAAAACCCCGTAAACACTTAAAAATTGTTTGTAAAAATAAATAAAAGAAATGTAAACATAATGGATATCCAGACGCGATATGCGGGAAAACGTAAATATTGTGATTTTGTGGTGTAGTGAGGGGAAAATGTATCGATAGTTTTTGTTTATCGATCAAAATAATAGTTAACAAGCATGCAGTGGTCAAATACCACGTGAAACTATGTTTTTAGTCAAAGTAATCGTATTTCCCATCTCTTCGAGAACTACGAGCATGATTGTATCACACAATACTTTACATAGGTACATACACAATTTTGTGTATCGATGTAATGTATCTGTGGTGTTTTTTTTATAAGATTTTAGGTTATAACACTATTAAATGATTTTATTTGGTAACCAAAAGCTTCATTGCATAGTGGTGGGTTTGTACGCTAAAGCAATAATATTATTAATTAAATAAGTGGTAATAGGCTGTTTAATATCAGTCAATTAGTAAAGTTATGTGACGGCAGAGTGACTTATTATTGAGACAGCTTCCTACAATGACTTAACCGATGGTACGAATCCATAACTGGTAGCAGATGTGAGGAGACCTGGATGATTTTGATATAAGTATTATTAAAGTACGCACTAAATACCTTAGTGGTTTTGTCATTTTGGTGTTACTGTAATTTAGAGGAAGAATTTAATAAAATATAAGTGTACAAATCTGTTTCACAACCCTCTGACCTATTGAGACTTCCAAAAAACAAAATAAACACAAAAAACATCGATCGATAACCGCACATCACTACACGCCACAAAATTTACAAACAAAACCACACAAATTTCACCACACACATAAACGGAATTCTTTTCATTCAACTCTCATAACTCGTCAAGCAATGTCAAGAATATGTATTCAATAATCATCACGTCTTTTCTCCTGGTCAAGGCATTTTCCTGCAATTATTTGGAGAACGAAGCTAACTTCCAGAAGCCTAAATTGGAGCGAAACAATATCGTGAATAAGGGAGTCTGGGTGCGCAATAAATTCAAAGAAAACCTCTTTGAAAAAGGCAGAGTTGGAGACTTTATATTTAGGGAGAATTCTCTGGATGTGGACAATTTACTGCAGAATAATTTCGATGCGTTCGGTGCGAATTACATGCAAGACTCTCCGCTTGTGTCGGCTTACGTGGAAAGAGCAAAAAGGGCATCTCGTTGTGAGTATTCATACTAATTTATTTTAACTAAAAGTCTTACATCCTCTTGACATCTTCTTCGTCTTATCGTATGGTTGATGAACAACCTGGTGTCAGAGTTTAAACCGCCTGTAGGCCTCTGATATGGCTTTACACACCGTTGAAAAATCTCTCAGGTGTGCTGGTTTCCTCACGATGTTTTCCTTCACCGTTTTTAGCAACTGATAACTAATTTATAGTGCGCACATGAATTCGAAAAGACATTGGTGCGTGCCGGGGTTTGAACTTGCGATCTTTGACTTGGCAGTCCAACGGTCATACCAGTCGGCTATCAGTGCTGTTGTCATGGCCTTCTTAGTCTTTCTATAGGGCCTTCCACCATTATCTGTCTACTTCGTCTTCTTCGTATCGACATGAGCCAATAGCCACATGGTTATGCCGTGGTGTGGAGGTTGGTCAGTCAACAAGGATAGTAGCAAGGTTGACCGTCCAGGGTTCGCCGGATACATTCTTTATTGGTTTTTATTCGTATTATTATCATTTGCAGCCTTCAATACCCCACTGCTGGGTATATTCCTCCCTTAAACAAAGCCACCCGGCGCGGTCCTGTGCCTATCTTATCCAGGTGCGTCCCGCAAACATTGCAATATCGTCGACCCATCCAAAAGGACCCATGCTTTAAAGAAATGTAACGAGTGTTTTTGAGAATAGAATAGAATTCATTATTTTGATGTTGAGCTATCGCAACTGTTCTCTATCCCCTGCCTACTTTTTACCCGACTGCGGACGTAAAGAAGGGTACTGTGTTCATTATCCTCTTGTTTAACACAATGTATGTTTCATATTTACTTATTTACTCGTCTTTTCTTTTAAACTCTTGGTATAACGCATTGTCTGGTTCTCATTTATAGAGGTACTATTTTTTACCCGACTGCCAAGGAAGGGTTATGTTTGTCGCGCGTATCTTGTATGTAAGTCAAGTCTTAAATAAATGTACCAACAAAATCATTTAGAGGAATCCTAAAGGTAGGTCGTGAGATTGAAGTTTTCTATGCAATTGCATTTTTGTATAATGATGTAGGCATGCCAAGTCCGTTGTACAATATTTTACCGTAATTATCCGGAAAAGACCTAGTAATTCGGACTGAAACGCAAATTATAATGGTAAAAATTTGGCATGAAAAATATAATAAAAATACCTGCATGGCTGCATATAGTTATAAGCAGGATAATGTAAGACTTTTGTCTTGCTAACATGTTTCTATGTCTCACCTATCACCCCTAGAGGAAAAGTTTTTAAGCATTCGTACAAATATTAAAGGAATATCTTAATTAGACGATGTAAAAAGCCGTAAATTTGCGTTCTGCGTAAAAGTTCAAACCTATAAGAACCAAATTAACCTTTTTGCATGCCGAAGCACGACTACGTAGACTACGTACGACGAGTATGAGAGTGAGGGAATAGGGAGTGCACCTGTGTTTGCGCGCATACTTGTGCACTATAATATCTCCTGCGCAGATGGCTAGTCTCAGCTGGGACAGGCCGCCGTGACCGAAATTCGGTCAGGAGGACATTAGACTACGTATTTAAGAACCCTAGAAGATCATCGTCTAGGCATCGTTAGAGTTTAGAGTCGCGGGCAGCCGGTGGATGCAAGTGGCAAGTTGCCGACCATTGTGGCGTTCTAAGGGGGAGGCCTTTGTTCAACAGTGGACGTCTTCCGGCTGATGATGAACCCTTGAGAATGACATCTATAGGTGTTTTATTTGCAGACAAAGTTACGATCGAAAGCTCGTACCTTCTGTCATTATTAAGAGACTATATAACTTCAAAACTTAGTCATAACCCGTGTGTAATAGAATATATTTATATACTTTACTAGCTACCGCCCGCACCTTACCCGCGTGGATTTCGAATGGTTTATAGCCTTCCTCGATAAATGGGCTATCTAACACTGAAAGAATTTTTCAAATCGGACCTGTAGTTACTGAGATGAGCGCGTTCAAGCAAACAATCTCTTCAGCTTTATAATATTAATAGTATAAATTGTTCACTTCTTCTTTGTAACTATGGTGAACTGTGAATAACTTCTATCCAACATAAAACAAAATTTACAGAAGATGAAAAAATTAATCGTTATCATCATCAGCCCGTTGCAGTCCACTGCTGGCCTCTTCCAAAAAGTTTTTCATTGCAGTAATATTATAAAGATAAAAGTTGGTGAGTGTGTTTGTTACCTCTTCACGCTCAAACGGCTGGACCGATTTAGCTAAAATTTGGCTTGGAGGTAGTTAACATCGTAGATCATATAAGCTACTTTTTATTCCGAAAAAATGTAGTCGGTAAAACCGCGGAGCTCAGATAGTAAAATATATTTTCATGTTAATTTGGGTGGTATTCCCGCAATCTTTTTGACCCGTTATATTTATGCAAAACTGAACTTTAATGCATTTAATACAAAACATGTTCTTGCAAAAAATGTTAGATAGGAGATAGTTGCAGATCACCGTCGATAAGCAAATAGTCACACTGAAACAGGTGATGCTGTAGACATTGTCATCGAAGTAGCGAGGTTGACCGTCCAGTGACGGACCCTGCTTGCATCCCATTTGCAAATCAGTCGTTAGGTTTAATAATAATAATTGAGTAATCATTGTATAATTCCAATCATTACTCAAATTCGTTGTTTTCAAATAAATTGTTATGTTTGTAAACTGTCACCGACGGTGTCATCTTGCGCACGCAACTATTGTTGATAACTTTTAACATTTTATAAACTTGTAACTCATTTTAATTATGACTTGGACTGCCTTGTTGGTCTAAAGGTCACTAAGCGCGCTTTCCATGAGATCCTGGGTCCGAATCCAGGGTCAGGTGAAGTGGTATTCGGTTTTTCCATTTGGTAATTCTCATTACAGCACGAAACGCCATTTAACTAGCGAAATGTGGGAACTAGTCCCTTCTTTCTACCCTTCCCGGGAGTATTAGCGTGATGTTATGTTATGTTAAATATTAGATTATAAAATTACTTATAATTCCACAGTTGTACGAGAACTGCGTCCTAGAAAGAGTGTAATAAAGAATTGCAATGGCAAGAATTGCAAAAATAAAAACATTATTTCCGAAAACCAATCAGCGCCCGTAGACCCCGCCAAAACGAAAATGATTAACGAACTCCGACCTGCCTCAGTCTTCAACGATTATCCTTACGAAGTCGCAATTCTGCTAAACAATAACTCAACTGAACTAAAGGCAGTCAAAAACAATACTCTGAACAACGAGAACGATATCGAAAACACAACGATAGATAGAACACCAGAAAAAGGTAACGTTCTACCTTTGGAAGCAGACTTCAAAGTAAATAACTATACTTCAAGTAAAAATACTACGTCCCCAAAGAGAAGCATGAAATACGACTTCGAAACAGAAATCATCAAGAAATTCGAAATCACCGAAGACATTAACAAAACAAGTGATAACAGCGAATTTAGTAATGACAGTAGTAAAATTAATGATAGGAATATATTCGATAAAGAAAACACGGTCTGGCATCAAAACGCGCCGATACCAGACGTAAATGTCTACAAAGTTGTACCGAAGGAACCACAGAAAAGTAAACCGGTAACAGAAAGGGGGTTAATCAAAGTCATCTCGATGTTAACGAAGACTTTCAAAAAGATTATAAGACAGCATCACGAAATTAAAGATATACACAACAGAATTAGTGATGTGAATGACGAGTTCGTCAAAAACGCGGCGGCAATAACAAACAAATTTCAAGACTTTGATCTCAAATATTTATACTTACTGAAATTCCATGAAAAATTAAAACTCTTTGATGCCCGATTGTCGTCAAAAGAAGAATACTTTAGGAACAAAGAAGTAGAAATGGCAAGAAACTTTAAGGAATTCGAAAATCAACAGAAGAAATTCTTGCAACAGCAACGGCAATTCTACAATATACAGAAACTAATGTTGGCACAAAACGAAAAAATCAACTTGAAACAGAACTTGATTGCGAAGACGCAAAGCGAAATATCTCACAGACAGAACAACTTCGCTAGAATATTGAAGAAAGCTAAGCAACTGTATATGGACAGCAAAAATCCATCAATAACCAAACTAAGTTCAAGTATCAACAAAGCAAGCCACGCCCAAGCAAACATTGAAAAAGCAACTGCCGCGAATCCATCATCTACGACCACAGAATCCGTCAAAATCAATCTATTCTCAATACCAATATCCAACAAAATCGAAAATCAAGACGACTTGATAATCAAAGAGAAAGATGAACAAACTATCGATGATTTAGTATACAAATACTACTTCAACAACACTTTTATCGACAACCTAATGAAAAATAACGTTCTTACTAGCTTCATGGGTGGTTCAGAGAACACTGGGCATTCTAGAAACGTTAAAAACAAAAGGAATGAACTAGAAACGACTATATTACTGCCTGTTTTTGATTCTAATGATTCAGAAGCTTTTGCGAGTAAAAATAGAGAAAGGAGATGGATTAACCATCACTCAAGGCATAAAAGTAGGAGGAAGGACCGCGGGAAGGGAGCTCTGGCCGTAATAGTGAATGCTACTGATGCTAAATTCTTGAAAAAGCAAACTAACAACGTTCCCGTCGAGGACGCTGCTGCTCCTAAGGAAACTCCAAAAGAAATAAAGATAACAAACGATCCTTTTTTAACTATGGCGAAGAATTTCTGCATTGAAATTCGCCAAAATCTAAACGCTCAAATGTTAAGGTGGTGCGTCGAAAAGGCGTTGAGAAGATTGCAATTTCTTGGTGAGTAATTTCAGTGTTATCTTAGAATTTAAATTTAGGCATTTATCTTGAATTGAAAAAAGTCTAAGCCGTTTTTACGCTCTGATCTTTTTTGGGTCGCGTCTTACCGTCCCATCGGGCTATGAGTCGGGAACAGAAAGTGCAACTGTGTTAGCACACAAGTTAGCACACAATTGTGCACTATAATATCTCCTGCGTAGCTGGTCTCAATTGAAATTACCCGATGTGTCGGAAATTCGGTCATGACATCAATATTATGTTTCGAGGGGCTCCTAGCTACGTGGCTACCGCGCAACGTAATCGATCTGCGAGGTTAAGCCCGCTCGCCGCGTTTAGTCTTGTGATAAATGACCGTTTTCCCATGGCGAGACCCCTCTGTGCTTCGGAAGGCACGTTAAGCCGTTGATACTGCGCCTGATCTCTCTCCGGTCGTGTCGGTCTACCGTCCCATTGGATAAAGAGAGAGGGAATAGGGACTGCACCTGTGTTAGCACACACTTGTGCACTATAATATTTCCAGCGTAGCTAGTCTCAATTGAAATTATCCGATGTGTCCGAAATTCGCTCATGACACCATTATTATGCTTAAAAAAATACGCTCCAAATAATTTTGCTTCCTGCTTTTTCAAGATTGCTGTCGATTAAAGAGCAGTTAAACTCCTATCCTTTTCCCTGCTGTCCTCTAAACTATTGTCGGTTAAAACGCTCATATATTAAACAGATATAATTACAACAAAATGTAACTACTTTAGATATTTCAGATATGAAAAACTTTCCGAATGCGCCAGCAATGGACACACCAACGACAACTCCTCAAGCGAAGCCGCTTAACATACCGCTGAACACGAAACTCAACACGATGATTTATACGGGACCAAGCACAGTGCCGATCACTGAGAAAATTGCATCTTTACCGACTACAGTCAGTCCACAAGTTACTGAAACGACAGGTATATATTATTTCTTTACTTTTTTATGAAAATACGTAAAAAACAATTGAGTATTTGATACTAATCAATTGATATACTTTTTATGAGCTGTCAAAACGCTATTAAAGATAAAGATAAAAATAATTTATTCAAAATGGACTTTAAAAAAATGAACTTTTTGCACGTCAAATGACATCAAGACAGCCCCCAAAACGCCCGCCCGTCACCGCTTCCTAGTGCTATAGCTGGGTAGAAGAAACGGCGCAACAAACTACCCAGCAGCACAATCTAACTCCATAGATTTTGTATGGAAATAGGAACATGTGACGTCACTAGTCACTAATTTGTCAACTCAATTGACTTTCTATTTATTGATTTCAAAGCAAATAAAAATTGAACTTTACAGATAATTAATAATGTTAAGGGTTTTTAGGGCTAAACCCATCTAACTATTTTATTATAAAATTTCATATACAAGGGGGTCTATTACCAATAACAGGACATAAAACTGGACTCCGTGCTAGTGCTGAAAATCATCTAATCTACAAGCGTTATTTAAATACGACTGCCGATCATAAGGTCCTGGGTTCGAATCCCGGGTCGGGCAAAGTATTACTGAGTTTTTCCATTAGGTATTTCTCAGTATCAGCACGGAGTCTAGATTTGAGCCTGGTTGATGGCAATAGGCTCGCCCCCTATTACATTGGGGGCGAACATAACTGGCGAAATATGGGTGTACTATACACCTCTGCCTTCTCCTTCAGGGAATACAGGCGTTATACCATTTTAATGTTATGTTATCATTAAGGAGGTCTTTGCAATGGGACAGTTGTAGTCTAGACTCTTAATAATACCAAAAATTCGCTTACGGCTTCCTTCGCTGATGGAAGAAGTTATGTTTAACCGTCCACGATTATGTTTTTAATTTATCCATGTTTTAATGTAGCTGCAACAACGACCACACAGTCGACTACAACGAAACCCACGACCCAGCCGGCACCGTCAACTACTGCGCCCACACCACCACCCCATCCGAAATTCTTCCCTGGTAAGATTTACTTAACTTAGTAGAAGATCCATCAGCTAGGGAACAAATAGGGAACTTTAATTCGAAGGCTGCGAGCAGCGACACGGTAGCTTAGTTGGCAGAGCTGCGCCATAGATCGGCAAGGCCGCGGGTTTGAATTCGGATTGAGTCCAAATTTGTTTTCGAATTTCCTTTAAGCATCACAATATGATGCCGTGTGGTATCCGGCCTAGAATTGACCACCCCCTTTCCTCCCGTGGGTGTCGTAAGAGGCGACTAAGGGAAAACCCAGAAGATGGGCAGCAGCGTCTTCTGTAACTTGACCACCAACACTGCGATCCCCAAGCCGCATGCCAAGCGTGGGGATTATGGCAACACCCCCCCTTCTAAAAGGAGGAGGCCTTTGTTCAACAGTGGACGCCATACGGCTGATGATGATGATGATGATGATGATGATCACAATATGGTACGTGACAAGTAGTGCTTAACCTTGTGATGGGCGACGTTTCACACAATACGAATAGAAAAAGTAATATTTTTTCAGTAAGCCCAGAGCTCAATTTAAGTGCCCAATTCCAGCCCAAAAACAAATTGCCAGTGTTAAAAGTTTTCTTGTAACCTATAAATGCCATTTTCAAAACCACAAACTAGAATTACTTTTGAATAACAACATTCTGAAGATACCAGGAACTATAATGCACCTGATTCTATCAACAAGAATCAATTGGCTACACACATTGTCTTTAGCAATAAAGGAGGTATTCTCGAAATTCCTTTTGTAACAAGAATTTGTATGATGCCAGACAACCAAGAATTAGTAATAATCTTTTTCTAATTGTCAATGTTCGAAGCGCACACACTAAGGAATGACAGATATACCGGTGAAAATACAAATCATTTATTAAATATTGGTTCGTAATAAATTAAAAAAGTACATATAGACGAACATTGAACCTCCTCCTCTTTGAAGTCGGTTAAAAAAGCAAGCAATATGGTAATAAAAGGAATGGAATTATTTGTAATCTAAATTGGTCCTTGCACTTTTTTCGACACTTGGTCCTTGTGGATAAAATAGGTTTTCTTGTAACAATTTTTTATTTAAAATCATATGTTTACCTATTTATTTCTTTTAAAGGTAACGAGGAATTAGAATCAAATCTGAAACAATTTGGTGAGTTTTATTCTATTTATTAAAACTATATCAATTCACTGCTATGATTTGTACAACTACGGTGCCAGGTTCGAATCTCTGGTAAAGCTTAAATGTTATTGAGTTTTTGTGACAGCAAGTTTTCAATTGCACCCAGGAATAAGGAAGCTTGCAATTTTTGATGCATGATTTTGAGTGTAAGGAAATGGGCAGCAACAGACAGCGGACAGTAAAATCGAAAGCGCGGGTGTCGCGGCGTCTTGGTTTCAATTCCCAAGCAAAATATTACAGGTTTTTTTTATTAGGTCCTTCCTTCCTATCGTATGGTTGAACAACCTGGTGTCAGAGTTAAAACCGCCTGTAGGCTTCTGACATGACTTCAGACACCGTTGAAAAATCTCTCAGGTGTTCCGGTTTCCCCACGATGTTTTCCTTCACCGTTTTTAGCAACTGATAACTAATGTATGAATTCGAAAAGACATTGGTGCGTGCCGGGGTCTGAACTTGCTTCCTTTGACTTGGCAGTCAGGAAAGAAGGAAGGATTTTATTTAGTAATTGTCAGTAGCAGCATCTACTAATCACTATTCTACTATCAGTCTCTAGATTTGTGCCCGATTAATGACAGTAAACTAATAATATATATAATAAATAATAAGTAAACAGTAATGGGAGGCATCCCATTACATAGGACCTTTAACATAACTGGTGAAATGTTCATTTCACCACAAAAGGTCTGTTGAAAGGACTACCTCATTGGTATAGAGTTCTCAAAGTGCAACTACTCAGCTCGAGGTCCCGGGTCCGATTCCAAGTTCTTCAAAGTGTTATTCGGTCCACCTCGATAGGGTTGTCCAAACATAGATCTTTAGCAGGAGGGTGATGAAAATGATTTGTTATTTTTTTCAGATTTGCAACCAGATATCGAAGGAAATGTTTACTACGAGGGAAGCGTGCACGCTAGTGAAATATGTAAGTTTGTGTATCTTTAGTTCATAAAACAATAGCTTAAGAAAACATTAGATTAAGATAGCTGTAGAAATTTTCGTGTTCCAAGTTAACGAAATTTACTATTTTTCTGAAACTTACATACATACAGTCACGTCTATTATTCTCGATGAGGTAGGCAGAGGATTTCTTCTTTTTAGGAACCTATAGTAACATATTTCACCGCTAATCATGTTCCATATGATAGGCAGCAAGCCTAATGCGTTTCATGAATCCACAACGAGTTCTTGATTTCTTACGCCTCCAGAAACGGTACAGAGATTATAATTTGATCCATGTCATCATTATATTTTATAATTTTTTAGGAATCATATTCCTAAGGAAGGCGTACAATAAAGGTTTCACACAACTGAAAAAAATACGATAAAAAAAGGTTCTTAGGAATCGACACAAAAAGATCTTATCGATTGTCGTTTTATTGATGCAAGATTAAAAAGTGAGGCAAAAAGGGAATTATTGTGATAGCTTGCTAAATTATAACAAGGAAAAAGCGTGACTTTATGTATGTATGTATTGACTAATCTTCAGCTGAAGTTATAACCACTTCTAGATAAGCCATATTCCAACTACCTCTTCAATCTTCCAAACGCGACTCGAAGGACCAATTTCCAAAAGCACCCTGTTAAGTGAAAAGAGCGTGTAGCAATTTTGTTTTTCGCAGTGGACAGCGAAAGTCAAGGCATTGACGATATAATACCGGGACTTGAGAGCAATTCGAGGGTCGACATGGACCCCCTAGCATTCGACCTGCAAGCCAAGAGAAGGGCATTTGTGCGGAAGTGAGTATGCTTTAACGCTCTTTACGTTAACAGGGTGCTTAGGTATATTGGTCTTTTTTCCCCGCTTTTTTTTTCTTCTTTTTGGTGTGTGGTAGGTAGATTTAAGTGTAAATTTTTTTGTTTTTATTGTGTTTATGTATAAGATGTTATTTTTTGTATATACAGGTATAAAAAAAAAAAAAAAATACTTACGTATTTTTGTATTTTGTTTTTTTTACTGTCTGTAGATAAGAAATAAGCCTGCATATTTTGGTGGCAAAGGTTGACCAGATTTGCAGGTGTTTTTTTGTTTTATTTCGGTGTATGTACATAGGTAGATTGAAGATATTTTATTTGTTTTTGTTGTCTACAGACAAACGTAGAACAAAAAACGTTGGTATGTATTTAGATAGTGTACCTACCGGTTTCTTTATTGGTATCAGGAAGGAAGGTTGCTGAATAAATGTACATACATACGTTTTTTTTACACCCACAAAGATTCTTCCATTTCGTTTTTTATAATTAAGATCCCTTAAAAAAATTGGTCCTTAATAAAGTACGTACAAAAGGACCAGAAATATTATTTCGGAAAATGTGGAAAAATCTATTTGACAAATTACCAATTTATTAATTGGCATGCCATCAACATGAATTCATTATAAAAGGATGTTTTTGAAATCCATTGAATAAAGCAAAAGGAATGCTTACCACTTTTATGACCGGAAACGTATCGCTCGCGTGCTGCAACTATAAAATACACAAACATCAACACGTAGACGAAAACATAAATCTCTAGCGTGTAGTTCAAACTAAAATGAACCTTAAAATGTACAGATTGAGGCTCGTATCTGTTCATTCGTTTTGCACACACACACTTCTGAGTAAAAATCAACAATGACGCTGACTGTACCATTTCTCTGACTTCTGATTAATTGTTGATTTTCATACAACATTGGATTAATCCTTATCAAAAATATTACTTCCAACAAGATTTTGATGGACGGTATCGCATTCAGACTTTAAAAAGGGGTTATGTAACGATTATTTAGCTTGTAATGTCCCGCTACAGAGTTAAAGCCTCTTCTCCTTTCACTTATCTATCTATTCACTTTTACCGGTTCAGCCGGTCTTCTTCTTATCGTATGGCTGATGAACAACCTGGTGTCAGAGTTTAAACCACCTGTACGCCTCTGACATGGCTTTACACACCGTTGAAAAATTTCTTAGGTGTGCCGGTTTCCTCACCATGTTTTCCTTCACCGTTTTTAGAAACTGATAACTAATTTATAGATCGCACATGAATTCGAAAAGACATTGGTGCGTGCCGAGGTTTGAACTTGCAACCTTTGACTTGGCACTCCAACGGTCATACCACTCGGCTATCAGTGCCTTCGTTCAGCCGCTTAAGTAAGACTAAGAAGATACTAGTAGAGTATTCATATTAATTCAGAATTTGTATTGTTACAGATTGAACGAGAGAATTAAAATGTCTTTGGGTTAAAAACACAGCCGTATGTAGGCAAACAATTATCAAAAACTACTAATTTTTAACTAGAATAAAATTAAAATAATACAGTCTATTTAACTTTTGTACCTAGAATATTGCCAATGTTTATTAGATAGGCCGGAAAAGGAGATTAAGCTGGAAAATGATATGGAAATCTGACGACAAAGAAATATAAAGAAAGGGGTGTTTATTTATACTACGCGGACAGAAGGACCAGAAAAGAAAGGTTAGGAAAGCAAGAAGAAAATGCAATTTAATTATATATAAGAGATAAAATAGGAAAGAAAGAAGACTTACAATACAAGTAGGCAGAAGAAAGATATACACGAGAAATTGAAAATGTAAATGAAGCGTTAACAATCAGTATTCAGTTAAATGGAAACAACACTGATCAGGCGAAGCAAATGTTGCCTTCAGAAGCCGGAGGAGAACAGAAGAGAATAGAGGTGAACGAAGAATAAAACATCGTTTTCGTTACAGCAGAACAGTGAGGTATAGTTCAGTCTGCTGCTAAATAAAGTTATTTATGAGAAAGCGAATTACGAGTACTTAATTCTTTATTGTATACGAAACAAACATTTTTAAAAGCGTGATCAGCATGGGCAACGTGCTAAAATGTCATATGAATGATGACGTCATTTAGAAAATATTTGAATCCAAATACTAGTATTCTTCTCTCTATAACATTTCATACAGACAGACAGACACGTTAAATCCAAATGTTTAGGAAGAATTTCAAAAACAAATTGTATTAAGCAGACTGAAGAACATTACCGTAAGGAAGAAGATAATGAAATGAATAAGAATATGCGTGAATTAGAATTAAAAATATTCTGAAACAAGATGCAATTTGTTCAGAGGAATTGAAATACGAAAGGAACTTAATGTCTCCAAGGGACAAAGCATAAACGATTCTTTGATCATTGGCGATCGGCGATACTGTCTCTCCTACCGCCGCACTTAGAGTAGAGACGTTAATGACTAATTAAACTGCACACTGGATGACTTATACAAAGCATCAAATGCAGCTGTTAACGTCTCCAAGTACTGGTCAATTTTTTTTTACCTATTTTTATACCATCGATACGAAAAGAAGAAGATTACTTAAACTGACACTAAGTAAAGATTTCACAAAGAAAACCTTTACTTAGTGACCGTTTAAGTGATTATTAAATGTCTCTGAGTTTGGCGGTTTGTGTCTAAACACCCTAAGCCGAAAATACGCGACCGAAGTACGGCGTATTTACACATTTGCAGAAATTACTACGCGTTATAGCGTACAGCCGAACTTCAGTCGGGCGTAATCGAATAGAAATCGGGTGCAACTGAATTTCTGTCGTATAATTTCCGCGCTTATGGTATGCCATATCAGACGAATACGTCGGAACGTCAAATCAGACGCGGAACGTCGCGGTATTCGGCAAAGTGTGTTTAGACACTTTGGCCGTAAACTGAAGACTAAAGACTTAAATGGTGTTTCAGAGAGAGTTATCATAGTTTTTATGTGAGGCTGTAAGCTGGTTGACATCGGGCAGCGGGGCGGTGGCGACAGCGGTGCGGGGAGCGGCGCGTTCAAACGTATTATTTTGTATTGAAGTGTTATCGATGGCAGTGGCGCGGGAAGCGGCGTAGGAGCGGTGCGCTCTAGGCAAGCGGCGCCGCTGTGACCACCGCTCCGCTGCCCGCTGTCATCCAGTTTACAGCCTCACATAAAAACAATGATATCTCTCTCTGAAACACCATTGAAGTCTTATGACATTTCTATTCTTTGATTTGCTATCGACGCGACAGTGACAGGTAGAATCAATTTTTATAAGTAAGGCTCGATGTTTATTTGGATCTATGTATATTGTAATTTACATGGAAAAATAATCATTTGATGATAATGGACTCTGAAAATCACAGTAATGTAGCAGAGAGGAAACAGTATTATAGAAATTTGACTGGCCTGATGGTCTAGTGGTTAGTGGCCCTGAATGCTAAACTGGAGGTCGTGGGTACGATTCCCACTCAGGACAAATCTTTGTGTGATGAGCATAATGATTTGTTCTGTGTCTGGGTGTTATTTATCTATATTATGCATGTATTTAGAAACATTAAAGTATGTTCATCAGTTGTCTGGTTGCCATAATACAGGCTCTGCCTAGTTCGGGATCAGATGACCGTGTGTGAGGTGTCTCAAGATATTATTATATTATTTATTCAAATTGTTGTTTACGTTTGTCCAGAAATCAACGGGACGTTGTACCAATAGCCATAAAGATAACAAATCGTTGATCGCTGATGCTTAAAATATCGTGTCTTTGGTCCTTAGTACTAAAGACGGGTATAATTTATCAATACTTAGTTTTATTATTACAATCCTAGCTGACCCAGTGAACTTCGTACACCTTCTCAGCATTTGAACCTTTCCTGGACTTCCAAAAATATTTTAAAACCAAAATTAGCCAAATCGTTCCAGCTGTTCTCAAATTATGGTGTGACCAAGGGGAACAGCCCCCTTAGACGAGTGGCAAAACACTTGACGAATAGAATGATAAATGTATGGGGATGACATAATGTTTCGACTATGTTATCGATGACATATGTATTTCAAACCCATAAATTTTTCATTTTATTCGTCAAGCGGTTTGCCACTTGTCTAAGGAGTCAGGGATTCATTTTTATTTTATAGATAGTATTACGGCCAGTTGGCCCTTGGAAATCAGAACGGAAATAGGTCATGCTGTAGAGATTGTCATCAACAAGGATGGTAGCGAGGTTGACCGTCCAGTGACGGATGTACTTGGGTAGCACTCGTGGAGAAGAACTGCTAACATAAATTCTTTCCGAAGAAAGAATAGTAGCGATGTTTTTTGTTATGATGCAAACCCTAAACCTTATTCATAAAACCTGTCAATTTTAAACCATGGATTAAATTATACCTGTCTCTAAAACGGGTTTAAGTTAATACAGGTATTTACCTCGTTTAAGAATAAGAGGAAAATTGTCTTCTGAATAAATTGCGCCTTAGTATAAGTTAAATAATTAATAATGTAATTCAATCGGAATAGTGAACAAAATGCAATTTTATATGTAATTAACAACTAAAATTGTGGTTAATAAATGTAATGCATAATATTTTGTTGGTTTTTTTTTCTTCCATGCTTCCTAGAAAAGGTCTGTAGTTAGAAACTTAGAAAATACTAAACAGAAATATTGAAAATCTTACAACAATTTACACACAGACAGAGCCTTAAAAGGTCGCTAAGCGCTACTGCTGTGCATTAGGTCCTGGGTTTGAACTTTGAATCCC